>OU342671.1:5276666-6545000 GCA_910589605.1 Chrysoteuchia culmella | reverse complement strand
GATGTTCCTTCACTTGTAGTTCGAAACTATGTAAGGATGTATAAGGAAGGCCACTGCCCCAGCAGTAGAGACATTAAAAATGGCTGACGACTGACGACGATCTAATCTATATCTATATCAAAATTTATCCTAGGCAAAAATAAGTAAAAAACAGGCAGAGACAGACAGAGAGTTACTTTCTGATGTTTATTATGGACTAGCGGGCGCTAGTGGTTTCACCCGCGTGGTACCCGTTCCCGTGGGAATATCGAGATAAAAAGTATCCTATGCTCATAACCAGGCATTGAAATTTGGTACACAGAGAGTAGATCTCTCTGTGTACCAAATTTCATCCAAATCCGTTCAGTAGTTTCGGAGCCTATATATCAATATATATATATATATATCATTGACCTGACCTGATATAAAATTTCATACTAGACATGTTAGTAATTAGCGTTGAAATCTGTGACCAAGACAACTGCCATGTTTTACTGACTAGGACAAAAAACATGAAAAAAAAGCACGAGAATAAATTTATGATTTTTTGCATTTTTTAATGTTTTTTTTATACTTATGAGTAAATAGAAAAATATTGGAAAAAAATCAACTCGGCCATAGGTGAATTCTCAGATGGTACTCGAACCCACGACCTTTGGAAATCCGGGCCAATGCTCTAAGCACTAAATCTCGGTAGCTCAGTCGTTAGAGCATTGGACCGGATTTCAAAAGGTCGTGGGTTCGTGGGTGGCGTATAACACGTGTCACGCAGAAACGAAAATGGTTAATTGTGCAGTGCTTTCTTGCAAGAGCTCGTCTATAACATTTCCACATCACTAAATCTCGCTCGTGACGTCATGGTACATACGAAAAATTCGACACGCTAGGTTCTCACACAGTTTGAAGCGCTCTTTTCGTCTATCTCAATATAGGTCTGCGATTAGAGCTATAACAGGCAAATCGCCAAGTGAATCTTGTAAACCACTATTTAAAGAACAATTTCAATAGTGTGAAACAGTTTCATCAACATGTAAAATAATAGGTTTGATAATCTAATGTTATTCAATGAATATTTTACAATTATTATTATTATTTAATTATTATTTTTCTATGTAACACCTTAATGTATAAACATATCTTTTGCATGCCGCCTCACTGGCAATACACGCCGGGTTATTGGATGATTCGCACGAATTTAACTCGCCCGAAATGTACGAATCGACACTTTCAAAGATATTACTCGTATATTTCTGTAGGCGATTCGCACGAAATTAATCCTTTAAAAATAATATGTAGACTTAGTCAATTGGCCCATATATTATTTTAGTGGTCAAAAAATCAGCCAAGTGCGAGACGAACTCGCACATGAAGGGTACCGTCTCTCACCCAAGGTTGCCTGGAAAGGATTGCTTTGTAGCAATAAGGCCGCCTATTGTGCCTCTTTTTGTCATTTTCTTTGTGTGTTTGTTTCTGTATCGTGTGCAATAAAGTTTCTATTATTATTATTATTATTATATTAAATACACCTACCCAACGTGCCACTATAATTTTTCGTCTGCATAAATAATTTTGTTTTTCTTAGTGTCTGTATGAATGACAAAGTTATATTTGCGGTATTGGAAAAAGTGCTATAGCTGTGAAACTGCTAAATATATTTTGTTCAAACTAATTTTCGTTGAAAGCTTTTATAAAGGTCTACAGCATATTTTTTCCTTAGATTTTTCACTTTCTTATTTTAAAAGTTAGAGGGGGGTACACACATTTTACCACTTTGAAAGTGTATATCATTCAAACGGTTGACTTTGAGAAAATACTGTTTTAGGAACCTCAATGTAATTTTTAAAGACCTATCTATAGACACCCCACACGTATAGGATTGATGAAAAAAATATACTATCAGTTTCAGTTCCAATTATGGGGAGCCCCCATTAATATATTTTTTTTTTGTCTAAAAAGATAGAATAGATGGTATTCTATAACCGCTTTACGGGTTATAGAATACCATCTATTTATTCAATTCTGCTTGCATGTTGGTTTTAATCAAAATTAAACCATGAACTTCTCTTGATAAACTTGCCAATAAACTAAAATCACTCGCAGCGATCTTTGATTACAATGAATAGCACCAATATATTTCAAATCTGTCGTTACATGTCTGAACGACTAAATTAGAAATCTGTGATTTATGAGTACTTACCTTGGACGAAAGGTACTAACGTATATTATAAAAGGTTAATGTACAGTCACATGCAATGACATAGAAACACTAAGCAATTATATAACTTTTAATTTTTTGCATTTTACAATGCTATTTCTATGTGATAGATAAATATTTGTCTCATATGTCTCCCTGACGGGATTTGAACCTTGGGAATCCGGCCCAATGCACTAACCAATTATTCGGATATTTCTCTCATTGATGAAACGACGGTGGCCAACACCGTAGAAAGGCGAATATACTGGAAAATATCGACGTGTCCTCATAGGTCTCTGTAGCATAATTGGTTAGTGCATTGGACAAGTTGCTTGGACAAGTTGTTTTTTTCTAGTATATTAGGTCTTTAACTATGAAATGCCGATTTGTATGAAGATTTTCAAAGAAAGTTCGTTTTCCATACTAACAATATTTGTTGTAGTTACTACCGCAAGTGCTAATGCCACATTTTTTTTTATGTACAAGCTTTGTTTGAAATTATATTAAATAAAGTAGTAAATTTTGCTAACAAAAAAGGAGAATCTTTCGAGGTATTTTTTATCGTATAAGAAACGAAAATAATAACCATGAGAATTATTCTTGATCATTATGATCTTAATTTAATATAAAATCAAGCAGTAGATGTACCTTTTAATCATAAAAGTAGTGAGGTTCTCTGGAAGTGTAAGAAAAAAATCGGCAATTTCATACTTTAACCCCTATTATTTATCAACACTAAGTAACCTTGTCACATTACAATATTGAATGACATTAGTGGACAGAGAGAGCTTTGTTTCCGGATGCGTCAATGCATATATGTAAAGTGTATAATAATATGTTGTAGGAGGATTTGATAAATAGAATTTTCGCAAAAATCCTAGAGATATTGCAAAAACACGGATAATTAGATAATAGTGTTGACATTTCTCAATCTTACTGAAAAAAAATAGGGTTTTTGCAAAAATACTGCATTGCTTTAGTAACATTGGATATTATATAATAAGAGTTAGCAAGCAATAATATAAATTGCTTGCTAACTCTTATTCTGATCGGTTCATAGAAAGTTTACTACACGTGAGAGAATAGATTGACATTTGAAACGTCAAGTCGTTAACCAATCAGAGAAGATGTTGATTTGGACGGTTCGATCAGCCAATCAGTGTTCTTATTTCATAATAGCCAGGGATTCTAATTTTAACTTCATTAAAAAAAACTGCGTTAAAAAACCGACTTCAAAAACTAAAAAGCAAAAAATAAGCCTTATACAATTCCATAAATGACTACCACAATCACAATACCTTTTAAAGGGGTTGTGATAGATTTTGAAATTAGACAATTAGGGGGGTTTTTGGCGCAGGGGTAGGGGTACTAAACCCGCCTTCTACGCCAGAGGTCCCGGGTTCGATCCCCGGACAAGACAAATATTTGTGTGCATGAACATGTCTATTTGTCTTGGTCTGGGTGTTTAAAATGTATATTATGTATGTATTTAAAAAAAAGTATATAAGTATGTTTATCCGTTACCTAGTATCCATAACACAAGTTCTTCATGAAACTTAACGTGGGCTAGATAATTGGTGTGATTTTCACACACTTTCGTAATTATATTATTAGTTAGGAAGTTTATTTCTCACGCGTGAACTATTGGAAAATGCTAAACATGTCTTTAATATTGCCTAACCCTAAATACGATATGTGAAGCAAAGGAAACAATTTCATACAGCCACAGATCGCCATTACACTAAAACTGCTAAAAAACACATGAGTAATTCTTACAAAGTCTTGCTCATTAATTGCAGGTATTCAATTTAAAATTAATTATTCAAATTAAGTTGTTAGTTGTGGAAGCAATGTTTACACGGAATTTGATGTTGAGTAAACAGCACGAACGGCTTTACATTTGCACTACGAAAACCGCCGCTATTACGAGCGACGTAAGGGCGCTTTCAATATCAGTGTAAAGTCTGCAATACATCAAAGTTGCCGACGCCACTTGCGCGGTACGGCCCCTGATCTCGCTTCCGCCCGTGTTTCTTCTTCTTCTTCTTCATACAATACGGGCGGTTTCCGCAACTCGACGACTTTTTGCGCCGATTTTGCGTCCGGAGGGTGTCGGACCGGATCACTCCAGCTATCCCAGCTCAACCAGGAATGCTCCCAGTGCCTTCACGTCAGAGGCGGCTTCCCGGAGACTGCCTGGTGAGCCGAGGTATTTCGCCCGGTAAGAGGCTACACTGTCACAATCCAATAGGACGTGAGCAGCTGTTTCAACTTCCTCCATGCAGCCTCTGCATAGTGGGCTGTCAGTGACACCTAAATTGAAAAGGTGCTTGTTAAAGTTGCCGTGGCCCGTGATGGCCCCTGTTATCAAACGTAACAGTGGTCTACTGAGTTTAAGGAGAGCTCTGGAGAGACGAGCGTCCGCGCGCGGTAGTGCTAGTTTAGCTTGTCTGCATGTCTCCAGTGAGTCCCAGTAGTTTTGATGCAAGTTAGCTGTATGCTCACGGATCTTACCATCATACCAGCTAGCCGGGATGGGAGCAAAAGGTTCTGGTCCGAGAGGGGTAGAATCTGAACCCCGCCTCGCTAACTCATCTGCCATATCATTACCTCTTGTGTCGCTGTGGCCTTTAATCCACTGGACCGTGAGATTATTGGAAGCACCTACCTTGTTTAGGGTGTTGTAACATTCTTGTATTAGGCTCGATGTGCTGCGACTACTATTCAGAGCCTGTAGTACCGATTTGCTGTCAAAGAGTATATAAAAGTAGTCTTTATAGTGAAACCAATAAGGTTAAATATGCTCGGACCAGCTAGCCGGGATGGGAGCAAAAGGTTCTGGTCCGAGAGGGGTAGAATCTGAACCCCGCCTCGCTAACTCATCTGCCATATCATTACCTCTTGTGTCGCTGTGGCCTTTAATCCACTGGACCGTGAGATTATTGGAAGCACCTACCTTGTTTAGGGTGTTGTAACATTCTTGTATTAGGCTCGATGTGCTGCGACTATTATTCAGAGCCTGTAGTACCGATTTGCTGTCAGAGAGTATATAAATGTCGCAGTTTGTTACCTCTCTGGATATAATTGCCTGTGCTGCCAGTGTAATACCAAAACATTCCGCTTGAAAAACGGTGTTGTATGGATTAAGTGGAGAGGCAATTTGTATGTAAAGGCCCTCTGAAAATACCCCCGAACCTACTCCCGATGACGTCTTGGAGCCGTCGGCGAATATCAGGAGAGCCTTGTGCTGCTGTCTGGAGTCGAGTTCGTCCTCCAGGTGTACTCTGTATTTTTTGTCGAAAATGAAGGATGGCGTAACTTTGTCACTCGCTGCCTCAATCAGAGGGGTGTCAAGCCATTCCTCCAGTAAGCCGTTAAGATGCCTTACCCTTTGACAATGTGCATTCATTTAGTTCCTGTTATTGCTACCAAATTGTTTTTAGCGCCAGCGCAGCGCCGCGTGGTAGCACGGCGTCTCGCTCTCGCAATCTCACGAGAGAGTGAGACGCCGCTATACGAACCATCAGCGAGCGATTAGCTCGCGATCACATACGTAATACCATTTTTATTTTGACGTTCCGATCGCGCGATATCTGCGCCATTATTGTTAATTTTGAGGTAATAACCTTATTATTATATTTTTTTTTTTGTGCCGTGTGGTGACGGCCTAAGAATACAAGTGTCACCACTCCCTTACATGCCTGGGATGTCGTAAGAGTCGACTAAGAGGCTCGACGCATTGAACACCTGTGCGAGATAAGGAAAACTTGAAACAAACCCTCTACCAACCCGTCTGGCCAGCGCGGTAGCAGTAGGCTAATAGCCTCCTATGAACGCCACAATAGGCGTGAGCTAGGAGAGGCCTATGTCCAGCAGTGGACGTCCACAGGCTGATGATGGATGATGATAGCCTTATTTTAACCTCCGTCCTTTCAACAAACTCTATGCCAAATATCAATTCGATTGGTTGCTTAGTAAGGGCGTGAAGGAAGGACAAACAAACAAGCGCACTTTCGCATCCTCACTAATATTAGACTTGCGAAAGTATTTGTTTGACCTTTTATTGGATCTTATTTTCCAGCAGCCCTACCGCCTAACGGTATTGCTAGCGCTGTCGCTATCGCTATAATTATCAAACTTTGAACTCTCGTAAAACCCTTTAACTATAGGGTTTTTGTCCAATTCCTACATATTTCTTCGTTTCGTTCACTTTCGTTCACTTCGTTGAAGGGTTTTACGAGAGTTTTAAGTTTTGATTACTTTAGCGATAGCGATAGCCATAGCGTTGAGTAGACCCCCAGATAGCGGCGGCTTTCATAGTGCAAGTTTTAAGCCTAATATTGTTAAGTAAATTTTGATATTCTTGCTTGTTGCTGGTGCACTACCTCTTGCTCTCTCTATTTTTCCTATGCCTCAAAGCTTGTCTGGAAGAGATCGCTCTTAGCGCTAAGACCGCCTTTCCCCACATTTATGTCAACTCTTTCTTGTGCTTCTATCTGTATTTTTGTGTGTGCAATCAAGTGTTTTTCATGTCTCATATTCTGAAAGTAACTCATAACTTGCCTAAAATGCGGGTTGAAAGTGATATGTGGCGGCCCTAGGGCTGTAATAAATTTGATAAAAGAATAGGGGGTGTCATGTCAAATCGATATCTGTAATCTCTTTGGACTTTTATTTACCAACGGTATGTAGGCAAAGGCACAGAAGCCTATACAGCTTATTTTGCTACATTATAAAATAATTAAAATAGTAGAAACCTTACAAAAAATCTTTTAGAATATTCTGTTTGTTTTTACTTTCCTCATATTCAAAATGAAAAGTAGAGTGTTTACTTCGGGTGTATGGACCCATAATAGTCTCGAACAGTCGGCGCCCTCACATCGTTCGGGCGCCAAAACACTCGACTGATATGGGTGTCATACAGCCCTTGGTAAACAATCTACTATTATCTATCTATCTAAGCCTGACATGCTGTTGTCTGTACAATACTACGATTTACGCGCGAAAATCCGACCTACATTTAATATGGGAACCGCCATCGCCATCGCCATAGCGTGCTCTAGAAAGCTGAGTGTACGCGGGCATTTATCTATTGGTCATCGAGCCTTTATACCACGAGCATATTTGACCTTATTGGTTTCACTATAAAGACTACTTTACCTTGCACCTTTTAAAGTTTGTCAAGGGTATTATACTAGTGAGTCCATGTACGGCTGTGTTAATGGTTTCATGAAGATTAAATGCTGTGTTGTTTTGAATCGGGCTTAGTTTTAAAGTTTGGGAGCTCGTTTGGCTCGATTGTGACGGTTAAGCGAGTTTTGCAACGGTTGGATGGGTGACCACAACTTTATTATATGTAGGTCGTCCGTGCTTGGACTTTTGCGTCGAAACTCATTAAGGTGGTACGACTTCCATATTAGTTTATTCGTGATTTATGTATGAAAGTATTTTTTTTTTTATTATTTCGCGCAAACAAATAACTGAAACAAGTTAGTTGCGCATGTAATTATTGAGGTATGATGAACAAATTAATGTGCAATGTTTGTTTGTATGGAAGTCGCCACCTTAAATGTCCATATAGCTTTTATTTATTTACGACGCACACTGGGCGGTATTATATGACGGTCGTACCCAAAACTCAAATTATACCGAAAATAAGTGTTCATGCGCAATACTTATTAAAAACTACTTTTGAATGATCGTCATGTCTATAATTCTTTTCTAGCATATTCAGTACATCAAAAGCTAAAGTATTTTTTTTCATAATTAGGTAATTTGCCGTTAAAGGTTATATTAGGATCGGAAAAAATTAACAAACGATTAATTATGTCTATAAGGTTATTCTTCCTTCATTTTATTTTTTTGGGGTTTAAATCTAAAAATAATAATAAACGCCTTACATTCACGTACAGCAAAAAAACATAATTATTTTGATTTAGCGCAACGGGCTTTCACTTTCGGCTTCAGATTAAATAAATAGGTGATTCAGAGTACCTAACTGCTAATTTAGTTTCAAATGCCTATGGCGCTTTATTTAAATACGAAGTCGTAAAATATTACTATGTCATTTTCATGTAAACAATGTATCTATATACTTAATTCAGGTTCGCAAAATTTGTGACGACTCGATAGGGACTTTGGCGCGTAGTACGCGGCCGAGTAAGGTATCAAATTAAAGGTACTCGTGTCTATTTGTTCCGAAAACTATAAAATATACAAAATGTTAAACGTGATGATCACAAACTGCAATTAAAGATTTTCGCATAATTTGGAATTTTTCGTCGATCGACGAACCCGAGTATCGGGTTGTAACCGCCCTAGTTATTCAATATTTGTTGAAATAAAAGTAGTCAAAGTATTGTCGACATAAATAGTTATTTGTTATGCAAGGCTGGAAAGTTGGTTATTAGGGGCGAGTTACCTCTATTGAAATCTGAGCGAAAGGTACAAAACGCTAAAAACTTTTCTGCCGAGCGCAACACACAATTTTCCACCTCACAACAGCGAGGAACATTCTATGGTTGTTTCCGCGGTCAACTTCAGTTAAGTGACTTACTTCTCATTAATATAAATATCGCTAGCTGTTGTGGTAATATAGGTATAAGATATGATTTTTATTTTCTATGTAGGGTAGGCCCTACATAGAAAATAAAAATCATATCTAACTTTCTTCATTTAGTCATTTGAGTTTTGGGCACGGCCGTCATATATACCGCCTCAGTGTGCGACGGGGAGACTTAGCCTTCATAATACCTTTTTTTTTTGTTTTGAGTGAGAGGAATGCATTTACGCATTTCAAACGGTTATGCCGGGCTCACCTAGAATACCGGACTCGCAGGACTGTGTAACAGGTACACAGCCCCAAAAGCCTCAGTAAACCTGGTTTTAAGTATTGATAAGGCTGAAGATGGAAGCGCGCCTCTCCCGGAATCCTCAACCACTGAGGAACTGGCTATCTTATCTCTAACTGCCGGAACACAACAAGCTGAAAACATTGTTGTTATGGCAGCAGACTTAAATAAGATGGTGGTAGCTAGCCAGGCGAACTTACAACGAGTCCTACCACGTACCAAACCGAATACAACATGCACTGGAAATCGATACCGGTGGTTGTTATTTGATACCGGGTAAGTCTACGGGCGGTTTGAACGCCGTCATTGTCCTCTACATATTTTCATATTTTTAGAGTAATAAAATTCTGTCCTCGTGTCCAGCTACGAATATAGGTCCCAAACGAGTAGCGTTTACCAGCATAACCTTTATTATTTTCGCACTTATGCATAACACTTTATATGTCGAGGACAATGACGGCGTTCAAACCGCCCGTATATTTACCCTACCACTAGATGACTAGACCACAGGGGCGGTTTAATATCTAGACTAGACAACCAAGCACTGTTGGGCCTATTTTTTAGGTACCTACTGGGGCTAGTTCTTGAAACCATCGTAAGTCAAGATGAATAGATCTGTCCTTTAAACAATAGTTAAGCCGTGGTTGAAGCAGCACGGATAATATCACGATTAGCAAATGATTAATCGATGATTTTTACTTTTTTTTTAACTAGGTATCATGCAAATAGTTGTTACTTTGTTGCGTTTGAGCTTCGGGTGCTGTTCGCTTAGCATAAGATTGTCGGATAGCGGAAAATACTCGCTATGTTATGTGTTGAAGAATGTATAAAAACTCTTTGGTTTTTACATATTTTATTAAGTCCTAATGTACCTATCGAAACTCTTTGGTGTAACTAAGTAACAAAAAAGAAATGTGTCAATTTGGTGTGATTGTCTTTTGTTGGTTGGAAAAAATATAGCCGTATTTTAGTTGATTTTGCGAATAAAAATATAGTGTTAATTGGGATATTTATTTACTGCAATCAACAGCCCCACAAGTTAAGGGCTCCCACGCAGAGTTTGCTATAAAGATATTGGTAAACTAAGATACAAGTTTTACAGTTATGTGTTCTACACACATGGAATAGAAAAGCTGGAGAAGCGGTGAAAGGGCTGTATAATAATAATAATACCTAATAATAATAGTATACAATCACACCAATTATCTAGCCCACGTTAAGTTTCATGAAGAACTTGTGTTATGGATAGGTACTAGATAACGGATAAACATAGTAATATACCTTTTTTTGTAAATACATATCGCTTCCCGGCAAAAAAAGTGTCACAATACAAAATTGCTGTTTCGAGAAAATGTAACTTTAATCTTTTTTTGTTTATTTGTACGTCAATAATTTAAAAACTAAAATAGTCAGATTACTGAAATTTTGCATGTAAATAGCTTATTTATATGTTTATTATAGGGCTTAAAATTTAACAGCAAAATTGTATTTTTTTTAAGTAACTTTCAAGAAACTCTTAATTTTATGTATATTGTGACTCTTTTTTCGATTAAAATTTCTGTAGTTTCAAAAATAATACACATTTTAAAGTATTTAATCACCATTTATTTTTATTAAAAGGCTTCAATATTTATAAAAAATAACGAAAATGAATTATAAACTTCTCAATGAAATAAAATCATGAAAAATGAACTTCTTTCGAAGCTTTGGCCTAATTAACAATCAGTCTTTGGCCGAAAACAATATAAAAATTTAATCTTAGATCTAACATGAAATTATTTTTCTTAAACATACATCTAAATGCAATCATCACCATTAGGTACTTGTATTGGTAAACTGTCTTTACTTATAAAACTAAGATACTTACAATAGGAAAAAATAACTTAATTAATACCTTCTCTTTCACATGTTTTTAAAATAAGAATAAAATACAAAACAAACTTCTTTATAAGTAATAATAATATTTTACGTGAACTTACAATCAACTATAAAAAGGTACAATCAACTATAAACTTAGTGCCATCTAGCGGTAACCATGCGTAACATAATAACGACGTTTTTGTCGCCGAACAAATGAAATACGCGCTATTTAATGCTGTGATAATGTCATTTTGTACACAATATGTGTTGTGACACTTTTCTTGCCGGGAAGCGATATATAATATACATATAGAACACCCAGACCAAGACAAATAGACATGTTCATGCAAACAAATATTTGTCTTGTCCGGGGATCGAACTCGACCCGGCGCAGAATGCGGGTTTAGTACCCCTGCGCCAAACAGGTCGTCAAAGTCGTCTGTATCGTAGTAGACAGTGATTATTAAAACAATATTTTATATATTTTTTTGTATTCAGTCTCGGAAATTATTAAACAACGTGCTAAGTCCGCCTAGCTAGCTACCACCTTCTTATCTTAGGATGTGGGAGCCTGTTGACTTGTAACACAGTTATATACCTGGCTCAGGCATCAGTCTCACACAAACTGTTATTTTAACATCATGTTCCTATGAAATTCGATTTTGTAAGTTTGTGATGAGAAAATAAAAGATATTGTTTATTTATTAATTTGTCTAAATCACGCGATAACAATAATGTTTTCAGCGTTGTTGTGTTCTGGCAGTTAAAAGATTTCCAGTTTCTAATTTCTAAGTGGTTGAGCTTGGAGTATTCCGGGGAGTAATGCGATTCTATATTATATGCGCTTCTATATTATCACGTGTGTTTGGTGATGAGAATAAATAAATACTCGCAGATGAAACCGCAGGATTACATGTCACATAAATTTAATTTTGACATGAACTGCCGAAGTTCTAATACGCGATTTGCCGACACACAGGACGCAACCTAATCATTGCATGCATGTTGAACGCCATAAGTTATAAGCGTAAGCGTATTATTTTACAGCAGCAAATGATGTTTTATAAATGGTGTCTTTTGACTTTCTTTTCGCATAATATTGTTTGTCAGAAAATCGTTTGGCATACATTTACTAGGCATAATCATCAAAAAGCATAAATTTTGTTTTGCCATAAACTTCATTAGGCATAATGATCTATCTATAGGCAGGCCTTATTTTAATAAACAAGCATAAATAAAGAAATCCCTAATTTCTTTTGGCATGACTATCGGTAGCCCTAAAATCAATAATGATCTTTTGTCGTAAAATTCTCTAGTATCTTCAAACCGACACCACGTAGTCTTGTATGCCATACCCCTACAGTGCCACCTCGCCACTCCGCGCCTTCGTGGCTCTAAATTGCACTCTAGGTTTAGGGCATACAAGACTACCGGAGCCCTGCAGCGCCGGAGCCGTGATAGAAGTCATGAGTATGTCTGCATGGCTGCTGGAATGCAGTAACAACATTATTGATTGTGATTGCTATACAATAATTATGCTTAAAAATAAGATTTAGATAGATGAGTATTACACAGAATTCAATATTTACAAACAAACAAGTTAAAAAAAAAAAAAGATGGCCAATCAGCCCCCTAATTGTCTAATTTCAAAATCAAGCACAGTCCCTTTCAAAGGTATTGTGATTGTGATAGTGATTTATAGAATTGTGTAACTTATAGTCGCAATCCCTTTCGGAACGAATTATGTTTTAAATGACACTTTATTTGACACTTCTCCATACACTTGAAAGATATATTCGTGTGTCACTTTGCTTAGACGGTTCAATTTCGTTCATTCAATACCTTTCAAAAGAATGTAATGCCTGAAGTATGTAAATATCTTTCAAATGACGAATTAAAAATGATTGCGATAGATTTTAAAATTAGACAATTAGCCCCCAGGTCCCTTATCCCGTTATTCTCACGGGAACGAGAACCACGCGGGTGGAACTGTGCGCTGAAGCTAGTACAAAATATTTGGAAGGGTTTTATTTCAGTAAATTGTGTTTTTTATTTTTGGTCTTAAACTACACTGAAATCGCTTCCGCTTTTAAATTACGGTCTTTAGTTTTCGATTAAAATGTAAAAACTGTTAATAGGGTGACCATATTGACTGACCATGATAATAAGTGGTACCGATTATATTAATTTTAATTAGTTTTTTATATTACTCGTAATTAAAGAAGCGTAAAATGTAATTTGTTTTTAATAATTTAGCATTCATTAGTATATAGCGAATGTTAGCAGATTTTTAATTTCAGTCAGTGATTTTATTTTTAAATGTAATGCAAGCAATTTAAACAAGGACATGGCTTTTATGTCATAAACTTAGTGCAATAACCGACGTTCTTATGGTCAAAAAAAAAATGTACATGTATATCCTACTAATATGATAAATGTGAAAGTATGTGAGATTGTGTGTGTGTGTGTGTGTATGTTTTTTTATGAACAACGGGGACCCTCTTAGCCTTCATCATACCTGATGTTAAGTATTGATAAGGCCGAAGATGGAAGCGAGCCTCTCCTGGATTCCTCATCACTGAGGAACTGGCTATCTTTGACGACCTGTTTGGCGCAGGGGTACTGAGCCCGCCTTCTACGCCAGAGGTCCCGGGTTCGATCCCCGGAAAAGACAAATATTTGTGTGCATGAACATGTCTATTTGTCTTGGTCTGGGTGTTTAATATGTATATTATGTATGTATTTACAAAAAAAAGTATAAGTATGTTTATGTTATCTAGTATCCATACCACAAGTTCTTCATGAAACTTAACGTTGGCTAGACAATTGGTGTGATTGTATGAAATTTATTATTATTATTATCTTATCTCTAACTGCCGGAACACAACAATGCTGAATACAATGTTGTTAGCCAGACGGACTTACAACAAGTCCTACCACCAACCAAACCGAATACTTTATGTACCCCCGCTGGGAATCAAACCCGGGACCCCTGGGTCTGATACCGGTGGTTGTTACCACACCACAAAGGCAGTTGTTTTGTGTGTTTGTATGTTGCACTTTCACGTAAAAAGTACTGAACCGATTTGGATGAAATTTGTTTACTACTAGCGGAGGCCCGCGTGGTTCCCGTTCCTGTGGGAATATCGGGATAAAAACCCTATGTGTTAGTCCGCTACTTAAGTCCTTACATACCAAATGTCGTCCAAATCCGTTCAGTAGTTTTTGCGTGAAAGAGTAACAAACAAACAAACAAACAAATAAACAAACAAACTGGCATACTTTCGCATTTATAATATTAGTAGGATTATGATTATAATTTATTAATACTGAACCGAACTTCACGCGGACGTAATCGCCAGCTGCAAATCCTCATATTCACAGACATCCTATTTAATCGCTACAAAGTTGCATTTTAACGGCACCAACCAATTAGCGAATAATAATCAGTCAGAATAAATCATTTGCTATTATGTCTTTACTGGCATAAGTATTTCGGCCTTGTACGTCAGTCTAACGTCACGCCATACGGTAATGCGATTCTTTTCTGAACATTGATTAGGTACCTATCCTGATTCAAAATTTCAAATTCAAAAAACTATTATATTAAAAACTATTATATATATTAAATATTTAGAGTGTTGCAATGTAAAATTTTAAATATATATCAGAAGACGCATTGTATTTCCATGAAAATTCCTTTATAATTGCCTTATATGTCAGAGTGCCAATGACTGTGGGGTGGCAAGATTATTACAGGTTACCGGGAAGCAGTGGTCCCTCCCTTCTACCGTCCTCCCACCGAGATTTCAAACTCGGTGGAGGCACGGGAGCTGGTTAGATCCTACCCCGAACCCCCGCCGAGCTACTAGGTTCGACGGGGCGTCGGGGAGCGGCGAGGGATAGGGTGCTGGACTTACGAGTTTTTGAATGATTGAATGGAGAAATATATCACAAATGCTAGAGTAAAACTCCCGCGAGCCTCGCTTTGATAGTTTTTGAAAAAATGCGATCTAAGTAAAAGTACCGGTATTTATTTATTTTTTTGTTTTTATTATTTTTTCTTTTTTCTATGAATGTAACACTTAATTTTGCAGTGTGATCGTAAAGGCCTATCATAGGGCAAAATTATGAACCATGAACGAGGAAGCTACGACTTCACAGTTTCAAGGTAATCGCAAAAATAACAAAATCGGAATTATTTTTTTGTGGCTAAAGTATTTAGTATTAGCATTTAATTTTTACTTAAGAACATAGCTACACATATGGAATACTACCACAAAAAAAATCGATTGTTAAAACCGTGGGACTTCGGAGATATTAATTTTTAAAAAGTACCGGTTCGGTACCGGTTTTTGGTCCAAGTCCTCAATGTCACTTTTTAGCAATATCACATACAATTCTTTATTGTAGCTCACCATATTAGGGTAACGACGATTTAATTTTAAAAAGGGAGAATGGGCAAAATTCCCCGGTCTTTAACAACTTCAAACTTCTAACATTAACTTTTAAGTATGGACGTGTAGCCTCAAAGGCTCCGGAAAGTATGTTAGTGTCTAAGTTTTGTGTACTTTCCCCACACTCTACGCACCTGAACAACTTAGTAGCTTTAGTTTTAGTATCGAAACGGCCAGTGATAAAGAAGATTGCATCGTTCCACCAAAAACATGTGAGTAATATTCATCTAAACATCGTATAGAGCCTGTCAGGCTACATGCCCATAGTTGTGTTATAAAATATTTGTAAACAACTTTGTTCTCGCTTTTAAATTTTCTTGTAAAACATGGCTGAAAATAGTAAAGCATATCCTTCTCGTTCTAAATTAAAGGCCGTGATCTGTACATTCTGAAAATGTATAATTGTATATGCATCATACATATCACACATTCAAGGTGTAAATGATAAAAAATATATGATTTAAGAAAGTGGCACTATGAGTCTGGAACGGCTTCATAGCGCCTCACCCCCGCATCCTCCAGGTAATATGTATTAATGCGGGGTTTCAGCATGCCTGATGAGGGTGGACTCCTTCCCGCATTACGTATTACTCATCATCGGAAGATTCGATTGGTAGACCGTGCATTCCACATGACATGAGAAGCATGCAATGGCGGAGCGCGTTTATAATACACTCATTTGCAAAAAAAAACGGGCGGTTTTGATTTTAATTCATCTTTAAAAAGATACAATACTAAAAAGGTTTCAATCGTTTGTACACGTTACTGGCCGGTTTTAAAAATGATGTAGTATTTAAAAAAGTACGTTCTAAATTGAAATTTTCATTTGATGCAAATTTTTACAGAAAACCCCTTTTTATCCTACATTTTTGGCGCGAAGTTCCAGAAGTTAACATCGACTTTCATAACTTTTATTCAATTTTTATCGATTAATTTCATATCCTTGACTGTCAAAGCTTTATTTATCGTTGTTTGGCTGTATCTAAATGGTAGATAAAGTGGTAAAAGCTACCAAAATTATCGCGCTGCTTGAAGAGGGTTGCAGCCAATGTTTCGTGGCTAGGAGGCTAAATGTTAGTCGCTCGACAGTCCAAAGGACCTGGCAGCGATATCAGGAGACTGGTTCCGTCGAGAGAAGGCCTGGTTCTGGAAGAAAACCATGTACCCAACCACGGGATGATCGTTTTCTTGTGAGTCGCGCATTGAGAAATCGCAAATCTTCGTATGTGGATCTTAAGAACAACCTCCAAGAAGTAAGAAATGTGCATATTAGTCTATGGACGGTCAGAAGGAGGCTTCTCGCTGCCAATATACGCAGTCACCGCCCGACCCGCGGCCCCAAATTACTCCGTGAGCACAGAGTTCACAGGCTTAGGTTCGCTTGAAATTGTGAATCATGGACTCAAGAAGATTGAAATAGGGTTTTGTTCTCTGATGAAGCCAGGATATCTCTGTTCGGTGAAGATCGACGTCGGCGAGTGCTAAGAAGACAAGGAGAACGCTTTGCAGAGGCATGTTTCGAAGAAATCACACCTTATGGTGGGGGCTCTGTTGTGTTTGGGGCAGGAATAAATTCAATGGATCGTACAGAGTTAGTCTTTATTGAAAACGGCTCACTGACTGGACATCGATACATAACGGAAGTTCTAATTCCTCATGCACACCCCGCATTGGCCGCTCTAGGTGAAGACTCGATTTTTATGGACGACAATGCTCGCGCCCACCGATCCCGCGATGTTAATGCGTATGTGCAAGAGGTCGGCATTCGTCGTTTGGATTGGCCAGCTCGAAGTCCCGACCTCAATCCCATAGAGCATGTCTGGGACGTTCTGAAACGGCGTGTGAGATCAGTACACCCGGCTCCGCAGACCATCAGAGAGCTGAAGAATGTGAGTGGGAACGTATTCCGCAAGGAAGTATTCGGGATATACTCGCTAGATCGCCCAGACGAATTCAAGCTGTGATTTTAGCTAGAGGGGGTACACTCGATACTAAACATTTATCTGCTTTTACTTTATTAAAGAAAAACAAACAAAAAAACTTTTTTATTTTTACTTCATGAGTATATGCACTACTAGCGAACATACACTACTAGCGAGGTTTAGCATTATTTCCCATAAATTGTATCTAAATTTTATGAAATACTGATGAAAACGATTATTTTCTTATTAATTTACCAAATTGTGAGGATAAAACTACCTATAATTATCAAACAAAGCAATATTAACATTTGGAATGGTTCATTGCTTAGGTGCCCGTTTTTTTTGGAAATTTGTTTATTTAGAAAATTCTTGTTGTACATATAATGATTTCCTATACCTAGAATTTGCACGAAATACTTGCCTGCGAGAGCATTCTTCCGCATCCAAGAGGCTGCAATAAAGAACTGTATTTGATATTGCTAAAAAGTGGTATTGAGAACTTTAACCAAAAACCGGTAACGAACCGGTACTTTTTAAAAATTAATATCTCCGAAGTCCCACGGTTTTAGCAATCGATTTTTTTTGTGGTAGTAGTCCAAATATGTAGTTATGTTCTTAAGTAAAAATTAAATGCTAATACTAAATACTTTAGCCACAAAAAAATAATTACAATTTTGTTATTTTTGCGATTATCTTGAAACTGTGAAGTCGTAGCTTCCTCGTGCATGATTCATAATTTTGTCCTATGATAGGCCTTTACGGTCACACTGCAAAATTAAGTGTTACATTCATAGAAAAAAGAAAAAATAAGAAAAACAAAAAAAAATTAAATACCGGTACTTTTACTTAGATCGCATTTTTTCAAAAACTATCAAAGCGAGGCTCGCGGGAGTTTTACTCTAGCATTTGTGATATATTTCTCCATTCGATCGTTCAAAAAAATCAGGCTGTCCCAAAATGAGGGTCAAAAACACACTGTGCGGTATTCTAAGTGAAAAAAAAAAAGATTAGTACAGGGCCCTGTTTCATAAAGATTACAATTGTCAGCGACAGGTGACAGGTGAGAATTCGACGATTGTTCGTTTCATAAAACATTGGTGCTATATGAAAAGCCGACATAATTGTCAAATTGTCGCGACAATTCTACATTTTAAAACATATGGACCGACATATTTGTAATCAGAAAATCTGACATATTTATCAAATTGTTGCAAATTTTTGATAGGCATTCTTGGTCTGTGTCAGGATGAGAAGTGACAGTTATTTTTCTTTTATAAATTCTCGCATGATCGAAAGAGTTAGTACCTAATAGGATTTTGAAAATCAGAATTTTATAATGTATGATTGCTTTTTATAGAAAACCTACCTTCTGCAACGATGACAAAGGTCAAAATTGCTTAGATCAGAGACAAAAAAGTATGTTCGAGCACAGTTGACAAGTTGTCGACTTGTCAAGCTTTATGAAACGGCCCAGTAGGCCTAGCATGAGCGACTTTTATCGACTCGATAACTCGATAACATGTCACTGTCCCGCTCACATCGTAGCGGAGTAAGCAAGACAGCATGATGCGCTATATCATATCGCATGATATAGCGGTGGTCATGCTAGAGGGGCTGGTTACCCTATGTATCATCATATCAGCCATTTCTTAATGTCCCTAATTGGCCTTCCTTATGAGAATTGTGTAGTGCCGATACGCGTCGCAAGTCCTAAAGGTGATTGCCTACTTTGTCTTCTGAAATATTGTTTCGGGCAATAACGTTTCCACCCCCCTAAACCTTTACGAAATGAAGCAATTATGGTGTCATTCGATTCAGTTCACCTTGACCTAGGGCTGTTTCCTATTTAAGTACCTAATTCGAACCCACGACCTTTGGAAATCCGGTCCAATGCTCTAACCACTGAGCTACCGAGACTTGCGGACCACCGTCGAAATTCTCCAATACTTTTGTATTTTTAATACGCTGTAGGCCAGCGTTGTCACATCGTAGGTTCCAGTCCCATCTAAGAATTCAGTTGTGGCCTAGTTGTTTTTTTCCCAATATTTTTCTATTTAAAATTTATCATAAGTATAAAAATAGCATTGAAAAATGCAAAAATGTTAAAAAAAACAAAATACCTAATTCGGTTAATTTAACTTAAATAATGGTAAAGTGGTGGTGAAGCGCTCATGGCCGCGCTTGACAGATCGTACTCGATCACGTTTGTTAAGCAACGTTCGGCCCGGTCAGGTGTCGGATGGGTGACCGTAAAGTGGCATTATAACTGAGCGCTTCCGTGCTTCGGAGGGCACGTTAAACCGTCGGCTGTTCTCATTTGATTGCCTTATAGGCGGTTTGATAAACCCTGACACCAGAAGTGGCCGGCCACTTATCCTCACTCGATAAGTAGAAGAGAAGAAGATGGTAAGAGAATGGTGGGTGCAATGCAGATTGGTAGGGTTTAACGACTGCAAATAGGTTCTTTTTATATTCAATGGGCTTACTCTTGACCTCAATCTGGCCGAGGAGCGTAGATGAGGTCTAAGATGGAGCGAGTTCGCCCAGAAGAACCCCTTTCACTTGTACCTTGAAGAGGTTTGGCTTGTATGTGGGGAAAATAGACGCCGGCAAGGCAATAGGTACAGTCGGAATTGGCTTAACGAGCCTTCCGAAGTATGAAGGAGCTCGACATAATAAGTTTTTGGTCTCCCATCCTGAGACCGACCGTTGCGACGAATATAAAGGCGATGAATAATATTATTAATATTAGTACAGGTATGAAGAAACGTTCGAATACAAAATACAGTCTGGTATATCAAGAGTTATGAAACATAAATCTTTGCATATTTGGTTTCCTCTGTATTTGGATCAATGGAATTTCCTATAATGAAAGCCTAGTTTGCTGTTTTAGTTCATTAATTAAATTAATGTAATACTGTAATGGAAAGTTATACGTACGAATAAATCCTAACTAATATCATAAATGCGAAATTGTGTTTGTTTGTCCTTCCTTCACGTCCTAACTAAACTATAAAGTGTCATGGAGAAAACTAATTTTGACAATGTCTGAACAAAGTACGACATTGGCATGGTTTGAACAAGACTTTGAGTTGCTAAGTGGTCATAGTGAATGCCTTAGCCAAAGTAACAAAATAAAAAACGTTAACGAAGTTAAAAAAAAAATAAATGTATGGGATTGGCGGATTGGCATAAGCCGCGCTAAGTCACGTGGTCTTACCGCAAGTTAATTGGCGAATGTGGACAATAGCGGCCGCTCGCGGTTTCACCCGCGTGGTTCCCGATCCCGTAGGAATATCGGGATAAAAGTATCCTATGTTCATAGCCAGGCTATCTACTGTCTATTTACCAAATTTCATTAACCAATTACCAATTGGGAGTGTAGTGGAGAGTTTTATCTATCCTCCACAATCTCTTCCCTAGTGTCTCCATGAAGTTGTAACCAACGTAACTACGTCAGCCACACCACGAAAGTGGGCTAAACCTAGGGAAGGGGGCTACGTCTCGAACAGCTTTGACACCTATGATGTAGCTATCGGTGATCCCCGAAAAAAGTCTTGCATCGTTGTTACGTAATGCTACCAACGATGAAAAAAAAAGGTAACGTGAAAAACCTTAAGGGCGCTTTACCAGGATCCTATTAGTGGTTTACGGCCTTTCACTGCATCCCTATCCCTGCCGGTTGTATCGGTCTCCCGGTCCATCGGATAACAGGGGGCGGGACGAGAGAGTGGACTTACACCAGCGCAACCGTTTGTTCACTTAAAATAAACTCACGCGCAGATGACCCTAGCTATTCTTAATAAGTCAGGGTCGCCGTCATCGAAATCGATGAGGAGGACTGTTTACCAAATTTCATCCAAACCTATTCAATGCAAACAATCAATCAAATCTTTCTTCTTTATATAATTAGTAGAGAAAACGAATCGCTACATAACGATGTTACTTTGTCTACGGGGCCTGATGAGATGTGCTGAGCCAGCGATCCGAGTGGCCGAGTTTTGGGCGGGAAAGATTTAACTCATTAAAAGTTCCATCGATACGAAAGAAGAAGATTCTTTCCGGACAACATCAGCACCGTTTCAACCGCCTCTGTGGTCTACGTAGTGGAACAACCACCGGTATCAGACCCAGGGGTCCCGGGTTCGATTCCCAGCGGGGGTACATATTGTATTCGGTTTGGTTGGTGGTAGGACTTGTTGTAAGTCCGTCTGGCTAGTTACCACCATCTTATCTAAGTCTGACGCCATAACAACAATGTTTTCAACATTGTTCCGGCAGTTAGAGATAAAGATAGCCAGTTCCTCAGTGATTGAGGATTCCGGGAGAGGCACGCTTCCATCTTCAGCCTTATCAATACTTAATATCAGGTATGATGAAAGCTAAGAGTCTTCTAGTGATACATATCACTATTATCTCCACAAAATATCTGTTTCTTCGAGAATCTTGAAAGATATATTGATTGCTACTAAATGTTTGGATGCAAAACACAGCGATACAGCTAACTACTAAAACACGGCAGATATACATCTTTACATAAGACTGAGGACAGTTAAAACTATACTATTTAAAGATCGATGAACAAAAGATCGCTTTATATGGGGTTAGGTATAAAATGCTAATTTAAATGACTATTATAACAGCTGATATACCTATGTCTGTAATTTAGACAGCGGGCAGTTAATATAGGTACTATAGATAGAAAGATATTTGTCGACACTGTCGACATTGCAAGATGAATCCCACGCGATGATCACCTTTAAATAAACCAGGCATAAGTAATTTACCATTTTATGATTTTTGAATTTTTGCATTTTTCAATGCTATTTTTATACTTATGATAAATGTTAATAGAAAAATATTGGAAAAAATTAACTCGGCCACAAGTGAATTCTCTGATGGGAAAGTCTCGGTAGCTTAGCGGTTAGCGCATTGGACCGGATTTCCAAAGGTCGTGGGTTCGTTTTCCATTCACTTACATTCACTTGTGGCCGAGTTAATTTTTTCCAATATTTTTCTATTTAAAAATATTTACCATTTTTCGAATCGAAATAAACCTAATTACAAAATATCTCTAATTCAGAATATTGGTGAAAATATATCAACTACGTTTTTAAGTTCGCAGAATGGGGCACATAGAGCGTAAATAAAAATACCAAATATTTTTTCTCTTTCAATTTATTTCACCTGAACCCTAATTCCCTCAGATCGCTCAAATAATTTGTAAAAAACCATCGAAAAAAAAATTTGTCCTGAGCGTCAAAATAACTGACTTCGCCACTTAATCGGTGGCAATTTTATAGAAGACAGCTTTTTCTTAGTAAAAAAATAATAAGCTAATGGAGACAGGAATTCGCCACTTTATCGGTGGCAATTTTATAGAAGACAGCTCTTTCTTTGTAAAAACAAAAAACTAATGGAGACAGTCTGGACTGTAGTCCAGAAAAAGTAAAAAAAAATAAACCGCATCTGTGAAGCAGTCATCGCAACATGTGTAGTATGCCCAGATCAAAGTCATGCTTTTCCTCTTTTTAACCGACTTCAAAAAAGGAGGAGGTTCTCAATTCGGGTGGTATAATTTTTTTTATTATTTTTTTTATGTATGTACACCGATTACGCCGAGATTTCTGAACCGATTTCCATGATTCTTTTTTTGTTCGATGCAGAATAGTTGCCAATTGGTCCCATAAAAATTTGGTTTCGTTTGACCCAGTACTTTTTATGTTATGAGCATTTTTATATATTTCATTTCATTGTTGACTTGGACGATGTAATATTTACGATAATTTTGTTTATAATGTTCATGAAACCTTATCTAATCTAGAAAAACCCTGCTGTAGTTTACAAAACAGCTTATTACAGACACTAAAAAGTAAAAAAAAAAAACTGCGTTAAAAATCCGACTTCAAAAACTAAAAAGCAAAAAATAAGACTTTTGGGGTCGGTGCCAGCCAAGGCAAGAAAAATAAAAGAATAGAGTTTAAAGTAGAATGTCTTGGCTGCCGTCGACTCCAAAAGTCTTATTTTTTGCTTTTTAGTTTTTGAAGTCGGTTTTTTTAACGCAGTTTTTTTTTCCTTTAACTGTTCTAATACCGCGTTCTTTATAATCAATACTAAAATACCTTCTGTATACCAAAGACAGTCACATAGGTCTTTTCGGTCTATTGTGAGACTCGGTACCGCTTGAGCGGCGAGTTGCCGTTTTGTGCCACTGAATTGACTCCTGCTTTGACTCAGGGTCATAGTGGTAAGCCCAGGATTCCTCCCCATTACAAATCCGAGCATTAACTTCTTACCTGTTTCTGCTACAGAGCTTCAAAGACGGACGAGAATATTCTGTGTGCTATGATATGGCGATTGGCGTGTCCTTTGCTAACTGCACTCAGTATTGATCACTGCTTGAGTCACGTTCTGTAGTACGGGCCTAAGCCTTCATCATACCATAACACTAAGCCCAGTGTGAGTCTGCAAATGTCCGAACGTTACCATCGCGTGAGAGTAAAATTTCGACAGATAGCCTTAATACAATAGTGATAAGGTTGATAATTAAACTAATCGCAAACTGCGGCGTAAGCTAGTAAGGTGAGAAAACACACACTAAGCACTCTGATGATAAATATTGATAAGGCTGAAGATGGAAGCGTGCTCTCCCGGAATCCTCAACCACTGAGGAACTGGCTATCTTATCTCTAACTACCGGAACAACAACAATGCTGAAACCTTGTTATGGCGTCAGACTAAGATAAGCTAGCCAGGCGGACTTACAACAAGTCCACCAACCAAATTGAATACAATATGTACTGGGAATCGAACCCGGGACCCATGGGTCTGATACCGGTGGTTTTTACCACTAGACCATAGAGGCGGTGTGTAGATGAATTAACGTTTATAATAATAATCAAAACGCTTTATTGCACATGAAAGTAGAATGAAAACACAAAAGGCGGCCTTATTGCTGAGTACCAATTCTTCCAGGCAACCTTGAGTAGAAGAGTTAATAAGTGGATACAGAGAAAAAAAGAAAAAAGAGACTTTTAAAGCTCTCTAATAGCTTAGTTGTAGGTATGCTACAAGCTTAGTGTCGCAACTCTGTGGCGTAACAAAGACTACCGAATGTATAAATTCGCGCGTAATTGCAGGGAGTAGAGTGTGAGAATCAATTTGTTTGTGTGGCCCAAAATACGAGCGATAGCGGGCAAAAAAATTAAAGACTAGTAAAAGAAAAATATTGATATGAAAATATGCATAAGAGTATCTAACTTTGATTTCACTCGCACACGTCAAAATACCTCAACAAAATTAATCGATTTCTATAAATAATATTTATAAATATATATATATATTTTTGACAATATTATTGTCAAAGAAATTGATTTTTCCATAAGTACCAAAAGTTATTTTCATTAAATCTATACTAATATTATAAAGCTGAAGAGTTTGTTTGTTTGAACGCGCTAATCTCAGGAACTACTGGACCGATTTAGAAAATTCTTAAACCATCAGAAAGCTACATTTCTCCCGAGTGACATAGGCTATATTTTTTCCCGATATTCCCACGGGAACGGGCACCACGCGGGTAAAACCGCGAGGATCCGCTAGTTTATTATATTTATAACTGCAAATGAAAATGTCACAAAAAATAGTGTCTTGGGAACAATGAATGAAGAGATCTTTTTTGCCAACAAAAACTAAGTCACTTGGAAGGTAGTTTCTAAAAATATATGTTAACTTAATGTAAGTATATAGTATACGAGCAACCCGTGTGCGCATAATGCGCAAAAAACACATTTTTTATATTCAATTTAAAAATCCATTAAATCCGGTTTAAATCGCTCTAGATTTGAGTTTTTGCTAAATTTCTCGACTTATCCGACCACTTCAGACAAATACCTTTCTAACGGTGTATTGCACTTGATTGTGCGACTTTTAGTTTAGGAGGAGAAGCGGCTTCACTGCCGTATTATATATATAGATACCAATACTTAAAATTACATGAAACAACACATTACACAACACATAAAATAAGAAGTACTAGTATTTGTAGTAAATTTTTTTGATAAAAATTCGTATCCTCTCGTCAACTCGTATGGGGTATTGAGCAGCGTTCCTACCGGATGTAATCAGAACTTACTTTATGATTTTTGAATTTTTGAATTTTTCAATGCTATTTTTATACTTATGATGAATTTTAATAGAAAAATATTGGAAAACGTCAACTCGGCCACAAGTGAATTCTCAGATGGGACTTGAACCCACGACCTTTGGAAATCCATTGGAAGAGCTTCTTTGGAAGAGCATTTGACCAGATTTCCAAAGGTCGTGGGTTCGAGTCCCATTCCCATCTGAGAATTCACTTGTGGCCGAGTTGACTGATTCCAATATTTTTCTATTTAAAATTTATCATAAGAAGTTACTTTTCCAGTAAATTTTTTGACATGACAATTCGAACACTTTTTGACATTGGGGCCATGATACGTTCTCGATATACCTACTATTTCGATAGTCTTTCGTGCTACCCCACTGTACCTAATAGTTAGTTATCGCTTCGCTTATGAACTTGTGCCACACAGAAAGTCCAATCAGCTGCACCAATCAGGGCCGTTAAGGCTGCCAACGATACTGTTACTGGACTAAATATGTGGCCATAGAAACAACGTGAATGAAATCGATTGGAATACTTATGTAAGTACCTATAAGTAAAAGTTTTTTGAAGTGAAAACTTCTTTAGCGGCGTTGTGCACATCAGAGTTTTAAATTTTTAGGATGGGTAAAAAATGTTAAAGTCGCCTCATGACACGTGACCTGATCGAAAATTCGTAAGACGGAGGGAGAGTAGACTGCCGGCGCGGGCGTAGGAGAGGAAGTAATATCCCCCTCTCTTTCTACCGCGCGGCGAAAATGTATGCCTGCTCCTGCTGATTCGTTTAAGCGGTTTTCACTTCTGCCGGCACTCTGGAGTGCAACCCGTTGTTTTTGTTTTATAAAGAAGGATAGGTAGTCTGATGTTTTCGTCGAATCTCTCGCTAGACGAATTATAACTTGAGCAACAAGAAGCCCACAGCTGGGCAGTTGACATGGCATCGAATAGAACGAAGCGAGTGAAATGGAGTCCTTAATATGTAGTTTTGCTGTGTGTGGAATTCCTGCAAGAAGATAGTTTTTTTTAATCAGCTTGTTGTTGTTAAAAATAATAAAAATTGTCGCGTCGTGTCTCGTACTTACTGGCCCCATCGCCTACCTCAGGGTCTCAACAAAGCTCCGACAACAATTAAGATCCAGATCAAATTGTTATGCCTCTCAGCTGTCGTGAAAGTTGCAACCGTATCGTACTTAAATTGGAAATATACGGTTACTAGTGGCTGCCCGTGGTTTTACCCGTTCCCGTCTTGAACAATGGGATAAAAGGTGTCCGATGTTTTAATCCAGCCTGTATATTATCTGTGTGTCGGTCATCCAACCAAATCCGGCGCCGTACCCCGCAAGTTGCGTCGGCATCGAAATCGGCTTCATTTGACAGATGGATGTGACACATTGCTGCTTCTTTTTGACATAAATGAAAACGCCAAAGACTAACCCCCATATTCTAAGTCGTTCCTCCAAAACTTTTTACACTCCACTCAACCCCGTCGTGGGTAAAAATGGTAATGTGCGCTAACACGGAGTGGCTTCGTACTCTTTGGCTCCTCCAGGTCCTTACGGAGTTATGACTTAGAATACCGATTTCGAGGAGTATTTTGAAGAGGTTTCCAATGAGGTTTCGTTAAGTCGAGGACGAGTAAGTTTTGGAGGAACGACTTAGAATATGGGTGTAAGAGCAAGGAGTTTCACCCGAGTTCTTTTCGTAATAACACGTGATGTGTTGCTCCATTTTTAACCCAATCTTACGTACAATTTCTTTATATTTTGAAATATATTTACTTGACATTGGCAAAATTCGCGAATTTTATCGCGAGCACGCCATTAATTAAGAAAGAAGAAGAAGACTAAGAGCAATATGTCACATCCATCTGTCAAATGAAGTCGATGTCGACGACGACACTTGCGCGGTAGGGTTCCCGTTCAGCCGATTTCACTTGTTTAAGTAACAAATATCCCAACAACTAAATATCAGTAGCGAAGGGTCCATACATACCGATTTCTATCGGCTTCCCTTTTAGAAATCCCACCCCACCGATGTACCATACAATTAAAAGAATTTTCGGAGAAACTTTTGGTCCAGCTTACCTTGTCCAGACGTACATCTTATGTTTTGGCGCGCACTGTTCATTGAAAGAAAACAACTTTTACGGATATCAAACGCACTATATTTCACGAACTAAGTTGTAATTGTCTGTATTTTTAGGTTTTTTTTGGGGTTTCTGCACCTTTTCAGCTGCCGTGGTCACGGGATGACTCTATTACTTTGTCCATATTTTGACTCTCGTCACTGCTAAATATCTAGGTAAACATCGAAATATTTAAGTACACTAATATTTAAATACACTAGTAGGCCGCCAGTTCAAAACTTATTTAGCGGCGTTGTGCACATCAGAGTTTTAAATTTTTGGGATGGGTAATAGATTTAAAAGTCGCGTCAGGACACGTGACCCTGATCGAAAATTCGTAAGACCATTTACCGTTGACCTATTTCAAATTACCTACATAAAATCTCACACTTGAAATATCTACGTATAAGTATTTGATAATAACAACCAATATATTAAGATATAATTACTACCAACTTTCATATTGATGCCAGGTCAGTTTTAATGGATTTACCTGCCAAATCAAGTTGGTCTCCGTTTTCATCAACTTTTTATGAAGTTGTGGTCAAGATATAGTGGATTTTGATCGTTTTTTTCGTTTACGCCGTTTTCAATTCTGCCCCAGAGTGCAACCCGTTGTTTTTTTTTAGTAGTTACGATGTGTCGCCCCGAAAATAGGCACGTTGCCTTATTGTGTTCTAAATCCTACAAACAATGATATCTATACTAATATTATAAAGCTGAATAGTTTGTTTGTTTGAACGCGCTAATTCAGGAACTACTGGACCGATTTAGAAAATTCTTAGACTATTAGAAAGCATCATTTCTCCCGAGTGACATAGGCTATATTTTATCCCGATATTCCCACGGGGACGGGCACCACGCGGGTAAAACCGAGTGGATCCGCTAGTTATATTATATGTGTGTACCTGAAGCGTACAAAGGAAATTGTATGGACTGCTTCAGTGTTTCGCGGCAAAAGGTTTTCGCTTCAAACCTCTTTCTTGTGTTCTGTGAACACTTTCGAAATTCCATGTAACTCATCAATAATTCATACATTTCTCGCTCCGAATATGTCAGTTAGCCTGTTTCGGCGTTTATCTAATTCGCTGATCTCCGTGTTAGTTAGAAATTATCAATATGACTGTGCACGCGAAATCTTTGTGGCTAACGAATGTGCCATACATAGGCATACATACATATCTTCACGCCATATATTCCTGGCACTTGGCAGAGCATGAAAAGTGCAGCTTGTGAGTATAAAAAAATCGGCCAAGTGCGAGTCGAACTCGCACATGAAGGGTTCCGTCTCTCACCCAAGGTTGCCTGGAAGAGATTGCTATGTAGCAATAAGACCGCCTATTGTGTGTTCCTTTTTTTTTGTTATTTTCTCTGTATGTGTTTGTTTTTGTATCGTGTGCAAAAAAGTTTCTATTATTATTATTATTATTATTAAATTAAATACACCTACCCAAAATGCCACTATAATTTTTCGTCTGCATAAATAACTTTGTTTTTCATAGTGTTTGTATGAACGACAAAGTTATATTTGTTTTGGAAAATGTGCTAACTCTGAAACTGCTAAATATATTTCGTTCAAACCAACTTCTCGTTGAAAGTTTTTATAAAGATCTACACTTTGAAAGTGTATATTATTCAAACGGTTGACTTTGAGAAAAAACTGTTTTAGGAACCTAAATGTAATTTTTAAAAACCTATCTATAGATACCCCACACGTATAGGTTTAATGAAAAAAAAAACAGTTTCAGTTCCATATATGGGAGCCCCCCCTTAATATATATATTTTTTTATTTTTGTATAGAGACCGTAAAGCGGTTTGCAGAATACATCCTACAACCTACTAAGTTTCAACTGTGTAATCCTCATAGTTTTGGAATAAAGTGGCTGTGACATTTTACCACTTTGGAAGTATTATCACCTATATAAATACTATATTTTCCCAAAATTAAATGCAAACCGACCGTACGGCTTTTTCCATACATTTTGTTATTTTTAACCGCCTCTGTGGTCTAGTGGTACAACCACCGGTATCAGACCCAGGGGTCCCGGGTTCGATTCCCACCGGGAGTACATATTGTATTCGGTTTGGTTGGTGGTAGGACTTGTTCTAAGTCCGTCTGGCTAGCTACCACCATCTTATCTAAGTCTGACGCCATAATAACAATGTTTTCAACATTGTTGTGTTCCGGCAGTTACAGATAAGATAGCCAGTTCCTCAGTGATTGAGGATTCCGGGAGAGGCTCGCTTCTATCTTCAGCCTAATCAATACTTAACATCAGGTATGATGAAGGCTAAGAGTCTCCCCGTCGTTTTATCCTGATATTCTTACGGGAAAGGGAACCACGCGAGAATAATAGCGGACGGCTATTAGTATTTCAAATAAGCAATTCAGTAAGTCCGAAATTAAAGATGTGCTTATCTTTATTACTTACTCTAAGAAATATTAACTTTTATGCACGTAACCAGTTATTTTGCTCGCCAGTATGTATATTTCACACAACGCATCAAGGCAATTACATATATTCTCCCGTATAAAGTAGGTATAATGTGTTTGGTAATGTATAATGTGTACTTACCGCGACCATTACTGGTCACTTTCCCTTAGGCCTAGACCATAACTACAAAAGATCTAGATCTTAATTCTGGCACAAATGTTTAGTCCTTGTATTTGTGGGGCTATAAAACGGGCGGTAAAGGAACTCGAGGATAACTGTTAGTTAATAATAATAAAAGAAACTTTATTGCATACGATACAAAAATAAACACATAGGCACAGAGAAAATGACAAATATGAGGAATACATAATAGGCGGCCTTATTGCTACATAGCAATTTCTTCTAGGCAATCTTAGGGGTGTGAGAGAGATAAATAAAATAGCAGGATATTAGGGGAATGGACGCAAAATATACTAAGGATAGATGGGTATTTGTAGAGATTGCAGTGATTGGGGTTAACAAATCTGTGAAAAAAATATACGCGACGCGACGAACTGATTAGTACCTGAAGTACCTCGTTCCTTTTTTTAAGTCGGTTAAAAATAGCATTGTAAAAGCAAAAATTAAAAAATCTTATTAGTTTTATAGGTATTAGAGAAGGCTTTTCGAGTACGAGAAGATTTTTTTTAATAATTTATAAAGTGACTAGCTTCCCGTGGGAATATTCCCGTGGGGATAAAAAGTATCCTAGGTTACTCCATCCTTTCAACTTACTCTATCTATGCCAAAAATCAAGTCGATTGGTCTCTTAGTTAGGCCGGGAAGGAATGACAAACAAACACACTTTCACATTTATAGTGAGGATTAGCTTCCGCCCGCGGTTTCACCCGCATGGTTCCCGTTCCCGTGGGAATATCGGGATAAAATATGGCCTATGTCACTTGGGAGAAATGTAGCTTTCTAATGGTCTAAGAATTTTCTAAATCGGTCCAGTAGTTCCTGAGATGAGCGCGTTTAAACAAACAAACTCTTCGGCTTTATTATAAGTATAGATTAGCTTCCGCCCGCGGTTTCACCAGCATGGTTCCCGTTCCCGTGGGAATATCGGGATAAAATATGGCCTATGTCACTTGGGAGAAATGTAGCTTTCTAATGTCTAAGAATTTTCTAAATCGGTCCAGTAGTTCCTGAGATAGGCGCGTTTAAACAAACAAACTCTTCAGCTTTATTATAAGTATAGATTAGCTTCCGCCCGCGGTTTCACCCGAATGGTTCCCGTTCCCGTGGGAATATCGGGATAAAATATGGCCTATGTCACTTGGGAGAAATGTAGCTTTCTAATGTCTAAGAATTTTCTAAATCGGTCCAGTAGTTCCTGAGATAGGCGCGTTTAAACAAACAAACTCTTCAGCTTTATTATAAGTATAGATTAGCTTCCGCCCGCGGTTTCAACCGCGTGGTTCCCGTTCCCGTGGGAATATCGGACCTTTCAACTAACTCTATGCCAAAAATCAAGTCGATTGGTTGCTCAGTTAGAACGTCAAGGAGGGACAAACAAACACACTTTCGAATTTATAATACTATTAAAGATTAGAATTATTAATTAGGATTCATGCAGCTTCTGTTACACATTTCCCCACCTTAACCTATCTCAATAAATCTTGATCCCATGAAAGGACATGAAAGTGAACGTGCCTTAATAAGCCGAATCGCCACAATGCACCAGTTTCTCACGCTGCAGCTGCTGGCTTAGCGAGCATTTACTAGATTCACAGTATAAATATATGTGCATATAGTACGTTATCTTACCCTTTTTGACGGGTTATTGTAAACTCGCCAACAAATTAGATTTAGAGTACTTATTTCAGGTAAAGGGTGGGTTATAATTTTAGTTGGTATTACTTTGTATATAACTGTTTAATGTCCCAAATTACAAAATAAAAATAGTCATCAGAAAAACGGAATAAATACAATACTGTGTAAACTTGCCACAGGTATGTTAATTTAAAATTTTAACAGCCATTTTAAAAATAAATTTGCTTTGTGACCTGTGTGTGACGAATTTACACATTAATTTCATAGTACTGGCGATTTTACTTTCAATTTATGGAATTTTTCAAAACGTGTCGACTTAACTTATTTGGCAAGTTACTACTTATTTACAAAAACCTGCTCTGATAAAGTTAATTATTATTATTGCAGTCGCGCGGTAGGGCAGGAGCCGTACCGCTCAAGTGGCGTCGGCATCGAAATCGGCTTCATTTGACAGATGGATGTGACACGTTGCTGCTTCTTTTTGAAACAAATGAAAACTTACCAAAGATTAAGAGCAAGATGTCACATCCATCTGTCAAATGAAGCCCATTTCGATGCCGAGGCCACTTACGCGGTACGGCTCCTGCTCGGCAACACCAACATAGATTAGCCAGTACCACACGCTTACTGCCAACTGTGTTATAATGTGTATACGTGAAGCAGACAGGGTAGCATGATTGAAATCAAGTTGATTTAAATCACGATTTATATTGCATGGTTTTTTGTTATTTATGATTTTAAATAAAAGCATGATAAATTTTAAATATTTGCATAATTTATGATTTTAAATAAATGTCATTGATTTGTATCAAAATCCGAAAAAGGAATTAATAAAACTCTGGGACTGCATATTAATCGACTGTAATGTTCGTAAACAATGTTAATACAAAGTACGATAGGTGCAAGCTAAGTTATATATCTCAATAAAATAAAAAAAAATAAAAAATGCCGCGCCGTATGTAAAAAAAAAAACTAATAAATCACGATTTAAAAAAACTGTTTTTTTTTTATTAAAATAAAAAAAAACATTTATTTATTCTTAATTGCAATATAAAAAAAATACAGCAAATGACGGACTTAATGCCTCTACCAGTCAACCAGTAAAAGGTGATTAAATCAACCAATAAAAGGTGGAAAAATCATGTTTCTTTCATTACATCTATTTTTTCCAATTTTTTTGGGAATACTATATGGAGCTCGATACATAAAGAAAAGATTTGACATTGGAATAAGTGCCCTAATTTTTTGCTGTCTTTCTTTTCCGTGCTTTTTTCGTGTTTTTTGTTCTAGTTATAAGTAAAACATGGGTAATTGTAAAATTGTATATGTTTGCAGCCTTGGTCACAGATTTTAACGCAAATGGACAACATTTCATTTTCTATAAAGCACTAAAATAAAAAAACCATTTCGAGGTTTTAGTGTCATAAGCTCACAGTTTTTATTTTAGAATTTTCTGATCGGTAATTTGTGAGATATTTAATAAAAACTAAAATGTAGTCCAAATCGAGAAAGTCAGGCATTTGATCCCGTCATTCCTTTTCATATCTGTCTAATATAAAAAAAAATGGTTGTCTCTGGCTGAGTTGACAATGACAGTCAATTCAAGTAGTGAAAGAGCGATCAAAATCTAAGTTATCGATATTCGATATTTTTTTTTACATAATGCCAATAAAACCTCATGAAAAAACAGTTTGTGATTGTTTTGAGTTTTTTGGAATACATTGTTTTTATGATTATTGCTGAATAGATTTACTTTTAATGTTTGCTAGGTAAACCACCACGCGACACCAGGCAGGTGGACCACGGGTCAGAAATTTGTGTGTGTTTAACGAAGTGGTTATTTTTTGTTCCACTAATGAAATACCAGACCTTAAATTTCAATATGGTTTGATATATATTTCAATTCTAAATACCCAAAATGTATATATTGTTCATGAACGCGAATTTGTGCGTATAATTTTTTTTTTATTAAGTTTTTTTTTATCTTAACCAAAGTGTTAATCTTTAAAACATGTTTTGGTTAAATAACGAAAACTACAAGTTTTATGTAGTAATCGATATTTGAGTTCTGCCACTGTCACATCACTACTAGAAACCATTACGTCAGTTTTTTTTTAATCCGAAATAAGCAACAGCCTTACCAATTTAACTTCCTGAGAACGCACTTACGCTCTTTTAGAATGAGCAAGTTTTGAAATACGGATTTAATACACAAATATAATGCTAATAATAAAAATAAAAAATACGTGTCTCGTATTTTAACATCTAGTTTTATTATGCATAGGAAAATTTGCATTATATATTTTTGAAATGTTGTCCATTACAATGAATGTTACATGTCTATTGTATAAAATATCATTGCTTACTGCGTACAAACCTTTCACAGCGTGCATGCGTCACAGCGGCACATCGCATTCGAGACTGAGACTCTTGCCGAGCTCTTGCCGAACTAAGGCGAGTCGGGTATGACTTGCGAACGGACTTTTAGTAGGGAGAAAGTATACTGTGTACTTTTATACTGTGGCTTAGCGAACATTTACTAGAATCTACATATATTAAGGCTGGACTGGACACGGTCTGAAACACGACTTTGAGGATTAGATGGGAAAGAAATAATAGGCTTTATTTGGGTACAATCGACGGCACATCATAGTTGAAAACGAACCACAACACTTTAAATCTAAGAGTGTGCGAGAGAACTGCGACCTTGTTCCTCCAGCCCGTTTCCACCATCGGGGTAGCAGACGCAGGTCAGCTTATCACCCGTACGTCGTAGACATTCCAGCGATCCGTACTAAGTGCTTTGCTGACACATTTCTTATGCGAACCGCTAAATAACGGAATACGATACCTGCTCATGTGTTCCCCGATTCCTACAACCTTGCCCTCTTCAAGGCGGGAGGAATAGGCATTTCCTAGGCAGCATGCAACACCTCCACCACATCCTGTTTGTTAAGCACGATGGTGGTCAAATGCCTGCCCTGTTATTATATTACAAAGTGTTTATTTAAAAGAAAAACAGCTTTTATTGAAAGAAAGACAGAAAAACGTTTTATTGGACACACATCACACATGACATCATTAAAACAAAAAAAAAGTACTTGTTTACACAAAACGATACAGACAAAGTTCATGCAACAATTTAAAAAAAACGGGCCAATCAGGATCTGAGTACTTAATAAGAGTTTTCTCACCTTACTTGCTGACGCAGCAGTTTGCGAATAGAGTTTAATTCTCAACCTTATTCCCATTGCATTAAGGCTATCTGTCAAAATTTTACTCTCACGCGATGGTAATGTTTCGTCATGTCCAAACTCACACTAAGCCCTCAGAACCCTGCCTCACCTCAGGTATGTTGAATGCTAAGAGTCTCCCCGTCGTTCATAAAAAAAAACCTTAATGCTGCTACGTTGGGAGGTCGTCAGACGCAGCCTCAACAGCGCTGGTATTCTAGGAGGGCGCCTGTACGAGAACTGATGACCTACCGCGCAAGTGTGGTCGGCATCGAAATCGGCTTCATTTGGCAGATGGATGTGACACATTGCTACTTCTTTTTGACACAAATGTAAACTTACCAAAGACTAAGAGCAATATGTCACATCCATCTGTCAAATGAGGTCGATGTCGATGTCGACGACACTTGCGCGGTACCCCAGGGACCTAGCAGTGGAGACATTCAAATGACTGATTATGATCCAAGATGTAACGCAATAAGTGCGAGTTTGTGTACAATACAGGGGCCGTACCGCGCAAGTGGCGTCTGCATCAAAATCGGCTTTATTTAACATATGGATGTGACAACTTACCAAAGAATAAGAGCAATATGTCACATCCATCTGTCAAATGAAGTCGATGTCGATGTCGACGACACTTGCGCAGTCCAGCACCTGGGCTTACTTATGGTTGGATAAGGAGAATGTAATGACTTAGGAGTTCGGTTGCGCAGAGGTTTGCGCTCTCGGCCTGTTATAGTAGCGGTCAAGCAACTTTCATAGTGGTCTATCATGGGATGGGTGACCTTAAATGTCCCTAGAATTACCAGTACCCAAATACTGACCTGATGGTTTTTTTTATACTGAGTGAGGCAGTAATTTGGTATATTTCATGCTACCGACGGACTGACATATATATATTTTTTGTTACAGGTACGCCAATTCCGAATTCTTCAAAGCTAGTAAGAGAAATAGATTCAAGATCAACTTTAAAGTTCGAGTAAGTAAAGTGATTTTCATTGTTGTTTCTGTACCTATTATTTATATTTTATATTTTCTATACATTATGGCCGTCTTCAATTTCATATTATAAGATCTATTACTACTGTGTTTTGCAAATAAAATATTTGTATTTGTATTTATATTTGTATTTAGACATGAAGAAGCGCTGGGGCCGATTCTCGACATTTTTCTATACTTAATTTCTTTATTAAAAATGTAAGTAAAATCTCTACTACTGTAAAAATCCTTCAGTTTCAATGATCTTTGACAATCGCATAATATCGAAATTTAACAGGTTTGTGACTCCGAAAAATGTCGAATTCGATATGTCGAAGCGTGAGAATGAGCCCCCTGAAGTGGCGCCACTACTAGTTTTCATAAATAATTTTATTTTTATACTTATTCAAGACGGGGAGACTCTTAGCCTTCATCATACCTGATGTTAAGTATTGATAAGGCTAAAGATGGAAGCGAGCCTCTCCGGAATCCTCAACCATTGAGGAACTGGCTGTCTTATCTCTTACTGTCGGAACACAACAATGCTGAAAACATTGTTGTTATGGCGTCAGACTTAGATAAGATGGTGGTAGCTAGCCAGGCGGACTCACAACAAGTCCTACCACCAACCACCAAACATCTAGAAGCCCTACTAACACACCTAGAATACTAACTTTGCAACTACTGTCGTGCCACATGCACGCTTCTAGATTTTGTATGAAAACTATAAATAACTGGTGCCTCCGCGTGACTTTGTTCTTCCTAAAAAAGAATCGTTTCAAAACTTAACTAACAAGGTGTAGGTACCTTTTTTATTATAATTTTTACTACTTATTATTGTATCCTGACGTATGCGGTGTGGTGACGGCCTAAGAATACAAGTGTCACCACTCCCTAACATGCCTGGAATGACGTAAGAGTCGACTAAGAGGCTCGACGCATTGAACACCTGTGCGAGAGAAGGAAAACTTGAAATATACCCTCTACCAACTCTTCTGGCCAGCGTGGTAGTAGCAGGCTAATAACCTATGAACGCCACAATAGGTCTGGCTAGGAGAAGCCTACATGACGTCCACAGGCTAATAATGATGATGAGGATGATTGTATCCTGAATGAGATTTTTAGAGTTTTAATGCTGAACTTTATTCTCGAAGACTGTGTAATGAATACATCAGAGAAAAAAGCTCTTGGCTAGTTCCTTGCCAGTTTTTCTCGTTACGAGGTTTCCCGCCGTAGGATTTGTGAACCAATGGCGAAGTTTCTTTGACATTCACACGTGCTTCTGATACTGCATTTACACATTAGCGTGAATGTCGAAGCGAATGGGGAGGAGATCAGACGAATAGCGACCTTCAATGTGTGTAGACATAAACTCGCTACTCGCATTGCAACTTGCGCGCTCACGTTGGGAGCGGTATTCCATTCACTAATCCTCATACGATAATAGAGAAGAGAGAGATGAGGATTTATGAGTGAAAACACTGGATTGGCACAGCACTTGTTTATTGATATAATAAATATAAATACTTTTTACGAGGACAGATGACAGACTAAATCCAGTGTTTTCACTCATAAATCCTCATCTCTCTCTTTTCTATTAAGATTAATGATTAACTAACTAATAAATAAACAAAGTAACACTAAACTTTCATGGTCACTATTACTAACATTATTAGGAAAAACGCGCAGTTGCTTGCGCCATGATCACAGAGTAATGCGGATTGAAGTTAATGCGGGTAGATTGTCCGAGGAGCACACAAAACGGTATATATTTAACTTCAGTTCCTCCGTGATCATGGCGCATGCAAATGCGGGGACTCAGAAACAAATTATACAAACATGGCAAAAATTGGTTTTTCCTAATAATGTTAGTAATAGTGACCATGAAAGTTTATGGCCTGCGCAGATGACGGACATTGAAGGACTTTTTGTCCGCGACACGACTTTATTACTATGATCATAAAGTTGAATATATAACGAGGACTTTTCATGGATATACGCGATCTAAGTTGAATCTTATTTGGTTAACAATAAAGACGTGTCGCGGACAAAAAGTACTCCGTTATCCGTCATCTGCGCTAGCTCTTAGTGTTACTTTGTTTATTTATTAGTTTCTGAGTCCCCGCATTTGCATGCGCCATGATCACGGAGGAACTGAAGTTAAATATATACCGTTTTGTGTGCTCCTCGGACAATCTACCCGCATTCGCTTCAATCCGCATTACTCTGTGATCATGGCGCATGCAACTGCGCGTTTTTCCTAATAATGTTAGTAATAGTGACCATGAAAGTTTAGTGTTACTTTGTTTATTTATTAGTTAGTTAATCATTAATCTTTTGATTTTTTTCAGATACAGTCACCAAGTGCCCAAGATTAAGGTTGGACCAGACCTCCGAAGCGCAAGAAAACCTAAGCATAATACCAAGTAAGTATACTTGTAATGAGCTGTTTAGTGCACTAGTTTAAGCCTGGTTTACTACATAAAAGTAAGTTCTTTCTGAGTATAATTATTTATTGATTTAAAGTCTTTTTTACATTAAATAGGTTTGCTCTTGGCCTTATTCTGAATCATTAGATCTAAGAAGCCGAAGATGGAGTGATCTTGCCTAGAAAAATAACGGCAATAAGGCCGCCTGTTGTTTGTTCTCTATTTGTAAATTGTCCTGTGTTACTTGTTTCTTTAATTGTGCAATAAAGTATAAAAAAAAAAAAAAAAAAAAAAAAAAGTCTATTCACTCGGAGTTTTAAATATAACAGGCTTATAGGCTCCCGGGAATACAGACGCAAGCAGGGAATACCACTCCCTGGCTGTGCGCATAATAAAAGATGAGAAGAAGCGCTTTGAGCGCAGACGAGACGTCTGTACTCCTTGAAGTTCTTTCTGAGTAGCTTAGTTGACGGCTGATTTGAAATATTTTTCATCTATATGATGTGGCCGCGACACATACCACACACGGTGCCATAAACGCGTATCTACCGTGCGCACCAGATGGCGCTGATATCTACTCAGTATGGAATGATAACCTCCCAACTAGCAAATTTTGGTTCTGAAAAAGTCACCAATGCGTTTTCGAAAAAGCTTAACGCATAATGAAGAATTCTTTGAAAAGCCACGTAGAGTACTACAATACCGCGTTTGGGCACAAAATTCAGGACTACTGGTCTTAATTTAGCATTGTATACGTCATGGAATATGCTAAACTGCTCTCAATTTAATCTCCAAAACGCAAAACATGGTGCTAAGGATCTTGTATTCTGCTAAACTAGAATTATTATGAGACTTGTAGCCATTTGTAAAATCAAGCGAAGTGTGGTGTAATGCGTTGGCGAAATAATAAATATTATTGTTTATTTTATATTAAAACAAGCGGCCATCGAAGACGAAGTGTTTTGTTGTTCGTGTGTGACCAATTTTAAGTGCGAAGGTAAGTTTTTCGTGGATTTATATGTGTATATGTGGTGAATTTTTAATGCCCCCTTGTATTTTTCAATTTAAAGTCTTATTAATTAATTAATTTTAGTGCGGAGATTAATCTGAAGCTATTACAAGATGTGATGTCTGAGATTTTGCTTTCATAAGACTTATGCTCCGATTCAGATTGTCATAGTTCGATACCATTGGGGTTCCGCTGTACAGATAATTTAAGATAAAAAAACCCGTCCATGATTTACACATCTTAACCTTAGATTATTTATTTTTCATATTCATGCAGGGAATAAAGCCTCTTTATTATATTTATTTAATACCGAACATATGATCGAAGTACCGAACTAACTAATTGACAGTTTGTGTGTATGTTTTTACTAGGTATTAAGCCTTTTATTTTATCGTTTCAGTTTCTAGGAACTTCCTGAAAATGGTGATCTTAGAATACTTAGATGTAGATGCTTTTCTGACCAAAGAAGATTTCTGTTTATTAAAAAAGTCAAAGAAGTGGCCATGGAAAATAACTCATTTTATTTTACGTACAAAATGTTTTCAATGTCAATATTCGGCAGTTTCTACAAAACCGCAGCATATTATCGTTTTGTATTATGAAATTATTTATTTATTAAGTTTTAACTCTTTTTGGTGCGAAAATTGTAATAACCAAGCAATCTATGATCATTATCCATCCGACGAATGCGAATTCTGTGATCGTGTTTAGGTCTTTAGGTCTTTATGTTTAGTATTACGATTATTACTGTCGTCAAGACTGACTGAGTAAAATTTAAGATTGTTGAATTATGTTATAATTGTTGTTCTCACTCATCTAAGACTGATTGCCAATTACTTTTTTACGACTGAGTGCAAATTATATCTTAAATTCTGATTGTTGTTCTTAAATAAGACTAATAATGATTTTATATTTTATAATAGTGAAATAAAAAACCAAAAATATACAATTATTATTTTATTTATAATCCAAAATCCAAGAAAACATTATTAAGTTTTCTTCACATAATTTATTAAAAGGTATGTAACAAGGGTACGAAATACATATCCATTTGATATTCAATACACACCATTTTACATTGTATATCAATTATTTTATGTTTACTTTCGGTTTCAAAATTCTCTAAATCACTGGTAGAACATTTAATTTTTTAAGTAAATATGATTTTATGGGCGTTTCAAAAACGTCACAAACATTTTTCACATGCACAGCTTTCAATAATATTTGACCAGTGGTATGATCTGTTGAAATCAAGTTTAACCCTAAGATTTGACAGTCTTTATTTAAAAATCATTTGTTTCGCTTTTCTAGCGACAATATAAAAGATTCTAAATGCAGAATAGTCGTGGTCTTATTTTTTATCAAGTAAGGATACACTGAAGACTGTTGATTGGGTAGATCTTCTCTTTCTATGCAACTTCTTTCTAGGAGTCTTCGTGCTACCTGTTGCAAAGGTTTATTTCCCTGTCTTAGTAAATTCTTTATAGTGTAAAGTTTGTTTTCAAATGTTTGTAAATTACCAAACTTTCGAACCTCATCAACAAGATGACTCAAATTATGAACATTGCTTGTTATATATTCAATCATAAAATGATTTATATTTCTCTATAAAAAACATGAGCAAACATTCAGCAAGCCGCAAAAAGTGTGTATATTTGGCACTAGAACAAATTGTAATAGCACAAAAGAAGCTCAAAAAATTGTTATATGCTTCTGGGCTCAAAACGTGTTTAAGTATAATAAAACTTAAGTAAAAAAGAAACGATCTGTACTCCGAAGCTTTCCAGTGTGCTAATACTTCGATTGTTCTAACAGACCGATGGATTTCTTTTTGCAACTGACAGTTAGATAAAAAGCTAGAAACTTTATATATAGCGTGCACTCCACTTAGTTTTGAGTTTTCCAAAGTTGCCATCTCTCCAACCAATTAGTAAACGCTTCATAATACCTAGGTCAATGAGGTGTAAAGAATCTGACACTGGAATGTCTTCTATCATGTCAATGGATAGTTGAAGGAGTGGCGAATCAACCTTATGATGATGCCCATATTTCTTCAGGCGAAAGTCATTATCTGTCCTTTTTGGGTGATTGATTCCTGGGAATGTCACAGAATGAGTTACGTGTGAATATTCGCCTCGAATTGTACATTTTAAGCACCCATCCTTGCTGTTAAAGTTTGCAACCCCAAAAACAAAGAACTTGTTAACGAGATAAAATATTGTTCGTCGCTATGGTGGAGTTACAGGTTTGTGTAAGTAGTGATAATTTAGGCCTTTGATATATGAGTTGGTAATTTCATCGATGTTTGTAATCACTATCACTACCTACATATTAAAAAGTCGCTTCCCGTTGTCTGTCTGTCTGTCCCTATATATGCTTATATCTTTAAAACTACGCAACGGATTTTGATGTGGTTTTTTTTAATAGACAGAGTGATTCAAGAGGAAGTTTTATATGTATGATATACACCCGTGCGAATCCCAAATATGGAAAGATGTATAAATTCCAGTGGATTTTTAGATAACTAATTATTGAACGAGCCTTTACTGCCACTTACCTTTGATTAAAGCTCTGGCCGGTGAATCACATAAGAATGCTCTTACTTTAACGTCAACTTTACATGATTTTCTTGTTTTGTTGTTATATTGAGTCCAGTCTCTAGTTCCTTCAATTCTGATATTGTTGGACCCAAATTATCATTTAAATCGGACGGTTTTGATTGTCCTTCATATATACCAATTACTATGTGAGATATATTTGATAGCTCAAATATGTTGCATAAAATTGGCTACAGCTGATATCGTGAACTATTATAAATTGGTAGTCCATCGATATTTATATACATACAAACAACATAAGGTAATCTTTTATGTAATATAGTAAATAAATCATGCATATGTTCTAGAGGAATATTACATTTAAGAGCCCACTGCCGTATGTTTTCAATTCATCATTTTTGTTCTCAGTTTCACACCAGTTTTTGTCCTTGCCTTCATCGCTAACATCTTCTAAAAAAGTTTTTATTTGAAGGTCACCAGAATCTGAAAATGAATTGCTTTCTTGTCTACAATCAGTTTCAGTAACAGCAACTCTGTTTTCAACAAAATGTACAGAACCACTATCTTCATAGTCAGTATCGCACTTTTCTTGGTGTATTATGTTTATACTAGTTTTTTGCAATTTTTGATATTTAGCAATAAATTTTCTCCTGAACCCACCACTTTGCTTTATTTGTGTCCAATTTTTCAAATCCATTATCGGTTAGATCACAGAAATCAGAAAAATTCTTTAACCTCGACTCAACCTTGTTTAGTACCCAAGTTTTTAAAACACAAAACACAGAACCGATTCAAGATTTCTTATCATTTTTGAGAGCAAAAAAGTATCAATTAAATGCTATGACTTTTCTCAGAGTCAGTGTACTTGCTTACACAAGATTTCTAGCACAGCGTGTCCAGTAATGGCGTTCGCAAGACTACGAGTCTTGTACAAATCCTAACGACGCATTTTGTAGAGTTGTGTTAGTCTTGGACAATACATTTTTCAGACTAGAAAACTTATCGTAAAGCTAAGATCTTACAGAATGCTACCCTAGGACTGGTTCTGAGAATGTCATATTTTGTAATCTCTGATGCGCTTCTGACACTGAGTTTTGTAGATGACTGCTCTTGGCATTTATTAAGCACTAAGCAACGCAAAATTAAGCCGGTATACATTTACCAAAATTAATCTGTGACTTTTTAAAGACTTCTTGCCTTATAGCCCGCTTTTCTCAAGAGCACTTTGCTAGTTGGGCTGTAATATGGAACATCTCGAATACAAAGTTTTGCCAGATACAAGACATTTACAGGGTGGAAATTTTAAACGGGGTACAAAGGGCATGTACCTTGACCTTACCTTGTTTATTTCCACTCATTCGCTAAGAAAATAAGTTCATTCAATACTCGTAGGTGAAGCGGATACGACTGCGTAAGGCGCGAGCGCGGGCCGCGTGTATTTCGCGTTTTTCGCGATTTCTGACGTTTCTAGTACTCAAACCTACGTTGGTGTGCGTAATTGACATTTAATGCAGATGTCCTCATTTTTTCCAGTTTAAAACCACCGACAACCCAGATCTCATCCTCGCCGGCCCACGCCATACCGAAGCAGTTCATACCGCCATTGGTCCCGTTTGCGCTGCCGAAACCGCCATCTAACGAGGACATTAAGAATTTCTTGCTAAACACCGCTCTGCAGAATGCTTTGACAGGTAACAACAATACGCACATAAAATACATACCTACATACTGGAACAATCGGCAAACCTCCCGGTCGACCAGTATTTTTTTCTGGAAATGTTTTATTGAAAAGTAATAAAATAATGACAAAGACATAAAATAAAACAACTTTTACGGATATCAAACGCGCTGTATTTCACGAACATAGTTGTAATTGTCCGTATTTTTTGTTTTTTTTAGGCCTTTTTTATTTTCCCGACGTTTCGGCACCTTTTCAGCTGCCGTGGTTGATGATTCGGCACCCCACGGCACGGCAGCTGAAAAGGTGCCGAAACGTCGGGACAACTTACTTACGGGACAACTTATAACTTAGTTTGTGAAATATATCGCGTTTGATATCCGTAAAAGTTGTTTTATTTCAATGAACAGTGCGCGCCAAAACATAAGATGTACGTACAAAGACATAATTTATTATTTAAATAACATAAGTCTATTAATGTTAACATAAGTAATTAACATCTATACTAATATTATAAAGAGAAATGATTTGATTGTTTGTTTGCATTGATTAGGCTCCGAAACTACTGAACGGATTTGGATGAAATTTGGTACACAGATAGTAGATAGCCTGGTTATGAACATGGGATACTTTTTATTGCGATATTCCCACAGGAACGGGAACCACGCGTCTGAAGCCGCGAGCGGCCGCTAGTCATACATAAAGTTAAATATATTATTATATATAATGTAAATGTTAATTCTTATTTTTTTGTATTGTCTAAGTTTCTTTTAAAATATGTATGCTGTTGGCACACTGCCCTTTTCATTATCTACAGTTCTCCGTAATTACAAAGGTTGTCTGGAAGAGATCGTTTTCAGCGATAAGGCCGCCCTTGCTCACCATAGTTTTAAGTTCTATGTGATTGTTCATTCTTTTTTTGTAATGTTTGGTGCAATAAAGAGTCTATCTATCTATTATTTGTAAGATACAGGGGCTATGCAGTTCCAGTCATAACTGTAGTTACCGGGACCTAAGAGATTCGCCACCTATTTAGAGTATCTCTTTTAGCCTGGACGCCTCCAGCAGGGCTAAGATGAACGCCGCGATTAATAGACGAAATTTATCTCGCGATGTCTGGCGCGCTCATATCAGTATGGTGTGAGCGACAGACAGTGCGCGACATAAGCGTCGAGAGACTTTTGTCGCGGTGTTCTTCTTTGGCTTACAGGAAGTCTAAAAATTCCTAGCTCTGAGAGATTTTAATTCCTCTGGCCGAATTATGTGCCGGCTAAAGCGGATACTGCAACTGTACTTTGTGAAGTCAGTATATCGTACCCTCGGAGAAACAAAGGCTCAATTGCAAAAATAGCAAAATTTAGTTAATTATGCCAAACCATTTTTTAAGTGCACCTTTAACCGTAGAAACAAAGATCCAATTGCAATTTCATAAATTTCCGCTAGATATCGTGATGTGTCTTTGAGGTTCCGTTGTAAATTTTGTACGGAGTCGGTGACGCGGGGAGCGAACTGTCAGTTGTGCGGGGCGCTCCGCAGGTAGTGAATTTAATTTAGGGACACAAAGGCACATCTTTAATTTTATGTCAATTAGAATATTATTTTTATCGCTTTTTTTATTTCCTTTCATTATGTTACTATTTTTATTTAGATATATATATACTTAAATACAATATTATGAGGTAAAAATGTACTTTTGTTTTCAGATTCTGTCACAACTGTACTTAGCAATTTATGTACTTAGTGCCACAAAGGCACATTTAAAGGACCTAATTACTTAAGATTATTTTTTTTTACAGTCGGTAACTATTTCAAATTAAAAAAATATTGATTTTCTTAGTAAACACCCCTTGTTACAGAAATCGTGAACAAAATAAATAAATAAATTATTCCCTGATCAGGAAATCCACAAATTATAGAAAAAAATCTTTAAACTCAAGTTCTGAAAAATGTCAATTTTACAGTTGTGCCTTTATTTCTCCGGAGGTACGATATAATAAATACGACTAAGGCCCGTTTTCACCACCCACCGACTGATAAGTTCTGGACAGCTTATCTTTCAAATATTTTTTCAGTTTTAATATGAAAAATTTGCCAAATTATCTGTCAGATACGCTACCTAGAACTTTCAAAATCGCCCTTGACTGTGCTTAGATACACTCAAATGCCTAAAGTGCCCTTGAGACGGTCAAAAGGTTTGATTCCAACAAGTAGATTTAAGTTTGTCTAAGATTTAACCACCTCCGTGGTCTAGTGGTACAACCACCGGTATCAGACCCAGGGGTCCCGGGTTCGATTCCCAGCGGGGGTACATATTGTATTCGGTTTGGTTGGTGGTAGGACTTGTTGTAAGTCCGCCTGGCTAGCTACCACCATCTTATCTAAGTCTGCCGCCATAACAGCAATGTTTTCAGCATTGTTGTGTTCCGGCAGTTAAAGATAAGATAGCCAGTTCCTCAGTGCTTGGAGATTCCGGGAGAGGCTCGCTTCCATCTTCAGCCTTATCAATACTTAACATCAGGTATGATGAAGGCTAAGAACTTCACTCTTATGATACTTATGATGTACATAAAAAAAAAAAAAAAAAAAAAATGCTAGTTTCTTCTTTTAAAAGAGCCATTTAATGTAAACACAGACCTATATCGAGATAAACAAAAAAAACGCTTCAAACTGTATGGGAACCTAACGTGTCGAGTTTTTCGTACCTACGATGACGTCGAGCAAGATTTAGAGATGTGAAAATGTTATTGACGAGCTCTTGCAAGAAAGCACTGCACAATTAACCATTTTGGTTTCTGAGTGACGCGTGTTTTCATGGCAATGGTCTCAAGTGGACTGACTTAGGTCGAAAAATTTGGCCGTGGATCAAACTTTTGACACGCAAGGTAGGAACACTTTTACCGTCTATCTCGATATAGGTCTGTGCATGTAAACGATCAAACTAGTTTGAAATCTACATGTTTATCAGACCGTTTGACCTTGACCTTCACGGGGGCCGTAAGGGTGGTATACAAGGTGTCATTTTTCTTGGACCTTTTATTATCAATCAAAAATTGCGTGCAAATTCTTTGCTATACAATTTGTATAAGGAAGTAGTGATAGAGCCATAATTTTTCGGCAAAGTTGACTTACACCCATATTCTAAGTCGTTCGTAAGTAATACTCCTCGAAATTGGTATTCTAAGTCATAACTCCGTAAGGACCTGGAGGAGCCAAAGAGTACGTAGCCACTCCGTGTGAGGCCTAGCGCACACTACCATTTTTACCCACGACGAGGTTGAGTGGAGTGGAAAAAGTTTTGGAGGAACGACTTAGAATATGGGGGTTAGAGTCTTGGACCAAGGAAAATTACAAAAAACTACAAGTGTATGAAAAGGAGATGGCTAAATTTTGTATGGACGACTGCCTAGCAATGTATTTACACTGAACCTAGTAATATATAATGCTGGATAGCGGAATATTAGTATTTCGTATGAAACAACTTTCAGGAACTTTTGAAACAGTTAAAATCATGAAAATACTCCTCCGTCTGTCATGTTGACGTTTTATATTTAGTTAATTTAGGCTACGTTCAAGGCAATATTTTTTCTGAAAGCAGCCAGACTCGGCCTCTTAGGTGACAAATTCGGAAGTTCACGTGAAAAATATTTCTTAAACACGATGTTTTCTCACATGGAGAATATGTGGACAGTATTTTCTACTGCCACTGTTCTTTAAATAAAAAAAAAACTAGTGTGTGGTTTGCGGGTAAAATAATGCCGTCTGATCGTAGCCGTATCATATACGGATGCTCATCACTTGTCAATTGTTTTTACTTATTTTGTGATTTCAGTGATCTGTTATGAACAAACAAAATGAAGAAAATCATATATTTTTTAATAATTTATAAACATAAATTCTCTAATATTAGTTGTTTTAGTTTACACAAATATACAATAAAAGAAGGTTTGTTGCCCACCGATTTCGTAATACAGACATTCTTCTTGTCAAACAAAAACATCAAAACCAACTTGAAATCTTTTAATAAATTGATTATTTCATGAAAGTGGTATATGAATATTGAACTCGAAATAATTAAAATATGAATATTTTAATGTTACGCCCTAGTAAGACATTAATATACATGTTATAGGCAGTTGCTTAGCCATCTCCTTTAAAAATTATTTAAAAAATACCATACAGAGAACTGGAAGGACTTTAATAGATAATAATGAGCCATTATAATGTCCCAACTACTACTTGGTATTTGATAAATGTCTCAATTACTTTGTCAACAGGCTCACTAAACCAACTGACCCAACGCAAGCAATTCCCGAAGCCTCAGAAAGACATCGAACCCGAGACCGAGGCTCAGTCGCGTCGTCGCCTGCACAAGTGCGATGTGGCTGGCTGCCATAAGGTGTATACTAAGAGCTCGCACTTGAAGGCGCATAAACGGACACACACAGGTATGTCTATATAAGAATACGAAAGATATCAGCCCCGGTTGTGGCCACTTTGAACTTTAACGCTATTTGAATAAGGTTTAAATGAAAGCATTAACTACCGTTTAGAGTAGCCACAATTGGGGATTAAAGGGGCCACAACTGGGGTTAGAAACCAAAGCGGATGTAACCGTGATTTGAGTGGCCACAACTGGGGATTAAGCGGCCACAACAGGGGATTATAAAATCCACAACCAGAATTTAGAGTCATTACAACCGCGGCTTGGAGAAGTCACATCCGGAGTTTAGAATGGTCACAATCAGGGCAAAAAGTGACTACAAAAGACATCGAACCCGAGACCGGCTAACTGCAGGCCGATACATCGATAAGGTCTTCCAGAGACATATTTTGGTACATTCGGGATACATCAGACACGCCCGATCCGTCCTAATGTACGATAATTCACGTCCACACGTTGCAAATTGCCTTGAAGAATACCTTAAAAAAGGTGGTATTCGAAAATTGTAGTGGCAAGACTTAAACCTGTGGGCCTACCGCGTAAGTGCCGTCGGCATCGCTATCAACTTTACTTTGACAGCGACGGCGTTTTCGTACAACGCAACTTCAACCTTATCGACCTAAAATATTCGATAAGGGGATATAACGATGTTCATGCTACGGGCTGAAGCGTTATAAATACGATAGTTTAAGGCGGTACCCCCACCGAAAGTGGCGCCGCGTTGAATTTTATTTAATATCGTAATTCTAATTCACAATTTTAATAAATCTAAACGTGGAATTTTTAGAGCCCCATAGTCTAGTATTTTTAGACTGTATCATTACATTCCCTCGTAGTCACTGCTAGAAGTAGATAGCAAAACTGCTAAAAGTGGCCGTTTTTGACACATTTGCTATCTACTTCTACGAATGACTATGACGAGATGTAGCTATACCTTCTAAAAATACAAGACAATGGGCTCTTAAAAAATCCACGTTTAGTTTTATTAAAATTGTGAATTAGAATTACGATTAAATAAAATTCAACGCGGCGCCACTTTCGGTGGGGGTACCGCCTTAAATGCATGTTGTGACTGCCTATAATTGATAATACACTTAAATATGTATCTTGTTTTATTATTATTTATTAATGTCTGTATCAGTGTACTTATTGTTGACTGTCCTTATAAATAAATTCAAAGCATGCCATGGTGATGTTTATGATAGATTTTACCTTCTTTTACAGTTTCAAAACTATTGACAATGTTTCATAAAGCGGCCGACCGAGAGACCTAGTTGTGGTTTTCGTTTTCGTTATGTATGATTCACACCAAACAGACGGAGTCAAATATGACACTCAACTCCTTTACGGATGATACGCTTTAAATAGAAAAAAAAAAATTCACCGATGTTCCATTTTCCTTCAGCAATTTGTAAAATACGCTGCGCTGCGTGCCTACTCCGTTCGTTCGGTGTATATTATACTTTTCTTAAACATGCATAGAAATATTGTTATTATTTATAAAAAAAAGAACACGCGAAGTATCGAATTTACGGAGAAAGAAAATCAAATACATTGCAGGAGCGTTTCTTTAATTTTGAACATTAAATATTATTTTCATACAACATTGCTGGAGCGTTGTAATGTACGAAATTCAAAAAACGCTCCTGCAATGGATTTGATTTTCAGCCATCTACCACTACATCCAATCCACCTGCAAACCTCATCAGAAGTTCAACAAACAAACATATGTACCGGGGAAATCAATAAAATTTTCTTTTAGTTAATTTTTTTTAAGTTTAGACTAATGTTACGTTTAATATTATATAAATTAAATGTATAATATAAAAAGTATGTTTTATTTCCCTGCATTCTTTTGAGAAAAGCACTATATATGCCTCGGCGAAAATGGCAATTGCCTGTCTCGTACAAAACTCATACTCGACCTTGCAATTGCCTATTTAGCGGCCTTTGCAATAATGTACTATTAGGGTCTTTTAGCACCCAGTATATTGTTTAACCATTCATTGTAGGTGAAAAGCCGTACTCCTGCGCCTGGGCGGGCTGCGAATGGCGTTTTGCGCGTTCCGACGAACTCACGCGGCACACGCGCAAGCACACCGGCCTGCGCCCCTTCGCGTGCGCGCTGTGCCGCCGCGCCTTCGCCAGGTCAGACCACTTGCGTTTACATCTGAGGCGACACTGACGACTGACTCCAGACATTGCAGACGAGACGACACTAACATTTTGGTCACTGTACTTGTAATCCTAGTTGTACCGAATTTATTTTTGTCAATTTTGTCGGCCCTAGTTCTGATTTTACACCTGAAATGACACTAAGCACTTGTTGATTACTTACTTTTTGACACTTTCTGGTCATGACCATTTACCATTTGACCATTCGGTATTTAGAACATTTAAGCCGAAAATTTAAGACGCTTTCTAGAATCTGACATTTGTCGACTAAACTTTTTTGCTCTTAAATATGTATGTATGTAATTTGATATTATTAAACACTTTTCTTGGTCCTATTTCTTATATTATACCTGAGATGATACTATATAAACTTCGGAAGCGTGTTATCAAGACACTAAATATAATTTATCAGGTACCCTAATTTTATACCTGAGAGCCTGAGACGACCCTATACAGGGTGTCATCGGTTGTGTAACTTGTATTTCTTTTAACACTTTTTGGTCCTATTTCTGATTCGACACTTAAAATCTGTTATATTCTGTCTATACTTTTTGTAAAGGTGGTAGATAATTCGTAAATTTTAGTAATTTTTCTTGGACATATCCTAGTAAATTTTAGCGGGAAAAAATTGCATATTCATTTATTCTATTGACGAGAAGAAAAAATCAAGCGAATGTCGTTTCGCGCATTTTACACGCGCAAGCACACCGGCCTGCTCCGTTCACGTGCGCGCTGTGACGGACATTGGCCAGGTCAGACCACTTGTGTTTACACTTGAGACGGCACCAGAAAACGTTGTAAAGTATCCTGATTTGTCACTTAACCTGACCTGAGACGTCACTTAACACGTTTAGTTACACTCTTTTTTGTAAGAGTGGCATGTAGTTTGACAATTTTTAGACACTTTTCTTGGTCCTACTTTTGCGTAGTCAGACCACTTGCATTAACACCTGAGGCGACACTTGTCGACATGTAAGGTGGCCTGATTTCAGATTTAGCTAATTTTATAAACTGTCCTGTAGCTATATTATTAAATCGCTCATATGACATAGCGTTATCGCATGCTATTTAAGTCACGCGTCGCTTTATTTCGCTCGCAATCAACGAGTGGATGTGGGTGGAAGCGCTCTTTGCGGTGTAGCGATTAAAAAATATGGAAATTTCGCTCGACGCGCGACGAGTGCATCAGAAATAGAGCGCCTGATTCTTAATTTCCAAGTCCTGATTTTAGAATTGAAAAGTTATTTAGACAGAGTTCGTGACGTATTTCACAACCGAGAGGACACTAAACGAATGTACAGTCGCGGAAGTGCACGTTCGACCACCTTTAGCCGATATTCGCGTGCGCTCGATTTGGGCAGTCGTACAGACTTACAACGTGATCAACTGATAGCCGATCAAGGGATTTTGCGTGGCAAGTGGCCTACCGGAAACTTCTGCAATTATGCCTTGATCTGAATATACAGGGTTTTTATAGATATTTGACCAAGCTAATTGACCAACCGCAAGATAAAAATCCGTTCTCGCCAGATTGCAAGATAAAAAAAATATCTCGACCTTGTAAAAAAACAAATGTTTAGGTTGATTGGTTATTTTAGGTTAACACATTTTTCATTGCACTAATTTATTTTTATTTTATTATGAGTATTTTAATAAATAAAAATTTGTTACCAATGCTGTCTATACCTATAATTGGCTAATATATACTAGAACAATACCCAATTTGTAACTGTTACCTTTTAAATAAATAAACACATAATTTGATAAATCAAAAAAAAGTTCCTACGATTTTTTTTCTTGCGGTTCCTGAAACTATCTATAAAACAATTTGTATCCACCAGACTTGGACCACCCTGTATACAACATATAACATAATTATATTGTATGAGTTATGACAATATATGCAATGCCCATACTTTTTTTAAGTCTATCGAGGCAATATAGGATTTACTTATATTTTGAAGATCATTTATACTATAAAATAGTATAAATATAATTAAATAAAATATGTACTGCAAAACAAAATATTCCTATAAAGGGTTACAAGATAAATAATATGTTTGTAACAACACTTAATTATTAGGTTAAGTTAATTTAATATTAATTAGTTTTAAAACGACACACACAATACCACTGTGGCATTATAATAAAACTAAGGCCAGTAAATCTTAACATTTATTTTTTATTAAACATAAGTTTTCATTGTGAAGTGATAGTGAATAGTTTTTTTATGATCTGTATTAAATGCGCTTTAAAATAGTCATGATGTTTATTACAACTTGTAGTCATGAATGATGTTTACTACAAAACCGTTTTAAAAACTTATTTATGAAATTCTTTTCATAAAAAAAGCAATTCTAAAACGCGAAACTCAAAATTAGCTTCATACATTATGGTTTGTCCATGTAAGCGTACGCACCTGGGATGTTCTAACCTTTATGGTCAGTGTTGAAAATATAAAAATATTAGCTTCCGCCCGCGACTCCATCCGCATGGAGATTAGAATTTGTAAGTCCGCCTGGCTAGCTATAGCTACCACCATCTTATCTAAGTCTGACCATAACAACAATGTTTTCAGCATTGTTGTGTTCCGGCAGTTAGAGATAAGATAGCTAGTTCCTCAGTGATTGAGGGTTCCGGCTTGCTTCCATATTCAGCCTTATTAATACTTAACATCAGGCATGATATGAAGGCTAAATGTCTCCGCGTCGTTCATAAAAAAATATATTTTTAATCCAGGCTGTAAACTATGCGTGCCAAATCTAATCCTCTCAGCCGTTTTTACGTGATTGAGTAACAAACATCAAAACTTTCAGATTTATAATATTAGTAGGATCATCATCATCATCACCGCTGAAAAGTCGTGGTTTACCGCTATTATAATAATCATGACTCAAACCGGATATAAATTTATACGAGTAGTATTGTTATCAATAGTAGATTGCTGATTACAATGAGTAAACTTGAGTGACGAAAATATTGTAATAAATCTTGATTATAATGACATCACTGAATTTCATACGAATAACTTGACAGTTCTTGAAACAGACCTCTACTAACCCATCTGGCCAGCGTGGTAGCAGAAGGCTATTAACCTCCTATGAACGCTACAATAAGCGTGCGCTAGGAGAGGCCTATGTCCAGCAGTGGACGTCCTCAGGCTGATGATGATGATGAACTTGACAGTTCTTAGGAGGTCACAAAAAATGTATAGTCTCGATCACTGTGCTTCGGAAGGCACGTTAGGTTGTTGATGCTGGATGAACTTGCAATCGTTAAGGCGCTATACGTCTGATGCGACATAGGAATGAGAAAAAGACGCGCGCGAGATCGAGACCCATTATGCGATTATGCGAAAAAACACAAAATCATACATATTAAAAACTATAGCTATCAAAGAGAAAATTAAACTACACGATGCTAATGCGGTCATTGGCGTCCACTCATTAAACCAACTTTCAATAGTGTATGTAACCCCAATTGAGAATAATCTTGAATTTTCGTATTTTTAGGGGGTCATTTCGAAAAGAGAAAGTGTCGAGGCAAAATCATAAATTCGTGTTTCTGGTACGTTACAAATCGAGATAAAAGTATGAAGAAATGTATTTCTTAATACCAGGTTTGTAACATCTCTTACAGTAAAATAGTTTTCAGAAAGTACTTTTTCCGTATAACGTTTTAATACCTCTTTTATAATAAGCTCAAAAGCCTTGAGCATAGACGAAAGGTTGCAAGTTTATCGGTTTTCTATCGGATACATTTCGGTGAGTGTGTAATTCCACCATCTCCCTTTTTCCATCTGACAACCATACATCCAAATATACGCCACCACTTTATGGTTGAGCCAAAGATTCGTACTAAACGTTTTGCTTCAAATTATATCATCTGTACTGACAAAGAGTGGAATGCTTTGCCTGAGTCTGTGTTTCCTGACACTTACAATTTAGGGGCCTTCAAGTCGCGTGTGAATAGGTATCTTCTAGGCAAGCGCGTTTCATCCTAGCTCGCATCATCGCTTACCATCAGGCGAGATAGCGGTCAAGCGTTAACCTATACGTACATAAAAAAAAATTAAAAAAAACTACCAATTCACATTGCACCCGCTTGATGAGTCATGGATCATTGCCCTTTTTCCATCCTTAAGAAGGCCATTGCCAGTGGGGATATTATAATGGCTAATGATCGAAAAAGTGACAGAATTCAAAATCAAAACGGTTAATACGTTAGAGACTTTAATTTTTTATATAATTTATCACAATCTATTATACAATGCTTAGATACTTACTATTAAACTAACTAATCAATAAAAATTTGGTGTATACTAGTACAGATAAGATAAAATGTAAAGCATAATAATAATAACGTTATCTGAAAGTGAGTATGACATACTATTTTTGATTTTTATCAATATACTTAATTTATTTGTCCCTTATTCACGAAAATAAAGCTCAACTAATTTTAGAGTTTGTGGTCATATATTTTTTTATGAACGAGCGACGGGGAGACTATATATCGTCCCCTTAGTGGTGCAGATAATCGGTTTTACCACTAAGGGGACGATATATTGGAAATACTTCTATAATTTCACATATACATATTTTTAACATATACAGGGTACTTTTAAAAACAGTATTTATGAACAACTTTCTCCTAGAAAACAAAATACAAAACACAAAGGACAAAATATGACAAAATATGACAAAAAAATGATTCTTCATACCACACAGACTGATCACGTGATCGATTTAGTATGGGAATTCCAAAAAAAAATCTCATATTTCGACTCATGTTTATAGGAGAAAGTTGTTCGCTTACCGGTTTTGAGTCATACTTAGAAATTTGGATACTGTTTTTAAAATCATCCTGTATTCATAATATATTTTGGACACTGATCATAATAAAAAAAACGCGATTTAGATGTTTAAAACAAGAAAGAGAGTCGAAAATTATTTGTTATTAATACCTACTAGTAGTAGGCTACTACTATAAAATAAATAAACAACTTTAAGAAATCTATGAGACATTGTTAGTAGTTGTTGCATTCAGAATGCTATTTTTTCTAAGATAAATTTTATGATAGAAACATCTGAGATACATTTGTATTAAATATAGAAATAAACTATACAATACACGAACGATATTTAAGTGATATGCTATGTTTATGAAAAGTAATTATAATTATAGGTATGTATAGATGTAAAATATTGCTCATTGTTTTGCTTTTATACAATATAGGTAATTTTAAGACTATAAATTGGTTAGATATTCTCAAGATGTATTGCCATCATCAAAATTTAAATTTGAATTAATTAGGAGAACTTTTGTGTCGTAGCACAAGTGTATAACGTAATATTCTGTTGACTGTACAAGATATAAAAGAAATTCGAAATACTATTATTTTAAGGTATTGTAGTTTCTGCTGCTGTACTTATTAAAAAATATTAAAATGTGGCAGATATTTTGTATGGTATGAATATGACGTTGAACATGAAGTTGCTGTATCAAAGCTGCAAAATCGCGATATAAATGTGTACAGTATTTTTATTACACCTTGTATATTTGCTTTTCGTTACTCAAGCTCAAAAATCCTTCAACATCTTGAGAATATCTTACCAAAAATCATACCTTATATTGTGCTCAAAAAGGGTGTTCCACAATTAATTTTAATAAAAAAAAACAATCATACAGGGCTATTGTGGCAATATTAGATGTAAAAAGAATATTTTTCTATATAAAAATACTGTATTTATGAAGTGTTTTCTTAGAATAGGTATGATATTATTGTTTCGTTTTCAAATGTTTATAAAGATAGGTAATTATGACAGATTTTTATATAATTATGTTTTGTACTTAAATAATGTAGTTTTTTGAGTAATTAGTTTTTAAGATGACAAACAGTAATTTCGGGGCCAGTATTTTTGAAATTATTTTTTTAGAAACTTATGTTTAACGATAATGTTCACTAATAATAATGTAATAGTAGATTAAGAAAGTAATTTGCAAAATGTGTTATTTTTTCAGAGTGAATTGTTTTTTTACTTAATAAAATGTGTATGTTGATGATCTCGCATTGGAATTCCTATTATCTTTTCTATTTATATTTATTATATTTGATCTCAATTGATGTTCATGGAAATGTACCTTATTATTATGTATAAAAAATGTTTAAAGTTATGAATGTGTTTCTAATTGAAATTAGACCTTAAATTAAGAATAGCACAGTCACATTATTTACGAGTATAGTTTGATTATGTAGCCACTTACACTTTTATTTGAAATTTATACATGACACCCTGTATAATTTATCTATAATTAGTAGTACACAAAAAAGTACTAATGCATGAGAAGCAAAGTTCGTTTATATTACCATCAGCGTGATTTTATCTTTTTACTCAAAACCTCGAAATTATTTGTAGAACTCGTTTTTATAAACAACTTTTTAAGGAAAGAAAGAAAGAAAAAAAAGAATATCAATTTCGTCTGCCACGGCATGATGGAGTGGCAACAATTCTGGAATCGCGAAAAAGTCAGTATTTAATTTCATAAATTTTTGAAAAGTCGAAATAAAATGGTGTACCTATGTGACAGATAATTTGTTTCGCAATACCAGGGTTGGTTCTATGCAAAAAACTGTTATGACGAGTTCTATATGGCTTTGAGGTTCTTAGTAAACATAAAATAACGTTGTATATTGGTAGATAAGATATTGCCTCGCTGTGGCATCTTTACCCCCGCTTCCACTGGCAAAACATTTAAAAGAAAACATTTTGTAAAATATAGCCCGGCCGCAGACAGGATGACCAATGGCTCTCGATAGGAGCTGTCAAATAATGCATTTTTTCAGTGGCCGCATTATACGTTTATGACATGTTTTCTTGTAAGTGTTTCGCCAGTGGAAGCTCATCTTGGCTCGCTTGGAAGTCGATTCACACGTGAAAAAGCCTGCTCAAAAAACCTAATTTTACTATATTATTTATGTCTCTCTGTGATTTCATTGGTTTAAATGTAAAAAAATGTTAATTATATTTTTTAGAAATTAAAATGTATTTCGCATTTTTGCGGGGCCAGTAATGCAACTTTTTTATATTATCTTTAAGATTCCTATTTTGTACTTTTCTATATTACAATGTAGTTTTAATAAATGTGTTTTAAATTTTATAAAACGGTTGATGGTTTGTCAGTTGCAAATGAAGTATTTTAATAAATGATGCAAATTGGAAAGTGTTTGTTTTATTTTCTTTTTCTATGCTATGGTTTGTAGAGCTGCAAGTTACCTACATAAAATCCTCGGAACAATTAAGGCCATGCGCTAAACTACAGGCGGACGCACGTAGCGGCCTTGTAGCACCGCTCATACTTATTTTCAGAACAGCAGCTCTATTTATGATAAATTTTAAATAGAAAAATATTGGAAAAATTAACTCGGCCACAAGTGAATTCTCAGATGGGACTCGAACCCACGACCTTTGGAAATCCGGTCCAATGCTCTAACCAACCAATGGTTGGGTTAGGTATAAAATAATATAATCATAAGTATAAAAATTGCATTGAAAAATGCAAAACTTCATAAATCATAAAAATGGATATCTAGTTTTGATTCACTCGTCTCGAGGTTTCTACTGATTTTCGTGGGACATTTGAGTTTCCGTATTTCCGTAATAGCGACCTTGCGTACGTATACCTAGCTTCGCTTCGCCTCCCAAGGCGAGCGTGCGAAGGGCAAAGCGAAAAGCGAGTTATGTTTACACTTGCAAGGTCGCTATTCGCCTGATTGCCTTCCCGTTCGTCTTGCTACTTGCGAGACGAGTGAATCAAAAATATAGCTCCTGAGCACCCGAGCGAGGTTTAGCGCACGGCCTTGCGTAAAGTCTGCGTATTATAGTATTTTCACGCACGTACTTTCACACGCTTATCGGCTTTCACGCGGAAAATACCGCGAATGTACAGTCTAGAAACTTTCCGGTACTCCATTAGAGTTTTTTAATGGAGCGTTATTTCAAAAAGTACGAGGTTTATAGAAAATGTTTATATCAAGAATAATAGTAAGTACCTACATTAATATGTACCTATTCTATAGGAATAATAAACTATTTCTTTAAACTTATTACTTTTGAATAAAATATTCCCAAAAATAACGCTACTGGCCTACAATTACGCTATTGGTAACGTTATAAATATCGGTAATTGGTAACAGAACAAGCGGAACAGAATTTTTTGGTACCATTACCGGTATACAATAAATAACGGTATCCCTCCCTGCCTACCGGGAAGCTCCCAACTGTACAGTCACACACAAATCAAACGTAATAAAAGTGCGACACGGGTCAACATGTTACGGTGTTTCCACCTTTACGTGCTGTTCTATATACAGGTTATTTTATTATACACTTTTTCGGGAAACTTACTTAGCTAGGTTAAAGAATGTCGGCGGTTAAGGGGAAGGAGGCGACGTTATGATCACCTCATTCCCCACACAAACATCACACACACACACACACACACACACACACACAAACACACACACACACACACACAAACACACATCGTATGTTCTTTACAAGAGTCTTGGTTGTTATTTCATATAAGTATGTATAATAATTATGGAGGAGCGGGGCTTCTCAACACAGGCCCATCAAACTTAAAGAGAAGCTCCAACCCGTAACTTGTAATGTTCAAATTGTAAATGGAAATAAACAATTTTTAATTTAATTTAATTTAATTCCCCTCTAGTGGAACCACGCTGGCGTTGGTGGGTGTGCCACCGCCGGCATTGCACGGTTTCCACCGTCTGGGAAGATGGCCAAACTTGCTCGGCCATCTTCCAGCCGAGAGAGGGCCGCCTGGTCTTAGGGGTGATTGCGAACCCTACCCCCCGTGACCAATGGCGGCCAGGAGGGCAAGTACTAGTTTTAGTTGGTAGTACCCAAGAGTCCAACATACGAATCGCCCCTGCACCAGGGGGCGAGGGATGAGTAAAAGCATTTCTCCTAGTATAAAAAAAAAAGTTTAAAAAGAATATCGTTGAGCCTTTCGAGGCTGAATGGGGGGCCGGAAGGCGGCGCGGGGATCCCTCTCCCGTCCTCCAATCGAGCTTTCGGGGTCGATGGGGGAATGGGAGCTGGTTCGATCCTACCCCGAACCCCCGCTAGGCTAGACGGGGCGGCGAGGAACAGGGTGCTCTAGGGTATTCTAGGTGAGCCCAGCATAACCGTTAGGTATGCGTAAATGCATTACCCTCACTCAAATCAGGAAAAAAAGTCTCGGTAGCTCAGCGGTTAGAGCATTGGACCGGATTTCCAAAGGTCGCGGGTTCGATTCCCGTCTGAGAATTCACTTGTGGCCGAGTTAATTTTTTCCAATATAACTCGCAATATAAGCAGTATAAAAATAGCATTGAAAAATGCAAAAATTACAAAATCATATAACAGAAAAAAAAAATTAAAAGAATATAGGTACCTACCAAGCTTAAATTTTCCAATAATAAATATATCACACAACGTTAGCCTATGTAATTAAAATAAAATAAAAAGAAAAGTTAGTTTCCACATACCTACCTAATGCTAAAATGTTAATACCGACCTGTTGTATCACTAAATCAAAGTAGCAATACATATAACGAAACAGCTAAGAAACGAAATCATGAAATTATCTTGAAATTATCTAAAGTAGATTTTTCAGTTTATGATAAAAATGTCATCGATTTTTATTAAGATAGGTATAAAACACACATGAATTTAAACTTTAACGGGATCGTATTAAAATTTGGAAATCTTATCGATACATTTTTTGTTCGTTATCAATCATTGAAAAAAACTTATCTTGCTTCATTTCGTCATAGATTAGTCGGACGCAGATAGGCTAAAGTGAATTCACACGCTATGATTTGACTACATTATAGAATATACATAACTTACGTAATTAAAATTATTACCTAATTCGGTTGATTTTTATTTATTCTTACCAAAATCCACTGACTCCTGAGATACCTCTGTGGTCTAGTGGTACCTGGTTGTACCACTAGACCACAGAGGCGGTTTAAATTTAGCCTAGAATGGGTGTCAGAGGATGCTTTTAATTCATCATTTGCTAGCAATACACCGGTGTCCAGACAACTTTGGATTATCTATTAATTATGTCTCATAACTATAACCTGGGCCCCTACCGCGCAAGTGTCGTCGGCAGCGACATCGACTTCATTTGACAGATGGATGTGACATATTGCTCATAGTCTTTGGTAAGTTTTCATTTGTGTCAAAAAGAAGCAGCAATGTGAAACTTACCAAAGACTAAGAGCAATATGTACAAATACAAATACAAATACTAACTTTTTTATTTGGTACCAAGCACAGGACATTTTACAAATTAACATTATATTTTACTCCTTGCTATAACAAAGACATGCGGTACAAAAACATGAAACATTTAAAGATATAAAAGTACAAGGAATTTAGTGTCCCACGTCAGTACCAAATGGGTGTCCAGTTTAGCATTGAGTCAGCGATAAGTCTGACGCTGATTTTCGACTGGATCCCTTAATGATGAAAGAGGATGTCATATCCATCTGTCTAATGAAGTCGATGTCGATGCCGACGTCACTTTCGTGGTAGGGGTACATGGGCCTGGGAGTCATAATGTCATGTAAATTAGCTTAGGTGGAAACGTTACACAAAATATAATCAGATACATATATGGTTTAAAACAGCTGTAAAAAAACGGCCTTTGCAGAATTTCTTGCCGGTTTTTCTTGTTACATGGTCTCATCGTAGGTTTATTTGTGAACTGATGGCGTAGGTTCGTTGAAGGCCTTAAGTGCTTGTGTAACAGCCTCGTCATCAGCCATTTACAATTCGTCACTTGCTAGCAGGACAGTGTCCAGAGAATCAATCAATCAATTTATTTATTTACTTGGTAATATAAAATGTCCATTCATGTCTCGCCAAATCGGCATGCAAATGTCAAGAATATAATTAAAAATATAAAATAAATCTACATAAAACAAAGTCATATTTATATTTATATATATACACAAAAACTATACATTATCACAGTCCGAAATACTCTTTATCTTGTCTTTATATGTTTGCAGTAATTAAAATAATCGTCAATAGAATAAAAACATTTTTCTTGTAGCCATAGCTTCACTGACCTACGGAACTTTGCCATTGGAATTGATTTGAACCCATTTGGTAGTGCATTGAAAACCTTAACACACATTGCTGGACAGTTCTTAATGTACAGAGCAGTTTTGGGAGAACAATAGACTATCTATTGTGTCTCAAACCTAGGGGCCTGAGAGGTTAAATGTCTCCACTGCTGGAATCCACACAAGGACGGATAAGGAGACGCTTGTAACAGCTTAAATTGAATAAATCGACCATCGATTAACCAAGGATGCGGGTTCTAATCCCGTCAGGGCGACATAAGATAAGTTGCTTTTCTCTAGTATATTTTGTTGCTTAATTTTTATCACATACAAATAGCGACTATTGTAAAATGCAAAATTAAAAAGTTAAGTATAATTAGATGGCTGGTTTCATCTTAATCGATAGTCAAACATTTGTAAAAATGTTTCTATCGAATGCGAGGATATCCCTCTCATTGATGAAACGACGCCGACGGTGGCCAACACCGTAGAAAGGTGAATATACTAGATAAATTCGACGTGCAGCATAATTGGTTAGTGCATTGGGCCGCACTCCCAAGGATGCGGGTTCGAATCCCGTCAGGACGACACGAGACAAGTTGCTTTTTTCTAGTATATTTTCTTGTTTATTATTTATCACATAAAAATAGCATTTTAAAATGCAGAAGAATTAAAAAGTTATAATTGAATATATTGATTAATTTTATTTAAATTTTTAAGTAGGTAGGAAACTTTGATAAATTTGTTTAGTACTTACCCATATCTCGAACTAATCTTATCTTTGACCAAATAGGGTTTCCTTTATCAGCAGTTGTGACTGTGGCCTTTAAAATATAAAACGTGTTTTTGATGGGAAAATGATTGTGCGTTTGTGTTGTGTTATTTTAATATTTGGGATTATTTCTGCTCAGGATTCAGAGGGTAAGTGACTCAATCCAGTTAATTATTTTTATTTCCTTTACAAGCGGTCGCTCGCGGTTTCACCCGCGTGGTTCCCGTTCCCGTGGGAATATCGGGATAAAAAGTATCCTATGTTAGGTACTCTCCGTCCTTTCAACTAACTCTTTGCCACAAGTGAATCGACTCCCATCTGAGAATTCACATGTGGCCGAGTTGACTTTTTCCAATATTTTTCTATTTAAAATTTATGTATGACAAAATCAAGTCGATTCATTGCTTAATAAGGGCCTGAAGGAAGGACAAACAAACATACTGTCGCATTTGCTCCCATCTGTCACCACTAGATGGCGTTGTGCCCTCTTGCATGGCGCTATAGAGTTATTTATGTAGTAATATAATACCTATACCTATATCAATAAAATTGTCTCCGTTCTATGAGATATGACTTTAATTTCATTCTCACGGGTTTTTGGGAATTTGTACCAATCTTGTACAAGGTCCTAACGAGCCGAAGGGCGGTTTTTGAAGAAAATGCATATAGATAAACTCAAGTAGTAGTACATGTGAAAATCAGTGAACATTGAAGAAAATGTTTGGTTTGCTCGGATCGCAACTCGTCTCTGTGAAGCAATGAATTGACATCAAAAAAATATCCAGTTTCTACAGTACAGTGAAGTATAAAGTGGCAAATAACTGTAAGTACAATCCTTGATAAGTAGTCAGTGTCTAGTAAAAAAAAGAAAAAGTGGACTTGTAAAATATTAGAGAGAATTTAGGACTTAGAATAGTTCTTCGAATTTGGTTGATACAGGGAATCCATGCCAAATTTTGGATCGACTGACATTTCCCTTCAAACACTTAGAAAATTTTCATCCACTATTTTCATTGACACTGACGACGTTCAGACAGCAGACGTCATAACAACAAGAAGTTGACACTTGACTGGAAGACTGATTGTTTGTGGTTACCATGGAGGCAAGTCTACGAGTTTTGGTTGATATAAAAAACCAAATCGAAAAAGGTTTCATTAATTTTAAGAAATCACCAAAAGAGCGGCTAACTGTCAATTATTTAAATGCAAGATTAGAAATTCTGGAAAAACAATATAACAACTTTGTGGAAAAACATGAAAGGTTAATGAGCGACTACACTTCAGATGTTTTGGATAAGACAAACTATATGAAAACAGAGTCATTTGAAGCAGTGTTCGACACGTTTATAAGTTATAAGGTTGAACTTCAGAATGCATTACCAACAACTAGTACAGATTGCAATGTCTCACCCGACAGCGATACTTCTAAAAGGGAATCGATTTTAAAACTACCTAAAATTAAGTTGCCGACCTTTAGCGGAAAGTATATTGAATGGACTTCGTTCCGCGACTTATTTGTTTCGCTTGTGCATGACAATAGGTCGCTGGACGATGTACAAAAACTCCATTACCTAAAATCGCAACTGTCTGGCGAAGCAGAGCAACTAATTAGGCATTTGCCTGTAACCAAAAATAATTATGAAAAGTGTTGGAATGTGTTAATAACTAGGTACAATAATAAGAAGTTCATATCAAATTGTATTTTCAAACGTTTATTCGGTTTGCGTAATATGTTACAGGAGTCTTCTAGCGCTTTAAAGGAACTGCTCGATACTACAACTGATTGTTTACATGAATTGTCGAATCTGGGCATCGACGTCAGTTCCTGGGACGTCATTGTAATATATGTCGTAAGTTTGAAGTTGGACGTTGAGTCACGGAAGCAGTGGGAATTGCAGGTCAGTAATAGTACTGATGATTTACCATCTTTTAAACAATTCCAGTTTTTTTTAACTGCTCGTTTCCACGCTTTAGAATTTGTCGAACCCAAATATAAACCTAGATTTTCGCAACCTAATATTTCTAATCCTAAAGTTTTGCATACTACTACTCCTATTACGTGCCCACACTGTTCGGAAGAACACAAGTTGTATAATTGCAAAAAGTTTGCACAAGAGGATGTTGATCAGCGTCGTAGCATTGTCCATACTTTAGGACTGTGTTTCAACTGCCTCGGATACAACCATTCAAACAAAGTTTGTCGCGTTTTCTCAAAGTGCCGTGTATGTAAACGAAAGCACCATTCTTTATTGCATCCCAAGACCCAAACTGACACAGTAGTTGCCGCAACAGTTGCAACTTCAGATACCAAAACTGAGTCTGTGTCAGTGGACGAGACCACAAATATAGCCACCCATTTTTCGAAAGGTTCAGCTAGCCGCCAAGTGTTGTTAGCCACAGCCCTTATAAAGGCTGAGTCGAAAGATGGGTCGAAACAAGTATTGAGGGCGCTGCTCGATCAGGGCTCTCAAGCTTCGTTTATCTCTGAGGCTGCTGTTCAATTGCTGCGGCTTCAAAAAATAGCAACCACTAGCGCCATATCTGGCCTAGGTGGGGGGAAAGGTGGCATTACCTCGAGATATACGGTAACGCTTAAAATTCAGTCACTTTTCGACCCCTCATTTTCCATTCAAGTTAAAGCCCATGTGCTTGGGACATTGACGTCGGTGTTGCCTGAAAGGCATTTCACACTAGTCGATTGGCCTGACGTGAGTACGTTAAATTTAGCTGATCCTCATTTTAATTCCCCTAACAAAATTGACGTTTTGTTAGGAGTTGACATTTACTGTCATATTGTGAAAGAGGGTCTCATGAAAGGTCCACAAGGTACCCCAATTGCTCAAGATACGTACCTTGGGTGGATCCTTTCTGGAGAAATTGAAGCTAAGAGTCATAACTGTCACAACGTACTTATAAGTATGCATGCAAGGGTGGATGAAGACGACCTACTTAAAAGATTATGGGAACTTGAGCCTGAGCCGTATTCGCTCAAGAAACGCTTGACTCAAGAAGAGCAAGCATGTGAAGAATATTTTGCTGCTACTACTCGTCGAGATGATACTGGTCGATATGTCGTGAGTCTTCCATTTCGATATGACGATCCTCCGTGTAAGTATGGCAATTCAAAAGGCATTGCAATCAAGAGGCTTCAAGGTCTTGAAAGGAAGTTTTCTGCTAATCCTGAAATCAAAAAGAGGTACTCAGATGTTATTAATGAATACTTGAGCCTTGGACATATGGAAAATATATCCAACAAAAACGAAAAAGAAAATCCACATGCCGTATATCTACCCCACCACGCGGTGATTAATGAGGAGAGAACCACTACCAAATTGAGGGTGGTATTTGATGCATCGTGCAAAGGACAAAACGGAGTTTCTTTAAACGATACCTTAATGATAGGACCCAAATTGCAAGCAGATTTACGGCACGTTGTCTTAAAATGGCGTTTACATCCTATTTGTTTAGGCGCTGACATCGTCAAGATGTATAGACAGATAAGAGTAACAGAAGACCATGCGGATTTTCAAAGAATAGTGTGGAGGGAAAATCCTCGTGACGAAATTCAAGATTATAAGTTATCGACAGTAACTTTTGGAACCTCTAGTGCTCCTTATCTGGCAGTCAAAGCTTTACAGCAAATAGCTAACGACGATGGTCATAAATATCCTTTAGCTGCCAATATAGTGAAACATGACTTTTATATAGATGATTGCATGACAACCCGTCATGCAATCATCAGACAGTAGATGAAGCAATTATAGTCTACAAGCAGTTAAATACGCTGCTAGAAAAAGCAGGTTTTAAGTTACAAAAATGGACAAGCAATTCGGACATGTTATTAGAAATATTTAAGAAACATTCAGGAAGGGATGTGGAAATAAAGGTAGATGAAGTAACAAAAGTTTTAGGACTTACCTGGAACCGATCCAAGGATCAATTCAACTACTCGGTTAAGCTTCCACCGCCACCGCCGCTGTCGTCGCCTTCTGCACCTGAAACAAAAAGAACGGTAATATCCGAAGTAACAAAGCTTTATGACCCTCTAGGGTGGATAACACCGTGCATAATTACCTTCAAGGTCTTCATTCAAAGACTCTGGATAGCTGGCATCGGATGGGACGAGGAACTGCCTCTGGAACTCTTAAAACAGTGGAAAGGTTATCGTAACGAATTGGAAACATTAAATAATTTTCAAATTCCGAGGTGGCTTAACACGACTGTAGATGACATGAGAGTGGAATTGCACGGTTTTAGTGACGCCTCCAACGTTGCTTACGCCGCTGTTGTCTATATTCGCGTTATCGATTCGCTGGATAATGTACGGACAAACCTTGTAGCTGCTAAATCGAAAGTGGCTCCTATAAAGCAAATTTCCATTCCCCGACTCGAGCTGTGTGGCGCGGTCCTTCTTAGCAACCTATTGAGGGAAATTTCTGAAGTTTTAAACATTCCAAAATCTAACTTACATGCGTGGACAGACTCTACTGTCGTGTTGTCTTGGCTGAGTGACCATCCAAGCCGGTGGAAAACGTTCGTGGCCAACCGCACTTCCGAAATCCTCACTCTGTTAGACGGCACTCAATGGTCCCATGTTCAATCGAAGGATAATCCCGCGGATATCGCTTCCCGGGGAGTGACGCCGTCTGAGTTTTTACAGAGTTACCTGTGGTTGCAAGGACCAACATGGTTATCTAACGACGTCATAGTATACACTAAGCCAAGTTCCATTCAAAAACGCGAAGAAGAAAGGACTATAAAGTCACATGTCGCAGCAATATCTAGCGAAGATGAAGATAGATGGCTGTGGGACAAATATTCTTCTTTAAGAAGATTAGTAAGAGTGATAGCATTTTGTAGAAGATTTATAATAATGAAAAAATTACGTGAATTGAATACCCCACTACTGCCTTATCTAACAGTGTCAGAACTAAAGGACTCCTTACAAATATGCATTAAAAGATGTCAAAACGCTTGGTTTGGTGAAGAAATCAAAGCTCTACGATCTAATGAGCAGGTTAATAAGAATAGCTCCCTTATTTCCTTATCACCTTTTCTCGACGATGATGGAATCCTACGAGTAGGTGGCAGAATTCGTCATTCGAAACTATCATACGACAGCAAACATCCAATCGTTGTACCTCACGATTCAACATTGGCTAAGTTATTAGTAGCTGATGCTCATGAAAAAACTTTCCATGGAGGACAACAACTGATGCTGCGTTCCTTACAAACGCGTTATTGGATCATAAGAGCCAAAACATTAATTAGATCTCACATTCACAACTGCGTCCATTGTGTTCGTTATGCGGGTGTGACACGAAATCCATTAATGGGAGATTTGCCATCTTGTAGAGTTACTCCCAGCAAGCCGTTTTTAAACTCTGGTGTGGACTACGCAGGCCCTATTAACATACGGGTATCAAAGGGTCGTGGACACAAATCGTACAAAGGGTACATTTGTTTATTTATATGCATGTCGACACGAGCCGTACATATCGAGGCCGTTTCAGATTTGACTTCTGAAGGCTTTCTAGCTGCATTCAAACGATTCGTTGCCCGACGTGGTTATTGCAGTCACATCTGGAGTGATAACGGCACAAACTTTGTTGGTGCAGCTCGGGATCTGCAACGGTCGTTCCTTAACGAAAGATCTCAAGTCGTTGTCGAGATCGCACGCACCTTAGCCAGTAACCAAACCGAATGGCATTTTATTCCCCCTCACGCTCCTAATTTTGGCGGGTTGTGGGAGGCAGGTGTAAAGAGTGTTAAACACCATTTAAAGCGTGTGATTGGTAACTCTACACTCACCTATGAAGAGCTTTCTACGGTTCTTATACAAATAGAGGCTTGCCTCAATTCGAGGCCTTTGTCGCAAGCTAGTTCAAATCCAAGTGATACTGCACCTCTCACCCCTGGACATTTTCTTGTTGGTGAAACTTTAGTTCTAGCTCCGGACTATAATTATGAACAACACGTTCATATTAGCACTTTACGGCGATGGCAATTGACACAAAGAATGGTACAAAGCTTTTGGCAACGTTGGTCTTCAGAATACCTGACGAACTTTTTCCAAAGACGAAAATGGTCTATTCGAACTCCAGACTTCAGGATTGGAGATGTCGTGCTCATCAAAGAGGACAATTTACCTCCAGCTAAATGGCTATATGGCCGCATTGAAACATTGCACCCTGGTAAGGACAATGTTATACGTGTTGTCTCAGTTCGTTGCAAGGATTCTTTGATTAAACGTCCAACTTCAAAGTTATGTTTTTTGCCTGTACACGATGCTGTATGGTGATTTGTTTTATTTGATTTTAATTTAAATAGAATGTCATATTTGTTTCATTATCTTCAATTGTCTAAAGGAATCGACTTGTTTTGTTTGTTATTTGTTTAATTTTTCATTTAGGCAATGTAATGAACTAATATTAATTTTAAAGTGATCTAATTCAAAGTATATTTAACAGTTTAGCCATTTCTTTTTAAAAGTGTAGCTATTATTATTATATCATTATGTCCTAATATGTAAGTTATATTATAGAAATTAGATATTATCGTCGTTACTAAAATTGTTGTTAACCACCATCTAGTCTTGTATGTACTTTCATGGTGGGCGGATTTTAAGGACTATGTCCTTGGTGGGCGGTATGTCGCATTTGCTCCCATCTGTCACCACTAGATGGCGATGTGCCCTCTTGCATGGCGCTATAGAGTTATTTATGTACTAATATAATACCTATACCTATATCAATAAAATTGTCTCCGTTCTATGAGATATGACTTTAATTTCATTCTCACGGGTTTTTGGGAATTTGTACCAATCTTGTACACATACATTCCTATTTATAACATTATATAGTCTTCTTCTTATCGTATGAGAATTAGTGGCCACCTCTGGTGTCAGAGTTTATCATGCCGCCTATAAGGCCTCTGACTTGGCTACGACTGTTATCGAATGACACCAGCCGGGACCGACGGTTTAACGTACCCTCCTGAGCACTTCCGCTCAGTTGTAATGCCATTTTACGGTCACCCATCCGACTCCTGACCGGACGAACTGTTGCTTAACAAACGTGATCGAACACAATCAGTCTGCCAAGCGCCGCCACGGGGGCTTCTTCTAAAAAGTTTGAAATATAAAGCAAAATGAAAAATTTTTAAAACCCACGAGCGACGGTTAAATATAAATTTGAAAAGGGATAAAATAATTAAAAAAAAAACTTTGACTTTATTATCCGTCCGGGGCGGCCATTAAATGAACTAGTTTTGCAGTCTTATAACAACGTGAATAATTGGAGATATTTTATTGCTATACTTACTTATTTTTATTTATGTTGAAATTAAAAATAGTGATGGCAGCCTTGACGGATAATTAAGTCGGGGGTTTTAAAATTATTTTATTATTTTTGGGGTTTTACCAAAAAAACGTTATTATTATTAAATTAAGCCGATAAACCGCATCCTCTACTGCTTTTGTGATGATATAAGTCATTTCTTTCTTAAATAAATTCAAATGGTTTAGAAGGCTACATAGGTGAATTGTATATTTCAGTGGGATACAAACACTGAATGTGGTGGAGTTTCACCCGAGTTCTTTTAATAATAATAATAATAATAAATTCTTTATTGTTTCCAAACATAAGTAATTTGACAATTCATATTTTAACATAAGCTAGGACTTACAAGGTAATATGAATATGTATCTGCTGCCGAGCTAGGCATAAGCCTGTATTACGGCAAACAGCGCCGGTCCCCTTGGAGCAAGATCATGTGAGTCCAATTTAGATAAAAATTACTTTTAGTGTAACAAAAAAAGAAAAATCTTGTAAATTCCTTTCATAAACGAAAAAATAGGTATTTAAAGTTACGGATAGTGTTTGTGTAAGCAATGTGAATGATTGCGCATGTGTGTTTGTGTGTGTGTGTGTGTGTGTGTGTGTGTGTGTGTGTGTGTGTTTGTGTGTGCGTGTGTGTTTGTGTGTGAGAGAGTGTGTGTGGGCATGGGTTTGTCCGGGTATAGTACATAACACTGCAGATTTATTTACTTGATGATAATTTTTAATGTAAAAATGTATAGCATTGAAAAATGCAAAAAAAAAAAAAATAATCTAAGATCATAATTTATTTAGTTGTTGTTCTGTTACCTACTTATTTGCTGATCTCTAATAATGTTTCAGTTTCCTCATACGTGAGGGTTTTCAACCATATAGTTGTTTTAATTTTCACCTCTGAAGTAGTTTTCGTAATAACACGAGTTGTGAGGCTCAATTTTTAACTCAATCTACCGTATAATTTCTATAAAAGCAAAATATATTTACTTCAAAAATCATCATTCAGCCTATTGCAGTCCACTGCTGGACGTAAGCCTCCCCCAAGGTACGCCACAAGACACGATCTCCCGCCTTTTTCATCCAGCCACTACCCGCAACCTTTCTCAGGTCGTCGGTCCATCTAGCAGGGGGGCGTCCTACACTACGTTTACCGAGACGTGGTCTCCATTCGAGAACCCGTCTGCTCCAACGCTCGTCGGTTCTACGACTGATGTGACCAGCCCATTGCCACTTCAGTTTGCTACATTGACGGACAATGTCCGTCACTTTGGTCTTCTGCCGGATGACCTCATTTCGGATTTTATCCCTTAACGAGATCCCCAGCATCGACCTTTCCATAGCTCGCTGAGCGACGTGTAATTTGTGGGCCAGTTTCACCGTCATGTTCCACGTTTCGGCTCCGTAGGTCATGACTGGTAGGACGCATTGATTAAATTCATTATATTTACTTGACATTGGCAAAATTCGAGAATATTATCGCGAGCACGCCATTATTAAAGAAAGAAGAAGAAAGAAGACAGATTGTGGTAATTATTCTTACACTCAGAACAAACCAACAAAGCACTCGTCACCTCCTTCGAGTTGCAGCAGGCAAACTTAATTATCACAGTACAGCAGACTAAATTATCAACAAAGTTACCAACTTGCACAAAATACCAACGCAGCATCGCTGCTTTCCAGTACGATTAAATGCAGTACGGTCGGCTAAAATCTTTTTTGAAGACTAAAATCATATAAATAGTCGAAAATTGTTTTAATTCAACTGATGAATATTTTGATCACTTTAAGTATTAAAAGCAGTAGGCCATTCATGAATTAAATATTGTTTTGTAGTTTTACTTTCTTTTCCAATAGGTAGGTATATAATAAAATTTGTAATGTGTATGACCTTACAAAGACTGACTGGTATTTAGAATTTTAGACATATTGACTGTTATTAATTAATTATTTGACAAAATGTTAAATTATATGAAACATTTTAAGTACTTATTTGAATAATTTCTATTAATATTTTATTCCATGTATGACATATTATTTTTTGATTTAGAGATGGATGTATTTTATGTTGTAGTGATTAGTAATTCCAATCTAATTTATATTTTATTTATTTTGCATGTCAGTGATAAGTGTGATCTTTTATATAAGCGATGTAATCTCTTCTAGCCCTAATTGCGTGCCCAACCGGGTCCATAACAATGGTCTTACATTATTTTATAACATCTACATGTACATTATGGTTTTGCAATAAACTATTGAGTATTGAGTATTGAGTACCACTTTTCAAGCGAAATAAATTTTATTATATTCTATTCTATTCTAAACTGACTAATGAATGAATTGATAATAATTAATTAATAATTGATTAAGGTTAAGAAACCTTTAAGCATTCGGAGGTTCAGAGGCGGTTCATTCTTCGATTATTAAAACATGTTTAAAGTAAAGTAAAGATACCGGTCACGACGGAAGACCAGCGCGGGTCGTAAGACCACGCATTATGCTGAGTCGTGACCGTTTTGGGACAAATTTTAATGTTCTTTGTTTGTACTGCCTTTCGTTAACGTGTAATTTGTCCCGAATAAATTGTTTTTCTTTCTTTCTTTCTTTCTTTCTTTCTAAAGAATCCAAGGTAATCCTACTATTCCATAATAGTAGGATTACATTGAATTCCAGTCTATACTGGATCGCAAAAATTAATAAAAAGTGTGATAGTTATTTAAATACATAAAATTAGTTTGTGAAACTTTAGTATGTTGTCGATGACTGATTAATATATAACACGTTTTGTACACTATTTAATTTAAATTAAATAGTAAAAAAAACACTTTTTACCATCGAACGGAAACGGTATAATGCGTTTGGGGAGAGGTTGTTTGTTTTTTACTTATGGCAACAAAAGTACACATCGCAGTTTAATTTTAAAACCAAAGCTTTTTTGTCATTACTATTTTTTTTCAGTCGTATAGCGCCTTAATTCTTGACGATTTGTAATCAAACGTTTTACAGATGTAGCAGCCACAACAACTGCAGAACCGGTCCCTTACATTTGCACAGTCTGCGATTGCACCGAAGATGTGTTGGACTGCACTAACAGACAGCTGGTGCATTCGTTCACCACTGCAGAATGGGACGGTAAATTGATTATCCTTTATCCATAGGTCGCTGGTTCATATCCGTCATATCCTCGAACGACCATGAATAAAATAGTAAGCGGACTGGACTGTATTTATTTGACTTATTGGCCGGTAAATTAAATAAAAATGGTTTTGTTGAACTCACGTCACTTTATTCCATGAAAGATGGAGGCAAAGAGGAGGTACAATGTTGTCACCACTGAAAAACAATAAAATATACAGAAATGTTGCATGTTGCCAGCTACTGCAAAATCTTAATATATATAAATCTCCTGTCACGATGTTTGTCCGCGATGGACTCCTAAACTACTAAACCGATTTTAAATTAAATTGGCACACCGTGAGCAGTCTGGTCCAACTTAAGAGATAAGATTGCTTTGATCCCAAAATTGCCACGGGAACGGGAACCACGCGGGTGAAACCGCGCCCGGCCTCTAGTTATAATATAAAATGTTTGTAATTCCAACACATAGTGCCTTTTCACATGCATGGCATTGGCGACCGTTCATAGTCACCGTGCAGCGTAAAGCAGAAATGTATGTGCTCCAAAGAAGCTTTTTAAAGCACGGTGATTGCACCGTCAAGTGTAATTGCACAGACTACGATTGCACCGATAGTGTGTTGGACAGCTGGTGCATTCGTTACCACTGCAGAATGGGACGGTAATTGGTATATCCTTTAGTGAATTTTCACACGCACGACGACCGTGCACAGTCAGAGTACACTGCCGGTATCCGCACACCGTACCCTGAATCAGAAATGTGTGAGCTCCATAGACAGCTTGCAGATGCATGGCGACCGTGCCGTGACCGTGTGTCGCCCGTGCTTACCACTACAAGTAGCATGGTTTCAGCGCGGCAAGACTCTTAGCAGTTTACTTGTACTATTTAGTATTCTGTGGCAGTATTGACCTAATAGACGCATTTTTTATAAATAACGGGCAGATACCTTTCCCATACCTACCTGATAAGTAATGATTGAAGGTGGAAGCGTGTCTCTCTCTGAATCTCTCTCAACCACTGAAGAACTGGCTATCTGATCTCTAACTGCCGGAACACAAGCCTACCACCAACTAAACGCAATACAATATCTATCCCCACTGGAAATTGAACCCGGGGCCACTGGGTCTCATATAGATAGTGTTACCACTAGAGCACAGAGGCGGCTTTTACATGAAACAAGGAAAGGGTGCCGAGTAGTTTGGACTGCGATCGTTTTGCTTAAGAGGAGAATTCGCCTGTAATGTTACGTTACAGGGGGCTACGAAGGTCAGATCACGATAGCTGAACGATTTAATAAATACTTGGACTTTAATGCTAACTAAAGTCTTGAAACTAAGCGAATGTTCGTCCGATAATTTGGTTTAGTTGCCCCTAAACTCATCATGACCCTTTAATTTCTCTTTCAGAATTGAAAAGTTTAAATATAAAAGAGGTGAATCTGAGCGGAAACTCCATGGAAATGCTCACCGTGATCTCGGAACTGCCTATAGAAACGCTAAACGTATCGAATAATAGAATAGAAATGATCGACGATTGGTGTTTTAAGAACTTGGAGAATCTCTCTGTTTTGGACCTAAGTAAGAACGAACTTGAATTTATGAACAAGAGAGTTTTTTGGGTAAGTTTGAGATAAAATGAGTTGGTCGTCCAAAAACGTAGTCTCTAAAGTTATCTCCCATCTACACGCAGCGTCTTGCCTGTAAGCATGCCTGAAAACCGGTTTGTGCAGGCAATATGGAGAGTGTAGCAGAGGCAATCCGCTACGTCTTACCTGCGCAAACCGGTTTTTGCAGATATGCTCTCAGGTAAGACGGAGCCTATAGCCAGGACGTTACTCTGAGTTTCGAACTGATACAGTCTCTGTAAGTGCCGTGTGGTGACGGCCTAAGAATACAAGTGTCACCACTCCCTTATATGCCTGGGATGTCGTAAGAGTCGACTAAGGGGCTCGACGCATTGAACACATGTGCGAGAGAAGGAAAACTTGAAACAAACCCTCTACCAACCAGTCTGGCCAGCGCGGTAGCAACAGGCTGATGATGGACAGTCTCTGTATTGTTAATAGCGAATGAAATTGATAGCTTCATTATTGAAGCACTAACTTTAGACAACGTTTTACCAAAAAAAAAATACAAAATACGACTAATATAATCGTCGATATGGATCCTATTTGTAGATATGGATCCTATCTGTAGATATGGATTGGGCTAACTGAGATAGTTGCCTAGGATATTTTTATTAATATAACCAAAAAATATAAAAATTAGATTATGTTAAAGGGGAGAGAAACGTTATCGCATTTTGTATGGAAATTTACAGCTGCACAATTCTGATAAGATCATCTTAATCATATTAAGTATCATTTAATTATATTATTGTCCGCGCCAAACTTTATTGCGAGTCCGAAGTTAGCTGCGAGTGCTTACTTGCGCAGCATTACGTCCCGCTGCTTCCCGCTTACACCCAAAATTCGCTACTGCGACGCGTCTTGCGACCAACTTCGGACTCGCAATAAAGTTTGGCGCGGCCTGTAAGTATCATTAAATCATATTATCATAATAAGGACTTCTGTAAGTATGATGATCAAAAGGGCCTCTTCTTTTCAGGGTCTACTGCTCCCAGACAATAAAATAAGGCCATTATCGAAGTTGCGCTACCTCAGCCTAGCCTACAACGATCTACACGTGATACCGAAAGATGCGTTTTCCTTCATGCACAACCTGAGGTTCTTGGATCTGAGCAGAAATCCCTTGAGTATAATAGATCAGGTCGCTATGGGAACACTGACAGAACTACCGTTTTTAAGAGTAAGTTTTTAGTTGTTTTTTGTGTAGTCGCAGATCTAACCTTAACCTTGTACTATTAAGTTTTCTGTGCCTTAACTAACGTAATCAAAGGCTAAGAGCCGGGCCTAATACTTGTACGTTCGAAGTAGATGTCTACGGTGCGACAGACGCACATAGAGGAATTTGGTCGATCTAGGCGGTCAAATTATTTTATACGTTTTTTATATTCTAAGCGGTGTTTTATGGTTATATATATATATTATTGTATAAAAATTTAATTAGGATTATAATATTACGAAGAAGAAAAAAAATTGATTTAATTTTGAAAAATTAACAGTGCATATGAAAGAAAGAAAGAAAGAAACATTTATTTTGGAATCACAAACAAACAATGAAACATTACATAACTACACAAAACAAATGAATTCGTTATAAAGTAATGTGATGCCAAAACTGCTCAGTAAGTATAAGCAGCAAGCGGCACTGATTTTCTGCTGAGCACACTTTTACAGACACTACACACATACAAAATTACACAATAACTAATAAAAAAATATTACACAAAACACAGGTTATAAAAATACAAAATTACACATTAGCTAATAAACAAAACTTACACGAAACACAGATTATAAAAATAACAGAAATGACAAAAAGAACTTGGTATAGAGGTACCATACCAACCACCATATAATATTGTTTGCTCGCATGATGACGAAGAATAAGAGCCAGTTTGTTAAGACCTCTGGCTCTATAGTTCAATGTAGCGGGACTCAAACGCGACGTCTATTTATTAATGCATAACTATACTTATACATCAAAAGAATCTAGGGATCAAGTACTTAGACAAAATATCCAATTAATATTGCGAAATCCAGTTTTCTAAACTGGTTTTTTACTATACTTAATTATTTCTTTATTCGAACAGGGATGTTATAAAAAAGAATCACGGCGTTACCACAGAATATATAATAGTAACAGAAGTTGCGCTCCTATGATCTCGAAAAAAGCCGACATTTTAATAACCTACAAAATTTCCAATGCATCTGGTGCATTAGAAATTGCACCTTACTACAACGTTCACAAGAGCGCAATTCCTTTGTGTTCAGAATTCACCTACGCCACAGCTCAAGCGTCAGGGTTATACAAGCGAAGTAAAATAAATAACAACAATTTTGGTCAGCATTTTTTGTATTTACAATTGTTTAACTTTAATGTAATGTTGTATGTATTTCTTACCATCTCTAAAGTACCTATTATTAAACTTCAGTGGTGCTAAAATTCGATAACAAATAATTTTAAATGGTATAGTGTCGGAAAACATTAACATGGTGTAGCTAATGTTTAAAATTAATGTTTCGTAATATTTCGTAAGTAAGTATAATGTTTTGTAAAAATTATTTTTCGAACTGCACGCGTATACTCACAAGCGCGGGGCGGCCCTGACTGATTTACAACTCCAAGTTGTAGCGCGCTGTAGGTGTTTATCGCGGTAGGTATAGGCGAGTGACGGAGGCCTGGCGATACTCTAAAACGAACTTGATCACTAGACACTTTGGATGTGTATACTACAGCTTGACGTTTCGGCTGTGTTGCTACAGCCGTGGTCACAAGCAGACTGGCGGTGCGCGGCGTCGTCGTCTGGTCAGGTGGGCTTGAAGATCTTCGGCCACCCTCAAATTCACACTTTTTATTTGGACTATTAGTAATTTTATGTAACGCGTTAAAATCCAGATCAAATCAGTGTATGTATCAAATCACAACGTTCGAAAGCGATTTCTGCTATTTAAGTTTTTACAAATAACCGCATCATGACTAGTTATCTTTGCTCCCAGGAACTTGTTCTCAGCAGCTGTGGCTTGGAGACTTTACCAGACGGTCTTTTCCGGTCTCTCAGACGCTTAGAGAGGCTGGACGTAAGTGGGAATAAGTTCTTGACAGTGCCGGCCGCTCTGAACGATGCAATCACTATCAACTACCTGAACTTTGACAAGAATCCTATCAGCAACTTGACCGAGAAGACGTAAGTACAAGTCCTGATTGGCTTTGTACTTGATAGCGTAGTGGTAGCGATCATGCCCACTGAGCTAGGGGCCGTGCACAGACCTATATCGAGATAGACGAAAAGAGCGCTTCAAACTGTATGAGAATCTAGCGTGTCGAATTTTTCGTACCTACGATGACGTCACGACCGCGATTTAGTGATGTGCATAAATGTTATTGACGAGCTCTTGCAAGGAAGCACTGCTCAATTAACCATTTTCGTTTCTAGCGTCACTTAGAAACGAAAATGGTTAATTGAGCAGTGCTTTCTTGCAAGAGGTTTTTCATGGCAATGATCTCAAGCCTTGGACGAATTAATTCGTCCAAGTCTCAAGCGGACTGATTTAACGAGAACTTTGACCATGGATAAAAATTTTGGCACGCAAGGTAGGTACACTTTTACCGTCTATCTCGATATAGGTCTGTGGGGCCGTGGGTTCGATCCCCATCCAGAACAAACATTTATGATGAACATTGTTGTAAAACGTCACTCTCATAGCCACAACTGGAAAGGTGGCCCGTTTCTATCGCTTCTATCGCTCACATCACAGTCCATAATAGAGATAAAACTATCGTATAAGGCTCAGTAGCTCAGTGGGCCGGATACCCAAAGGTCGGGGAGTCGAGTCCCGCCCGAGAATAACTTGTGAGACAAGTTAATTTTTTCTAGTATTTTTATATTTTGTCATGCAAAACTTAAAAATCATAAACTATCATTAGTTTTAAGATGCGTCCAAACAGAGCAGTAAGTGTGCGCGGCTGCCGCGCTGTGTTTGGATATGCTCATGCTCAGTTATCATTCTTTGCTTATCCTGTCTGGACTGATCACCTTCATTGTAGTTTTGGTTCAAAATGAATTCAAATACGCGGCGTGTCTCGCAAACATTCGTCAATAGTCCTAGAGCTAGAACTAGAACTAGAGTGCGGCAGAATTATTTCCTGGACATGCCGCGTGTTGCTACCGCGCACATACCGCTCTATGTTTGGACGCATTTAAGCCAGTAATCAACTTTCATCTAGTCCGTTCAACCGTGACACATCTAGTGGCAATACATGGCAACGTTGAGGCAGCCCTATTGACCCAAAGTCCTTACCAACGTACTTTTAATTTATTTGTTTGTAACTTGGTAAAATTTTCTTATTTGTCTTCTTGTCATAATATCTGTGTTATATGTAAGAATTGTATGTTTTTTTGCGTAAATAAAAACATGAGTAGGTAAAGGTAACATTGAAACCTCCAAAGTCGAACTCTTACAGAACAAAACATTAGTAGCATAGTATGATTTGATTTCTATACCACGTACTTCCCTTTCAGAGCAATATCCTCACTGATCAGATTGAGAGAACTAAGATTTTGCAACACCAGATTGCAGACCATCGGGCCTGGAGCTCTAGGTGGGCTAGCTAGCTTGGAGACCTTGTATATTTGTAACAACCCACGACTGTCCACCATTGACGAAGAGTTCTTGACTTGGAGAGATGATGATGGGACTGAGCTGTGGCCTGCGTTGAAAAGGGTATTTTTTTTTAAATAACACTGACTTAGGTTGAAAAAAGTATTTTAAGGAAGAATTTGGCACTAAGAAATACTTACATCCGAGGATCTCGGTGACGCAGTGCTCTACGTAACTAAAACCCACCAATCTAGGCACACAGGATCCGCTAGACGATTCTTGGAGAGGCGCTCTTCAACCACCTGTATGTTCAGCATCAAAATGTTGAACATTCTAGCTTTTGAATGGTACCAAATTGAAAAAATACCGGTCAAGATTCATAATAATAATTCCTCTACGAAAACAAGTGTTTTGTATGAAAATCATTGAGTGATTGCAGACTGTTATTGATGGGTGCGTAATGAGATTTGTGTCTTTTAATATGTTCTTTTAATTGACTATGTCCTTAAGTGACCGTCATTTTAAATTTTACTGGAAATTTGAAATTTACGTCAACATTTACCCATACCCCTTTATAATTTATTTCATCCGCGTGGTTCCCATTCCCATGGGAATATCGAGATAAATAGTATCCTGTGTTTGTCTAATTTTAAAATCTATCGCAATCCCTTTAAATTCGGCATTTGAAAGATGTTTACATACTTCAGAGCGTCATATTTGACATTTGATAGGGATTGTGATCGGGACGCGTTTTGAAAGGTATTGAATGAACGAAATTGAACTGTCTAAGCAAAATGACAGACGAAAATATCTTTAAAATGTATGGAGAAGTGTCAAATGAAGTGTCATTTAAAACATCATTCGTTCCGAATGGGATTGCGACTATAAGTTACACAATTCCATAAATCACTATCACTATCACAATACCTTTGAAAGGGATTATGATAGATTTTAAAATTAGACAATTAGGGGGCATGCTATCTACTATCTGTTTACCAAATTTCATCCAAATCTGTTCAGTAGTTTCGGAGCCTATTCAATGCAAACAAACAAACAATCAAATCTTTCCTCTTTATAATATTAGTATGATTTTATTCCCAGCTCTACCTACACAACAATAACATCTCAGAGATCGACCCCGACTTCCTATTCCGCTGGGACCAGATCGTGGACGCCAGTTTCCATGACAACCCTTACATGTGTGATTGCAATAACCAATGGATGGTGGATGTCTTGGTGCCTCTCATCACCAAAATTAATGGATCTGCTGCTGATATGATGTAAGTTTTGCGGAATAATCCGAACTACCTCCTGAAAGAACTAAATTTTCCTGTAGCCACTTTCAGCACCGGTTTTGACTACACTTAGCCCCAGTTATGACCATACTTAGCCCTGATTGTGGCCACTATTAGTACCTATTGTACCATACTTAGCATAAGTTGTGGCCACTTCTAGCACTGATGGGGCATCTCTTAACACCGGTTGTGGCCACTTTACACCAGTTGTAGTACTGAAATAACAGTTCTATTGAACTTCTAAAAATGTTGAATTGATGTAGAAAATTTCGCCATAATAACCTAGAAAAAGCTCTCATGCTGGTCTGTGAGCAATAGAATAAGAAAAAAAATATAAAAGAAACCGACGAGTCGGTGCCAGCCAAGGCAAGAAAGATAGAGGAATAGGAGCTCAAAGAAGAATGCCTTGGCTGGCACCGACTCCAAGTCTTAATTTTGATTTTTAACCGACTTCCAAAAAGGAGGAGGTTCTCAATTCGGCTCGTATGTTTATTTTTAATTTTTTTTATGTATGTACACCGATCGCGCCGTGATTTCTTGACCGATACATGATTATTTTTTGTTTTTTGCGGAATGGTTGCCATTTGGTACCATAAAAATTTAATTCAGTTTGGTCCAGTGGTTTTTATTTATTATTATCAGAAATAAAAAACGAACCGGCCGAATTAAGAACCCCCTCCTTTTCGGAAGTCTGTTAAAAAGAGAATGCGCGTGCAGCTTGCTTTCCAGTGCAGATAGTAAGAGCCTATCAGCAGACACTCCTTCTGTTGAGGCAGGTCTTTTTAGGGAACATTATTATTATTATTATTATTATTATATTATTCTACTGTTAAGGTTAGACTGCATCATACCAAATTCATGCATGATTGAAATTTTGCGTCACTTTTCAATTTGACGACTGTGTATGAAATAGAACGGGGAGAAAAAAATAGCACTGCCCGAGTTTTGACGACCTGTTTGGCGCAGGGGTACTAACCCCACCTTCTGCGCCAGAGGTCCCGGGTTCGATCCCCGGACAAGACAAATATTTGTGTGCATGAACATGTCTATTTGTCTTGGTGGGTGTTTAATATGTATATTATGTATGTATTTACAAAAAAAAGTATATAAGTATGTTTGTCCGTTATCTAGTATCCATAACACAAGTTCTTCATGATACTTAACATGGGCTAGATAATTGGTGTGATTGTATGGAAATATTTATTTATTTATTATTTATTAAGTTTCTTGTCGGTTCCTCTCGTTACGCGGTCACCCGCCGTAGGGTTTGTGAACCGATGGCGTAGCTTCTTTGACGTTGATAAGTGCTTTGAACAGCCTAGACTGAATAAATGATTTTGAATTTTACCTATCCCTGAAAAAATAGTGTAGACGACCGGTCGTCCCTCTACGCCTAATTCGATTGTTATCGCCATAACTATGTGTACTAGTAGTCACTAGGGATGGGTAGGCATAGGGATGGCATGAAAAAACCGTTTATACGTTCAGCGCTGGCATACAATACAAGTGGCACTGGCGTCAGCTACGTGATCATTAAATTATTCTAACTAAACAACAAAGTACATTAAGCCTTTTTTATTCTAACTTTTCCGGAAAATCGAAAACGAACACGTACTTAGTCTAAATCTGAATAGATCCAGTAGCTGGCACGAAAAGTACGCGGTAAACCCAGTGCTCCGCGGTCCGTCGCGGAGCGCAATATCATCGGTATGCAAATGTCATCAATTTGTATACAAAACCGCGTAGTCCCATCCACCGAAACCACGCTGCGACGCGACGGATTGCGGATTCCGCCGCTCCGCGCGGAGATCTGACAGCGAGAGTCGTCTTATGAAACAATTAAATGCTTTTGAACTTTGAATAACACCGCATTCGCATGCAAATCTTGCGATTAAATATGCGAAAAGATATTCGATTGTTTCAAAAATACAACTCCGCTGCTGCGCGCGGGGCACGGTGTGGTAGGTTTACCGCCTTATTTTATTATTAGAGTTTCTTGCCGGTTCTTCTCGTTACAAGGTCTCCCGCCGTAGGGTTTGTGAACCGATGGCATAGCTTCTTTGACGTTCATAAGTGCTTGTAACAGCCTAGACTGAATAAATGATATTGATTTTGACTTTAACTTGTAACGATGCCATTTCGTTCTAGCCTTATAGATGGATGAAACCTCTATAATGGCTAGAAACTCCGTAGTCTCACTCTATGGTAATCAAATTGTATTTTTATCTGTTCTGTCTAAATTCAAATTTTCTCCGTTCCACGATTCCTTTTCGGCTCATTTTGACGTAATCATACAGAAACCAGCTACCTGAACGGTACTGTTTTAAAATTGGTGTAAATAATTTATATTTTTCTAATACATCAGGAACCCGATACACGGGTTCCTTATTACCATTAATTAATAAAACGAGTCTCTGAGAACGATTCTTTTATTTCGTTAATATTCGATTAAAACGAGTGCGGCGGTTCCGACGTTCCGGCGACGGTAGTGCTGCCGGACTAGGAGCCCCGTCTCACTGGCTCTCCGGCGAAACTAACAACGACTACCACTTCTCTGCAGCTCGGACTGAGTGAAGACTACCATATCCTTTTTAATACCTGCAAAATTAATGTTTGTTATTTGTGTTTTGTGTGTTTTTCTATACTAAGTCTTTTAAATTCTAAAATATTACCCGGCACAATTTGCCTGTTTCGACCCCAAAACCTTTCGGCCCAGTTAACAATTTTTACTTGCGTTTACTTATAATTATTGTATTTGTTTTCAACCATTCTCATTTCAACACACTATACACTATCCAAATATTTACTTATTTATAACAAATATCTACACTACATACACTTTACACACACCAAACAGACAGAAACACGATCGACGCTACTATGGCTGATTACAAATGTAATCGGTTCCCGATGCCATAGTAGCGGAGGCATTTCAAACACACACTTATTACTTACACACCCTTGGCTTTGGAGAGTATCTTTTGCCAAGATCCACTACACAATTTTTTCATATTTATTATCAAATTGTTATTTGGACTAGGAGCCCCGTCTCAAACTTTACTCCATGCCCGTGCCAGCGCCATCTGTCAGAAACGCGGCTGCACTAGCAGCCCTGCCAGAATAACAGCGCCGTTACACTGTGATGTTGTATCACAGTGCAACGGTTTTATACTGAGGGTCCTGATTTTCTATTCTATTCTATTCCAATCAAATATTTTTTCTTTCTAATAAAAGTTCTTTCTTTCTTTCCAGTTGCACGAAACCCCCGGACGTCCGAGGACTGTCTTTCCAGCAGCTATACGAGTCATCCAAGACCCTGGTGTGCACACACCTGGAAGAAGTGGTCGCTCCTCCAGGGTCACACACCGCTGTGGTACTAGGCGTGTTGATAGGTATGAATCCGTCTAGAAGTTTCTCAAAGGAAGAGAAGAACGACGCGAAGTGAAGGACTGTAGTAGACTCCGAGCAAGACTTTAACATGAGATATAACTAAATTTTTGGACACTCATCGCTTACCATTACGTAACCGAATATAATATGTTATATAGGTAAAGCTCGAAACTATGTATTAAAATACCAAATAACAAATATTTTTGAGGCCCCTAACTGTACAGTCAACAGCGCGTCACGTCAAAAACCTGAACGTGTGCATAGTCAGGTACTATAGTCTCTATCTATTGTATTTGGTTCTAATACTAAAGACACTCTATAATAAATAAATACATAAATAAATATTCGCATACAATCACACCAATTATCTAGTCCCACGTTAAGTTTCATGAAGAACTTGTGTTATGGATACTAGATAACGGATAAACATACATATATACTTTTTTTTTGTAAATACATACTTAATATACATATTAAACACCCAGACCAAGACAAATAGACATGTTCATGCACACAAATATTTGTCTTGTTAGGGGATCGAACCCGGGGACCTCTGGCGCAGAAGGCGGGGTTAGTACCTCTGCGCCAAACAAGTCGTCGTCTATAGCGGTGGTTCTCTTTGAAAATCAATTAATTTTTAGCGTCCCCCAATTTTTTTTACTTTGCCACACCTTAAAAACCGCCTTTTTTTGCTCTCCTTACCCCTCCTCCGCACCAGCAGATTTTGAATTTTGTGTTGTCGTGTTGTCCATACAAAATATATAGACTCGGGATTGGCTCGGACTCGGCACGGTGTATTGTAAGTCATCTTTAGGCTCGAAATAGTTTGAATAAAAACAAGCACCTTTTCTTTTTCTTTGCAGGTATTTTCGCAACGTTCCCACTAGTTCTCATAATAGTCCTGCTATGGAAGAAAGGTTATTTCGCCAAGTGTCGTCGGAAAATGAATTCGGATAGAGATTCGGACGAAGAAAATGACGCGTTTTGAGCTCTCTCGTTGAATTTATTTATTTATTATTACTCTTTTACTACTTAAGATAAGAGCGTTAACGCACTGCGTCCAATTCGAATCCGAGAATGTAATGAAGTCGAAGTATAGGTCGGTTAACGAAAGCTGGCGCGTTCAGTACTCACACTAATGCAATTTCAAAAAACGAACAGTTACATAAATGTTCACTCTATAGTAGCAAAATCAATAACTATCCTTCATACTCGTAAGTTTGACCGCGCGCGAGAGAGACAGAGAGATTATTCTTGATGATCATGCAGTGCATCGTCACGCCGCGCGCTTATTCACAGACAATACGTGTAAAGTGTTGAACGTGGCAGCTTTAGTTAACCGACCTGTACCTGTAATACTTTTTGTGAGTTTACAGTAAAGAATCGTATGAATGAATTCGGATTACTCCAGTACTGTACATTTCATGTAATTTTTTCTCATAGCTTTACTTATTCAATGCCATATACTAAAATTGGATACCTTATGAAGCTATTAATGACGTGCACATGTAAAAAGTGTTTTTAATTAACGAACGTAACGTTCGAAGTAGGATTTTTATACCCTTTATGCCTTTTCACATATGTACGGCGATGTAGTCGTGCACGGCATAGTCACCCTACATGTGAAAAGGCACTTTGTTTTAGATACGGACATTTTTCTAATTCGGATCAGACACAGTGCGTGAGCTCTCTAATGTGCCGGATACACGCACCGACTTACCTGAGAGCATGCCTGCACAAACCGGTTTGCGCAGTTAAGACGTAGCGGATTGTCCCGCGGGGTTATTGCCTATCTTTGCAACAGCAACGCGACAGCTAAAATCACCGCTATCAGCACCCCGACCACCTAACGGTATAGCTTGTGCTATCGCTATAGCTATCGTAGTGATCACATACTCTTTGGCTAAAATTTGCTTTACGTCAAGTACCACCATAGCAACCGTGCGGTTGCACCGTTACATCACGTATCACCATAGCAACCGTGGTGCTGCTATGCTACGTCACGTATCACCATAGCAACCGTGCGATTGCTCCGTTACGTCACGTATCACCATAGCAACCGTGGTGCTACTATGTTACGTCACGTATCACCATAGCGACCGCGGTGTTGCTATGGTGATGGGTGCAGTTGCTATGGTGAAACTTGACGTAAAGCAAACATTTTTGCTGTCGCATTGCTGCCGGCTCCGCCTTGCCTGTGCAAACCGGTTTTTGCAGGCATGCTTTCAGTTAAGATGGAGCCTGTAGCTGGGACATATTAGTTGTAGAAGTATTGTTGAATGCATGGTGACTCTGTTTTGTTTTGCTTCCACGACGCCATTTTGTAAATTTAAGATTTTACACCACACAATAAATTATTTCTCTCCAAAAATTTATTTTATTCATAACCCAAATAGTTTTTCACTTAACACAACAAAACTAAACGTGGCATTTTTAGAGCCCATAGTCTAGTATTTTTAGACGGTATCATTACATTCCCTCGTAGTCACTGCTAGAAGTAGATAGCAAAACTGCTAAAAGTGGCCGTTTTTGACACATTTGCTATCTACTTCTACTAATGACTATGACGAGATGTAGCGATACCTTCTAAAAATACAAGACAATGGGCTCTAAAAATTCCACGTTTAGTTTTATTAAAATTGTGCATTAGAATTACGATATTAAATAAAATTCAACGCGGCGCCACTTTCGGTGGGGGTACCGCCTTAAGGCCTCTGCCTCGAATCTAGCGGGCAGCGGAGCGGCGGCGGCGCGACTATGGAAACGCTCGGCCCGCACCACCCGCGTACCGCTGTTTTCGATAGTCGCGCAGCCGCCGCCCCGCTACCCACTAGATTCGAGGCAGAGGCCTAAGAGGCCTATCCACTATTCTTATAAATTAGTAGGTAACCGTCTATTGGCCGGTTGCGCCAAAATTAATTTTACGAATTGGTACAACCGGCTGTATTAATTTTGAACGTATTTATATACAGCCGGAGAACTTCCAGGTTGACCTTTATTTAAATAGAACAATGTTAGACAAAATCTACTTGGGACCGGGCTCGAACCCGCGACCTTTTGTTAGACTCCGCATTGATGTCACAACGCTGACCTACAGTGTATTAAAATGTAAAAAGTATTAGTTTTTTCAACTGTTGTTCGCAAGGCTTCGGTAGTGACCGGTAGTTGGGTAGAACCCAAAGGTGGCGGGTTCGAGTCCCGTTTGAGAATAAGTTTGTGAGCCGAGTCAATTTTTATAATTTTCTTATTAAAAATCATTAATAAAAGATAACAAAAAATTAGCTTACTGGTTCTAAAGCTACGATCCCAATTACCTATCTCTTTAAGACCTTCCTCTATAATCTTCACCCTCCTCATACGTACATGGTCGCCGTTATTAAACCGCCTCTGTGGTCTAGTGGTACAACCACCGGTATCAGACCCAGGGGTCGGTTCGATTCCCAGCGGGTGTACATATTGTATTCGGTTTGGATGGTGGTAGAACTTGTTGTACGTCCGCCTGGCTAGCTACCACCATCTATAGGTATACTCGTATATAAAGATGAACCACTATTTCCCTTGGTCATCGTATCATGCGTGAACGGATGGAACAATTTCGCTGATCCATTATTTGTTGTGTTTATTATCGTCAGGAGAAAAATTTAAGATCGAAATACCTGACCATTGTAGTCCAGCCAAACTATAAGAGATATGAGATAGCAACTTAGGATATTTTTTGCCGTAATGAGCATTTTCTATTTTCGTACAAATATCGAAGGTCTGGTACACGTGATAGACCCTAGCAGCCAAACTAAACTATAAAAAATACGAATATAGCACCTTGGGATAAGTTGTATAACGTGATAAGTATTTTCAATTGACGTATAAAAATCGAAGATCTGGCACACCTCATGTAGAACCCAGCAGCCCAGCTTAAGTAGAGATACGAATATAGCACCTTGGGTTCTTCAGCGAATGAGTTCTTTCTGTTTAGGTAAGAGAATCGATGGCGGTTGGGGTGGAATGGTTCCGGAATGGCGAACGCGCACTGGGCGATGCTCTGTGGATGGGGCCTCATCAAGGTGGAATGACAATCTGGTGAAGGTTGCGGGTAGCCCCTGGATGCGAGCAGCGTAGAACCGATCGTTTTGGAATGCCTATACCTAGCAGGCAGTGGCAGTAGGCGTCGTGCGTATATAATGATGATCACAAAAATTCAAGATCTGGTACCGACACCAGGGGGCCTACCATCAACTGTTATGCGATTCATTTTAGGTTTTTAACCTACAATGAATTGCATTTCAGTTGATGGTAAGGCCCCTGATGTGGAACCCTACCAGCCCTTCTAAGGTTTAAGAGATACTAATATACGAGTAAAGCAAGGCCTACGAAACTAGATACAGATTGTAGGTGGTTTCTTAAATTTTACATTTTAATAACTGCTTTTGAAATGTAAACCACTAGTTTCTCAGATGAAACATAATTAAAAATGACATTTTATAAGTAAAAATACAGATTTTCAATTATCTTTATATATATATACTATATATAAAGATTATTATTATTATTATTATATATATACACATATATATATATATATATATATATATATGTATAATTTCATCTGAGAAACTAGTGGTTTACATTTCAAAAGCAGTTATTAAAATGTAAAATTAAAAACAACCACCTACAATCTGTTTCTCGTTTCGTTGGCCTTGCTTTACTCGTGTATTAGTATCTCTCAAACCTTAGAAGGGCTGGTAGGGTTCCACATCAGGTGTAGGTACCAGATCTTGAATTTTTGTGATCATCATTATATACGCACGACGCCTACTGCCACTGCCTGCTAGGTATAGGCATTCCAAAACGATCGGTTCTGCGCTGCTCGCATCCAGGGGTTACCCGCAACCTTCACCAGATTGTCATATATATATATATATATATATATATATATATATATATATATATATATATATTTACATCACAATACTGATCCTACGTCCTTTCATTTCGCATTATTGTAACGTCCACTACTTCTAGTTAGTTATTTTAAACTATGACTGCGAATATTGGTGCATTTAACAATTTCAAAAATAGTGTTCAACTTAGTTTTTTGAATATTTACCAGATGTTAATATACAAATATACGTATATTGCCAGACGGAGGGAAACCAATAAGGACTCCTATCCATATTACCAGCTATCAAAACCCCCGTGATATACATAATTTTTAATTCATTCTCCTGCTTAACGCAATTCCGTTGTATAGTGCGACGTTGCCACTCTTATTACCTATTCCGCTTTGTAGAATTTTATTTAAAGGTAATAATTTGTTTATAAGTGATTCAACCACTGGCTCCGCCTTATTACTCCGCATCCATGCTTACGGTTCGTTTACAGCTGTGGTACACTATAAACTGATTAAAATGAGCAATATTATAATAATAGTAAAACTAATTTAAATTAAACAAATATTCCTGATTAATAAACGTGTACGTTTATTAAACAGCAATCTTCTTTCAATCATTCATTCAATGAGGTAGATATATACATATAATAAACATTTTAAGGAGCACAATTTGTACTTGAAATGTCATAGGTAGTAATTAAGATCTAAACTTTAGTCGCACACAATGCCCCAATAATCACTTTCGGTTTTGAACGGACGTCAAATATCCTGCGATGCGAAAATTGTATAACAATATGGCATCCGTATACTAATATACTAATAAAAACAACATAATCCTTAATTTACAACTTGAAGGTCGCCAATGGCAACAAGTCACTCTTCCATTTAGATTTGGTGGGCTGGGCGTACGCACAACCTCTAGTGTCGCACTCCCTGCCTTCCTGTCTTCCGCCTATAGCACCTTCTCACTCGTCAGCGAGTTATTAAACTGCTCTACACTCGTTGACGGAGAGGTGTCATGCTTGTCGGAGGCCAAATCTCCCTGTCTGTCTCATTCTCGGAAGAGGAGTGTCCCTTGGAGCTGGGGCATCAGAGCGCTTTGGAGTCACCAGCTCTCATTTCAGCTCACGCAGAGCTTCTGGCCGCATGTCCGGATGTGACTGGCCGAGCCCAACTGCTAGCAGTCTCCGAAAAAGAATCCGGACGTTGACTTCACCAGTTCGGACGCCATGGGCTCTCTTGCGACAAGAGCGCAGGTCGTACCTATCAGCATGGTGTGATCAATGATATAATTAAGCGTGCCCTCGGCACTGCTTCGATCCCATTACCTCTGGAACCTTGTGGTTTATTCAGGGATGATGGTACAAGACCCGATGGTGCGACCTTAATGCCCTGGTGCTTAGGGCGTATTTTAAACTGGGATGCAACCTGTGTAGGCTGGTGGTTGGAGCGTACCTCAAACGGGGATGCAACTTGTGTAGGCTGGTGCTTAGAGCGTACCTCAAACTGGGATGCAACCTGTGTAGGCACCTTAGATCTTTCCTATATGCGTGGTAGTCCTCAAGATATGGAGCCGCGGCTGAGCAAGCTCAATTCTTCAAGCGCCACAAATATTCGTCACTCTCAGTAAGCCACGAATTTACGGCACTCAAATTCGTGCCCAAAAATCTTGCCCAGAGGCTGAATCTTTGTATTCAGCGGGGCAACGGCGTTAGTTTTCTCAGAGTAATAGTTAGTATTCTTTGGTACTATGCTACGCGGCTGTGATGGCGTTTTGTTTAAGTATAAGAAATTGGTTTGAATCACATGTTTATAAGTTTAGTCATATTTGAATAATTTACTTATTATGAGTTTCTCACAAAAAATGTATAACGAAAAATGCCTTTAAAGTAGTGTGTCTTGCACAAGGAAATTAAAATAAAAATGCTCATGGTCATATAACAGTGTATATGTTATATGGACGTCAAATATCGTAGGTTATGAAATTTTACCGATAATCTGACGTCCACATCTTTAAGTATAAAAATATATTAAAAAAAATGGACGTCAAATAGCATTCAGTATGAATGTTTTAGAATATTCGGACTTCCATATAATTGTGTATTTAAACGTAAGGACACGAAAACAAGTTTAAAATTAACTAATAACACTGAGTTCTGTATAAACTGAGAAAAATTCATCAAAATATGCCCTGAGCCCTAAATAAATAATCAACATAAATAAATAGTAAAACACAATAATCGAAAACAACAGTGTACGTCAAATATTAATGGAATTAATGGACGTCAAATAAAACTTGGTGTGAATATTTATGGTATTTTTACGTCCGTATAAGGGTAAATACTCAGTTCCTTGTCCATGTCATGAAGATGCCATGTACACATTAACCAACTTTAGCTGGTTTATTTACCTGAGTTACTACTTTCAAGAATAAAAGTAAGGTACAATCAAACATAAGCGTGAAAGTTTTTAATCTGCGTAGGTCGCAATACGGACGCCAAATAACGCATGAAGTATATTTTTAGTAATACAGCATCCTTTTTTAAAATAAATAATACCTAATAATTTTAATTCGACTAATAACTACAAAACACCAACGAATTTCACGATCTGCTATTGAGGCATATGAACGATATTGGTCTCGATAGTCAAGATATCAGAATAATAAGGAATTTATACGAGAACCAAAAAGAGTGGGCCTCTCCGGTCACACAAGAGATCCAAATATGTCATGGTGTCAGGCAGGGTTACATCTTGTCTCCTGCCTCTTCAATATTTACTCCGAGGCAGTAATGCTCGAAGCTTTAGAGGGGTAAGGACTGGATATAAAAGTAAACGGCAGAGTTATCAATAATTTGCGCTACGCCGACGACAGTGCTGAGTTGATTGCCTCTTCGGAACGTGACCCAAGTGATTTTGCATTGAGTGCAACATAGTTGCGTAGAGGCGGGTCACACAATCAACATCAACAATCACAACAGGACAAAATTCATGGTTGTGTCTCGAACCCCTGACTTAAATCCAAGAAAATCAGTGCCGGGTAAACATCTAGAGCGAGTCCAGCAGTACATTTACCTCGGCGCTTGGGTTAATGAATTATGCGACTCAGATCATGAAATTATGTCCCGGGTCGAAATTGAGCTTGAGCTGCCTTCATCAACGTGAAAAAAGTAATATGCTGCCGACACATCAACATCCAGCTCAGAGTACGAATCCTCCAGTGCTATGTCTGGCTAGCAATGGTTCTATTCGGTTGCGAAGCGTGGACGATTAAGGAGGATGAAAAAAGTCAATAACATAAAGTACTCCATCGTGTCGCAATGTCGCGGGAATGTTTTGCGACACGACCGATATCAGATGCTTCAACTTATTAAGTTGGGTTTTTTAGACGGCAGAAGACGTGCTGGTAGACGTAAATAGTCATGGCTGAGAAACATAGGGGACTGGACAGTAATCAAAAGCGGAAGAACTATTTCACTTTGCTAAAAACAGAGAGAGATTTGTGGAGCTGACGGCGAACCTCCAGAATTTAAAAATTGTGAAGTACGAAAGTAAATCCCTTTGCGAATCCACGGGCAGCTTTAGCTGCCGAGGTCGAGTGTGTACCCAAATAACGATGTAATTAGATGGTGATCTGGATCCACAGAGGTAAATTCATCAAATCCGAACCGGACATCGGTATCTAAAGAACAATGGAAAATCGTGTATCTTAATCCGGGGCTTGAAATGGTACTAGGTGATAGGTGACAATCCGAAAATTTTACAATTATGCGTTTAATAAAGATTTACACAGACAAAGCTTTCAATAGTGGAAAATTAACTAACCTATTAGAAAAAATCGACTCTACAAAAAAGTTGATCTCAGGCGGGACTTGACATCGCTTTGTAATCCGGTAAAGTTCGGTCGATAGCTCAATTGGGTGAGCAGTAAACCGGATTTCAAAGTTCTAGTCCTACGTCCCAAGATATTTATTTATTTAAAAAAAAAACATAATATTATAGCATGGTAATTTGGTTAATGATAAATGTAACAATCCTAAATGACTACTAATCATACCTACAATTCCTATCATAAATTGCTGATTTCTTGATATGCCCTTTTATTTTATATTTATTCTAAATTATATGTACTTGGTGCAATGAGCAAGTATAAATAAACCTATGGGTAATAGCCCCACTTTTTTCATGACTGTTCAAAACCGGCCAGGTTGCGCCTGTCTAGCGGTGGTACCCGATAAAGTAGAGTTACAACGGTAGCAATAGCATGCCAGTCCAGAAACGAAATTAATTTAAAGCACAACCAAGTTTTTACAACGTATATGCACGGAACGGCAACATCGCATCTCCAAATTTTGTGCGGAAGTCAAATACGGCCATGAATGAAAGTATTCACAAATTGACAGCAGCGCTATTAGTTTTGCGACGAAAATTAGCGGAACTATGAAAATATTCAGTACAGCAAGATTGGAACAAAAATGGCGTCCAATTTTTTTTCATATTTTGACATTTCTATGATCAGCATGACAATTTACGAACGTTGCGCTCAGTCTCCTATTTAACGTCCGTATATTGGACGTCGAAAGCAGGTGGACGCCACATTATATGCAAAAATGGCCATAGTGGACGTACAATAAGTAGCGGGATGTATATATATATATATATATATATATATATATATATATACAAATTCTTTTATTAAAAAGACACGGCGAGATTGTTTACAATCTGTATCTCGTTACATTTATTAGTGCTTAGGCGGTACGAAGTTCGCCGTGTCCGCTAGTCTTTTATAAGTCTGACGCCAGAACAACAATGTTTTCAGCACAGTTACAGATAGCCAGTTCCTCAGTGTTTGAGGATTCCGGGAGAGGCTCACTTCCATCTTCAGCCTTATCAAAATCTCCCCGTTGTTCATAAAAAACTTATGTATGTAAAAAGAAAAACTTTATTCTGTTGTACATTGTTACATTATCATACTATTCGTTTTTATGGACAATTTCATATTCTTCTCACTGGGTGACCGGGTTACTGCCACACGCCTCTGAGGTGACGGACGGTGCTTTTTCTGATGAAAACCAAAAAAAAACAACGTAATTTATAAAAGCCATTACATAAATAATACTTCGTAAAGCTTCAGATAGTATTGGTACAGTCGGGTTTGTAATATTATGATATAATGACATATCAATACTAAATATAACAATAGATTATATAAAATCATTTTATATAATCTTACATTTCGTGTAATCAATAAATAACATAAATTCAACATATATAATTTAAAAACGTATAATGAACATTTGATAGCTACATGAAAAGGTTCTTAGGAAACCATCGTTAATTTTTTGAGAAATATTGAACTGCATTCAAAAATTTTGAAAAAAAAAATACACTCAGCAGTTTTTTATTATTTAAAAAACAAAATATGCTAATCGATCCTGCAAGGCTATCGCGTAAAAAATCTAGGTATGGATATGGGCTTCATTTGACAGTTGAAGCTCATAAAATTACCATATATGGTCATTTAACTGTCAAATGAAGCCCATGCCCATATCCATATTTTTAACTCGATACGCCCCCTGTTCCTTATGACGATCAAATCGATCTAAGACACCAACTGAGGTATAAGTACTAGAACATTCAGAAATCGCAACGAAGTATTTCCACATATTCACTAAGAAAATAAATTCCGTCAACGACGGTACTCGTCGGTGAAGCGGATACGGCGGCGTGTGGCGGGAGCGCGGGAAGTGTGTTTTTTGCGTTTTTCGCGATTTCTGACTTTTCTAGTACTCATACCTCAGTTGGTGTCTCAGAGTGTTTTGATCCTCATGAGAAACAGGAGGCTAATTGTCTAATTTTACATCTATCGCAATTCGTAATTTGAAAGTTATTCAGGCCGTCAATATTTCACATTTGAAAGGAATTGTGATCAGGACGCGTTTTAAAAGGTATGGAATAAACGAAATTGAACTGTCTAAGCAATATGACAGACGAAAATATCACAATCACAATACCTCTGAAAGGGATTGAAAGGGATTGTGATAGATTTTAAATTAGACAATTAGGGGGCAGAATCGATTGGCATTGAAAAAAATATTTTTTAAAACTGACCATTTTCCTGCTAACTGTATTTTTTTTTTCAAAATCAGAAAGCAGTATTCCTAAGAACGTTTTCATGTACGAGATGTACAATGGTTAAGGTACCTGTATAACGTTATAACTGTATAACTGTGTAACCTGTATAACAAGGCACCTGTATAACGTTCATTTCGTAATAAAGACTAGACTAGCTAGCATTGTAGATAGCATTGTAAAATGCAAAATTAAAAAGTTATAATTAGATGGCAATTTCATCTTAATCGATAGTCAAACATCTGTAAAGATGTTTCTTTCGAATGCGAGGATATTTCTCTCATTGATGAAGCGACGGTGGTCAACACCGTAGAACGGTGAATATACTAGAAAAATTCGACGTGTTCTCATAGGTTTTGTAGCATAATTGGTTAGTGCATTGGGCCGGACTCCCAAGGATGCGGGTATTCGAATCCCGTCAGGGCGACATGAGACTGGTTGCTTTTTTCTAGTATATTTTCTTGTTTAATATTTATCACATAAAAATAGCATTGTAAAATGCAAAATTAAAAAGTTATAAAGACTAGACTAGTTTGAAATTAATGATTTTTTAAATTTGCGATTATGCATGTACGATTTGTCAGTTTTATTAGTACATAACAGCAATCTGTCTGGGCCTCTGGGGCCAAACCATTACCTCATATAGCGATTGTTTTGCGACTGTGTTTTGGTTGTGTAACATTTCAAGTCGTCCATGATGATTATCGCAACAGTAACAATTTTATTTATTGCAATCGAGAATTGTTAGCAATAGTGTAAATGGCATACTCACTATAACCGATAGCATTTCTTATAAAAGCTGGTGGTTGTAATAGACTTTTCAGTTTGTTTCTAAATACTGCTAATCTGCAAAACAAGAAAAAGGCTAGCAAATAAAAATATATAATTTTACCGCCTCTGTGGTCTAGTGGTACAACCACCGATATCAGACCCGGGGGTCCCGGGTTCGATTCCCAGCGGGGGTACATATTGTATTCGGTTTGGTTGGTGGTAGGACTTGTTGTAAGTCCGTTTGGCTAGCTACCACCATCTTATCTAAGTCTGACGCCATAACAACAATGTTTTCAGCATTGTTGTGTTCCGGCAGTTACAGATAAGATAGCCAGTTCCTCAGTGGCTGAGCATTCCGGGAGAGGCTCGCTTCCATCTTCAGCCTTATCAATACTTAACATCAGGTATGATGAAGGCTAAGAGTTCCACCTTCCTGATCAGTAGGCCTAGCACGAATAACTTTCGAGTAAATATAGAGGAAGTAAAGTAAATAATGTATGAGATATTGAGCAACGTTCCTACCGGACGTAAGCGGAACTACATTTTCCTATACATTTTTATTTTTGCAGACGAAAAATTATAGTGGCATTTTGGGTAGGTGTATTTAATATAATTATAATAATAATAGAAAATGTATTGCACACGATACAAAAACAAACGCATACAGAGATAATGACAAAAATGAGGAACACACAATAGGTGGCCTTATTGCTACATAGCAATTTCTTCCAGCCAACCTTGGGTGAGAGACGGAACCCTTCATGTGCGAGTTCGACTTGCACATGAAGGGTCTTTTTGGCATTACGTGCTCGATACTACTCGATAGTTTTTCGTGCTAGTACCACAGGAATCCGTATTCGTGATCGGTAGCTACGCACATCCCACACATTCGATTTTTTGCTACGGAATTTCGAGAACTCACTCTATGTAGCTTTCGTTTAGTGCACACCTCGAACGGAGGGCCTAGTGCAGGCCCGTCTAACATTAGTACCCCCCCCCCCCTCCCGGCCCCCCATTCAGCCTTTCGAGGCTGAGTGGAGGACCGGGAGGCAGTGGTCCCTCCCTTCTGCCGTCCTCCCACCGAGATTTCGAGCTCAGTGGAGGGACGGGAGCTGGTTAGATCCTACCCCGAACCCACGCCGAGCTACTAGGCTTGACGGAGTGTCGGGAGGCGGCGAGGGATAAGGTGCTGGACTCACGAGTCCGATATTCTAGGTGAGCCCAGCATAACCGTTTGGTATGCATAAATACATTCCCCTCACTAAAAAAAAAAAAAAAAAGGCCTGTCCAACATACGGCCCTCGGGCCACAATATGGCCCGCATAAGTCCTTCATCCGGCCCGCGACGACATCAATAGCTAGGAAAGCGTTAACATATCGCTATTGGGCATTATTTCATTTGGCCCGTTACGATTACAAAAATACTAAACCTGGCCCACTACAAAATTATGTTGGACAACGATTGATATATGAACAGTCAAGCATGATAAGCAATAATGGTCCAAATACTATTATTTTACTTACTCGCTCTTGGTGGGACCGGCTCGCTTCATAACATTGGCCCTCATGCATCGGTAGCTATGTGACTGTCTGAAGTGTTTACATCTGAAAAAAGCGGGGTCATAATTCACTTTTTACGAAATAGTTATCACAGACTCAACATAATCGTTCGATATTAAATTTTTCACTCTGCTGAACATAATTATGCAGTTGGAATAAAAATTCGTATACGAAATTATTTCGAGTGATCTGAGAATCGGGTCCAATGTCTTTTATACAAAATATATTTTATAGGCCTTCTTCGATCCTATAAAATAACTTACTTGTTAGGCTCCGAAATTCGCTGTCTTATAGAGACCTCAGGTCTGAAATAAAAATAAAAATGTAAAAATACGCATAAATAAAAGCAATAAAAGTATTCATAAATTATAGGTTAACCCCCAGGACCATAGAAAAAAAATATAAAAAGTATGGGACGCGTTTAGTACTGTAAACCCTGTAGCATACAGACACGACGAATTTCATAATAGTGCATGCAACGGACGCAGCGGACTACTTTTGATTTTGGCACAAAAGGATGGCACGCACGGCATTCTAACTTACTACTTCTTGCCCCTTGTGTTCAATGAGTATACAAGACATATCACGTTCAGTGCCCAATGCACGGCGCCGTGTAGGCACTGTCAAACGGGGATGGCCCACTACACGGCGACGTGTAGTGTGGAAGCTGTTCTTTATTTATGCTAATGTGCTGAGAATGCTTGTGCGACGCTGATGCTTTTTGTTAGCTTAGTTGGGGATAGAAGTAAAGTTACCAATCCGCAGTTGTTTTGTTAAATTTGGTGTTAAATTGTAGTGAGGAGTCCTGGAAGAAGCATTAGAAGAATTTCGACAAAATGGCCAGTTCATTCGGTAAATCCCAGTGCAAAATTTTCAAAAAAAACGCAGCTCTTGCATTTCGTATAAAACAACTCAATCATTTATAAAGCAACTATAATTTTTATTAAACTGCAATTTTGTGTTGTATTATACTCATACTATCCTCTACACGGCGCCGAGTGATGATTGGACACACGGAAGCTGCCGGCCCACTACACAGCGACGTGTATTGGTCACAAAAGCAGTCTTCCATTGTTTTCACAATATCAGTTATCACACAGGACATAACATATAGTACTCTGTTATACAGAGTGAACTCAGACCTTTAAAGACATAACTTCAATACAAATGTTTGAGCCTGACGAGAAAATTTTACAAATGCAGAGTTATTGATAAAAACGTGTTAAGACGTGTTAAAAAGGCTATAGAGAAGGAGAGAAATTAACTTGAAGTTCTTAGTGTTTAAGCCAGTCATTTCTAATACTATACTGTGATTTTTAATTCGACGGAATTCTGACAGTTCTGAAGTGCGGCCATTAAAAAAACGGTTCCACCAAAACCGAAACGCTTTTGAACGAATTTAATTAAATAAATAAAAAAACTGTATTTAATTTAAGGTATCAATAAGAAAAACAAGGACTTAAAATTTTACTTATAATTTTAAAATAGTAATCAGATTTTTTATATCAAATTTCAAGTTACAACAATCAATAAGGAAATTATTTTGCTTTCACTGGAATCTCTGACCACTAGATTACCCCGATGCATAAGTTGCAAATCTTTGTTTGTAATTAACAAAAAAAGGTGTTTATACCTTTTTTTGTCGGTGAACACTTACATCAGTTAAAAATATTTTTTATTTAAAATCATTTGCACTTTGTGTGAGTGATAAAATAGTAAGAAGCTAAACCTTAGATTAAAAATTGATATAAATCAAAATTAAAATAAATAAAACAAACACTAATTTATTTTATATTGTCATATTTATATAGTTAGTCTTTGTTTATTGATATCCATATACTTAATACACATCGTACATGACGGAAAAGGCTTGCGTTAAGTAAGATGACAAAAAACGATCGTTGTCAGAATTCCGTCGAAATAGAAATCAGACTATAGACTAGACAAAAAATTATTAAGCATAGTATGTAAACGTAGGTACAAAAAAACAAAAAATCTTACGTTATAACTTCAGACACCTTAGCAACGAGATTCAACCTGCAGTAAAAAAAATACATATATTTGCTATTTCCATCATGTTTACATTTAAAATATTTTAGTGTTTAATGTAAAAGATGTACAGTCGGGGAACTTCTCGGTTGACCAGTAGTTTTTTTAAAGAGCGTTATTTGAAAAGGTAACAGATAGGTATATAAAGAAACGTTTATATCACAAATAATAAAACGTTAGGGGCCGTTCAAGTATTACGTAAGCAGATTTTTTGCAATTATCAACCCACCCCTCCCCCTCGTCAGCAAAAGTAAGCAAAGCTCTTACCTCTCCCCCCCATGCTTACGTAAACATTGGTACAATTGATTGATATATGAGCATCAGTTATAAGTCTAGAAATAATGAGTAGGTTTTGAATAGAGGACTGTAATCCCCGAAAATGCATTACGTTTTCTGCATAAACAAAGTGTAGGTTGCAGGTGTAATAAGCAAAGCAAAGACCCCCCCGCGCTCCTCTGTAGTGCTTACGTCAAAACCAAATAATAACATCAAAATAGAATCATAAAATCAAAGTAAAATAATAACTTCACACTTAATAATATCAAAATTCAAATCAAAATTTTATCAAAATAAAATCAATATTAAATCAAAAATTTACAAGTCAAAATAAATTTTAAAATAATAATACAATAACATTTCATTTAGTTCCTCGTCACCACTTAATTATGAGTGTGCGAAGACACTTAAAATGTACATGAAACCATCCATGTTACCATTTCATGATACCATCTGTTCAAACCATACAAAAGACATCAACGATTTTATAGCTACATATTCAATCCCTAGTACTATTTTATTATTTACCAGCTGTACCTGGCATGCGTTGCAAATTATAAAGATATATATATATATATATATATATATATATATATATATCTTTATAATTTGCATATATACATATATATAGACATATATATAGATATATATATATATATATATATATATATATATATATATGTCGCAGCCAACTGGTTAAATCAGCCGTTCAATTGGAGGGCTAGCCCGTTAATTAAACGCCAATTCAATGAAATGGCTAAGGGACAACTAGCCAAGTCGTTGAATTTTAACGACTTGGCTGAACGTCATATTTAGCCGCCTCTTTGAATGAGATGTCATTATAGACTCGAACTATTCGTGAGAACTTGTAGCCAGCGGAGTAATAACAGGCATATTTTTATCACACATTTTTATTATTTCAATATTGATGTATAAGTTATGTAGAAACGAAAACAAAGTATTTGAATTGTCAGGTGATGCGAGATAACTGACGCCATATTTGTTTTGAGACTACCAGCGCCCCAGTGGCAAAAAAAAAACTAAATTTGAATCTCGTGGCTGAATTAACGTCAGCCATCTTCAAAGGACCAACTTACAATAAGATAACTAGTTGAACGTTAAGTGATCCTAGTTAAATCAACGATCGGCCTAGGCATTCAACTGAATGCCGGCGTTTAATTAACGGACTAGCTTTCCAATCAAATAAAATTACCCGATTTAACCAGATGGCTGCGACATGCCCCGGCGCTCCGACATGTATAATATACATGTCGGATGGGATACATCAGGATGGGATACCGTTATTTAATACAAACTAAATACTGTGGGCCAAGGAAAAACGCTAGCGAATGGTTATTATCAGTATTGGAAATTAATCTATCTGATCTCTGACTTAAACAATCGAAGCAGATATCTTAAGCTTACAAGGCTTATACGACATTGTACCGACGACGCGTGAAGCAGCAACTTTAACGCTTTATACTGAGTTCAAATCTTTAAACATTAAATTAAATTGCACAATTAAACAAGCCCAAATACAAAACACTAACACTTATTTAAGAATCTAATATTGTATGGTTACACTCTTGAGATGTAGCAGATAGTTAGTTAGAGTGCAGCATCAAAAGATCACTATAGATGAAAGTAGAAATGTATTTACGTAAGTTACAAGTAAGTTAAAAATAGATGATTCTTTTCTCTAATGTTAAACCGAGTCAGCTGGCGTAGTAAATTGCACTGAATGAAAATATGTAACTTATTATAATAATTAAATATGATACTATAAGTTTCGCTTTATAGAGATTATAACCGCGCGCTATATAGAGTTTATAACTGCGATTTTAAAGAGAAAAGGATCCGTGGGTCGCGCTCCGTCACCGGTCAGTGCTCAAGCCAAAATAGTTCTCCCCGAACAACACATTCGTTCGCCCATCTTCCAGAGTCTCTTATTCTTAACACCATTATGATAAGCTTAGAACCGACCCACGGCTAAGTTCAGCGATATACAAATGATGAAACGAAACGAAATGAAACGAAATTTTTTATTGCTTACAGGAGACTTATGAGATAAAAGCAGGTAGTGATCGGTAGTGACCGCATTAGTCATAAACTGTGTCGCAGTCACTAGTCAATAGTAGTTTAATAGTTATATAAAGGGCATGCAAGTTTGGGTGTGTATTTTTGCATGTGTGTGTGTGTGTGGGTGAGTGTGTGTGGGTGAGTGTGAGTGGGTGAGTGTGTGTGTGTGTATGTGTGTGTGGGTGTGGGTGTGTGTGATGACACCCACGTTCCCATGGTGCGCATTTGGAACTAAAATAATTAGAGCTTAGTCGCCGCGCCGCCTAAAATAATTCCTCAGAACTATAATATTAAGATAACTTGGCCGCGCACCGGCATACATAATATTTTTTTTGGCCAGGAACCCACGCGGCCATCCCCAGAACATCTTACCAAACCACAATTTGATCAATGATTTCGGACCGCATATGATAAACACACAAAGATTGTTTTTTATTTACATTATGTACAGTTAAATTAAAAATTTGACTTCCACTTTGATTTTAGTATAAAATTCTGAAACCATATTCATGTCATACAAAAGACATCAACGATTTTCTATTTATATTTACATTTCATAGTATTATTTATTCAGTATTCTTACCTAGGATGGTAAAAATATGATAATTAATAATTATGATTTTAGCCTACCACTCTTCCATACAAAATTCAACCCATACAAGACATCAGCGATTTTCTATCTACATATTCTAGTTACTAGCGGTCACCCGCGGTTTCACCCGCGTGGTTTCCGTACCCGTGGAAATATTGGGATAAAAAAATAGCCTGTCTGTTAGTTCACTACTTGAATTCCCTACATACTAAATTTCATCCGAATCCGTTCAGTAGTAGAAAGTGCATGAAAGAATAACAAAGAAACAAACAACTTTCACAGTACACAAAAATTAACCATGATAGCCTCAATGCGTACATAGCAAACATGAACCTTAGTAAGATTTTTGATATTTTGGATCCGAATGAGGCCATGTCCTTTTTAGTTCACAGCCTCGAAACCGCAATCATCGAAAACTCAGTAACTGTGGCATTACCCAAACGTAAACGTATATTGAAGCCTTGGATCACACCGGGGATACTGCGGTGTATACGAAATCGTGATCGGTTACACAAGAAATTAAAAACCGCTCCGGAAAATTATATCTTAAAAACTACCTACACGCGATATAGAAATTATTGCAACAAAATCATCAAAAAATTAAAAATAGCATATGAACGAGAAAAAATACATGAAGCAGGTAATGATAATAAAAAAGTTTGGAACGTGATAAGAGAGATTACATATCCTAATTTAACCAAGTCTTCTGGTACCGAATTACTGACTTCGTTGCCATATCCTGTTGAAGCCGTTAATGACATAAATAAATATTTTGTAAATATCGGAAGGGTGCTTGCTGAGAAAATCAATTTTATTCCGTCAAACATTGCCCCTCAGATTCCAACGAGTTGTCACACCTCGCATGCGGGTTCCTTTGTTATGTTGGATGTTGACGAGGAAGAAGTCAGGCGTCTTATACTGAGCCTAAAAAACAACTGCTCTGTTGGCATTGATAAAATATCTAGCGAGATTCTAAAAGACAATATTAACCATCTTATAGCACCGCTAACATTTATTTTCAATCGTTGTCTAAATCAAGGTGTATTCCCAGATGTCTTTAAAGTATCCGTTGTAGCGCCAATTCATAAAAGTGGAAGTAAGAACTCTATTTCTAATTATAGGCCGATTTCTATCTTACCAACTTTATCTAAAGTTCTGGAAAAAATTTTAAACAACAGATTACTTAGTTACTTGAAAACAAATCGCATTATATCTGAAAATCAGTTCGGTTTTCGTAAGGGTAGATCGACGAATGATGCTGTTATTAGTTTGATGGAGTTCCTGTCTTCTAACCTCGACCTTGGAAGAAGATGTGTAGCCATATTTCTCGATATGGCTAAGGCTTTTGACACAATATCCGTCCCTCTCCTATTAGCCAAATTAGAAAACATAGGAATACGTGACCAACAGCTCAAAATGTTCGAAAGCTATATGTCAAACAGATATCAGTGTGTCAAAGTTAATTCCTATATAAGTGATCAATTAAAATTACAATACGGTGTCCCGCAAGGCAGCATCTTGGGACCAACACTCTTACTCATTTACGTTAACGACCTGCTGAAGCTAGCTTTTCCCCACGGCAAGATAATCTCATACGCAGATGACACAGTTCTCCTGTTTAGCGCTGATCACTGGGAGAGCGCATTTGGTCACGCGCAGGTTGGAATGAACGATGTGCAAAATTGGCTTATTCATAATAAATTATCCCTAAATGTGGAAAAATCTAAATTTATTAAATTCTCGATAACAAACCGGCGAGCTGACGAAACAAATTTCAAGATAGTAGCACACAATTGTCAGAGTAACCCTGTAATTAACGTCTGTTCTTGTTCACCCATCGAAGGTGTCGAATCTATTAAATATCTAGGTGTGATAATAGACAAAAACCTTAATTTTTGGGATCACATTAAACAGCTAACGTCAAAAATTCGAAAGCTCATGCCTATTTTTAGAAATTTACGACATGTCTTGGAACCGCATCGACTTAAACAAGTATACTATGCACTCTGTCAATCTCTGCTCTGTTACTGTATATGCAACTGGGGGGGTGCTAATAAAACTAATTTAAAATCATTAGAAGTAGCTCAGAGAGCTATTCTTAAAATTTGCACATTTACACCTTTTAGGTATCCCACATCTGACTTGTATCAATTTTGCGTTGTGCTTACCGTTCGCCAACTATTCTTGCTTGAGATCGTTATTCGACAACACTGTCAGCTGTCATTTGACCATTCCACCCAATCACGTCGGAGAAAACACTCTGTATGTCAAACAAGTAAGACTCGCACTAAATTCAGTCATCGCTTCTCCCCATTTTTAGCTCCCTTCTTATATAATCGATTTAACAAACATCTAAATATTTATTCACTGCCTAAATCGTCTTGTAAACAAAAAAATTATAAATGGCTACAAACACTTAATTACCTTGACACTGAAAATCTTTTAAAGATATGTACTTAATATATTTAACTAACCCAGATAAAATATATAGGTGCACTCACACTAGTCACACACACACACACACAAACACACACACACACACACACACACACACACACACACACACTTCACACCACACTCACGCATTCACATACAATATTTGCTCACACTAGATGCTATACCAAATTGTAATTTTTATTAATTTCTTTCTTTTGATTTTTATTTTTTTGTTATATTTGATTTATGTTCATATTCCCATGACTTGCTTTGACTAGTTCACTGGTAACGTCCGTGGAGGTTTATGGCGCTGTATGCTGAAATACAGGCTTAGCCTAGTTCGGCAGCAGAGGCTTATAAATATTAATATTTGTACACATGTCCTAGTTCTAAGTTGGTTATTATTTGTAACAATATATAACCTTTTTTTGGTCAATAAACATTATCTTATCTTATCTTATCTTATCTTATTAATTTCTTAATTTCACATTAATTAACTTTCATATTAATAGGATTCTGGATTCTTACCATCCTAGATTGTAACGTACTCTTCGCATAAGATATCTTAAAATAAGCCCGTACAAAAGACATCAACGATTTTTTATTTACATATTCTAGTTCTTAGTACATTTAATTATTTATTCTGTATTCTTACCAAGGATGGTAAAAATATGATAATTAATAATTATGCTTAGGCGATTCAACCACTGCCACCTTGCCCCGCCGCGGAGCGCGGAGCAGCTAACCCCGCGCGCGGCGACGGAGAACCAAGTTGTATTTTTGAAACAATCGAATTACTTTTACTTTCCGCATACCGAATCGCAATATTGCATGCGAATGCAGAGTTCAAAAGCATTCATTCGATTGTTTAATAATAAGACTCTCCCCGACAGATAGCTCCGCGCCTCCGCGCCTAGTGGCGAATTCCGCTAGCGGTAGGCACGGTTTCGGTGGATTGGATAACGCGGTTTTTTTATACAAATTACATTCAAAATTAAAATCCGCGCCTGCACCGCGAAACACTGGGTTTACCGCCTAATACACTTCCATACAAAATTCTACCAATACAATAGACATCAACGACTTTCTATCTACATAATTATTCTGGTTCTTAGTACTATTTTATTATTTATTTTGTATTCTTACCATCCTATCTTGTAAGGTACTCTTCGTCTGAGATACTACCTTAACCCAGCGTCATGGGGGCTGGGTCAAGATTACCCGCGACTTTTTAGTTTTCCTATAACTTTCAAACTATTTATGCGAAGTTACTGCTTTTCTGTGCCTGCTGGAGTTTTTGAGTGCCTCGATACGTTTTTGGCGCGAAATCAGTCGACCATTATTAGCCGCTTTGGCAGCTACACGTGCCACAACTTGAAAAAGGTAATTATTACCCTCGACGACCTGTTTGGCGCAGGGGTACTAACCCCGCCTTCTGCGCCAGAGGTCCCGGGTTCGATCCCCGGACAAGACAAATATTTATGTGCATGAACATGTCTATTTATCTTGGTCTGGGTGTTTAATATGTATACTAAGTATGTATTTCCAAAAAAAAATAGTTAAATAAATAGTAGATTTATAAAAGTACCATTAAACAATTGAAGGTGATAATTCGATTTTGATAGAAGAAGCCAAACTTTTTGATTTTTTTAGATATTATGTTTCGAAGCCTTGTTCCTACGATTAAAAGTTTATTCAGTACGTTTTTTTGGTGTTTAATTACCTTGATAACAGTAACATGTTTCGAAGCCTTGTTCCTACGATTAAAAGTTTATTCAGTACGTTTTTTTGGTGTTTAATTACCTTGATAACAGTAACATAATGCTTGTAATAAAAAATAATAATTTTCTTAAATAAATACTAAAATATATGACATTGTCGGTTCCGGTACTAATTACCCGGCCCCTACCTCGGTGTAACAATTTTCCACTCCCATCTCGCCGGGTTAAAATCAACCCATACAAAAGACATCAACGACTTTCTATCTACGTATTTTTAGTTCTTAGTACAATTTTAATAATAGGTTATTTGACAGGTTTTTTATATTATGTAGTGGAGTTTAAGGAAAAGTTGTCTTTTTTAAATTCTGGTACATATTTGCTGAAAAATATCAAATTAAAAATTCAATATTTAAATAGCGCGCCAAAACGCTACTTTGACAATATGGCGCTGCAATGGGTTCGGTGACGTCACTTGCCTGTATTCTGCATATCTTCCACATACGTAGTCAAACGAGGTTTACAAGCAGGTGACGTCATTATAAACTCGACGAATCAGGAGCGTCTTGTGTCACGTGACAAAACGTTTAAAAAATGCAGTTTTATTTACGGATTTTTAAATAAATTTATAATTATTTTCAACTTACGTTAATAAAAAACCATTTTTAAACTCATAATTTATACTGATAACAGTAGTTGACACTTTATTTTTCGCATTGTCAAATAGCCTATTATTATGTATTCTTACCATCCTAGTTTGTAAGGTACTCTTCGCCTATTTATCGTGGAATACAACCTTCTTACTCCTCGACCTGAAAATAATATTGCTATGTACAGTCAACGACACACCGAGCTTAACAAATAATTGATCTTAAGCGATAGTTCTTTTTTTTTTTTTGTATTTGCAATGGTATTTTGATAAAAAAAATTACGCTTAAGGTGGAACGATTTTCATACAAAAAACAGTCGAGATAATCTTGGTAGATTAACAGAATTAATACTTAAATATATGTGCAACTATTTATTCTCGGGTATTCATTTGCGCTTAATTAATAAACAAACATTGTTTCATTCAGAAATCACCTATAAATGAACACTAAATTATTGCAAAAATTACGACTGTGTATGTGACAAATGTCGTGTACGTATACAAAAATCGCGACGTTGCCATTCCATGCGGCTAAGACGCGCAACGCGCGAAGTTGCCGCTCTTACGTTTGTCTCGATTTAAGGTGACGCATCGCTAAACAATAAAATCTAAAACGGAGCGTTTGCGCCCGCAACCCGCACACACCTCGACACTTTTACGCGGCTTGCGAGTAGCAGTCAACCGCGCGTGACCGCGCGCTAGAACAGAGGCGTCTTAGAGTTGCCCATAAAACTTTTTGTTTTTAATTTTTTTACATTTTGTAATTTGAAATGTGGACACGCGTCAAAATCTTGACGTGTGTGTCTAGATTACGAAATAATAAATGATAACAATTTTGATACTGGACACACGTTTGTCCGGTCTCTTGGGTCGAGTTGATGAATAACCCCTTGTATCGTACAGGTACGTGATCAATCATAAAGTACTTTACCTTTTTCATTACGAACTTGTTTTGCGGCTCCACTGTTTGATTATTGTGTTAGGTATTTTTTAATATTTTTATTGCAAATCAACTAAGTGCATATAGTTACAGAAATAAAAAACCTTAGTGTTTGAAAATAAAAAAAGTTTAATTAATTCAAAATAATGGCAAAAATAGACCAAAAATAACACAGATAATAATAATTTACAAACAATTAACATAATATCACTTTTATCCTACTTAGGTGATTAAAATAGCTGCTGAGCATCAGCCATTGTGATAAGAAAATATAATTTGTTACGCAACTAGCTTTCCGCCCGCGGCTTCGCAACGTGGACTACACGACCGTATCCCGCGGGAATGTGATATTTTTTCGGGGTAAAAAGTTGCCTATATCCCTCTCCAGGCTACAAAATAGCTGTGTCCCAAATTTCAGACAAACCGTTCAGCCGTTTTTTCGTGATTGAGTAACAAACATACAAACATCCAAACATCTGAACTTTCACATTTATAATATTATAGTAGAAAGTAGGATATAAGTCGGATATAATTTACACTAACGAGATTATAAATGCAATAATTTACATTCGATTTTTTTTTATAATTACATTTTTACATACCTAGTATTTTTGTTTTACTTATTCATAATTTACTTAATTATTTACAAATTTACATAATTTATATTTTACTTATTGAAAGGTTACATGATATTATTTACAAGTTAACATAGGTATTTACTTTTTATTACATATTACAATTTGTTTTATATAAAACATATATAATTTTATATTCTAGCTAGCATTCAACTGTTATTCCCCCACAATGACAAAATTGACACAGTACCTCAATGTCAAAATCATATACATTCCGTTTTGCTTCGCCGTAGTCGGGTAAAACCGTGGGGCGCATGCAAAAGACTTGATGATAAATTTTACAAAATGCGCCACACGTTTTTAGGTTCAAAATTTCTGCAATATGGTATTATTAATCTATGCTGAGAAAGTATTTTATACTTTTTAGTCCGTTTTAAAAAATGAGATTTTTTATGAAAAAAATTTTTTTTCAGTAAATTATTTCTTTACTCCTTTAGATAAGAGATAAGTTTCTTTTAATAACCTTGCCCTCAAAAAAAACCTAAAAATAAAGAGTGCTTACTGGTGCATTAGAAGTGTAATCTAATGTTATGTCTGGAGATGCGCTAGTTTCTTTAGATGTTTTTTCTGTCTGAAACATAAATTGAATACATACTTATTTTTGTACATTTAAATATAAACTGAGTTGGAATCATGTGAAAATTAACAATAATCAAAATACCTACTATACATTTTGACATGCTTTCCACGTTACATGTAAGGTCCTTATTATTCTTACCTGCAGTTCTACAATAAATATTGTTATTAGTGAAATTTCAATCGTTAAAATTATTATACCACATATATACCAATAGTAATAAAATCTTACGTAGGCAACACATTTTGTAACTCTGCATACATCGGCAAACTATTGTCTTGTTTTCTATAAAATACGAAAATATAAATTATAATATTGGTTACAATTTAAATAAAGATCTGATATTTGAAGGAAATACATCTTTAAATTAGTATGTAGGTATACATACCCTTCTGTGAAATCGACTGAAATTATTTTATTTTCACCTAAATCTAAAGACGACTCCATGGCTTTACTCCCCGAACTTTGTTCTAATTTCCTGAAATATTTTTATTATTTGTAATACTGCTAAGTGAATAATTGTAAATAGTTTTACAGAACTTTCGTGATAACGGGGCGAAACGCGATAATCATTGTGAAGTAGGTACATGATAATATTTAGGTATTACTGTTTGAAGTGACGACAGTTTTTATATTATTTATATTCACAACCGGGTACCACTTAGAATTCTCTATCACTGAGGACCGTTGTAACCACTGCTGCATCATCGCAGCCGAAAAGTCAAACAGTAGGTACAGAAACCAATACCTACCAAAAAGTAGGTATCTCCTAAGTATATAAAACTGGAAAACATTTAATTTTATTCTATTAGAATTGTATAAATATGACGATTACTCACCTTTTCTTAGTCATATTCTTACATTGCCCAATTAAACAAAGTTTCCTTTTCCTTTTAGAAAATCGTTGACATTTTTTCCCATTTTTAATTATGAATAATCGCACGTTATTGTTATAAATTTAGCGCAGTGATCTATGGCGCGCGGTAGCTCCACTGGCACAGACCCGTCGCTGACAATGGTCGGCAGCGGACTGAGGGTAGACTGACTGCATACAAATACGCGGGCGCACTAGCTCATACCATAAGGTCGTATACGACAAAACGGTTTTTTTCGCTTCATTTAAAAAGTACAAAACATTTAAAAAAATCCAACTGGCATTTTGAAGTGAGTTTGTAGACTAATCTACTAAGAAATTTTAGAGACTTAAATCGGTCTAGTTTACCTGTAAAATGCAAATCTCTGTTTTTAACGAGGTTTCTTTGATATTTTTTTCTCTGTTATAAAAGTTAACGAATCGTGTTTCTGCAACTGACAAAATGACGTCAATAAAATGAAGAATTAGTTTATCAAATATCACTTTCATATGTTTTGTAATTGCTGTGAAAAATCGAGATCCCTGCCGTTAATATTACCGATTCGTCGTCTTAATAATTGTTTAAATTTCTCTTTACTAGATTTTTCAGCTGTGTTGCCGTTGCGTCCCAAAAGAGATGAGTTTCGTCAGTAATAATTTACTTTGGGATTATGATATAAAGTTGTGATTTGTAGGATTTATCTTGACTCCGATTTTAAAAAATGCTAAACACGACTTATATTTTGTTTTTTATGCGTAAATCTTTTTTTCTCTCATCACTGTAAAAAAATAGAAAATAAGATTTTATAAAGGAAAAAAAAGAAACGAAAATTGTATCTGCTTCGTGCAAATAAAATTTACTTGTATTATGTAACGTACTTACTTAATATTTTTATATTTTTTTATTTAGACAAATGTCATGTGGTCCCTTTTCAAATATTAAATTGTCCGCAATCACATCTACGTACTGACAACACCGTTCCGTATTTGTCATTTGTTTGTAGTGTTTTTTCATTGTGACTAGGGAATGGGTCCAGTAAAAAGTTCACTGAAATGAAAATTAAATATAAACGAAATTTATGAAATCTTTCAAAACGGGTGGAAATATTTCAGTTTTGAATGAAATTTATTTTCTGACTAGAAATGATTTATTTTACGTAAATCTTAATGATTTATTTTATTTTTAATTTTACAATTTTAACGTATTAAATGTTCACTTAGCTATTCAAAACATCATAAGAATGATGATAGCATAGAGATAAACATAGACTAAGCCAAATACAAAACATGAATTTGACGTCACATATCACTTGACTATTGTTGTTTCGACTATGAATCAGGACATTTGCGCGAAAAGCTAATAACGCGAAAGACTCTTACACGAAAAGCCGTTTGCTCGAATAAACATTTGGGCGAATAGTGCACAAATGTAATTAAATTTGCCTCAATTATTGGTCAGTTAGCCTTCAAAAACATTTTCACCGTACAGCGCATGAATGAATGTTAGCGCTATCTCAGCACTTTTTTTTCTAGATTGTACTTAACATTACATAATACATATTTAAGATACACAAGAGGTTAGCACTTTTTATTTTATAACCTCTCAGGCATCGGAAAACGAAACACAATAGATATTTAATTGTTTCCAACCCCGGTGTTCGCTGCGCTGCTTTACGAATTAAGTATTTGTTGAATAATACAATTTCATTTTGAGGTAAGTACTTAATAGTAATTTTTTTTGGGGAATTTTTGCTTACTTACATGTTTTATGTATTAATATTTTATAATATCAGTATCTTTATAAATTAAAACACGAAATTAGTTATATGCACATAAGTGCCTTTAAAGACTCAATGCTCAGAAACACGTGAAGTATCAAATTGATATTAATAAAGATTAAAGTCTATGGTTCCCCCGAACTGTAAAAATCAAGCTTCTAAGTTTTTACATCACCATAATAAATTATCGCAGTAAATTAAAGCTTTAAAGGTAGAATTTAACAAGATTTACAAGATTTAAAATTTCACCACATAAGTAAACAAAAAGAGTAAGTATAAAAATGGCGTCTCGAGCTTGATTCCAAAACTATTATAATATAAAATGGAGATTGTAACTAACAAACAAGTAGACAAAATATGATCATTTGCGCAAATTTATATACGCGCCAATATACCGAAAGGAGCTAAATGTATTGATTTTAAATAAAACTAATATAATAGTATTGTAGTATTGTACTAGCGGATCCTCGCGGTTTTACACGCGTGGTACCTGTTCCCGTGGGAATATCGGGATAAAATATAGCCTATGTTAATCAGGGATAGTGTAGCATCCTAAAAGAATTTTTGAAATCAGTCCAGTAGTTTTTGAGTTTATTCATTACATACATACATACACATCTTTCCTCTTTATCACTACATAGTATAAAGCAAAGTCGCTTCCCGCTGTCTGTCCCTATGTATGCTTAGATCTTTAAAACTACGCAACGGATTTTGATGCGGTTTTTTTAATAGATAGAGTGATTCAAGAGGAAGGTAAAATAACCTTCAATATATAGTAGAGAAATACTGTAATTTTTAAGGTTTCTAATGTGATGTCGTAAATGATTACATTTTTCCGCTTACATTGCAAACGCAGGCTGAACCCTACGAGATTTATCAATATAAGGTAATAAGTATTTGTACACCTTGAAAATGTCTACAGAAAACTCCGCGGTGGTTTATGTTTATCTCTTATGGATAACCCACAATAGCATAAGTCGTGTAGTCCACGCGGGCGAAGCCGCGGGCGGGAAGCTAGTAATATTATATAGTATAGAAGTATAGAAAACGGTAACATGATGATCCAACAACCACCACCACTTTTTTTTTGATTGAGGAAACACTGCAATTTTAATCAAAATCTGTTCAGCAGTGGTTTAAAAAAAAGATATTATAATGGGCAAACACACTAAGAAATCTTAAAATTTAGAGAACCAATTACATTCTTGTCACTTGTGCAATTTAAAAAAGTTGCAATTGCATTTGTTGCAATTTATACATCAAAATTAATATTGTGATGTTATTTAAATAAACAATAATATAAAATAAATAATAAAAAAAATCTACCATCAGAAGTCTCGAACCTTAACTCTTTGATATCTAAGCCGAGTACATAGACCGCTGGGCTACTTTATCATTTTCAGCTGGGTCGAAATATTCTACTACAAGAAACTCAGAAATAAGGTATGCATGTGTGAGTGATTAGTAAAATTGGGAGACAGAAACACTCTCTCGAGATATTTGGATGATTTATGTACTACAAAAAGATAAATGTTGGTTTCGAAAATTCAATATTTATTTATAGAATGCGCTAATAGTATTTTGAGTTAAAAAGATACAAAGAACAATTAACAAATAAATAAAAACTACTAAATAGCGAAAGTAGCGCCATCTAACGACCGTTCAGCTTTTTGTAACTTAATCGTTCCACCTTAAAAGAGTTTTTAACTTGTATAAGGCTAATATTTTTCCAAATTCCAAATTCCAAATATATTTATTTGCAGAATACAGGTTATACAATAATTGGTGGTGTTTACAAAATCTGAGCGCTGTAATCTTACCCAATGGGTGTGCAAAATTCATTTTCACAGAGAAAGTCCATTACATTTAAAAACATTAGTATAAAAAAAAATACATTAATAATACAATCAATTATTTAAATTTAAATGTCAGGTTCAATTTTTTCTGTCCGTTTCGTTGTATTCTTGCTTTATCTTACACAAATTAAATATTGCCCATAAGAACACATCCTTTGTGGGCAATAATTAATTTGTGTGTATTCCTATGTGTTTATTTTAGGTTTTCTTTCTTTATTTCAACGAAGTATTATGTTAGTATTATTATTTTTAAATTTTATAATTACTGGAAACATTTACGACCATGTTTAATAATCTTTCCCTTATTAGAGATAGGCCTCTCTTGGTTATAGTGGCGAGGGGTTGAAATATGGTGAAAATAAGCTGGACCAAGAAAAGTCCACAAATCAGACAAAAATAAACATCTTTATATTTGTTTTATCGTGTGCAATAAAGTTTATTATATTTATTATTACGAGGAGTCCGTAGCGCAGTGGTTCGCGCACTCGGCCAGCGATTGTTGAGGTTAAGCAACTTTCGCGATGGTCGGTCACGGGATAGGTGACCAAAAATTTACTATTTCGAGCTCCTGCGTACTTCGGAAGGCACGTTAAGCCGTTGTTCTCGGCTGCATTTGCAGTCGTTAAAACTCACCAATCCGCATTGGGCCCGCGTGGTGGGTTATGGCCCATTCTCCTTATCCACCCATAAGGAAGGCTAGTGCCCCTGCAGTGGGAACATTAAAAATTGCTGATAATGACGATATTTATTATTTATTTATTCATTTTGTACAGTTTGCAGCTGTCTGGCTTCCACGTTTATTTAACTAACTGGCGGATCCTCGCGGTTTAACTCGCGTGGTGCCCGTTCCCGTGGGAATATCGGGATAAAATATAGCCTATATCACTCGGGAGAAATGTAGCTTTCTAATGGTCTAAGATTTTTCTAAATCGGTCCAGTAGTTCCTGAGATTAGCGCGTTCAAACAAACAAACACTTAAATTAATGATATAAATTTTATGATGTGTGTTGATCGCTGGGGTGGGATTTCTATAAGGGAAGCCGATGGGAATCGGTATGTATGGAGCTTTCGCTTGTGCTTGGTTACGTTACTAAGGAACCGCTGTTATTTTGGACTGATTGACAAAAATATCTAAGCAACACTCTAGTAAGCCTATCTCTTACTGAGGATAGAATATATTTTTCACCTCACACGCTCTGAAAAGGAGGTTTAAAGTCAATCAGTTGCTGCGTAGAAAATAGCTTTTTGCGGCCTAGCGAGGCAAAGTACTTTTCTAATTTTAATACCTAAAAATATGTCATAAGGCGATCCGAATCGCACTATTGACTTTTTTGTTTCATTTTATTCTTATTTTAAATAGCTTTAAATTAATTATAATACTCCGTTTTGGTTTTAATAAATTATTTTAGTTCATTGAATCATAAAAACAATAACAATAAGATTAAACTATTTATTATAAGAATTTTATATTAGGCTGGGTGAAATTTCACAACGTATGGATTTCGGAACGTGACATAAATCTTTATTTTTAAATTGCCTTTGTCTTGTACTTCAGTGTCAACATTTACGGAGTCGTTTTTATTGTTATTTATAAGTAACAATATATTCCTACTTTAAATAACTTTGAATTAACTATAGTACTCCCTTTTTTATTATTTTAGTTTTTTATATCATTAAAACAAAGAGAATAAGGTATATTTAGATTAAACTTTATGTTTAAATAATTTTTTACCGGAAGTTGACCGCGGAAACAACCATAAAATGTTCCTCGCTGTTGTAAGGTGAAAAATTGTGTGTTGCGCTCGGCAGAAAAGTTTTTAGCGTCTCGTACCTTTGAAATCCTCGCTTCGCTCAGGATTCAATCTTTCAATCCTAGAATCCTTCACTTGCTCGGCTTTCAATAGAGGTAACTCGCCGCTAAATAACAAACTTTCCAGCCTTGCATAACAAATAACTATTTAACCACCTCTGTGGTTAGTGGTATAACCACCGGTATCAGACCCAGGAGTCCCGGGTTCGATTCCCAGCGGGGGTCAAATTGTATTCTGTTTGGTTGGTGGTAGGACTTGTTCTAAGTCCGTCTGGCTAGCTACCACCATCTTATTTAGGTCTGACGCCATAACAACAATGTTTTCAGAATTGTTGTGTTCCGGCAGTTACAGATAAGATAGCCAGTTCCTCAGTGATTGTGGATTACGGGAGAGGCTCGCTTTCATCTTCAGCCTTATCAATACTTAACATCAGGTATGATGAAGGCTGAGTATCCCCGTCGTTCATAAATATATATATATTGAAACAGATCGGTAGTCTCCAACTCCTTTATGTATGAGAAACTTGAAGACTTGGGACTTTTCGTTAGTTGAATTTGGCGATGTCGATAAACTAAACAAAATATAAAACTTACTTTGATGTTCTGCGATTTCTTCGCGGAACAATAATCTCAATTTAGCTAACAGGTCACTGCAAATTTAAAAATATATTAAAAAATGCCAGACGCCATCCACAATAGGTTTGGCTTTACAGAACTGTCTTTCTCATATTTATTTTGAACATCTATAATTTTATATTTCAAAGTATTACAACAAATTAAATATAATCGCCTTTGTGGTCTTATACTAGCCCCATAGTATTAAATCCAGGAGCCCCAGGGGGCTTTTTGTCTAATTTTAAAATCTATTGCAATCCCTTTCAATTCTTCATTTGAAAGATATTTACATACTTCAGGCCGTCACTATTTGACATTTGAAAGGGGTTGTGATTGGGACACGTTTTGAAAAGTATTAAATAAACGAAATTGAATTGTCTAAGCAAAGTGACAGACGAAAATATCTTTCAAATGTATGGAGAAGTGTCAAATGAAGTGTCCGTTAAAACAGCATTCGTTCTGAAAGGGTTTGCGACTATAAGTTACACAATTCCATAAATCACTATCCCAATCACAATACCTTTGAAAGGGATTGCGATAGATTTTGAAATTAGACAATTAGGAGCAGGTTCGATTTCCAGTTGGGGTACACTTGGCAGAGTTTCACTCCGATAGTGAAAAGGCACCCTTATTGTAACTAGCTAGAGTATTGTATAAAAGAACTAACCAAATAGTTTCTTGACCACAACCTTCTTTCCTCATAGCAATACTAATCAAAGAACTTCGATTCAACACTTTATTCTTGACTAGAAAAAACAAGTAGGTCGGTATATTGTACAGACCAGTAGTTTTTTTAGAAAGCTTAATTTAAAAAAGTAAAAATACTTCTCAAACGTTTATATCACAAACTAGCGGATCCTCGCGGTTTTACTCGCATGGTGCCCGTTCCCGTGGGAATATCGGGATAAAATATAGCCTATGTCACTCGGGAGAAATGTAGCTTTCTAATGGTCTAAGAATTTTCTAAATCGGTCCAGTAGTTCCTGAGATTAGCGCGTTCAAACAAACAAACTCTTCAGCTTTATAATATCTATATTAGTATAGATAATAGAACATTAACAGGTCATTCATTTGAATAATAAATGATTTTTCTAACCTTAGTACTTTCTGAGAAAACGTTTCCCAAAAAATCTCTACTGGTGAACCGGGAAATTCCCCGATTGTACCATTGTACAGTCAAGAGCAAGAGGTCTGGGGTCACCTCTACCAGTATTGTTATCTTTATCGCTATATCTATCGATTACCATCCTACAAGAACCCTCGTTAACGTTATCACTTATACTAAAAATGCAGAAGTGAATCCAATACATGAATACAAAAATGAAGGTATTGAACAAAAATCCTATCGTTGAAGAGTTTATCGAGGGTTTTAAGTTTCATTGATATAGCGACAACGATAGCAATCTGCCGGTCAAGCTTCACAAAACTCAATTTCTCCAATCGACTCCGAACTTTAAGACGTAAACTGTTGAGTTCGGAATCGAATAAAGAAAATTGACATTTAATATAAGCCGTAGTCACCATAGACTGTACATCCTCATTATCCGCCAATGAAGATGTGAACCTTCTTTAATACTAAAATATGTACAAGATAAAGGAATTCAAAACTTACAAAATCGATATGGAATTTTAAATACGAAGCCAAGCGTTTTGTCAAACCAAGACCTGAAATAAAAACAATGTTTTTACTAGAAAAAAATCAAAGCAATGTTTTAGTTTTACATATTTTTTAAGGGACATTTTCCATAACAGTTTAAGTAGCAGCACGAAAATCTAGTATATTACAGATTATTTAGCAGTTGTAATATGAAAACTCCCAGATAAGCTATCCAGAACTTTTAAGTCGGTGGTGAAACCGGCCTTTCGTAGTATCAAATGTACATGACACTGTAGTATAATATTTAATCTATGGTTCTAACCCTCGTTTCCACTGGCGAAACATTTACAAGAAAACATGTTGTAAACGTATAATGCGGCCACTGAGAGAATGCATTATTTCACAGCTCCTAAAGAGAGCCATTTGACATCCACTCAGCGGCCGCATTATATTTTACATCATGTTTTGCCAGTGGAAACGGGGGGTAAGACAACTGTAATATGGCATAGACATACTTGTTACTTAGGTCGACAAAATAGTAAAATAATACCATCAAAATGATTACTTTCCATTAAATAATCGGTCAATCAATAAATTAATCAATCTATTGCAAATCTGTGACCTAGTTCTACATAACACGGAAGAGATACATATCTGTGTCAGTTCAAGACTCTTATTAGTTTAATTTTATTTTATTTTTGGTGTTGTTTATAATGTTAAGTGGAATTTAGTAATATAGAAAATGGATAGTCCGTTTAATCGGAGTGCGCTTATGCTCGCAGCACTCCACCCACGCCCACTCCCCAGTCGCCCGCCCGCGCCCTGCAGGAAGATGAGCCCCTCGAAGTTGTGTCCACGCCGGAAATCCAGGGTTGGATGAAAACCATAGAGCAGTGCTTGAATGAAGTGTGCAGTATATCAGGCGATGGAAAATTAAATTCGGAACAAAAACTCCGTATTAACAATCTGTGTCGCAAAATCAGCAATGGCACATCGCAAATGGCCGTCCAATACCAGTCGCTGAAGACCATCGTTCACTTAACGCACTGAAAGACCAAACTGACCTCTCCCAGCGACTTCAAGAACTCCAAAAGAGTATAAAAGAGTCATCCAAGCCGTTCGCGAGTACAACCTCTTTCGCTGACATGGTGAAGAAAAGCTCTAACAACTTCATAAAGCCCAACATTATTAACTCCGTAGCCATATACCCTACTGATAAAATGAAATCGAGTGACGAGACCAAAACTCTGGTGCAAAAAATTATCAAACCGGACCAAATGCAACTGCACGTAAGGGCTCTACATAAAACTAGGAACGGAGGCGTGATCATCAGCACTGATACCAAGGACGACATGAGAAACTGAAGCAGTCTGCACAATTTACGACCTCGGGCCTCACAGTTGATGAACCATACAAACGAAAGCCGAGAATTGTAGTAATTGGTATTCCGACTTGTATGCAAGATAGGGACGTTTTTAACTGCATATACCATCAGAATTTAGCTGGCAAGATACAGGGTATGACACTTGAGACCTTTTTGACCTCTATTAAACTTAGCCATAAGTCGGGAAAAAAAGATGCTGAGACCTGTAACTATGTTATCGAAGACAGACATTCGGAAGGCCTTAATTTACTAATGACAGAGTGTTTATTAACTGGTCATCATGCCCTGTGCGTGACTTTACTTTAGTAACCAGATGTTACAAGTGTCAGCAGTATGCCGCCAAAACGTGTCGGGAGGAGGTGAACACATGCGGTCACTGTGGCATAGTAGGTCACGCCATAAAAGAGTGCACGAAGTCATCTGAGCAGTCAAAGTGTGCAACATGTTTACGCTTTAAGAAGCCCTGTGACCATAAGACTGGAGATGCTGAGTGCCCAGCAAGAAAAATCGCAGAGAGAAGGTATATCAACAGTATTGATTATGTAGGCGCCTAAGAGCGCCCTTTACTTTTTTATATATTAGAACTTTCTTTTATATTTTTACTGTTTGAATAATTATGTCTAATATTATAATTTCTCTGCGTCTGAGTCGAGGACTTGTGCGGTAGATAGGTGTGCAAACACTATCTACCGTCTTGCAATAACTCATTAATAGTAAACGCAAAATATACGTAGTATTAAAAAAAAAATGTGTATTTATGCAAAGATTAGACATAAACTGCGACATTTTTGTATTGACCGAGTGTTGGTTAAGTACTAATTGCAACTTGCCACATTTACCGGGCTATAAAATATACAAAAGCTTGATTAATTATAACCAAAACGACGGTATTGTTATGTATGTTAAGAATAGTTTAAATTTTAATGTATCCGTAGAAGAACCAAAAATAGTCGACTGCAATCGAATCTTAATAAGTATTGGCACAGATACTGCTATTTTAGCTATTTATAGCCTTTAAAAATGTAAATATTTTTAATGAGTCTTTAAACTCTTCTTTGCAAAAATTAACACATTACCAAAATATAATAATAATAGGAGATATAAACATTAACATTCGACCAGACAATTGTGATTCTATAGCTCATGAGTACTTGAATGTATGTTCCTTTCATGGTATGTTCCCCGCACACACGCTTCCAACGCACCAAAGCGGTTCTTGCTTAGATCACATATTTCTTAAATCTCGCTTTCCATCAGTAGCGTTAGTTACAAACTCATCATTAACTGATCACAGTGCCGCGCTACTAACCTTAGATCGTAAATTACCTAACATAACACGCACGCAAAATTATAAATCACAAATAAATGAACGTAAACTTGAGGACAATTTATTTAGCATTGACCTACTTTGCAATTTTGATGACGCGATGAGTGCATGTCGTATTTTTTTAACAAAGTTCGTCAAGCAATATCAAGAAACACGATATTCACACAGTCGAGTAGTAAAAACAAATATAATATTAAGCCATGGATCACACCAGGGCTTATCCGTTGTATGAGGCTTAGGGACAAATTACATATGAAGGCCAAATCTAACCCGGACAATTTAATATTACAAATATCGTACAAAAGATATCGAAACTTTTGTAACGATGTTTTGAAAAAAGTAAAGAAAAGTTACGATAAAAAAGAATTAGAAAAGGCTGGAACTGACAGTAAAAGAAATAAGTAAGGTTATAAAAATATTACTCATATGTCAAAGCAACATGAGTCATCTTCAGGGTTGATTCAAGAGGGCACGTCACAACTGACATCCGTAAATAGTGCAAATGATTACTTCGTCAACATAGGACAGTGTCTAGCAAGCAAGGTACAAAGTCACTCATTTATGTCCCAGTCAAGTATACAGCATAGTTGCGAAAATTAATTTAGATCATTTGTGCTATTGGATACTGATGAAGCTAAGGTGGAAAGAATAATTATGGATTTAAAAGACGATTCAGCGGTTGGATGGGATAACATATCGAATAAAATGTTGAAACGATATAGGCATATTTTGGTCTCACCCCTCACTTACATCTTTCGCAAGTGTCTAGCTCAAGGAGTTTTCCCTAAATGTCTAAAAAAAGCAGTTATTATTCCTGTGTATAAATCCGGCAACAAATATCAAATATCAAACTATAGGCCTATCTCTTTATTACCCGCCATTTCAAAAATATTAGAAAAGATTATAAATATCAGACTTGTTACATATTTCGAGAAGTATTCTGTTTTTTCTAGATCTCAATATGGCTTTAGACCCAAATTATCGACTGCCGATGCTGTGCATCAGTTAACTAACTATTTAGTTCAATAGGGTAACAAGACTTTGGGAATATTTCTCGACCTAGCAAAAGCTTTTGATACCGTTTCTGTACCCATTCTATTGCTGAAACTTGAATCACTAGGTATAAGAGGCAACCAGCTTAAATTATTAACAAGTTACTTATACGAGCGTTCACAATGTGTTAAAATAAACAATGTTATCAGCTCTGATTTGACGACAATTTCCCATGGAGTTCCCCAGGGAAGTATATTAGGCCCTACCCTATTTTTTTAGTTTACATTAATCATTTCATATGCTGACAACACTGCTCTACTTTTTTCCGCAAGCTCGGAAGAAGAGGTATATGAATATGCGCAACGAGGCTTCAATGTAGTGAATAATTGGTATTAATCATAGAGAAATTATTGCTTGTGATTAAATGATAAAAAGTTTTTAGTACCTATGATATTTGTTTTAATAAGTTAAGTGTATTATTTATATAGTAGTATGTTTGTTTATCATGATCTTGTTAATTAAAAATATTGTATTTGGTTGTTTAATTTAAGTATAATGTAAGTACTTTTTGCCTGAAACACAGGGTATGGATAATTATATAATTATAGTTTTTGGTAAAAATTCTAGGCTATAAGTTTTTAACACTGTAATGTTTTGATTATTGAATAAATTATTTATTATTATTTATTATTATTATTAATAATAATAATACCCAAAAGTCCGCCTTTACTTACGATTCGTCCCTTTCGTTTAGAGAATATTTGGATTCAATCCAATCGTCATCATATTCGGAGACATCTAGAAAAAAAAAGATTTGTTATTTTATTACCATGTTTCGGTAACACTTATTCTATAATGTTAGGTAGGTCAGTGGCGAAGGGTCCATCCATACATGTCGATTCCTATCGGCTTCCCTTCTAAAAAACCCACCCCACAAATTTGCCACGCAGTTAAGTAATTTTTTTGGAGAGTAATTTTAGGTCAGGCTTGCGTTCGCCATATTTTGATCCCTCGCCACTATAAATAAATAAAACCGACAACTTTGGATGGTGGCATACCATCTTGTTATAGTATATATATAACTTGTTTAAGTCCGCATGATTAGCTACTAGTGGACTAGACCGACTGTTTAACGTGCCCTTCGAAGCACGGAAGCGCTCAGTTATAATGCCAATTTATGGTCACCCACCCATCCGACACCTGACCGGGCTGAACGTTTCTTAACGAACGTGATCAAATACGATCAATCTGTCAAGCGCGGCCATAAGCGCTTGTTGTTGCTAAGTAACTGTAATTTGCTTGTCAAAACTCCTTACATTTTTAAACCATACACCCTAAAGTAAAAGTAGGTATAACGTAAATAAAACCTGGTGAAACCCACAGTTAACCTTCATCATACCTAATGTTGAGTATTGGCTGGCACCTGGAATCCTTAACCACTGGCTATCTTATCTCTGAATGAAAACATTGTTCTTATGGTGTCACACTTAGATAAGATGGTGGTAGCCAGCCAGGCGGACATACAACAAATCCTACCACCAACCAAAATCTGTGATGACTGGCTCTCCTTAATTCCGGGAGAGGCTCGCCTCCATCTTCAGCCTTATCAATACTTAACATCAGGTATGATGAAGGCCAAGAGTCTCACCGTCGTTCATAAAAATATAAAAAATCATACCTGAATCCCGGTTGGAGCCGAGAAGGCTAAGAGAACTTTCTTTTAAGCGATGTCTGAAACAGAATAATAATCTTTGAAACAGCCAACAATGAATAGAAATAATAAATAAATGATGATTAATTTTTATTGCTCATGTCCTACTTCTCCGTACATTTACTGTTTTATTACACAGTGTACTATGAAACACGAACGATATTGTGTTGGCAACAGTTTCGTACAGAGAACGATAGCTGTCGCTAAGTTTTGATAATTCTTGGCACAGGAGAGGTGAATGACACTTTATGCACTTTTTACTTGGCACAAATGCCTTTTCACATGTACACATTTTCACATTTGATTTGCGCTAGAATGCCGGGTGAGCGGCAATGGCTGGCAGACTGGCGGCAGTCATGCGTTCAAGTACAGCATCATGTGTATCAGTGTCATGTGAAAAGGCATTTACGTCGAATTAACATTAATAATTTTCTTCCATTGTTAGGCGCACGTAGCTTATCTTATTATTACCACAATTTTTTAATAAGTAGATATATTAGTTACTTACTCAGATCTGATAATAACTGGTAGTTCCGACTTATTTCGTAAAGCCATATGCGCAATCTCAGTAGAAGCCCCTAATTCTGAAAAAGTAAGGGCCTACTAAACGGATTTTGAAGAATTTTATTATGAAAATTGATTAGATTGAACTATGGTGGAAGGCAAAGATTGTCGAAAAAAAATTATAAATAGACTTTACAAATTATAGATAAGTACCTGCTATTCGTAAGTCACTGCAGATGATAGTTTTATTCTGTAAAAAAAGTGAATTTTTTAAAATGGAATGACAGATTTTACCACAAGATAAAGAACCTTAACTCGGCTGGTACGAAACACTTAAGAGTTAATTTTAAATTTAAATGTCTATAATTCTGGTTTACATTGCATACAGATAGAATATTCCGGAATTCATACAGGATACGTTTTATACCGATATTCCCACAGAAATGATAGCCACGCGGATAAAAACTTTATATATCTGTTATAATCTGTAATATGCACAAGATTTATGAAAATCTACTAAAAAATACTTACGTAACGACTATCGCCTTTCTCCCTTGGACTTATGGCGGGAATCGGAGCTTTATTTCTATAAAACAAATTATGTTACATAAAAATTAACCAAGTGAAAGTTGAATTAAAGGAGTGCTTTATGTTACGCATAAACATGGCATACCTGATAGCTTTAGATAGAAAACCCTCAGATCAAGACAAATTAACGCTTGATTGAATTAACCAAAGTTAATAACCAATCTGTAGATATAGATAGGGCTATCTGAGATAGTTGCGTAGGATACCTACTAGTTTCGTTGCCTAGGCAATAGGCTATCTCAAATTGCCCTATCCATATCTACAGATAGGTTATCAATTTCGGGCGATAGTGTAAAAGCCCCGTTGTCCGGTTTGACCATTGACCAGAGGGTCAATTCTGCTAAATTTTTGTCATAATCGTCTGTCAGTGGTTTTTCAATAGTAGTGTTTATTTACACTGTTGTAACAAGAACTGTATAAAACCGCACTACCATTGAAACACCACTGGAATACGATTGTGACTAAGCATTAGCAGAATTGAGCCCCTGTTTGTCGTCATTTATAGTTGTATGAATATAAGGATTTAATGAAAGTGGCGACATTCAATGGTCTTAGAAAGGATACAACTGGGTCGCCTCCGCCAAATAGATTTAGATACCTAAAATAACACCCAGAACAGGAAAAACAGACGTTTAAACTCATATATTTTTTTTATTGTACGCGAATCGAGCCCACAACCTCTGCGCAGAATTCAAGTATCCCTACCCCTGCTCCAAACCAGTGTTTACCCGTGGTCCCGGTGGTTCGACCCAATACCGTGTCCACGGGTAATTTCAGTTACCCGTGGTTCTATGGCATTAAGGATTGTACCCTGGGTATCTGACTATATCGATATAAAAATAATAAAATCCATCAGTTACATACAACAACATGTTGTTGGAGTTTTACTTATTCTTAAGCAAATAAAAATTGATCTCATCAATCAAACACTCATCAATCACAATAAATCATATTTTATAAGGTATCATGGCACTGTAAAAATATTGAGTGAGAAGTACCAGGACAGCATAACCAACTAGGAGTTATTATATCTATCAAAAAGCTACGGCCTATAATAAAAACATTTTATAAAAAAAAATCAAACCGACTTCAAAAAGTAAAAAATAAAACTTTTGGAGTCGGTGCCAGCCAGGGCATTCTACATTGCACATCTATTAACTATATATTTTTTTGGCCTTAGCTAGCTAGCACCGACTCCAAAAGTTTTATTTTTTACTTTTTGAAGTCGGTTTGATTTTTTTTTATAAAATGTTTTTATTTCAGATTTTTTAGTTACATCATGTGCCGTTACTTACACTAAAAATCAGCCCATACACAACAATGTCATCTAGGTAAACGACTACTTGCCAAAAGGTGATTGATATTTTTCAAGATTATGAAAAAACTACTAGCCAGATCTTCGTAAAAATTATATGGGACCAAATTGACAGTGTACCCGATCAAACAAAAAAACAATTATTAAAATCGGATCACCAACACCGGAGTAATCGGTATACATACATCAGACAAAAAAAAAATAAAAAAAAAATACGCGTTGAATTGAGTACCTCCCTCCTTTTTGTTGAAGTCGGTAAAAATCGAAATATCTAAAAAATAACTCCTCGTTAGCTATGCGATCCTGGTACTTTCAGTAATATTTTAATTTCACTATGTAAGTGTTGGTTTTCATTTTCTATCGATAGTTTCTATTAATAGTAAAGTGTGTTTTTTAGATGAACTTTAAGTTGGCATCACTTTTTTAACAGGCGCCTATTTTGTCAGCTGTCAAGTAATTTAAGTTTAGTTTGGTTTGGCATTTAAACTTGAATACTTTTCGTTTGCTTTTTCGTTCATCAATTGAACAATCGTGATGTGCAGGAGTTGTGGTTTCAACAAGACGGGGCAACATGTCATACAGCTCGTGCCACAATTGATTTGTTGAAGGAAACGTTTGGTAACCGCATAGTTTCACGTTTCGGACCCGTGAATTGGCCTCCAAAATCGTGCGATTTAACGCCGCTTGACTATTTTCTGTGAGGATATGTGAAGTCGCTAGTCTACGCCGATAAGCCCGATTGACCATTATAGGACAACATTCGCCGCGTTTTTGCCGATATATGGCCACAAATGTTAGAAAAAGTCATCGAAAATTGGACCTCCAGATTAGACTACGTTCGAGCCAGACGTGGCGGTCATATGCCAGAAGTCATATTTAAATTATAATGCCAGAAGATTATCTTTGGACTAAAGTAAGTTTCATGTCAATTTAAAAAATCATCTTTGTTTTATTTCATTTTAAAGTTCTATACCTCAAAAAAAACACCCTTTAGTAGTTATAATAAATTTTAAATAGAAAAATATTGGAAAAAATTAACTCGGCCACAAGTGAATTCTCAGACGGGAATCTTAAGACTTAAGGAGACTTAAGTCTCGGTAGCGAGAGTCTCGGAGTCACCGGTTAGAGCATTGTACCGGATTACCAAAGGCCGCGGGTTCGATTCCCGTCTGAGAATTCACTTGTGGCCGAGTTAATTTTTTCCAATATTTTTCTATTTAAAATTTACCATAAGTATAAAAATAGCATTGAAAAATGCAAAAATTGCAAAATCATAAACCCTTTAGTAGTCCCAAATGCCATGCCATGGAACCACAGGTAATTATATTACCCATGGACCCGGTAATGGGTCAACCCACCGGGACCACGGGTAAACAGTGCTCCAAACAGAGAAACAACTGTGACAAAACAAAATAAAAAGCAACTCACTCCAATTTTATGTCATTTACAACTGGACAGTTCATTTGACGAAGCAATTCATGAGTCACCTCCGTGGTTATACCTATTTCTATAACAAAAATAAGGTGTAGGTATCAAAATGTAGGTAACCCCCAAACCCCAGTTTCCACAAAAATATTGTGCGACCGCGTAGAGGATGAATAATGGCTCTCGATAGGAGCTGGCAAATAATGTCAATCTCAGTGGCCGCATTATACGTTTACAACGTCATGTTTTCTTGTAAATGTTTCGCCGGTGAAAACGTGGGGTAGCAATAATAAAATATTACAAATGTGAAAGTGTGTTTACCTGTACTATTCTTTTTGAAGTCCTTTGATGCCTGCAATAAAAGTAGATAAACAATTGCTTATATGCTTCCGTCCTACTACAATCTACTATGGCGATGAGAAAATTTGTCGAATTCAACACACTTATTTCTTATTAAAAATGTATGTGAAACCTGTACTACTGTCAAAATCCTTTAGCATGAACGATAATTAATCCTGTAATGGCGAAGATTATTTTCAGTGATTTTTAGGGTTCCAGTTCTAAGACTCCGCAGTCCGTCCGTCCGTCCGTCTGTCTGTCCGTCTGTCACCAGTCTGTATCTCATGAACTCATGAGAGATAGTAAGACAGTTGAAATTTTCTCAGATAATGTATTTCTGTTGCCGCTATAACAACGAATAATAAAAAAACAGAATAAAATAAATATTTAAGGGGGCTCCCATACAACAGATATGATTTGTTTGCCGTTTTTATAGATAATGGTACGGAACCCTTCGTGCGCGAGAAAAATGTGAGTCGACACGCTAGTTAGACTAAAAATGTCGAATCAACATTAATAATCGCAGATACAGAATACTTACATCGTAAATAACACGGTCTACTTCTTGTACTTCTTTTGGCAATGTCAAGGAGTTACTGAAAAATAAAGAAAAAATATATATGAGGCACATAGTGCAAGTCTAAAGCATGACGTGCTGTTGAGTGTACAAGGAAATCAGATGAGAGTATAGGAAGGAAAAAAAGGCATGGCATTATTAGCAATTCAGAAAGTTGCCTGCAAATACAGAGGTATAATGAGGCCCGTGGCTTAGTGCCTAGTTGCCACAACCGGTTTTAAGTGTGACTTCAACCGGGCATTCGATTGGCCACAACCAGGACTTAGTGGCCACAACCGGGGCTTACAGTAGCCACAACCGGGGCTTACAGAGGCCACAACCAGCGTAGAGTAGCCACAACCCGGTAGTGGCCACAACCAATACTTCGAGTGGCCTTAACCGGTTCTATGGCGGATCACAACCGGGCCTACAGGCAGGCGTTTAAGGGTGGCCACAACTAATGCTTCATGTGGCAACAATCGGTGCTTTGAGTGGCTACAACTGGTGCTTTAGAGGCCACAACTAAAACTTCAATTGGTTACAATCGGTGCTTTGAGTGGCTGGTTTGTACAATTGGTGATTTAGTGGCCACAACCTGGGCTGAGAGGCCACAACCAATGGCTCGAGTGGGCCCAAGAGTGGTCCCAAGCGGGGCTCAGAGTGGCTACAATCAGGTCTACCTTAATTTCCTAGAAGTCTTGTTCAGGCCGCTCGTGTCGGAGCCGGAGGAGGCGGCCAGCCGCGTCAGCTCCAGCACGCCGTTGATGTGGTGATGCCGCGGGGTGTCCCCGCCGTGCTTCTTAGAAAGAAACAGGAAAATCATAGTTAGATATAAGCAAAAGCTGCAGGAGTAGCATACACACCTCGACAAAAAAACTGCGTTAAAAATAAACCGACTTCAAAAACTAAAAAGCAAATAATAAGCATTTTGGAGTCGGTGCCAGCCAAGGTATTCAACTTTGAGCTATTCTTTTATTTCTCCTGCCTTGGCTGGCATCGTCAAAAGGCTGTTTTATATTTGTTACATTTTTTTATATGTTTTTAATTTTGCATTTTACTATGCTATTTTTGTGTGATAAATATTAAACAAGAAAATATACTAGAAAAAAGCAACTAGTCTCATGTCGCCTAGTGCATTGGGCCGGATTCCCAAGGATGCGGGTTCGTATCCCGTCAGGGCGACATGAGACTACTTGAGACGACATGAGACGACTTCTTTTTTCTAGTATATTTTCTTGTTTAATATTTTACATTTTTATTGTCTGTAATAGGTTATTTTGTAAACTACAGAAACTTTTCTAGATTCAATTAGGTTTCATATACAATACAAAAGTATCGTGATAATTACATTATCCAAGGTAACAAAATGCTCATAACATAAAAAGTACTGGGCCAAATTGAACCAAATTTTTATAGGACCAAATGGCAACTATTCCGCATGGAACAAAAAAAGAATCACGTAAATCGGTTTAGAAATCTCGGCGTAATCGGTGTACATACATAAAAAAAAAGAACATAGGTACCAACCGAATTGAGAACCTCCTTTTCGGAATTCGGTTAAAAACTCCAACACTGCGTAATTAAGCGCAGTGTCTGTCTTTTACTGAATCTATCTTCTATATAATATATAAGGCCCGTGTTATCCATTCTAATGTTCCCTCCAGCGCCATGAGTATAACACCAACAGCCTTCACTAATAGCTTCAAAAATCACAAAAAAATTTAGACGGCCGGAAAAATATAATTATTTTTTTATATTGACCTTATCAAGTACAAATGTCAGAAAAACTCACGTGCGTAGCACGCTGATAAGTCTAGTGAGTTATACGAGACAAGTTTCGCCAAGTCGAGTGGGCGTGCTACGCTGGCTGAAGTGCCTTCATGACACGGTTTGCGCTTGGTCGTTGATCGACGTGTAAACGGTTCCACTCCACCGCGCGCAAACCGTGGCATGTAAAAACGCACGGACGTATTTTTGACGGGCTCGGTGATGCAGTTTTTAACCCCCAACGCAGCGCAAAGAGGGGTGTTATAAGTTTGAAGCCAGTGTCTGTCTGTCTGTCTGTCTGTAGGTATATTGGTAGAGCCTAAACGAATCAAGTTAATTGAAAGCTAAATTATTCGAGATGGTAAGAACCATCTCGTCATCATCATTTTGATGAAAATCCATCTGGCCATTTATGGAGATGGTCAACTGCCCGCCGAAACGGTAAAAGATACAAAGGTAGAGTTTTGACTAAAATAATGTACACCCTTGGCAAATTTAGGTGCAGTGAAAAAAACAAAATGGCGGCAATTTTTTTTTGTATTTCTGTACATAAATATTCGTAGTGCCTAAACGAATTAAGCGATTTCAATGCAGTTTATTTTTATTTTGTGTGTAATTTAAAAAGGATGAAATATGGTAAATTTTAAATAGAAAAATATTGGAAAAAATTAACTCGGCCACAAGTGAATTCTCAGACGGGAATCGAACCCGCGACCTTTGGAACATTGCATCTTAATCGATCGTTAAACACCTGAAAAAGATGTTTCTTTCGAATGCAAGGATATTCCTAGCATTGATGTGACAACGCTGGCCTACAGCGTATTAAAAAAAAATATAAAAGTATTGGAGAATTTCGACGGTGGTTCGCAAGTCTCGGTAGCTCAGCGGTTAGAGCATTGGACCGGATTTCCAAAGGTCGCGGGTTCGATTCCCGTCTGAGAATTCACTTGTGGCCGAGTTAATTTTTTCCAATATTTTTCTATTTAAAATTTACCATAAGTATTAAAATAGCATTGAAAAATGCAAAAATTACAAAATCATAAATTATTGGCAGTTGCATCTTAATCGATCGTTAAACACCTGAAAAAGATGTTTCTTTCGAATGCAAGGATATTCCTAGCATTGATGTGACAACGCTGGCCTACAGCGTATTAAAAAAAAATATAAAAGTATTGGAGAATTTCGACGGTGGTTCGCAAGTCTCGGTAGCTCAGCGGTTAGAGCATTGGACCGGATTTCCAAAGGTCGCGGGTTCGATTCCCGTCTGAGAATTCACTTGTGGCCGAGTTAATTTTTTCCAATATTTTTCTATTTAAAATTTACCATAAGTATTAAAATAGCATTGAAAAATGCAAAAATTACAAAATCATAAATTATTGGCAGTTGCATCTTAATCGATCGTTAAACACCTGAAAAAGATGTTTCTTTCGAATGCAAGGATATTCCTAGCATTGATGTGACAACGCTGGCCTACAGCGTATTAAAAAAAAATATAAAAGTATTGGAGAATTTCGACGGTGGTTCGCAAGTCTCGGTAGCTCAGCGGTTAGAGCATTGGACCGGATTTCCAAAGGTCGCGGGTTCGATTCCCGTCTGAGAATTCACTTGTGGCCGAGTTAATTTTTTCCAATATTTTTCTATTTAAAATTTACCATAAGTATTAAAATAGCATTGAAAAATGCAAAGATTACAAAATCATAAATTATTGGCCGTTGCATCTTAATCGATCGTTAAACACCTGAAAAAGATGTTTCTTTCGAATGCAAGGATATTCCTAGCATTGATGTGACAGCGCTGGCCTACAGCGTATTAAAAAAAATATAAAAGTATTGGAGAATTTCGACGGTGGTTCGCAAGTCTCGGTAGCTCAGCGGTTAGAGCATTGGACCGGATTTCCAAAGGTCGCGGGTTCGATTCCCGTCTGAGAATTCACTTGTAGCCGAGTTAATTTTTTCCAATATTTTTCTATTTAAAATTTACCATAAGTATTAAAATAGCATTGAAAAAAGGATGAAATATAAATAAAGTTTTCAAATTTTCAAAACCCAAAAAAAAATCCTAAAAAGAGATTTTTATTTTTTTTATATTTTTTTGTGTCGGGGGTTTTTTAAATTTTATTTTATACCTATCATTTATTGTCTCGAGCTTCTCCTTGCTTCGGACACGTTAAGTCGTTGGTCTCGGCTATATTTGTTTTCGTTAAAACCCACTGATTGACATTAGCCGGCGGCGTGGTGGGTCATGGAATATTCTCCTTATCCATCCATAAGGAGCCCAAGCCGCAGCAGTAGGAAACTTAACATTGGCTGGTGATAATTGTCTTTTTTATTTCAATGCGAAAGTTTGTAAGGATGGATAAGGTAATAGTTAATCTTTGACACAGATAGCCTGCAGTATATAGAATGCTTTTTATCCCGATATGCCCCGGGAACGGGAACCACGCGAGTGAAACCGTGGGCGGCTGCTAGTACCTACTATATGGTCGGCTTATTAGTCCAACCTGTATACTTCTATGTCTTCGCTTAGCTGACGTCCTAGCAGCCTTCCTGTTGCCGTTCTTATACTTCCTGGCTGAGGAGCACCCTTGGAATATCCTCTGGGAACAGTTGTAGCAGAATATCACGCCTTTGAACACCTCCGCGTTCTTCAAGTTGGTCTCACTGCAGACATCTGGGAAACGAACGCAGCTTCATTCTATTCATATTCAATATTTTCCAGCGTTTGCTTCCAACGAGTCACACTGTTACTCGTTGAGAACAATTTATAAAATTGATTCCCAACGAGTCTAACCCCGAAGGTATGGACTTCATTTATTTATTATTTTAACCGCCTCTGTGGTCTAGTGGTACAACCACCGGTATAAGACCCAGGGGTCCCGGGTTCGATTCCCAGCGGGGGTACATATTGTATTTGGCTTGGTTGGTGGTAGGACTTGTTGTAAGCCCGCCTGGCTAGCTACCACCATCTTATCTAAGCCTGACGCCATTACAACAATGTTTTCAGCATTGTTGTGTTCCGGCAGTTCGTGATAAGATAGCCAGTTCCTCAGTGATTGAGAATTCCGGGAGAGGCTCGCTTCCATCTTTAGCCTTATCAATACTTAACATCAGGTATGATGAAGGCTAAGAGTCTCCCCGTCATTCATAAAAAAATAATAAATATTTTTAGATGAAAGTACAGGGACCGGCAAGAGTCGTGCGTGAGCAATGAAATTTTATGCGCAGAAGTCATTTTTAGGTCTTGCTTGCGGGGTACGCGGGTGAAAACGTACGCGGGGCGTGCCGTGCAGCAGCCGTGTGTAGCTCTGAGTGACGTAAGTGCTGATTGGCCCGTTGTCGGACTTCGTGCAGCACGCGCTCCTTATATACACTTACGCGGAGATTTGTTTCGTGTGTTGACTATTATTATTTTTTAGTGAACAAGATGTCGAATAAAAGTAAAGTACCTATTGAGAAGGCAAGCACATGTAAGTACATTGTTCTATTAAAAAGAGACTGAGAAAACTTAGTGTAAAATAAATTCAAAAAGAGACAACTTATTGTTTTTTCTTTCTTAAATAAATAGTGTTCACTTTTTTATATCAAAGTATTTTTTAGATGTTTACCCCACGCGAACGAAGTCGCGGGCACAGCTTGTCTAAAAAATATATGCGCGACTGTACCTACACATGCGCGACGCTCACGCTCACCGCTCACGACTCGTGCCGGTAGCTGTACGAGGGTCGCAAAGTCCTTTTAGATGTTTTGAGAAGTTACTTTTTAGTTCTTGCACAAAATACTTAATAGCACAAATCTAAAAGTCCTAGTTCAGAGTGTAACAGATTGATAAGATTTTTGCCTAATATCCTACCTCGGGGTGTGAATCGCTGGGAATTATTTTTATAAATTGTTCTCCCAACGAGTGACTCGATGGGATATTTCCCAACGAGTAAAAGTGTGACACGTTGTGGTGTGAATCGTTGGGGACAAACGGTTGCCAGTAATAAATTTTATTCGATTTAACTTTTAAATTAGTAAGTGGGTTCCTACCTACTAGAAGCTCCGGTTCTGGCCAATTTTGAATCTTAACGGTATGTAAATAACTACCCACTAGAAGCTCCGGTTGTGGCCAATTTTGAATCTTAACGGTATGTAAATAAAGATTAAGTGATCACAACACGGGGCCACACGTGGCTTATTAGTGGTCACAACCAGGTCATTTAATTTCTTTAGAATCGTGCAGTACAGCATCTTTTATCCGTCAAGAAGAACGGGCGCAACAAATCACCAGCTTTAGCAGAATTATTCAGCGAATTAATAGAGTCCATTCCTTCGTCTTTCAAAAACATAATTCCAATTACTTGACTGCTCACTGGACATTCTACTGCCGCCGGTTTAAATTACAGTGCGTTTCATCGTTTATTCCTTTTCCGTTAGGTTGGTACCCCCGTGTGTACGTCAAGAAGGCGCGAACGCGTTAAAAATATCATTTCGCTTTCCGCTTTCTAATGTTTGAGCATGATTTTAAACACAGAATGCAAAATACAAAATCTGCATCAAATTCATATCCTACATTAACCTAACCTATTTTGACAGAAATCGCCGGCGGGCCGCCAGCCATAGGGGTGATTACCACAAGGTTCCCCCAGGGCGTATGTCGCGAGAGGGCAAGTAGTGAGGGGTTTAGCTGGTAGTACCCCCCCTCCCGGCTCCCCATTGATCCTTTCGAGGCTGAATGGGGGGCCGGGAGGTGGTGGACCCTCCCTTCTCCCGCCGAGCTTTCGAGCTCGGTGAGGTGTCGGGGGGCGGCGAGGGACAGGGTGCTGACTCACGAATCCGGTATTCTAGGTGAGCCCAGCATAACCGTTTGGTATACGTAAGGGCATTCCCCTCACTCAAATAAAAAAAAGCGGTACAAACTTATCGGAAAAGGGAATAGGAATACGTTAAAACGCTCTGTACTGCAGTAGCATTCCGGCACTGGATTCGATTGCTGTACTGATGCTACAGGTCAGTTAACTGAAGTTGGTACGTACACATTAACAAGTGTCTGGGAATAAGCGTGCGGCGCGTGACGTTGCACTGCATGATCATATGGAATAGTCTGTGTCTCTCGCGCGGTCAAACTTATGGATATGAAGGAGACAGTTACTGTTTTTTGCTTTTGCAACAATAGAGTGAGCTTTTTTGCATTCGTCAATTCGTTTTTGCATTAGTGCGTGTGTACTGTAAACGTGCCAATTTTAGTAACTGACCTGTACTAGATAAAATGCAAACTACCTATATGAAGCTAATGTGTTCACAGGTGATAAACTCCTGTCCCCTGGAGAACGCACCGAGTTATCAGACCAGTATATAAAACTCACAGCATTTATGGCACTTCTTGTGGTAACTGCATTCACCTATGACAGCAATGCCGTCTTCCTTGCTGAGCTCTTCATGACAATGCTGGCACACCACGCAACTGTGTGAAGGCATTTCTTTATTACTTAATATTACATTACCAACTGCGTAATGTCCCGGCTACACGCAACGTCTTACCGGAAAGCATGCCTGTAAAAACCAGTTTGCGCAAGTAAGACGGAGCGCCTAGCCGGCAAAACGGTGTCCCGTGCAGTCCTGTAAGCGCGGCTTGTGTAATCATTGAAATGCTAAAGAATAAATAATAAATAAATAAATAATTGCATACAAACACACCAATTATCTAGCCCACGTTAAGTTTCATGAAGAACTTGTGTTATGGATACTAGATAACGGATAAACATACTTATATACTTTTTTTTTGTAAATACATACATAATATACATATTAAACACCCAGAATGGATTGCGTCAACTTGGACTGCACGGTTTCGCCTGAGCGTGTAACCGGTCGTTCAGTCCGCGACTCAGCCCGTCAAAATTATTTCCGATGACAACGTAATAAATACTTATGGTAACTTTTAAATAGAAAAATATTGGAAAAAATTGACACAAGTGAATTCTCAGACGGGAATCGAACCCGCGACTTGAGAATTCACTTGTGGCCGAGTCAATTTTTTCCAATATTTTTCTATTTAAAATTTACCATAAGTATAAAAATAGCATTGAAAAATGCAAAAAATACAAAATCATAAACGTAATAAATGTATGAAAATGAGCGATATAGAGGTTATTAACTTAATTCAAGCTCTCTTTCAAGAGACTGAGGACTGCGCAGTCGCACTGTGCGTGCTTGTGGCCGGTCGCTCGGTGTTCCGTCTATTGCTCCGTTTCCTCCGCTACACGAAATAGCGTGTAGCCGGTAGGGACGTTAAACTTTGATGAGACGTGGAAATTCCCGGACGACCACTTTATGGCTAGGTATATGGTTGGTAGTAGGACTTGTTGTAAGTCCGTCTGGCTAGCTACCATCATCTTACCTAAGCCTGACGCCATAATAATGTTGTCAGCATTGTTGCGTTCCGACAGTTAGAGATAAGATAGCCGGTTCCTCAGTGATGAGGATTCCGGGAGGTCTCCCCGTTGTTCATAAAAAGAACAACTAACTTTTTTTTTACAAGTTACTGGGCAGGCATTTGACCACCATCGTGCTTAGTAAACAGGATGTGGTCTCAGGTGTAGGTAACATGCTTGCCCAGGAAATGCCTATTCACTCTCGCCTTGAAGAGACCAACGTTGTAGGAATCGGGGGACACATGAGCAGTCAGCGCATTCCATTCTTTAGCGTCACCCACTAATAGCCGTTCAAGGGATTTTGCGTGGCAAGTGGACTACTCTACCGGCAACCTTTGCGATTTAACATACTTTGGTCACAGTCTAAACATAAAGTCTTTGCAGTCGGCCGATATGACGCGCTCACACACACACGCGCCACTATCGCTTCACGGCCGGCCCCTCGATCTCACTGGTTTTCACTGGTAAAATAGCACCGAGTGCAAGTGTAGGCGAATCTGGGTGAGTGCGTCATATCGGCCGTTTGAGGCAGTGCAGACTGTTTAGACCAGCCATACTCAACTTTTATTGAAGTGAAAACTTCTTTAGCGGCGTTGTCCACATCAGAGTTTTAAATTTTTGGGATGGGTAAAAAATGTTAAAGTCGCGTCAGGACACGTGATCTGATCGAAAATTCGTAACGGGGAAAGTAGAGCGCCCCGGCGGACGGCGCGGCGTAGGAGAGGAATAATATCCCCCTCTCTTTCTTCGTTACAGCGGTTTTCACTTCTGCCGGCACTCGGAGTGCAACCCGTTGTTTTTTTTATAGAGGCCACAAACACGTTTCAGTTACGGGATCCCGGGCAGCAAGTAAAAAATAATTAGGTATTAATTAAAACGTAATTCCAAGTTAACGAAGTTAGTATTTACTTTTGTAATGAAAAGAAGTTCTAACACAGGTTTATGTTTTAATGCGATTTTCGATACTGTGAAAACTTTATCAAGATCCGATTTGTCGCTAATGCTAAACTTATAACATCATCTAGATGAGAATCTGTAAGTTTGTTTATTTCATTTATCATTTATTTCACCACATTCTTTGTGTATTTCATCTTTAAAAAAAGGTGATTTGCACACCGCACACATACGTTGACCCAAAGAATGTTAGTAAGATTTGGGCACATCTTTGGACGCTTTTATATTTTTGGGGAACAATGCTCCAAAATAGATGAATTCATCAAACAACTCCGAGTAATTACAATTTAGAACTGAAGACAACTCTGAAAAAGTTTTTGTTTCTAAATGCCATAGAGATTTCTACAAAATTAACAATTTTCTTTTATTTTTCTGAGATCTTGGAACCTCTTTTGCAACTCTTTTAATAGTGAAGTAATAATAATTTAAAATTAAGGAGCAGTTTTCAAGAAGCAAGGAATAAGAATTGAAATTCCTCTGTAGTTTTTATAATAGTTGGAAAATTTTGCAGCTGTTTGTCTGTATTTCTTTATGATAATGTCGTAGCTTTTCCTCAAATGCAAACACTTTATTTGCCATATTGGACACTATGTTTATTTTCACCTTGTAAACTCCGGCTAAGACTGTTTAGTTTTTCCGTAATATCACATAGTGAGGCTATAAAAGACCATCATTCAACCTTTCTTTCTTCTTTCTTCAATCGCCTCTTTGTCTAGTGGTACAACCACAGGTATCAGACCCAGGGATCCCGGGTTCGATTCCCAGCGGGGGTACACATTGTATTCGGTTTGGTTGGTGGTAGGACTTGTCGTAAGTCCGTCTGGCTAGCTACCACCATCTTATCTAAGTCTGATGCCATTACAACAATGTTTTCAGCATTGTTGTGTTCCGGCAGTTAGAGATAAGATAGCCAGTTCCTCAGTGGTTGAGGATTCCGGGAGACGTTCGCTTCCATCTTCAGCCTTATCAATACTTAACATCAGGTATGGTGAAGGCTAAGAGTCTCCTCGTCATGGATTAAAAAGGTTTTGTATGTTCGCACTAGCAGCTGACTCCTTACGCTTGACAATCATAACCTATCTGTAGATATGGATTGGGCTTTAAGAGATAGTTGCCTAGGTTATTTTTGTTAATAACGACGGTTGCTAGGCAATGAAACCAGTATCCTAGGCAACTATCTCATATATCCATAACTACAGATAGGTTATTCACCGAGGAATGTAGATTGACGATTGGTTTCAATGGGCGCGAAATTTAAAGTGCCATACAACCAAGCTGTAATATCCAGGTGGGCCAATCAAAAAGGCCCGGCGGGCGGGCCGCAGGTTGAGTATAGCTGGTTTATATTATGCTTTGGTTTCCAATTATTAGGAAAAATGTTCTCACAATTTTGTATGAAAGAAATTAACATGAATCGATTAAAAGAAACTAAAATACTTACGGCATTCTGGTTTTGTTAATTTTTTTTATTGTTTCTCTACATTTTTATACAAAAAGATTTTGGTGAAATATTTTTTTTGATGCTGCTTTCCTTGTTTTTCTTAGAAAAATGTCACTGTGACATATAAAGGTACTCTCCTTTCCTGTTTATGCTTATTATAGACTTTTAGTAAATTATTATACCGTGTCTCAATTTTATAATTATCCTACCAAACAAAACAAATTTTATAGCCGAAATTAGCAGGAACCTCTGAGGTCGCTACTAGTCTTGTACTAGACTACATCTAGCAACACTGATCTATATACTTAATTCAGGTTCGCAAAATTTGTGACGACTCGATAGGGACTTTGGCGCGTAGTACGCGGCCGAGTAAGGTATCAAATTAAAGGTACTCGAGTCTATTTGTTCCGAAAACTATAAAATATACAAAATGTTAAACGTGATGATCACAAACTGCAATTAAAGATTTTCGCATAATTTAGAATTTTTCGTCGATCGACGAACCCGAGTATCGGGTTGTAACCGCCCTAGTAATAGGATAATACTACGAAAACAAGTTTGATACTTGGCATATTTTTATTAATTATTGGTTATATTTTTGTAAAAACAACAAATCATTAGAAAAAAAACGGAACCCTTATAGGATCACTTTGTTGTCCGTCTGTCCGTCCGTCCGTCTGCCCTCGTATATCTCGAGACCCCGTAGAGGTATCGAGTTGAAATTGAAACCATATATTCTAGTCAAGTCTCTTGGAGGGGTAAAAAATCAAACTAGTAAATTAACGCAAAAAAAAGAGGATGGTTTATGTCGCAAAAAACGCAAATTTCTACACTCGCAAGGGAATCAAAATTCATAGGGTACTTCCCGTTGACCTAGAACTATGAAATTTGGCAAGTAATATCGGCTTTTACTATGAATACACATTTGTAATTAAATCATAAATATAGTCTTCAGTTTCAGAAACCGAATTTCGGGAAAAACTCGGGAATGCGTGGAGGTATCGAGCAGGGGCGTGCATCCCATATAGGCAATTAGGCAGTGCCTACCTCATTCAAAACCTAAATAAATATACAATAAGTGTTAAAGTTATTTTATTTTAGTTTAAACTTCTATTCAACACTCACCCACTAAAAGCTAGCGCAGACAACGGATAACGGAGGACTTTTTGTCCGCGACACGTCTTTATTGTTAACCAAATAAGATTCAACTTAGATCGCGTATATCCATGACAAGTACGCGATAGTCCTCGTTATTTATTCAACTTTATGTTCTTAGTAATAAGGTCGTGTCGCGGACAAAAAGTCCTTCAATGTCCGTCGTCTGCGCAGGCCATAAGATTTTCCTTACGCTAAATAATGAATACCTACCGGTAGGCAGTCTCGAAATTGCTTACTCGAAACAAGCAGCGTTTCATACAAGAATACAACTTATTTAGAAAAAGTATTGCTCAAGTATAAACCGCCCACGGCAAGAAGGGCGCTATTTGTACGTGTAACGTTCTAGCTTAAACTTCCGGAATATATCAGTATAAAGTAAGCAAGCTTACCTGCATGCGTAGCATGAGCACCTAGACAAAGCTTTCTCGACACTTTTCTCGCGCGAGCGTATTGTCTGTCCCGCTCACACCATACTGATATGAGCGGGACAGACATCGCGAGATAAGCGCCGACAGCGAGTCGCGATGCGCATGCTACGCTGGCTGACGAATGAATTTGGCCGCGAATTATTTTGTTGAGATGTTATTCTAAAACTATCACATTTCCTAAGATATTCATTAAAATTAAATAATGTAAAGGACAATTTTGTTCAAAATTAAATACTTGTGATGATTAACGTATTTATTTAGATAAGGATTAATATCATCTTTATGAAAACAGCTTCTCAAATAATACATTAGTTTAGAACAAATTTTATTATCTTAAAAATGGTTGTAGTGAGTTAACCATAAAACATAGACATATGCTGTCGCGGACTTTTTTTTAGAACTTTTGATGGGGAACAATTTCGTCATACATGATTTTTACGTAACTTTAGCCGTTTACACACCGTCCGCAACGGAAGCTCCCAAAAGTAATATTTTTCCCCCGTTTTTGCAACGTTTTACATTAATGCTCTGCTCTTATTAATCGTAGCGTGATAACAAATATCTTATTACCTTCCGAGATAAATGGACTATCCAGCACAAAAATAATTTTTCAATTCGAACTAGTAGTTCCGGAGATTAGCGTGCTCAAACAATCAAACTCTTCAGCATTTTAATATTCCTACTGTTGAGGACCAGAGGTGCCATCTATGATGATCCACCAAACTACTATCGCGCGATAATTCAACGCAGCCAATCCGAAGCGTCCACGGTAACGCCATATTGTAGGGCACCAATCGTGGGTGCGCATTTATACAGCCATTTGTAATAATTTTAAATTTCGAGACACTTACTTACTTACCTTCTTCAACTACGCTAAACATTGTAACGAACGCATTATACATTTTGAAAATCAGGATTTATATTTTTAATTTCACGCAAAATACCTTGCAACGAGTCTAATCCTAGACATTTGGACCTTCGAGCCGGATTTGGAGCTTCTGAACCGAATTTGGATCTTCGTCGATCAGCTGACCTGCGCAACCATCCGACTCCATCTTCCCTGAAATACGCACGGGATACTTTCCAATCCAGGAGAAGAGGACTGCCGCAATCGAGACTCGCAAGTCTATGTATTGGACATCTCGACGACAGACAGGAGACGCTAAAGTGGTACGGCCAGCCATCCGCAATATCCCTAAAACCCTGGTTTCCATTTGTGTTAATACGTGTGCATTTACCAATTCCAGTGTGCTTATGTGCATCTTCATACCTGCGCTTTTGTGAGTGATCATCAGCCGTTGCTAGTACCGGCTGCATTCGCAGAGATCACCATAAACTGTAAGTACTCCTTATTTTCCACTGACTACCGAGATGAGCACTGATAGTGAAGTGAGGGCAAGATCAAAGTCCCCTTGTAAACTAACGGTTGATAGTGTTAATGTGCCGTCAGAGCTAAATAGTTTAATTAGAAAGCGAGGCACCGTAAAGGGCAGGTTAACTAGATTTTCTAATTACCTAGATAATGTTGAAGCAAATAAAGAGTTGTCCGAGAGGTTACTTGTGGATTTAAAACTCCGTGTACGTGGCGTTACGGGTCTTTAAGCTGAATTTAACGGTCTTCAAACTCAAATCGAAGAAATGGTTTCAGAAAGCGACTTAGATAACCAGTTATCGCAGCGCGATTTGTTTGAGGACTGTTATTACAGCTTATTGACTAGAGCCGAGTGTTTGTTGGGCACTGAGCCGGTTGCTGGAGGTTCTAAGTGCAGGGGCGTACAGCAGGCGGTCAAACTGCCTACAGTTTCAATACCTACATTTGGAGGCGATTACGAGAATTGGTTGGAGTTTCGAGACACCTTCCTGTCCCTTGTTCATAATTCCACAGAAATAAGTAGCATACAAAAATTTCATTATCTAAAATCATCACTTAAAGGCAGCGCTAGCTTAGTGATTGATTCCTTAGAGTTTTCCGCCACCAATTACGCTATTGCATGGGAGTTATTGCTTAACCGTTACAACAACACTAATTTACTGATTCACAATCACGTAAAGGCAATTTTTTCCATACCAAAGCTTACCAAAGAGTCACCTGCATCACTAAGGCTTCTAATAGACACTATTTTAAGGAATTTGCGTGCATTGAAATTGCTTGGTGAGCCCACAGACTCATGGGACACACTTATAATTTATATTGTTGTCAGTAAGTTAGATTCTAGCACAGAGCGCGAATGGGAGCAATATAAATGCACGCAATCATATTTAAATCATGACAGTGACTCCAAGGTAACTTTGAAAACTGATGATTTACTCCAGTTTTTAAAACGTAGGGCTGACATGCTAGAGACATTGTTAGTTTCGAACAGTAGTAAAAGTAATCACTATCACAATGTTTACAATAAAAAACAATCCACGCACGAAAATGTCAAAGTTCACTGCAATGTTTCTAGCAATAAAGCGCACACTAGTCAGCACCGCGTTAATACGTTGTCTTTTTGTGTAATGTGTAACGGTAAGCACCCACTATATTCTTGTGAAAAGTTTTTAGATTTAACAATAGCTTCAAAACTAGATTTAATCGTAAAGCACAAATTATGCAAAAACTGCTTGCGTTCGGGTCATACGGTGAACGACTGTAGGTTCGGACCTTGCAGAAAATGCAATAAAAAACATAACTCGCTCATTCATAATGACGAATTGAATGCAGTTTCTAGCGCGGCCTTATTATCTGCGAGTCCCGTTATCAATAAGCCGACGGGCGGCCCGAGCGCATCGCAGGGCAGTCAGCTGCTCGTGACGTCAGCGCCTCTCGCACCTTGTTATACGGATACCGCCACAATTTGTGATAAAGTTGAAACTATTCAATTAAATAAAGCGCATACCGATACCCGTGATCTATGTGTGCAACCTGTTTTGTTGTCGACCGCTATAGTCGAAGTTGCCGATAAACACCATAACTATCACACAGCGCGCGCGTTACTTGATAGCGGGAGTCAACGATGCTTTATTACAAAATCATTTTGCGAATTACTACATATTAAGGTTATACAGTCCACTCATGAAATACGGGGAGTAGGAAATTCCGTGTCACAGTCAACGCAGATTTGTGACATAGAAATAAAATCGCGCGTAAATACTTACTCCACGCGCATTACGTGTTTTGTTTTACCGCAAATAACATCAACATTGCCAGCTGTTAACATACAAAGCGCACAGTTCAGAATTCCTGACAATATTCAGCTAGCTAATCCGCATTTTTTGGAGTCCCAGAATATTGATATTTTGATAGGCGCGGATCGGTTTTGGGACTTACTTATAGAAGGTAAAATTCGTTTACCTAGCGGCCCGTTCCTCCAAAACACGCAATTAGGATGGATAGTGTCGGGCTCGTTAAACATAATTAATACACGCAATAGTTTCGTTCATTGTAACTTAACGCAGTCGATAGATTTGCAACTTCGTCGCTTCTGGGAGCTTGAAGAGCTACCTAAGGTTCAGAATGCGCTTAGTGATGATGAGCTGGAATGCGAAAAATCTTTCGTAATTAATACAACACGCGATACTAGCGGCAGGTTTTGCGTTCGAATTCCACTCAAAGAATCAGCTGATTCCTTAGGTAAGACGTACTCTCAAGGGGAACGACAGTTTTTAGCATTAGAAAAAAGACTTGATCGCACGCCCGAGTATAGAAGGCTTTATTCTGAGTTTATTCGAGAATATATTAAATTAGGTCACATGACACCTGTAGATTCCTTTGGTGATCCGCATTACATCATGCCACATCATGGCGTTTTCCGCGCTCATAGCACTACCACTAAGTTACGCGTCGTTTTTAATGGTAGTGCCCCGTCCACTAGTGGGAAATCGTTCAACGATATCCAGTTAGTAGGACCCGCGATACAAGGCGACCTATTAGCTATTTTGTTGCGCTTTCGGCAATTTAAATACACGGCCTGTGCGGATATCGAGAAAATGTATCGGCAGGTACTTGTATCACCTGATCAAAGGGACTTACAATTGATACTTTGGCGCGATGACTCATCACAGCCCATTGGCGTTTACCGCCTAAACACGGTCACATACGGAACCGCTTCCGCACCGTTTCTAAGTTGCCGTTGTTTAAAACAATTAGCTGCCGAGTGTGATGACTGTGACGTCAAACAGGTAATAAACGACAGTTTTTATGTTGATGACATGGTTTTTAGTCACGATGATAAAACTAAATTATTAGAAATTTGCGCAAAAACCGCGAAAACATTAGAATCGGGGTGCTTCCCACTACGAAAGTGGATATTTAATTTTAACGATGTTGACCAATCGCTGACGCCAATAATGCCCCAATGTGCAAAGGAATTAAAGTTAGATGAAAATGTTCATAGTAAAACGCTTGGCATTGGGTGGTTTAACTGTACTGATGAGTTTTATTTCACTACAGAGTTTCAAAACAATTCTACCCCTTTAACGAAAAGGATAATTTTATCAACTGTATCGCAAATATTTGACCCATTGGGTATCCTAAGTCCTGTAGCGATTCTCGCAAAGGTTTTGCTACAAAAACTGTGGTTGTTAAAAGTAGGATGGGACGATCCGGTTCCCAGTGACGTCACGCGAGCGTGGAAACGGTTTATCAGTGACCTATCCGTTTTAACTAATATACGTGTACCGCGACACGTCGTAGGCGATAGTCCAATTAGTATTGAATTGCATATTTTTACAGACGCGTCGCAAACAGCATACGGTACGTGTTTATATATTCGCACAATTAGCACAAATCAGATAACAGTTAGGTTATTGTGTTCTAAGGGCAAGGTCGCACCCTTACACCCTGTTAGTATTCCGCGACTAGAACTTCTGGGGGCACTGCTAGGCGCTCGTCTTTATAACAAGGTTCGCGAGTCGTTACAACTTAATTTTAACCTCGTTACTTTTTGGACGGACTCAACGATAGTGTTTGGATAGGATGGTTACGTATGGCCCCTAACCTGCTAAAACCGTTCGTTCAAAATAGAACCACAGAAATTCACGAACTTGCTAAGGAAATTCCGTGGCGGCATGTAAGTGGAAAGGATAACCCTGCTGATCTCGTATCACGTGGCGTCGGCCTGACTGACCTTTCTATAGCGTCATTGTGGTGGGAGGGTCCGTTATTCCTTCACGATCCAGAATTTGGTTCTGGAACGACCACGAACTCGTGCAATTTTGAGATCAATACGCATGACCTTCCAGAACTCAAACCTAGGAGTATACACACGTTGGTGGTAGACCAGCAGCCCTGTACGTCACTATTCCCATTCCACAGGTTCTCTCAATTTAATCGAATGATGCGCGCAACGGCGTATGTGTTGCGATTTATATATAATGCGCGCAATAAGGTCAACAAAAAAAAACCGGCGCGGTCGATGTTGATGAATTGAGAGAGGCTGTGAATACGTTAGCTAGATTATCGCAATTAGAGTCATTTCCTGACGAGTATGAGTCATTGTCAAAAACGGGAATCTTAAAAATAAAACATAATTTTAGTAAATTAAATTTATTTATTGGAAATGATAAATTAATACGAGTTGGTGGTCGCATCGAATACTCACCGCACTTCACATATGACAAGAAACATCCCGCACTCATATCGAGTAAACATCACTTTTCAGTGTTGCTCTTCCGCGACAAGCACAAGCAGCTGCTACACGCGGCGCAGCAGGCGCTGCTGTTCGCGCTGCGCGAATGCTGGTGGCCGGTAAGGGGGCGTGATCTCGCAAAGAAGGTAATACACGAATGTATTATTTGTAAACGCTTAAAAGGTAAAGTAGTCACTCCTCTTATGGGAAATTTACCTTCTGAGCGTATCACGCCAACTTATCCGTTCGCACAATGCGGAGTTGATTACGCGGGACCAGTGTTCGTATTGAATCGCAGCGGGCGGGGGGCTAAAACTGTAAAGGCCTATATATGTTTGATTATATGCTTCGTCACGCGCGCAGTACACTTGGAACTTGTCAGCAATCTGTCGTCCGACGCATATTTACTCGCTTTAAAGCGATTTATCTCACGGCGTGGCAAACCGGAAGTAATTTTCTCGGACAACGGACGAAATTTTGTAGGATTAATGAATGAGTTTAGAAACTTTTTAAATAATTGTTCATCTGATATATTCGAATACGCTAGTAGTCAACAAATTAAATTTAAATTTATACCTGCCTACTCTGCTCATCACGGTGGCCTCTGGGAAAGAGGAGTACAATCATGCAAGTACCATATCCATCGTGTAGTGGGCAACGCACACCTCACTTTTGAGGAGTTAACCACGCTATTGACACAAGTGGAAGCCGTCCTCAACTCTCGTCCTCTGAGTCCTTTATCCTCTTACCCTCATGACCTTGCTCCTCTCACGCCCGCTCATTTCCTGGTTGGTCGTTCACTCACAGCGCCTGTGACAGCTGCTGATCTGCAGTCTACGCCAGTCCACCGCCTCACACGCTACCAGAGGGTGGAACAACTGCGGCAGCACTTTTGGTCACGGTGGAGCAAGGAGTACATATCCGAGATGCAGACAAGGACCAAGTGGAGGCAGAATATTAACAACTTACAACCGGATACGCTTGTTGTTATCAAGGACGATAACCTACCGCCACTGAAATGGCAAATGGGTCGTGTGGAGCGCATCATACCGGGCAGAGACGGCATCGTGAGAGTGGCAGACATCCGCACAGCTTCTGGTGTCATTAGGCGCGCTGTTACCAGAATCTGTCCCCTCTTTTGTGACGAGCCATTGACCGACGCAGCGAGGGTTTCGTAAGCTGGTGCTTCCAAGGCCGGGGGCATGTTGAGGACCAGAGGTGCCATCTATGATGATCCACCAAACTACTATCGCGCGATAATTCAACGCAGCCAATCCGAAGCGTCCACGGTAACGCCATTTGTAGGGCACCAATCGTGGGTGCGCATTTATACAGCCATTTGTAATAATTTTAAATTTCGAGACACTTACTTACTTACCTTCTTCAACTACGCTAAACATTGTAACGAACGCATTATACATTTTGAAAATCAGGATTTATATTTTTAATTTCACGCAAAATACCTTGCAACGAGTCTAATCCTAGACACCTACTAAATATTACGAACCCTTATCATTTATGACTAGCGGCCGCTCTCGGTTTCACTCGCCGCGTGGTTGCCGTTACCATGGGAATATCAGGATAATTATAAAAATTTGCATACAATGTGGTTTTCTGATGTATAAGCTACATTGCTGTAAAGTTTCATCTTAATCAGTTCAGTAGTTTTTGAGTGAAAATGTAACAAACATTCATCCATCCAAATATTCTCGCAAACTTTCAAACTTATAATATTCGGTAGCAGGATAGGATATTTGCAAAGTTACTAGTTAGATCTACAGTGCCTACTACGCTGGAAAAGGAAAACCAATGCACCCCCCTGGTATCGAGTTGAAATTAAAACCATATATTCACGTTAACAATCTCTTGAAGCTGTAAAAAAATCAAACTTCAAAATTAACGTTAAAAGCAATAAGGCCATTTATGCCGCAACAACGTATACTTCGACACTCTCAAGAGAATCAAAATTCATATGATACTTTGCGTTGACCTAGAACTATGAAATTTGGCAAGTAATATCAAGTACAGGCAAAAATCTGAAAAAAAGAATACATTTGTTTAGAGTGGGGAAAACTGCAACGTGGATTTCCAATAACCGCAAATAATGTTCAGAAAAAGAAATCCTCCCTGTATGACTTAATGTGAATTTGAATTTATTTTGACTGGACTATTTGTCTTGTATGGTGATCGAACCCGGGACCCCTGAAGCAGATGAAGGTATAGTACCCCTGCGCCACACAGGTCGTCGTGCCAATAAATAAAACAGCTAAATTCTGATACACATTTTATTTTTCATTTTACTATACTACTTATTCGAGATTACATTTCTTAATCTAAGTCTTTGCGATTACGACATTTATTTTTATCAATCAGACATTTTCAAACAATATTTCAATACTTATTTAAAACTACATACATATAATCACTTCACATAGACCAATAAGGTAGCGTAGAAGATACTTATTTGTTATCAATTGAAAATCGTCTTTATAGTCTTAAGCATATGGTAGACATTTGCCCATACGCGGCTTTAAGATTTTTTCTCTCGCTATCCTAAGGTTACGTATTAATTTCAACCATGTGTTTATGACAATAACGTCGAATTTAAATTGATAACTAACAAGTATTATATCGTCACACTCTCAGTGTATGTTCACAATAAGATGATGTAAAATTTTCTCATAAATTACGAACCTTATAAACATAAAATTCAAATACAGATATTTGGCAGTTTCCGATAACGTGCCAGTTGTTTGAATGTACAGTCAACAGCAGCAACGGATTTACGGATTTTGTCGAATTTCTTCAATCTACTTTGTACTTTAAGACGTAAGCCGTTGAGTTCGGAATAGACTATTTGACAATGCGAAAAATAAAGTTTCAAATACTGTTAACAATATAAATTAAGACCTTAAAAATGGTTATTTATTAACGTACGTTGAAAATAATAATAACTTTATTTAAAAATCCGTGAATAAAAATGCATTTTTTAAACGTTTGTCACGTGACACAAAACGCTCCTGATTCGTCGAGTTTATGATGACGTCACCTGCTTGTAAACCTCGTTTGCCTACTTATGTGGATGATTATGTCCCGCAGATCAGAATACAGTCAACTGAAGTCACTGACCCCATTGCAGTGCCATATTGTCAATGTAACTTAAATATTGAATTTTTAATTTGATATTTTTCAGCAAATATGTACCACTCTACTCCATAATATAAAATGGATTTTAAAAACCTGTAAAATAGCCTATTGCCTGTGGTTTGACATTTTATATACACCCTAGTTACCGCTGACCGTACATTCGTCAGCACAGCAAGTTAACAGTCGTCGAAAATTGTTTTAACTACTAAGAGCCAATTTTACTAACATTTTGGTTGGTGGAAGGACTTATTATAAGTCCGCCTGGCTAGCTACCACCATCTTATCTAAGTTTGACGCCATAACAACAATTTTTTCAGCATTGTTGTGTTCCGGCAGTTCGAGATAAGATAGCCAGTTCCTCAGTGGTTGAGGATTCCGGGAGAAGCTCGCTTCCATCTTCAGCCTTATCAATACTTAACATCAGGTATGATGAAGGCTAAGAGTATTCCCGTTGTACATAAAAAAAATGTCACTTTCACGATTAAATCTAATCGTGTTTATTACATCGTTGTTTCCCTTTTGTGTTTAGCGTTAATCGTGATTAGTGGCAAAAATTCGCCCTCAAGCCGGTAACATCTATATGCATCTATCTGTACTTACAATCAGGATCACAAATATACCTAAATATTTGACTTAGAACCTTATATAAATAAGATTGGAGGCGATTTTTTGTCAATTAGTGATTGTATATTTGACACCTTGAATAAGTTGTTTTAGGGCCGATTTTTCAATCCATAAATATAATTTATCCCCCTATAGCCTTAGCACGGCTTTTATCGATAGCGCGTCGCTGTCCCATTCAGATCTCAGCGGGGTAAGCGAGACACCATCATGCGACATATTATATCACGTGATAAATAAATAATTAATAAATAATTGCATACAAACACACCAATTATCTAGCCCCCGTTAAGTTTCATGAAGAACTTGTGTTATGGATACTAGACAACGGATAAACATACATACTTTTTTTTGTAAATACATACATAATATACATATTTAAACACACAGACCAAGGCAAATAGAAATGTTCATGCACACAAATATTTGTCTTGTCCGGGGATCGAACCCGGGACTTCTGGCGCAAAAGGCAGGGTAGTACCCCTGCGCCAAACAGGTCGTCAAACACAGACACACACACAGATAGTGATATAACTATATTCATGCTAAGGGGGGGCTGATAACGTATTATACGGACAAATTGAAAACGAAATTGTCATTAATATCTCTTTTAAAGGATTTTCAATTCGGTATAGTAATTTGACAGCTGCCAATGTCACTTTGTAAAATAAACCTGTTTTAAACTGGAGTTTAACCCGAGTTCTTTTCGTAATAACACGTCGTGTTATGAGGCTCTATTTTTAACTCAATCTACCGTACAATTTCTATATATTACAAAATATATTTACTTGACATTGGCAAAATTCGCGAATTTTATCGCGAGCACGCCATTAATTAAGAAAGAATAAGAAGGAGAAACCTGTTTTAAATAATTTGCGTATATATAGAGTGCTTGGTGCGAGTTGTTTCTCCTTACTTACGACGATATTTGCGAATAGAGTTTAATTTTCAAACTTATTCTTATTGTATTAAGGCTGTCAAAATTTTACTCTGACGCGATGGTAACGTTTTGGACATTTGCAAACACGCTAGGCCCTGTTCAAGTATAGGAAGTATTGATTCCATTCGTCATCAGCCATTTTTTATGTCCCCACTGCTGGGGCACTGGCCTTCTTTATGGATGGATAAGGAGAACGGGCCATGACCCACCACGCGGGCCCAATGCCGATTGGTTGGTTTTAACGACTGCAAACGCAGCCGGGACCAACAGCTTAACGTGAGATAGTAAATTTTTGTGGTCACCCATCCCGTGACCGACCATTGCGAAAGTTGCTTAACCTCAACAATCGCAGGCCAAGCGCGCGAACCACTGCGCCTCGGGCTCCACGAAGGCAGCATTATTTTTACAAAATGACATTGACACCTGTCACATTACTCCACTGAATTAAAAATCCGACTGTAGTTCGCGATTACCACTTATTTTACTCGGGAATTTAAGTGACTGATGCTTTTTCCCAAGATTGAAAAATGAGCCCTTAGTATTTGAGCAACTTATAAATATCAGAGACGTATAAATTATAAGACAAAAAGATTCAAAGGAACAATAACCAATAGTTTTTTTTCACTCCAAATACCCTATTAATAACCTAATTTAGGGCCGATTTCATTACAGTCACACGCAAAGGTGGAAAAAATAACATCAATTTTTTTTTACGTAAATTACCGTATGTAAGTCAGTTCCCAGCAAGTATTTTAAAAATAATCTTATTTAGTTTGATGTACGCATATATCACGGCGTCGGTACGTGTCTTTTAACATCCTGTATATTTTTGCCAAATCAGAAGTTTTTTTTTTTACTTTTTCATACAAATTCAGCCAAACTACGTCTTTGTATGGAAAACTAAAAAAAAATTCTGATTGGGGAAAAAAATATATGCCATTCGATTATTTATATATACTTTGTTTTTAAAAAATGATGTGTTATTTAAAAAATTACACCTTCCAAGTTACATTTAATCACACCCACCCACGAAACAAAATTACAACAACCTGCCCCTACAGTTAGGCGCACCACAATAACAATACAGTACTTTCCCGGGCACCGAACCTACATCATAGTTATAATTCCACGTTAACTCTGTGCCTGCTTTAATATGGCAGAGGGCAAAGAACGCTACCCAGGGGAAGCGCGGGTCGTGAGTGTCCACGAATACGTTTTGGACGAATACGTTTGGAGTGCACGAGTGCTGGAATAAAAGCGTTATGGTTAGTTTTTTGCTGAATGGAATAGATTGAGAAAATTATTAAAACAATACAATAGGATAAGAACATACATTATTGACATTACACTCACCGGCACACCTAATCGCCCACCTCGGTATTTTCATACAAACATGCTCACTTTGCGACTCTATACTTAAAAATGACAATACATTTCTGCAAAGACATGTATGTTTAGATAAAGTATTCGACTGTCCAATGAAGCACTTTAAAGAGTTTTAAAAATCTCTTCCCGTTTCCAAACCTTCATTTAAGCAAAGTACTATTATATGGCCTTAACATTGCATGGAATGTAGAATACGCATCGTGTGTCTGGAATCCACAGTATTCGGTATATATAAATTGTATTGAAAGAATACATGATAAATTCATTAAGAGAATGAAATATAAATTTCGAAATTTTGTCGATGACGATATTGTTTCCCTTACTTTGCGAAGACAGCAACGCGATCAAATTTTATTGTATAAGATTGTTAATAACTATGTCGACTCGCCTAATCTGCTAAGTAAAATTTTGCTAAGATGTCCGAGGTTCAACACAAGGTCATGCGGTACATTTTTTATATCTAATTCTCGTACAAACTATATGAGAAATCGTTTCATACTAAGATCCATGAAATTATACAATTTGAAGTATTGTCATATCGACATTTTCTGCACTAAACCTAAAAAATACAAAATGTTGTTACTTACTCAATAGTCTGTAAATTGTTATTTCCTTTGTAATCATGTATCACTGGATTGTTTGAATGTGTTCATAACTACCTGTTGTTTTTACTAGATTCAACTTTATTCAACTTTAGACACCAATGTTTAAAATCTATTTGTGGAAGCTGTATTGCCAAATGTGTTATTTATTTGTGAAACCTACATGTGTTGTAAAGTTGCTGTTTGTTTTCCTAATAAACTAAATAAATAAAAATGTGATGAAGCATTAATTAAAATAACACAACTATTACGGATTTAAGTGAATTTTATAGTGCACTAAATTCGTAAAAATTCATAACTTTTAATTTTGCATTTTACAATGTTATTTTTATGTGATAAATATTAAACAAGAAAATATACTAGAAAAAGCAACAAGTCTCATGTCGCCCTGATGGGATTCGAACCCGCATTCATGGGAATCCTTGGGAGTGCATTAGGCCGGATTCCCAAGGATGCGGGTTCGAATCCCGTCAGAGCGACATAAGACGTGTTGCTTTTTTTTATAATATTTTCTTGTTTAATATTTATTTCGTAAACAATCTTACATTTCAATGATGAGAGCGTGAAGAAACTTAAAATGACTGTGCTTATGAAGCATTCATTATTCTGCCTCTATGGACAAATGCAATTGTTCCGGTACTCATTCAAAATGCTTATTGGACAGTCGAACGCTTAACTTAAACATTAGCATACAAATCTTTGCAGAAATATATTGTCATTTTTATGAATAGAGTCGCATAGTGAACATGTTTGTATGAAAATAACGGAGTAGGCGGTTAGATGTGAATAGAAGGTAGAATCAGAATATAATAAAATAAGAAAAGATTAGAATCAGAAAAAAATTAAATAATGTTATTTTTCTTATATTTGAGTTTTGCATTCACAATTTTATTCATTACGATAGTTTTTATATTAAAAAAAAACAAGTCTCCAAAGTAATGTATCAAATTAATCATTTGGACAAAAAATCAAATCAAAGAAATGCAATCCATACGACGCTGACTGTTCAGTTTAATAATAGAAAATACTTAAAACAATATACTTCAGTTAAAATATTTAGAAAATAAATAGATGAACCTGAATCATGAATTATAAGTACTTACGTTGAGATACCGTCCGATGTTCCCTTGAACCTTAGCGTCCATAATGTAACACGCCTCGTCCTTGCCGAAGTAAGACCGTACCGATCTGAGGAATAAGAAATTCATCATCATAATCATCACCAATTTTTAAGTCTCAGATGCGGATGCACTGGCCGATGAATAAGGGGAATAGACCAATCACTGACTCGACTGAAAAGGAGATATTTTGAACTATTAGTATCTGAGATAACTGATAACTATTTATGAATGATCACTTTCATGGTATTTGATTTGACATTTTGTTTTATTGAAAATGGCTACCTTTGTAAAGTTTTTAAGCAAAATGAAAACATTATTTGCCGTAATTTTTATGGGAATCTTAAGATTGATTGTTTCTTACATAAGAAAAGTGCTTATGAGCTGACCCAAATTCCAAATAAACTTTTACCCTCTCCTTTGGCTAATTTCTTCTTCTTTCTTAATTAATGGCGTGCTCGCGTTAAATACGCGAATTTTCAAGTAAATATATTTTGTAATAAAGAAATTGTACGGTAGATTGAGTTAAAATGGAGCCTCACAACACGTGTTATTACGAAAAGAACTCGGGTGAAAACTATTTCCCTAATTTAAACGTCAAATCTAAGCGAGTAAATCAAAACTAGTCAATACCTTACCCCACCAACATGTTATTTTCGTATTAAAGTTCATTGAAGCGTAGTCTATTTGCTTGTATTGTCTATGATTGAATAGTAATTTTGACTCACCTGTATTTAGATTTAAACTCGTTTGATGCCATTCCTGCCTGGGCCATGAAACGTGAGGGCTCGCGCACTGTAAACGTTATAATAACGTTAATTTATTTATTTTGACAATCACACCAACTATAATATAATCCGATGTTAAATTGGCTGAAGTAATCTGACAATGTCACTTTGTAAAAATAATGCAGCTTAAATTGTGCCGTGTGGTGACGGCCTAAGAATACAAGTGTCACCACTACCTTGCTTGCCTGGGATGTCGTAAAAGTCGACTAAGAGGCTCGACGCATTGGACACCTGTGCGAGAGGAGAAGAGGGTTTGTTTCAACCCTCTACCAACCCGTCTGGCCAGCGTGGTAGCAGTAGGCTAATAACCTCCTATGAACGCCACAATAGGCGTGAGCTAGGAGAGGCCTATGTCCAGCAGTGGACGCCCACAGGCTGATGTTGATGATGATGAAATTATACTTTAATAATAATATAATAATATTGAATATGTGTACGTAAATGGAATCACTACTGAATTGCAACTTGATCTGAGCATATCATTACTACATTACATTTTAAGGCAGCATTATCTTTTTTTTTTGTAATGTCTTTCTTGTGTTCCTTACAGAAATTCCGCCAACGTCCCGTAATGAAAGATACACTGATTACCGGAAGAATGTATATAATTTTGGAAGAATAATCGGAATAGTCGAAAATGTAACCATTCCGATTTTCACTTGAAATTATTCTGCCTTGATCTTTATCTTTCTTTACAGAATTATCTTTACAAAATGACATTGGCACCTGTCAGATTACTCCAGTAAATAAAAAAACCGACTTTAGCTAGTCCAAGACATGTGAAACCAGTAGTAGTAGGAATATCATATTTTGGTCGTACTACAACAACCACATCTTTTATTTTGTTTTTTTTTATGAACTACGGGGACACTCTTAGCCTTCATCATACCTGATGTTATGTATTGATAAGGCTGAAGATGGAAGCGAGCCTCTCCCGGAATCCTCAATCACTGAGGAACTGGCTATATTATATCTAACTGCCGGAACAAAACAATGCTGAAAACATTGTTGGTATGGCGTCAGACTTAGATAAGATAGTGGTAGTATAGTAGTGGGAATCGAACCCCTGGGACCCCTGGGTCTGATACCGGTGGTTGTACAGTCAGCAACGAAACTTGCCGAACAAAATAACGTTACAAAAGACGCTAGACACATGAACTGTACATAAGTTACTGATCATAGTTACAAACAAAATTCCATTTACATTATAAATTTCCAAAAGTAGCAATACAGTATATTTCCAAAAGTGACTGGACATTATATTTTCAAAAGTGGCTGGACAGTAGACTTCCAAAAGTGGCTGAACAGTAAACTTCCAAAAGTTGCTGGACAGTATATTTCCAAAAAGTGGCTGGATAGTAGACTTCCAAAAGTTGCTGGACGTAGTATCGTCTAAAAGTGATTTGTTAGATCATGACCGGACCAATTTTCGAATTTAGACTCATACCAATCACCGAAAAAAGTACAGCACTGTCATCTAATACATTTGACTCTTTCATTTTGGTCGTGACATCATTGACATGTCATTTGTTTGTTTTGTTTTGTTTTTATCAGACTCTCGCTTCTTACGCTTTTTTACTATTTTGATTTTAACCGACGTCAAAAAGAGGAGGTTCTCAATTCAATTGTGTTTCATGACATTTATAAATAAAATTTACTAATTATTTTCTTTAATGGATAAGTTACACTCCAAGGGGTGGTGGTGGCTTTATTCAGGATTGTAGAAGTCAGTTTTATAAATTTTCAATTTAATAGTTTACTTATTACCATACCATACAAGGTTTTTTCGCGGTGTTACTTGTAGATTGTTCATATAACTCCAATTTATACCCACTGAAATATTTGATAATAACATGAATGAATTCAATTAAGTCAATATCTACTTACGTTTATAACTTAATTTAAAAAGTTTTTTATTTTATTTTATTTCCTAGATATCGTGTTCTCAGAAATGCGTATCGATCGGACTGTAAGATCGAAAATATTGTTCTACCTGTGAAATCAGCACACTTTTCACTACAGCTTCACAGGGTTTTCCACCACTTAAATAAAACACAACGTATTTACTTCACTTTGCACAATTTATTCTTTTGTAACACTGAGTTCGGGCATAGTTACACCTTGTCGAGTGATCACACGAGAATGACCCGTTCCGAGTGCGGTGCCGGCCTTTATAAATTTTCCCCACCACACAACTGTCAAACCACAGATTAGTAAAAAGTTACGTCGTGACAAACAGTTGCCACTGTTGTTGGTGTTGCCAAAGTGCGTTGAAGCGACTGAGCCACTAGGTAGCGTTGTGTGGCAGCACATTATTGTTACAGTCGGCCATCCGACTCGAAACGAGTCCTCTCGTTACAGTTACAAAATTAATATAATTTATGTTATTATTACTACATCGTTTTTTTCTTCTTTATAAATTGATTAATTAAAAGATCTGTCAGTAACACAATCATTTCTATTTAAAATCATCTATATTAACAATCACAAATATGCAATGTATTTCTTTGATAATAATTAAAACAACTTACAGCTACGACACTTTATAAATATTGTGAGTGTGTGAATGAAAACAAAAAGAATAAAGTATTTTTTTCTTGTTATGTGCTTATTTTCTTTACTTTAAGACATTAATAACTAAATCATGCTTCCGAACAGAATCAACATCTATTAATAATCAAAATTATATTATTGTCTTACCATGCCTGAACAATATCTCACTCCCCTAATCTAGCTAGTCCTATTCTTCTGTTGATTCGTTATCGCTAGAGCTATCACTCGTTGGATTATTATTGAAACTGAGCCATGGGAATATCTTATCAATAGAAACAATTCCTTCATAACGTTTGCCTTTTCTTGTTAGAGGAGTATCCTCAATAACGAAACGATCATTAGGCAACAACTTTTTAATTCTAAAAGGACCTTGACATTTTGATTCGAGTTTTTTAGATTGACCTGTACTACCTACTATAGCTCTTATTACTCTAACAAGATCTCCTTCCCTATATTGGGTACACTTCTTTCTATTTCTATCGAACCTTTCTTTATTTCGGTCTTGATTTTTATTGATTAATATTCTAGCCTCATTCCTTAAGTCGTCTAAGCCTTCATTCATAACACCATCTTCTACTTCTTCAATAACATTATTTAGAATACCTTGTGAAGGGTTGTTAATTTTTTTACCAAATAGTAATTCGGTGGGAGTTTTTTTTGTTATTTCATGCACCGTAGAATTTATCCCCATTTGTACATCTTGGACATAGTCATCCCATTTATCTGGACTTTTGCCATGAGACATCGCTCCTAAAGAAGCAAGGATTGTGCGGTTGTAGCGCTCCACCTGCCCGTTAGCGCGAGGCGTAGCGACTGAATTTAAGATGTGCTTGATTCCCGACGTTTGTACAAACGATTTAAACTTTTTGCTAGTAAAACTAGTTCCCCTATCGGTTATCGGTACCGAAATAGCTAAAGAAGTTTTTGAATACTTTGATACTTGCTTTACTTTTAGTGCTACGTACTGGTGTCAAGTTAACATATTTTGTAAAGGAATCGACGATCACCAACAAATACATGTTTCTACGCTTACTACGCACGAACGGCCCTAAATGATCGGCGTGTATTGTGTGAAATGGAATTTCGATTTTTGGGATGGGGTGAAGCTCCCCTTCTTTTGCTCCAGATGGGAGTTTGTGATGGGCACATTCCAAGCAAGCTGACACATATTTCTTGGTAAATCGTCGCATTTTAGGGAACCAGAAGTAAGCGCGAAGCCTTTGCAATGTTTTTTCTATTCCGAAATGCCCCACGTCGTCATGATTTGCTTTTAATAGTTGCCACCGAACACCCCTAGGGACAACCCAGCGTATTGTGTTTTCATCAATTATACGAAAAACTTTGTTATTCTTTAATTTATAATCTTTATGTATCTTAGCAACTTTAGAAGTTGAAGGATCTTCCAGTATATCCTTCAACAATTTTATTTCCGAATCTCCAGACTGAACAGTAGCTATCCAATCTTCAGTAGTAACCGTCAAAATATCTAATGCATGTGGTTGTTCTGCTTCTGTAGATACGGGATTTCTACTGAGTGCATCCACATGAGCCATTCTTTCCCCTGGCCGGTATTCAATTTCACAGTCAAATTCTAAAAATTGAATCCACCACCTTGAAATACGTGGTATTAGGTCACGTTTAGTGAAGGTTGAACGCAAAGCATTACAATCTGTGACTATTGTGAACTTGATACCAATCAAGTAAATTCTGAATTTGCTCAGTGAACTCACCACAGCTAATGTTTCGAGTTCAAACGAGTGTAATTTTTGCTCGTCGATAGTAGTCTGCCTGCTGTAATAGGCCACGGGTCTCCAAGGATCTGAACCTAAGCGTTGTACTAAGATGCCTGCTAAACCCATCTTGCTTGCATCTGTGTGTAATTGCGTATCAGCTCTATGATTATACAAGGCAAGTACGGGTCTTTTTATTAAATGGCCCTTTAAGGTCTCAAAAGCATTATCTTCAATAGGGGTCCATCTCCAGACAGCATCCTTCCTCAAGAGACCCGTCAAAGGTCGCGCTATCAACGCGAAATCTTTGACAAATCTTCTAAAGAAACTAGCCAAACCTAAAAACATACGGGTTTCATGTTGGTTAGTTGGAGTTGGGAACTTGGAAACAGCTTGGACTTTTTGGAACCCCGGTTTTATTCCTTCCTTGCTGATCTCGTATCCCAAAAAATCAATAGTAGTTTGGAAAAAGTTACACTTACTCATTTTTAAAGTTAAACCACTTTTTTTTACAAGAGTAAGCACTTCCTCCAAACGAGCTAAGCCTTCGTCAAATGAACTAGCTGGTACCAGAATATCGTCCATATAAATTACCACGTATTTAGTACCTTATGTATAACCCGTTGGAAAACTGCAGGTGCGTTTGCCAACCCAAAAGGCATACGAACAAATTCGTACTGCCCATCAGGTGTGACAAACGCGGTTTTCTCGATTGACTCTTCAGCGATGGGTATCTGGTGGTAGCCTGACGCAAGGTCAAGCGTAGTGAATAGTACCTGCCCTGACAGTTGGTCGAGCAAGTCTTCAATTCTTGGGAGAGGGTAGTGGTCTCGTTTGGTCTTGTTATTGAGTGCGCGATAGTCGACGCAAAGTCTCTTTTCACCAGATTTCTTGTTTACCAAAACAATTGGGCTAGCATACGGTGATTTAGACTCACGAACTATCCCGCACTCAACCATTTCATCTACCATACCTTGGACGTTAACCCTTTCCGAATGTGACATTCTGTAGGGTCGGTAGACAACTGGTTCGGAATCCTTAAGTTGAATCACCATTTCAGCTTCTGAAGTGTAGCCCAAGTCTCGCATACTGGTAGAGAAACAAGCTTTGAATTTTTCTAAGAGATCAGCCAGTCTTCGTCTCTCTACAGGGGATAGACTCTCTCCGCATGAGATGACTGACTGATCAACCTGGGAATCCTTATCACTTATGACTTGAAGGACTTTTTTGGTTGCACCTAAGTATCTAGCTCGGGTGACTAAGGAATCCTTAATTACAGTAACAGGTTTTGTACCCAGGTTTTGTAATAGTAATAAGCACGTTCCTGAATGAATTTCATATTCACCCGGTAACAGATAATGTTCTTGCCCCAAACATCCCCTTACCGAGCCACCAATATATACGTTCCCGTCAATTTTATCATTAGATTTAACTCGTATTGTCTTCATTTCACCTACCCCTATTGTTGTATCACTTTCAGATTTTAATAAAATTTTAATGTTATCCAAGCTTACTTTTTCAAATTCCAAGTCGGTTGGCGTCTTAATTATGCGTACACTTGGTCGCTCGGTAAAGGTATGCCCTAATAACACTGGACTGTTTATCAAATAGTCATCTACAACGAATGCATCGACGTTTCTCTCTAACACGCCCTGTACCTCAATGGTAATGTTAGCTATGCCTAAGGGTAAATATGGTACGTTTCCTAAGCCGCGTAATAAAGGACCGTCAACAGCTGTCCAAGACATATCCAATTTTTCAGCGTCTGTCTTACGAACCAGAGTCGCTTCGCTACCCATATCTACCTGGCAAGCTATTGGCTTGCCATTGATTTTGATTGCTATCCTATACTTATTGTTTGAACTGCCACCCGACAAGCCAGGCATCGTGTTTATATTGTCAGGTGTTAACGTAGGAGTATCATTCAATGGAGCAGGTAATCTGTCCGTTAAAGGCTCATCCATAAGGACTCTCAAAACAGTTTTGTCCTTTTCGGACTCTGGTTTTGAGTTTTTCTTGGGACATTCGGAAATACTATGGCCAATCAGGCGACAATACGAACATTGAATGATAGGTTTTGGGCATTTAGCGCATGGATGCCCTTTTTCCTTACAGTTAAAACATGTGACACTGTCGGAATATTGTCGTGGTTTAAACTTATTAGAAATATCGCTTACTTTATTCACGGGTCGGTTAACGAAAATATTATTGCCAGAAGTGGAACGCTTATCCTTTTTATTGTCTAGGCTACTATCTTTTAATGGTATCTTAACAGTTTTAAAGAACTGTAAAACTTGCTCTGGTTTTTCAAATTTAGCTGCTTGAGCTCCTACCCGAACACCTCTATCGTCTAGCCCGTGAACTAAACAATCTATTGCTTCCTTGCCGAAAATTTTGCAGCGGTTTAACAAATTAATTTTTGAAAAGTAATACAATTCGAGTGATTCCCCAAATCGGGCTCTCTTTGCTAGCATCTCAGTTAGTAACTCTGCATAATTTTCGGTAGCCGGAAACGATTCTGTCAGTAAATCCTTCCACTCTGACCAGGATCTTTTTAGGGAGGGTAAGCCTTGATACCAAAGCTTAGCATGCCCACTAAGCTTGGGTAAGGCATAATGTATTGTTTGTCTTTCATCCCACCCGTATATCTCAGCACACTCATCAACCTTGCCTAACCAAACAGTGATTGATTGTTCCTTACTCAAGGGATCGAACTCCGGTAAGACATTGTTCAGGTTAGGAAAACTGTTACGCTCGGTACCATGATTCTTAAAAGCTTTAAAAAATTGTTCTAGAAAAATAGATGTTGACTCACCGGATCTGTAGTTGTCCCTGCCAGGGCTCCGATACTTGTCCCTTCCAGGGCTCCGATACGTGTCCCTTACAGGGCTCCGATACTCGTCCCTTACAGGGCTCCGATACGCGTCCCTTACAGGGCTCCGATACGTGTCCCTTACTGGGCTCCGATACTTGTCCCGTACAGGGCTCCGATACCTGTCCCTTAGAGGGCTCCGACACCTGTCCCATCCAGGGCTCCGATATTTGTCCCTTCCAGGGCTCCGATAGTCTTTCCTACGTCTCCGGTCACGGAGCTCCGACCCTTTCTCCCGTTCCCGGCGCTCAGTTTTCAACTGATTTTCTAAAACATACAATCGCTGTCTTTCCAATTCTAGCTCTTCACGCAGTTCCCGGTTGGATGGACTGCGACTTCGTGTATGGCTACGACGCCTTTTTGAATGGCTACATTCACGACCATCTTTAGAGCTTCCATGTTTGTTAACAGTAGTTTCAACTCTTTGTAATATGGGGCTGCTTGAACCAACCGATCCTTCCTCACCCATATTTTCCATATTTGTTGGACGGTGTGGACCTGAAACTTTCAACAGAAGTATTTAGCAATCTTTTTCCTTATTATCCAAGCAGTGAGTAGAGGAGGACGGTCAAATATATTAATTATGTAAGTAAATTACTTAGAGGTTTCTAATAGTAATAGTATTTTTTTGTTAATTTTCACTCGCATCAATTAGCCTAGTCCCAAGTAAGCACTGTAATGCTTGCGTTATGGAACCCTACAATAACGGATAGAAATACGTATAGATGCAAGGATAAGTATATTTTTGTAGTAATTGAAGCAGCCATGACTCGTTTACACATACGTGTATTCATCATCATGACCTCGAAGTAGAGCACACCGGTGTGCATACCAATCAGACACAGGGATTGCCATATTACTAACAGAATCGTTCAGTACCGATTCATAAATGTGGTAGAATGTATAACTTTGAAACGGCATGAAAACAAAGACTTTGTAGGCATGTAGGTATGACAACGTGGTACGATTCAATGATAATAAATAAGAGAAGAATATAAAGTTTAAAAAAAAAAGGTAGCAAGGGGACGAAATATTTCTGATAGTTAAGCTTGACATTGAACATTTGCAAAATATTAGACTCGCCAACAAAATATTTATTATATGTTTCAGTTTTACTACAATGAAATATTTACATGTGCATGCACAAGGTGTCTAATCCATTTATTTTCACTTTTGGTGAAATATTATGTATTCCAAGTATACGAAAATAAAATGACATAAATAGCAATATAAACGTAAGCGTAGAAATAATCCTTCAATTATTATATCTGGTTAAATTTATTCTACTATCTTTTATTTACATTAGAAAAGTTGAAGTGGAACATGCTTAATTGTTGTGGCTTGTTGTTACTTTAACTTTATAGTTAACTATAACTTATTCCAAATTTGTCCATCCTCATTCAGTAAATCACGGTGGTTTTAGAGAGGAGTTCACGACATCCTTTCTTCCCCAGAAGCTACTAGCTTATTTATATTTTATGTAAATATAGCCTATTTCAACACTGAATAAGTCACTATCGTAACTTAAAATGTTCAATTAATTGAAATAATTTTTGAGTCGTTTTAGAATCCCTAATTATTAGATTAAAAAAAAAAATACATTCACTGAATAATTCGTACTTTCAAAAGGGAAAAGAAAAAAAATAACACTTTACGTACCTGGTTGTCGTATCCCTCTTCTGAGTTGTGAAATCAGCACACTTTTCACTACAGCTTCACAGGGTTTTCCACCACTTAAATAAAACACAACGTATTTACTTCACTTTGCACAATTTATTCTTTTGTAACACTGAGTTCGGGCATAGTTACACCTTGTCGAGTGATCACACGAGAATGACCCGTTCCGAGTGCGGTGCCGGCCTTTATAAATTTTCCCCACCACACAACTGTCAAACCACAGATTAGTAAAAAGTTACGTCGTGACAAACAGTTGCCACTGTTGTTGGTGTTGCCAAAGTGCGTTGAAGCGACTGAGCCACTAGGTAGCGTTGTGTGGCAGCACATTATTGTTACATACCTGTCGACTATTTATGATGATTGTACATGTATTTATGACCTTGACTGTACTAAAATTTTCAGCGACTTTTGAAGATGCCTGTATCCTCTAATAATTTTTTTTCATATTCCTAATCTTCCTAGCCTTCTAGTTTATTTCAAGAGATTTTTCCGTTGAACTGTTTCTTTTCTATTAAACCTTTTTTTTGACAAGTAGCTATTTTATACATTTAAAAATATGTATCAAGAAAAAATTAAGTTGGGGGTACACTAATACCAACATCAGGAAACGCTTTCTTATATCAGTTCGCCAATCAGTCAATTATCAACAAAAAAAAACTCAAATAGAAATAGGTACTTATAAACATCAACTCGACCTCCTGTTTAAGTTTCTCAGAACGTTTCGTTTAGACCCTGTATAATAGGATTAATAAACACCGATTGCCGGTCCGGCGACAAATTTATACATATCAGCGGATTTATGTAGTCAGTCATGTTCAGCAAATTTTGATATTTTACAGATCAGGCTAATTATGTAATTAAATATGTTCAGCTACTTTTGTAAAAATAATGTACATCGACCTATGGTATTCCCAAATGTCTACAGAGATTTGTACAACAGCCTGTTCAGTTAAATATGAAACTTTATAGTGTGCAGGTGTTTTAAAAATTTGGATTTGTTCATGGACTTTGGTTGCTGACTGTACCACTAGACCACAGAGGCGGTTAAAATCTATTTTACAGTAGGTTGCACCATTTTAATATTACGGTTACCATAACGTTTACGCTGTTAATTCCCATACATTTTTTCAACTGTAAACGTAATGCCGATACAGCCGGTTGCACCAAAAAATAATTTTACGAAATCGTAAAAAGTAATCGTAACTTGCTTGTCAAAGTAAAAATGTACTTAGATAGATATACATACTTAACAGAATATAGATATAGATATACATACCTAATATATATATATTACTTACTTATTACTTATATATATATATATATATATATATATATATATATATACATCCTACAACCTTTTTGGCGTCATGCACGTAGTGCATCAATACGACGTCCCCCAGTTCCGCTTACTTTTTTTAACATGTCGTAATGAATATTGCTTAGTTTTTTTATTTCCAGCTCCGTGGGATACGTCATTTTCCGATAATTTTATTTTTCGCGATATTCGTCTTGCAGTCATGCACCAACATTTTTGAACCCCAAACCATAGTGATACATTATAGGCATCCTAGATATATTGGTCGTAATTTACCTATGACATCGATTATTTAACGTCCTCACAGGATGGACGGTATTTGGGAGTGCGACGTTGCCAGCTTTAGGTTTATTATCTCTTTCTATCGCTTGTCTGTAGAGTTTTAATTTGTTCCAACATTCGTAAGGTCTATACCTACATTTATGGATGCCCCATATGTTACAGTATGTAACTACCAGTACCTACCTTATAATTATCCAGTTACAAAGTCTGTTGTGTTGGAATGAGCATAGATTAATGGATTGAGTGGTACATGTATGACAGTCTTTCATGTAACACATACAGAAAGGTTGTGTACCTGCCAAATTTCATATTAATAATAAAATGATAGTTTATAATAAAATTAAAAATGTAATAGGAACAGTTCTTACATCTTAAAGTTGGTAGCATGCAGCCACATAGTACCGCCTGGAATAGTACCGTATTCCTGCAATCAAGATCGCCAGGTTATTGAACGTCGGTATATGACTATTGAGCGTCCGTATACAGCTATTGGCCGTCCGTATATGGCTATTGAACGTCCGTATACAGCTATTGGGCGTCCGTACAAAGTATAAGGCTTTACGTCGTTTGTTGATACCAAATAACATACCATTAATTTATGATTTTTTAATTTTTGCCTTTTTCAATGCTATTTTTATACTTATGATATATATTACATAGAAAAATATTGAAAAAAATCAACTCGGCCACAAGTGAATTCTCAGATGGGACTCGAACCCACGACCTTTGGAAATCCGGTCCAATGCTCTGACCACCGAGCTACTGAGACTTTCGGAGAGAGACTTTTAGAGAGCTAAGTCTCGGTAGCTCAGTGGTCAGCGGTGATGGATTGTTATCTATTTATGAATAAAGTATTTAATAATAATAACTACTTTCCTTTAATTCTACATATTTATTTATCTACATTTTATTGACATAGGGTAATGAAATCAAACAAAAACTAAGAACATGTAAATGTAATTACTTTGATTCACATAGTCATTAAAACTAGCGGCCGCCTGCGGTTTCACCCGCGTGGTTCCCGTTCCTGTGGAAATATCGGGATAAAAAGTAGCGCTTACCAAATTTCATCTAAATCCGTTCAGTGATTTTTAGGTAAAATAGTAACAAAAAAACAAAAACTGACATATTTTAGTTATAATAATAAGTAGGATATATTTAAAATTGCTATACCTACTTATTATTTCCAAAACATCTCAAACTTTTAATAAAGCTGAGTTGTTTGCTCTGTGTCAAACAAACTTGTGTTAAAAATTTATGCCAAATTTGTCAATTTGCAAACATCGTCATACATTTTATATAAAGTTAGTTTCACAACGGATCAATTATACTATAACTAATCAACATCACAACAACCACTAATGAAATGACTTTAGATGACTATAGATGATAGCGCTTAGTGCTAGACCTGAAAGTTTGATATTGTTTCTAAAACATTTCAGACTTTAGCTAGTAGCACAATCAATATCACAACAATATCGTAGAATATCTTAGACTTCAGCTATTTAGCTTCTATAATTAATAACATGAAAACGATTAATACCAGACTTTAGTTGCTGTAGTTTAAACATCATAACTACTAAGATAGATACCTAATATCTTTATTGGTATTTGTTATTTGGTGTCAACAAGTCGGTTTGTTTTATACTTTGTACGGACGCCCAATAGCTGTATACGGACGTTCAATAGCCATATACGGACGCCCAATAGCCGTATACGGAAGCCCAATAGCCATATACGGAAGTTCAATAACCTGGTCATCTTAATTACAGGAATACGGTACTATTCGAGGCGGTACTATGTAACTGCAATCTACCAATTTTAAGATTAAAGAATTGTTCATAGTAAAAGACAATGAGCATTTTTATATGAGTTGGGTCCCAACATTCGTAACAAGTTGCTACTAGTATAAACATGTATATTTAGGCTTTTTTTATGACTAATAATACAATTTTCTATTACATAATAATTATAGGGCATAAAGTAAAGGAAAGGTTATTGTATAAAATTACACCCTAAAACCTCGATATACATATATTATACAGGGCACCTCTGAAGAGACTGCAGCAGTCACTATCGAATCAAAGGCTTTCTCGTAGTCCACAAACGCTAATAAAAGTGGCAGATTATACTCCTCGGTCTTCTGTATAACCTGCCGCAGAAACCACTATAACTCGTACTGCACGTAATACAGAATTAGGCCCATACAAAAAAAAACTACACTCATTTAGATCATATAGGTAGAAAAGTGTTACAACTGTAGTATGTGCATACGCATGTACCTAACGGAAATGTAATTAGGTCATGTCGCAAATGACGTATGTAAAGTTAGCGAGTAAGCACTTTAGTTTACTTCAATTATATTGTATTTTAAAAACACTTAATAAATGGACTTCGACGAGTAACGATGGTTTTATCTACCGCCTGCTCCCTATATTATCTTATGGCGACCTAGCCATTGGAACCGCCTTAAAAACTACCATTTTTTTTTTTAACATCAAGATTGAAGAAAAAAAAAACGAGAAAGAAAATTTTCAAGATCTCAAGCAAGAAGATTCCAAGAAAAAGATTTCAAGCAAAAAAAAAAATAGAAGAAGATTTCAAAAAAAAGATTTCAAGAACGAAGATTCAAGATAAAAAAAAAACAAGAAAGAAGAATATTAAAAAGACCAAAATTTTCAAAAAGAAGAATCATGGGCAAACCTTATTCAAAAGAGCAAGTTATCGTTGCACAGAATGCAAATGGAGAAGCATCTTCCACAGCGACTCAGTACCATAACGAGAAACTGGCCTTGATGGAAATTTTGATCGCCGTGACTGTCGTCATACTAGTACTCGGTGTCTTATACTTTATCTTCAAGAAGTGTAACAAGAACTTTGTTCGTACCATGCAACGAGAGCTGAACAGAAATAACATCGCCACTATCTCGCGCGCTGACCTGACCTCTAGTGCAGTTTAAGAAGAAAGAAAATAATCAAGAAGAGTCCAGGAAAGGAGCCACCACCACCAGAAGCAGAAGCCAACACCACCAGGAGCCAGGAGTGTAGCAGCCAACGCAGCCGGAGTCACCCCGCAACAGCAGCGCCACGCCGCGCGTGCCAGCACGTTGCTAAGCCCCAGCTCTGCCTCGGCCCTCTCAACAGCTCGATACGTATTTCTTCTAAGCAACGCTTAATTATTCGGTATGAAGGTACTTACTTATTATTTCTTATTTTACTTTATTATTATATTTAAAATAAATATTTTTGAAAATTAATATTAGTTACGAGTTTAAACATTATGGTATTTTTTTTTGTCACTTTAACTATTTAATTACTTACCTAAGTTAGATTATGTCGAATATTATTTTAAAGTTAAATGAGCTTCTTAAATCATTGAATTATATTAGAGAATATTTAGTGAAGTTAGGTCCTGAAAGAAGGCAGCAGGAAATTGGTTTAAATAAAGTTAAAGAAGCTAAGCATTTACATTCGACCTTGGAGAGTATTTTGCCTGTGTTGCACTCTCAGATTGAAAGTGAACAAATAAGTTCTAAAGATATAACGTCAGTTCATAAAATAATTAGTGACATAAATATTATATACGCTAAAATAATAGATTTATCGATTCCTAAGTCGAAAAGTTTTGAATCATCAAAAATGGCTACTAATAGTGAGTTTGATATAAAAACCGCTATTGCTTTATTACCGGTAATGACGGGACAAGAATCAGTGACTAATTCTCTTATTAATAGTATCGAATTGTACAGTAAGATGATCTCGGACGCGTCTCAAAAACAATTGATTGAATTCGTTGTTAAAACTCGCCTTTCGCCAAGTGCACAATTACGTTTGAAATCAACTTACGATACAATTGATAACCTTTTGTCAGATATGCGTAACCATCTTATTCAGAAAAAATCAGGAGTAGCTTTACAATGGAAATTACACCAGTGCAAACAAGGTAATCGATCTATCGAATCATTTGGTTCAGAATTAGAAAACTTATTCGTCAATTTGACTATCGCTCAATCGGATGGTGATTCCAAATCTTATGATGTTCTAAAGCCGATTAATGAAAAAATTGCAGTTAAACGCTTCGCTGATGGGTTAAGCGATCGTAGGTTAAGTACGATTATAGCAGCTAGGCAGTTCGAATCCCTGCCTGAAGCCATCAGAACTGCTATGGATGAGCAGTCCTTGTCTTCATCATTCGAGGTAATGAATATTAGACGTCATAATAATTTTTATCGTGGTCGAAATTATATGAACAATTATTATCGCGGAAATAATTACAATGCAAGATCGCGTAATAATTATTCAAATAACTTCTATCGTCGCAATACGAAACCCTTGCCGGGTTCCCCACGTGGTCAGTACAATGCACCACGAGGTGGACCTTATCACCAAGGCCGCGCCCGCGCATCGTATAGCGCAAGGCCGCCGCCGCAGCGCAAATCAGCTGTACCTGTACGTCACACGGTACAAGAGGTAACATCTACTGAATCGCACTCTAGTGCAAACCAAAACGCTACATATGACGTTTCTAATGATTTTTTTCGTTTATTGTGAAAATTTTGTTTTTAATTTTAATAATAGTAGTACGATAAAATTTTATGTAGGTAATGAAATAGTTAATCTTTTAGTTGACAGTGGAGCAAGTCTCTGTGTATTAAGGTATGAATGGCTTAGAAATTATCCTCAGTTATTAAATCAATTATGTTACGATAGAATAACTATAAAAGGAGTAAGCGGTAGGTTAGAGTCCGAAGGTTATATCTTCTTAAATTTAGTTTACGATAACGTAGTTTTTACGGAAAAGTTTTACGTTTTTAAGAATATGTGTTGCTCAGCTAATGGTATTTTAGGAGATAACTTTTTAAAGCGATACCAAGCGATAATAAATTATAAGGATAGTATTTTACATCTAACTAAGAATAATATTAACGTTTCCATTGAAATAACTTATAACGCTAGGTATAGACATATGATCCCGCCTCGATGCGAAGTAATTAGGTTTATTCCTACAACATTAACGCGTGATTGTGTAGTTTTATCAAAAGAAATACAACAAGGAATTTTTGTAGCAGGGTTGATTGCGAAACCGAATAATGGTCGCATCCCCTTGAGAATACTAAATACCACTGATGATGAGGTGGAATATGATTTTCAAAACTTAGGTGTTTATGACTTAAATCATTTTGATATTTGTTGTCTTTCGGAAGAAAATATTAGTGTTAGTAGAGTAAAGACTTTGTTTGAGTTATTAAATTTGTCTAACATGAACCAGGAAGAAAAACGTAGTATCGAACACATTTGTGCAAAATATGCCGATGTTTTCCATCTTCCAGGTGATAAGTTATCGACTACCAATATAATGAAGCATACTATATCCTTAAAGGATAATGCTACCCCTAGTTATGTCAAGCCATATAGAATACCCCATTCTCTTAAAAAGGAGGTACAAAAACAAATTGATGATATGTTAGCAAATGATATCATAGAAGAGACCGTCTCTGAGTGGTCCAGTCCAGTCTTGTTAGTTCCTAAAAAGTCAGGTCTAACGAAAAGAAATGGAGATTAGTTATAGACTATAGGCAGCTTAATAACAGAATTAAAGATGATAAATTCCCGTTACCAAATATCACAGACATATTAGATTCCTTATCAGGTAGTATCTATTTTTCTAAATTAGATCTCTCACAGAGTTATTATCAATTGTCCTTAGATGAAAATTCTAGAAAATATACCGCATTTAGTGTTGATAAAATGTACCAGCTTGAATTAGACCCAGAATCACGAAAATATACAGCCTTCACAACTGATAAAATGTATCAGATGAAGCGCTCCCCTATGGGATTGAAAACATCCCCCAGCGTTTTTTCACGCTTAATGACAATAGCCATGTCTGGAATTAATTATAATCAAGCATTTATTTATTTGGATGATTGTGTCGTGATAGGTAAATCCATGGAATCTCATAATAAAAATTTAGTAACTGTCTTTGAACGTTTACGAAAAGTTAATTTAAAGTTAAATCCTTTAAAATGCGAATTTTTGCGCACAGAAATTGTTTATTTGGGTCACAAAATAACGTCGCATGGCATTCTTCCCGACGATAGCAAAATCGAAACATTGCGCAAGTATCCGGTTCCATCGAACGCGGATGACGTCAAGCGATACTTAGCCTTTGCTAATTATTATAGAAGGTTTATACCTAACTTTGCAAACATAGCGTATCCACTTAATAAATTATGTAAAAAGAATGTAGAGTTTAAATGGACATCTGATTGTGAGCAAGCTTTTCAAAGTTTAAAATCTGCTTTAATGTCCCCACCAGTTTTGCAATATCCAGATTTTTCGGAAAATAATACATTTGAACTTCGAACAGATGCATGTAAAACAGGATTAGGTGCCGTTTTGTCCAACAAAAATGGTCAAGTTGTAGCTTACGCGAGCCGCAACTTATCCCCCGCTGAAAGTAGATATCCTATTATAGATTTAGAGTTACTTGCCATAGTTTGGGCCGTACGCCATTTTAGACCGTATCTGTACGGCAGAAGGTTTAAAATCTATACAGATCATAGACCGCTTGTTTACTTATTTAATTTAAAAGATCCAAATAGTAGATTAACTAAGTTTAGACTTTATCTAGAGGAGTACGATTTTGAAGTCGTGTACATCCCGGGTCGAGATAATGCAGCTGCAGACGCATTAAGTCGACTCCCGATGACATTGAAATCAGATGAGTTAAAATCAAACGAGTTACAAGTAGTTTCGGTACTGACTCGAGCTCAAAGAAAAAAGTTAGAGTTGAAAAAACCGTCACCTAATAATGATTTGACAAATGATTCTTCTGCTAGTAACAGGCTTGATCAACCTGAGACTGTAGAGATTCTTAAAAAACCCAAGGACGTGATAGAATTAATATTCACTAGTGAGAAAATATTAACTAACTTATATTGTGTTTATTCAGATAAAAAATATTTAACTTATATTCCTTCACAATGTGCGATATACCTAAATACTCGATCGTTATCTACCCCACAGGAGTTAGCGAGGGATTTGGGATCACTTTGCGAAAGAGAAAATATAAATGAAATTTTAATTATTAAAAATAGAGATAATGCAACAAATATAAAAATACTTGCAAGTCATATGAAAAAGTTGCATATAATGTTACCAAAAATTTTAATTACGAAAGATGTAATAAGAATTAGTGGCCACGAGGATAAGAAAATCATCTTAAACGATTTTCATTTGTTACCCACTAGCGGACATGCAGGGGTTAACAGAATGTTAAATAATTTAAAACAATACTATTATTGGCCAGGAATGACGAATGACGTCATAGAATATGTCAAGAAGTGTAAACAGTGTCAGTTTAATAAGTTTTCAAATCATATTATCAAAGAACCAATGGTAATTACAAATACTGCTAGCTCTGCATTTGAACGAATAGCTTTAGATATTATGGGTCCATTGCCACTTGATAGTTATAATAATAAATACATACTTACGTTGCAGTGTGACTTATCTAAATTTGTAGAAGCGTATCCTTTGCCAACTAAAGATTCCGAATCTGTAGCGAGAGTTTTTGTTTCAAATTTTATTTTGAGATATGGGGTCCCTAAGGAAATTATTACCGATAAAGGTACTGAATTTATGTCTAGTATTATGTCCGATGTTTGTAAAATATTAAAAATAGAAAAATTAAATTCAACCGCCTACCACCACGAAACATTAGGTTCGTTAGAAAATAGTCATAGGTCATTAGGAGCCTATCTCCGAATTCAATGTGATAAAAATACCGCTGATTGGAGCGATTGGTTACCTTTTTGGACTTTCTCTTACAACACCACAGTGCACACGGAAACAAAATACACCCCATTCGAATTAGTTTTTGGAAAATGTTGTAATTTGCCTTCAGATTTTGGAACTTCTGTTGAACCACTGTATAATTATAATGACTATCCTAAAGAGATGAAATATCGATTGCAAAGAGCCCAGTTTGATGCAAAGAATAATTTAATTTCTAGTAAGTTTAAAAGAAAAATATTATATGATAGAAATACTTATCCTATAACTTATAAAAAGGGTGACCTTGTTTTAGTTAAAAATCAATCAGGAGATAAACTCCAAAATATATATAACGGTCCCTTTGAAGTTATTGAAGAGGTTTCACCTAATGTTAAGATTTTAAAAAATGGTAAAGAATATTGTATACATAAAAATAATACTAAAATGTACTTTTCTTAAAAGATATAAAAATATTATACATGTTATATTTTTTACATAGTTGTACCTAGTATAAGTAAAGTATGATTAGATTAGTTTTCAATTTGTAACATGACTTAATTCACTATATTGTTTTTTCCTTTCCTTTTCCTTTAGAAGGGGAGGGTGAACAGGACTTTTTCCGGGGAGTTGTAGTATGTGCATACGCATGTACCTAACGGAAATGTAATTAGGTCATGTCGCAAATGACGTATGTAAAGTTAGCGAGTAAGCACTTTAGTTTACTTCAATTATATTGTATTTTAAAAACACTTAATAAATGGACTTCGACGAGTAACGATGGTTTTATCTACCGCCTGCTCCCTATATTATCTTACAACACTTGGGACGAAACCACCCAATATTTTTTTTTCGTTTTTTTTTATGAAATTAAACAAAACTTAAATCGAGCGCCGAATATTACGCAACGCGTACGTGACCGAAGACGACATACATTGTTTTGATTGCGGTAAATATTATTTGTTGTCACAGATTTCATGCGCGAGCTGGCAACGTCGTAATCGTGGACGCCAAATACGCGAATTCGTAGTTAGAAAATTTCCTAAAATATACAGTTTGGATATACGCGCTGCAGCAGCGCCTCACCTGCGCTGAGATTTCTTCGGGAACTTTTCAATATTTTGTTGCAGCCATTAAAACGATTTTTTTGCTTCCGTCGATTTTTGTACTACGCCTAGCTAGGATCAATACGACCTAAGTGCCACCGGCTAAAAAAGTGGCGTCCGGTATGCGGACGCCAAAAGCAGGTGGACGCCAGTTTAAATGCACTTTCGCCTTCAGGGGACGGCCATTTGTTTGCGGGATAAATATATATATATATATATATATATATATATATATATATATATATAGATAGAAAAAAATATTTGCATCTTAAACACACATGCATTAAAATAAATAATCGATTAGATCACAAAAAAGAAAGAAAACCCTAAAATTTTCTGTGAAAAACTGCATCATGTGACAAAGTGCTGTGAGCGTTCTGCCTATCCAAAATATCGATCGTAGTATATATGTATTGTAGTATTTAGTTTTATAAGTTTATGTATTATTGTGTATTATAAGTATTCTCGTCGTCTGTATATATCTTATTTATGCCTTCTCTTGTCATCTTCCTTTCTTACAAACCCTGTCAGAATAACAGCGCCTCTGTGTTCATTCGGCCCACCTGTGAATGACACAGAGGCAAATCGCTGAGATAGGGTTTTATTGACCCCACACAATTCTTCCTATTATTTATATTTTGTTGTGTTTATTAATTTTATACTTTTTTTTATACTTTCTATTTTTATTGTCTGTATCGTATGTGTGTGTGTCAATAAATGTGTTTCTTTCTTTCTTCTTTCTTTCTTTCTAAAAACAAATAATGTAAAACAATTTAGACTGGAAATTAATATAGAAAATACTACTCGTACAATAAAAACTTACTTACAAATAAAACTAGCACGTGCGTCACAGCGACGCAAAAAGGCAAAAGCTCAGCAACATATTTGCCCTAAATTAGATCAAAACACAGGTTTTCAACCATTGCCCATAAAAATAAAGGGCGCTAGACTGTGATGTGCCAACCTTACGCATTATATTTACCCACTAATTATAATTACTTATTATGTATCAATTAGTTATAAGCAAGATCATATTGTCAAAGTAGACACACTTATTAAACGGGATTCATTGAGAACAGTTGTTTGATTTACCAACTCGTTATAAGACTACGAACAACAACAGCGGGCGTGCATACATCATTGTCGACAAAAATATTAGTATGCAAAGTTATGCAAAGGATTCTAAATAGCAAACTGCTTTCGTACCTAGAAAATTACGTAAACGTTAAATTACCTACTCAGTGACGAACCTTCAGTACGGCTTTCTCCAGGATAGCTCAACTGGGGATCTTCTAGTATACGTTACGCATTGCTGGGGCGAGGCTATCGAGAAACATGGCGAATCTCTCGCCGTGTCACTCGACATCTCGAAAGCCTTCGACCGGGTCTGGCACACTAGCATGTTAAGCATACTTCCATCATGCGGTATCTTTGCTGACTTTTGCGACTGGGTCTCTGATTTTCTGAGTGAACGGTCAATACGAGTAGTCATTGACGGCCGCTCCTCAGACCTCAAGGCTATTGATGCCGGAGTTCCTCAGGGATCTGTTCTTTCCGCGACTTATTAATGACCTGACTGACTGCGGCAAAAAAACTGGACATCCTAAATAGGGTTAAGCGGTATATCACGCCGGAACAGCTTCTTAAGTCGTATAAAGCGCTAATCCGTCCGTGGGTGGAATACTGCTCCAACCTTTGGGATGGTTCAGCAAAATACCAGCTGGCCGCACTCGAGTCGGTGGAACGCAGAGACAGAAAACTCATTGAGGATGATAGTCTGGTGAATAACAAGCTCCAGTCTCCCTCATCGATGTGGTTCAACCCTAACTAATTTTCTTCATGGTTGCTGATGGTGATGCAGTCGTTCACGTTCTTCGGCGGCACTTCCTTTTCAGTTTACTGTATCATGGGGCGCCTTTAACGGCTGCACCTATGTTTAACCGTCTCTGTGGTCTAGTGGTATCAACCACCGGTATCAGAGCCAGGGATCCCGAGTTCGATTCCCAGCGGGGTACATATTGTATTCGCTATGGTTGGTGGTAGGACTTGATGTAAGTTTGTGTGGGTAGCTACCACCATCTTATCTAAGCCTGACGCCATAACAACAATGTTTTCAATATTGTTGTTTTCCGCCAGTTAGAGATAAGATAACCAGTTCCTCAGTGATGAGGAATGCGGGAGAGGCTAGATTCCATCTTCGGCCTTATCAATTCTTAACATCAGGTATGATGAAGGCTAAGAGTCCCCCGTTGTTCATTAAAAAAAACCTACCAAACGCACCATCGTCATGCAGGCAGACCGGCTGTATTCCATTCACATAAGTCATCTACACACTGTGATATTAACGGTCATGCCCAATAACCTATCATGCCAAAACTATAGTAGCCCTCTGTTATTATGGATAGGTTATTGGGAACGGCTGTAAATCAGCTATCCTAACGATTTATCCAATCCGTTGCCGCCTCTGGGAATATTAACTGACCTTCTTCATCGTCGCTGATGGTGATGCAGTCGTCTTCGTTCTTCAGCGACGCTTCCTTTTCCTTCTCTTTCTGTTTTTCGTCTTCTTGTTGCTTCTTCTTTTCGCGCTTACGAAGTCTCTTACTGTATACAAAAATTCAAAAATATTTTAGTTTCTTTTTTATTTATAATGGGTTTTCTCTCGATCCCAATCAAACCCAAGGGCTAAGACATTCTCATTATGGCATGGCATGAATAAAAAAATTATATATTTAAAAAAAAAAAAAAAAAAAAAACAGTATTTACAAGGAGCGAGCTAAACCAGAAGATGCCTATTCACCCTTGCTTTAAAGGTGGTCAGGTTGTAAGTTTTTACATTGTTTTTCTTGTTAATGTTAATATTAAGTAAAAGTCGGGGAAATAATTAGACGGAAAAAATGAAAACAAACAGATGTGTCAATTTTTTTTTCTTAAATTAATGAAATGATACCATATACAAACACAAATCAATAAAACCAACTTCATTAAGATTTTCTTTAAAAAAATAAAACGTTTAAGGGCCTGCGCAGACGACGGACATTGGAGGACTTTTTGTCCGCGACACGACCCTATTACTAAGAACATAAAGTTGAATATATAACGCAGACTATCGCGTACTTTTTATGTTATTATTATTTCATTCATATCGTGCACTAAGTGCACCATCAGGCCCTGCCAGACCATACCAGCGTTGCCGTGACACATTAAAGTGCTTTATATACCCTAAGGTCCTATACCTACATAATGTTGTACAATGTGTATATTATTGTGTATCATTTTCTATCATGTCTGTATGTTTTATTAACTATGTTCTGTTATTGTTTTGTAATCTTTTCAGTATGCATTTGTGGTATTTTGTGTAATAAAAGGTTCTCTCTCTCTTGGTATACATATCCACTGAATCAAATCAAATCAATATCATTTATTCAGTCTAGGCTGTTACAAGCACTTATGAACGTTAAAGAAGCTACGACATCGGTTCACAAACCCTACGTCGGGGACCGCGTAACGAGAAGAACCGGCAAGAAACTCGTCAAGGGCTATTTTTTTCTCCCTGTTTTATTTCATACAGAGTCGTCAAATTGAAAAGTGAGCTTAACATATCAGTAAGGTCAATTTCCATCACAAAAGAAAATATAATATATAACTGATCTGTTTAATTATATATATATATATATATGTATTTATTTCGGTTACATAACACCCATAACAGAAGTCTTACAGTGCTTTCTTTGGAACTAGGTTAATTGGTGTGAGTGTAAGAAATATTTATTTACTAACGGCAGCCCGCGGTTTCGCCTGCGTGGTTCCCGTTCCCGTATGAATATCGGGATGAAAAGTAGCCTATGTTTGAATTCAGGCTATCATATATCTGTGTGCCAAATTGCATCCAAATTGGTTCAGTAGTTTTTTCGTGAAAGAGTAACAAATATCAATCCATCGAAACACCCTCACAAACTTTCACATTTATGATATTAAGTAGGATTATTTATTTATTTCATACCTGAACTGAGTGATCCGCAGTATCTCGCTAGCGGCAGGTCTGAAGTCATCGTCTTCTCTATCATCCCTCGTCGTGTCTTCTTCTTCAGAACTTGATATCTCTTCCGAATCGTCGTCTGAAGCTTTAGCTTGATTTTTCTGTGCGATAAACAACATTATTACAAGTGCAGGAAGGTTTTTTTATAAGATACGGAGGCTTGTTTTATAGGAATCTTTTGGGTCTGTAACATAAATCGCAATAATTCATACTAAATATTCGAACCAATATAAAGATAATATCCGTTTTTTTCTATTGAAACTTAAACTGAAAATGAGTAGAATTTGTACATTATTACAACCATATGACTTACATGTTATAGTTGTTTTGTCCAACACAAATATTTATGATAAAAACAGTGATAAGCTACAAATAACATTATTTTACTCAGTTATCTCAAGTTATCTGTAGGGTATTGTTACAAAATTAACAGACTAATAAAGTATTTAAGATTATATTTTTTCATTACTTATGTTATAGAGTTCTACAAAGCTCCCGTCACCGGGCCCCATTATTGAGTTTGATAAGGAATGACCGCCTTGCGTTGGTATTCGTAATGAGCCTACGGCTCCTATTTTGTTTACATGAAATAATTGGATTACTAATGTTCGGGCAAAAAACGTTTCCCAAAGTATTACTTGCCAAAGCATGTTTCCCAAATTTTCATTTGGCAAAAAAACATTTTGCAAAACAAGTTTTCGCAATTTTACAGTTACCAATTTAATTTTCGGCAATTTATTGTTTAACAAACAATTTCATGGCAATGTTTCATTTTACCAAGTATTATGTAGTCAAATATGATTAGGTATAACATGTTCTTCCCAAAATATTGCATATCGTCGGTTAAGTGACAATACCTCCTAACTACCATTTTTTATGAATGAATATTATGATCATGTAAATATTTTCTGTGTGTATAGGACCTATTTCCACAGTATTTTAATACCTATTTAAAGAGAAAAATCCGATAGAAGAAGCATTAGCTTACACAAACTTTAATTTTATGTCTGTCACATTCAAAAAAGTATAGTCAGGAGGAGGGAAGATTTCCTAAAAAAATGTTAGTTAGGAGGTATTGTCACTTCATCGACGATATATATAATATGTTTTACTTTATCTTATTTAGTGGGTAGATATAAATTAAGGCGCTTCGCCGGCCGCTGCCGCGGCACGCTCGCGCTCGCATGGGGTCACAATTCTAACCTAACCTAACTCACTTTTCTGGCAATTCTAATCTAGCATATAACATATAGAATATATTTTTTTACAAAATAAAGTATTTGCTTAATGTATATTTGAGTTAATAAAACTTGAGCAAGTAAAAAGTTGCCAAATTAATAATTGACGAAGTAATTAAAAAGCGAAATATAAATTTGCTAAAGATTCATTTGGGAAATGAAACTTTGCTATAAGTTTTATGGGAAAAAGTTTTTGCGAAACTGCAGGATACAGAATAATTACTTCGGCGTAGTAATAGGTTTAGCTTTGTTCTGTGTTACGAGATATGTGTTTTTTTATGGGTATTATTTAATCGATCAGCAAAAAAACTCTAACCTAACCTAACCAATAATTGATTGGTCAGCAAAAAAACCTATTTGGTCAGCAAGTACTAGGTAAGCCAAATAGAGTTGCTGACCAGATAGATAATTTGCTGATCAAAATATTTATTCCTTTTTTTCATTAGGGCCCGGGGCGAAGTTAGTTAAGTTTTAATTCATTCCTGTTTATAACGCTGGTAACTGAACACGCAACTAAAATATATAACTGCATTATTATTTCGCCACCCTGAACAAACTTCTGTTACACTTCATTTTTCTAAATTGGTTTATTTATTTATTTGTTTACTCATAAGACACGCCAACAGCGAACACATAAAACATTACATAGCATGCAGTTGAAAGATAAAAATGCTGATGTGTACACCTATAATAGGCGTGTACAACATTCTCAATTACAAGATCACAGTCAACAAATAAAAAAATAAAAATATCTACCGCGTCTCATAATCCGGGGCCTGAGAGGTTAAGGCAATTTGAACCTTATTTGTAAGCACATACCTTATCCAATTTTTTGTCAGCATCCGGTATATCTTCCTCAAAACCCTCTTTCATCTGTTCCACCACTTCGATGTAATCCAATTCTGCTAAATATTCGTCTCCTTCGTTCAAACCATCCTGAAGCAATAAAGTTTTTGTTTTTTAGGGTTTTTTTTTGGTTTTCCGGACGTTTCACCTTTTCAGCTGCCGAGGGTGGTCACGGGATGGATGGGATAGACTAGCTACTTATAAGTCTACCTTCGAAAAATTTATTTATTTTTTCTTTGTTCGAATACGGTAAGACATTTATTAATTTAAAGTTAATAATTTTACTATGGAGACAATTATTGATTTAATATTTTGATTTGTTTATTATTTTAGTTATTTATTATTAACAAAAGAGAAAACTAATGACTCTACTGGCAGTTCACAAATTGGGAGGATTTTCGAAGAAAGGAGATGCCAAGAAAACTTCCGAGGGCAGGCCGACCTCCATCTTGAATCCATGTTTCTTCATTCTTTCTCCATCTTTACGTAGAAACTTAAGATGTGCTTGTCTCCTTTATATTTGATATTTATCTACAAAAAGAGCTAACCGTATCTTTGGGTTCGCTCGAAAACGTAAGATGTACGTATAAAAACAATGTTGGTATGTTTGTCATTTATATGTTCCGAAACCATTGATTGTTGAGATTGTTATAAAAACTTCGACTCGCACTTGACCGGTTTTATTTAATAACAAATCTGCATTTAAAGATTTTTGAAAATACACTTGCTACACCGGGAGTCGATCCGGTTAAAATCCGAAAACACACCAACCCGTACTTTTATGACATCAATCTAAAGAGTCAAACTATTTTTTATTTTTTTTATGGATCAAATCTTTCTAAGCAGCAAAAGGAAAACCATGAAATTAAAACTTAAAGACAGAGATATTGTTATCTATATCCTTACCATATTGGCGGTTGCGTCTGTAAGCAGATTCCCAGCATACACACACAAGAATGAGCCTTTTGGCACGTCGTTTAAGGCTCGAATTCCCCAACCACGATTTAGTGTCTTGAATACCTGAAGAATAAAAAGTTACATAACTTCTCATATTATCAAGAGATTATATTATGCCGTGTGGTGACGGCTTAAGAATACAAGTGTCACCACTCCCTCACATGCCTGGGATGTCGTAAGAGTCGACTAAGAGGCTCGACGCATTGAACACCTGTGCGAGAGAAGGAAAACTTGAAACAAACCCTCTACCAACCCGTCTGGCCAGCGTGGTAGCAGTAGGCTAATAGCCTCCTATGGACGCTACAATAGGCGAGAGCTAGGAGAGGCCTATGTCCAGCAGTGGACGTCGACAGGCCGATGATGATGATGGATTTATCTATACTAATATTATAAAGAGGAAACATTTGATTGAATAGGCTTCGAAACAACTGAACGGATTTGGAAGAAATTAGGTATGTACACAGATAGTAGATAGCCTGGTTATGAATATAGGATACTTTTTATCCCGATATTCCCACGGGATCAGAAACCACGCGGGTGAAACCACAAGCGGCAGCTAGTTATAAATATTTATTTAATATTTTTTATTTATTTATTTGTGCTATAAATACATACAGAACATAATTTACATTAGTAACTACATTAGTAGGACTGTGTCGCAGTTATTAGCGCCCACCTCGAACCTTATCTAACACTAACAAAATAAACAAATACCCGACATCACAAAAACCAATCTAAAGAGATAAGTTACTACACGAATACTATTACTTTTAAAATTTAAGGTCTAAATAGTTATTCAAATATTATTCTTTTAAGCTTACATAGGTGTTTCCAGCCTGCAAAAGTGTATTTTTATTTATGCTACTGTATACTTTTATTTTTAAGTTATACATTGTAATCAACGTTATGAAATAAAGAATTTTCAAAACAACAAACTACACGTATATACTCGTGTATGATATATACTACGTAAATAATATAATAATAAATGTCATACAATCACACCAATTATCTAACCCACGTTAAGTTTCATGAAGAACTTGAGTTATGGATACTAGATAACGGATAAACATACTTATATACTTTTTTTTGTAAATACATACATAATATACATATGAAACACCCAGACGAAGACAAAAAGACATATGTTCATGCACACAAATATTTGTCTTGTACGAGGATCGAACCCGGGACCTCTGGCGTAGAGGGCGGGTTTAGTACCCATGCGCCAAACGGGTGTCCTTTCGGTTGCATAATGTTTTTAGTTATAATGTCGTTTAGCATAACAGTTTTGGCATATAGTTTTTTCGCATAAATTATGATAAGCATAGTTTTATGAACGCAGAATGGTTTCGTTAGCATAATTCTTACTTACTCTAATTTCCTTTAACATAATTTTAATACCCACAAAATTAAAGGGCATAATTGTTATACGTCTAAAGGCAATTTATCATAAAATACGAAATACATAATAGTCAAAATCCATAACTATATTGTCTGTAACCATCCACAATTAAGAGTTAAAGTTTATATTTAAGTTAGCGTGTTTGGTAGAGGATTAGGTCCCGATCCCGACCTGCCGTGGTGCTTGTATGCCCAATACTAGAGTGCAATTAAGAGCCCGGAGGCGCCGAGGGAGAGCAGCCCCCACCCGCCGTAGCAAAACGCAGTCACCGCGTGACACAGATCGCGGTGTTTCCCATATGCATGCTTGCATGATTGTTTGCTTGCAAGCTTGCTTGTATGCTTGCTTGTATGTTTGCTTGCATGCTTGATTCCATGCTTGCTTGCTTGCATGCATTGCATGTTTGCATTGTATACTTTTAACATTAAAGTATTTGATATATATTTTGTGATAAAGATTGATATGACAATAAATGTTATGATTAGTAATCGTTATGGTGAAAATATTTATGCGAAAAAATTATAAACTGAAATACCATTATTACAAAAGAGGTTATGGGGAAAAAAGTATGCGTTATGATTTATTCTGTATGAACGTTATGCGAAATGATAAGTATGCCAAAAAACGTTATGCAGCTCTAAAATATGCATTTCTGTTTTATGCAACCGAATATGGACCCGCGCCAAACAGGTCGTCAAATATTTAAGATGTTCAAACATACCTGAAGTTTAAGTTGTAATGGGTGTTGAGCGACTCTATTTAGGCAAGTTTGTTTGCATTTACATCTAAAAAAGAAAGATAAAAATTAATATTCAAAAGAGCAACTGGCAAGAAACTTGTCATGTGCTGTTTTTATCTCGAGCTCTTCCATGCTTCGGAGGCATGATAGTCAGTTGGTCCCAGCTGTACTTGCAGTCGTCAAAATCCCGGGATTTCCCGGTTCTTTTCAGTTATTGAAAGAACCGGGATTTCGAAAGACGATCCCGGGAATTTCGGGATTTTCGGATTCACAAACATTATTGAATTATACGTTTAATTACTTATAAATTCTTCTAGTAACCAAAAAATATAAGCTAAAACCCAACAATATGCATAGGGCCCGCGTGCTGGGTCATGGCCTATTCTTCTCACTCCTCTAATAGGGGGGTCATTCTCACGACAAAGTCCATATTACTATAATTTCCGTCACGCTTTTTATTTTTCATTAAATTCTTTGTGTGTGGTGACACAGAATACTAAATAGTACAAGTACAGAAAGTTCACTCTGCAACCCCAATCAAACAAATTGCTAGTTTTGCTGCGACGCAATAAAGTGCAATTCACGTCGCACTGCTCTAAATACCTAGAATTTTATTAACCTACAATTTGCATCTCTTTCTATCGCGTAGCTTGTATTCCTTCTGACGCCGCTAGAGTTGCCTCCTTATGATTTATTTATTATTTTAGCATTTGAAGCGTTAACGGCGCCGCAAGAACGTATTAGCGTTAAACATATTGTATAATAGGCTATTTGACAATGCGAAAAATAAAGTATCTATTACTGTTATCAGTATAAATTATGAGTTTAAAAATGGTTTTTTATTAACGTAAGTTGAAAATAATTATAAATTTATTTAAAAATCCGTAAATAAAAATGCAATTTTTAAACGTTTTGTCACGTGACACAAAACGCTCCTGATTCGTCGAGTTTATAGTGACGTCACCTGCTTGTAAACCTCGTTTGCCTACGTATGTGGATGATATGCAGAATACAGGCAAGTGACGTCACCGAACCCATTGCAGCGCAATATTGTCAAAGTAGCGTTTTGGCGCGCTATTTAAATATTGAATTTTAAATTTAAATTTTTTTTCAGCAAATATGCACCAGAATTAAAAAAAAACAACTTTTACTGGGTTCCTTAAACTCCACTACATAATATAAAATGGATTTTCAAAACCTGTCAAATAGCCTATTCGTATTTGCCGTTGAGTACACAAGTATACATACCTAGAGTTGCACTCATATATGCCCGTCGGTAGTGGTTCAGGCAGTCGTCTGTATACGTAGCCCACGTGAGACGCGTCCAGGCCGATGGTGCGAGCGCCTTCGAGGGTCATACGCCAACAGGCGCACTTACTCTTGTCCTAAAGACGTAAAAATAAGATCATTATGTATATGCAAAAGTAACATTTCTTTTTATGATTTTGTAATTTTTGCATTTTTCAATGCTATTTTTATACTTACGGTAAATTTTAAATAGAAAAATATTGGAAAGAATTAACTCGGCCACAAGTGAATTCTCAGACGGGAATCGAACCCGCGACCATTTCCAAAGGTCGCGGGTTCGATTCCCGTCTGAGAATTCAATTGACATGATTGCATTTTTAACAAGGTACCTTAAATCGAAAACCATTTTGAGATTTGTCAATTTCTAACACCGTACGTATTTTTTCAGATTGTTTATTCAATTATTTAACGAAATATTTGGAATAAACCCCGATTTGTCGTGATCACGGAATAATCATGACATTCCTTTGCTTATAAAAGTTCTCTTATTAAAAATCAATCAGAAAAAATTGCTGTCAATATAGTCAAAGAGTATGTAACAGTGCATTTCAATGAAATGAAAATAAAAAATAAACGATAAAATGTTTCAAAACGGATTGAAATATTTCAGTTTTGAGTGACAAATTTTATCCAAATGAATTCGTTCAGCCGTTTTTGCGTGATTTTGTAACAAAGATCTAAGTACTGAAACTAAACATCCAAACACTCACAAATTGTAGGATAGAGATAGAATAGTTATGACTATTCGCAATTTTGCAGCAAATGTAAGCCTTGATAGGGTTCAATGCCAAATAAAACTGCAAAAATAAACACTCGAAACTAATATATTTCCAAAATGAAAATTCTAAATATTTCACAAAAATTTTTTTTTCTTGAAATTTACCCATCTATATTAAACACTTCAAAGAGTAAGTAAGATTCTACCACCCTAATAAATAAAATCGTACTACTGTTGGTAGTATAAACTGAAAAATCAATAGAATAGTGAAGCATCTTAACAACTTGGACATGATATCGATAAAAATATTAATAAATAACTCATTTATCTCAAATATTATATATTTTATAATTTGGAACTAAAACCAGACGATAAATCTCAACACAAATGCTAGCAAAAACAAATTTATTCGAAACAATTGTAAACATTAAATGATAAACATATTTGTCTAAAAATAATCTGGTTTTTTTTCTCCTGATGATGACGCGGTGGATGGATTATCGCTTACTTTTTTGAATTACAAAAGGACAAGGAATCAAGTTATTTATTAAGCAGCGAGTTCAATAATCAAATAAATCTATTTTTATGAAAATACGTTGCTGTAAAAACTGCTCTATTTTAGTTTGCCTCGAATTTCAGTCCCTTCGGAGGCTGCAACAACAAAAACAGTATTATATTATAATAAACACCATAGCATAGAAATCAATCGCCGAAAATATCGATAAAAAATATACATATCACCTCATTATAACTGGCGTTATTTACATAAAAAATATATGCATTTTTCAATGATTTCTCATAAATAATTTACCTTTTTTTATGATGTTTCAATAATTAGGCATCAGAAATTGCGTGCATATTTAGTATCTTAGATAAACTGACCTATTTAGTTACCTGTAAAGCTCCAATGAATATCTGGCTAAGAATATGTTTTAAGTACATTTTTACTCTCATAACGCCACAAATTTCACATTTTCCATAAACGTCTTAAAACCAAGTTAAAATAGCAAGACTGTAATAAAACAACAACAAAACAATCTTGCAGGCGAAAACCATACAAGAAATACAAACGTAAACAAAACAAACAAACTTCATTTAAGTGTCATGTTGACTTGACAACGTCACAGTGTATTTTTTAAATTAATTTGCCAAGGTATGTCCGCCAGAAATCCGCACGACTGGACTTAAGCTCTTTTAGAATGAGTAATTTTTCAAATTAATTTTATGATGAGTTAAAGTAAAAAAAAATGCAAAATGAAAAAATACGTGTCTCTTATTTTTATATGTAATTTTTTAATAAAACATAAAAACGTAGGACAAATTTTATGAAATGTTGTCAATTGTGGCCGAGTTAATTTTTTCCAATATTTTTCTATTTAAAATTTACCATAACATTTCTTTATCTGTCGGATACCTTATCTCAAACCGCTCCTGTGGTCTAGTGGTACAACCACCGGTATCAGACCCAGGGGTCGCGGGTTCGATTCCCAGCGGGGGTACATATTGTATTCGGTTTGGTTGGTAGGACTCGTTGTGCAATGCAATAGAGCTGTATATAATTAAATCCAATTCATCACTTTATAGTGACGAGCTCGCTTCGGTATTTTGACGGTAATACGCGCATATTACTTAAAAAAAAGCGTATCTATCTCGTCGCTCTTTAGTTGACGTGGTGAACACGGGTTTCTAGAGTATATTGTAGAGAGATATTGTATTTGATGAGACGCTGTAATCCCGTCACTAATTCGTCCCCTCTGGTGCCCACATGGATACGGGTTTTCCGAGGTTTAGAATCAAAAAAGGCGTATCGATGTCGTCGCACTTCGTGGGGACGAGGTGATAACGGAAAGCCATATATGCGGCAAGGCCACTGATCTGATCCAACCCTAAAATCAGGAAAGAACAACTGTTTCATAAATTTAAGCAGAGTAACTTTCTCTTGTAATAAGTTAGTATATATTGCATACAACCACACCAATTATCCAGCCCACGTTATGTTTCATGAAGAACTTGTGTTACAGATACAAGATAACGGATAAACATACTGATATACTCTCTTTTGTAAACACATACTTAATATACATATCAAAAACCCAGACCAAGACAAATAAGCATGTTCATGTACACAAATGAAGTCAAAGTCAAAGATTTTTATTCAAATAGACTTATAGATAAGTGCTTTCGAATCGTCCAATTTTTTTCCTACCTATTCAGGACATCTTTTAACTGATAAGAAGAACGACCGCAAGAAACTTATCAGCTTTAACAAAAGCAACAACATTTACAAAGGAACATGTCGTTGCCAAACACAAATCTACAATCTTGAAACATATTTAATATAAGAGGAATCTCATACTTCTCTTATCTTCTTATACTCAGTTATTAGAATATTTTCCTTTTATACAATTACAATAGTCATGTTTTATGTGAGTTGTCTTGTCCGGGGATCGAATCCGGGACCTCTGGCGCAAAAGGCGGGTTTAGTACCCCTGCGCGAAACAGCCCCCTAATTGTCTAATTACAAAATCTATCACAATCCCTTTCAAAGGTATTGTGATTGTGATAGTGATTTATAGCATTGTGTAACTTATACTCGCAATCCCTTTCAGAACGTATGATGTTTTAAATGACACTTCATTTGACACTTCTCCATACATTTGAAAGATATTTTCGTCTGTCACTTTGCTTAGACAGTTTAATTTCGTTTATTTAATACCTTTCAAAACGCGTCCCGATCACAATCTCTATCAAATGTCAAATTGTGACGGCCTGAAGTGTGTAAATATCTTTCAAATGACAAATTAGACAATTAAACCCCAGGTCGTCAAACTTACCTCACAATCATCGATACAATCGCAGCCGCACAAGAACTCCGGGTCCAGATTCAGCGGCACCCCAGCAGTGGGCGTCCGCTCAGTGTTGTACGAACAGAACTCTGGGAGGGAGTCGTCGTAGTAGTTCACGCAGGGGACTGGTACATTTTCTTTGCCGTGGGAGAGATCCTTGAGGGAGAAAAATAACGACTATTATTACAGATTAAATAAGTTACAGGGTTTCACTCCGCAAAATCATTTAAATAAATAGCGACTTTTGCTCCTACACAATCATAATCATAATCATAACATTTTATTTGCAAAGAATGTAGGTAAGTACATACAGTGGTAAAAAAAAGATTTTGGTTCCTGTACATTCTGCCAATATTTTAGCATGCAAATAATAAAAAACAGCATAAACAGTTGTCAATTAGGCACATATTTAAGCATTTATAAATTGGAAAGGAATTACAAGTTGTCTTTATTTAATAAAAAAATGTTTGGTTATGTCAATATAAAAAAAAATGGATACAAAAACAAATATAATTAAGATATGTCAAAACTTATCAGCTAGATATTCGGTAATGGAATAGTAACATTTTGCTAATAATATAGATGTCAATTTCTTTTTAAACTTATAACTATTTAATTCCTTAAATTCGTCAGGTAGTTTGTTATAAATTACTGGTCCCATTCCCATTACACTTTTCTTTAGCAACGCTGTATGGTAACTTCCCAAACTTAACATATTTCGGTATTGTGAACGAACTTTTATTGTCCTGTTCCGTGTTTGTAAATAAATGCTGGTTGGACTTTACAAATACCGCCATCTCCACAATAAAGTGCAATTCAGGTCGCACAGCGCTAAACGAAATCATCGATTCGTTGCCTCTTTCTAATGCATAGCCCTTATTTTTACCGACGACGTCAACTCTGCGATAGCCATCCGATTAGGTCGCGAGCAAAGGGCTATAGGCAAATAATTAGATAAGTCTAAGCGCGTAGTGAGACCCCTGACTATGTTTCGGTAGAGATTAAGCCAGATTTAAGGGTACCCCACTAGTGGGGGTCCGCTCAGTGTTGTACGAACAGAGCTCTGGTAATTAATGGTCGTTAGTAGTTCACACAGTTAACTAGCACGAAAAGTAGTATACAATAATTAAATTAAATATTTTTACTTATAACACACAGAGACAGAAAATACATGTATAAAAGAAAACATTGAACCAAAGGACATCAGGCAATCTTCATACAAAGTTGGTCCAAAAAAAAAGTGAGCGGCCAGACCCAAGATTATTTCTAATAGGTAGTTCATATTAGGACCTAAAAAAAAAAGGACTTAACCCTGTAACCGCGTGAACTGAGAAGCTATTTAAGATAAGGCATTCTGGGCAAAAACACAAATAACATTAGGCGGACAGACCCGGGATTATTTTTAATAGGTAGTTCCTATAAAGACCTAAAAAAATATATATGGACTTAAACCTGTCACCGCATGAACCGAGTTGCTATTTCGAGTTCAAAAAACAGGACAAAAAAAAAGTGAGCGGCCAGACCCAAGATTATTTCTAATAGGTAGTTCATACTAAGGCCTAAAAAAATATATATGAACTTAACCCTGTTACCGCATGAGGAGAGTTGCTATTTCAAGTCAAAAAAATCTGGAGAAAAAAAAGTGAGCGGCCAGACCCAAGATTATTTTCAATAGGTAGTTCAAATAAAAGCCTAAGAAAAATTATACGGACTTAACCCTGTCACCGCATGAACTGAGTCGCTATTTCGATTTAAAAAATCTGGACAAAATAAAAGTGAGCAGCCAGACCCAAGATTATTTCTAATAGGTAGTTCATACTAAGGCCTAAAAAAATTATATGGACTTAACCCTGTCACCGCATGAAGAGAGTTGCTATTTCAAGTAAAAAGCTACTCAATTCATGCGGTGACAGGGTTTGGTTCATATTTATATTTTTTAGGCCTTAGTATTAACTACCTATTGTAAATAATCTTAGGTCTGGCCGCTCACTTTTTTATTTGTCCATATTTTCAACTTGAAATAACAACTCAGTTCATGTGGTGACAGGGTTAGGTCCATATAATTTTTATTAGGCCTTAGTATTAACTACCTATTGGAAATAATCTGGGGTCTGGCCGCTCACTTTTTTTGTCTAGATTTTTTAACTTGAAGTATCTACTTAGTTTATGTGGTAACAGGGTTAGGTCCATATATATATATTTAGGCCTTAGTATTAACTACCTTTTGTAAATAATCTTGGGTCTGGCCGCTCTTTTTTTATTTTTGTCCAGATTTTTAACTTTAAATAGCTACTCAGTTCAAGTGGTCACAGGGTTAGGTCCATATATATTTTTTTAGGCCTTAGTATTAACTACCTATTGGAAATAATCTTGGGTCTGGCCGCTCACTTTTATTTGTCCACAATTTTTAACTCGAAATAGCTACTCAGTTCATGCGGTGACAGGGTTAAGCCCATATAATTTTTTTTAGGCCTTATTAAGAACTATCTATTAAAGTTAATCTCGGGTCTGGCCGCTCACTTTTTTTTTTTGGACCAGAATGCCTGATGTCCTTTGTTGTACAAAATGCCTTATCGCTTAGCAGCGATTTCCTCCAGGCAACCCATACTAGACAAAAAACATTTGTGTGATGAATGGAACCTACAACAACATGACCGATCCAACACTTGAGCGGTTGAACTACTACAACAAGTCGTCATCTAAAATGGTCGAAAATAGAATGCACATTTATAATATTTGCGATTGTTACGAAATCTGAAATTAACAAAATCTGACATTTAAAGAATTTGACGTTTGTAGAACCTGGGATTCATTGATAAATTATGTGACATTGACAGTGTTGACATCCTAAAATAAGTTCAACTGTCACTGCTACTGTCAGTCAACTGCCAAAAGCGACGACGGCCTTTTCCGTTTCGCCTTTTCTTTTAAAGGAGACATTATAGCAAAATCGTCACGTAAAAAGTTGCAGCTAGTTTCACAAAAGATAGAATTTAATTAAGTCAGTTTCGGCCCTTACATTAGCACATTGTAATATTTTACTCACAAGCAGCTAACGAAACGCCTTGTTAGTGGGACAGTGTGGCTATATGGCGTCTGGGTTACCAAAAGCGAAAAAAATTAAACATAAATAACTCTAAAAATAAAGAACTTAAAAAAACACTGAATATTTCCCAAGACTTAATTATTATAAGCTAACATTTTAAATTAAACAGAAATTATACATTTTGGGGTTTTTTTTTTAGGAAAGTGCCTGATGTCCTTTCTACAAGACAAAACAATATATGCGCTTTAGGCTTTAAATTTAAGCAAAGTACTTAGTTAGAACTTTAGTTTGAGAACTTTTAGCCTCACTTTTAGTAACGTTATCAAATAACGAAATTATCGGAAGAAACAGTACAACTGCGCCATTACAATCATAACATGTAATGCTGGTTTAGTGTGATGCTGACTCACGCTGACCGTCCTTCGGCACTGATAGCTATGCGTTATTCTAAAACAGTTACTAGATGTTTATACATTCTGAGCCGTTAGCGCCAACGGTCAGCTTGCGCGACACTAAAATCAGCCCAAATACACAAACTCACCTTCTTTCCGACCAAACAGCTGTTCAGCACGAACTCAGCCAAGCAATGCGTCCCAGGCGCGAAGTCAAACAGATCGACCGCCATATCGGACCGCGTGGTGCGCAAGTAGCGGTGCAACTCGCGCATGTTGCGCAGGCGCCGACCGCACGGGGCTCGGTACATCACTTCCTTGTGGCCTTTGAACCGGACTATTTGCCTACAGAAAGATAAAAATGGCTGATGTTTATATCCTACTAGAAGTAGTCACTTTCTTTCCAGAAATACCATAGCTTTTAGAGAGACTTTGTTAACACGCACAACCAAAAAAACTCGAAAGAAGAATAATAATGGTTACAACATCAGACTATTTTAGTAGTGGAAAAGTGAGTTTTTGATTATTGTGCCTGAATTATCCATCCACTAACCCAAGTTTTAGTCCAAAAATTGTCTTTGAGCCACTATCTGATTTTTCAGCAGAAATGTGTCGGTTTTAATCAAAATTGGTCGTTGAATACCAGTCAAGTTTTATCAGTTTAAGTAAGATTTCATCGATTAACCGATCTAAAGAGCACACAACAATCTCTGCATCCGATAAAAGGAGTCTACAAGTCAAACAGATCGACCGCCATATCGGACCGCGTGGTCCGCAAGGAACGGTGCAACTCGCGCATGTTGCGCAGGCGACGACCGCACGGGGCGCGGTACATCACTTCCTTGTGGCCTTTGAAGCGGACTATTTGCCAACGATCAAAATCAAAATCATTTATTCAGTCTAGGCTGTTACAGGCACTTGCGAATGTCAAAGAAGCTACGCCATCGGTTCACAAACCCTACGGCAGAAGACCTTGTAAGTGATGAGAAGAATCGGCAAGAAACTCGTCAAGGGCTGTTTTTTCTACAATCAATAAAAAAATGGTCGTTGTTTAGCATGATATTGTTTTGGTCACATTTGGGTAAATTTTTATGGCCACAAATGGGCAGTATTTGCCAAAAAATTACAATGTAGACAAGATATGTTACTTTAAAAGATAAAACAAGACACTATAGGTCTAGAAATATTGAAGTTAGTGAGAAAATTGTTTACGCTTCCATAAAAAAGCCTTGGGAGAAGAATTTAGATGTAGATTTATATGTTTTTAGTAGAATAAGACGGTTTTTGTAAAATTTTAGAATTATCAACGTAATTTTTAGTCACAACCTGACTTTTGAGTAGAAATGTTTCAGTTTTAATCAAATTTGGCCTCTATTGTATCAATGAATACTCAGTAAGTCACAGTGGAACAATCTCTAGTCTACATAGGCCCATTAATTCTTTGGGCTAAAATATTAGATCTTTAGGCTATCACTGACCTCCAACCCGCTGAGCAGCGGCTTGAGCAAGAGCATAGTAAATTTTAGAGGTACAGTAAAGAGAGTCATCGTATCACTCTGTGTGGTTTTGGTATCAGCACCCCGACCGCCTAACGGTATAGCTTGTGGTATCGCTATAGCTATCGATTTTTCAAACCCCCTACAAGGGCTCTCGCTGACGCTATCACTTTCATACTAAAAAAGCAATAGTGCATCCAATAGATGAATAGAAATATGTAGGAATTAGACAAAAACCCTATCGTTGAAGAGTTTTATGAGATGCTATTTTTATGTGATACATATTAAACAAGAATATATACTAGAAAAAAGCAACTAGTCTCATGTCGCCCTGACGGGATTCGAACCCGCATCTCGAATTTTTCTAGTATATTCGCCGTGTCCTCATAGTTATCTGTAGCATAACTGGTTAGTGCATTGGGCCGGACTCCCAAGGATGCGGGTTCGACTCCCGTCAGGGCGACATGAGACTAGTTGCTTTTTTCTAGTATATTTTCTCGTATAATATGTATCACATAAAAATAGCATTGCAAAATGCAAAATTAAAAAGTTATAATTAGATGGCTGTTTCATCTTAATCGATAGTCAAACATCTGTAAAGATGTTTCTTTCGAATGCGAGAATATTTCTCTCATTGATGAAGCGACGGTGGCCAACACCGTAGAACGGTGAATATACTAGAAAAATTCGACGTGTCCTCATAGGTCTCTGTAGCATAATTGGTTAGTGCATTGGGACGGACTCCCAAGGATGCGGGTTCGAATCCCGTCAGGGCGACATGAGACTAGTTGCTTTTTTCTAGTATATTTTCTTGTTTAATATGTATCGAGTTTTATGAGAGTTTGAAGTTTGATAGCTATAGCGATAGCACAAACTATACCGTTAGGGGCTCGGGGTGCAGTTCTTAGGGCTCTAATTAGTTCTTAGCGCTATCACTGACCTCTCCCAGCCGCTGAGCAGCGGCTTGGCTAGCGGGTTGTAAGTGCGGAGGTCCTTTAGAGCGAACACATCGCTCCGCTTGCACTGCGGTCCGCAAGTATACGGCGTCATAACTTGGGGTTTGAGTCAAACAGTTTGACGGAACAAGTAGCGTGAGCCGAGCCTCCTTTGATATTGTAATCGTCATTTTTTGAGTTTTTTTTTTGGGATTTTAGTAGTTTTAGGGAAACTTTTAGAGTATATTAATACTATAGGTAGGTTACACTCAATGACATTTAGGAGTTTTAATAGTAATTTTTGGGCTGTAAAAATGTAACAAGTGTAGTCATATTCAGTTTCAGGGGTACATTAGTAGTTTTAGTGTCACTTTAGACAACAGTCTAAAGACTATAGTATCAGTTCTTAGCACTATCACTGACCTCTCCCAGCCGCTGAGCAGCGGCTTGGCTAGCGGGTTGTAAGTGCGGAGGTCCTTTAGAGCGAGCACATCGCTCCGCTTGCACTGCGGCCCGCAGGTGTGCGGCGACATTTTATGAGGTTTCACTGCATTTTTGGGTGTGTAGTACTAAAAAAGGAGGAGAAATATGTAAATAAGATAATAATACAGATCTCTCGGTGGTGTAGAGCTTCAAACGAAGCGTTAAACTATGATTGCTATGGGGCATTGATAGGATATCAAAATAACAGTTGTTGATGTTTTTGTTTATTGCTCGTCGATCAAAACATAGTCTGGCTGGATTAAAACATAGTACACTCTTTGGACTAGTAAAATGTTTTTGAGGTTTTTTTCGACAATCCACTCGGACAATGTTCCTCCGCTGTTTGTTTTTTTATTTTATTTAACCATTTATTTCAGACAATAAATACTTTAAAGACTAACATACATATTATAATATATTTTCATGTCTCATATTCTGAAAGTAACTCATAACTTGCCTAAAATGCGGGTTGAAAGTGATATGTGGCGGCCCTAGGGCTGTAATAAATTTGAAAAAAGAATAGGGGGTGTCATGTCAAATCGATATCTGTAATCTCTTTGGACTTTTATTTACCAAAGGTATGTAGGCAAAGGCACAGAAGCCTATACAGCTTATTTTGCTACATTATAAAATAATTAAAATCGTAGATAATCTTACAAAATTTTTTTTAGAATATTCTGTTTGTTTTTACTTTCCTCATATTCAAAATGAAAAGTAGAGTGTTTACTTCGGGTGTATGGACCCATAACAGTCTCGAACTATCGGCGCCCTCACTTCGTTCGGGCGCCAAAACACTCGACTGTTATGGGTGTCATACAGCCCTTGGTAAACAATCTACTATAAACTTAAAAATAAAACTCAATAATCAATTTGACAACTTCTCTCTAAGTTCTCAGCGGGCTGCGGTATTGGCGCGGGCGGGGTGGTTGACTTCTTAGAAGATGATGATGTTGAAGATGATGATGATGATGATGATGAGCCACTCACCGCAACTCTGCTGGTGACGTTCTCAACGGGCTGCGATATTGGCGCGGCGCGGGAGTGGTTGACTTCTTTGATGATGATGATGAAGATGATGATGATGAGCAACTCACCACAACTCTGCTGGTGACGTTCTCAGCGGGCTGCGATATTGGCGCGGCGCGGGAGTGGTTGACTTCTTTGATGATGATGATGAAGATGATGATGATGAGCAACTCACCACAACTCTGCTGGTGACGTTCTCAGCGGGCTGCGATATCGGCGGGGCGGGCGCGGGTAAGGGCACGGGGGTGGTTGATTTCTTAGCCACGGCTCTTTGACGAGTTTCTCTCTGTGTATATAAAAAATATTTTTATTTTTTATTCAAGATTGGGCAAGTATTTGAGTTTGGAAACATGATGTGGCCTAAGAAGTCACATACTTGCATATTTGAGAAATACTTAACCTGTTATAGGGCACCCACACTGCAGTTACTTTTTTGTGGAGCAACATTGTGGAACATTCGATAACAATCAGCAAAATCACGGCAACAAATACTAACTTTTTTTTTACGGTTTTAGCTCAGTAACATTTGAAAACGTTAAACAACAAAAGGAGAGGAGAAGCCTATGTCCAGCAGTGGTCGTCTACAAGCTGATGATGGATGGATGGATGATGAAACAACAAAAAGTAACTGCGGCGTGGATGAACCAATAAACATCACCTGTCATCGATCGCTTTAAATGTCCAACGTTGAAAAAAACGCCATAAGTTAAGAAAGGAGAAATCGGACATCTACACTAATATCATAAAGAGGAAAGGTTTTTTTGTTTGTTTGCACTGGATAGGCTCCGAAACTACTGAACGGATTTGGATGAAATTTGGTACACAGATAGTAGATAGCCTGGTTATGAACATAGGATACTTTTTATCCCGATATTCCCACGGGAACGGGAACCACGCGGGTGAAACCCGGCCGCTAGTAATGGATATATCTTTTTGATAGTTCTTGGGTTTCTATGTGTCTCACTATATTTCCACCTTTTACAAGGTTTAATGGAAGAGATTGCTATGTAGCAATAAGGCCGCCTGTTGTTTGTTCTCTATTTGTAAATTGTCCTGTGTTACTTGTTTCTTTAATTGTGCAATAAAGTATAAATTATTATTATAATGCAGAATCAAGAATCAACTTTTTCGGAATTAAATAGATTTTAAATTGTTAGGTAATAAAATCCCGTGTATCAAAAAAATACAGTAAATAGCGGACTTTACGCCTTAAGTCATGGTTTTCCATCAACTGATTATGATATTGGAGTTTCTCCATGCTATAAAACGTAAAAAAAATAAGCAAAATACATAATCGACATATCCAAAATATTTTATTTCGATTAATGCGATCTGCAAAAACTTACTTTAAGTATATATTAATAAGTTTTATTTTTCTTTGAACTCACCTCAGTTGGGGTGGACGGTGGAGGCGGTGCGGACTCCTCGGATTTGTTCTGTTCATCTGATCGAGTGTATTCCACGTAAGGCATGTTGGTCTGTATGGAACAAATAATATACAAATGAAACACGCTTACTTATACGTATTCAAAGTCAAAGTACTATCTACAGCAGGACAGGCTTTAAAAAATATTCAAGAGAACTGATTCTACACACTAGCGTACTCATCGGAAAAAAATATGGACGACATTATAAAGTATCGCTCTGTAGTGTACCGACTAAGTTTTGTGGTTTTTAAGTCCACAAAACTTAGTGCACGTACACAACAGAGAGATTTAGATAAAACGATAAAAAAGTAAAGATTTTCCAGCGGTTAATTACACCAAATAAAGTGTCCACTTTTCGCACAAAAATCTCCATTCAACTAAACAACAGAATAGAAAATATTGTTAAAGCTATATAGAGAACCACAAAGCTTCTTGGGAGTACACTACAGAAAGATAATTTACAGTTTCATCTACATTCAAGATCTATGATTTTTTCCAATGGCGGCGTCAGTGTGCAGAATTCTGCACCTTCTTAAGTTGGAACTAGGCCCTAGGAGATACGATCAGTGTTTTATCGGTCAACCTGTATAAAAAAAACTACTCACCCTAGGCTGAGCCTTAGTCCTAGGCATAGGTCTAGCCCTGTGCCTCTCGGCTGCCTGTAATTCCAGGTACAAAGGCGCGAGACGAGTAGACCCGCGGTATATCCATTCTGTGCGATTGTCTTCTTCGAAATGTACTTGTACTAGGGACGCGTCTACTTTTATCACTCGGGAAGACCACCATTTTCCTAAAATAAAGTAAATTTATCAAAATTTAACTAAAGTTGCTCTTCAGCAACTTAAGTTAATTTAGATCTTTTATTTCAATAAAAGAACTTTTCCGTTGATTTCACACAACCTTAGATTTCATATTCCGTTTATTTCAGGTTCTTTGGATGTCCAGAACATTTCGGCACCTCCTCAGATTGATGTTTTATTTTTCAATAAACAGAGCACGCCAAAATTTAAGATATGCTTAAAATTGCTGTCTGCTTAGCGCCTATAAGATTTCAAGCTTTCGCGTTCCATTATAATTATGCATGAAGAGACACCAAATAAAAAAGCACCTTAATGTCTTGAGATAAAGTTGAATCATTTGGATTCAGTATCTTGTTTGAATGATCCGATCATTTAGACGCTGACTGTGCTTACAGCAGCCGAAACGACGAACTGTGAGTCGGTCATTCTCACGACAAAATGTTTTTTTATTTTCTTTTCGCCTCAATTGTTATTTTTCAGTAAATTCTTTTTACACACAATAAAACTTGAAAAACACGATAAGCTTTATATATTTGGCACATCAATTAACAATTAAATTTCGGAATTATGAAGTGATCACTTCACACCAAAAAATTGTATGAAAAATAAAAAATATACGAAGAACACTTTGTCGTGAGAATGACCCAAGTACATAATGTCGTCGTCGTCTCAGCCACATAACACCCACTGCTGGGTATAGGCCCCCCCAAAAGGTGGGGGGGCCACGCTTGGCAGGCGGGTTGGCGATCGCAGTATGGCCAAGTTTGTAGGAGACGCTGCTGCCCGCCTCCTGAAAGCTGAGTCGCTTAGTCGCCTTTTACGAAATCTACGGGATGAGAGGGGGTATTGCTATTCGAAGCTGACACTACACAGCTACAGCATACATATGTACTACATAATAAATCCTCAAGTCTTACCGTTCCACTCAGTCTTCAGACTCTGACCGGCGTGCAGTCTGACCATGGGCCTCTCAGGGTAAGCCATGAGGTACTCCCTCACGAACTCCCTCGAGTACGGATGCACCTCCTCCCACACTAGGGTCGCGCACTCGCACACTAGTCGCGTGTCTTCATGGCGGACGTACTGCGCGTAACCGTCGTCGAAGAACACCAAGTATCTATAGAAAACAAGTTATGTTTGTGGTCATCTCCTTTCCCTTTGACAATGAGGAACTGGCTATCTTATCTCTAACAACCGGAACACAACAATGCTGAAAAAACATTGTTGCTATGGCGTCAGACAAAAATAAGATGGTGGTAACTAGTCAGACGGACTTCGAACAAGTCCTACCACCAACCAATTTTTTTTATATAACACCTATTTGTACCTATAGTATGCAATAAAGTATTGAGTAACACTTAGCATCCTTGTCACATTACAATATTGAATGACATTTGTGAACAGAGAAAGCTTTGTTTGCGTGTACGTCAATTTATATTTTTTTTACTTTCTTGCTAAACTCTCAGTCCGATTGGTTCACAGAAAGTTTTGAGAGAATCGATTGACATTTGAAACGTCAAGTCGTAACTAATCACAGAAGATGTTGTTTTGAATGGTCCGATCAGCCAATCATGTTCTTATTTCATAATATTCAGCGATTATTTTCGCAGTCTTACTAAGGCAGCCCGTTTTTTTCGCAAAAACCCTATCATTTTTCAGTAGGATTGCGAAATGACAACACCATTGCCAAATATGTGTTTTCGCAATATCCCTAGGATTTTCGCAAAAAAATCGATTTATCTAATTATCCTGCGACATATACATGTCGTTGCTCGTGACTGTACTTACCTGTATTTGTTGACCGGGTTGGGTACTTCAGATATGATCCCGGAGTAGAAGGAATTCCGTTTGTTGTCGTTGGTGTCTTTGAAGAGAGCTATTACGCGAGTACCTGACAAAAAATATTAATAATAAATAAATTCATTTCAATTCATCTGCTTATTTGCAAAAACACATGTAATACAAGTTGATAATAGAACTAATTTCTTGTAATGTTTCTACATGTAACGACGCCCGTGGCCAGATTTGTTTATTTTTCTGGTCAGGCTTTAAATACTCTCACCGGCACATCTAATGGACAACCCTGTTATTTTCATACAAACATGCTCACTTTGCGACTCATCTGATCATTCACCATTCAAAACCTCATCTGCTCCTATACTCGTCGGTTCTACGATCGATGTGCCCAGGCCATTGCCTCTTCATTGACGGACTATATCCGTCACTTTGGTCTTCTTCCGATGACCTCATTCCGGATTTTATCCCTAAACGAGATCCCTAACATCGTCCTTTCCATAGCTCGCTGAATGATGGATAATATCATCAACCATTTTAATATCCCACTGCTGGGGCACTGGCCTTTCTTATGGGTGGATAAGAAGAATGGGCCGAGCCGAGACCCACCACGCGGGCCCAATGGGGATTGGTGGGTTCGATATCATCATCATCATCATCAGCCTGTGGACGTCCACTGCTGGTCATAAGCCTCTCCTAGCTCACGCCTATTGTGCCGTTCATAGGAGGCTATTAGCCTACTGCTACCACGCTGGCCAGACGGGTTGGTAGAGGGTTTGTTTCAAGTTTTCCTTCTCTCGCACAGGTGTTCAATACGTCGAGCCTCTTAGTCGACTCTTACGACATCCCAGGCATGTAAGGGAGTGGTGACACTTGTACTCTTAAGCCGTCACCACACGGCACGGGTTCGATATATTGCCTGTCAATATAATACCTACCTATAGTCATCCTCACTTCCGTCACTTCGCTGTACGCCAAACATCTTCCTGGGAGCAGCTTGACGACGTTCCTCGCATTATGTTCGAACTTCACTCGGCATATTGTAAACAAATGGGTGGACTACAAAAAAATATATTTTTGTAATTTTTATTTATTTATTTTATTTTCAAGGGGAACATACATTATTTAAGTCTAATACACAACTTATATTGGAAACATATAACAATAAAAAAATCACAGATACTTATAACACGACGATAACAAAGAAACTTGAGTAAGACATAATTCGGCAAATATAATTTTTGATAGTAAGGTTAGGCTATAATGGCTAGATTTCAATAGAATTCTCAAGCTGAGTAACACAAATTATGATTCTTTAATTTTACATTTTCAATCTATGATTTTAGGGATAAAAATCGACTCATCTCAAACTTCATATTTTTACGATTTATTCATTCAAAGGTCCTGGGTTATCCTGCCCTGTCTGAGGAACTCGTGGGACGAATAGATATTTTCTATTTAAAAAAATCCACAAATAAAAATCATAAAAAGAACAACAGCTACTCAGAGTACTTTGACAGGTGCCAAATGTCATTTAGTAGAAATAATGCTGCTTTAAAATATGGCTTTATTGTTAGTATTGAGCTTGTGTACGTGAATGGAATCAATACTTACTGAACTTGAACATGCATGCGTAGCATGCGCACCTCGACAAAGCTTTCTCGGCACTTTTCTCGCGCGAGCGCATAGTCTGTCCCGTTTACACCGTACTGATATGAGCGGGACAGACATTGTGAGATAAGGGTAGACAGCGTGTCGCGGTTAGCATGCTACGCTGGCAGGTTCAAGTTCAGTAAGTATTGATTCTATTCACGGCTAGTTGTACCATTTTAAAATCTACCGCAATTCCTTTCAATTCGTCATATAAAAGATATTTACATACTTCAGGCCGTCAATATTTGTCATTTGATATGGATTGTGATCGGGAGGCGTTTTGAAAGGTGGTAAATAAACGAAATTGAACTGTCTAAGCAAAGTGACTCACGAAAATATCTTTCAAATGTATGGAGAAGTGTCATTTAAAACATCATTCGTTCCGAAAGGGATTGCAACCATAAGTTACACAATTCCATAAATCACAATTACAATACCTTTGAAAGGTATTATGATAGACTTTGAAATTAGACAATTAGGAGGCAGATCTGAGCAAATGATTACGAAAAATAGTTTAAAGCAGCATGATTTTTACAAAGTGACATTGGCACCTGTCAAATTACTCAACTGATTAAAAAATCCGACTTTAGTACAAGTTGACATTAACTATCAACGTTATTGTGAACTATTGGATGCATTGAATATGTCGGTAAAGAAGTCAATAGATATTAAAGACAAAATGCGATAAAATTTTAACCGCCTCTGTGATCTAGTGGTACAACCACCGGTATCAGACCCAGGGATCCCGGGTTCGATTCCCAGCGGGGATACATATTGTATTCGGTTTGGTTGGTGGCAGGACTAGTTGTAAGTCCGCCTGGCTAGCTACCACCATCTTATCTAAGTCTGACGCCATAACAACAATGTTTTCAGCATTGCTGTGTTCCGGCAGAGAGATAAGATAGCCAGTTCCTCAGCGATTGAGGATTCCGGGAGAGGCTGGCTTCCATCATCAGCCTTATCAATACTTAACATCAGGTATGATGGAGGCTAAGAGTCTCACCGTCGTACATTAAAAAAAACGATAACAAATATAGTTAGCCAAACTCGTACTACGCCAGTATTATGACATCATAATTTCAGGCAGTTTTTTGAATTGCTATCCGTATATAATAATAAAAATTATATAATAAATTTCATACAATCACACCAATTATGTAGCCCACGTTCAGTTTCATGAAGAACTTGTGTTATGGATACTAGATAACGGATAAACATACTTTTATACTTTTTTTTGTTAATACATACATAACATACATGTTTAAACACCCAGACCAAGACAAATAGACATATTCATGCACACAAATATTTGTCTTGTCCGGGGATCGAACCCGGGACCTCTGGCGTAGAAGGCTGGTTTAGAACCCCTGCGCCAAACAGGCCGTCAAAATCAGTGCCTCTCTTTTACCAATAATACAAAGAGAAAGCATTATTATAACTATCTCGAATAAAGATCAAATAAAGAAAACTCAAGGTTGCCTGGAAGAAATTGCTACTTAGCAATAAGGCCGCTTTTTGTGTGTTTTCCTTCTACTGTCTTTTATGTGTCTATGTGTTCCTTTCATGTGCAATAAAGCGTTTTTATTATTATTATTTTAAAAATCAAATAAAAATAAAATAAAACTGTAGTTCAAATGACTCACCCCCGGTACAGTAGTCTTCCCTTGCACCTCAATGATCTTTCCCTTCAACCAGGAACCGAACACGTTCCTCATGGCGAACACGCTCGCGCCAACGCGAAGTGGGGCGCGGGTAAGAGTTCCCGGCGGGGGGAGGGAGGGGGGAGCTACCTCTGCTGACACTTGGAGGACTGATATGTCTTTCTGTTGAAAACAAAGAACATTTTTTAATTCAACACCAATACCAATCACTTTCTACTCCAAAATCATGTCGGGTTGTTGTAAAAGTATTAAAGTTATCAATGTAAAAAGTATTACAATTGAAACGCGATTGAGACACAATTATAACTAAACGTAAGCAGAATTAAACCCCTGCAAATCTACCCTCAGTTGATCAAGCATTAATCAGACAGCGTCATATACTTATAATAAATTTTAAATAGAAAAAAATTGGAAAAAACAACTGGGCCACAAGTGAATTCTCAGATGGAACTCGAACCCACGGCCTTTGGAAATCCGGTCCAATGCTCTAACCACTGAGCTGAAGTCTCGGTAGCTCAGCGGTAGAGCATTGGACCGGATTTCCGTGGGTCGTATCATAAGTATAAAAAATAGCATTAAAAATGCAAAAATTCTAAAATCATTAAAAAAATACATCATATACTTTGGTCTCTTTCAAAATAAGTCGCAAATCACTTGTGCTATGGATATCAGTAACCCTAGCGTGAGCGGCTTTTAAGCACAGTATACATATGCTACCTAGTAGAACATAAGCATGCTAGTTTCGAGCATGTGCTACTAAGCGCATGCTAGTCAATGAGCATGCTACCTAATCGCAAGCCGGTCTATTTTTTCGTGCACGTGGTGTGGGCGCGGAGGGGGTAGCTAATAAGCAAGTCTGAACGCGTTCTATGCAAGCATGCTACTTGACTTGGTTTGTTTATTTTTTGTGTTCTTTTTCTTTAGGAGTTTTTTTACTAATTGTATTCAAAGTGTTAAAGTAGCTAAATTTAATTCGTCACGCAAAGTAACGTCCATTTTGAAGCGTAATAATAATGTAATAATATAAAAAAATAATGACCATGTGTATCTCAGACGTGCTCGAAAGTAGTATGCTAATAATAAGCATGCTGAAAGGGCTTTGCGCTTCATGAGCACATGTATACACTCGGAGAGCATGCTAGTTAGTAGCATACCACCTAGTAGCAAGCTAGCATGCTTATTTAGTAGCATTCGTATGCCAGCCATTATCGACTCATCGCTCACATCTTAAGAGTGGTAAGCAAGACAGTATCATTTGCCATATCATATTGCCTGTTATAGCGGTGTTCTAGTAGTAGTACTCGTTATATAATAGCGTATAAGCTCGCGCCCACGCGTAGTGGGGGTCGGGTCAGAGGGGGAGGGGGGGAGCACATCTGCTGACACTTGGAGGACTGATATGTCTTTCTGCTGAAGAAATAGTACCTCTAAATAACATGGACATTACTATAGATCTCATACCAGGAACATGAGCGGTTTTTAATCATACACGTGACTTATTACATCGTGATTTAGCATAGCGACTCTCGTAGCGTGATAACGTGTCGCTGCCCCGGTCACATCTTAGCGAGGTAAGCAAGACAGAATCATGCGCTATGGCGCGATATGATATGTCATATCGCGTGATATAATGATATAATGTCGCAGCCATCTTGTTAAATCAGCTATTTGATTGGAAGGCTAGCCCGTTTCTTGAACGCCGGCATTCAGTTGAATGCCTAGGCCGATCGTCGATTGAACTAGTATCACTTAAAGTTCAACTAGTTGGCTTATTGTAATCTAGCCCATTGAAGATAGCTGACGTTAATACAGCCAGGTGATTCAAATTCAGTTATTTTTTTTGCCACTGGGGCGCTGGTAGATTCAAAACAAATATGGCGTCAGATAGCTCGCATGGTGCATAGCGCATACTAGGGGGCGCGGGTCAACGGACCCGGAGGGGGGAGGGAGGGGGAGCAACCTCCGCTGACACTTGCTAGGACTGATATGTCTTTATGTTTAAGAATAAAAAAAAACGCAACACAAACGGTCCATTCGTTTAGGAGATACGTCGCATCAAGCACGCTTTAAATTTGGCTAAATTCAAAGCACTAAATTCAGACAGATTGGAGTCTGAATCTGACAGTCTGAAAGCCTTTACACTTGTCTTAATTCAGAAATTATTCAGCAGAGACGAAATTCAGCCAAATGGTAGACCGGTTTTAGACACACAAATACACACGTCAAACTTATAACACCCCTCTTTTTGCGTCGGGGTTGAAAATGAGGAAAAGATGAAACTGGAGCAAATTATTCGTAAAGTACTTAGTGGACAAAATCATTGTTTAGATGGCTATTTCAGTGTTTTTTTCAATGTTAAATCAGTATTCTTGTAGGTTAGATTAGTGATTCGGTGTCGATTTCATGTTTTTTACAGTCACACCAATCATCTACCCCACGTTAAGTTTCATGAAGAACATGTGCTATGGATACTAGATAACAGATAAACATACTTATATACTTTTTTTGTAAATACATTCATAACATACTATATGTATATAAACACCCAGACCAAGACAAATAGACATGTTAGACCTCTGGCGCAGAAGGCGGGTTTAGTACACCTGCGCCAAACAGGTCGTCAAAATCACTATACCTAAGGATTGAAGTAAGATTAAAACACAAAGTGAAAATAATAAACTAACAACAAATAGCTGCGTATAGCGTCTTATCACTCGTTTAGTATATAACTATATTGTACTTACGTCATCATCCAGTTTCGAAGCGTCTGTAGTCGCAGGTAAATCCTGCCAAAGAAGGATTCGTATAAATACACTTGGCAGCAAGAAATCGAACCACTCCTTTATTTTCATACAAACATTAACCGCCTCTGTGGTCTAGCGATACAACCACCGGTACCAGACCCAGGGGTCCCGGGTTCGATTCCCAGCGGGGGTACATATTGTATTTGGTTTGGTTGGTGGTAGGACTTGTTGTAAGTCCGCCTGGCTAGCTACCACCATCTTATCTAAGTCTGACGCCATAATAACAATGCTTTCAGCATTGTTGTGTTCCGGCAGTTAGAGATAAGACAGCCAGTTCCTCAGTGATTGAGGATTCCGGGAGAGGCTCGCTTCCATCTTTAGCCTTATCAATACTTAACATCAGCTAGGCGATTGCGTAAAGTCAATCATACATTTGACAGTTCATATTGTATCATATTAAATGTCATTCCATACAAATTGCAACCGATTGAATATCATATAAACTGTCAAATGAATACGATTACCTTACGCAATCGCACCCCAACACCCCGACCGCCTAACGGTATAGCTTGTGCTATCGCTATAGCTATCAAACTTCAAAGTCTCATAAAACCCTTCAACAATAGGGTTTTTGTCTAATTCCTCCATATTTCTTTTCATCTATTGTATTCACTATTGCATTTTTAGTATAAAAGTGATAACGTCAGCAAGAGCCCTTGTAGGGGGTTTGAAAAATCAATAGCTATAGCGATATCACAAGCTGTACCGTTAGGCGGTCGGGGTGCAGGTATGATGAAGGCTAAGAGCATCGACGTCGATCATAAAAAAAACATACTCACTTTACAGTCTCCTTATTCAAAAAGCAAAAATAGTATAATAATAAACATTTTTTCGTCGATGTCTGAGTCAAATAAAAGTCCCGAAAACTCAAGAAAACTTTCAGTTTTGCAAAGGAAAACAAATTCACTCAATCCGGTTTCCTACAACTTTATACGTAATGAAAATTAAACATTTGTTTCTCTGAAATTTTAGGAAATCGAGAATAGTTTTCAGTTGTTCTAAATCCTAATTGGTTAGTTGAACATTTAACCTTGCCATCAACAATCGTCTTTGCAGATATACAGACTTTTTTATATATTAGACCGTTAAGTAAGCATGTTTCTATGAAAATAACGCAGTGGTTCGATTTATTTGCAGCCGAGTTTATATTGAATATAAAAAAAAAATATACATTATTCAATAAATATTACGTTCACGATGATTTACAGCGAAAAAGTATTTTTTATGGACAGGGAGACTCCTAGCCTTCATCATATGATTTAAGTATTAATAAGGATGAAGATGGAAGCAAGCCTCTCCCGGAATCCTGAATCACTGAGGAACAGGCTATCTTATCTCTAACTGTAGGCTTAGATAAGATGGTGGTAGCTAACCAAGCGGACTTACAACAAGTCCTACCACCAACCAAACCGAATACGATATGTACCCCCGCTGGGAATCGAACCCAGGACCTTGGGTCTGAGACCGGTGGTTGTTACCACTAGACCACAGAGGCGGTTAAAAGTAAGTACTATATTTTTTTACACATTTTATGGACTGCCTAAGTCGCTGGTTTGGGTCCCGTCTGAACACTGATACAAACTGTTATCAAAGTCGAAGATTTCTATTCAAATAAACTTATTAGGTACTCATACGTACATCTTATGTTTTGGCGCGCACTGTTCCAAACTGCACTGTTCCTGTTTTACTCTAAAAGGAAAATAAAGGAGTCATCCCGTGACCACGGCAGCTGTAAAGGTGCCGAAACGTCGGGAAAATCAAAAAACCCCTAAAAAACCTAAAAATTACGGACAATTACAACTTAGTTCGTGGAAATATAGCGCGTTTGATATCCGTAAAAGTTGTTTTATTATTAGGTACTTTTAAGTCGTCCAATATATTTTCTTTAACTGACAAGAAAAACAGGCGCAAGAAACTCTGTTCTCTCAAGTTTATTTCTGGTGTAAAATTGATCTTACAATATCAAATTCTATTTAAATATTTGGACCATCTATAAATAAATAAATAAATATTCGCATACAATAAATATTCGCATACAATCACACCAATTATCTAGTCCCACGTTAAGTTTCATGAAGAACTTGTGTTATGGATACTAGATAACGGATAAACATACTTATATACTTTTTTTTTGTAATACATACATTATACATTATATATACATACTTAATATACATATTAAACACCCAGACCAAGACAAATAGACATGTTCATGCACACAAATATTTGTCTTGTCCGGGGATAGAACCCGGGACCTCTGGCGCAGAAGGTGGGGTTAGTACCCCTGCGCCAAACAGGTCGTCAAATCTATTGTCATCTATCTGCGAGAAGTATGTCTATTTGACGTCTATTTTTTTTTTTGACTTAACCTTTCGCGAATGAGTTTCGGGTCTTGGGGTTAAGAGAAGTAAATACAGGCTGCCTAAATATTTACCTGAGGATTTGTATTGTCTCTAACAGCATCTTTATTATCTTTATTATCAATGGGCGTGTATCCCAGTGGTATTGGTTCTGTGTGCAGTCTCTTGGCAGGAGTATCGTTGCTAGTAGACAATCGACGTTTGACACTCGGCGTCTAAAGGGGAAATCGTATGAAAATTGTTAAAGAAGAAAATATATCAGAAAAAAGCAACTTGTCTCATGACGGGACGCGAACCCGCATCCTTGGGAATCCGACCCAATGCACTGACCTATGACACGTCGAATTTTCCTAGTATATTCATGAGACAAGTTGCTATTTTCTAGCATATTTTCTTGTTTAACAATTTGCACAAAATAGCATTGTAAAATGCAAAATTAGATAGAGAGAATTATTATATTAACACAAAAACCCATAATACAAAGTACACACACAAAAAGATGAAAACGATACAGAATTATAATAAGTAATACAATTTTGTAATGTGTTTACATAACAAATAACACACAGGTAAAGTATGGCCTTTGGGTCAATAAGGTCGTGTTGCCATGAACACTAGATGTGTCGCGACAACGCTGATATTCTGGCAGGGCCCGTTTGATGCGCGGTATGAAGATACAGAGACAATAGAAAATACTAAATTAAACATAAATTTTAAATTATAGCTATAAAAAGACAAGCACATTAAAAAAAAACGCTTTCCTCACAGTCACATGTGTAGAGCATCCGATAGTTATCGAAAACGTGGACAGTAAATGTCAACTCGTATTAAGGGCTCTGATCGCTCAGGTAACGTAAGACGCTGCCTTAGGCCCTGTTTCACAATCTAAGGGTAATCAATCAATCAATCAATCAGTCATTTTATTGCTTTCCATAAGTAGGTACAGGTGTTATAAAATGTGTTAGGATCTTATGGGCCCTGAGGGGCATAACAATTTTTGGTAAGAGGGAGACTTATATAATCAGGGTAAGTTCTTAGTAGCTTACATGACAGAGGATTCATATCACAACTGTCTGACAAGTGAGTCACAAGTGAGCTACTCAGGACTTACTCTTAGATTGTGAATCACAGTCTAAAAGAAAGTTGCGAGTAGCTCACTAGCCAGATATTTTGGCAGATATGATATGAAAAATATATCAAATCAACTGCCAACGAAGCTACTCGATACTTTAAGATAGTGAAATAGGCCCTTAGAGTAAGAATGAAATAATCATTAAAGCTGGTTTCAATTTGAAACCAGCATACCATGCGGCAGCATCGGCGGTACGATAGCATTCCGTCGGTCTTTTTCGCTCTCACAAGTGACGGTTCAGAGCGACAGAAAAGGATGGGACGACGGAAAAAAGCGTCCTGACAGATGTTATCCAACTGTAAAAGATGCTTACCTCTATCGTCACTGCCGCCTCTGGCTTGCCATCCGTATCCAAGTAACTATGCTGTAACAAAAATAATAACGTAAACATAATTATAAATAAATGTATATTAGGTCTTTTTAACTATGAAATAGCTGATTTATATAAAGATTTGCATAGAAAGTTCGTTTCCATACTAAGAATTTTGTTATTGTTACTACCCTTGTAATCGTTTTCAAATCAAATCATTTGTTTGCAAGCAAACACGGTACAAAAGCTGTTACAGACTTTATATTATAATATGATCACGCGTTGCACCAGGTACTGGCACGCAAATATAAGTATTATATCTACAAACCAGCGGACTTTAAATATTATTAAAGAATAATGAGGAAATTATTAGACTAATACAATAATTCAACTAGATGTCAAATAGTGTCACCAAGTTATTAAATGTAAGTTATCATAGGTATTATTACATTAGGTATGTCAGTTTAAGATGATGACAACTTATAAAATTGATTATAAGTTGTCATTAAGATATTCGTTTACACCATAATAGCATTTATTTAGAAGAAGCTTTCCATACTAACAATTTTGTTATAGTTTCTACCGCATGTGTTCGTTTTCCATACTAACAATTTTGTTATAGTTACTACCGCATGTGCTCGTTTTCATTACTAACAATTTTGTTATAGTTACTACCGCATGTGCTCGTTTTCATTACTAACAATTTTGTTATAGTTACTACCGCATGTGCTCGTTTTCATTACTAACAATTTTGTTATAGTTACTACCGCATGTGCTCGTTTTCATTACTAACAATTTTGTTATAGTTACTACCGCATGTGTTCGTTTTCCATACTAATAATTTTGTTATAGTTACTACCGCATGTGCTCGTTTTCCATACTAATAATTTTGTTATAGTTACTACCGCATGTGCTCGTTTTCCATACTAACAATTTAGTTATAGTTACTACCGCATGTGCTCGTTTTCCATACTAACAATTTTGTTGTAGTTACTACCGCAAGTGCTCGTTTTCCATACTAATAATTTTGTTATAGTTACTACCGCATGTGCTCGTTTTCCATACTAACAATTTAGTTATAGTTACTACCGCATGTGCTCGTTTTCCATACTAACAATTTTGTTGTAGTTACTACCGCAAGTGCTAATGTCACAATTGTTTAATGTACAAGCATTGTATGAAGACTAAGCAATCTTATTTTTATAACAAAAAATTAAATATTTACAAATTATATTAAATAGAGTAGTCAATTTTGCTAACAAATAAAGGAGTATCTTTCGATCTATTTTTTTTATCGTAAATAATAATCATAAGATTTATTATTCTTGATTATTATGATCTTAATTTAATATAAAATCAAGCAATAGATGTACCTTTAAATCATAGAAGTAGTAAGGTTCATATCAGTGTAAGAAAAAAAATGTATAGAAGACCTATTATTTATTTCTCTCTTAATTGCAAAATAGTTGGGCAAACGTCATCTAAAACTATTCCAAATTACAAGTTCATAGCATTAGTAGTTCTTGAGATATCCAGCTGTGACAGACAGACAGACAGACTGAGTCGCACCATAAGGGTTCCTATTTACCATTTTGCTAACAAGAGGAACGGGACTCAACGCGACATTTATTATGTAGTACACACATCTAAAGTACGTTTAACTTCTCGTATGCCGAGATTCTAGACACAATAGAACATCAATTGTGTCTCGCGTGGATCTACGTTCCGGCATACAAAGGGTTTAAGGGATCAAGTACGTTTTAGAGCAGTGATTCTCAAACTTATTTCGTCTGCCGCTTACTTTGAAAATCAATTATTTTTCAGCGCCCCCCAATTTCTTTCTACTTTTGATAATATTTAATAATAATAACATTATATTGGCAAAAAAATATAAATTTAAAAAATATATGTCATAGATATTATAGAATTAAATTTAAAAAATTTGTCGTGTAGTATGTAGAGTAATTAAATAAATAAACTCTACATACTACACGACCAAGACAATTAGGCGCATGACAGGAATGCAGTTTTGCACTTTTGGCACCTGCAGCCCACTTCTATCACCGCACTTCACTTAATATCTGATGTATTAGCGCTAGTGATTAGCTGATTGATTATCGCATTTTGAAATTTTGGTTTTTGTTAGCTTTTTTAAGTTTTTCTCAGCTGTCATGCGTGTTACATACTTGCACACCCAGTATTATGCCGATCATGCAGTTTCCGCCAACCTTATTAAATATTGCATTGCATCAGCCGCCGCCCGCTACAGCCACGTGTTGCTGACGACGTTCAACGTGACATCGCGCTGCGCCTCGTCACCCGATGCCGGGAACTTCACTTTTTGTTCATTCTCTGAACGATTTGTCGTCCAGTAATTTTAGCTCTGATTATTGTAATTTCTTTATATTTAAACTAACTTAGAAATATTTTTGTTTTTTTTTTAATCCTACGGCTGTAGCCTTCGTAATTTGCGTCTAATTGTCTTGGTCGTGTAGTAACATGTTAACTTTTGGCGCGCACCGTTCATTGAAATAAAACAACTTTTCCGGATATTAAATATAGCGCTTTTAATATCCGGAAAAGAATAAAACTCTTCTTTCTTACTTTAAAATCTTAAAAACCACCATTTTCCTGGACCCCTTACCTCCCTGCCAGCTGCCAGCGCTCACAAGGGGACGTTATCGCCCACTTTTAAAAAGACTCGTTTTAGGGCCGGTTTCAATAATCTATCCCTAACAAGAGGTAGGCCTATCTTGGTTACGTTACTTAGCAACCGCTGTTATTTTGGGTTATTTTAGGTTGATTAATAAAAATATCTAGGCAACAAAGCTCTAGTAAGCCTGGCTCTTACTGAGTATAGGTTATTGAAACCGACCGTTAGAGTATCGCCGCAATAGATGATAATTATTTTAAATCTTCTGGATTTATAATTTTTTTATTTTTGCATTTTTTAATGGTATTTTTGTACTTATGATAAATTTTAAATAGAAAAATATTGGAATAAAAAGACTCAGTAGCTCAGTGGTTAGAGCATTGGACCGGGTTTCCAAAGGTCGTGGGTTCGAGTCCCATCTGAGAATTCACTTGTGGCAGAGTTCATTTTTCCAATATTTTTCTATTTCAAATTTATCTTCTGGTTTGGTAATGATTCTGTTTTGTAAATTTCACTATTTTAATAAAGAAAAAAAATAAGTAAGATGCCAGCCTGAAATACTACATTTCATACTACTAGAATAATCTCTACTTTTCCTAAATTCGGAAACGTCTCCTAATTCTTCTAAGTTGAAGTTAACTAGATAGAGTAGTAACTGAACCTCACCTTATTTCCCGGAATATCGAATATGACCAACGGAGTTATTTCTTGTCTGTCATGTTCGAACGTAGCGTATAATTCCTTCCTAAGCTTGTCTGTAGCTAGCTGGCAATCGTTGAGCATTGTATCTATCTCTTTACTTTGCTCTGTGAGAAAGAAAACAAAGATTAAATTGTAGCCAAACTTGTAATTTTAAAATCAGTATCCAATTTTTTTAAGTTAGACTCAGAATCGGTAATGCCCGAAATTAATAACCTATCTGTAGATATGGATTGGCCTATCTGAGTTAGTTCCCTAGGATATTTTTGTTAATATGACCAAAATAAACTAAGCCTAGGCAACGAAGCCAGTATCCTAGGCCATTATCTCAGATAGCCCTATCCATATCTACAGATAGGTTATTAATTTCGGCCGTAAGTGAACACCATGCTCCTAGAAACACGGGTCGAAAAACAAGAATATTTTTTTGACTTCCCCATACTAAATCGATCGCGTGATAGTGATACACAAATCAGAATATTTGTATGAAGTTTAAAATTTTATTTTACACCGGTATCAGACCCAGGGTTCGATTCCCAGCAGGGGTACATATTGAATTCGGTTTGGTTGGTGGTAGGACTTGTTGTAAGTCCGCCTGGCTAGCTACCACCATCTTATCTAAGCCTGACGCCATAACAACAATGTTTCCAGCATTGTTGTGTTCCGGCAGTTAGAGATAAGATAGCTAGTTGACGATTTCGGGAGAGGCTCGCTTCCATCTACAGGCTTATCAATACTTAACATCAGGTATGATGAAGGCTAAGAGACTTACCGTCGTTCATAAAACAAACCGCTATCCATTTTCCGTAAGATCGAAAAATGTCAACACCATTGTCTAATTATCCGTGTATTCGCAATATCCCTAGGTTTTCGCGAAAATTCTATTCATCATTCTACGACACACATGAAACTAACCTTCCAACATCTTAAGTTCATCGTTGAGCATGTCTTGAGCCTCCGTCAGTCGGGCGTCCAGCTTGAACTTCTTCCATGTCTGATTTAGCATGTCAGCCAGATGCTCTTCCAGTAATCTATGTATGTCAATTTTTTTATTTTATTTGTATATATTTATTTATAAATTGTTAATAATAAGATAAATAACTGACTTTTAATCCTCGGATAAAAGTAATCAGTCAGTTAACGGCCAAAATTAATAACCTATCTGTAGATATGGAAAGGGCTATCTGAGATAGTTGCCTAGGATACTGGCTTCGTTGCCTAGCAACCGTCGCTATTTTGGTCATATTAACAAAAATATCCTAGGCAACTATCTCAGATAACCCAATACATATCTTCAGATAGGTTATTAACTAAAGCAAACACGGACAGGAGTGATTGTAAACTAATTTTCAATCTGTCCGGAATCCCAGATATTAAAGATATGAGATGAATTATTTTATTGTTATAAATAGAACATAACTATATTTTATTATATTTATTTCTTTAAAATGATATATATTAACAATTTCTTTCAGTACTCGATTTTCTATTAAACTGAATGTAAGTAAACTTCAACTTCAAAAACTTCAGAGCAAAAATATGGGAGTATTTTTCTTGCAAATTGCAAGAAAAGTATTTCCATATCTTCGCTCTTAGTGTACATTAATCCGATTATATGTATATTAGACGATTAAACTTGAAATTGACAAAAGTCAGTTCGATTTCCGTTTCTGTCAATATGACTGTGATATTGTCACTACATTCGTATCGATTATTTCATCGGACTTTTATTATTAAACGAAATTTTAATTTCCCAATCCTCAGTTAATGGCTCTGGGGTCTACTCCGAAACCCAAATACGAAAATCGAACGAACGTTTATTTAGTTCTGACCTTTATCAGCATTAAAATAAAATTAAATATTTAGTAAACGTTATGATGAAAATTGTCCGGCTTTCGGGACTTTTTTTTAATACCTAAGAATGAACCTAAATAAATAAACCCTAAATAACAATATTGATAAAGGGTAAAAAATAGGTCAAAAACCGCTTTAAACACATTATTTCTGTAAGTCTAGTGGTGACAGCCACCGGTATCAGACCCAAGGGACCCGGGTTCGATTCCTAGTAGGTACTATTGTAATCGGTTTGGTTGGTGGTAGGATTTGTTGTAAGTCCGCCTGGCTGGCTACCACCATCTGATCTAAATCTGACGCCATAACAACAATGTTTTCAGCATTGTTGGTGTTGCGGCAGTTAGAGATAAGATAACCAGTTCCTTAGTGGTTGAGGATTGCGGGAGAGGCTCGCTTCTATCTTAAACCTTATCAATACTTAACATCAGGTATGATGAAGTCTAACCCCCATATTCTAAGTCGTTCCTCCAAAACTTTTTACACTCTACTCAACCTCGTCGTGGGTAAAAATGGTAGTGTGCGCTAGGCCTAACACGAAGTGGCTACGTACTCTTTGGCTCCTCCAAGTCTTTACGGAGTTATGACTTAGAATACCGATTTCGAGGAGTATTTCGAAGAGGTTTTCAATGAGGTTTCGTTAAGTCGAGGACGAGTTAGTTTTGGAGGAACGACTTAGAATATGTGTGTAAGAGTCTCCCGGTCGGTTATAAAACAAAAATAGGTGGGTGGAGTATAAATCGATTTTTAAAACGTATCAACTCACTTAACCCCCTTCTCTCCTATCATCTCCTTTTCCTTCACCTCCTCGACGACCTCCTCATCTTCGGATTCAGAGTCGGATATCTCCACAAGCTCTGAGGACAGCTTCACTATGTCCAGGTGGAGTAAGGGAGTGAACTCTTTTATACCATCTACTAGGCTCTGGAAACAAATAAATATTATAAATCCTAACTATCCTTACTATATAATACTAGCGGATCCTCGCGGTTTTACTCGCGTGGTGCCCGTTCCCGTGGAAATACCGGGATAAAATATAGCCTATGTCACTCGGGCGAAATGTAGCTTGCTAATGATCTAAGAATTTATGATTTTGTAATTTTTGCAGTTTTCAATGCTATTTTTATACTTATGGTAAATTTTAAATAGAAAAATATTGGAAAAAATTAACTCGGCCACAAGTGAATTCTCAGACGGGAATCGAACCCGCGACCTTTGGAAATCCGGTCCAATGCTCTAACCGCTGAGCTACCGAGACTTGCGAACGACCGTCGAAATTCTCCAATACTTTTATATTTTTAATACGCTGTAGGCCAGCGTTGTCACATCAATGCTAGGAATATCCTTGCATTCGAAAGAAACATCTTTTCAGGTGTTTAACGATCGATTAAGATGCAACTGCCAATAATTTATGATTTTGTAATTTTTGCATTTTTCAATGATATTTTTATACTTATGGTAAATTTTAAATAGAAAAATATTGGAAAAAATTAACTCGGCTCTCCGGTCCAATGCTCTAACCGATAGCTCAGCGGTCAGAGCATTGGACCCGATTTCCAAAGGTCGCGGGTTCGATTCCCGTCTGAGAATTCACTTGTGGCCGAGTTAATTTTTTCCAATATTTTTCTATTTAAAATTTACCCTAAGATCTAAGAATTTTCTAAATCGGTCCGGTAGTTCCTGAGATTAGCGCGTTCAAACAAACAAACTCTTCAGCTTTATAATGTTAGTATAGATTATACATGCGAAACTGTGTTTGTTTGTCCTTCCTTCACGAAGCCTAAGCAACTAATCGACTTGATTTTTGGCATAGAATTAGTTGAAGGTCAATATCATTTATTCAGTCTAGGCTGTTACAAGCACTTATGAAAGAACGGAGAGTGACATAGGTTACTTTTTATCCCGATATTCCCACGGGAACGGGAACCACGCGGTCGAAACGGCGGGTGGCCACTATCCTACTATTCTTTTCAAAACATTCGTATTGTATACATACACATACGTATACACATTTCAAAATCACTTTGCTATACGCTGCGTGCCGCTTTTATTTCGGCCGCGGAAATCCGAGACTCGCAGGGAAAGCTCGCGATGCAAAAAAAATCCAATTTTTTTTTTACGAGTGAGAACTATGTTCGATTAATGAGAATACGGCCCAGGGGGGCAATTCTCGCGCTGAGATATATCGAATTCGACATTTTTCAAACCATAATTTCTTTATTAAAAATGTAAGTAATATCTTTACTACGGTCATAATACTTTAGTTTCAATGACCTTTGACAATCCTATAATGCTGAAGATTGTTTTCTGTGAGTTTTAAATATAGATTTATGGCTCCAAAAATGTCGAATTCGAGATGTCGAAGGCGCGAGAATTTCCCCCTGGGGCTTTGTAATTTTTTTTACGAAGGAAAATTCTAATTTAGAACGTTGTGAACTTTTTTCGATTGCACGAGAATCGACTCCCAGGTGGTGAAACCGGACCTAAATATTTTTGTAGTGCGAACGTGCGTTCGTAATAAAAACATCGTCGTCTCAGCCACATAACACCCACTGCTGGGTATAGGCCTCCCCCAAAGGTGGGGGGGGGGTTGCCATAATCGCCACGCTTGGCAGGCGGGTTGGCGATCGCAGTATGGCCAAGTTTGTAGGAGACGCTGCTGCCCGTCTCCTGAAGGCTGAGTCCCTTAGTCGCCTTTTACGACACCCGCGGGATGAGAGGGGGTAGTGCTATTCTAAGCCGACACTACACATATTCAATAAAAACATACTTATAAAAAAACTCACCTGAGTCCTCCTAACGACAGCATTGGCGCACTCTTCGCACACCATCGTGCGTTTCTTTCTAGCGGCGTCGTAATAAGCGAGGGTAGCGGCATCTGCCTTCAAAAAACGGCAACTACCCGCAGATTTGCACAGAAGGTTTATACATCTGTGTTTACGGGGTTTCACTGGTGGTTCCTCCACTGGTTTTTCTTCCTTCGGTTCTGTAGACAAATGTAAGGGCTGATATAATTGTTACTAGCGGCCGCCCGCTGTTTCACCCGCGTGGTAACCTGGTAACCGTTCCCGTGGGAATATCGGGATAAAAAGTAGCCGATGTATTTACCAGGCTACCTTATATAACGTACCTTATAATAGAATATCACCCAATAATAATGATCTGCGGGGCTATCGCGTAAAAAATATGAATATGGACATGGGCTTCATTTGACAGTTAAATTACCACATATCGTCACCTGCAGGTTCACTTGGGGTAACTGACAAAACACGATTGTGTAGGAGAAGCATTTAAAGTTTTTTTTCGTCTTAAATCGAACATAACTTTTTTTCTATTTAATCTTTTCTTAATTTTCTTTTATAGAAATGCATAGAAAACAACGGATTTCGGGCTTAAATGGAAATAATATCCAATTATATCCTATTTTAGAAAATAAATTTCAGTTACACCAAAATATTTTGATACTCTTGACAGTTGCACCACATAAGCATAAAATGTTTTAAAACAGCTCAGGTCAAAGTGGTGTAAAGGTAGTTTTACTAATATAAAATAATTATATTATAATTTTGATGCAAGGGCCGGTGTATATTGATATCATTTTCTTTAACGATTCCTTTTCCTTTCCCTTTCCCTTTCCCTTTTCCCTTTCCCTTTCCTTTAATAACACGTTTTCCTTTTGGCTTAGAAACATTTTTACTTAATTTTATTTCATAAGTGGTCGCTCCAGGTTTCATAGAATGTTTAGTTTTAATAGTTTTTACATCCTTTTTCTTCATTGTAGCAATTCTTATTTTTGATGTGTTTAATTCCTTTGTACAACAAGGAAAGCATTCCTGGGTCACTGGGTCCCAGTCGATAAAATCCTTAAATTCAAGAACGTTTACATTAAGGACGAGTATTTTTTTGAGCTGATTCTATATAAGTAGACCATTGTGTAGGGCTCCAAACTATTATTTTTCTCACTTCACGTTCTATAGCGGAGTGCATGCTATCTACAGGCATAATAGCTATGTCCCGGCAGCAGGTAATTAATTTGAATGACTTCAATATTTTTAGATACTGTAATATGATATGATATTTTTAAAAAACTTTGAAAATCGAAAGTATGGTGTTATAAAAAATTTTTTGGTGTATCGGTGATTATAATTTTTTCACCTAAACAAAAAAGATGTAAAAGCCATGCTTTTTCGGCCACATACATACATATTCCAACTTTATTTTCAACCGTTATAGAGATACACTAATTTAACTTGTCTAAATGAATTAAATGTCTGTTACCTTAAAATTAGAATTGAAGTGTCGAAAATACATTCCCAAAATAAGTAGTGTATCTGCATTTTTTTAAAGGCTAGAGCTTTTTCAAATATATTATTTGAAAGAGCAGAAAAATCTAAGAAAAACTGTATACTTAACTCATTTTACGTATTTTGTCAGTTACCCCAAATGAACCTGCAGGTGACGATATGGTAATTTTATGAGCTTCAACTGTCAAATGAAGCCCATATCCATACCCAGATTTTTTACGCGATAGCCCTGCTGTATGCCAAAGGAGATCATTATTTTTGGGTGATATTCTAAAAGTTCCGGTCACAAAAAAAATGGTACGTATGGTTAGAACTGCCCCCTAATTGTCTAATTTCAAAATCTATCACAATCCCTTTCAAAGGTATAGTGATTTATGGAATTGTGTAACTTATAGTCGCAATCCCTTTCGGAATGAATGATGTTTTAAATGACACTTCATTTGACACTTCTCCATACATTTGAAAGATATTTTCGTCTGTCACTTTGCTTAGTCAGTTCAATTTCGTTCATTCAATACCTTTCAAAATGCGTCTCGATCACAATCCCTATCAAATGTCAAATAGTGACGGTCTGAAGTATGTAAATATCTTTCAAACGATAAATTGAAAGGGATTGCGATAGATTTTAAAATTAGACAATTATTGGCTCATTTGGAGCAATAGTTGAAATGGCATAAAAGTTGTAAGATTACTCAGTCAAAGTATACAAGTTCAAAGACACATTGCTTAATTTCTAAATTTGCTAAAAATTAAAAATATTTTTTTGATATTGCTAAAACTAATGATCCGAAGTCATTGCCAGACAAAACGATTTAGTAACCCATCACACCTACAGTGATGTGATAATTACAAGAAAATATACTAGAAAAAAGCAACCTGTCTCATGTCGCCCTGACGGGATCCGAACCGGCATCCTTGGGAATCCGGCCCAATGCACTAACCAATTTTCTAGTATATTCTACGGTGTTGGCCACCGTCTTTCGAATGCGAGGATATTCCTCTTATTGATGAAACAACACCGTAGAAAGATTAGGTTAGAATATACTAGAAAAATTCGACGTGTCCTCATAAATCTCTGTAGCATAATTGGTTAGCGCATTGAGCCGGATTCCCAAGGATGCCGGTTCGAATCCCGTCAGTCAGGGCGACATGAGACAGGTTGATTTTTTCTAGTATATTTTCTTGTTTAATATTTATCACATAAAAAATAGCATTGTAAAAATGCACATATTTATAACACACGTAAAAAATATGTATATTTTTAATCGAGATTACCATTAAACACGGAACAATTTAACATCATAACACACATTTCGCTACTGACACGGCTAATATATGTTATATTTGCTTGCCAATCTCTTTTCATTCATACTTTGTACATGGTCCGATATATTAACAAATGGAAGCACAACTTCTAGTACAAAAAATACGTTTTTCTTTAACATTAAAGTTACCTTCGGGTTTCGTGGCATCTTCTTCATCCGAATCAAGACTGAACACTTCTAGACCAAATTTAGGCGCTGGTTTTTCTTCTGGGGGCTAAGACAAACAAAACGAGATTTTTTTTAATACATACATGATATAAATGTTGTAAGGGGGGCTCGGTGGGCGAAGCCCCCCGCAACCCACGCGTAGACGTCAGGCGACATCAGGTTTGCGAGGTTTTTATATACTAAAACTACATAAATAGACATTAAAATAGACTAAGTGAGGCTTTTAGCCTCACTGTATTTTTTTTCAGAATTATATAGACTATTTCAGCTTCAATTGAGCGCGCTTCTCAAGTAAGTCTTAATCAATTTTAACATAGTAAAGCTTCCCTCAGCGGAAGCAGTACTGACTGGAACTGCGAGCATGATTCTAGTTTTTGAGTTGGAACTTTTTTGCGAGACCCTCTCACGCGCGAGGCCGTCGACGGTCGCCGTGGAAGACAGGTTCAGCCAAGAAGTTGCAAATTTTCGGTTATCGGTAAGGATGCACCCTGGAAAGTCGGAGTCAGTTGGAGGGGACTCCGTTTTGCAGTGAAACAAGCCTGTGTTTTAGTGGCATTGAAACTGACAAGATTGACGCTGCCCCAATCTGAGACGGCCTGAAGTGCCAGATTCGTATGCTCGACAATGGACTCTCGACAAGACTGGATTTCATCAATGGTAGCCTTTGCAATTGAGAAATATCTGCTGGTTAAAGTGGTGTCATCTGCATACCCAATGGTATCAGACTCCAGCAGGTCAATGTCGCAGACAGGACAGATCCTTGGGGGACACCTGCATCAATATCTTTTAAGTCGGATGATTGACCATCCACTACAACTCGGATGGAGCGATTGCGAAGGAAGTCAGCAATCCAAGTGCAAAGGCTACCAGAGATACCGTATGAGGAAAGCTTAGCAATATTGCCGTCATGCAAGACCCTGTCAAAGGCTTTGGAGATGTCAAGCGATACGCGGCAAGGGCTTCGCCCTGTTTCTCGATCGCTTCACTCCAAAGATGGTTGGCATACACAAGAAGATCTCCAGTCGAGCGACCTCAACGAAAACCAAACTGGCGATCACTGAGAAGGTCGTTGTCTTCAAGGTATGCCAAAAGACGGTTGTTAAGTACACGTTCTAAAGTCTTACAGAATATGGACGTGTTATTATTTGTGATAAAACATTTTCAAAATAAATACATAACTTTTTTAAATAAAGCTCCCCAAAAACCCTACTGGTCAGCCGGGAAGTTCCCGACAGTCAACGCCATCTATGAAGTTACAAAAAAAAAAAAGGAAACCATTAAAACACTGTCCTCACCTGTATTTGAGGTAAGGCTGCTGCTTCTGCACTGCTAATCGTCCTTATGGATATCTCACTGGTATTAATGCGAGGCTGAAACAAATAACTTTTGTCAATATAACGGAATATAACGTATGTAGTTTAGAGTACATGTGTACTCTATCCATCACATGCCATACAAAGAAAATGGACTTTGGCGACTTTTGCACACTAACGCCGCCATTGAATAAAAAATAAAAACGAAATGGTATATTGCCAGTGGTGACGGCCTAAGAATACAAGTGTCACCACTCCCTTACATGCCTGGGATGTCGTAAGAGTCGACTAAGAGGCTCGACGCATTGAACACCTGTGCGAGAGAAGGAAAACTTGAAACAAACCCTCTACCAACCCGTCTGGCCAGCGTGGTAGCAGTAGGCTAATAGCCTCCTATGAACGCCATAATAGGCGTGAGTTAGGAGAGGCTTATGTCCTATAGGCTTATGGAGTCCACAGGCGGATGATGGATGGATGATATTGCCAGTCTGTAGTGTATAAATTTTAAATAGAAAAAGAAGTAGAAGAAGTCTAAGATAGAATTGAAATGCAGAATCAAAAATACTATGAGTCTTTTTCCAAAGCTAGTGTGGAGAATCCACACTCTTGATTCGCTAGTTTCTAAATAAATTTGCACTAGTGGTTCTGTAAGAATATTAGACCTCGTTTGAAAAATAAAACAACTTGCGGAGTATTTAGTGCGCTGGATTTACCCGAAATATATATTTGGTACTATAATTATCCGGTTTATTTGGGGTTTTTCGGTTTCCCGACGTTTTAGTACCTTTTCAGTTGCCGTGGTCACTGGTCAAAAGATGTTTTATTTCAAAATCTGAGTGCGCGAAAATACTTAAGATGTGCTCGTTTGCAAAGTTTGGGTGGATATGCTATATTTTAATACAAATTTTAATACCTACATAAAGTAATTTGCGCAACAAAAGTAGCGAAGAAAGTCCAATTTTAAATCGAATTTTTTGTGCTTGATTTTTTTTAAAGGCTTACCTATTGAGCAAAATAGGGGTAAAAGTTTAGTGATTACTTCCGCTCCCTTGGTCCTCGTCCTAGGAGGTCGAGTCTGGTGTCTACGGGTTCGTCTCGCGGATGTGGAAAGGATTGCGTAATTAAATTTCCGAAAACTTTCAAAATTTTAAATCCGGCCTTATAATTATAACGCTACACCAAAATTTTCCCTCATTTCCTTATTGATTTTTTTTTAACAGTATCTTGTGTAGAATTAAGTTCTTAGTGTCCCTCCAAAATTTGGTTGTAATCCGTCGATGAATAACGGTACAGCAAACTTCCCCTCTTTTCCCCCTTGTTTTACCCCCAATAAAAATCGCGTTCGATAAAAAATAATAAATTAATTAAGGAACATGTGTACAAAATTTCATCAAAATCGGTTGAAAATGCGGTCTGTAGGCGAGAACAGACAAGACAGCCAAAAGCATTTTTGAGCAATCTCTGAGACGAAACTCGAAACAGAGACGCTTCGCTCACTGCGTTCGCTCGGTGAAATGAAACAACTTTACCGGATATTTTTATTTCAATGACTTTCATTGAAATAAAAATATCCGGTAAAGTTGCCTACAGCGTATTAAAAATATAAAAGTATTGGAGAATTTCGACGGTGGTTCACAAGTCTCGGTAGCTCAGCGGTTAGAGCATTGGACCGGATTTCCAAAGGTCGCGGGTTCGATTCCCGTCTGAGAATTCACTTGTAGCCGAGTTAATTTTTTCCAATATTTTTCTATTTAAAATTTACCATAAGTATAATTTTATTGTATTTGCACATCGAATCATTCGGTAGAATATGCGGAAACTATGTACTTAAAATCTATACTGTACCATATTCTAGCAAATAAATGATTTATGATTCGAAAGAAAAGTTTTTACATATGTTTGACTATCGATTAAGATGAAACAGCCATCTAATTAAAACATTTTTTTTTGTATATTTTCTTGTTCAATATTTATCACATAAAAATAGCATTGTAAAATGCAAAAATTAAAAAGTTATAATCTAATATTTAGTTTTAACATACCGTTCTCGTTTTAGTAGGAGTTTTCGGCACGTCAACGGCCGCGGCGATATCTTGCAAGTCAACCGCAGAAGATTTTACTTCTAGTGGCGTGGATTCCTTCTTGTTCACTTCTTGCACATCTAAGAGAAATCCATATTTGAATGACGGATGACCTCCATGGTAGTACGTACACCGGTTTCAAGCTGTCGCTTACTCTGAGGTCCTGGGTTCGAAACCCGGTAGAGGCAAATGTTTGCATCATGAATACGAGCATTTGTACCCGAGTCATGGACGTTTATATATAATTCTACACATAAATACTTATATAAGTATAAATCTATGTATTTATATCCCATAACACAAGCCTTATAGTGCGTTTCATCGTATATTCCCTTTTTTGTTAGGTTGGTACCCTTGTTATAACCAAAAGGTTAGGTTAATTTAGAATAAAAATTCGATGCAGACTTTTTAAGTTTTGGATTCTGTTTTAAAATCATGCTGGAAATATTAGAAAGTGAAGAAAGTTTTTTTTTTTTTTTAATTATGTTTCTAACGCGTACGCGCCTTACCTAACAAAAAAAGGAATATACGATAAACGCACTCTACAGTGCTTACTTTGGGGCTAGGTTAATTGGTGTGAGTGTAAGAAATATTTATTCATTTTATTTATAAGGGGTGTTGCAAAACCTAATTGAATTATGAATTTCGCAGTTGTCATCGGCAAAGTTTGAGATAAGGCAGGCAGGGTAGCTCAGTTCGAGTCCCGTCTGAGAACAACTTGTGAGTCAAGTCCAATTTTTCTATTAAAATTTGTCATAAAAGTTTGAGAACTTTACAAAGACGGCACAAAAATGTTGCAAATTTTTCGGTCCCCGATTGTAAATCATCATTTACAACTTCGCGGTCGAACAGTAGTTTTTTTTTTGGAAACGTTTTTTCGTAAATTAATGGGTTTAAAGAAACAATTTATTATTCAAATGAAATACCTAATAAGGCCGGTTTCATCACCACCGAACAAGTTCTGGATAGCTTATATGGCAGATCAATTGACAGAACTTTCCTTCCAGTAAGCTATCCAGAACTTATCAGTCGGTGGCGAGACCGGTACTTAATGTTCTATTTGTTTGTGCTAGAAACGTTTCCTATAAACCTATTACTTTTGGAATAACGCTCCCTGAAATTCCTTAAACTCCCCCGAAGTTCCCCAACTGTACCATCACGAGCTGCCGTCACAGAATATATATATTAGTACCTTACGGTACAGAAATTTCACTCCCGAGTTTAGGTATGATAAACGCAAGCGTCCGGTCACCGGACTAGTCTCAATAGCTGCCCTAGCAGATTGAAGCGAGACGGCAGACGGTTATTGTACTATGAACGCTATACGCAATGCAAAAGGTTGAAATTAGGTTGTTTTCCTGAATAGTAGGTAAATATCTAGGGGATTTTGCGCCGCTTGTATGGAAGTGAGACAGGCCTGCTGCCGTAGGGAATACAATTATAGTCGGATTTTTTATTCAGTAGAGTGATTTGACAGGTTGTCAATGTCACTTTGTAAAAATTATGCCATAAAATGTAGCTATAATGATAATATTGAATTTGTGTGAGTGAATGGAATCAATACTTCCTGGACTGGAACTGGATCTACGCAAATCATAACGGAAAACAGTATAAAGCAGGATTATTTTTACATAGTGACATTGGCACCTGTCAAATTACTCTACTGAAATAAAAATCCGACTATAACTAGCGGCCGCTTGCGGTTTCACCTGCGTAGTATCCGTTCGCGTGGGAATATCGGGATAAAAAGTAAAGTATGTTTTAATCCAGCCTATCTCCAGGCCAAATGTCATTCAAATCCGTTCAGTAGCTTTTAACAGAGTAACAAACACACAAACTGACATACTTTCGCATTTAGTAGGATAGGATTTTGAAACTTTAGGTTCTGGGGGCCGTACCGCGCAAGTGGCGTCGGCATCGAAATCGGCTTCATTTGACAGATGGATGTGACACATTGCTGCTTCTTATTGACAAAAATGAAAACTTACCAAAGACTAAGAGCAATATGTCACATCCATCGGCTAAACTGTACAATCGCGGAACCAAAGTTAGATGTTCGTATTTTTTTAAGGAAAAGATCTGTATTAAAGAAGTAATTTGTGCTAAGTTTCAACTTCAGGAGATTCGTAGTTTCTATGAAATAAATTCATGAAAATCTAAATTTTTTCGCCATAACAGACTCCATTTTGACAATTTGATTTTTATTGTACTTGTTGGTTGTTCAAGCAAAGGTAACAAGTGTATAGAGCCACAAATAAAAAGTTTAAATTTTTTTTTTTTTTTTAAATTTACTTTACACTTACAAACAATATCTGATAATTCAAATGTATATTTAGAAAATATGCGCACGTATCTTAAAGTTTTATATTTACTATATTTGAGAAAGTTTGTGATGATAGAATTGTGTTTGTCGGTTTTACTGCGGTATAACGAAACGCAAATAAAACAAAAATAGTGTTGGTTAGGTCAAAACTTGTAACAGAACCGAATATGTCAACTCCGACTTCACGTGGTACTAGTTTGCCCTACCCCTAGAGTGTTTATAAAAGCCCGGAGGCGTGGAGGGAGAGCAGCCCCTCATCCATTGCGTAACAAACCACAGGTACTTTATGCCCACCTTCGTACGGTACCTGTGGTTTGTTACACTTCCCGCAGCGCCGGAGATGTTCAAAAACATTAATTTGTCAATTATCTTAGTTATTTGGTTTTTAAGAGTGTTAAGGGGAGGGGGTTCCTCCTCCAAATTCCCCGCTAAAATGCATATTAATGTAACTTTTAAATCGTCATAACCTCAAAATTTCTTTATTGCATATCTCTGAAACTATGCGTCTCCAGGGGGGGAGTAGTTGGGGGGGTTCGGGGGGTCCTTCCTCACACCCCCATCCCGCAAAACCCCAAATTTTGGTTCCGCGATTGTACAGTTTTACCCTGTCAAATGAAGTCAATGTCGATACCGACAACACTTGCGCGGTAGGGGGCCAGCATGCGTAGCATGAGCACCTCGACAAAGCTCTCTCGACACTTTTCTCGCGCGAACGTATTGTCTGTCTCGCTCACTCCATACTGATATGAGCGGGACAGACATCGCGAGATAAGCGTCGAAAGCGAGTCGCGGATGCTACGCTTACAGTTCAGGGGTGCGATTACGATCGGCTGCAATATTTATGGAATGACATTTAATATGATACAATATGAACTGTCAAATGAATACGATTGACTTTACGCAGCAGGATATCGAAGCAGATGGCCGTCCTCGTTAGACATTAAAATAAAAAATTATCAAAATGACTGATGATGATGATAGGTAGTCTTACCATCTTCCGAAGAACTCTCTTCCAAGTCGACGAAATTGAACGCAGTGGTAGTCGTCTCAGCGATAGCTAGTTTTTTCACTGGAGACTTTTTCTCGCTTGTAGTAGCAGTTTCTGAAAACATTTGAAAATTCTAGGGGTTCTTTTTTTCTAGACAACGTGTCGCTCCTCCGTCTTAGCAAAGAATAATAAGACAAGAATTACGCACTACGTCCGATCCGGATCCAATCCATTTAAAAACGGCATCCGATCATGGTTCCGATCATCCGAACATCCAAATTCATAACTTCCTATTTTAACACTATCAGTGAAAGTGGAATCTTGGCCTCCGCTTACTTCCACCACCACATAGAACAAATTTATGCACAATTATTATTGACTAGCTGTGCCCGCAACTTCGTTCGCGTGAGAACCTATCGCGTAAAAATATGGATATGGATATGGGCTTCCTTTGACAGTTGAAGCTCATAAAATTACCTTATATGGTCATTTAACTGTCAAATGAAGCCCATGTATATATCTATATTTTTTACGCGGTAGGGCCCCGGAACATCGGTTGCAATCCTTCCGGACAAAATTTTTCAGGCGGTCTTTTTACCCACTTCAAAAAAGGTAGAGACTATTGAGTCGCCTATATTCTTTACTTTTTGAAGAGAGTACTTAACACATGATACCATTTAATTACATTCTTATCATCTTATCGCCTTCATTAGCGAAGTTTATCAATTCGCCAGTACCTACGTACTTACCTATATTTTATAATAGAACCAAAAGTAAAAGTACCTAATAAAATGCAAAGTAGTTTTTTTATTGTGATGATTATAATTAGATAACTAATGCCTTTGATTTAGTTACATTAGTCATGTTTCAATGTGGCTTTGTAACACGCCTTCGAAATTAACAGAGTTGCTCTAGATTATTATTTTTGGTCACCCACCCCGCGACCGACCTTAGCAAAAGTTACTTAACCACTGTTATCAGCATTTAAACTTTCTTAAAAACAAACAAAATCGCAAGTCAGGACACTGAGATTATGTCAGCATGTTTACTCGACTCGCGATTCTGATTGTTTTTTTTTATGTGTTGTTCAATCAATAAAAATGATGCATAAATATGTTCGCCGTGGTGGCGAAATAATTTCTCGTATAGTGTTAAAATAGGAAAACAGTTCGTTCATTGCTTGAAAGGGCACGAAGCATTTAGCCAGCAATCACATACGTAATACCATTTTTATTTTGACGTTCCGCAGCGATCGCACGATCCTTACATAGTGGTAAAATGGTGTTACACAGGTTTTCAAGGTGTCTTCTCTCCCAACTCTCTATCTCTCTTACCATGGGGTTCAAGCGCTCATGGCCGCGCTTGACAGACTGATCGTATTCGATTACGTTTGTTAAGCAAAGTTCGGCCCGGTCAGGTGTCGGATGGGTGACCGTAAAGTGGCATTACAACTGGGCGCTTCCGTGCTTCGGAGGGCACGTTAAACCGTCGGTCCCGGCTGTTGTCATTTGATTACAGTCGTTAAGCCAAGTCAGAGGCCTTATACGGCTTGATAAACTCTGACACCAGAGGTGGCCACTAATCCTCATTCGATAAGAAGACCATGGGGTAATTATTTTTCATCTCCTTTTCTTCTCCCTGTCTATCTAGTATCTATCTTTCTCTCTCTCCCACTCTGTCTATAAGAGCTAGCGCAGACGACGGATAACGGAGGACTTTTTGTCCGCGACACGTCTTTATTGTTAACCAAATAAGATTCAACTTAAACCGCGTATATCCGCGAAAAGTACGCGATAGTCCTCGTTATTTATTCAACTTTATTTTCTTAGTAATAAGGTCGTGTCGCGGACAAAAAGTCCTTCAAGGTCCGTCGTCTGCGCAGGCCATTAAGAGTAACTTCAGAGGCGACTGGAACTATGTCTCCAGCCTCTCACAAAAGTTAGTACCTTTTGCTTTTACGTATTAGTTATGTTGCTTCTAAACGGGCCTTAATCTTCCTGCATCTCGGGACGGTAACTATCGCTGCCTCTCCCTAACTTTATAAGCTAATTTTGACCGCCTCTGTGGTCTAGTGGTAAACACCACCGGTATCAGATCCAGGGGTCCCGGGTTCGATTCCCGGCGGGGGTACATATTGTATTCGGTTTGGTTGGTGGTAGGACTTGTTGTAAGTCCGCCTGGCTAGCTACCACCATCTTATCTAAGCCTGACGCCATACCAACAATGTTTTCAGCATTGTTGTGTTCCGGAAGTTCGAGATAAGATAGCCAGTTCCTCAGTGGCTGGGGATTCCGGGAGAGGCTCGCTTCCATCTTCGGCCTTATCAATACTTAACATCAGGTATGATGAAGGCTAAGAGTCTCCTCGTCGTTCATAATAATAAAAAAAATACGCTAGAGCAAATTGCGTACCAATTTGTTGCCGGCAACAAATTTTAGCAAAAATATGGCCCGTTGAGTAGCACCATTATAAATATATTTGTCAAAGTAACATACATATTGTATGAGAACCTTATTGTAACCTTAGTGAACAGAAAAACAAACATAACTATTATTTCCACCTACCTTGATTCTCCAATATATTTCTGAGCAAACCACCTTCCACTTCGTTATCAGATGTGTCCGACAGTTTCACTGTTTCCACGTCCACTGCTTGCTTTGCTTCGCTTGGTTTATCCTATTCGAAAATAAAACAAGCAAACATATGAATTATAGTAACAATCGAACTAAATCACATGTAAAAACCTAATGAATCTTTACCAGATATAATAAAAAAACCATTGTATGTTGAATGCAAGTTTAAATTTTTCTAATTTATTACATAAAAAATCTCGATTTTTAACCGACTTCAAAAAAAGGAAACAGGTTCTCAAGTCGACCGTTTTTTTATGTACGTTTTAATATAACAATTCTTTTTTTTATCTGAATGAACATAGTTCAAGTATATCATATTATTCCCATAAGGTCCCATATAATTTTTACGAAGATCAGGCTAGTAGTTTTTCCATAATCCTGAAAAATATAATTTACGTTTTTGCAAATAGTCGTTTACCCAGATGACATCATTGTTGTGTATGGGCCGCTTTTTGGGTAAGTGAAGTAACAAAAAATTGTGAAATAAAAAACTTTTTATAAAAATAATTAAAACCGACTTAAAAAGTAAAAAAAAAAAATGTTGAGTCATTGCCAGTCTAGGCATCCTACATTGCATTTCTATTAACTATATTTTGATTTTTCTTGCCTTCGCTGGCACTGACTCCAAAAGCTTTATATTTTACTTTTTGAAGTCGATTTCAATTTATTTTTATAAAACGTTTGTTGAGGTGTGGATATGAGATGTTTATACATTACACCCCGAACCTGTTACCTCTGATAGTCTGCAAGGGTCATAATATTTAACCTAAAGGTTGGTGGTAAGTTCAAATTATAAAGTTATTGTACTTATGTACATTAACTATATCATTTGTGAGTATCATTTTACTTGTACAATAAATATAAAATTCGTAAGTGCCATAGAGAAAAAAAAATTTGAAAGTGTAAAAACCAAGTACGACGACATTGGCGTGGTTTGAGCAAGGAATCTAAGTGGTCATAGCGAATAAGGGCCCTGGTATGATTAAAGCTACGCGCTTGCCCGTTGTTCATAAGAACAGGTATGTATGTAAATTCTTACCTGCTTATCTTCAGTGACAACATCGTCTGCAACAGCAGCAATAACAGCATCCGCTTCTTCAACTGTAGAGACATCGCCTATTTGTTCTGGTGTCACTTCCACTTCCTAAAGACCAACCAAAATAAAATGTAAAATTATTTGATAAATATTTTAACCGCCTCTGTGGTCTAGTGGTAACAACCACCGGTATCAGACCCAGGGGTCACGGGTTCGATTCCCAGCGGGGGTACAATTTGTATTCGGTTTGGTTGGTGGTAGGACTTGTTGTGAGTCCGCCTGGCTAGCTACCACCATCTTATCTAAGTCTGACGCCATAATAACAATGTTTTCAGCATTGTTGTGTTCCGGCAGTTAGAGATAAGATAGCCAGTTCCTCAGTGGTTGAGGATTCCGGGAGAGGCTCGCTTCCATCTTCAGCCTTATCAATACTTAACATCAGGTATGATGAAGGCTAAGAGTCTCCCCGTCGTTAATATATAAATAAAATAAATAAAAACAAAAAAATATACTAGAAAAAAGCAACTTGTCTCATTTCGCCCTGACGGGATATTACTAGTATGTTTTCTTGTTTAATATTTATCAAATAAAAATAGCATTGTAAAATGCAAAATTAAAAAAAAAATTATAATGTAAAATTACTATTGAAACTCCGATAAATTACTCGAATATATAATATTTAAAATGTTTGTTCTACATTTAATAGGTTCTACTTTTAACATCATAATAACCAGTATAATATATTTTTGAGATATTTTTTTTTTTTTGAGAGAAAAGGGGGTTTTGTCAATCAGTTTAGGCGTAGAAAATCGCTTTTTGCGGCCTAGCGCGGCAAAGTACTTTTTTAATTTAATACCGAAAAATTTGTCATAATGCGTTCCGAATCGCACTATTGACTTTTTGTTACATTTTATTCTTATTTTAAATAGCTTTAAATTAATTATAATACTCCGTTTTGATTTTATTATATTATTTTAGTTCATTAAATCATAAAAACAATAAAAATAAGATTTAAAAATTTGTTATAAAAAAATATATGAGGCTGAGCGAGATTTCACAACCTATGATTGAATGATCTTGTACCTCATGTCAGTGTCAACATTACGGAATCGTTTTTATTGTTATTTTTAAGTATCAATATATTCCTACTTTAAATAACTTTGAATTAACTATAATACTCCCTTTTTTATTATTTTAGTTTTTTATATCATTAAAACAACGAGAATAAGGTATATTTAGATAAAATTTTATGTTTATAGATTTTTTTACCGGAAGTTGACCGCGGAAACAACCATAAAATGTTCCTCGCTGTTGTGAGGTGAAAAATTGTGTGTTGCGCTCGGCAGAAAAGTTTTAAGCGTCTTGTATGTACCTTTGAAATCCTCGCTTCGCTCAGGATTCAATCTTGGAACCCCTCGCTACTCTCGTGGTTCAATCCTAGAATCTTTCACTTGCTCAGCTTTCAGTAGAGGTAACTTGCCGCTAAATAACCAACTTTCCAGCCTTGTATAACAAATAACTATTTTAACACAGTTGCTCATAAAGTGGCTATAATTTCACTGCAATTAGGCACATAATGACACCTATGATCAAACTGTGACTTTTTCATTACTATTACTCACAAGTGAGTTATAGATTTTATTTTATTTTATTGGTTGAGTTCACAGACAAGTTGCTTTGTTCTTAAAAAAGTTTCGATACCAAAGAGATCGTGTTCAATAGTACAAATACATTAATATACCTATTGCTTGCTTATTTCATGCACTTCGTATTTAAATAGATAATTTCAACTTGTAAGTAAGTGTTTAATAAACAAAACTTTCACTCAAATATCTGTAAAAACTTTAAACTGCCCATTTTGTATGTGTATATTCCCCTATCCGCGACAAACCAAAAAAAAAAGAAACCTCACTATTTTAGTCTATGGCCGTTGATGCGCGCATAGGAAAACTAACAAATTTTTCCCGCCATTGCGAAAAAAATTTCACTACTTACTCGTATTCACTGTTGAAATTATAGTTATTTACTAATTAAAATGTCTACAAGTACTAGTTATGAAGAAAATGATTTATGTTGTACACCGCCCGATATAAGATGTGAAGCCCTTAACGTTATGGCAACTTTACTACCGGAAAACTCCAAGGAAAAATATCTATTAACGTACCAACATTTCATACAATGGCAAAACAACAAGACAACGCAGTTTTTTTTCAGAAAATGTGTGTGTGTGTGAAATTACAATACAAAATGAAAGTGTTTCAGTAAATAATCTATTTGATGAGACCGCTATGCCATCTATGGATACGAAAACGTAGTCGCAATCTTTCATGGGCATCTGCCCATGAAAGATTGCGACTTAACTATTTAGTGCTGATTGGGCGGAAATGAGCGGGGTTAAAAACAATGGGCGGATATTAGAGCGGGCATGAATTTGTGGTAGCCCCATGATGATGTCCACGAAGCGGTCGATGAGGACGCGGCGATTCTCGTAGCGCCTGGTTAGGATGTCCATGGCTACGGCGTAGTTGTCGCCGGTGAGCTGAAGGTGGGAACTCCCAAGGATGCGGGTTCGAATCCCGTCAGGGCGACATGAGACTAGTTGCATTTTTCTGGTATATTTTCTTGTTTAATATTTATCATATAAAAATAGCATTGTAAAATGCAAAATTAAAAAGTTATGACTTAAATATATGTGGGCCGAAACTTAACTAAAAACCCAACTTAATTGAGTACTTAATGATAAGCAAAAATAAAACAGAAAACTAAACAAATATTTTTATGACACCCTGTATAATCACTAATAAGACGAAACGATCCTATATCTCACACTATTAGATATTAAACCCGAAATGTATAAATAAAAATTTTAATGAGAAAAATTAGCACGAATTCGAAAGAACAATCGATAAAACAATGATAAATAACTTGACGATTCGAAAGAACTTATCACTAAATCTATTTGAGTATGAGTTTGAGTTTTTTTTTTTAGTTTGAGATTAGAAAAAATATGTGAATGTAATTTGAGGGCTTTCACTATTTTTCCGCTATTATTATTACGCTACTATAATAAGCTACTATACGCTTCTACTAAACTTAGATTTTTTTAAAATAACTACCAATAATATGTACGACGTGTAAAAACTAATGAGCTGAGTAGCTTCGGCGCTAAGCGGTGAGACGAGCAACTATAGGTAGGTATCCAATACAATATCAACACGGGCCGGCCGGACTTTAAAATAACAATGCAATCAAACACAAACAAAATGAAAAATAGTCGTGTAAGTAAACGAATTCGAATTCCATACACTTCGGGAATTAATTGAATACGAGTACGAAATGAGCAGATAAATCAAGCGAACGAGAAATATATTTTTTTTGAAGTAGGTAGGTATGTTGGGGTTTGATATTGGAATGTTCGAGAAATGCGAGCTGAGTAAGTAGGTACTTATTTCGGTGCCTGCTCTTATTATAGAAACTAGGTGTGATAATTTTAACCATTCAACTATGAGACACAATAGCTATATTCTATTGTTCTCTGGACACCGGTGTCCGGTTCGGGTTTGATAAAATATGGATATGAGCTGAGTTAATTTGAGTAATTCTGTCTTATTCTAGTACTAAATGGGCAGACAATTACGAGCCGATTTTTTTTTTTTGAGAAGTGGTTACTTTTTACTCAGTATGAAGATTGGAATTTATGTGAAAATAACGAGAATTAAGTGCAGAATAGGCTATTTGACAGGTTTCGAAAATCCATTTTATATTATGTAGTGGAGTTTAAGGAACCCATAAAAGTTGTTTTTTTTCATTCTGGTACATATTTGCTGAAAAATATCAAATAAAAAATTCAATATTTAAATAGCGCGCCAAAACGCTACTTTGACAATATGGCGCTGCAATGGGTTCGGTGACGTCACTTGTCTGTATTCTGCATAATCATCCACATACGTAGGCAAACGAGGTTTACAAGCAGGTGACGTCATTATAAATTCGACGAATCAGGAACGTTTTGTGTCACGTGACAAAACGTTAAAAAAAACATTTTTATTTACGGATTTTTAAATAAATTTATAATTATTTTTAATAAAAAACCATTTTTAAACTCATAATTTATACTGATAACAGTAATTGACACTTTATTTTTCGCATTGTCAAATAGCCTATTATATGGAATTAGATAATGGACTGTATTTTCATAGGTTGGAATATGATACCAGTACCGGCTCGATAGGATCAGAAAATGTTATTACCGGCTCGAAGGACCAGAAAATGTGACGGCGGTGCAGTCACATGCGGCTATGAGATGAGGAATAGGTGGAAAGTATGAGGATTGGTGACTTACGTGATATGATGGGACGGAGAACTCGTCAATGTACACGGTTCTTTGATCGTGGAATGAGATGAGTATGAGCTGGTTGAGGTTCGGAATTGATGAGCTGACGAAAACGCGCACTGATCTGAAGAATGTCACTCACGCACTGATGGGGATTTCACCCACGCTAAATACACTTAGTCACCGGCCGGGATAGTAGAAAGGGCAGATATCTTGAGAAAGGTAGTAGAACGTAATTGAGTATACGTCGCGTGCGCGGGTCAAAGCAATACAATACACTCTTGTGCAAAGGCGACCGGCGTCCGCGCCACCGTTCCGTCGCGGTTCGAACGCGTGAATGAGAGAATGAGTCAGTACGTCACGCCCCTGGCGGGAACAGTTCCTGTTCTCGTGGGAATATCGGGATAAATTATGTAAATTGCTGTCTGCTATACCCTTACCGGGTCATGTTCAGTTCATGGGACTTTCTACCTGAATTTTATAACATCTGTAATACCAACATGTAGCATTCAATAAATGTAATAAAATAAAAAGGATTCATGTTTTATATCAGGCTATGTACATCCAAATCCGTTCAGTAATTTTTACGTAAAAAAGTAACAAACAAAAAAAAACTGACATACTTCCGCATTTGTAATATTAGTAAGGTGTAAATCAATAAATAGAGTACATTAGTAGTCTATGTCTATTTAATAGACACAATAGCAACAATTTAAAAACAATAGGAGAACAAATCTTTACTTTGCATCAAATACTCACATCTTCAATATCATCGACCTCTATATCTCCATCCTTGTCTTGCATATCTCCTTCCTTTTCTGGCTCATCAGCGTCTTTTTCTTCTTCGCCTTTCCCAGCTACACTCACAATATTGTTTATGGCAAAGCTGAACTCTTCTTTATCTTCCTGTGGTGAATCTGTGGTCTTTTCATCTTGGTCTTTTGCCCCGTCACTTTCTGATTGCTGGGCATTCGAGTCTTCTGAATGGTCAGCTGTCATTTGATTACTGCTTTCTACAATGTATATTATAATAATTATTAGCAATATTTTATCAAACATTTGTGTGTCGATGGCGAGGTCAATGTTCAACTAACCAATTACCATTTTAAAACTACTGAAATTTCTTGATTTCCTAAACTTTCATGGAAACCAATGTTTAATTTTAACTGAATCTGGTTAGTTGCAACATCTGCTTGTCTTGGTCTCAGTGTTTATAATGTATATATTGTTTACAAAAAATAAGTATATATGTTGGTTTACCCATTATCTAGTATCCATAACACAAGTTCTTAATGAAACTTACCTTGGGCTAGATAATTGGTGTGATTGTATTATTATTATTGTATAAGTTAAAACTTTCTCAGCATCAAGTGGGATTTATCTATAATTTACAGGCCTAGGCAAAGTATATCATACAGATAATGTTTTGTATCAAATAATGATTAACTCACCATCTTGATCAAAATCATCATCGTCATCCTCTTCATCTTCTGGCTCTTCATCATCTTCCATCACCCTTGACGATTCTGCTAACAGCCCCAAACTATCCGTCACTTCTTGCAATTCCTCATTAGTTCCCAAATCCATATCGCAAGATTTTTCCGGTTTAATATCTTGTGAAGTTGAAGGCTTTGGTTCATATGGTGAAGCTGCTTTTATTTCTTTTGAAGTGGACGGTTTTTCATCATCCATTGTGGTTTTAGATGATTCTAAAAGTGTTTCTTTTAAAGTTGTTGATGTTTTTTCTCCATCAGAGTTGGTTTTCGACGGTTCTGCTACTGTCTCTAACGTCGATGATGTATTTTCGTTATCAGATTTAGTTTTGGATGATTCAGCATCTGTTTCTATTAAAGTTGTTGACGTGTTTTCTTGATCCGCTGAAGTAGGAGATGATTCTAAAAGTGTTTCCGTTGAAGTTATTGTTGCCTTTTTTTCGTCAGATTTGGTTTGTTTAACTGTCAAGGTTGATACTTTAAGATTTAAGGTTTCTGTAATGCCATCACTAGGTTCTTGTACAACAGCTTCATGTTCAATATTTAAACTTTCATCTATTTTTGTCTGTTCTCTAGTGGGGTCTTTTTCATCAAGCATTGTAGATGATAAATCTTCATCTTTTGATATTATGGAGTCAAAGTTTGTGTCGGTATCAAAAATTTCCTTATTATCTTCTTTAACATCCATAGTTTCTATTTCTGTGTTTCTTTCCAAATCTTGCGAAATTTCACATGTATCTATAAGATCATCAGATTTAGTTTTAGATGAGAGTGCAACTGTTTCTGCCTTTTCGTCATCTGATTTGGTTTTGGATGATTCTGCAACTGTTTCGGCTATAGTTGTTATTTCTGTTAAAATTGTTGACGGCTGTTCTTCGTGAGATTTCGTTTTGGCCAACTCCACAACTGTTTTTGCTGAAGTTGTTGATACTTTTTCATTAGATTTGGTTACGGATGACTCTGCCACTGTCTCTAGTAAAGTTGTTAATGCCTTTTCTTTATAGGATTTAGTTTTAGATGATTCTCTCACTGTCTCTGTTAAAGTTGTTGATGCATTTTCTTCATCGGATTTGGTTTTAGCCGATTCTGAAACTTTTTCTGATATAGGTGTTGATTCTTTTTCTTCATCAGATTTGGTTTTAGCCGCTTCTGTAACTTTTTCTGATAAAGGTGTTGATTCTATTTCTTCGTCAGATTTGGTTGTAGATGATTTTTTTATTGGTTCTGTTAAAGTTGTTGGTAGTTTTTCTTCATCAGAATTGGTATTAGATGTATCAGCAACTGTTTTTATTAAAGTTGTTGAAGGTTTCTCTTCATCAGATTTGGTTTTCAATAATTTTTCAACTGTTTCTGTCAAGGTAGACACTGCAAGATTTATTACTGCAGTTTCTGTATTGGCATCACTTGGTTCTTGTACCGCAGTTTCAGATGCAGTGCTTAAACTTTTGTCTATTTTTCTCAGATCTGTAGTAGGTTCTTTTTCACCAAGTATTATAGGTGTTACATTTTCATATTTAGATGTAATAGAGTCAAGTTTTATATCAGTAGTAAGAGTTTCCTTATCACTTTCTGTAACATTCATAGCCTCTATTTCTTTGGTTTCTTCTAAATCTTTTGCGATTTCGTCTCTATTAGTAAGTTCTGTCTTTTCGTCTAACTTTTTAGTATCTAGCGACGATTTGTCAGCTGCAGTAGAATCAACGTCGTTTTTATTTGTAACCAATGTAGTATCATTAACAGTCACCTCATCCGAACTATCAACTTTTTCAGAACTTTCATTTGATTTATTTAAATCAAGAGAAACATCCGTCTCATCTAAAAACTCTATGATTTCTTGTGTTGGTATTTCAAGCATCATATTAGGCTTGTTTAAACCATGTTCAAGATTTTCACCAATGACTGAAGCGTCCAATAAAGATTCATTAGGCGAACTTGTTATAATATATTCTTTTTTAACGTTAGCGGTTACTGGTATATTAGCAGAATTATATTTTTGAACCATTCCGATTTCAGTAGTTTTGGATACAGTAACAATTTCACCTTTATTATCTTCAATGTTAGCTGTTGCAACATCTTTAAGCTTGTCAGCTTCATCATCAGATAAATCTATTTCCATTACATCTTGATCATTTGTACCTATATCCACTTTTTCATCAATAATATTTTCGTATTTAACAATATCAATAGTGCCAATTTTATCTTTATTAGATGCAATAACAGCTGTTTCAACATCTTTTGGCTTGTCAGCTTCATCATCAGATAAATCTATTTCCATAACATCTTCATCGTATCTGGCTTTATCCACTTTTTCATCAATAATGTTTTGGTTTTTAACATTATCTATAGTGTAATTTTTTTCTTTATTATCTTCAATAACAGCTTTATCAACATGTTTCGGATTGTCAGCTTCATCATTTGATAAATCTATTTCCATAACATCTGGATCATTTGTTACTATATCCATATTTGCAATTTGTTCATGCAAAATTTCTTTTACAGTTATATTCTTAGTGCCCAACACACTACCTGGTTCTTTTGTACAAACATTATTCTCTATATTATCGTCATCTTCTATGAGAATCAAATCATCAATGGAACTGCTTGGTTTTATAGCGTTATCATTTAGAATAGCTTTATTTTTGGCTTGATTTTCATCATCATCATCTATTTCCTTGATATTATCATCAATTTGAGCACATATTTTGTCAACATCTAACATACTGCTTTGTAATGATTGTTCTTTACTGATTGATTCAGTCTTAGTTATTTTATTATCATCATCCAACACTATAAGTTCTCCATCACCATCTTTATCAACTAGAATTTCCTCACTCAAATCTTTATCAGTAAAAATTTCTTTATCTTTTTCTGTTAAAATTTCTAATTCACTTTTCATTTCAACTTTTGGGGGTGATTCTGGCATGTTAAGTGATATTATGTCATCTTCAATTTCTTCATCATCATCCCATTTTAAATGAAGTTCTTCATCATCATCTGCACTATCTAAAATCACCTCTATATCAGAGTCTTTTGAGTCTTGGATTTCATGAATGGGTGATGAGCTGGGCATTTTTGGTGATAATACTGCATCTCTTAGTCCGATTTCATAATTTTTTGGTGATGAGGCTGCATCTCTTTGTGCAATTTCTTTATCTTTAGGTAATGATTTTTCATCTCCTTGTCTGATTTCCTTATCTTTTAATGATGATACTGAATCTCCTTGTCCGATTTCTTTATCTTCGAATTTATTTGCAGTTAGGTCTTCAGAAGTTGTTGGTTCTTTTGGAGGTTCTGGTTGCTTACTAAAAGTACAATCTGCTTCCTGTTGCTTCTCTGGTTCAGAACTCATTGTTACATCACTGAAACAAATGTAATAACAATAATTTTTAAAGTAATGTATTTAGAATCTATGCATAAATATGTGTTCCTTAGGGAGGAATGCAAGAAGGAATGGCTAACTGAACTGTATATTACGAACCCAATAGTTGCAACTCGATTTTTTTTGTTGAATAAATCTACTGATATATTTATATGTTGCCCCTATGTCTTCCTTACCTGTAAGGTAAAATAGGTAAGAATAGGGTTTCCCAAAATATGGGAAAAACTCGTCCCCAGGCCCTATAGTCTTTTTGAGGTAGGATGATTCCTATGACACTTCAAAATTTTCATGATTTTGTCAAATCATTTTTTTACTGTAACAATTAGGTAAAAAAATGTGAAAACTACACCTTTGGAAATATAAAGTTGTCTATTAATTACATTAAACTGAATACAATAGAAAAATATTTAATTTTTTTGTAGTGCAATGTGCGATTCGGAATAGGGTAGAGATGAGACACAACAGAATCGACAACTGCTGCTATTCATTAGTCGATAACAGTGAAATAGAAGATACTTTAAATTTGAAACAAAACAAAACTCAGCGGTTTTTATGCTATAAATTAAATGTTTCTGCTGACATTAACATTGACAGCTTAATGTTTTATTTTACCACATAGACTAGTACATACAATACTTTTTATCCTATATAATGTTTAACACAACTTATAATGCATAAAATGTAACTTTGAATAGAACAATCTTGAATATCTCTAAATATACATACGCTCAGTCAGAGTGGGGTTCAGAGGGATGAAGGGACTACCCTCCGCCACTCTCATCCCCCCAAACTACCAAAATTGTGGATACATAATGTATTGCTTTACCATACTTTTTTTATATAAAAATATATATAACCTTTCCTACCTCTTTCAATCATTCATAATCATCTTAATATTCCACCCAAACGATTTTGAATTGCAAATACTAAATTCTTAGTATTGGGAACTCAATGTCATAGGCAAAGCAGCACATCAGGCACTTGAAAACTGCCGGTACACGAGCGATGTAATGGCACAGTCTAAACATTGACACTTATTGCACTCGGCCGATAAGACACACTCACATCATACACACGAGCCGCTGGCTATCGCTACACGGCCGGCCGACCCCCGATCTCACTGGTTTTCAATGGTAAAATGGCGCGCGTGTAGCGGCGCGTATCTATGTGAGTGCGTCAATTCGGCCGTTTGTAGTACGCAGTGCAATAGACTGTGGTAAGGGCGGTCTCAAGCTAAAAGTAATATGAACGACGCGCTGTTGAAATGATAAAGGAAAATATTTATTTACATAACCCTATCTGCTTTTAGGTTAATAAACCATACATTGAGAACAACAAGCTAAAATCGTAGATAAAATTGCAAATGATGTAGGTAAGTATAAAACTCACGGTTGTCTTGTAATTGTATCTTCTTAGTAAAAAACGTAAAAGTTATGAGAACCTCCTAAGAAAAGCTAATAGATTCTAACGAATATTTCAATGTGTTTATTTTAAATAACTGAATTTACATACAAATAGAGAAGAGATTTATTTAAAAAATTAAACATTTACCGAAATAAATCCAAACAACGAACTCGGCATTTTTGCTTTGACATTGACGTTGATTGACTTGCAAAATACTTTTTTTTTTATTTTTTATTATACCTTCCACAGACTAAACTGAATCTAAAAAGTATTGTTTTTCTAGAGTGTCTATGGTAAGGCTGGCTTGCAAGTCAAGTAGCAGCTTACTTACAAGCTAACCAAGAAGACTCGCTACCTACTGAGCGATAATTAGATTTGACACCTTAATGCGGCTCCACACATGCGCTGCCGCCCACGCCCGCGGACAGGCATTCGGATATCATGAAGTACATATTATTATTCGCGCATCAGGCGAATACGCCCGGCCCTCCACCCACACAGTCCTATCAAAGAATACTAAACTAACTATTACGTCCTATGCGCCGACAAGCGCCAAAGTGTGGCGCACGTGTGGAGCCGCGTACAGTTCGACACAAAAGTTTAAAGTCTTTACTATTAAGTACATGAGTTACTTATGACTTATTTGTTATAATTTCCAATTATAGATGGTAACAATTTACAGTTTTTGTGTGGAGATAGAGCAAACATGCACTAATATAATGGGAGAAGATAACCATTTTTTGTTTTATATGCCAAAAAATTCTACAATAAATAAATTACAAGAATAACAGTGTTTTTATTGTTTTTCTATCTTTAAAACTAACCGAGATATAAAAGTGCAAAGTTAACATTTTCGGTCTAAGCCGCTGACCGAGCACGATATCGTTCATGACGTCGTAAAATAAGTTCACTTGAGACGAATTTTTGAATCATTCTAATTATTATTTGCATACGGAATCGTAAGATTCGCATGCAAATAATAATAATAATAAAGCCTTTTATTAATTCCCAATACTTAATTCATTACATTAGATATACATTTCACTTGATAATATTTCATTTCCATAACTGTTTTTCATTTTCCTTTTTTTTTTATTATTATTGAATTAAATTAAACAAGAAAAAATACTAGAAAAAAGGCTTTTTTCTGGTATATTTTCTTGTTTAATATTTATCACACAAAAGTAGCATTGTAAAATGCAAAAATAAAAATGTCATCGGTGACCATCGGCCACGAGCTAACCAACTCCAACTTTAAAGCGGAGGCCTAATTACGAATACATCGAATGAAACTGCAGTAACATCACGCAGGCTAAAACAGAGGCACGCATGCATGCACATCACGCACATGAACATAAAAACAAACACTCTGACACATACGCACACACACACACACACACACTAAAACGCGCGCGCGCACTACACACACCACACAGTTTCCCACTGCCATTGGATTGGATGGGTGGGTGGGAGAACGGATTTTAGAAAGAGACAGACATATACAGGCAAACGCGGGAAACGTAGTGCCTATTTCAATTACACTAAGCTTCGAATAAGCTAAGTAAATTAATATGAGTTTAAGTGGTAGGTTAAACGCTTAGCTATTGTTGTTCTGAGTTTGTAAAATAACGAATTAAGTATTTTAGAGCATCTGAATGTATCCGTAAGAATTATGAATGAAGTTATTGATTTGTTTGACAGTTCAAAATTGTATTATTACCATACCAGAAATTTACAGGTAATGGTAGAAAATTTTCATATCCTTCTTTATAGTTTGCTTGTTAAATAAATTATATTCCGGAAGACTAAACCGATTAATTTACTGTTTTCAATAATTGAATTTGTTCAAATATTATTATCAGTCATATCTATTGCCGTAATCCTTTTGCGCAAAGAAAGTAGTTGAAAAACTACTATTTTCAACAAGTGTGGTAGATTTATCAAATCAATCAATAGCAGGAGATGGGATCTTATTGTGTTAGTATTTTTATAATTTATTTACCCAATAAATAACACATTTATTTACAAAATGGGGACACAAAAGCCAGGAGAATGGGCTAATTCCCTGATAGCGCGATTTGAAGAGCAGGTGAGTGCGAAAATCTAAATTATTCGCGATGTTTCATAGACCCACCCAAGTGGTGTTATTTTTGTCATAAACTTAAGTTTCTTTCATTATGATACACTTCATCAATATAATTACTGTAAGGGATTGAAGTATAAATAGTCCGGTTTGGACCCCAAACAAATTCTTTAAACCCACGCATAAATGTGCCGACTTTTATGAAGTACTTCAATACTTTTTTTTAATAGGAATATTACTAAATATTTTGCTTTTATAATGGTCCCACTGGTTCTGTAGTACTCTGACTGTATAATATAATAATCCACACAATCTACTAGTGCTGCGGAATTAATTAAGTACTTACATAAACTTTAATTCCTAATAAATATTAGTTTGTAAATAAATATTTAAGTAATAAATTGTAATACAGATAAAAAGCTTTATTCCACGCATTAAATACAAACAGTACAGAAATACAAGTAAAGAAGAGGAACATACAGTAGGCGGCCTTATTGCTAAATAGTAATTTCAAGCATATTTTACAAATTGGGACAGTCACTATTTTACAATATTATTTGTGTTAAAAAAATAGCTCTTATTTACAGAAATCCAACATTACACTTGTACAACTCAAAACAATACTTTATTTTATAAATCTGTAAGTGCTGCTGTATGCCATTTAGCAAAGGCCTCCTCCATCTTGCCACTGAGCTCGATCCAAAGTGTTTACCTATGTAATATAAAAATGCAGTAGAAATTGAAAGGGGTTTGAACTTCCCTGTATGGGGGCAGGCCTCGTCAGAATCCGTAGTATGAGAAGCCATTTAAAAAAGAAACAAAATGTTGTCATACAATAATACCTATAGAAATGAACAGGAGACACACAGAGGAACAAAAAATGTTATGATATTTAATTCCCTAAAGTGTCACATTCGCACAGATAATTAGAGTTAAAATGAATAATGCCGACCCAAAGTATCACCTTTGTATCTTTAATTCCAATGATCTCACTAACCTGACACTTTAGGGCAATGTGTCGTTTAATAGTTTTTGTTCATTTTTATGTTCCCTATCCATTTATACAGGTATTAGGGTGCGGCGAATTTTTTTTAAAAACCTTTTTCATAAAAAAAAATTAAAACCGACTTCAAAAAACTAAAAAGCAAAAAATAAACCTTTTGGAGTTGGTGCAAGCCAAGGCAAGAAAAATAAAATAGTAGGACCGCAAAGTGGTATGTTTTTTATTTCACAATTTTTAAAGGTAGATAATATCATGTCATCCAAGTAACAAATATGTTATTATATCCTGCATCGAACAAAAAAACACTCACGGAATCTGTTGAGAAATCTCGGCGTAATCAGAGTACATACATAAAAAAAAATTATACCAACCGAATTGCGAACCTCCTCCTTTTTAGAAGTCGGTTAAAAAATCATATTGTTGGACCGGTGGCGAGGCCAAAATTTTCAAACCCCTTTATCCTAACATTTGTTCACCAGCTACCATACAAGACCGGGGCACAGAACCTTCACTCGCGCATTAATGAGGAGCAGTGCAAAGCATGTCTCGTTCAGATCAGCAGACACAGGTTCTCTCTAGTCATCTCGGGACTCACTAAAATACTGCAGAGGATCAATGAATTGGTAAGTTTGTTTAATTTATTAGGGATGTGATGATATATAATTCTGCTGATACGATACCGATACCGATATTGATAGCTTAGTAGATAATAAATCAAATTTCTTATTAAATGCATAAAAGTTACCTATATTTAATAGAGAATGGATTTTGTGAAGTGTGAAAACTTAGAAATAAAAATAAACACCTATTAATAAAAAGCAAAATCAAAATTCACAGAAATAAATATTTAGGTAAGTATATGAGATGTTATCAAGCAATCAAAGTCAGGATTAAGTCATTACACAAATTAATGAAATAAACCGATACATATAATAAAGTCAGCAATTGGTATTGGTATTGGTGATGGGCTCTTTTCTCCGCATTTAGACTCCCATTTGGTCCGTTATACGTGAACATAGCATTGGTATGGCTAGTCAAGCCATCCCAGCTCCTTCCAGAAGCGCAAAAGCCTCCTGGGGCGTTCACAGGCTTCTAGGAGCGACCTCACGTCTTTGGGGATTTCTGCTCGTTGTTCGGCCAAACCCACGCATTCCAGGATCACGTGGGCGGCTGTTTCCTCTGCGTCCAGGCATCCCCTACATAGGGGGCTGTCTGTCGCATTCATGATGAATAGTGGTCGGTTTAAAGTTAGGTGACCTGTAAGTGTGCCTACAACTATTCGGAGGTCTGGACGATTAAGGCAGTCTACAGGTCAACCGCGGCGAGACTGCAGTTATCGCCAACTTGGACTGTTTACATCTTGTTTGATCTACCCAACGCTTATTATGTGCAGCACGAGTACGCTGTCTTACCCATGAGCGCAGTTGGCTGAACGGTAGTGGCAGAATGGGTATGGGTCCAGCCACTGTTGTGGAGGATCCCCTTTTTGCCAGCTCATCGAGGGCATCGTTCCCGTGTGATCCACTATGCCTTTTAATCCATTGTAGGATTACTCTGTTGTTGGATGCTAGACGATCCAAGACTCGGTGGCATTCGTAGACAATACTGGAGTTGATCGTGTTGGCCTCCAGTGCTGTTAGGACGGCCATACTGTCGGTCAGTATGCGGATGTTCAGTTCCTTCATACCTCTAGACAGGGCCGTGGTAGCTGCGTTTACTATTGCAACACATTCGCATTGAAATATCGAACTGTGTTGGCCTAGTGCTAGTGATGTTTTGATATTTAGGTCTTGTGAGAATACTCCGGCTCCAGAGCCAATCCCCACCTTGGAACCGTCCGTATAAATTCGGACTTCATGTATGCCAGCTACTTCAAGGGCGACTGTGGGCGTAGTTCTCATGCAGCCGGTTATCGCAGAGCATGCCAATCTTTGGAATTTCTGCAGCTTGTTGATTACGGTGATTTGCTTTGTTTTGGACCACCAGGCAACGGCTCCGTATGTGATTATGGGACGTATAACAGTTTTATACAGCCACATCGTTATTTTCGGTGATAGCCCCCAGCTTTTGCCAAGCAGTCTTTTACATTGGCAAAAGATGAAGGTGGCTTTGTTTAGTTTACCTAGTTTGTTGTCTAGTATCACCCCTAGATACTTGAATTCCTTGCTAAGGGACAGACTGGTATTGAAAAGTTTAGGAAGTTTAAGGTTGCCTAGACTCCGTTTGTTTGTGAACAGGATTAGTTCCGTCTTTGTTAGGTTCACTGTTAGATTGTGTTTGATGCACCACTGTTCGACGACCTTCAATGCGGACCTCATTCGGTCACATATCACACTCTCAACTCGTCCGCTCTGATGAGTATGGTCAGGTCGTCTGCATAGCCTACTGTGAGGAAGTTGCGGTCGTTGAGCCAGCTAATCAGCTCATTGACCACAATGTTCCATAAAAGAGGTGAGAGGACACCCCCTTGGGGACATCCTTTTGCTACTACCCCTCTGGTAGTACCATTCACAGTAATTTGTATAGCTCTGTCTCTTAACATGCTGTCAAGTCAGCAGTTAAAGTTTACTTTAATACCGGTTTGATATCGGCCCATATATCGGAATCCCTAAACTTATTATTTACACTCAGCCTCATTGGTATATTGGTAAGAGTTTTTTTCAGAAATGATATTCGGCAAGAATTAAGGTTAAAAGAAATAATTTATTTATAAAATGAATTACTTATTAAACATTTTCTATAAGTATATTACTTTTTGAGATAACTTTCTTCAAATAAACTCTACTGATCAACCGGGAAGTTCCCCGATTGTACCTCTAATGACCTCCACGAAAAACTGGCATGTACACAGATTTCAACTTTTCTAGATATTGTGTACTTCGAGGTCTTGGGTTTGAATTTTTGTATGAATGTAGAAACGAATACAAGCATTTGCATTATTTGATACCTGAGTTTTGGCTGGTATTTCTAATTCTATCCCTTACTCCAGCCAGTGTATGCATAAATATGCTATTCCCAGTATTTATGAGCTTTAGTTAGTTCAAATTCGCGACATATTTGCGAATATTTCCTTCTCCTTTGCACTTACAGTCCCTGACTAAATGACTGACTTTGTAGAGTACTGCCTGTCTCTCCAAAACATTGTATTGATTAAGCATGTCATGACAAACTTCTGATTGACTATGGTAGCCAAAGAGCTACAAAACACTGTATGATTTATAAATTATTTTTTGTTTTCCAGTACCAACCAACAATATCATCTTCTTCCGGAGTGAATCGTCCTACCGAGCAAGAGAAAGGCTACCACGATAGCTTAGTTATAGTCCTGGATACGTTGGAGATTTGCCTCAGCTCGCAGCCTAAAGACACAACAAAGTATGATGAGGCGATGAATGTGAAGATACTTCTTAGGGAAGTCTGCCAATTTATTGGTAAGTTAGTGTTGTGTTATTGAGTAAAAGATAGTGAAGTATAATAGAAATAAAACAATTAGTCACCAACTAGCCTCCTCGCTCAGCCAGCTGGGATCTAAACCAGCATTAAATTTCCAATCCATTACTCTCTGAATTGAGCTATCCAGACTTTAAACCTGAAATTAAATTAAGATATTGAGTTCCTCAGTGATTGAGGATTCCGGGACAGGCTTGCTTTCATCTTCAGCCTTATCAATACTTTACATCAGGAATGATGAAGGCTAAGAGTCTCGCGTCTGAGCCCAAGGAAAAGCAAACAAGTAAACCTTCACCTATAATTTTATACGGCATTGACGACGTTAACAAGCTATCAGAACTATTGAGTACGGTTGCCAAAGGAGATCAATACAAGTACAAAATAGTTAACAGAAATCAATTAAGAATTAATTGTTCTGACATAGACACCTACAAATGCATTCTGACTAAGGTTCGAGAAAGTGGTTTAACAGGCCACACATTTAATAGAAAGGAAGAAAGATGCTACAGAGTAGTCATTAAGAATCTCCATCACACCACACTCTTCAAGAGATAAGAGCGGAGATCGGCAAACTGGCAATGTAGTGCAGGAGAAATAATTAATGCTAAATTTGGACCTACCAAAAAACCGACTTCCACATTTTTTGTGAACCTACTACCTGGTCCTAAATAACAGGGCCGTAAAGGAAATTAAATATATCTACCACCAAGCAGTTACCATAGAAGACCCAAGAAAAATGAAGACCGTAGTACAATGCCAGCGGTACCAAAAATATGGCCATTCCAAAAATTACTGTATGCGCCCATACAGATGTGTCAAATGTGGGCAGTCTCACAAGACCACAGACTGCCAAAAGAAAGACCGCAATACGCCAGCAACATGTGCACTCTGTAACGGACCTCACCCTGCCAACTATAAGGGATGCGATGTCTACAAAGAGATCCTAGACCGAAGAAACAGAAATCCAACTCTGAGAGAGGCCAAAACACCTAAGGCAGGGAAAACCATAAACACAAACACCATCGTTACTAGTGAAGTTGTAAAGACGACGAATAATAATATAAATACCTATGCAACTGCTTGTAAAGAAAATCATCAACAAACGGATCATCCACTAGAAAAAGACCAACCTCGCGGAATAATAACCATAGAAGACATTCTGATAAGACAAACAAACAAGTTCGATATGATATTACAACAAATGAGTACCATGATGGGACTCTTACTAAAGCTCGTCGAACGTCTAGCAACGTAACTATGTTCAAAGTAGCAGTTTAGAACATAAATGGTCTGGCACCGAACAGAGAAGAGGTGGAACTACTCCTAGCAGAGCACAAAATAGACATTCTTCTAATATCAGAAGCACACGGAACAAAAGTACCAACATTAAATTTAGAAACCACCAGTGCCACTTAACAAACCATCCAGATGGCACGGCTCATGCGAATCAGCAGTAATAGTAAGGAAGGGGTTGAAATATCACATACTGCCAGAATATAGATCAGCTCACATTCAAGCCACAACAGTGGCTGTGGAAGATAGCACAGGGTACATCAACTTTTCAGCAATTTACTGTCCCCCTAAGCCAGGGGCGTGCATTAGTTTTCCAGCTTAGTAGGCACTGTAGATCTAACTAGTAACTTTGCAATTATCCTATGCTGCTACCGAATATTATAAGTTTGAAAGTTTGTGAGGATATTTGGGTGGATGAATGTTTGTTACTCTTTCACTCAAAAACTACTGAACTGATTAAGATGAAACTTTACAGCAATGTAGCTTATACATCAGAAAACCACATTGTATGCAAATATTTATAATTATCCTGATATTCCCATGGTAACGGCAACCACGCGGCGAGTGAAACCGAGAGCGGCCGCTAGTCATAAATGATAAAGTTCGTAATATTTAGTAGGAATATTAAAATGCTGACGAATTTGATTGTTTGAGCACGCTAATCTCCACTACTAGTTCGAATTGAATATTTTTTTTGTGCTGGATAGACAATTTATCTCGGAAGATAATAAGATATTTAATATCACGTTACGATTAATAAGAGCAGAGCATTAATGTAAAACGTTGCAAAAACAGGGAAAAAATATTATTTTTGGGAACTTCCGTTGCGGACGGTGTGTAAACGGTTAAAGTTACGTAAAAATCATGTATGACGAAATTGTTCCCCATCAAAAGTTCTAAAAAATATGTCTATGTTTTATGGTTAACTCACTATAACCATTTTTAAGATAATAAAATTTGTTCTAAACTAATGTATTATTTGAGAAGCTGTTTTCATAAACATGATATTAATCCTTATGTAAATAAATACGTTAATCATCACAAGTATTTAATTTTGACCAAAATTGTCCTTTACGTAATTTAATTTTATTGAATATCTTAGGAAATATTATAGTTTTAAAATAACTCCTCAACAAAATAATTAGCGACCAAATTCATTCTTCAGGTAAGCTTGCTTACTTTATACTGATATATTCCGGAAGTTTAAGCTAGAACGTTACACGTACAAATAGCGCCCTTCTTGGCGTGGGCGGTTTATACTTGAGCAATACTTTTTCTAAATAAGTTGTATTCTTGTATGAAACGCTGCTTGTTTCGAGTAGGCAATTTCGAGACTGCCTCCCTGTAGGTATTCAGTATTTAGCGTAAGGAAAATCTTAGTGGGTGAGTGTTGAGTAGAAGTTTAAACTGAAATAAAATAACAACACTTATTATATATTTATTTAGGTTTTGAATGAGGTAGGCACTGTCTAATTGCCTATATGGAATGCACGCCCCTGCCCTCAGCACAAAATCGATGATGGCATGTTTACGGATTTTTTAACCAACTCGGAAACCGTTTTGTGGCCGGAGGGGACTGGAACGCGAAACATATGAGCTGGGGCTCTCGCCGTATAACCACTAGAGGCAGACAACTAAAATGTAGCATAGATAAAAATAATTTGTCTGCATTATCTACATGCGAACCCACATACTGGCCAACAGATCCCATAAAACCCCAGACCTGCTGGACTTCTTTATAATAAAGGGTCTTCCGAAATATTATATTAAATGCGTGTCATGCTTTGATACCTCTTCCGACCATAGCTCTGTAATATTGACCATTAACACACTGTTCATTCAATCTGAAACCAAAGAAACGCTCACTACAAAGGACACAGATTGGGACTCATTTATGGAGTATATTGAAAGCAACATACAGCTAAAAGTGCCTCTCAAAAGTACAGATGACATAGAGAAGGCCACTATTTATATAACACAACTGATTCAAGAAGCTTGCTGGACCCATATACCTTTGTCTGAGCCGAATGATAGACACCTAAATCATCCTCTAAGAATTAAAAAGGCATTACTGGGTAAACGCAGGCTACGAATAATCTGGCAACAGAGCAGGCTACCGGCTGATAAGACTGAATTTAATAAGGCAACCAATGATCTTAAAGAGCTTACACGAGTGGCACAATAAAACCTTAGAAGACCAATTGCAGTCCTTAACAGGATACTAAAAGTGTAGTACTTTCCACTTGTTTGGAAAATATCGCAAATTGTAATGATACACAAGGCAGGCAAACCACCCAATGAAGTGACCTCATACAAATCTATAAGCCTTCTTCCAATATTATCGAAAGTGTTTGAGAAGCTACTAAAATATCGTATCTTACCTATTCTGAATAAAGATAAAGTGATTTCAGACCATCAATTCGGTTTTAGACAAGAGCATTCTACCACTAAACAGTTCCATAGAGTCTATGAGAAAATCAGGAAAAGCCTGGAAGAGAAGCAATACTGCTCATCTGTGTTTTTGGACATCCAACAGGCGTTCGACAGGGTCTGGCACAAAGGGCTCCTGTACAAACTGAAGATTAGCCTTCCTCATCAGTATTACTCCCTTTTAAAGTCTTATCTTACTGAAAGAATATTTCGAGTCAAGGATGGAGATAAGAAATGTAAATTTCACGACATACTGGCTGGAGTTCCGCAGGGGTCTGTCCTGGGTCTAATTTTGTACACGTTATACACAGCAGACTTACCGCAGATTGATGATGTCACAACGGCAACATATGCCGACGATACTGCATTACTCGCAAGTAATAGCAATCCAGTATTGGCGACAAAGATGCTTCAAAAGGGTCTGGATAAAATAACAGCATGGCTTCAAAAATGGCGGATAAAAGCAAGCCCGAACAAATCAGTCCACGTCACCTTTACGCTTCGGAAAGGCAACTGTCCACCCGCTACTCTGGAAAATGCCACAATACCACACCAAGACCATGTAAGATACCTGGGGCTCCATCTCGATCGACGCTTAACTTGGTCTCACCACATTAAAACCAAGACACAATAAAGACCTACATTGGATTATGGGACGCAACAGCAAATTAAGCATCGATAACAAGCTTCTGATCTATAAGACCATTCTGAAGCCAATATGGCTCTACGGTATTCAACTCTGGGGTAGCGCCTGCAAGTCCAGTGTAACTAAAATACAAAGAATGCAGAACTCTATCTTACGGACAATAAGTGGGGTTCCTTGGTTCGTCACTAACGCTGAAATACACAAGGAATTGATGATCAGTACCGTCCAGGAGGAAATTTATTTATTTATTTGGACAACCAACAAGATCATACACTGAAATAAAACAACTTTTACGGATATCAAACGCGCTATATTTCGAAATATAGCGCGTTTGATATCCGTAAAAGTTGTTTTATTTCAATGAACAGTGCGCGCCAAAACATAAGATGTACGTAAGATCATACACCTTAAATGCTGGGAGTTACAGCTAGTGGTTACAAGAATTGGTGCTGTCATTATTAAAGGTTGCCACGGAAAGCAGACTTGTTAAAAGAACAGGTGGGAGCGTAAGGCGTCCCTTAACTTAAAAACAACAATACAACATTTTCTTACTAAAGCTAGTAAATACAAGCAAATGCCAAGATAAAAAATTTAGTAGAATTATAAAGAAAGCTGTGCCTTGTTCCGCCAGGCAGACAATAAATTAAAATACTTATACTTAGCTTGATGAGGACAATTTCTTTTTAAATATAGGTAAACTTAGTCTAAAAATATCAATATCCTTATTTTTACTAACATAATTATAATCAGCTTGGAGTCTATTTATAGGAGAGAATAAGCCTAGGTTAGTTTTGGAGCGTTTTGTTGTAAACAAAGAGTATCTAGAAAGCCGTGGAAGATTATGAGTGATTCTGATATTTAGTTTTTGAAGCAGTTGCGGACAATGAATATTACCATTGACTACTTTATGGAGGAATGACAGGTTTAAAATTTTACGGCGATTCTTAAGTGAAACCAAATTGAAATGAGTTAAACGGTCGGCATAACTATTAAACTTCTTAGCCAAATTAAATTTATAAGACAGGTGGTACATGAATAATTTTTGAACCCGTTCAATATTATTAGAATCGACTTCGTAATGCGGATTCCAAACCACGCAACAATATTCAAGAAGAGATCTGACTAAACTCTCGTACAGCCGTATAATAGTAGTTTTATTTTTAAAATTCTTGGTGTTTCTTATTATAAAACCCAGACATTTTATAGCTTTGGAAACAATATGGTCATAATGATCCTTAAAGTTTAGTTTTTTGTCGAGAATGACGCCAAGGTCACGAACACAATCAACTTATTGAATACGTTAGCCAGATTATAGGTTAGCCATATTATAGATTACGTTAGCCATATTATAGATATTGTACTCGTATATGATTCCGAAAGTTCACTGTTGTTACGGGTAAAGCAACACTAAATCCAGAAATCCAGAAGCACACAAATAAATATCAGGAGAGACTGGAAAAGCATCCTAATGATCTGGCCGCAGCACTCAAGACGAGATCTTACTCCAAACGCCTAAAAAGAAAAGACATATTATAAGTCGAATCGAACAAAGCTAATAATTAACGAGCAGATGGCTCGCTGGAGTCACGCTCTTTAATGTCAATAATCGAACACGAAATCTGATTAAAGTATTGCAGATAGGACAAAAAATTTAAAATAAAAAATTTGTGGATGTTTCATCTCATCTGAGAGTATAGAATTTACCTTCTACAATAACATAGTGAATTCTAAATCCCAATGCCAACATTTTTATCATAACTTTTAAATAATATTGCTTTATAATCAACGAGGAATACTAAGCTTTCATTGTGATGTTATGTAATTGCTGAAGGTGGAAAATTGCGTTTCTCCTAGAATCCCCAACCACCTAGGAACTGACTTTCTCATCTCTCAACTGCCGGAACACAACAATGCTGAAAACATTGTATTTATGGCATAATAATATATACATACGAGTATTATTATGCCATAAAATAACAGAAATATTTTATATATAATAATATATAAAATATTCCTCTCTGTTACAGATATGCGTAACGAGAGTACTGTAAACAACGCCGTGTTACGTCAACTATCCAGCAAGGTCCTATTCGCGCTCAGCCTGAACTTCTTCAATGCTGTGTTCAACCGAATCAGCGGGAGGTTGCAGGTGAGATTCTACTTTGTTCTTATTGAGATAGAGAGCAAAATCATCCCTTAACTTTTCAATGCTGTGTCCATCGTAATCTGTGGTTGTAGGTGAAATTCATCTTTATTACAAAAGGATAGAGACTATTTTGCTTTAACTTTTTCAATGCTGGGTTGACTCGCATCAGCAGGAGTGTGCATGTGAAATTCAGCTTTATTGTGATTAAAGTAGAGATCATTAAAAGCTGCTTAGGTTCTTTGAATTTATTATTATGAAAAATGCGCAGTCAACAAGTTTCCGATTTTATTTTGACATTCTAGATAATAATAATTATGTTCAATGAACAATTCGTTTTTGATTAATAAAGAGATCCAGTTACTAAAAAGAAACTGTTTCTTATTATAACTTTTTAATTTTGCATTTTACAATGCTTCTTTAATGTGATAAATATTAAATAAGAAAATATACTTACTAGAAAAATGCAATTTGTCTTATGTCGCCCTGACGGGATGGCATGATGACATGAGACAAGTTGCTTTTTTAGGGTTTCGTAGCCTAAAGGCAAAAAACGAAACCTTTACAGATTCGGCCAATCCGATATATGTCACAGCCACTTTATTCCAAAACTATGAAGATTACACAGTTGAAACTTGGTAGGTGGATGTATTCTGTAAACCGCTATACTGTTTTTACACAAAATTAAAAAAATATATGAATTAATGGGGGGCTCCCCATACATGGAACTGACACTGAATTTTTTTTTCTTCAAACCTATACGTGTGGGGTATCTATAGATAGGTATTTAAAAATTGCATTGAGGTTTCTAAAACGCTTTTTACTCAAAGTCAACCGTTTGAAAGATGTACACTTCCAAAGTGGTAAAATGTGTCCCCCCCCCCCCCCCCTCTTACTATTGAAATAAGAGACTGAAATTTTAAAAAAAATATATGCTGTAGATCTTAATAAAAACTTTCAACGAAAATTGGTTTGAACGAAATATGGCTGTCAGTTTTAGAAATATAGCATTTTTCCCGAAGGGATTTGAAACATATTTTTTTTATTTTCATCAAACCTATACTTGAGGCGTATCGTATCTATAGATGGTCTTTAAAAATTACATTGACGTTCTTATTACAGTTTTTCTCAATATCAACCGTTTGAAAGATATACACTTCCAAAGTGGTAAAATGTCACAGCCACTTCATTCCAAAACTATGAGGATTACACAGTTGAAACTTGGTCGGTAGATGTATTCTTTAAACCGCTTTACGGTTTTTACACAAAAAATAAAAAATATATATGTATTAAGGGGGGGCTCCCCATACATGGAACTGTTACTGTTTTTTTTTATCAAACCTATACGTGTGGAATATCATTAGATAGATCTTTAAAAATTACATTGAGGCTTCTAAAACAGTTTTTTCTCAAAGTTAACCGTTTGAAAGTTATACACTTCCAAAGTGGAAAAATGAGTGTCCCCTTAAAATATGAAAGTGAAAAAAAATATATGATCTAGATCTTTATAAAAACTTTCAACGAAAATTGGTTTAAACGAAATATATTGAGTAGTTTCAGAGCTATAGCACATTTTCCAAAACGCAAATATAACTTTGTCATTCATACAAACACTATGAAAAACAAAGTTATTTTTGCAGACGAAAAATTTATAATAGGCATAATAGGCAATAATAATAATACAAACTTTATTGCACACGATACAAAAACAAACGCATACAGAGAAAATGACAAAAAAGAGGAACACACAATAGGCGGCCTTATTGCTACGTAGCAATCTCTTCCAGGCAACCTTGGGTGAGAGACGAAACCCTTCATGTCGAGTTCTACTTGCACTTGGCCGATTTTTCTAGTATATTTTCTTGTCTAATATTTAACTGTTTCTTAATTAAAAAATTACCGACTGAGTGAAAATCAACCTATTGTCAACTTAAAATTTAAATTATAGTAAATTTTGGTTTAAAATTGTATGGAAGTTTAAGGTATTTTATTTTCTAGGAACTCGCATCTAGCTCAGAAGAGAACCCCGATTATACAGATATAGAGTTGATACAACATATTAATGTGGATATTTTGAGGCTTATACGGCTGTTAACAGGTGAGTCAATAAGAATTCTTCATCTTCTTTTTATTGAACGGCGGTGCCCTTTTGGATTTCGCCAATGTCAAGTTTTTAGCTCAGTTTGTTTCTACAGACTCTGCTTTCTCCAGGTGTCTCGTAAGAATACAAAGTAGAGAGTTACAGAGGTAGTATTTACTGTTTTCCTTAGATTTTGAGGCTGTAAAGTCAACTGCTAACGTATCTGAAATATCGACAGACACACTCTTAATATATATAAATCTCCTGTCACGATGTTTGTCCGCGATGGACTCCTAAACTACTTAACCGATTTTAAATTAAATTGGCACACCGTGAGCAGTCTGGTCCAACTTAAGAGATAGGATAGCTTTGATCCCAAAATTCCCACGGGAACGGGAACCACGCGGGTGAAACCGCGCCCGGCCTCTAGTACTTATATATAACATTGTTAGTAAGGGATAGATAAATAAATTATAATCTTATATTATTGTTACTTATATAGTCACATAAAACATCAATTCAATAAGAATTAGGTCTGTGTTATTCTTATTCTGTCCATTCGCAATACTAAGACACCGGAGAAACGCTTAACCTTTATTAAGGTTGAAAGTGAATGCGCGCTTCTCCTGGAATCGTCAATCACTAAAGAAGTGTCTTTTCTCTAGCTACCGGAACACAACGCCGAAAGCTTTGTTGTTCTTCCTCTTCTTCTTCCAATACGGGCGGTTTCTTCAACTCGACGACTTTGCGCTTATTTTGCGTCCGGAGGGTGTTTTCTTTGTAACAGCAACGCGACAGCAGAAATTGCTTTACGTCGCGTATCATCAGTGCGGCATCTACCGAACGGACGATGAACTACAATGTGCATTCATTTAGTTCCTGTTATTGCTACCAAATTGTTTTTGGCGCTAGCGTCATAGCAACACGCGGTGTCGCACTCTCGCACCCAGGTAAGAGCGCGAAAGAGTGAAACGCCGCTATACGAACCATCAGCGAGCGATTAGCCAGCTACCACATACAATGGTGGTCACATAATTAACGACACCAGTCGATTTTCATACAATCGAGGTAACTTTGGAGCCTTGGTTCTCTGCCAAGGTTTGACCGAGCTGTTATCTGATAATGACCATCCAGGGATTGAATGGAGGAGATCCACATTGCTACACACATCCAACAACATTCTAAGAGATGTATGGATGGATAGGTTTAAAAAAAAACGCGAAAATAGTATAAAAATGTATGGAATTTCTGAAATTGAAAACTGATCCTTACAACTTTTATAATGTTGGTCAGATCAGTTAGGTATGTATTTGCCATACATTGTATCTGGATGTATATATTGCTATACATTGTATTCGTATCTGGATCACCTCCATTCACTTCCTGGAGGGCCATCAAATCACAGCTCGGTCAAACCTTGGCAGAGAACCAAAGCGCCAAAGTTACCTCGATTGTATGGAAATCAGCTAGTGTCGTTATTATGTACGTAATACCATTTTTATATATAACATTTCAAGAATAAATTTTAGGCGGTTATACCACAAATACACACACATCACATTATAGGCACTGTCTTAGTTTGTAATAGTTTTAGATTAAGTTGTCCAAGAGCATCTTATTGTCTACACTTAACCATTTAAAATATGTTTTATATACGTGAAGACCTATTATTGCCTTACTGTTTTTATGTCAAAAATCAACTGAGTCTGCTCGGTGTTGGTCTTCCAAACATTAAATAAATAAATATATATTTTTTTTTAATTTCGACATTATTGCTAATAGCATATTTTTGTTACAGAATCTATACAAAAGTTTAAGTTATTAAGGAAATCAGCGCACATAGTTTTAGTGACCTCACTAGAAAAAGCTATTTGGAACTGGATGGATACTTATCCACAGGTAAGTCAACTTTGCCGAAAACAATCTTGTTATGGCGTCAGACTTGGATAAGATGGTGGCAGCTAGCTACAACAACTACCCTACCCTACTACCAACCAAACCGATTAATTATAAAAAAAATATCTACCCCTCATTAACTTTCATGAAGAACTTGTGTTATGGATTCTAGATAACGGATAAACATACTTATATACTTTTTTTTTGGTAATACATACTTTATACATATTAAACACCCAGACCAAGACAAATAGACATGTTCATGCACACAAATATTTATCTTGTCCGGGGATCGAACCCGGGACCTCTGGCGCAGAAGGCGGGTTTAGGACTCCAGCGCCAAACAGGTCGTCAAGCAGCGTCATCAATTATATTAGGCCAGGCCCGTCCAACATACGGCCCCCGGGCCACAATGTGGCCCGCATAAGTCCTTCATCCGGCCCGCGACGACATCAATAGCTAGGAGAGTGCTTACTTAAATCTTTTCTATTGGGCATGTCATTTGGCCCGTTACGGTTACAAAAATACTACACCTGGCCCTCCACAGAATTATGTTGGATACCCCTGTATTAGGCCAATAAACAATGAAACAAAAAAAAAATTATGTCAGTTCTAACTTGTCTCCGCATACAGACTATAGTAACTAATTACAGTAAGTTATATTATAATAATGTAAACGATTTCAACGCCAATCAAAATGTAATCGAGACGTTGAGAATCCTTACTAATTATTATAAATGCGAAAGCTTGTTTGTTTGACCGTCCTTCACGCCCTAACTAAGCTACCAATCGATTTGATTTTTGGCATAGAGTAAGTTAAAAGGACCGAGAGTAATATATGCTATTTTTTATACCGATATACCCACGGGAACGGGAACCACTCGCTCGAGTGAAACCGCGGGTTGAAGCTAGTCAAAAATAATTACTGGATTTCGATTCTATCAATAACCCTTACTGAGCAAAAAAATGCCCATTAGGGGTTCTTGATAGAATCGACAACTCGCGACATTCGGTGAATGATGATGTACCCAAGTACATAATCATTCACCGAATGTTGAATAGTGTACCCAAGTACATAATCATTCACCGAATGTCGCGAGATTTTTTTAATAATTATTTTGTATTTATAGGAATTCGCAGAAGTCCAATGCCGGCCTAACGACGAACTGAGCAAGTGCTGCGACACATTATTTGACATTTTACAAGATAGCTTCTCCGATAACAAGAAATCTAGAGTGGCCATGTGGCCGCTACAAATCATGCTACTAGTACTAAATCCGGTAAGGCGATTTTAGGCCTTATAAACTAAAAAATAGAGCTTACTTTCAGCATTCTTTATCCGAAAAGAGAGAGTCTCAGCTTCTCAGACCACCAGAAACCAAAAGTCGAAAGTTACTACAAGCAATACTTTAAGCAGGTAAGATGATTTTAGATCTTATTTATATAGAAATACAGTTTGTTGTTGTTGTTCTGCGATAACAATTGACATATTGGTATCTCTTCGATTGTAGTCCTTATTTGGATAGGAATTGAGTTAATTTTCAGTATTCTCAAAGCTTAGGGTAGTTGCATCTTAATCGATAGTCAAACATTTGTAAAAATGTTTCTATCGAATGCGAGGATATTCCTCTCATTAATGAAACGACAGTGGCCAATACCGTAGAAAGGTGTATATACTAGAAAAATTCGACGTGTCCTCATAGGTCTCTGTAGCATAATTGGTTAGTGCATTGGGCCGGTCTCCCAAGGATGCGGCTTTGTACCCCGTCAGGGCAAGATGAGACAAGTTGTTTTTTTTTTTAAAATGCAAAAATAAAAAATCGTACTCTTTTTGTATGATTTTTTATTTTTGAATTTTTAAATGCTATTTTTATACTTATTATAAATTTTAAATAGAAAAATATTGGAAAATATCGGCCACAAGTTGATTCTCAGATGGGACATCCGGCTCGAAGGACCAATGTTTTGGTGCGAAATAAAACGTATAGTGGACTGTATTAAATAGCGGGCCGCGGAATTCCCTGCTCGCCGCTCAGCTAGTGATGTGACGTTTGTGCGTTTACGCATGAACGAACTCAGGGCCTTTGCAAATCCGGTCCAATGCTCTAACCACTGAGTTACCGAGACTTAACTCTACGCTGTAACTCTCTTTTGTGTATAAATAAATAAATATATTGTCGTACAGAAAGTTCTAGAAGAGATAGTGAATGCTGACAGCGGCGCGCCGTGCAGTCCGCGACACACGAAGAAGAAACACTTTATAGACTCCGTCAAGAGAGGACTCAGTAAGTTATTTATTTTATTTATGTACGTCATCAGCCAATTTGATGTCCCCACTGCTGGGGCACTGGCCTTCCTTATTGATGGATAACGAGACCACGCGGGCCCAATGCGGTATGGTGGGTTTTAACGACTGCAAATGCAACCGGGACCAATGGCTTGACGTGCGGAACACGGATGAGCTCGAGATAGTTAATTTTTGGTCACCCATCCCGTGACCGACCATTGTGAAAGTTGCTTAACCTCAACAATCGCAGACCGAGCGCGGGAACCACTGCGCCACCGAGTTCCTCGAAAAAATGGCTGATGATGATTCTAACACCTTTATTAGCTAATAAAAAAACATGTTACATAAATACACAAGTTACACTTGGTTTAAAACTGAAGTTAAACCAAGTGTAACTTTACACCACGTACAAAAGTAACACCATTATTCATTAACAATTTAAGTCATGTCTTTTAAGTTCTATGGGGCTAGCACGAAAAACTTTCGAAAGAGTATCGAGAAAGTATTCGAATCGTCGAAAATTTAATTCCGTTTACGTCCAGTAGGAACGCTGATAAATACATCTTATATTTCTTGACTATACTTTCCCGAAAGTTTTTTGTTCTAGATCTAATGCAGTGTTGCTGTGAATTTCCTAGTGCCAAAGTAAGCACTGTGAGGCTTTTGCTATGATGGGATAATGGCAACGGATCGAAATAGGGTAAACTGTATAATTGACACTTGGAGAAAACTGACCTACATTTTGTTAATTATTATTTCTATAACTTACTTAGACAAGAATTACTATTTTAAAATGATGTATGTTTCTTAAATTCACAAAACATTTAGTACGTAAAGATCACATTATTTAGGGTTCCGTACCTCAAAAGGAAAAAACGGAACCCTTATAGGATCACTTCGTTGTACTTCCGTCCGTCCGTCTGTCTGTCAAGACCGTTTTTCTCAGGAACGCGTGGAGGTATCAAACTGAAATTTATATCTAATACTCAGGTCTACTGTCCCTTGGAGCAGTGAAAAAATCAAACTTCTAAGCCAAAGTAATCAAAAGATACAGCCATTTAATCCGCATATTTTCGCAAATTTTTTGAAACTCGCACGGGAATCAAAACCTACAGGGTACTTCCCGTGAACTTAGAATCTTGAAATTTAGTACGAAGTAACGTCTTATAGTGCAGATAAAGGAAAAATTGCGAATACCGTAAATTTTTGTACGGAACCCTCGGTGCGCGAGTCCGACTCGCACTTGGCCGGTTTTTTAACAATCAAACAGAAAATGTCTAAAAGCGGCCAAAAGTACAGTCATTGGCACTCTTAGTACAATCATTGGCAGCCATATGGTACAACGATTAGCACTTAACCACCCTATATTGTTTGTTTTTTTTTGTTTTTGTTGTATCTTTTGTTGTTTTCTTTAAATGATTAATGCCATATTTGGATCAGTTGCCATATTTAAATTCGTGGCCATGGTATGGTAAGGGCAACCGTTGGACCGATTGCCAAATTTGGTTGGATCAGTGGCCATATTTGGGTAAGGGTTAATTTGAGTCAATAGCCACATCTGGATCAGGTGCGCCATTTAGATCAGTGGCCACACTTGGTTCAATGGCCACATCTGGATCAGTTGCCTTTTTTGGATTAGTAGCCAAGCCACATTTGTATCAATTGCCATGTTTGAGTAAGGGTGTCTTTTGGGTCAATGGCCACATCTGGTTAAGTTGCCACATTTGTGTCAGTGGCCACATTTGGATTAGTGACCACATTTGGCATACATTTGGCCACAATTAGATCAGATCTGTGGTCACAATTGATCACTTTTAGGTGAGTGGCGACATGGCTATCAATTGGGTTAGAGATCAGAATTGGGCCACAAGGCAACATGGAGATACTCAATCATTTAAGACTTGCCACAATAATCCCTTTCAAAAGACTTTGTATGGCATAGGTGCCAATCATTGCATTTCCTTAAAATTTTTCTACTTATAGTTAGCGCACTAATTTGTTAATGTTATTGCCACAAAATAAATAGAAATATGAATAAAAAGTGTCATATCACTTATAAACATATCAACAAAAATTGGTAGTCTCCAGTACAAACGTAATACCAAAATAATTTAAAATTTGAGTATGATCGACTGTACTTGTGATGTCATTTGGATTAAGACAGTACTTATCTAGGTTTCTATAAACAAAAAATACAAATATCTACCTATTAAGTTTTTTTGCCAATTACATTTTCTCATAGAAAACAGCAATTCGCATTTATTTTTAATTGGGTTCTTTGGTTTTTTTTAATGGAAACAGATAAATACTGTCTTTCCGAATAAAGTCACAAGTACCGATATAATGCTCTAAGTTCTAATAATTTATGTAATACCTTAGTATGGGAAGCTGCCCGATCGCCGGCCTTTTAATAAAATAAGATTTTCTTGTATATTATAATATAGATTTTGATTTATATTTATCTCTCTCTACCCTACCAGGTCCTCAAAACAACTCTAAGCAGATGACAGAAGCAGCAGTGGTGACTTGCGTGAAGCTCTGCAAAGCGTCCACGTATCTCAACATCGCTGATTCTGGGAATGTCACTTTTGTGCTTGTCAAGTCAGTCATCAATGATCTCAAGGTAAGCTAAAAAATATATATCATCATCATGCATCATATTTGGCTCGAACTATTAACAGTGCTGTCTATTTCTAATTGTTATAGTCGGATTTTTTATTCTGTAGAGTCATTTGCAATGTGCTAATGTCACTTTGTAAAAATAATCCTGCTTCAAACTGCTGTAATGATTTGCTTAGATCCAGTTCCAGCTCAGTAAGTATTGATTCCATTCACGTACACAAATTCATTATTATCATATATATATATATATATGTACATTTTATGGGAGCATTATTTTTACAAAATGACATTGGCACCTGTCAAATTATTCCATTAAACTAAATATCCGATTATAGTATTAGAAGCAGCAGTGATGACTTGCGTGAAGATCTACAAGGCGTCTACATATCTCAACATTGCCGACTCTGATGTCACTTTTGTGCTTGTCAAGTCGGTTATCAATGATCTCAAGGTAAGCTAAAGTTTCTTGCGGCCGTTCTTCTTATCAGTTAAAAGATGTCCTGAATGGCTGGTAGGGAAAAAAAATTTTGGACTATTCGAAAGTACTTATCTATAAGTCTATTTGAATAAAAATCTTTGACTTTGACTATATAACCATGGGGGTCTCAATCGGAACTCCATATAACTGCCCCTATGGTCTAGTAGTAACAACCACTGTATCGGACACACAGGACCTCTATTTTTGAATCTCTCGTCTTGCGAGTGGCGAGACGAACGAGGTGGCGATCAGGCGATTAGCAACCTTGCATGCATGGATATAGCATGCTTTTCGCTTTGCCTCTCGCGCGCTCACTTTGGGAGACAGTACTACAGGAGAAAAACGAAACTATGTATATAGTAGCAAGGTCGCTTTTACGGAATACGGAAACTCAAACGTCGCATGAAAATCAGTAGAATCCTCGAGACGAGGGAATCAAAAATAGAGCTCCTGGTCCCTGTTCAATCCCCAGTGGAGGGTTATTGTATTCGGTTTTAATGATGGTAGGACTTGTTGTAAGTCCGCCTGGCTAGCTACTACCATCTTATTTTAGTCGCCATAACAACAAAGTTTTCAGGATTCTTGTGTTCCGGCAGTTAGAGATAAGATAGCCAGTTCCTCAGTGATGGAGGGTTCCGGGAGAGGCGCGCTTCCATTTTCAGCCGTATCAATACACATCAGGTATGATGAAGGCAAAGTGTCTCCCCGTTGTCCTTTAAAACTTCATATTTCTGACAATGTAACTTTTGTGCTTGTCAAGTCGGTCATCAATGATCTCAAGGTATTGTATAGGTGTTTATTTATTTACTTTAGCTTCCGGTGGCGACGTCTTCCGAGAAAATCAAATCCTCATGGAACCTTTAATCGAGATAAAAAAATCAAGTCCCTGCCTGCGTCTGTATTACCGGGAGCCTATAATCTTGGTTTATTCAAAGCTCAAATAAATAGGCTTTTTCTAGGCAAATTCTCTCCATCTTAGGCCTCTTCTTAATATGACGATTCAGAATGAGGCTAAGAGTAAGCCTATTTAATATATAAAAAATGATTAAAAAATATATTAAGTTCAGTTTTTACGTAATTAAACCGGTTCCCACCAAATGAGCTTAGCCTGTTTTTACCAGATTATAACCGGAAATGTGATTTTGCCTCGTAAAACACACACACACACACACACACACACACACACACACACACACACACTCGTCGCACACGAGTATGTGTTATTGAAAGAAATCGATAAATGTGGACCAAAAACGCTATCCTTTCATTCCCAGAGCCTCCTCTTCAACCCGGCCAAGTCCCACGTCCGGGTATGCGTAATATCCGGGTACTCAGAGTTGGAGTTGATGACGGATTGCTTTGTCTCCTTGTTCCGGATAATGCCGCACAACAATGACGCGCTGAAAGTGTGCCTGCATCTGCACTCGCATATGTGCTACCATGCCGCTATTGTCAACTCACTGCTTAGGTAAGTAAAGATTTTAAATCATTAAAAATACGACGATTTCTCAAAACTGATGAATCCTCCTTCCTTCAATTAAAATAAACTAATTTCTAACCTCATCCTAATGTTTCTTACAGCTATTTCTTCCCAATTTCGTCCCATAGTGCACTAACATTTGTTTATATAAGCTACGAGGGGAGGTCAAAAATTCCGCGGAATGGGAGGGATGGAAGAGGTAGGTTCATTTGTCCAGCTAGGTGTTGATTGAGCACCTCATCACGAGGATATATTCCAAATTTGAACGTAATCGGGTCATTAATATTTTAGTAATTTACCGTGCAAGCCAGTCGGTAGGAAAGACAAAATCAAACCAAGATTTTTTTGTCGCCCTTTGGAGCTCTGTAGCGAGATAATGAATGAAGTTACAGTCCGAAATAATACTGAAAATTAAAGCTATGTTGACCACCGTAATCCTAGTCGAAGAAGTAGTCGATACAGTGGCATTCCACCGCCCAAGAGGGCCGAGTTGGAAAATATGTCGGAAAAATGTTTGCGACAGATTTTTTGTTTATTTTACTCATCGACTATGTAGAATACGGGGTTAATAGAACCGTACAATACTAAGCTTCATTTCAAGATTCATTTGAAGGGGTCCATAAAAGAAAAATAAGGAGGAAAGGTTTGGTGCATTTTCATGCCACAAGCATGAAAATGCACCTGCGCACAAGAGTCACGTTGCAACGGCGTTTATTCACCGATGAAGCTTCGAAAAACTTCATCAACCTTTTTACATTCCAGACCAGGGGGTCTACCATCAACTGTATTGCGATTCAATTTAGGTAGTAAGAGTTAGACGCCGCTATACGCGCCGTATGGCAGCATCCCGCGCTCTCAGCCTAAAAAGGACTAAAATTAATCGCATTACAGTTGATGGTAAGACCCCTGGTCCTAAGCAACAATTTAAAATTTACTGCAATGAAAAAAAAATCGGCCAAGTGCAAGTCGAACTCGCACATGAAGGGTTTCGTCTCTCACCCAAGGTTGCCTGGAAGAGATTGCTATGTATGTAGGAATAAGACCGCCTATTGTGTGTTCCTCTTTTTTGTAATTTTATCTGTATGTGTTTGTTTTTCTATCGTGTGCAATAAAGTTTCTATTATTATATTAAATACACCTACCCAAAATGCCACTACAATTTTTCGCCTGCAAAAATAACTTTGGTTTTCATAGTGTCTGTATGAATGACAAAGTTATATTTGCGGTTTAGGCAAATGTGCTATAGCTTCGTTCAAAGTAATTTTCATTGAAAGTTTTTATAGAGGTCTACAGCATATACTTTTTTAGATTTTTCACTTTCTTATTTTAAAAGTTATTTTACCATTTTGAAAGTGTACATCTTTCAAACGGTTGACTTTGAAAAAAAAATTAGTTCTAGAAACCTCGAATTGTAAAATGAGTCTTTAAAAAATGTAATTTTTAAAGACCTATTGATATCCCGGACGAATAGGTTTAATAAAATAAAAAAATTCAGCTTTAGTTCCATGTATCCACATGCATGGAACTAAAGCTGAATTTTTTTTCTATTTTTTTTCTAATCTAAGTCCCCCCTTAATATATATAATTTTTTATTTTTGTGTGAAAACCGTAAAGCGGTTACAGAATATATCTACCTACCAAGTTTTAACTGTGTAATCCTCATAGTTTTGGAATAAAGTGGCTGTGACATACATCGGACATGACGAATCTATAAGGGTCTCCTTTTTTGCCATTAGGTTACGAAACCCTAAAAAAGTGCATGTAAAAAAATATACGGCGACTTAGAGGTGAAGTCTGTAATTCCTACTCAAATTACAAATATTTTTATTCGAACTAGTAATCAATTTATATGAGCAATTTCAGAAATGTATTTGGGGTAGTAAAGAAATATACTTGAAAGAAAAAAATATTTGGTGCTTCACTGCAACCGACTTCCCCCCATTCCGCGGACTTTTTGACCTCTCCTCGTACTAGCGGACCCGGCGACCGCCTCAGAATTATCAAATGTTGTCTATATTTGTATCTCTTATACCACAGAAAGGCTGCTAGGGTTCCACATCAGGTGTAGGTACCAGATCTTTAATTTTTGTTATCATCATCATATCAGCCGCAGGACGCTCACTGCCTGCTGGGTATAGGCCCCCACGATCTCCAAGAACTCCACAGCTATCGGTCCTGCGCTGCTCGCATCCGGTGGCTACCCGCAACCTTCACCAGATCGTCGGTCCACCTTGACGGACCTACCCACCCACAGAGCATCGCCCGGTGTGCGGCCATTTCGGAACCATTCCGCCCCAACCACCATCGATTCTTATACCTGAACAGAAAGTGCTCATTCGCTGAAGAACCTTACCCAAGGCGCTATATTCGTATCTTGGCTGCTGGGTTCTACATCAGCTAGGCGATTGCGTAAAGTCAATCGTATTCATTTGACAGTTCATATTGTATCATATTAAATGTCATTCCATACAAACTGCAGCCGATTGAATACGATATGAACTGTCAAATGAATACTATTACCTTACGCAATCGCACCCCAGGTGTACCAGACCTTCAATATTTGTACGTCAGTAAAAAATGCACATTTCGCTCAACAACTTTTTCTAAATATTAACAACTTTTCCTTTTTTCTCGTATACTTTCTTGTTTAATATTTATCACACAAAAATAGCATTGTAAAATGCAAAATTAAAAATGTATATCTTTTCCTAAGTTGCTATTGTCATATCTGTCATAGTTTGGCTGGACTTCTATAGTTCCACATCAGGTATTTCGATCTTAATTTTTTTCTTTCATAAGAACCTTCTCCTGATAATAATGAACAACAAATAAAGAATTAGTAAAATTGTTCCATCCGTTCACGCGTGATGCGATGACGAAGAGAAATATCGTTCATTTTTATATACAGGATGGAAAAAATTTAGTGCCCTGGAGGGGAGCTACCTTAAGTCCTTTAGTTAGCTTCCTTTACTGAAAGGAAACATTCCCTTATTTTTTAATAAAACTGCTTTTATAGATTTTTATAAATACGCTTCCCAAACCCAGGAACCGAACCAGCTAAAATCTGTAAAAAAATAACACCTGTACCACCAATCGATAGGGTCAATCGAAAGGATCAACTCTCTCTAACAAACATAGTAAATTAAATTAAAGGAAACACATGAAAATTCAACTTGTAAACTCAATGATACGGATAAAGCACTTTTATTCAAGGCTCGTTTGGAAAATTTACAAAAATATTTGAATGCAGTTTTGTTTCTTTTAGAAAATAGAGAAATGTTTCCTTTCTGTAAAATAAGCTAAATAAAGGATTAAGAGCAGTTCGCCTCCGGGGCTCATAGATTTTTTCCAGCCTGGATAGATAGATCTCAATAGCCCTAGCAAAAGAGACGGCATCATGCGCCATTTCATATCGCGTGATATAGCAGATGCCAGGGGCTAAAAGCTAAGCGTTTCCCCGTTATTTATAAAAAAGTTTGAAGTGCTAATGGCGGCGCTTGACAGACTGATCGTATTCGATTACCTTTGTCAAGCAACGCTCGGTCCGGCCAGGTGCCGGATGGGTGACCCTAAAGTAACGCCTGATTCTACCAAATACGAACTATCTTATTTTGTTGCAGGATAATAAAACAACCCCGATTGCCTTGGTGGCCACAAATCGAGTTGCTGTATCCAAGAGCGGCGGAGCTAAGGGCCATGTTTACGGACACATTGAATAAAGCTACGCAGGTAAGAAATCTTCAATAAAAAATAAGAATAGGCTATACTGTATTCTAACTGCCGAAATTAATAACCTATCTGTAGATATGGATTGGACTATCTGAAATAGTTGACTAGGAGATTTTTGTTAATATGACCAAAATAACGACGGTGGCTAGGTAACGAAACCAGTATCCTAGGCAACCTCAGATAGCCCTATCCATATCTAGAGATAGGTTATTAATATCGGCCCTTAATTGACGACGACGATCGGAAGATTCTCTTCAGGTTATTTTACCTAAAGAATCGCTGGTACAGCCTTAGCAGGGCTAAGATGAACAGCCTGACTTGTCGACTTTTTTCTCGCGATGTCTGTCGCGCTCATATCACGACGGTGTGAGCGGGACAGACACTGCGCTTACCACAAACCTATATCGAGATAAAAGTGTACCTATCTTGCGTGTCAAAAGTTTGATCCATGGTCAAAGTTTTACGAAAATGCCATGAAAACACGCGTTACTCAGAAACGAAAATGGTTAATTGTACAGTGCTTTCTTACAAGAGCTCGTAAATAACATTTACACAACACTAAATATCGCTCGTGGCGTCATCGTTGGAACGAAAAATTCGACACGCTACGTTCTCATACAGTAAGAAGCGCTCTTTTTGTCTATCTCTGGTATCTGATACCATTGGGTATGCAGACACCACTTTATACCATTGGGTATGCAGACAGCAGATATTTCTCAACTGCAAAGGCTAACAGTGATGAAATCCAGTCTTGTCGAGAGTCCCTTATCGAGCATATGAATCTGGCACTGCAGGCCGTCTCAGATTGGGGCAACACCAATCTTGCCAGTTTAAATGTCACTAAAACACAGGCTTGTTTATTCACTGCAAAACGGAGTCCCTTTCCTAGGTGTATCCTTAAACCGAAAATCTGCAACTTCTCGGCCTGAACCTGTCTTCCAACCTGAACTTTGGCGAGTTCATGGACTCCATTGCGAATTGTGCTGCAAAGAAACTGGGCGTCCTCTCTAAGGCTAGGCGATACTTCTCTCCGAATCAACTGCTCCTTTTATACAAAGCGTATATTCGGCCCTCTAAGGAGTACTGCTGTCACCTGTGGTATGGTTCTGCTAAGTATCAGCTAGAGCTTCTGGAATCGATTGAAAACCGTGCCAGGAAACTCATTGGAATTTCCGCATTGGCCACGGCGGAACTTCAGAGCCTCAGTCACCTTCGCAAAGTGGCATGTCTATCGGTATTTTATAGTATACGCTTTGGAGAGTGTGCGAGAGAACTGCACCATCTTGTTCCTTCAGCCCGTTTCCACCATCGGGGTACCAGACGCAGGTTAGCTTATCACGTCGTTGACATTGCAGCGATCCGTACCAAGCGCTTTGCTGACACATTTCTTATGCGAATCGCTAAGGAATGGAATGCGCTGCCTGTTATGTGTTCCCCGATTCCTACAACCTTGGCGTCTCCAAGGCGAGAGTGAATAGGCATATCCTGGGCAAGCATTCAACACCTTAGACCACATCCTGTTTATTAAGCACGATGGAGGTCAAAAGCCTGCCCGTTTTTATAAAAAATAAAACTCGATATAGGTCTGTGGCGCTTATGTGATATAAGTGTCGAGAAAATTTTGTCATCTTAGGTGTGAGGTCATTTTTCTTGAATATTTCGCATGGCGTTGGTAATGACAAGTATGCATGTTTTAAATGTCGTTGCTTCTGTTAAAGCTGATTAGTTTCTTGCTAAATGAAAGATGTCCAGAAAGCGTAGCATCGGCACCACGACAAAACTATGTCGACGCTCTTGCGTAAGCGCAGTGGCTGTCCCTCTCACACCGTTCTTATATGAGCGAGACAGACGTCGCGAGACAAGTGTCGACAAGAAGTCGCGGTGCGCATTCCACTCTGGGTGATGTCCTAAGGAAAATAAAAACAACTTAAATACCTCTTTTAATTTATTTTGTAAATTTTACAGGGCTACATCGTCCACACTCCTCTAAGAATGATCTCCCTCTCCCTCAAGTCTAAGGATGTCCAATCAAAATTCAATAGATCTGAAGAAATGCCAGCGTACAGGAATCTGCTGCTCTGCATGGTGAAGCTGATACATGCGGATCCAATGTTGATGTTAAGCGTAAGTATAATAGGCTGGGGGCGTTCCATTCCCTCTTCTCACTCACTGTCTGAAAATAACCTAAAAAGAATGGCATAAGGAGGGCTTGTTTACCCGGTTAATTTTCAAACCGGTACAGCGGTACAGTACGTAGAAACCGTTTCATTAGGGTTTGACTCTACCGAAATCTAAAAAAAACGGTTTCATGAAAGAGCAATATTAAAAGGGGTTTGAAATTAAGCGGCTTATAGAGGTGCTCTTTGTAAACACAACGGGACAACGCGAGCGCGTGAGTGGAAAACGAAAAGCGACCTTCGGCACATAGACATAAGCTCGCTACTTGCCTGAAATACCGCTCTCCTAATGCGAGCGCGCGAGTGGTAAATCGACTAGCGAGCTTATGTCGACATAAGAAAGGTCGCTATTAGCCTGATCGCCTCACCAGTAGTAGGTTAGGTACATTTCGCAGTTGTGATAGTTTTGAGTCTGTTCGTTAACATCCGTCATTCCGAAATGGGCCCACGAGAGTCATTATCCACCCCTTCTTTTGCATGGGCCCGACTTTGTCATAACCCACCATTCCGCATTGGGCCCATTCGGTGCGTCATGGGCAACTCCTTCGGATTGATATTGACTTGTTAACTTAACACCCACCGTTCCGCATTGGGCCCGTTTGGTGGGTCGTGAGCTACTCCTCTTCAGATAGATAGCTAGATTTCGCTTTTTAACACCCACCATTCCGCATTGGGCCCGTACAAGGGTCATGTTATGACCCGTCCTTACCAATCGCTAAGGAACACCAGTGTTTCAGTATAAAGAATACTTGCAAGAAACTGTATTTGGCTTCTAGAATCCCGGACGTTCCGGCATAGAGATCCAATCATCTACCACGGAACTAATCAACGGTCTGGTGTCGCTGGTGCACCAGACGGGCATGGGCGAGATATCGCAAGAGGCCCAGGACGCGTTATTAGCTCTGCATAGACCCGACAGGGTCCGAATGTGGAACCCTGAAACACCGTTGAATACCTTCTGGGATATTAGGTAAAGTCAGATAAATAAACATTTGATAACTACTTATAACTTTTTAATTTTTGCATCTTACAATGCTATTTTTATGTGAAAAATATTAAACAAGAAAATATACTAGAAAAAAGTAAAAAAAATATACTAAACTATACTAAGAAATATACTAAGAAAATATACTAAAATAAATTCGACGTGTTCTCATAGGTCTCTGTAGCATAATTGGTTAGTGCATTGGGCCGGACTCCCAAGGATGCGGGTTCGAATCCCGTCAGGGCGACATAAGACTAGTTGCTTTTTTCTTGTTTAATATTTTTCACATTTGATAACTACTGTTAATTTCTTGCACTCTTGTGAATGTTAAAAAGTTTTGTTTGGAGTGGTTCTTACTAGAGATTCTAACTTTTTACTAAGTCTTCACCCGCTTGGTTCTCGTTCCCGTGGGAATATCTGGATAAAAAGTAGCCTATCGGTTGTTCTACTACTTGAAGTTCCTACATTCTTTCCTTCCTAAATTTCATCCAAACCCGTTCAACCGTGTTGGCGTGAAACAGGGACAATACTGACATACTTTCGCATTGTAGAATTCAATTATATCTATTACTTTTTGTAATAACGCTCCCTAAAAAAACTCTGTCTATCGAGAAGTTCCTTGACTGCACCCTAACTAAATGCGTCGTCAACTTTTTTGAGGTCACAAAATCCTCTTTCCCTCCAGCTCTCAAGTCCTCTACAACATCTGTCAGAAGTTGATCCAGCGACAGATAGGCAACTATAGAGAAGTGTTGCGATGGTTGCGCGACATTCTGACGTGTCGCAACGAGTTCCTGGCTAAACACAAGGACTATGCCAACGTGGGATCGCAGATACCTATATGTAGACAGGCGCATATAAAATTAGAGGTAAGTATTATTAAATAAAATATGTCGCAACCATTTGATTAAATCAGCCATGTAATTGGAAGGCTAGCCTGTTATTTAAATGCCGGTATTCAATCTCTATTTTATCATATGAGGATTAGTGGCTACCTCCAGTGTCAGAGTCTTAAAAGCCACCTATGAGGCCTCTGACTTGGTTTAACGACTGTTATCAGATGACAACAGCAGTTGTAATGCCACTTAATTACGGTCACCCACCTGACAGTTGGTCGGACCGAGCCTTGCTTATCTAACGTGATCGAAGACGATCAGTCTGTCAAACGCCGCTACGAAGGCTACCGGTATTCAATGAAATGCTGTAGAGAAGTGTTCCGATGGTTGCGACATTCTGACGTGTCGCAACGTGAATGGAATACTGCTCCCACCTTTGGGATGGTTCAGTAAAATACCAGCTGGCCGAACTTGATTTGGTGGAACGCAGAGCCAGAAAACTCATTAGGGATGATAGACTGGTGAATAATAAGCACCGCAGTCTCCCTCGTCGACGAAGAATTGCTTCATCGGTATTCTACAGATTGTACTTTAGAGAGTGTGCTATTGAACTGCATGAGCTCATCCCGCCAGCTCCTTTTTACCACTGGGGAGTCCAGACGTACTGCGGGCTATCACCCCTACCTGGTTGATATGTCGCAGCCAACTGGTTAAATCAGCCGTTCAATACGAGGGCTAGTAAAATAAAAAAATAGTAAGACAGTGGAATAGTAGAAGTAGCACCACCAGAATCGGCTATTTCTAGGCAAGCTCGCTTCACTTTCGGCCTTAATCAGGCTAACAATTAAGATTGAGGCTTAAGAGTAAGGGCCGGTTTCACAATGATAGATAAGTACTGGATAGCTTGTATGACAGATCATTTCACAGTATTATTATATATGATCGAGTGAGGATTAGTGGCCACCTCTGGTGTCAGGGTTTATCAAGCCGCCTATAAGGCCTCTGACCTGGCTTAACGACTGTAATCAAATGACAATAGCCGGGACCGACGGTTTATCGTGCCCTCCGAAGCACGGAAGCGCTCAGTTATAATGCCACTTTACGGTCACCCATCCGACACCTGACCGGGCCGAACGTTGCTTAACAAACGTGATCGAATACGATCAGTCTGTCAAGCGCGGCTATGAGCGCTTCACAGTTGTAATATGGAAAATATGTCAAATTAATTGCTAGTGATTATCTAACTCTGTTGCTAACAGATTTTGATTGAAATTTATTGAAAGTAAATATTTAAATACATTGCTACATTAGTAAGATAGCTGTCACGTTGATTTTTACTAAAACAGCAATGTTACATAATCAGAGGGCTGAACTTATCAGTAGGTGGTGAAACCGGCCCTTAATTTAATAAAGCAGAATGATTGTCATTCAAATTTCAAACTTACTCTTTGTCATAGGTGGTTTTCTTTATGTGTCTATGGTCGATAGACACTGACGCAGTCCTAGTAGGGATGTCTTGCTTCGCCCTACTATGTCAAGAGGCGGATATCCGGTGTGGTGCTGACGAAATAACTGCACACTGTCTACTGCCCAACTATGCTGTATTTCAAGAGATTGCGCATACTTCTACTGTTTTGACTACTGGTAAGTTCTAAGTACTTCAATATTAATGCACGTAGTCTTCATTAAAATAAACCAATTTATCGGATTAAGACTCGCATTCACCAGCTGAATGACCGACCGATTAACCCTGAACGTTATTTTAAATTTAATTGCTTTTCAGTCGATGTTTGAAGTTTTAGGCGACAGAACAATGTTTTAAACGTCATTTATCTAAGCGTCAGTTGGTGAAATAGGCTTCAAGACATTGTTTTGTACCTATATAGGGTCTAGGAGTCTTCTTTATGAATCATTCGATGTACTATTTGCATACGGAATCGCAAGATTCACATGCGAATGCATTTGTTCAACACCGCATGTAATTAGAATAATTAAAAAATACGCCTCCTATAATGGTGTAAAACAGATATAAACAACAAACTGCCCCCAATTGTTTAATTTAAAAATCTATCACAATCCCTTTCAAAGGTGTTGTAGTTGTGATAGTGATTTATGGTATTGTGTAACCTAAAGTCGCAATCCCTTTCGAAACGAATGATGTTTTAAATGACCACTTCATTTGACACTTCTCCATACATTTGAAAGATATTTTCGTGTGTATACTGTGCTTAGACAGTTCAATTTCGTTCATTCAATACCTTTCAAAACGCGTCCCGATAACAATCGCTCTCTCGATTATGAAATGTCAAATAGTGACAGCCTGAAGTATGTAAATATCTTTCAAATGACGAATTGAAAGGGATTGCGATTGATTTTAAAATTAGACAATTAGCCCCATGATTACGAACCATGTTTAAAATATATTTGTGTAGTTTAGATACTTGAAATAATAACATGTTACTTATGATTTAAAACGTACTCGTTATTTGCGCAAGCAGCTTCTCAAGATATGGGGAGAGGATGTTATTATAAAAACATCCACAGTAAGTATAATTTATATTCGACGACCTCTGTGTTAGAGTGGTACGTATACCGGTTTCAAGGTGTCGCCTTCTGTGAGAGCCTGGGTTCGAATCCCTATAGGGGCAAATTAACACATATATACTTATATATATATATATATAAGTATTAATTATGTGTATTTATATCCGTTACCCTAGCATCCCATAACACAAGCCTTACAGTGCTTACTTTGGGGCTAGATAAATTGGTGTTGGTGTATTTATATTGTAAATGTTAGCACCATGGCTTCTTACAACGACGGACGCGAAAGACGAGAATCACATTAATTATATATCGTCGTCTCAGCCACATGACACCCACTGCTGGGTATAGGCCTCCCCTAAGGTTCTCCACGACGATCGGTCCTGCGCTGCCCGCATCCAGCGGCGACAAACAGTCGGACAGCGGAATGTATTCATTGTCACTGTCAATTACTTCAGAATAGACAAAGATTTCGATTCCGTGTCCGATGGTTTGTGAATCAGCCCGCAGATCGTCCGTCCACCATTCCAGAACCTTTCCGCCCCAACGGCCATCGGTTCTTCTCTATGTGTCCCGCCCACTGCCACTTCAGCTGAGCAATCCTTCGAGCGATGTAGGTTAATTTAGTTCTTCTACGGATCTTCTGATTTCACTTTTATGTATGCCATAAGGATATTCTGAAGATACGCGTATTTCATAGTAACTTGTCCACTGACTCGACCAAATAATATTTTCATTATTCATCATCAGCCTGTGGACGTCCACTGCTGGTCATAAGCCTCTCCTAGCTCACGCCTATTGTGGCGTTCATAGGATGCTGCTAGCCTACTGCTACCACGCTGGCCAGACGGGTTGGTAGAGGGTTTGTTTCAAGTTTTCCTTCTCTTGCACAGGTGTTCAATGCGTCGAGCCTCTTAGTCGACTCTTACGACATCCCAGGCATGTAAGGGAGTGATGAGATTTGTATTCTTAGGCCTTCACCATACGGCGGATTATTTTCATTATTATTATATTCGATTAATTCTGTCATATTAAAAAATATTCTGACTGGTACATCTTTTCTCTGAGTCACAAAGAATTAAACCAATCATGGCATCGAAATGCGAAATATTCAAAGTTCGTATACAGGGAGACAAGAACAAATTCTACGGGAGGGAATCGTTAGTTTAAATATTACATAACTCTTCTTATCAGGTTCAGCAGCTCTACAAAAGAGGATCATGGCACTACTAAGGAAAATAGAACATTGTGTCAATGGCGTACAGCCTGTTTGGGAGGAGACGTTTAGGAATTGGTATGTATGGGCATCTCATTCTAAATAAAGACAATTATGGGCGGGAAAAAGACGATAGTATTGTCTTGAAATAAATTTGGAAAGGCTTTTTACGCTATTTAATAAATACTGCCGGAACACTACAGTGCTCAAAACATTGATGTCATTGATTAACAAGGCCTACCACCAACCAAACAGAATACAATATGTATGTTCTGGGAACCCGGGACCTTGTATCAGATACCGGCGGTGATACGTAAGTATGTACGTATACGTAAGTATGTACGTATACGTACTCAATTTAAGTAAGAAGGAAAAAGAATGTTCATTTGGGACAAACAAGAATAGTGAAAATCAGCAATAAACAAGCCGTTTTTAGCCAAAAGTATTTACTTGTTTATTATTGCCTGTTTCACAATCTAAAAGTTAATTGTGAGCAGCTTAGTAGACAAACGATTTGACATAGTTTTATATAACAATGTCAAGTCATCTCTCAAGTATGACATTATAAGTATGTAAGTAAGTTTTAGAACACACTTTTTGATTGTGAGACAGACAATTTGTATAATACTATAAGGGTAAAAAAACGTTATTTTTTTTTACTTATAGAAGCTAAATACTTATTCATATTTTTTTACCAGGGATTCTCTATGCAAGATCCTACAAAAATATCCAAAAGGGCAAGGCGAAAAAGTTGACGATTGCCAAATGGAGGCCATCCATAGAGCCGTGGCTAAGAGGAGAGTTTCACATCACACGAGTAGTGAACACGACTTTGACGTAAGTTTATTTCACTACTAGCGGCCGCCCGCGGTTTAACCCGCGTAGTTCCTTTTCCCGTGGGAATGTCGGGATAAAAAGTATCTTATGTGTCAATCCAGGCTATCTACTATCTCTGTGCCAAATTTCACCCAAATCTGTTCAGTGCTTTTAGCGTCAAAAAGAGTAACAAACAAACTGCATTTATAATATTAGTAGGATATGTTTTTTTACACACTTAAACTCCGCAATGTCTTGTGTGGTTGGTAGAGCATATTTCTAAACTGGCACTTTTCAATTTGACGACTCTGTATGAAATAAAAATGGGGTAAAAAAAACAGCTCTTGACGAATTTCTTGCCAGGTTCTTCTCGTTACGCGGTCTCCCGCCGTAGGGTTTGTGAACCGATGGCGTAGCTTCTTTGACGTTCATAAGTGCTTGTCACAGCCTAGACTGATTAAATGACTTTAAATTTTGTTTCTTTTTAAACATCACTCTCCCAGCCAAACCTCAGTCCTCAACGATCCCACCCCACAATTGGCATTGGCTGTGTCTAAGATGTTAACCGGAAACAATAGTGCCAGGTTGCCAGCGCATTGAGAGAAATAGAGAACAATTTTATTAACCATAGACACAATTACAAACAAGACAAGAAATGGTCAATTTGACGACCTGTTTGGCGCAGGGGCATTAAAGCCGCCTCCTGCGCCAGAGGTCCCGGGTTCGATCCCCGGACAAGACAAATATATGTTTGCATGAACGTGTCTCTTTGTCTTGGTCTGGTTGTTTAATATGTATATTATGTATGTATTTACAAAAAAAAGTATATAAGTATGTTAATTCGATATCTAGTATCTATAAGAGCTAGCGCAGACGACGGATAACGGAGGATTTTTTGTCCGCGACACGTCTTTATTGTTAACCAAATAAGATTCAACTTAGACCGCGTATATCCGCGAAAAGTACGCGATAGTCCTCGTTATTTATTCAACTTTATGTTCTTAGTATTATGGTCGTGTCGCGGACAAAAAGTCCTTCAATGTCCGTCGTCTGCGCAGGCCATAACACAAATGTTCATGAAACTTAACGTGGGCTAGAAATTCGGTGTGATTGTATGCAATTATTTATTTATTTATTGAATGGGGTGGAAAACTGTAACTTAATGGCGCCACCACCGCTGATACAAAAATCTGTTGATTGGTCATTTTAATTGTCAAAAGACTTATATGTCAGGTTTTGACCTGACTTAGACGAATCAAGAGATTTTAGGTACTGTGGAGATTGTATATGTCTCCGCACTACAAGGAGGCCCGTCGTGCGTAGACACGGATGGTCGCCTTGCCATATAAAATATTGTAAAAATACTTAATAAATTATTGAATATAAAACAGTATCGAATTAAACATCATTTTAATTATATAGAGCGGCCCCCGTTATAAATGGTTCTCCCTGTTTTATTTCATACAGAGTCGTCAAATTAAAAAGTGACCTTAAACACATGGGTAAGATAAATTTTCATCACAAAAAAAAATAGTTTCCGAATATACCCGTCCATTTCAAGGCTTTTACTATCTGCACTGGAATGCTGGCAGCTAGCACATTCTATTTAACTCCCAGTCTACCATGGGAGTTTTTTTAAACGCCAATGGGTATTAATAGCACTTTTAGATTTATATACCACTAGCTTCCGTCCGCGGTTTAACCCGCGTGGTTCCCTTTGAATGTGGGAATAACGGGATAAAAAGTAAATAAAAATAAAAGCCTATGTTACTGTCCTTCCTTTCAAATAACTGTATACCAAAAATCAATTCGATTGGTTGCTTAAATAGGGCGTCAAGAAAGGACAAAGAAACACACTTTTGCATTTATAATATTAGTAAGGATCAAGTACCTAGTACATGAAAAATAAAACAATATTGTGTTTTTATTTTTCTATGTGGTACCAATCTAGAAATATTTAAATTTTTAACTACGGGTCGACGTTGTGACGTCACTATAAAAAACTTTGTAAGCAGCTTGCGGCTCACGCTTGACCAATTTGGTCTGAGAGTCGCGTTTGAGCCTTCGAACTTTGGTTGAAGCAAGAACACTTGTAAATCCGAAACTATTTATTGTATTTGAATCAAACAAAAAGTGTTTAATTTTGTTACGTTTAAGGTATACGGTAACAAAGTATTTAAACGATTTAATGAACCTGCTGTTAAGCCCCTTTAGTCTAGCCGCGGTGTATAGGCTATGGGTTACTTGGATAATGGATAGATATAATAGGTTGGGGAAAAAGTTTCTTCCATAAATCTGAGAAGGAAACAATACTGGCTATCCATTACGAGCCCAATGTTGCCCCACTTAATATTCCAATGAGGGAACTTCGGTTCCCGACAAATATAGTTTTTAATGGACGAGCCTCTTTCGAATTTTTATCCCAACTTAAGAGTTCGTCACATAAATCACGTTAAGTGTGATACTTGTTTTGCAGTTTTTAGTGATAAATCTTGGGGAACGGAAGCTAGTGCGATTTATCATGGTGTTATTGATTTTAAATTGTTTCAGTTCATTTGGGTTTTTTAAGATAACTTTTTATCTTACTTACTTTTCTGAGCGAAAGAGACACAAGTACGTTTTTGGCAGTTTAATAAAAGTGTCTTTGTCTTAGTAACTTACGGGTAATTTCCATTGATGCAATTGCTATTTTTTACAGAAGAAGGAAATAAAAAATATTAATTTGAAATTCCAAAAATGAGGTCATCGTAAAATTTACGTACATTAATTTCAGTAATAAGAATATTGAAGAGCCTACTTATCCAGACCCTGCATTCGTTCGAAAATAAAATCATAGGCAACCACTCAAGCGTAGTGTTTTAAGATATTCATTGAGGGATATCGCAATAATCATAATGGCAGGACTAGTAAACAAAGGGTATTATAAAAAATTTGCCCTTTATTGTTTCGCATAAAACATATTCCGCTGACAACGGCGTGTCGCGTGTCTATTTGTTCCGTGTTCTACGGCAAATTATGCAGATAAGCGAATGAATGGCGGAAACATTTTTTAATATAGTTTATTTACATTTAACTGAAGTATATAGATGCCTTTTTGTTCGATAACCTTTTCCCATCTTGTAGGTAGGGACATGATCCCATCGTAATTTTGGGGCTTCTGATCAAAATATCGCGACAAGTGGTTTTGGCAGTTCTCGTGATGTTAACCTGACAGTGCCTAAAGAATTCTGAAGAGACCGAAACTGGTGGAAATCTGAGATCAGGACTATACGGCGGATGCATTAACACCTCCCAGCCAAACTCTCTTAATTTTTGCTGAGTGGCTAAAGATGTGTGAGGTCTAGCGTAAAAACCACACCCCATCTGTTGATTAATTCCTGCAGCTTTCTCTCAACTTCTTGCTTTAATCTCATCAGTTGTTCGCAGTAGAGTTCAGAATCGACGGTTCTGCCTGGTGGTAACAGCTCATAATGAATAATGCCATTCCAATCCCACCACACACACAGCACCACCTTAATGCGAGTTAACCCGGGATTCGCCACAGTCTGTGATGCCTGACCGGCCTTTGACGACGGCCTTTTTCACACGTTCTTGCCGTACGTGATCCACTTTTCATCACCAGTTATCAGCTTCTTCAAAAATGGTTCGGTTTCATTCTCGTAATAAAGAATCACAAATGAGTACACAGTTCATTAGGTTTCTTTCAGTGAGCTCGTGAGGTACCCAAATACCAAATATTGAGCTTTTTTTGTGTACCCAGTTTTTTCAAATGCGCCAAAACTATTTTGTGGTCAATTCCCAGTTCATCAGCTACGTCGTACCTACTGATATGCCTATCTTGCTCCACTTTAAAAAAAATGGCAATCATTTTATCCGTAATAGAGCGACCAGAGCGACGTGTATCTTTGACATCAAAATTTCCGAATTGAAAACGCTGAAACCAAATTTGTGCTTACAGAGACTGTAATAGGTCCATAAACATCGCAAATTTTTTTCGCGGTTTGCGTTGCATTTTTACCTTTTCTGTAGCACTGAGCAAGTAATCACTACGTTTTTTAAGAGACGGCACTTCCATACAAGCCACTAAACTGATTTATGAACGTAGTTTCTACCAACCTGAGCTTTTTTAAGAGGTACCAACATAACAGTGTCAGTTGTCAAAATGACAAGGGATTAGGGATGCACCCCTAACCCCTAAACATATACCTATCGATATCGATAAATAATACTTACACTATTATAAATGATCACATTCCACTCGGCAGTTCTTAGTTACCTATTAGTAAAGTATTGCACAAATAAAACAAGGTTCCATATGATTGATGTATTTCTGATAAATCTGTAGGAATATTGGAAGGCAGTATCAGGAGGATGAAGCAGCCACTGATAGAAAGGACAATAGCGGTGAGCTCTTCTTCCGAACTGGATGTTATTCGCCCGGGTACCGGGATCCAACCGAAGCTGGTCTGGAAGTCTTCATCCAATGACGGACATCTAAAATATAACAATATCGATAGGTATCTAATAACTTGACAATGACACAGCACTATGACAATATAGTATAAACTACAATATTGTAATTTTCATAAAATTATTACTTAAATCCATAATATTTACTAATAATACTATTATTATTAACATGTTTTTACTCAAATAGACTTTAAACAATGTTTTTATTAAAACAATTGATTATATTACCTGTTCAGCTCAAGCGGGAATTTAGCCATAATATTACCTTGTTCAACCTTCTCACTCTATATGGACACAACAAATTTCGCACATTCGCAAAGATTTGCTACTTTATGTATCTTTGTAATTAATCACATTATTAAAATTATGTAAAAATAAATTAAAAACTTCTGAGCAAAATATTACGTTATCACTGACAGATAAAGTTAAATTCGGCGGCGCGTCACATGCTGGCCAACATGACGTGACGTATAATACTGCTAAATTACAGTGTCGTTATAATACGATGGGACAAATCTATTAAACTTCCTTTTTTATTAGTCGGGTTTTTTCGTAATTTGATGTTGGTACAAACTACGTTCATAAATCCATATATTTTACATTTTTGTATGAAGTGTCGACCCCCTGTTCTGTAGTATAATTTTAAAATGTATCGAATTTCTTCATTAGATTCACTCATCTTGACAGTAAGAAAAACAAATGAAAATCACACATTTTCCTAATTTGAATTTGTCGTCTTTAAAATTTAAACTTTTAATGATACCAAAACCAGCCAGACACAAATAGTATAGCCAAAGAGATTTTATTACAAGTTCATACATACTATATGCGAAAAGTCGCTGTGTGGCCGTGTGGTGCCGTGTGGTGACGGCCTAAGGATACACGTGTCACCATTCCCTTACATGCCTGGGATGTCGTTAGAGTCGACTAAGAGGCTCGACGTATTGAACACCTGTGCGAGAGAAGAAAACTTGAAACAAACCCTCTACCAACCCGTCTGGCCAGCGTGGTAGCAGTAGGCTCCTATGAACGCCACAACAGGCGTGAGCTAGGAGAGGCTTATGACCAGCAGTGGACGTCCACAGGCTGATGATGAATATGCGAAAAGACTTTTCCCCCGACCTAATACATTTATGTTACACTAGTTGATGCCAGCAACTTCGTTCGCGTGGATTCAATGTATTCAGCTTTTGCATCCGTTGACATCGAACGTCCCCGTCACACTGTAACCGCCTTCACCGCCTGGACGTACTCCCAATGTTATTTTATATTGTGTAATGAAAAAAAAATCCCATAATCCGAATTATTATATGTCAACAGAAATACGCATCCCACTAAGAGCTAGCGCAGACGACGGATAACGGAGGACTTTTTGTCCGCGACACGTCTTTATTGTTAACCAAATAAGATTAAACATAAATCGCGTATATCCATAAAAAGTACTCAATAGTCTTCGTTATATATTCAACTTTATGTTCTTAGTAATAAGGCCGTGTCGCGGACAAAAAGTCCTCCCTATGTCCGTCGTCTGTGCAGGACCTAAACGACTTTTGCTGAGCCATTTCCATATCACTTATAGTTTAGCTGGTCTCTCATTAGCTTCCTGCATCAGGTTTTCCAGATTTCAAAATAAATTGTAGCGTATATTACAGCCAGACCGACAACTACATGTTACAAAAAGTTTTATTCAAATCCGTCTAGTAGTTTTCGAGATTAGCGTGTACAGAAAAACAGACACAGACAAACAGACCGACAAAATGTAATAATAGGCTATTTGACAATGCGAAAAATAAAGTGTCAATTACTGTTATCAGTATAAATTATGAGTTTAAAAATGGTTTTTTATTAACGCAAGTTGAAAATAATTATAAATTTATTTAAAAATCCGTAAATAAAAATGCATTTTTTAAACGTTTTGTCACGTGACACAAAACGCTCCTGATTCGTCGAGTTTATAATGACGTCACCTGCTTGTAAACCTCGTTTGCCTACGTATGTGGATGATATGCAGAATACAGGCAAGTGACGTCACCGAACCCATTGCAGCGCCATATTGTCAAAGTCGCGTTTTGGCGCGCTATTTAAATAGTGAATTTTTAATTTGATATTTTTCAGCAAATATGTACCATAATTTAAAAAAACAACTCTTACTGGGTTCCTTAAACTCCACTACATAATATAAAATGGATTTTCAAAACCTGTCAAATAGCCTATTGGTCTCAACGTATTCTATTACTGCTTTTACGTCGTCTCCAATTAGTTTTTGGTAAATATATTCAATCAATGTACAGAAATTTAGATTTATCAGTTTTATTATACGTATAATAGATAGGTTAGAGTAAGCTTGGACCTGTTAAGATCGAGTATGTAAAATAATTTTTTTTTTGTCGTAGATGCAAATCCAAGAATGGGCGAATATAACATCTTTCCTATGTGCCCTGGGTGGCGTTTGCTTGCAGCGGCGACCTTCTACCATGTGGTCACATATTCATGGACACGGTAAGAAAGTAAAAGAAATGTTAAGAAATGTAAATCAGTAAAAGAAATATTAAGAAAGATTCAGATCAGCATAGTATTTTCATGAGAGAGAAAGAGAGAGAGTCTGATAGTCTCTCTCTCTCGTTTTTAGTAGTCTAGAAATTAACCTGTTTTTCGTAAACTAAAGTGGTAATGACCATGAAAATTTAAAGCTTTGATCCTCAATTTCAGTAACAATATTCAGATTTTGTGACGTTTTCAGATGCAAGGAAATACACCGTCTTAGCTAACAGCTCTCAAGAAGTCCAATATTGTCCAGTCACACAGTGAGTATCTTTCTTATTCTTTTAAAGATTGACTGGCAGATACAGTGCGCCAGGATTATAATGGACGTGGACGGGGGACGCTGTTACTGTCAAAATTGACGTAAACACAAGATGGCGGTGTTAGTTCCTTTTTTTGCCACGGTCATTAAAGACCGCCGAACGTTACTTATAACCGCCTCTGTGGTCTAGTGGTACAACCACCGGTATCAGACGCAGGGGTCCCGGGTGCGATTCCCAGTGGGGATAATATTGTGTTCGGTTTGGTTGACTTGTTGTATGTCCGCCTGGCTAGCTACCACCATCTTATCTAAGCCTGACGGCATAACAACAATGTTTTCAGAATTTTTGTGTTCTGGCAGTTCGAGATTAGATAGCCAGTTCCTCAGTGGCTGAGGATTTCGGGAGAGGCTCGCTTCCACCTTCAGCCTTATCAACACGTAACATTAGGTATGGTGAAGGCGGAGGCGCTGAGTAACTGTCAAAAATGACGTTTCATTTTATGATTTTTGAATTTTTGCATTTTTCAATGCTATTTTTATACTTATGATAAATATAAATAGAAAAATAATGGAAAAATAAACTCGGCCACAAGTGAATTCTTAGATGGGAATCGAACCCACGACCTTTGGAAATCCGGTCCAATGCTCTAACCGCTGAACTACAGAGACATGCGAACCACCGTAGAAATTCTCCAATACTTTTATATTTAAAAAAACGCTGTAGGCCAGCGTTGTCACATCAATGCTAGGAATATCCTTGCATTCGAAAGAAACATGTTTTCAGGTGTTTAACGATCGATTAAGATGCAACAGCGAATAATTTATGATTTTAGAATTTTTGCAATTTTCAATGCTGTTTTTATACTTATGATAAAGTTTAAATAGAAAACTATTGGAAAAAAATTACTCAGCCACAAGTGAATTCTCAGATGGGAATCGAACCCACGACCTTTGGAAATCCGGTCCAATGCTCTAACCGCTGAGCTACCGAGACTTAGCTTAGCGAACTTGTGGCCGAGTTAATTTTTTGCAATATTTTTCTATTTAAAATTTATCATAAATAACGTTTCATGTTAGTTCCTTTTAAGCCACATTCATTATAAGCTTTGTCGCTCTGTAATGCTATTAGCTTCTTATTTTGTATATTCTAAATAGGTTTCTACGGGACTATGGACAGACTTTTGACTATTGGATCCTAAAATCCAAATCAATATTTTTTTCTTCTTCAAGTAATTTTAAAAGAATGGAAGCGAATTGTAGTTTTATTTTCTAGCATGTATAACGTTTAGGGCGAATGTCACGAATTGACACTCATCATGTTTAACGCTAAACATGATTAAAATGACCTAATTACCTTTCCGTCATTTGTTTGCATTTTAAAGAGACAGCACGATGTTTTATTAATGTTTAAATATCAAAAGTTTTAGTTATGAGACTAGAGACGGTTGGTAAAAGTTGCCCATATGACATACTCTTTTGAATTTTTTATCTAATTTAATATGATGTATTATAAATTATATAAAATTAAGTATTCTCAATATCTCCCGTCTGAGCGATATGGACAAAGTCCGGTCACATGTTTTATTATGGTATTGATATGTCACATACGAATATTACGTGTATAGATATTTTTTTTTTAATGCACGACGGGGAGACTCTTAGCCTTCATCATACCTGATGTTAAATATTGATAATAAAATAAATATGCTGGCTGTAATAAATTGGCTGGAGGTGGAAGTAAGCCTCTCCCAGAATCCTCAATTACTGAAGAACTGGCTATCTTCTCTCTGACTGCCGGAACGCAACAATGCTGAAAACTTTGTTGTTATGGCGTCAGACTTAGATAAGATGGTGGTAGCTAGGCAGACTTACTACAAGTCCTACCACCAATCAAACCGAATACAATATGTACCCCCGCTGGGAATCGAACTCGGGACCACTGGGTCTGATACCGGTGGTTGTACCACTAGACCAAAGAGGCGGTTAAAAAAATCGAATAACATCTTCCCTAATCATCTTAGGCATCTCTGCCTGTAGTCTCGTAGTACTAACCTTATGTTAAAAGTAGAAATACATAAGCTTTACATTAAACTTTTATACTTCTACCATGACTACGAGTATCATTTAAAGTCCCGTCACCATCGCCCTTAAGGCGACAACCTTACATTACAGGGAACAGCTTTTCCAATTTCGCGTCTACGTCTACGTCTTTTCGCGTCGTCAGCAATTTCACGAGTTCAACGCGCTTACTCATAAACATTACTTACGTCATCCAAAGTCGACATTATTTATTATTACTTATATTAATTTAGTGTCTAAGCAACTGTACAACTGTAAACATTTTATAATAAATTGAAATCTCATAACGTGGGTTTTCTTCAAGACACTCGAACTACTTACTACTACAACAACTAAATTTCTCATATTTTTTTTTGTTATATATAATCTTTGTTTTTTATTGTTGTTTTTTTGTGTTACTTTGTTTGTTTATCTGTGTGCGGAGTCAACAAACCGGTTCCGGCGGAAGATCAGCGCTGCACCCCGACCGCCTAACGGTATAGCTTGTACTATCGCTATACCTATCGATTTTTCAAACCCCCTACAAGGGCTCTCGCTGACACTATCACTTTCATACTAAAAATGCAATTGTGTATCCAGTAGATGAATAGAAATATGTAGGAATTAGACAAAAACCTCATCGTTGAAGAGTTTTATGAGAGTTTGAAGTTTGATAGCCATAGCAATAGCAGAAGCTATACCGTTAGGCGGTCGGGGTGCTGGTCATAGACTATGCATTATGCTGAGCCGGGACCGTTTTGAGACAATGTTTTCTGTGTTTACTGTTTATAATGTTTAATTGTTCGTGTACATATTTGTTGTCTCAATAAAATTATTTTTCTTTCTTTCTTTCTTTCTTAACTACTATTTATGGTGTATCGAGTACGTGGTCAACTAAGCGGCTCATACAATCATAAATAATCTTTTACACAGATTCATCGGCCAACTCCTCCGCCTACTACTCTGTAGTAACGAACGCTTCGGCCACCAAATACAAAGCCACGTGAAAGAGCTAGTCGGCCACGAGATGTCCCCCGCGTTGTATCCCATACTGTTCGACCAGATCAAGGCCATTATTGACAAGTTCTTCGATCAACAACAGCAGGTATGTATAAGTTACAAACGGACAGAAGAAAGAGCTTAGGAGTGTTTGATAGAATCAAGCGTTACTTGGCAATTTGGCAGATATCCATCCATATCGAAACCTGAAACCAATGAAGCTAGATATCTTTGGTTTCATGTATTGCTAACAAGTAGTAAGTTGAGTGTCATGCGTTACAAATAAAATTCTTTGCAATTTCTTGATTTTTTCACAGATTGTCATGGCAGCGTGCCTATCTTCTAGGCGATTATCAGTACATCACTTAACCTATTTATTATTGAAAATAAAAAATGTCTGGTTATGGTGAAGAAAAAAGCAGGCCAGTCTTTTGAAAACAAAATAAAACCGACTTCAAAAAGTAAAACAATAAGCATTTTTATGTGATAAATATTGAACAAGAAAATATACTAGAAAAAAGTGTGAAGTAGAAAGAAGTGTGTAGAAAAAATGTCGCCCTGACGGGACATGAGACTAGTTGCTTTTTTCTAGTATATTTTCTTGTTCAAAATTTATCACATAAAAATGCTTATTGTTTTACTTTTTGAAGTCGGTTTTATTACTAGAAAAAAGCAACTAGTCTCATGTCGCCCTGACGGGACATGAGACTAGTTGCTTTTTTCTAGTATATTTTCTTGTTCAATATTTATCACATAAAAATAGCATTGTAACATGCAAAATTAAAAAGTTATAACAATAAGCATTTTTTCAAGATTTACTGAACTGATCGACCGGTCTCAAAAATGCGATCCGCTTGGGAACAAAACTGATGTTATATAATTTCAATCATTTCAATCGGTCGGCTGGACCGATTCTTCGAGTACTCAGTGGACATACACAAAAAACAACATAGGCGAACATAGAAGCTCCTCATTTTTGAACAAACGAGTTATGTCAGCACGACAAGCATCAAAGTTCGCGAGGCTATTGAAATCACCGAATATCCAAACTTCAATTGAGATGATGGGTGGAAGATTCCACCAGCTTGGGACCCTATTATCCATAAATTAAAGTCTCAACGCAAATCACACACTGCAAGACCCAAAGATATGGTTAGCTGTTTTCGTAGATAAATATCAAAAGGTATGGGTGGAGACAACCATATCTTAATTTTCTTTATAAAGGTGGAGGTCGGCCCGCTTTCGAAGTTTTTTTGGCAGCTTCTTTCTTCGATGGTCCTCCCAATTTGTGAACTGCCAGTAGAGTCATTAGCTTTCTCTTTTTGTTAATAATAAATATTTAAAAGAATAATTATATCAAAATATCAAATCAATAATAATCCGAACCGTATCCGAACGAAAAAATAAATTAACTTTTAGAGGGTGGACTTATAAATAGCCAGTCATCGCCACCACGGCAGCTGAAAAGGTGCCGATACGTCGGGAAAATGAAAAAACCCCTAAAAAACCTAAAAATATGGACAATTACAACTTAGTTCCTGAAATATAGCGCGTTTGATATCCGTAATAGTTATTTGTTATGCAAGGCTGGAAAGTTGGTTATTTAGCGGCGAGTTGCCTCTATTGAAATCTGAGCAAGTGAAGGATTCTAGATTGAATCAGGATTTCAAAGGTACAAGACGCTAAAAACTTTTCTGCCGAGCGCAACACACAAATTTTCACCTCACAACAGCGAGGAACATTTTATGGTTGTTCCGCGGGCAACTTCCGGTAAAAAATTCTTTTAACTTAAAGTAAAATCTAAATATATCTTATTCTCGTTGTTTTAATGATATAAAAAACTAAAATAATAAACAAGGGAGTATTATAGTTAATTAAAATTTATTTAAAGTAGGAATATATTGTTACTTATTAATAAGAATAAAAACGATTCCGTAAAAGTTGACACTGACATGAGGTACAAGACAAAGACAATTTAAAAATAAAGATTTATGTCACAGTCCGAAATCCAATTTTATTATAGGTTGTGAAATCTCACCCAGTCTAATATAAAATTCTTATAACAAATAGTTTAATCTTATTGTTATTGTTTTTATGATTCAATGAACTAAAATAATATAATAAAACCAAAACGGAGTATTATAATTAATTTAAAGCTATTTAAAATAAGAATAAAATGTAACAATTAAGTCAATAGTGCGATTCGGAACGCATTATGACATATTTTTAGGTATTAATTAAAAAAAAGTACTTTGCCGCGCTAGGCCGCAAAAAGCCATTTTCTACGCCTAAACTGATTGACAAAACCTCCTTTTCAGAGCGTGTGAGGTGAAAAAGATGTTTTATTTCAATGAACAGTGCGTGCCAAAACATAAGATGTTCGTTAAGCTTCAGTATTTTTTTTCTTCCTCAGGTAATGCTAACCGATATCAACACGCAATTCGTGGAGCACACTATATTCATAATGAAGAGCATTCTCGACAACAAGAAGAGCGGTCAGCCTACGGAGCATCTTAGCACCACATCTATTGAGGGACTGATGTTAGCCATAGTCAGGTTAGTTAGATTTTGTATCAAAAATATGAATAACTTGCGGCCGCCCGCTGGAATATCGGGATAAAAAGTAGGTAGCCTATGTTTTAATCCAGGCTATCTTCTATCTGTGGACCAAATTTCATTCAAATATGTGCAGTGGTTTTTGCGTGAAAGAGTAACAAACATCCATCCATCCAAAAATCTTTACAAACTTATGGTAAATTTTAAATAGAAAAATATTGGAAAAAATTAACTCGGCCACAAGTGAATTCTCAGACGGGAATCGAACCCGCGACCTTTGGAAATCCGGTCCAATGCTCTAACCGCTGAGCTACCGAGACTTTGGAGAGCATTGGACCGGATTTCCAAAGGTCGCGGGTTCGATTCCCGTCTGAGAATTCACTTGTGGCCGAGTAAATTTTTTAAGTCTCGGTAGCTCAGCGGTTAGAGCATTGGACCGGATTTCCAAAGGTCGCGGGTTCGATTCCCGTCTGAGAATTCACTTGTGGCCGAGTTAAATTTTTTCCAATATTTTTCTATTTAAAATTTACCATAAGTATAAAAATAGCATTGAAAAATGCAAAGTTACAAAATCATAAATCTTCACAAACTTTCGGATTTATAATATTAGTAGGACTAGCGTCCGCCCGCGGTTCCACCTGAATGGTTGCCGTTCCCGGGAAAATCGGGATAAAAGTAGCTTATGTTTTAATCCAGACTATCTTCTATCTGTGTTGCTAATTTCATCTAAATCCGTTCAGTAGTTTTTACGTGAAAGAGTAACAAACGATCTATCCATCCTCACAAACTTTCGCATTTTTAATATTAATCATAATCATAATCATAATCACAACATTTATTTAGTACAGGCGAAGGACATAGAAGTGATATTAACATAATACAATAAAAAAGATACTTAACAAAAAAAAATATACTTAATTTTAAGTTACAGTATTGAATAAATTGTCCCACGGCTGCACTAAAAGGGACCTAGTTCAGCATTGTGTCAGTATTACACTGACGCTGGTTTTCAACTAGACCGCTTTTAGTTTATTGACACCTGGATGTCATAATTGACACCTGGATGTCATAATTGATTATATTAGATAATATTAGTAGGAATGACTAGCGGGCGCCCGCGGTTTCGCCCGCGTGGTTCCCACTCTCGTGGGAATATCGGGATAAAAAGTATTCTGTTTAGGGCCTGCGCAGACGACGGATAACGGAGGACTTTTTGTCCGCGACACGTCTTTATTGTTAACCAAATAAGATTCAACTTAGATCGCGTATATCCATAAAAAGTACGCGATAGTCTGCGTTGCGTCTTGTTATATATTCAACTTTATATTCTTAGTTATTACTAGCGCGCTAGCTAGTCTGCTTAAGAACTACTTAATGATAAATTTTAAATAGAAAAATATTGGAAAAAATCAACTGGTACGACCTGTTTGGCGCAGGGGTACTATACCCGCCTTCTGCGCCAGAGGTCCCGGGTTCGACCCCGGTCAAGACAAATATTTGTGTGCATGAGCATGTCTATTTGTCTTGGTCTGGATGTTTAATATGTATATTATGTATGTATTTACAAAAAAAGTATATAAGTATGTTTATCCGTTATCAAGTATCCATAACACAAGTTCCTAATGAAACTTAACGTGCGCTAGTTAATTGGTGTAAAAAAAAAGCCACACGTGAATTCTCAGCTCCCGAGACTTAAGTCTCGGTAGCTCAGTGGGTGGAGCATTGGACCGGATTTCTAAAGGTTGTGGGTTCGAGTCCCATCTGAGAATTCACTGGGGTCGAGTTGATTTTTCAAATATTTTTCTATTTTAAAAATGCCATTGAAAAATGCAAAAAATAAAAAATCATATATTCTGTTTTAATCCAGGCTATATACTTCTGTGTGCCAAAATTTAACCAAATCTATTCAGTCGTTTTACGAAAGAGTAACAAACATACAAACATCCTCACAAACTGTAGCATTTATAATATTAGTAGGACAGGATAGGATAGTGGGATAAGTTTTAATAGAAAACATACTAGAAAAAAACTATTTTATTCACAATTCGAGATGTCGCTGCGTGAGCATTGCCCCAGACCCCCGTAACATGACTACCGAAACAGAATACATATTGCGTGATATAGCGTTTTATCGTCACTAATAGTACCACAACAAGGTTTAAGAATTTATTCTCATAAAGACATAGGTACATAGTCACTTACATGAGAACTTAACTAAAATAACAAATTTGAAATAGTTCGCGGTCGTAAGATGCAAAACACGATACTTAGGTACGTTATTAATCTTCGACTTTGATATACAAATTAAAAACTTATATGTATTTCAATTACAAAAGAAAGTATTATGACAGATTTTAATCGAAAAAACATTAAAGGAAAATAATAAAAATAATATTAATTGATTGCAAAGTATGCAAAGGGTTCAAGTTCAGCTTGAAAACAATTTGTGAAGCGAGTCGATCTTTTCTAATATTTTTGGACCAAAATCTATTATTCTGATACAAAAGGTTAAGTTATTTAATGACAAGTAGTAATTATTTAATGACACAACAATTTCGCTATTGGTTCAAAGACAGCAAAAATATAGCAAGATCATATTTCTAAACTACTGTTTTCCACAAAACTGCCGGGCACACCCAACAGCCTAACGTTATTACTATAGCTATCGCTATAGCTCTCGCTAACGGTATCATTTTCATACTAAAAATGCAATATTATGTCCAATACATGAATAGAATAATAGTAGGAATTGGACAAAAACTCTAACGTTGAAGAGTTTTGTGAGAGTTTGATAGCTATAGCGTTAGCGTTAGAAATACCGTAAGGCGGTGGGGGTGCGGGTCAGATTTTGATGCCTCTTTGTACCCCAGGTGTCCCCACCCCACGCAAATATTACAACAGTATCGCTATTGGTTCATAGACCGCTTTTGTCCAGTCTCCTTTATATCAATTTCTTTACAGATACGTTCGTCATCTCGACATGACAGTTTTGTCAGTACACATAAAGACCAAATTGTGTCAGGTCGTCGAAGCAATGATGCGGAGGAGAGATGACCTTGCTTTCAGACAGGTAAGGTTCATTTTATGTTGATACAAAAAAAAGGTAATGATGATTTATGATTTTGATTTTCTGCATTTGTCATTGCTATTATTTGTATTTGTACTTGCTTACCACTGAGCTACCGACAAGTTTCGGTAGCATTGGACCGGATTTCCAAAGGTCTTGGGTTCGAGTCTCATCTGAGAATTCACTTGTTGCCGAGTTGATTTTTTCAAATATTTTTCTATTTAAACTTTAACATATTTATCAACTACATTTTAACAGCCGACGGCGTTTTCGACGCAACTTCAAGGTTATCGTCCTAATAATAAGATTCCTTTTCCATAGTCAGTTAATACTCGACTCTGTGGGCGACCGAGACAGCGCTATAGCATCAGCACTTGCGTATGAAGAGTCGCGCCCATATTCGACAAGTCGACGACGTCGACGACTCTTACGCGGTAGGGCTACAGCATTGGAATAAAAAAAAGTAAAATAAAAATATGGAGTAAAATAAAACACAACAGTAAATGTGTCGCTTAACTTCAAACTCGGATAAATCCAATTCTGAGATTTTTTGAGATTTTCATGTCAAAAGAAAAGGAAAGAAATGGTTTTAAACAATTTTATCAGTTGTGTATAAATCTGCATGCTTCTTGAGAAATATGCCGTCAAAATCATAATATTTTTCCCAAGTCAGATAGATCCATGAGACTTATTTTTCAAATGTAGTGAAGTCCATGAGAGCCAATCAGGTAATTGCGTTTGTTCCACGTGACCGCCAGTCGACGTAAACTACTCCAGGTAAATCCGTATCTATTAAATCAAAATTCTCTAAATCAACATTGAGTTTTTTTTAAGATAAATTAAATAAATTACATGCCATTATATCAAATGAAGGTAAATCCAATCTTAATATTACATTTTTGAAAGAATGAGAGGTTATAATACTGAAATAGCTAAACAGGATAGTTTTCTTCAATACTGGTGCCATAATAAAAAAAGACTACCTTTAAATTCATGAAATTGAGACTATTGACACTTTTTTTTTAGATATCTCCCACCAGCACACCGACCGCCTAACATTATAGCTTGTGCTATCGCTATAGCTATCGATTATTCAATCCCCCTAAAAGGACTCTCGCTAACGCTATCGCTTTCATACTATAAAAGCAATAGTTAATCCAATAGACGAATAGAAATATGTAGGAATTAGACAAAAACCCTATCATTAAAGAGTTTTATGAGAGTTTAAAGTTTAATAGCTATAGCAATAGCACACGCTATACCGTTCTCGCGATACTCTCGCTGAAATACGTCGAAAACGACATTTTTATAACCTTAATTTCTTTAGTAAAAATTTAAGTAAAATCTCTCATACTGACAAAATCCTTTAGTTTGAATTATCTTTGATAATCCTACAATGTCGAAGATTGCTTTCAGTGAGCTTTTAATACAGATATCGGGCCCCTGCCCCTGGGTAGAGTGATTTATCCGAATTTGAAGTTTAGCGACACAGAACCAATTGTGTTAATAAAGAACACGTTATAATCCGTAAAAGTTCTTAAATCACAATACTTTGTTTCAGGAAATGAAATTCCGCAACAAAATGGTGGAATACGTGACCGATTGGGTTTTAGGCACCAGCCACCAGATAGCGCCGCCGCTGCGGGCCGATGCCAATTCTATTAGCAAGTAAGTTATTGTATAGCTTTAATATTTGAATTGACGACCTGTTTGGCGCAGAGGTACTAACCCCGCCTTCTGCGCCAGAGGTCCCGGGTTCGATCCCCGGACAAGACAAATATTTGTGTGCATGAACATGTCTATTTGTCTTGGTCTGGGTGTTTAATGTATATTAAGCATGTATTTAAAAAAAAAAAAAGTATATAAGTATGTTTATCCGTTATCTAGTATCCATAACACAAGTTCTTCATGAAACTTAACGTGGGCTAGATAATTGGTGTGATTGTATTCGAATATTTATTTATTATTTATTTAATATATATTTTTTTATTTTATTATTGCATACAATCACACCAATTATCTAGCCCACGTCAAGTTTCATGAAGAACTTGTGTTAAGGATACTAGATAACGGATAAACATACTTATATACTTTTTTTGTAAATATATACATATTATACATATAAAACACCCCGGCCAACACAAATAGACATGTTCATGCACACACATATTTGTCTTGTCCGGGGATCGAACCTGGGACCTCTGGCGCAGTAGGCGGGTTTAGTACCCCTGCGCCAAAGAGGTTGTCAAATTATTGTGTTCGCAGTTCTTAGTCCTTTTTTTACTAAGAACGGGGACACTCTTAGCCTTCATCATACCTGATGTTAAGTATTGATGAGGCTGAAAACGGAAGCGATCCTCTCCCGGAATCCTCAATCACTGAGGAACTGGCTATCGTATCTCTAATTATTGGAACACAACAATGCTGAAAATATTGTTTTTATGGCGTCAGGCTTAGATAAGATGGTGGTAGCTAGCCAGACGGACTTACAACAAGTCCTACCACCAACCAAACCGAATACAATATTTTCCCCGCTGGGATAGAACCCGAGACTTCTAGGTCTGGTACCGGTGGTTGTTACCACTAGACCACAGAGGCGGTTGAAGCCTTAGTACGAGTTGACATTTTCTGTCAACGTTTTCAACAACTATCGCATTAATTAATTGCAGGATAAAGGGGCTATGCAGTTCCAGTTGGAACTGTAGTCACTGCGACCTATAAAATCTATTGTAACTCGCCACCTTGTTATAGTATTGAGGATCCTCAGTGATTGAGGATTCCGGGAGAGGCTCGCTTCCATCTTCAGCCTAATCAATACTTAACATCAGGTATGATGAAGGCTAAGAGTCTCCCCGTCGTTCATAAAAAAAAAAAAAAAAAAAAGTATCTCTTTTAGCCTGGCGGCCTCCAGGAAGTCTAAAATCTTCCTAGCTTTGAGAGATTTTAGTTCCTCTGGCCGAATTATATGCCGGCCCAGGTGGATACTGCGTTTGTGAATTAGGGGTCCGCAGTCACATAGGAGATGTTTGGGTGTTTCTCTCTCTAATCCGCAGTAACGGCAAACGTCAGTGTCACTTAATTTCATGTGAAATTGGTGTCTTTTTAGTTTGCAGTGTCCAGTTAAGGCTCTTGCTATCGCACTTATGTTTGCTCTGCTGAGTTCTAGGAGTTCAGCAGTTTGCTTTTGCGAATAGCCTTCGATAAGGGATTTGGCGTGTACTAATCCTGGTTGATTTAACCAGTATTTTTGACTCGCCAAGTAGGTTGCCCTTGAGAAGTTGCATGGCCTGTCGCATGCTCTACTCGAAATCTTTTATAGTTTGCCAAATTCCTACTTAGGGCATTGAAGTAAGAAATAAAGAAGGACTTTCAAATCGTCGGAATTTTCTTTCAATCGAACGAATCCAGCATAGGATTATAATAAACTAGCAGCCGCTCTCGGTTTCACCCGCGTGGTTCCCGTTCCCGTGGGAATATCGGGATAAAAAAGTATCCTATGTTCATAACCAGGCTATCTACTATCTGTGTACCAAATTTCACCCAAATCCGTTCAGTAGTTTCGGAGCCTATTCAATGCAAACAAACAAAGAATCAAATCTTTCCTCTTTATAATATTAGTATAGATAATAAATAATAAATAAATATTTTTTTACACTCACACCATTTAACCTAGCCCCAAAGTAAGCAATGAAAGCTTGTTTTATAAGATACTAGGGTAACGGATATTAATACATAAGTATTTATGTGTAGAAATATTATATAAACGTCCATGACTCAGGTACAAATGCTTGTTTTCATCATACAAACATTTGCCTCTACCGGAATTCGAACCCGGGACCTCAGAGTAGACGACACTTTGAACCCGGTGTGTACGTACCACTCTACCACGGAGGTCGTCAAAATTATTATTTTATTTTATTCAATAACTCAATCTCCTCACCATCAGATACCTAGTATGCTGTCGGGAGTTAGACCAGGCTTGCATGGAAGCTGTAGCGGCTCTTCTGAAAGGTCTACCTCTGCAACCTGAAGAGTCAGATAGAGGTGACCTGATGGAAGCTAAGAGCCAGCTGTTTTTGAAGTAAGTGCCTTATTAATAGGTGTTGAAAGTTTGTATTGTTATAGCAAGATTCAGATTTTGCGACATTTTGTGAGCGCGGACTAAATGGTGAAGAAAACTGACAATATTCGCCGTCAGTGGTGCTGCTAACGTTTGACCCACGACATCTGTCAGAATCCATACAAACAATGTTTACATTTATATTTTGATAACTTTTTAATTTTGCATTTAACAATGCTATTTTTATGTAATAAATCTTAGACAAGAAAATATACTAGGAAAAAGCAACTTGTCTCATGTCGCTCTGACAGGATTCGAACCCGCATCCTTGGGAATCCGGCCCAACGATGGCCGAAAGGGTGAGTTTTCACAATAGGATTTCGGAACGTGGCATAAACCTCTATTTTTAAATTGTCTTAGTCTTGTACCTCATGTCAATGTCAACATTTACCGAATCGTTTTTATTGTTATTTATAAGTAACAATATATTCCTACTTTAAATAACTTTGAATTAAATATATTACTCCCTTTTTTATTTTTTATATCATTAAACAACAAGAAAAAGGTATATTTAGATTAATTGTTTTGTTTAAACAATTTTTTACCGGAAGTTGACCGCGGAAACAACTATAAAATTTTCCTCACTGTTGTGAGTTGAAAAAATTGTGTGTTCCGCTTGGCAGAAAAGATTTTAGCGTCTTGTACCATTGAAATCCTCGCTTCGATCAGGATTCTTCACTTACTCAGGTTTCGATATATATATAATATAATATAAAATATATTTTATTTCACCAAAGAAAAATACATTGTTTGGCAAGTTACAATAAGACAACTGTAAACATAACTTAGTTCTTATATGTAATAAACCATTGATTGAAACAAGCCAATCCTAAACATCTGCACCCGAACTAGGAAACCTGTATCTCAGGTGCAGTGCTCTTACTCTCACTATGTACAAAACAAGGTTTAACCAGAGAGGCAAAATGGTATTAACTAAAACTAACAAAAAATGCCAGAATCAAAACTAAACCTTAAAGTTAGATTATATGTAGTGAACCTCTCACGGTGAGTAAAATGAATATGAGTGAGTGTGTGTGGAGTGGGTGTGTATATTGTTGAGTCAATAGAGGTAACTCGCCGCTTATAACTAACTTTCCAGCCTTGCATAACAAATAACTATTTGTTATGATATACAATATGACAAACTAGATCTAACATGTTTTGCCTCTTTCATAGACTAAGTAAATAGTTTTCTCTGTATTTTTATAGATACTTCACCCTCTTCATGAACCTCCTGAACGACTGTAACGAAGTTGAACTCGCCGAAGGCCCAGGAAGGTTGGAGACTCTAAGAAACGCCACCATACAAGCCATGTCGAACTTGCTCAGTGCTAACATTGACTCTGGACTTATGCATAGTATTGGTGAGTCTTCTGAGATGGATTATTCTTTATTAACCGACTTCAAAAAAGGAGGAGGTTATCAAGTCGACTGTATTTTGTTATTTTTTTTATTTTTTTTATGTATGTTCCACCATAACTTCGCCAGTTGTTAACAGATTTTTAAAATTCTTTTTTTATCTGGAAGAAAATGGTTTATGTGTGGTCCCATATAATTTTTACAAAGATCTGGCTAGTAGTTTTTTCATAATCCTGAAAAATATCAATCACCTTTTGGCAAGTAGTCGTATACCTAGATGACATCATTGTTGTGTATGGGCTGATTTTTAGTGTAAGTAACGGCACATAATGTAACAAAAAAATCTGAAATAAAAACATTTTATAAAAAAAATCAAACCGACTTCAAAAAGTAAAAAATAAAACTTTTGGAGTTGGTGCTAGTTAGCTAAGGCAAAAAAAATATAGTTAATAGAAGTGCAATGTAGAATGCTTTGGCTGGCACCGACTCCAAAAGTTTTATTTTTTACTTTTTGAAGTCGGTTTGATTTTTTTTATAAAATGTTTTATTTCACACCAATTAACCTAGCTCCAAAATAAGCACTGTAAGGCTTGTGTTATGGGATACTAGGGTATCGGATATAAATACATTTAATTATACATAAATAAGTATATAAGTGTAGAAATATATATAAACGTCCATGACTCAGATACAAATGCTCGCATTCATCATACAAACATTTGCCCCTACCGGGATTCGAACCCAGGACCACAGAGTAGGCAACACCTTTAAACCGGTGTACGTACCACTCTACCATGGAGGTCGTCAATTAATCGAGCTCTAAAAATAATGATATCGTACCCAGTAATACTAAGTAATTTGCTCATCAAATTGTTGATTTGACTATAATTTGGTTTACCTATTTTGGTAGTAAGGTTAGGTTAGGTTAGTTAAACATAAGCCTTGTTAGATTATGTATTCAATCATTCATTACTATTGTATTTTTGCGACTTCCCAAAAAAGGAGTCTGTATGTGTTAGGGTTTCATGAATGAATATGTGTTTTTTTGTTCCACCATAACTTCTAAACGCCTTATCACCTATCTTTGCAACAGCAACGCGACAGCAGAAACCGCGCGATCGTTGCTTTACGACACGTATCAACAGTGCAGCCTCTACCGAACAAACGATGAACTACAATGAACAATCATTTAGTTTCTGTTATTGCTACCAAATTGTTTTTGGCGTTAGCATCATAGCAACACGCAGCTCACTCTCGCTTCTAGGTCCCACCTAGAAGCGAAAGAGTGAGACGCCGCCATACGAACCATCAGCGAGCGATTATTTATTTAACACACACACTTTACATCTATCATTACAGGAAAGTTCCTAATACAATAGTGTAGTCAGCGTTTACAATATTAGTTGCATGCATTCAATTCACAATTCAAATAATAATTAATAATAATTCAAATAATAATAATAATCAATTCTTATCTTATAATTTATATCAATTTTAAAACATTCTGTACAATTTATTCAAATATTTTTCTTTATAATTACATTTAATTTATTACATCAGGTCCTAAAAAATAAAATAATATTAAAAATTAAAAAAAAAAATTACAATTTATTATTAATCATTTTTATAAAAATTATTTATTTTATTTAATCTTTTAAAAATATAAAACATAAAAAAATATATATACTTATATACAATTTTGTTGAACTGGTATACCGTGAAAAAGTTGGTACCATTTATCATAAAAACAGTAGTTAACAAGTAGCCAGCAATCGTACGCAAACATACGTAATACCATTTTTATTTTGACGTTCCGCAGCGATCGCGCAATATTTGCAAATTTTTAGGTAATAGCCCCGCCGATTTGCATTTATGGGGTATCGTTACATCAACCCGAGTGACACTGGCTTTATATTTTTTACAATATGGTGAATCTACAGCAGGGGCGTGCATTGGTTTTCCAGAGTAGTAGGCACTGTAGATCTAACTAGTAACTTTGCACTTATCCTATCCTGCTACCGAATATTATAAGTTTGGAATGTAAGGAATGTTTGTTACTATTTCACTCAAAAACTACTGAACTGATTAAGATGAAACTTTACAGCAATGTAGCTTATATATCAGAAAACCACATTGTATGCAAATATTTATAATTATCCTGATATTCCCACGGTAACGGCAACCACGCGGCGAGTGAAACCGAGAGCGGCCGCTAGTCATAAATGATAAGATTCGTAATATTTAGTAGGAATATTAAAATGCTGACGATTTTGATTGTTTGAGCACGTTAATCTCCGGAACTACTAGTTCGAATTGAAAAAGTATTTTTGTGCTTGATAGTCCATTTATCTCGGAAGGTAATAAGATATTTAATATCACGGTACGATTAATAAGAGCAGAGCATTAATGTAAAACGTTACAGAAACTGGAAAAAAATATTAGTTTTGGGAGCTTCCGTTGCGGACGGTGTGTAAACGGTTAAAGTTATGTAAAAATCATGTATGACGAAATTATTCCCCATCAAAAGTTCTAAAAAAAAGTCCGCGACAGCATATGTCTATGTTTTATGGTTAACTCATTATAACCATTATTCACAGAATAAAATTTGTTCTAAACTAATGTATTATTTGAGAAGCTGTTTTCATAAACATGATATTAATCCTTATCTAAATAAATACGTTAATCATCACAAGTATTTAATTTTGAACAAAATTGTCCTTAACATCATTAAATTTTAATGAATATCTTAGGAAATATGATAGTTTTAAAATAACTCTAAACAAAATAATTCGCGACCAAATTCATTCGTGAGGTAGGCATGCTTACTTTATACTGATATATTCCGGAAGTTTAAGCTAGAACGTTACACGTACAAACAGCGCCCTTCTTGCCATGGGCGGTTTATACTTGAGAAATACTTTTTCTAAATATGTTGTATTCTTGTATAAAACGCTGCTTGTTTCGAGTAGGCAATTTCGAGAATGCCTATTGGTAGGTATTCAGTATTTAGCGTAAGGAATATCTTAGTGGGTGAGTGTTGAATAGAAGTTTAAACTAAAATAAAATAACTTTAACACTTATTGTATATTTATTTAGGTTTTGAATGAGGTAGGCACTGCCTAATTGCCTATATGGAATGCACGCCCCTGATCTACAGATAGGTTATTAATTTCGGGGGTAAGCCGCTTACCTGGTATTTTTGTCGCTCAAAAAGATTTTTTTGCGATCGGTTAAATCGTCATCAACCATTTTTACTGTCCCCACTGCTGGGGTACATGCCTTCATTATGGATGGATAAGGAGAACGGGCCATGACCCACCACGCGGGCCCAATGCGGATTGGTGGGTTTTAACGACTGCAAACGCAGCCGGGGCCAACGGCTTAAGGCGCTACTCGGAAAAAGTATGAACTTTTTGATATAAAACTATAGCACGGTTACAGTTGTTACAAATCTGGTAATAACATATATATTTCTTCATACCTTTATCTAGATTCGTATAGTTTCAAAAACACGATTCTATGATTTTGCCTCGACACTTTTCCTTTTCGAAAAGACCTCTAAAAATACGAAAATTCAAGAATATTCTTAAATGGGGTTACTTACACTATTGGAAATTGGTTTAACAAGTGGACACCAATAATATTTAGGATCGTATAGAAGCATTTTTTTTTAATCGCTGTAGTTTTTTAATACGAAGTGATTTTGTGTTTTTTGCCTACTCTGCAAAATCGGTCTCGCTCCCGTGCGCGTCGTTTTCTCATTACTATCTCGCTTCAGCATATTTTTTTCGAGTATCGCCTTAACGTGCCTTAAAACGTAGCTCACGCCTATTGTGGCGTTCGTAGGAGGCTATTAGCCTACTGCTACCACGCTGGCCAGACGGGTTGGTAGAGGGTTTGTTTCAAGTTTTCCTTCTCTCGCACAGGTGTTCAATGCGTCGAGCCTCTTAGTCGACTCTTACGACATCCCAGGCAGGGAGGGAGTGTCGACACTTGTATTCTTAGGCCGTCACCACACGGCACTTGTGCAACATAAATGTAGGAAATACTCAACATTTGAGGAGCTTCTATGTATCGAGGTGCCAATAACGGGGTAGTTTACCCTATATAAATTTGATATTTATTTCTCTATCATCAGATCTCGGCTACCACCGCGATCTACAAACCCGCGCTGCCTTCATGGAAGTCCTGACCAAAATACTTCAGCAGGGAACTGAATTCGATACCCTAGCGGAGACCGTGCTGGCGGATAGGTTCGAACAGCTGGTGCAACTTGTCACTATGATATCGGATAAGGTTTGTGTGTGTGTTTTTTTATATATTTTAAAACTTTTTTGAAGACAGAAAATGGTTTTACACTCTGAAAGGGCGTCGCGTCGGTCGTCAATGAGCACAGGATTGCAGAGAAAGGATTTATTTCACTATTTACAAGGCACTAAAACAATACATGAGAAAATCTCCCTAGTCGTCGCGATCAAGTCGATAGTCGTCTTTTTATTCTGTCAACCTTCAGTGTCCGTCATGCTGGCAGCGTGTCGCGCTAGCCAGCGTCTTATTTACCAAAAAGTCCATAACACACTCGCGGACAAATAATGCGAGCCACGGCGTTATTTTCATGCATACATGACACTACTGCCTCATTATTTAAAAACTATTAACAGTTATCTAAAAATTGATATGTCTATGTATGAACCGAATACTCGACTTATGAATATTATTAACCTTCAGTTTTTGCAAAGTAAGAAAAACATGTTCGCTCAATCCGATTTAGAACTAGCGCAGACGACGGATAACGGAGGACTTTTTGTCCGCGACACGTCTTTATTGTTAACCAAATAAGATTCAACTTAGATCGCGTATATCCGTGAAAAGTACGCGATGGTCCTCGTTATTTATTCAACTTTATGTTCTTAGTAATACTTTATGTTCTTAATTTTGTCGTGTCGCGGACAAAAAGTCCTTCAATGTCCGTCGTCTGCGCAGGCCATTATTACAACTTCATATGGAATCAAAATTAAACATTTGTTTCAATGAAAGTTTAGGAAGTCAAGTTTCTTGTTCAGTTGTTTTAAATGCTTGCTTAGTTGAATATTTGAGCTCGCCATCGACACACAAATCTTTGCAGAAATACACAAACTTTATTATTTATTAGACCGTGAATTGAGTATGTTTGTAAAAAAATAACGAAGTGTCTCGCTTTATTTGTCAACGAGAGTAGTATAACAAATAGTATAGTAATTGGACACCCTAGCGGAGACCGTGCTAGCGGATAGGTTCGAACAGCTGGTGCAACTGGGCATTATGATATTTTTTTAACTTCGAAACATGTTTACTATTGTGTGTTTTTATTTTTATTTCTTTTTGTGATAGTAAAAAACTAGTTTCTGTCTAGTTTAAAACTCTAAGAAAGTAGTATAGAATGTTTTCAGCATTGTTGTGTTCCGGCAGTTCGAGATAAGATAGCCAGTTACTCAGTGGTTGAGGATTCCGGGAGAGGCTCGCTTCCATTTTCAGCCTTATCAATACTTAACATCATGTATGATGAAAGCTAAGATTCTCCCCGTCATTCATCAAATAATAATAATAAAAAAAAATACTAAGTCTGTTTCACGATAGAAACATAAGTTGTGGATAGCTAATCTGGCAGATAATTTGTCAAATTTTTTAAATTACAACTGTCAAATTACTTGCCAAATAAGCTTTCCATGAACTTATATGTCGGTTGTGAAAGAGGCCCTAAATGTAAATAAGTACAGGTCATATTCTAACTTGAAAAATTGGGAAATAAACTTTTTATAAAAAAATAGAAACCGATCCCAAGCAAGTAAAAATTCGACCAGTCTCAACAAAAAAGGGTTGTCTGGAAAAGATCGCTGCTAAGCGATAAGGCCGCCCCTTTGTACAACTTATCTTATTATTGTTGTCATGTATGTTTCTGTTCTGTGTGTGCAAAAAAATATCTAATCTAATCTAATCTGAAAAAACAAGCCTTTCGGAGTCGGTCAGCTAAGGAAAGAAAAATAAAGTACAGAAAAATGTAGAATATGCTATCGATGCCTTGGCTGGCGACTCGAAATTGCTTATTTCTTACTTTTTGAAGTCGTTTTATTTTTAAATATAATGTTTTAAGTTTCTCTTCATTTGATAAATATTCGAGGTTTCTGCAACTATATCGAGATAGACGAAAGGAGCGCTTCAAACTATTAGAACCTATCGTGTTGAATTTTTCGTACCTACGATGACGTCACGAGCGAGATTCATTGATGTGGTAATGTTATTGACGAGCTCTAGCAAGAAAGCACTTCACAATTGACCATTTTCGTTTCTGAGTGACGCGTGTTTTCATTGCAATTGTCTCAGGCGCACTGATATAGGTCGTAAAACTTTGAGCTTGGATCAAACTTTTTACACGCAAGGTAGGTATACTTTTACCGTCTATCTCAATATAGGTCTGTGGGTTTCTGTACTTTTTTTTTTACTGTCTTTTGTCATTTACAAGTTCTGTCATTAAAAAAACAATAAAGTTTTTAATTCTTCCTTTTTTAACGATACTTGATCGGATTTTCAATTTGTTAGTGATTTGACAGGTGCCAAATGTCATTTTGTAAATATAATGCTGCTGTATAAATTATAATGTAGCAGCTACAATGTTATGTTTGAATTTATGTACGTGAATGGAATCGGATATGATTCACTCGTCTCGAGGTTTCTACTGATATTCGTACGATGTTTGAGTTTCCATATTTTCCGTAATTCTGTAATAGTGACCTTGCACATATATACATAGCTTTGCATTTCGCCTGTTATACCGCCTCCCAACACGAGCGCGCGAGGGGCAAAGCGAAAAGCGACCTATGTCTACACACGCAGGGTCGCTAATCGCCTGATCGCCTCCCCGTTCGCCTCGACACTCGCGCGACGAGTAATTCAAAAACAGAGGTCCTGAGCAAATAATAATAATAACAATAAATTTTTATTAATGCGAAAAACATTACATTGGGTAAATATTAAACAAGAAAATATACTAGAAAAAAGCAACTAGTCTCATGTCGCCCTGACGGGACATGAGACTAGTTGCTTTTTTCTAGTATATTTTCTTGTTTAATATTTATCACATAAAAATAGCATTGTAAAATGCAACATTAAAAAGTTATAATTACATTGGGTAGTTAAGCACTGGTTCCCACACTAGGATTCCCTGTGTTGTGGGATTCAGTCTCTTCCGTGCGACAATTAGGTATTAAGCTCAAGTTATTCAAATATTAAGCTAATTTAATACTGGTAGTTTTTTTTTAAAGTTATAGGTTAGTAAAGTGAAATGCAATCTTAATAGATTGATTGATTGGTTGAAAGAATGTGTTGTGTGTGTGTGTGTATGTGTGTGTGTGTGTGTGTGTGTGTGTGCATGCATGTGTGTACGTGTGTGTGTATGTGAGTGTGTGCATGCGTATGTGTGCCTGTGAGTGTATGTGTATGTGTGCGCTCGCGGGTGTGTGTGTGTCATTACGAAAAACAGTTTACAGAATTATTTTTACAAAGTGACATTGGCATTTGTCAGATTACTCTACTGAATAAAAAATCTGACTTTTACAGAATACATTTTTATTTGGGTATTGAAAAATCAACCTTAGGTGGTTTAGCCATAGTTCAGATTAACTTTTCTTCCAGGGCGAGTTACCTATAGCGATGGCCCTAGCCAACGTGGTGAGCACGTCCCAGATGGACGAGCTGGCCCGAGTGTTCGTGACGCTGTTCGATGCCAAGCATCTGCTGGCGCCGCTGCTCTGGAACATATTCTATAGGGAGGTCGAGGTGGGTGGTAGAATACATACATATAGATACATGCAGCTCATTTAATTTATATATTTATTTATTTAAATCTTTATTGTACAATAAACAACCGCCTCTGTGGTCTAGTGGTACAACCACCGGTCCAGCGGGGGGTACATATTGTATTTGGTTTGGTTGGTGGTAGGACTTGTTGTAAGTCCGCCTGGCTAGCTACCACAATCTTATCTAAGCCTGACGCCATCACAATGTTTTCAGCATTGTTGTGTTCCGGCAGTTTGAGATAAGATAGCCAGTTCCTCAGTGGCTGAGGATTCCGGGAGAGGCTCGCTTCCATCTTCAGCCTTATCAATACTTAACATCAGGTATGATGAAGGCTAAGAGTCTCACTGTCGTTTAAAAAAGAACCTTAGGTACAAAAGGCGGACTTAATACTAAAAGTATTCTCTACCAGTCAACCTTTACTCATGCTCATGCTTTACATCCACAGGAGGTATAGGCAGAGACTAAGGACCGAAGTTTTGCTCTTTATATATTTTTTTTATTCTAGCCACTTCGGACCCCAGCTTTTGGCGTTACGGGGATCGCACCCGATGAGGCCGCAATACTTTTTCCTGAGCTTGAGGCATAAGCATCTTTACGAACTGGATGAACATTTGCTCAGTACAAAAAATCGCTGGACATAAACGCTTTGGCATTATTTTTATTTTTACTTGTAAACAAAACGTGGCGCATTTGACGTGGAAGGAAGTGAGGTAGGGGCGATGACATTGACATTTTATAGTCTGTCAATCTGTCCCGTCTGCCAACCAATCACCGACTGTCGTTTCTCCGAGTCATCGGCAAACAACAGTGCACATAATGCCAAAATATTCTATTTTTATTTATGTACTTGTGTGTTTTATATTATACATTTTTATTGCTTTATATTTTATTTATTATTTTACTTGTTTTTGACTGTCTGTGTCCTTTGTTGTAACCCCGTCAGAATAACAGCGCTACTGGGGGTCACTTTGCACATCTATTAGTGGCTCAGTAGCATTATGCTGAGACGGGGTATTTTTTGGCCCTGCACGCATTAATTTGTTTTTCGTCTATGTTTTTAATATTGTAACTTCTAAATTGTAGCTCCTTGTATTGTTGTTGTGTGTGTGTGTGTATCTTCTGTGTGTATGTGGCTAATAAATGTTTTTTTCTTTCTTTCTTTCTTTCTTTATTATAAACACCTCCTACTAAATATTTATATTATATAAATGCGAAAGTTTGTGAGGATGTTTAGATATTTGAATGTTTGTTACTCTTTCACCCAAAAACTAACTAACTACTTTTTATTCCGATATTCCCATGGGAACGAGAACCACGCGGGTGAAACCGCAAGCGGCCGCTAATATTATATATGAAAGTAAGAAAGAAAGCACATTTATTGACACACACACACACATACGATACAGACAATGAGAATTAAAAGGAGAAAAAAAGAAGAATAACCTTAACAAACACTTATAAACACGCAATATGGTAATAAACAAAAATACAACAAAATATTACTAAGAACATAACATAATTGTGTGGGGTCAATAAAACCCTATCTCAGCGTTTTTGCCTCCGTGTCATTCACAGGTGGGCCGAACGAACACAGGCGCTGTTATTCTGCCAGGGTTAATAGAAAGGGCAGATGACGACAAAAGAATAAAATTAAATAAGATAGATACAGAAGACGAGAATACTCAAAATATTTATTTATTCACATCACCAAACACACATGATAAAAATGTACTTTTACAAATGACAGAAATAAGTAAAATACTCTTGCAAACATGTGTGCCGCAGCGATGCAAAAGGGCAAATGCTCAGTGATATCTTTGCTCAAATAAGCAAAGCACTGATTTTCAGCGTTTGGCCAGCCCCCCTAGCATGAACACCGCTATATCACGCGATACGATATAGCGTATAGTGCTGTCTTGCTTACTCCGCTAAGATGTGAGCGGTTATCGAGTTATCGAGTCGATAAAAGCCGCTCATGCTAGGCCTACTGAGGCCTCGGTCGCGATAAACGACAGAGACTACTACTGCTAATATTAAATGACCGTGAATTAATAAATTGATTGCAAATTAATTGATTATAATAAAAGTATGTAAATTAAATAAGTATAAAATTTGAATTAAAATTATTAAAAAAATATTTGTATAACGGTAAATATCTACACTATAATATTCGAATTGAAATTTAATTATATTTAAAATACTAATAATATAGGATTATAACGCTATTCATGATAAATTGAAAACATATAACTATATATAACCATATATAATTAGACTAATTAAACCAAATAAATTAAATATAAAAAATGTTTATTAATTCTTCTTCACAGAAACCGTTATCAAGGGACCGCTGCTGGTGCATATTCCCAACCTCTGCATTTCCAAAAGTGCTATTTTGACATAATTTTTAAATGAGTGTCGGGACGTAATAAGCCTTACTGGAAGTGGTATATTATTCCAGCACTTCGTTGCCTGATAGCGGAAGCTGCCAGTAAAGGCCACTGTTATATGAGTTTGTGTTTCCAGTGGTGGCCGAGTAGACCTTAGCTCACCAAGGCCCCTAGTGCGATGTTGTGAAAAGAAACGTAGTTTGTCATAAAGGTAACTCGGATTTTTGAATCTAGTCAGGTCAAACATTAACATGGCAAGATGTAGCCGTCTTCGTGACTCCATGTTTAACATTGATGCGTTGTTAATAAAAGGTGACACATGGGTACGCGGTGGGATGTTAAAGCAAAAACGGCAGCAAATACAAAATAATACATGAATATATAAAACTATATACTACAACACATAATATGTGAACAAAGAATAAATAAATATTTTAAGTAGAACGCTCTCAGCACTTTGCCAAATGACACAGCATAAATGAGTTTGACAGTAACAGATGCTGGACACGTCAGAATTGCCACGAGTAAAAAATGCGCCACATGGTGTTTTTATACAATCATTCATAACTATAACATTTGTGTTTACAATTTTACATCCATAACATTTAACGAAATGATGAAAAGTAATTCGGTTACGTGTCGCGGATGGTCATTCCATGCCATTCATATATGAATCTTCTTTCCAGGTTTCCGATTGTATGCAAACCCTTTTCCGCGGCAACTCTCTCGGAAGCAAGATAATGGCGTTCTGCTTCAAAATATACGGCCACGGCTATCTACAGTCGTTGCTAGAACCTCTGATAAGTGCACTGCTGGACCAGTTTGAGGGGCAGACTGAGCTGAGTTTCGAAGTCGACCCGGCTAGGTAAGTTCTAGTCTAATTCAATATTGACTATAGATCATTGTAAAATACACCAAAAGGATAGTATAAAATCTCTGTTAAACCCTAGTTTTAAGACCATTTTTTAAAATATTAAATGGTAAAATATGAAAAGTAATTTGACCTAGGTCTAAAATGGAGCGAGTTCGTCAAGAAGAAGCCTGTTATATACCCAAAAATAACAACTTTAATGACTAGTAAAATTAATACAGGCATTTCTCTAAAGGTCAGAATTCTGTCAAAACGTGCCATGTCGGTCTATGGCACAAAACTTGCTCTTAGAGAAATTCGTGTCGTGGTAACGCCATACTACACGTCCACCACAATAAGGCGCATGACAGCTTTGAAAACCATAAAATAACTTACTGAAAACCAAAACTTCAAGAAGCGCTGATTAATCAGTTAATCCCTGTATTGCTAATAAATCAGATAGTTAGGTAAATGCAATGAAAAAGGCGAGATACGGGCTTAGAAAATACGAAATCGCATTCCTGTCATGCGCCTAATTGTTTTGGTTGTGTAGTACAATATTTTGCGGAAATAACTAAAAGCTATAATGTCCGGCTTATAGAACACCACGCGCAAAAACTTTTCGCGCCTGGTCTGTAAGTCGGTACGCTATGCTGGTCCTTTTAACACCTTGTACGAAGCAAAATGTAAGTTCTTATACTATCGGTTCAATCGGTGTACTAAGCAAGTTAAAATAACCTTATTTAAATCTTTCTGTCAGGTATTTTACACCTGTAGCCTGTGGGTCGACTATACCCAAAGGGCCTACAACGCTCTTAGAATACAGTACAACAATATTTTCAGGACGCTGTTGAAGTTGCCCCGCCTTTGTAGTGCGTCACTCATGTTTGCGCAAGAACATACCGACGACTTCTATGCCATTAGGCGTAAACGCATAGCGTCTTTGTTACACCGGCTTCGAACCAGCTCCAACAGCGTCTTGGAAGTCATTGCGGATAAACTGGATTGTCCCATCCTTAAATGTTGGGTGGAACTATTAATCCCTAAGCCACTAACATAGATTAAGATACCTACTAACATTTCTATGGACCATATAGTTGTCTGTAATAAAAAGAAAAAAAAATCAAAAAAATCTAAAAATCTTGATCTGAAACCCAGCACTTACATACAGTTGCAAAAAGCAGCCATACTTAACACTTGCCGAACAGTCCGTAAGTTCATACAATTAGATGACCACACTCAAACATAAAAAAAAAAAAAACATTTACTTGGCATTGTCCCGTAAATGATATAAAATATCAGCGTACGCTGAGAAAAAGAAACATAAGAAAAAAAATAATAATAATTATATATCAGGTAATTATATAATAGAGTCTATTTTTCTTGTATTAGCTGTCCTAAAAAATGTCCGATGCCGTTTTCCTGACTTTTTTTTCCTTTATCGTAAGTAAACAATTTCTCTGGACAAGTGAGGTGTCAAAACGATCATCATAGCATGCTATTGCTACTTTAGTAAGTGTAGTATCATTGTGTTGACAGAATTTGCTAGACTCTGCGTTATCGAGAACTGTCTGTTCACTCCGGGCATTTCGAATCAGGCAGTGCAATCTAACATCACTTAAATATAAAAAAAACAAATTCGCTGTTTCTTTTCTAGATTGGACCCAAACCAAGGCATAGAAGTGATTCCCTCCAACCTTAAAGTATAATCTCGCTGTTTCTTTTCTAGATTGGACCCAAACCAAGACATAGAGGTGAACCGCTCCAACCTCATAGATCTCACCAAAGAAGTTTTCGATAGGATAGTAAATTCAGCTGACAAGTTCCCGCCACAATTGCGAAGCATGTGCCATTGTTTGTACCAGGTGAGGTTTAATGCGTTTGTAATAGGGTTCATTTGTGTATAGTAGTATAGGACTATTTTGTAACTGACAGCTTTAGTGGATAACCGGTTCGCGCTGTTAAGCAACTTTCGCAACGGTCAGTCATGTGTGAACAAAAATTTACTATCTCGAGCTCCTCCGTGCTTCGGAAGGCACGTTAAGCCGTAGGTCCCGGCCGGCATTTGCAGTCGTTAAAACCCACCAATCCGCATTGGGCCCGCGTGGTGGGTCATGGACTCATGGCTCATTCTCCTTATATGTCCATAAGGACGGCCAGTGCCCCAGTTGGCATTAAAAATGACGAACTAACGAGACGAGGTATTTTTGTATGTGCTGCCGAAATCTAGATAAATATCGTTACTTCTGTTAAAACTGATTAGTTTCTTGCACCCAATTTACTTGTCAGTTAAAAGATGTAAATGGTTGGTACTAAAATCTCTTAATGCTAGGAAGATTTTAGACTCTGCGGGGCTAAGATGAGCGCTGCTACTATTTGTCGAAATTTATCTAGCGATGTCTGACGCGCTCATATCAGTACGGCGTGAGTGGAACAGACAGTGCGCTTGCGCGACATATGCGTCAAGAAACGTTTGTCGCGGTGCTCATCTTTGCCTTCATCATACCTGATGTTAAGTATTGATAAGGCTGAAGATGGAAGCGAGCCTCTCCCGGAATCCCCAATCACTGAGGAACTGGCTATCTTATCTTTAACTGCCGGAACACAACAATACTGAAAACATTGTTGTTATGGCGTCAGACTTAGATTAGATGGTGGTAGCTAGCCAGGCAGACTTACAACAAGTCCTACCACCAACCAAACCGAATACAATATGTACCCCCGCTTGGAAAAGAACCCGGGACCCCTGGGTCTGATACCGATGATTGTACCACTAGACCACGAAGGCGGTTAGGCCTGGAGGCCTGGAGCGGTTAGGCTCCAGGCTGGGATACTCTAACTAGGAGGCGATGACAATACTACAGACAGGAGTGACTACAATTCGCACTGGAGCTGCATAACCCCTATATACCAGAAATAATAATAAATGAGTGATCAGAAAATATAAGACTTGATTATGGCTTTATGACGACCTGTTAGGCGCAGGGGTACTAACCGCGCCTTCTGTGCCAGAGATCCCTAGTTCGATCCCCGGACAAGACAAATATGTATGTGCATGAACATGTCTATTTGTCTTGGTCTGGGTGTTTAATATGTATATTAAGTAGATAAGTATGTTTATCCGTTATCTAGTATCCATAACACAAGTTCTTTATGAAACTTAACCTGGGCTAGATAATTGGTGTGATTGTATGCAAATATGATTTATATATCAATTTTATTTGTTTTAGGTTCTCAGTAAGAGATTCGCACAATTCCCTCAAACCAGCGTTGGCGCTGTGGGCACGGTCCTGTTCCTTAGATTCATCAACCCAGCTATTGGTAAGAAAAAAATAGTATTCGGTTTTAAATCATCAGTATTTTATTGTCCTTTTCCCAATCTATTTGGGATCGGCGCCACAGACCTATTTCGAGATAGAAGGAAAAGTTTACCTACCTTGCGTGTAAAAAGTTTGAACCACGGTCAAAGTTTTCTGATCTAAGTCATTCCGCTTGAGGTCATTGCCATGAGAACACGCGCCACTCAGAAACGAAAATTTCTTGCAAGAGCTCGTCAATAACATTGCCAAATCACTAAGTTTGCTCGTGTGACGTCACGAACAAACAATACGTCATAGGTACAAACAATTCGACACGTTCCTTTGTAAATGTTGTTGCTTCTGTTAAAGCTGATATGGTTCTTGCGACCGTTCTTCTTATCAGTTAAAAGATGTCCTGAATGGCTGGTAGAAAAAAAAACAACGGGTTGCACTCCGGGAGTGCCGGCAGAAGTGAAAACCGCTTAAAATAATAACAAATAATAAAAACTTTGAAATAAATAATTTAATTTAAAATACAACAGTAATTTATGAATAATGAATCTACAATATAAATGCCATTACGTACTGTAGTATGAAACTCTAATTCTCTCTCAAGGCACCAACGCAATGTCATCAAGTATCAAAAACTTAGTGACAACTATATCTAGTCGGCGTTGTAATGAAAGAAAAGAATTCACACCAATTGACCTAGCCCCAAAGTTAACACTGAAAGGCTTGTGTCATGGGATACTAGGGTAACGGATATAAATAAAGATAAGTATTTATGTGTTGAAATATATTTAAACATCCATGACTGATGTACAAAAACTAGTATTCATCATACAAACATTTGTGTGGTACCGGTGTACGTACAACTACCACGGAAGTCGTCGTATATTAAGAATCAACGTTAACGTAGTCTATCGCTCTGTATCTTTTAGATTTTACTAGAATAACACGCATTTGCACTGAACTTAAGAATCGCCTAAGGCTATTTTATCTATCTTATTCTTAATAAAAATAGCTTTTCACTATCCTTTTAAGATGTTCTTAAACCCACTAACTCTAGTTGTACAAGTTCCGCTTAGTTGACCACGGACCCCGTACAGGAAGAAGTTGATAGTTGTAGTTGAAGGTTTGTAGTTAGTTGCTGGCTTGAAGTTAAGTTGTTTCCGTAGTGGAAAGAAATCCGTCACTATTTACTATTATTCACGTAGTTAGTTAAATATAAGTTTAGTTTTAGTTAAAGTAGATGGGTCTTTCCTCGACCGTAGCCGATAATAATCTCCGAAAATAATATGTAACAATTAAAAGGTAAATTAAAGTTGCTGACGCGCGACCTGAATTAGGCGTAAACGTGTGGTGGTAAAAATGTGCGATGTAAGACCGTACACTAGTCTCAACTTACGGGCCCAATATCGAGCGCCTAAGGCTTAATGTTCTTTAATCCACTAACTCTAGTCTCAACTTACGGGCCCAATATCGAGCGCCTAAGGCTTAATGTTCTTAAATCCACTAACTCTAATCTCAACTTACGGGCCCAATATCGAGCGCCTAAGGCTTAATGTTCTTAAATCCACTAACTCTAATCTCAACTTACGGGCCCAATATCGAGCGCCTAAGACTTAATGTTCTTAAATCCACTAACTCAGTCTTAACTTACGGGCTCAATATCGAGCGCCTAAGGCTTAATGTTCTTAAATCCACTAACTCAGTCTTAACTTACGGGCCCAATATCGAGCGCCTAAGGCTTAATGTTCTTAAATCCACTAACTCAGTCTTAACTTACGGGCCCAATATCGAGCGCCTAAGGCTTAATGTTCTTAAATCCACTAACTCAGTCTTAACTTACGGGCCCAATATCGAACGCCTAAGGCTTAATGTTCTTTAATCCACTAACTCTAGTCTCAACTTACGGGCCCAGTATCGAGCGCCTAAGGCTCAAGGTACTCTTAAAATTAATATCATAAGGTAGATAAGAAAGCCTTGGACGATTCTTAAGTTTAGTGCAAATGGGTGTAATGACCGGATTATAAAGATAATTTGACATATTTTTCATATTACAACTGTCAAATCATCTGCCGAATAAGCTATGCAGAACTTATCAGTAGGTCATGAAACCCGCCCTAGAAGCCGGTTTCAGAACCTTCAAATAATTTTTAAAAAGCATATCTGGTAGATAATTTGTCAATAGTTCGAGCTATCTGCCAGTTAAGCTATCTAGAGCATATCTGTCGGTGCTGTAATAAGACCCTAAAAGAAAAGTTACAATAAAACATACATTCTACAGTGTCTCCCCAAGAGATGGGCATAGTGAGCCGGCCCGTGCCCGTCCAGCTGAAGCGCGGGTTGATGCTCATGTCCAAGATCCTGCAGAACATTGCTAACCACGTGGAGTTCTCGAAAGAACAACATATGCTGCCTTTCAACGATTTCTTGAGGGCACATTTCGAGCAAGGTCGCAAGTAAGTACGAGTATATTTAGATTTAGCGACTGCGTTGGTCGTTTCCTGAATTGAGAATTTCATGTTGAGGACCTTTTGATGCATAATATAGGTCGGTTACCGATAGCTGGCGCGTATCAGTACTCACACTAATGCAATTTCTAAAAACGAAAAGTCAAATACAAAAGTTCACTCTATAGTAGCAAAAACAGATCAATAACTGTCTCCTTCATACTCGTAAGTTTGACCGCGCGCGAGAGAGACAGACTATTCTTGATGAGCATGCAGTGCAACATCACGCCAAACAACAAAACGCCGCGCGCTTATTTACAGAAACTATGTGTAAATGTGTTGTACATGCCAGCTTTAGTTAACCGACCTGTAGCAATTTGACCATTACTAATCGAATGACATCTTTTTTCTATTCTGCGAAAATGAAATAATGACAACCTTTTATTGAAGATCAGATTTTAGCTCTGAAGTAAGTAAATTATTTAATTTTCATTTCATTATTTACTTCATTTCCAACAGATTCTTTATACAGATAGCATCCGACTGCGAGAGCGTAGACCAAACATCACACAATCTCTCTTTCATAAGCGATGCGAACGTGGTCGCTTTGCATAGGTTGTTGTGGAACCACCAGGAGAGGATAGGAGATTATCTATCTTGCAGTAGAGATCATAAGGCTGTTGGAAGGAGACCCTTTGACAAGGTAATTTAGACTTTGTTTTGTTAGTTTGAGATTCAAGTTGTTTTATTGTTTAGTTGGATCTACTACAATTATCTGCAGTAGATATGTAGATCAGTAGCATTAGAGATCCTATGGCTAATGTTGTTAAACGTAATATTGAAAATCGCTGTAAATAAAAAAAAACGGTATAAACTAAAACCAACTTAACATTTCGAGAAAATAAATGTAGAAAATACAGTGGTCTAAAAAAGTTCATATACTTTGTTTCGGTTATTTTTTTATAATTATTTGGTTACCTACGTTTTTAAATTTTAGATGGCAACACTACTTGCGTATTTGGGCCCGCCGGAACACAAACCAGTGGAATCGTAAGTTGTTTTCTTTTATATTTTTTTGTATAGGAACGGGCAGATATATTGACAAAAGTTTTTAACGACGGCAAGTATTGGTATTACATGGATATTGAAAAGTGAATTAAAAACATTCACCTCATCAACAAAATCCATGAGTTTCGTAACTTCTTTGTATAGTAAAATAAGATCCTAAAAACTCGTTCGGGATACTAGCAACAATATGAGATTTGCTTGCTAAACTGTGAACCATAACTCCCTTCAAATAAAGCCTATTTTCCAGCACATCCGGCCTCCTCTTCTCGTCCTACGCCCGCTGGTCTTCAATTGACATGTCTTCCACCAATTTCGAGGAATTCATCGTGAAACATAACATGCATGAGAAAGAAGAGTTCAAAAGCATCAAGAGTTTGAACATATTCTACCAAGCTGGCACTAGCAAGATCGGAAATCCGGTGTTTTACTTCATATCTAGGAGATATAAGTGAGTATTTGATCCTTAATACCTGGTTAAGGTTCCGGTTCGATTTCGCACAAAAAGTCTGAACATCTGTCTTTATCAAGTTGGTACTGGATAAAAATAAGATAATAATTATATCATTTATTGCACACCATCGTAATCTACATGAGATCATACAATAGTACATTATTGCAAAGGCCGTGAAATAGGCAATTGCAGGTCGAGTATGAGTTTGAAGGCCGAGCCGTAGGCGAGGACTTCACTAATACGAGACAGGCAATTGCCATTTCCGCCGAGGCATATATAGTGCTTTTCTCAAACGAATGCAGGGAAATAAAACATACTTTTTGTATTAAACATTTAATAATTACTAAAAGAAAATCAAATTCATTGCAGGAGCGTCTTTTTGAATTTGGAACATTACAGCGCTCCAGCAATGTTGTATGAAACGGCGTGCTGGAGTTGTTAAACACTCTTTGTAATGTTCCAAATTCAAAAAACGCTCCTGCAATGGATTTGATTTTCTTTGTCCGTAAATTCGATACTTTGCGTGTTCTTTTTTCGAAAATAATGACAACATTTCCATGCATGTTTGAGAAAAAAAATATAATTGGTAAGATTGGGAATCCAGTCTCTTACATCATATCTAGGAAATATTAGCATACGGCGCAATAAAATCGAACGAAATTGGTATGAAATTACTTGTCAAATTAATTAACTCGAACTCAATCGGTCTTCGTGAAACAAGGGGTTTACTCTTTACCGAATCAAGTTCACATCAGGATCGAAATAATGTCAAAACGGTACTATGGAAACCATAGCAACCGTTTTCAAAGTACCAAAATAACGATTTTTGACGTCGATTCGATTTTAATATGAACTCGACTCCGTCCTGACGGAATTGAGTTCACATCAGGATCGAAATAATGTCAAACCGGTACTATGGAAACCATAGCAACCGTTTTCAAAGTACCAAAATAACGATTTTTGACGTCGATTCGATTTTAATATGAACTCGACTCCGTCCTGACGGAATTGAGTTCACATCAGGATCGAAATAATGTCAAAACGGTACTATGGAAACCATAGCAACCGTTTTCAAAGTACCAAAATAACGATTTTTGACGTCGATTCGATTTTAATATGAACTCGACTCCGTCCTGACGGAATTGAGTTCACATCAGGATCGAAATAATGTCAAAACGGTATTATGGAAACCATAGCAACCGTTTTCAAAGTACCAAAATAACGATTTTGACGTCGATTCGATTTTAATATGAACTCGACTCCGTCCTGACGGAATCGAGCTCACATCAGGATCGAAATAATGTCAAAACGGTACTATGGAAACCATAGCAACCGCTTTCAAATACCAAAATAACAGATTTTTAACGTCGATTCGATCCTAATATGAACTCGACTTCGTCCTGACGCAATCGAGTTCACATCAGGATCGAAATAATGTCAAAACGGTACTATGGAAACCATAGTAACCGTTTTCAAAGTACCAAAATAACAGATTTTTACGTCGATTCGATCCTAATGTGAACTCGATCCCGACCAGAGTAAGGGGGCAGCAGGTCCTTAATTTAATTTTCGGAATTAACTTTTTGAACTTGTTTGCGCCAAAAGACTTAAAGAAATAGATTTATCGTATGCATTATGGAACAAGGGAGGACAGTATACTATTAAATAATTCAGTTTTAGTTTTTCCATATTTTTCCGGACGTAATAATAAAATGTAAGTGGACCTTACTCCTCGTGTTCCGGCAGTTAGACATAAGATAGTCAATTCCTCAGTGGTTGAGGATTCCGGGAGAGGCTCGCTTCCATCTTCAGCCTTATCAATAGATGGAGGCTAAGAGTCTTGTTCGGGGATGAGTGATATGAATCAAGGAATGTTCAGAGAAAGATGTTATTTAAATATAAAGTCACTTTAGTTGTGGTTAAGTCAATACAAAAGTTCACTAGAAACTATTGAAACTGTTTACACCAAAATGTTACTGTTTAAACTATATGAAAATGTTAATGTTGATGAGATAACTTTTATGATTACATCCGATCGATAACGCGATAAAATATGCACTAATGTTAATTGTAAAAATAAGTATAATGGACGAGTGACCGCTGACCTAGAAACGGGTCATGCGCCGCGCTACGACAGTTTAGGTAGCTAAGTAGGTATATCGAAACACCTAAGCTATGAAAGTGTTCGGTAATAAACCGAACAAGTCTCCTAGTCGTAAAAAAATCCTTATACTACAACAGTCGAATATCCTATTTGATTGATCATTAAAATTATATTGTATTTCTTCAGGATCGGCGAAGTAAACGCAGACCTCCTGATCTACCACGTGATCTTGACCCTGAAGCCGTTCTGCCAGCAACCCTTCGAGCTGATTGTGGACTTCACGCACACCAACTCGGATAACAGGTTCAGGTATATCGCAGTATCTCTGTCGTGCTCATCGCCATTTAGTGCCTTGTTCCGTTTGGTTAAGGTTTATAATCGTTTGTGAAATAATGGGAGACGGTGAATAGGGTTTTACAGAGTTTTCTAGTCTTCTTCGAAGTTGTTATAGATTTTGAAACCATTTTACAATTCAAGACTTCATAATTATAGCTTCATTTGGGCAATAATAAAATGTACAGTCAACGTCAGACTTTAACACTTGCACTACGAAAACAATTGCTATTACAAGCAATTTATTCTATAGATAGGGCTATCTGAGGTAGTAGCCACAGATATTTTTGTTAATATGTGCAAAATAACCACGGTTGCTAGATAACAAAATCAGTATCATAGGCAGCTAACTCAGATAGCCTATCTATCTCCAGAGATATGTTATTAATTTCGGTTGATAGTGCCTTGTTAAGATCTGTTAGGGTTTATAATCGCCTGTAATCAGTAAAAAATAGGGGAAAAAAATAGAAGTTTTTTTTTTCTGGTGACTTCACTCACACCAACTCAGATAGCTGGTTCAGGTATACCGCAGTATCTCTTTCGCGCTCATCGCCATTTAGTGCCTTGTTGAGTTCTGTTAAGGTTTATAATCGTCTGCTGTGAAAAAATAGGGAGGTGATTTTAGTCCTTCTGAGGGTTTTCTGGTCTGCTTTAAAGTTTCGCTAGACTTTAATCAGGTGAGTCAAGGTGAATCAGTAGAGCCACTGCTCCATCTCCCCTTATTAAGGCAGCACATCGGCTCTCTTGAGCCAAACTGAAACTCTTGAGACTTCTTTCAAGTTGGTAATATTTTTATAGTGCTAGTATAGACTACATAGTTATAGATTTTAATTGACATAAAAATCGGTTTTATACTTACACTAAGAAAATGGTCGGTTTTTCATGATTATTACTTGTTACCCGCTACAGTTTGAGAGGAAAAGTCAGTAATAGCGCTTCAGGTATTGACCTGACTTGTTGTTGATTGTACCAGTAATTTTAAGTTACTGTTTAGATAAAGTCATTTTTGATAAGGTTGGGTAGGGGCAGGGATAGGGTGTAATAGGACAAAAATATTCCTACGTTAAAACGAAGTTGCCGGCAAGCGCTTGTGATTATACAATTTTGTTAGGGTGTAGATATTTAACAAAATAAACCTGCTAACTATTCGCTGTGTAAATACTAACCATATTTTGTTTAGGGTCTGATCACCTCCTACAGATAATTTATGGATAGGTTATATAAATATAAATAAATAAATAATTGCATACAGACACACCAATTATCTAGCCCTAGTTTGATGAAGAACTTGTGTTATGGATACTAGATAACGGATAAATATACATAAATACTTTATTTTTGTAAATACAAACATAATATACATATTAAAAACCCAGACCAAGACAAATATACATGTTCATGCACACAAATATTTGTCTTGTCCGGGGATCGAACCCGGGACAGGTAGTCAAAATCAATATGATAGATCATTTGACAGTTGTAATATGAAAAATATGTCAACTTATATTCCAAATAATAAAAGTTATCCAGAACTTATCAGTCAGTGGTGAAAGCGGCCCTTAGTGGCTTATATTTAAATTAAAGTTATTTAATATTGCAAAATCGACATTATTTTTGTGATACATATGTGAGGCAGTGGCATTCGAAATTCTCCGAATGGGGCGATACCAATCTGGTCAGGTTCAACCCCTCAAAGACCCAGGCGTGTCTTTTACCGCTAAAAGGAGTCCTTTCAACCCGACACCTTCTTTCCGAGATGTATCTGTGCCGATTACTGACCATCTTGAGCTTCTAGGTATATCATTGTCACCAACTCTCAATTTTGGGACATTCATTGAGAGTAAAGCTCAATTAGCACCCGAAAAGCTTGGCGTTCTTGCAAAGGTGAGAAAGTACTTCACACCGGAACAGTTGCTCAATCTATACCAAGCGCAAGTTCGATCGTGTATGGAGTACTGTTCTCATCTTTGGGATGGTTCCGCCCAATACCAGCTCCAGACGCTTGAGTCCATTGAGCGGAGGGCCAAAAAGCTCATTGGCAACAATGACCTCTTTCATAATAAGCTCAAACGCCTTGAGCATAGGCGAAAGGTTGCAAGTTTATCGGTTTTGTATCGGATACATTTCGGTGAGTGTGCGGCTGAGTTGCACAGCCTAATTCCACCTTCTTCCTTCTTCCATCGGACAACCAGACATACAAATGCGCCACCGCTTTATGGTTGCAAAACGTTATTGTACTAAACGTTTTGCGTCAAATTTTATCGTCCGTACTGCCAGAGAGTGGAATGCTTTGCCAGAGTCTGTGTTTCCTGATACTTACAATTTGGGGGTCTTCAAGTCGCGTGTGAATAGGTATCTTCTAGGCAAGCGCGTTTCATCTTAGATCGCATCATCGCTTACCATCAGGCGAGATAGCGGTCAAGCGCAAACCTATACACAATAAAAATAAAAAAAATATAAATATGTGTGATACAGTCTATTTTAACATTAGTATTACTATTTATGCTAGTAGTTGATCATTCTTTAGTTTCTTCATATTCATGAGAATGTGTGTGAAGAGGCATGATGATTGTGCGAATAAAAAAATGCAGTCTGAACATGCTTTTAAATTATCATTTTTAAGTAACAAAAATGGCATAGTAGACTGGGCGTATTTTATTTACAAATTACTAACTGATAATCTAAGATTTTTGTAGGTAAATGAGAAAGTAGAGAAGAGTAAAATCTTTGAATTGAACCCTTCTTCTATACAACTTTCGCATATGTTAGATGTTGGGTGGGCTCTAAAAAAAAAGCAGTACTTGAATACCTTAAAATAATAATAATAAAAATCGAAATCTTGAAATAAAAGCCAACCAGCATTTCAGAGACATCTGTGGTTACTAAAGCCAAGTAGTCAAAATTAGCATTTACTTTTTTTTGGTATGTGCCTATGTAAAATCCTTTTGACAAACAAAAACAACCTCCTGACGATAGTTCAGAGCAACGGGACTCGAACACAATATTTATAAGAAGTAAATATGTACTTACCGCTTGTCTTTATGATTTGACTTGAGTCTGCTTGTGACCACAGCTGTAGCAACACAGCCGAAACGTCAAGCTACGTACATATGTACTTCATAATAAATGTCGCGTTTGAGTCCCGTTGCTCTGAGCTATTATTATAATGGACCACGAAAGTAAAAATCTTATACTTCTAGACGATATTGCAATAAGGTCCTTGGCCGAGCCCGTGGCGCAGTGGCTCGCGCGCTCGGCCTGTGATTGTTGAGGTTAAGCAACTTTCGCAATGGTCGGTCTCGGGATGGGTGATCAAAAATTTACTAATTCGAGCTCCTCCGTGCTTCGGAAGGCACGTTAAGCCGTTGGTTGCATTTGCAGTCGTTAAAACCCACCAATCCGCATTGGGCCCGCGTGGTGGGTTATGGCCCGTTCTCCTTATCCATCCATAAGGAAGGCCAGTGCCCTAGCAGTGGGGATCTTAAAAATGGCTGATTACGACGATTTATCATTGCACAAATCAAGCAATAATGATCTCTACACCACATACGAATTAAGCCCACTTTCCTGCACATGTTATAATCATCAGTGTCCCTTATACAGGACGGATTTCCTGCAGAAATGGTTCACAGTGCTACCGGAAGTGGCGTATATAAACATACATGCCTGTTATATATACAATTGCAACAGTTGGGTGAGGGAATATACAAAGTTTCATGAAGCTATATTGGCTCCTTTGAGGGTAAGTTGATCTAAAAAAAATATCTGTGTCGTTACGTTAGAGGTCATTATTATCTGCACTATATTGTATAGTAGACAAAAAGTGTGATTAAACACAAAAATTCTCGATGTTATTGTATTTTGCCATGACATAAAAATTTTGTAATACATTTTTAATAGAAATAAGGCTCATTAGCTCAGTTGTTAGAGCAGTGGGTCTATATACCATATCATATATTGGGATACCCAAAGGTCGCAGGTTCGAGTCCTGTCCGAGAATAACTTGTGACCAAGTCGATTTTTCCCAATATTTTTCTATTAAAAATGTATCATAAGTATAAAAAAAGCATTGAAAAGGCAAAACTGAAAATATAATTACTTACTTAAAAATTTGTTTTTCTTGAAAATGGTTGCATCTGTGATGCTTTAGTTTAGGTAGAATAAAATAATTATTTGCCGTTATAATCAATCGGTCAAATTATAGCAGTTTTTATGGTTTCTTAAAAAAATGTGTGCTCATGACTTCATCAGCTGGCCCAAATTCCATACAAATTTTAGCATATCCTTTATTATTTATTCTCCTCATTATTATTTCAGGGCAACCGCAAGCTAATATTCATAGATAACCACAGTCGTCTAAGCGAATACGTAGACGTGGAACAGCAGAAGTTGCCTGGAGCCACTTTAGCTTTGGAAGAAGATCTGAAAGTGTTCAACAACGCTTTGAAGCTATCGCATAAGGACACCAAAGTTGCTATTAAGGTAATTTGAACTTAGTGCAGTTGGGTTAGGTCTTATTTTGGAGATACCTAAGATAGTTCCCTAGTGTTCGAGGTTTCCGGGAGCGGTGGACTTCCATCTTTAGTCTTATCAATAGTTAACATCAGGTATGATGAAGGTTAAGCGTCTCCCTGCTGCTCATAAAAAAAATACCAGGAGTCGCATTTAAGAATCATTCAAAATTGTTGTGCGAATTAAAATTCACCGATTTCCATTTTGTCATATTTTTTAATCATTCGAATATGGTGTTGCCGTTTTCTAAAACTCCTTTGACATAATTTCATTTCACGCAGAATATTGAAAACCAAAATCACGTGAAACGAACCGTTTTTAGGTTGTCAAACTATCCGTCAAGTCAATGTCAATTTGAAAATGACATTAAGTGCTAAGCGTCAGACTTTCTATCGCTTGAATCAAAAAAGAGTGATCGGGACCGCTCGTTGCAAATTCGTATGCAAATCGGAGTTAAAAAATACGGTTTTTATTATTCAAATGCGAATCTGTATGAGAATAGTAATTCGAGTAATTAAAAAAAATCGTCTCCTTCTAGTTGATAACCTAACTCTGTTGCTAACAGATTTTGATTGAAATTGATTGAAAGTGCAGTTACATTATTGCTTTAGTAAGATAGTTGTCACATTGATTTGTTCTAAAGCAGCAATGTGACTGCACTTTCAATCAAAAGTTGATAGAAACAAGTTACATAATTCAAGGTCTTATACGCACACCTATTTTATTTTTCTTTGAAAGCGCTGTTTTATAAAAAAAAACAAATATACTAAAACCACTCGGCTTAGCATTTTACTAATAAATAAATAAATAATTGCATACAACACACCAATTATCTAGCCCACGTTAAGTGTCATGAAGAACTTGTGTTATGAATACTAGATAACGGATTAACATAATTATATACTTTTTTTTGTAAATATATACATAATATACATATTAAACACCCAGACCAAGACAAATAGACATGTTCATGCACACAAATATTTGTCTTTTCCGGGAAAGGGACCTCTGGCGCAGAAGGCGGGCTTAGTACCCCTGCGCCAAACAGGTCGTCACATAAGTTGTTAACAATATTTTCATAAGACATTTTTCACAGGTTGGCCCCACAGCTCTTCAGATAACATCAGTAGAAAAGACAAAAGTGTTGGGTCTCCCAGTGTTGTTGAATGATGTCTATTACGCCTCGGAAATTGATGAAGTAAGTGACTGTTATATGTTTCACTAGCGGCCGCCCGCGGTTTTACCCGCTTGATTCTCGTTCTCGTGGAAATATCGGGATAAAAAGTATCTATGTTTTAGTCCAGGCAATCTATTATCTCTGTGTCAAATTCCACCCAAATCCGTTCAGTAGTTTTGGTGGCTAGCTACCACCATCTTATCTGACGCCATAACAACAATGTTTTCAGCATTGTTGTGTTCCGGCAGTGTCAGATAAGATACCCAGTTCCTCAGTGGCTGAGGATTCCGGGAGAGGCTCGCTTCCATCTTCAGCCTTATCAATACTTAACATCAGGTATGATGAAGGCTAAGAGTATCACCGTCTTTCATAAAAATACAAAAATAACAAACTGACATACATCGCATTGTGCAAATTAGTATGATTATTATATTCTTTACTGGTAGCCTCCAAGAAACATCGGGATAAAATATATCCTTTATTTTAATCTAGGCTATGAACTATTTGCTTGCCAAATTTCATCCAAATCCGTTCAGCCGTTTTCTGCATGATTGAGTAACAAACATACAAACTTAACATTTATAGTACAATACGACTGTCTTCTAGCCAACCTAGATGGTAAAATAATAGATGACTCAAAGTGCAACAAAAGCAAATATACAAGGCGAATCACCTGTATGTATGCTTACTGTTCCAAATTTTACTTTCCTTTTCCTTTTTACTATGTTATTTTATTTATTTATTTTATTTTTATTTTTATAATTTGGGACATTAAACAGTTATATGCTAAGTAATATTAACTAAAATTAAAATACATCATTTGTATACCAGCATATAACCCACACCAATGTCCACGAAATAAAAAAAAAATTGTATGGGAAAGTAAAAAAAAAAATTTAATAATTATATGCCTTTCGAATGTTTTACATGGTCTGATTAAAACCCTAAAGTCATGGAATATAATAAAAACACGATAAACAAACATAAATAAATACATATACCTCTCTCTTTCCTCCACAGGTATGCCTAGTGGACGACAATCAGTTCTCCCTTTCCATCATTAACGAAGCCACGCCTCTAAGTTTCATACATAATGACTGTGATAACATAGTGCAGTCGATCATACATATACGGAATAGATGGGAGCTGAGTCAACCGGTAAGTGAATTTGCGTTTTATTGGTAAACAAATTAGGTTCAAAATGCTCTGGTTTGTAAATGATTGTGTAAGTCCATGAATATGGATATTATTATATTCATATGGAGTCATTAGGTTCAAATTACCTTTATGTCTGATGTTCAGTGATCGGAAAATCGAATGCATACTTACCTTAAGTTAGTTTTTTGCTAGGAAATTATAGAAGCGGCTTCTTAAATACATATACATGTTTTTTTAATATAAATACCGGGATTCCATAAACTTTCGATATTTATCGGAAACGATGCATTCGTAGCAAAAAAAATAAGATATTTTCAGCCCCCGTACGTTACGCATAAACAATAATAAAAAAAACCAATTGACGTAATAAAAAAACCAAAAAAAAGTGCTCACAATTTTCCAAGTCGCGTTTCCATAGTAATTTCACTCGAAAATTCGGCTAAGTCGTTGGCCCATACTGAACTGAACAAAATCTGTGTTTTTTTTTCGATCTGAAAGTGCATTCCATAACAGCCAACACCTCAACTTTAGGTATATAAATATGTATCTGATTATCCGATCCCTGCTGATGTTATTTTCATTTTCCCTTAAAAATCTCTTCTTTAAGATGCGTCCAAAAGTGTTAAAGAAGACATTTAAATAAAATAAATAGACGACAATTTATTTCTCATTGCCATTTTTATACTTATGACAAATTTTAAATAGAAAAATATTGGGTAAAACAACTCGGCCACAAGTGAATTCTCAGATGGGAATCGAACCCACGACCCACTTTGGAAATTCGGTCCAATGCTCTAACCACTGAGCTACCGAGACTGAGTCCCATATGAGAATCAACTTGTGGCCGAGTTGCTTTTTCCAATATCTCACTGATTTTGAATGATACGAGTGGTTTTTTTTACATAAAAATAATAAACATCGTTGGAGGATAACAAATAAAATAAAATAAAATAAATACGAGCTGTCTTTTTTATTGGCTAATGAATCTGGCAGATTTCTAATATAAACTTTCTACGACAACAAAAACACTTTTGTCAGAAGATTACACTCCTAATAAAATTCTGCAATATTCAGTAACAGTCCATTAAAAGGTCCGTCCCAAAGATGTGACATGAACGTTACTCAACATGGCTTTGCCATGCAAACCTAGGCTCTGGCGACCCTAACTTGAGAACCGCTGCCACTTACATGATTTTTCAACAGATAAAAATGTTTATTTAATTGACATCGATGCTATAAAGACAAATATAATGTAAGGGATTATTTTTTACTGACAATTTGATAAAACTTACAAAATATAGACGCTGATTTTGTCACAAATATATTATTTTTATAAATTGACTGGCTGAAATATAAACTTGAGATGATAAAATAACATAGAATACTTTCATCTGAAGATTGCGATGCCATTATAAGAAAAGAAAAAATCATCATGATTCAGTATCATGAAGTTTTTTCTTTACATACGTTTAAATTACGTTAAGTATACAAAGGTGAAATAACATAAAAGCTTTCGCCTGAAGATTACAAAGCCTCAATAAATCTCTCCAGGATTCAGTAACTGTCCACCAAAAGATCCGTCCCAAAGATGTGCCTGGGACTTTACTAAACATGGCTTTATTGAACTTGGGCTCTTGCGACCCCAACTTGAGGACCGCTGCATACAACCAGCTGTGCGCTTTGACTGCAACCTTCCACCTGAAGATCGAAGGGCAGCTGTTGGAGACGTCAGGTAAGAAGTATTGTGGTGTTCGTAAGCATTTAGAATAAAAGGAACACCAGACTTCGATACTTAATTCACTTTACATACCGACTGTCGATTATCTAAAGGAAAAACGTCTTCGTTATTATAATACTCACACAAACGCTGCGGAACGCGAAAGTCAAACAACACGATATTTGTCTCTCTCTCTTACTGTAGTAGAATATGGCGATCCTTATCGTTTCGCCATTTCGCGCGAAATTCGCCTTTCCCAAAGTCCGTCATCGCGTCAATCAGTCTGAAAACGACGTTACAACTGTTTTTTTCTATTAAAATAATCAAATACTACAACGAGTTCGTATTGCGATGCTGGTGTATCACATTTCTTAATTTTTTCATCAGTAGTATTCCTGGGCTCATGTGACCTCAACTTAACCTAGACTCGTGTGACCTCAACTTAACCTAGACTCGTGTGACCTCAACTTAAGAGTTTCTTTTTTTCTAGGTCTGTGCATTCCGTCAAATAACACGATCTTCATCAAGTCTGTGAGCGAGAAGCTAGCGCACAACGAACCACACTTGACGCTGGAGTTTCTTGAAGAGTGTATACAGGTAAAAACTATCTCTAACCCCAAACGCATATACCGCCTCCGTTCCGTTCCGTCCGTCATGGGTAAAAACATACATACTACGAAATATACAAAATTAACGGTAACCTTTTAAGCACGCATGATTTCTAATAGCCCTTTATATCAAATTTCCATCAAGTCAAATAAGTATGTTGTTAGACATAAAGGACTTTAGGCACACCTAACCTAACCTAAAATTTCTGTTTAATTTAAAATATAGTCATAGTGTAGTGTGTGTACCTACTAATACCTATTTACTTACAAACACTCATCTCTCCCTAGTATATAAGATTGGCGCAAGCCTTAATTAATCTCTTTTATAATCGCAGTCAGATCTATCATTTACTATTCCCGAACCGTCATCATTGCAATAGATAATATTCATCATTTTATAGAATCACTAGCGGCCGCTCGCGGTTTCGCCCACGTGGTTCCCGTTCCCGTGGGAGTATCGGGATAAAAGTATCTCTATGTTCATAACCAGGCTATCTACTATCTGTGTACCAAATTTCATCCAAATCCATTCAGTAGTTCCGAAGCCTATTCAATGCAAACAAAAAAAAGAATCAAATATTTCCTCTTTATAATATTCGTATCGATTTATTTTGGGAGCTATTTATGTTTGAATATTTTTAAAGAAAAGCCGAAATGGACGCAGTCGTACGCAACAAAACGCTTTTGGCAGTTGAATGACAGTAAGAATGACAGTTGAACTAATTTTTAACCAACTTCAAAAAAGGAGGAGGTTATCAATTCGTCTGTATGTTTTTTTTGTTTGTGGTCATTTAGGAATCGATTTGAATAATATTTTTTTTGTTTGAAACGGTATACTGTCAAGTCGGTGCCATTGTCATCAAGACAGGATCTGATGATGGGATCCTGGGGAAGTCCAGGGAACTCTTCAAATGTTATAGGCACACCTACATCGATTTCGGTGTTTTCTTATGTAACTCGTGCATTTGCTTCCATTAAGTACTATTTGGTGGAGTGGAACGGATTATGGAGACCACACGTGGTCATCGGAACTATTAAATACTAAGTATATCACGGGTTCGATATGATTCCTAAGCAATTGTGCTCCTCACGATGGACATGGTAAAAAAGTACTAAGCTTATCTAACAAAAAAAAAATTTAAAAAAAAAACTGACTCCGAAAAAGAAAATATAAAAATATAAACCAAAAAATACCAAACAAATAAAACTCCATAATTACAACAGAAACCGACTTTAAAATATACTTTTTGGAGTCGATGCCAGCCATTGCTCAATGGTGCATTCTACATTGCACTTCAACTTATAGGTAAGTGCCTACGTTCAGTTTTTTTCTGAACTCTGAAATGTTCTGACTCCAAAAATTGTACTTTGAAGACGGTTTCGGACGTTAAAGACGTCAATAAAGTTAGCTGTCAACCCATTGAATGAGGGCGGCTCTTATGCAGGTTCACTGCCTAATCTTACGAGTAGCATATCCCTGTCAACTCGCGGTCTATGGTTTATTTGGTTCTGTGGTAATAAAAAATATTTATCGAAGAACACGACCATCATTACCATTATAATACCAAAGGATTTTCTTTCCAGGGTTTCAGAGGCTCGTCAATAGAACTGAAGCATTTGTGCTTAGAGTATATGACGCCGTGGCTCGCTAACTTAGTGAGGTATAGTGAAAAGTAGTGTTTGTTATAAGATATATTATGTTGAGGAGCTCTGTTTAGTAGTTTAGATTGTTGAGGTTCGGTAACTTTCGCAATGGTCGGTCACGGGATGGGTGACAAAAAAAATTCTATCTCGAGCTCCTCCGTGCTTCGGAAGGCGTGTTAAGCCGTTGGTCCCGGTTGCATTTGCAGTCGTTAAAACCCACCATCCGCATTGGGCCCGCGTAGTGGGTCATGGCCCACTCTTTTTATCCATCCATAAGGAAAGTCAGTTCCCCAGCAGTGGGGATAAAAAATAACTACATAGTCTTGTTTGGATCATGTCGTCGTTGGTTCGATTCCCACAAGACACAAATATTTTATACTAGTTCCCGTTACTGTGGGATTAGAAAGGATAATCTATATACTTAATTCAGGTTCGCAAAATTTGTGACGACTCGATAGGGACTTTGGCGCGTAGTACGCGGCCGAGTAAGGTATCAAATTAAAGGTACTCGAGTCTATTTGTTCCGAAAACTATAAAATATACAAAATGTTAAACGTGATGATCACAAACTGCAATTAAAGATTTTCGCATAATTTGGAATTTTTCGTCGATCGACGAACCCGAGTATCGGGTTGTAACCGCCCTAGTTTTATACTAGTTCCCGTTACTGTGGGATAAGAATGAATAATATCTTTTAATCAGACTATAAACTAGGTGTATGCCAAATTTTATACCAAATCCAGAAGTATAATACTTACTCCACATACATATATCGAGATAGACGAAAAGAGCGCTTCAAACTGCATGAGAATATAGCGTGTCGCATTTCTCGCACCTACGATGACGTCACGAGCGAGACTTAGTGATGTGGAATTGTTATTGACGAGCTCTTGCAAGAAAGCACTGTACAATTAACCATTTTCGCTTCTGAGTGACGCGTGTTTTCATGACAATCGTCTCAAGTGGACTGATTTAGGTCGGAAAACTTTGAACGTGGATCAAACTTTTGGCACGCTATGTAGGTTCACTTTTACCATCTATCTCGAATAGGTCTGTGACTTATTCTATCAGAATGTATGGAGCAGCTGATTTTATCCGCTATTCCATTGCTGGTTCCATAGTAAAAGTTATTCATATTAAAGGGTACTTCCACTCCCTAAAGTTACTCGGGGTACTATTAGGACCTCTTATTTCTGAATATTGCTCTAAAACCATCCCTTTTTCTTTGAAGATGAGCAAAAAGATGTACTGATACGAGTACCCCTATTACGAGTTTGCTTAACATGACATTTACAGGACTCGTGAGCGTAGACTATCGGATACACTGCTCATGTCGGTAAAACAGTCGCTAAATATGAAAGAGACAGAGCTACATTTTACGTTAACGTTTATTGTAACGTCAAGTTTGCCAAACTCGTAATAAGCCTACAGTTCAGAAAACTGCCTGTAATTTAAGTGATCAAAATTAATTAAAAAAAATGGTTTTAAATTAAAAAAAAAATATTTCCTTATCTCCCAGATTCTGCAAACCCTCAGACGAATCCCGCCGCCAGAAGCAAGTAGCCCAAATCCTTGAGAAGCTGATAACCCTCACGATAGAGGAGACAGAGATGTACCCTTCAGTTCAGGCCAAGATCTGGGGATCGATTGGACAGGTGCCAGAACTCATAGATATGGTGCTAGATAGTTTTATACAAAGGAGTGTGAATTCAGGTAAGTTCATAGTTACTCGTAGATAATGATTTTTATTGACCAATAAGTAGTACCTACCTATATTGTGTGTACTTCTTTCAGCCAAGAGAGAGATTATTTTATTTATTTTATTTTTATTTTATTTTCTTTGGGAAGTTTACAGCAGTATTTACAAATTAGGTAAATAAGCTAGCACTGAAAGCTAACTACAACCTTCCACAGATAAAAGCTATGTAGTTACATAATGGTAAGTGAAATTAACAGATAAATAAGCATTTGAAGATAGAAAAAAAAAATATTTAAGCATTACTTTATGGTAATTCTTATCTGTAGCACCAAGCAAAGGAGCGGAGCTCGCTCTCTGCGTCTGAATTTCCGAGTTCGTATAATTCGTAAATCTCAAAGCCAGAGAAAAGGCACCTTTTGGTTTAACTGATTCTATCGTAGATGCTATCTTGCCCTCGGGATTCGGATCAAGGTTTAAACCCATCAACATAAATAAAATGGAGTAACATTTTCTTGTAAAATATTAACGGCCGCCCGCGGTTTCTCCTGCGTGGTGCCCGTTCCCGTGGGAATATCGGGATTCTCCGTCTTTTCAACTCTTTGCAAGAATCATCATAATCTGATCAATGATTTCGGAACGCATAGACAACAAACATAAAAACCTTTATTTTTAACCGTCTTAAAAAAAGACCGATTACTCGAACACGGCTGAACCGATCGAAATGATTTAAACGTTTTAACATGACATGAGGTTTGGTCCAATTTTTGATATTTCGAAATCGGAGAAAACTGTCGTTTTCGTTACTAGATTTTGTTTTATTTATTATTACCACACACAGAAATACACTAAATATTTTACAAAAAAGTACTATGTAAACCACTTAGGTTCGTGAATAGTACATACACGTATACAATAAGAAGTCATGTGTTATTTTATACAATTACTAGCTTTCCGCCCGCGGCTTCGCCCTCGTGGACTACACGACTTATGCTATTGTGGGTTATCCATAAGAGATAAACATTTACCACCGCGGAGTTTTCTGTAGACCTTTTCAAGATGTACAAATACTTAGTACATTATTTTGACAAATCTCGTAGGGTTCAGCCTGCGTTTGCAATGTAAGCGGAAAAAATGTAATCATTTACGACATCTCATTAGATGCCTCAAAAATTACAGTATTTCTCTACTCTATATTGAAGGTTATTATACATATAAACCTTCCTCTGGAATCACTCTATCTATATAAAAAAAAACCGCATCAAAATCCGTTGCGTAGTTTTAAAGAAGTAAGCATACATAGGGACAGACAGCGGGATGCTTTGCTTTATACTATGTAGTGATTCTAATGGCAAATGAAACTTAAATGTTAAGGTATAACAGTGTTTTGTCAGTAAACAAATTTCATGATAATATAGACAAAAAATACTCTTGACAAATAAATGACATAATACTTTATAGACTCATTTTGTGTAGGTAAGTACGGGACTTATTAATCATAATAATAAAACACTTTATTGCACATAATAAGAACTCAAAGAAAGCAAAAACGGACAGTAAAAGGCAATACACAAAAGGCGGCCTTATTGCAAGATAGCAATTTCTTCCAGGCAACCTTGAGTAGTAAAGAAATAAGAGGAAGAGAATAAAAGGGAGAAAAGGGGGGAGTGGTGCAATTAAATATTGAACATTAAAAATAATTATACTTTAGAATGAATATTCTATTTAATTTTTATTTTTATTTAATTTTATTTACTTTGGAAGTTTACAGCAGTATTTACAAATTAGGTAAATAAGCAAGCACTTAAAAGCTAATTACAAACTTCCACAGATAAAAGCTATGTAGTTACATAATGGTAAGTGAAATAAGCATTTGAAGATAGAAAAAAAAAATGATATAAAACAATTCAAGCATTACTTAAGCTGTTGAAAAGCAGTGTATCCATCCATCATCAATTTACGAAAATAAACATATAGTAGGAATGGGAAAGGAAAAATGAGATTAAATATGAGAAAGGAAATGTGTTTTGACTTGATCGCTTAATGATTATTTATATAGATGTCACCTCCTACAGGACTCGGCTCACCCATGGTGGAAATAATGGCTGACACCGCAGTAGCTCTAGCTTCAGCTAACGTGCAATTGGTCTCCAAAAAGATCATAGGACGGATGTGCCGGGTCAGTATAATGATGTATACCTATTATTGATGTATTTTTAGTACTTTTTATGGGACAGAGAACGTAAGAAAAAGGTTAGAGGAACATGTCACACGTTTAGTATTACATCTCACCTGTACAAAGCAAAGTATTTATTAAGTCAATGGAATAAACGTCAGGATGACAGCATCTGTCATTTTTAATATTAGTAAATTAGAATATTCCACCTAATAACCTAACAACGTATGTAACACCTTTGTATATTATATAACAAGATGCAGTTAATAAATATTAATGTGTAGAAGTTTTTAATGATGTTAAAATGTAAACCGTATATTTGGTGGGATCTTGCGTTAGCTCTTGTATTACATAATGGAGTTTCACATTCAAATTGGTCACACTGTGCGTTGTAGCTATTTCTCACTGATACTCACTCAAATTATGATGTTGTAAAATGTTTATTTTGCATTGATTGCTGCACTTATTTCTTTTTTGACCCACTTTTTTATTACCTATATTATATCTTACGTTGAAACTTTGAAACACACGGTGGCGGGTTTAACCCCGTGTTGAACAATGCAATTGTTATAATCTTTTTGATTAATTATAAATGGTTCCAAAAAATTCATCTTGGATTGAAAAGAAATATATTTTATAATAATATATATAAATATAAGTAATATAATAAATATATTTTTTCATAACAATGAAATTAAAATCCGAAATGCTAACGAGGTCACGAGCATATCTAACGCTAGTTAACGTCTAGAATAAAATTAACCTTTTTTGGCATTTTATAAAAAAAACCTTTACGAAGAACTCGATTTTATTTTGTTTTCTTTTTTATTACCTAAAGTAAGAGCCATCGATATTTCCCACAGGCGTTAACCAAACTGCCAAATAATATCCTGAGTCCCGTTACCCCAGCCACTGTGAGTTTTAATTTTATTTCATAATTTTTATTTACTATTTTTTATTTTATTTTTAGTTTTTACTCCTGCTTTATTATGTTATGATTTATTGTAATGGTGCATCCACACCGCAGCAAATTTTTGTGGATCAACATTGTGCAACGCGGTAACATGCGATAACAATCAGCAACAACACGGCAACATATACAAACTTTTTGTTGACGGATTTAGCTCAGTAACATTTGAAAACGTTGGGTAACAAAAGTAACTGCGGTGTGGATGCACCATAAGAAGTTGTGTTAATGCAATTAAAAAAGTAACACACACAACACAACAGAATATGTAGATTTTTGAGGAGAGATTGGGAGAAAAAGAGAGCGGGAAGGAAGGAAGAAAAAGTTCAGAATATTTTATTTACACATGAGGGTAGACAACTACTTAGACTTGGAAAAGATCATAACTATCGGCCGTGGTCACGGGCTGATGTGACTGGCTCAGCCCGTGACCACGGCCGATGTAACTTGGCCGAAACGTCGGGAAAATTAGGTAGGTGAAATACCTATCACGCGTTTAATACCCGTTTCAATTTTTTAATAATTATAATGCAACGCGAAAGTTTAAAAGTGTATAAATTCATAACTCCCCAAATGGCCATAAAAATGCTGATGCAAGAACACGGATGAGACAACGTAGGTTATAAACGAATAGACCGATTTTGGTGCGTTTTTCTGTTTGTAAGCTGGCGTGATCGAGTTGGTTTTTAGCTATTATCTATGAATATCTGTTCAGCCGTTTGAAGATTATCAGCTTATTTCCTACTTTCATTTGCCAAATGCAACGCGACAGCAACCATCTCGATTATGTCAGCTTTGAAATAAAAAAACCGCATCAAAATTGGTCCATTCGTTTAAAAGCAACGTTATCTCAAACAGACATAGTCTCAGATTTATCAACTTTCGTGAGTTGTAACGCCAGCAGTTTCCAGGTGATTGATTAGACTTGCTATGATCATTTTTAGATCCGGGTGTCGCAAAGTATGACACTGAAAACGCACTAACTTTTTATAGACAATGGTATCTTGGCGTCTTCGCTGCACGCTCGCATTTTTTATCACAGTTCTAACGGTCTAACGATCATGACCTCTTCACTTTTTGAGACAGAGTGAGAGGGAGAGTGAAAGCTTAAAATTTACACAAAAGGCCATACAAAACATACAATCCAAATCCTGCTCTGTCAGTATTCATGTTCGTAAGTTGTAACGCCAGCAGTTTCCAGGTGGTCGACAAGACTTGCCACGCGCCCACCGCGATGCTCGAGCAGCACATGATGTGGGATGATATCGCGATACTGGCCCGGTACTTGGTGAGTTCTGTACCTGCATACGTAAACATACATAACTTTACACGTAATATATCCCTTATATGGTAGGCAGAGAATCAAAGGCGCAGCTTGAAAAATGCGAACAAAAATGTATTTAATTCGTCATTTGCTACCAGGCCACCGGTGTCCAGAGAACATTGGAACATTTGAAGCGCTTATGGCTGCGCTTGACAGACTCACCTTAATCGATCACGTTTGTTAAGCAAAGTTCACCCCGGTCAGGTGTCCGATGGGTGACCGTAAAGTGGCATCATAACTGAGCGCTTCCGTGCTTCGGGTCGGTCCCAAATGTTGTCATTTGATTACAGTCGTTAAGCCAAGTCAGAAGCCTTATAGGCGACTTGATAACTTCTCACACCAGAGGTTGCCACTAATCCTCACTCAAGAAGAAGAAGATTAGAACATCTATTGTGTCTCATAACCCGGGGACTGAGAGGTTAACAACACTCTCATAACATTAAGTGGCATTGGTCGGTTTTAACATGTTGATATATATTGTGTTAGTTTAAAATGTGAACATGTTAAATGAAACGGACTTGTTAAATTTAAGCTGTTACAAGCACTTGTGAACGTCAAAGTAGCTACGCAATAAGTTCGCCGGTCGATTTGTCGAAGGCGGATTGTAGAATTCGCTGTTTTACAAAATGCCTAGGCAGATTGTAAACAAATACAAAATCTGATTTGTTGATTGAATTGTTATGATTCCCAATTTGGATTAGAAGACTTTCTAGGTTATTGTTAGGTGACCAGGTGCTATAATATAGCGAGCTGGTGCAACGAGCAAGCCACAATCAGGCTTTTAAAATCATGTTTTACAATCTGCCTAGATATCTTGTAAAACGGCGAATTCTACAATTCGCCTTCGACAGATCAGTCGTTCGATTTTTGAAGGTTAATTAATCATTAAATTAATCGCTTTTTTAGGGTTTCGTAGCCTAACGGCAAAAAACGAAACCCTTATAGATTCGCCTAAATCGATCTATGTCACAGCCACTTTATTCAAAAAATATGAGGATTACACAGTTGAAACTTGGTAGGTAGATGTATTCTGTAAACCGCTTTACGGTTTTTACACAAAAATAAAAAATATATTAATTAAGGGGGGCTCCCCATACATGGAACTGACACTGAAATTGTTTTTTTCATCAAACCTATACGTGTGGGGTATCTATAGATAGGTCTTTAAAATTACTTTGAGAAAAAACTGTTTTAGGTATTAAAACTGTTTTAGGGACTCAAAGCCAACCGTTTGAATAATGTAGATATGTTTGAATGGTTAGAGCATTGGACCGGATTTCCAAAGGTCGTGGGTTCGATTCCCATCTGAGAATTCACTTGTGGCCGAGTTAATTTTTTCCAATATTTTTCTATTTGAAGAAAATTTTCGAGAAGTGGCGAAGAAAAATAATCTAAGAGCATTCAGATTACATATCACAGCATTGTTATTCCATCTCTAGCTGGAGGTCTGCCCTCGACAGTCGACATTGTCATGGAATCAATAGATCTATGTCGTCCCCGTCTTTATTACAGGCTGGAAAAAACAGGGTAGCTGGAGGGAAAGTACCCGAAATATAAATAAGCTTTTACTCAAATTTTGCTCTAAACATTCCTTTATTTTGAAAAATAATTAAACTGCATTCAAAGACCATAAAAGTACAGGCTGTATTTTTTCTCATTTAAGCTGGTCCTATTCCCGGTGCAGGTAAGTCATTTATCAAAAATCTTTGAAGGCAGTTTTACTTAATTTTAAATTCGAATGTTTCCTTTGAGTATTTGCTTACATCAATATTTACAATACTTTCCATCCGACAACTGTCCTTTTTTTCACCCTGTATATCAGTATTATCACAATGCAAACAGTAGAAAACTGTTCGATACGATGCCGATTGAAGCTAGCACATCGAAACGCCCTTCGTATTTTGCATACTTTCTTAGCATAAATAAATTCGACTCTGAGCAATAACAATAGAGTGTAAAATCGCGTAGCGCGTAATTCGAGCGCGGTCCCCGGGGACCGCTTAGTGCCAAAGGGGTGGCGTATTTCGTGCACCTCGATAAAGCTCTGTCGACACATATCTCGCGTAAACGTAGTGTCAGTCACGCTTCTGCGGTCTTATTCACAAACAGTCGGAAACGTTTCCGACAGCGGAATGTAAGCTTTGTCACTGTCAACCACTTCAGAATAGCTTTATCTATTCTGAAGTGGTTGACAGTGACAAAGCGTGGAATTCGAATCCGATTCCGTGTCCGATGGTTTGTGAATCAGCCGGCTGATGTAAGCAGGACAGACTTTGCGAGATAAGTGCCGACAAAAGTCGCGGTGCCTACGCTGGCAGGAGAAATGCCAGTTATTGAAAATGATTATTTATTTATTTTATAAAATTACAAATGATAAAATGGTTACATAATCTCGCAAAACCCAACAAGTGGTTTGACTGCGAGTTTGAAAATTAAGCAAAAACAATTATAAGTACTTATGAAATAAGTATTAAACAGTTATACAAATACATTTTGTTTAAGTAGTGTATAGCGGTATTGAACTTCTCTCGTCGTTAGAATTGAGTCAACGGATTAGACCAGAATTAAAAAGGGTGTTTTTCTGTGTTTGACAGCTTATGTTGTCTTTCAACAACTGCCTGGACGTAGCGGTCCACTTACCGTACCTATTCCACACGGTCGCGTTCCTGGTGTGCTCCGGCGCGGTGTCCATGCGCGCCGCCACCCACGGGCTGGTCATCAACATTATACACTCGCTCTGCACTTGTACCACGCCCAGCTTTTCAGGTGAGTTGACACCCAGCATTCCTGATTCCGGATTGGATCCACATGATGAATTCCCATTATCCTTAAGGTAGGTCTCGCATTTTTTGTACTAACACCCAACATGTAGGCCCGCGTTGTAGGTATACCCCACCATTTTAGTACATTGTTCCAAACTACACCCAACATTCCGCATTGGACCCATATGGTACAAGCATATTGATTCATGGTCCCAGATTAACACTTGTCATTCCGTATAGGGCCCACTTGGTCCCATCCTCCTTGTCTATCCGTTATCTGTATTATCACACTAATTTTGGTAGCCACCGGGGACCTGGCTTAGTAGGAAGGATCAATATTGTGCCATCGGCCCAGTCATAGGAAGTGACCACTACACACATACAAATATAATACTTAGTAACTCCCAGTCACACCTATATTGGTCCCGGCCCGGATCATATTAGGGACCCACAGTTAGCAACCACCCTAGTTAGGATCCACACTGGCAATAACTGGTGCTGGCCTGCAAGTGTAATGCCTATGCATGACGATGAATGTTATCTGTCACTAGATTATTGTATGTATGGTTTGTTCATCTATCACTCGTCGTCGAATATTTCCATATTCACACCCACCATTCCTCGCCGTTGTTGGTTATGGAAATTACCCACGCCCACGCGGTATTTGATGTCCCAACAGCCCTAAGTTAGATCTGTAACTTTCCGTCGCTAAGACCCATCATTTTGCATTGGGCTATGTGGGTCACGCACTTTTGGACGACCCCATTTTGTGACCCACTGTCGACCTCCGTGCTAAAGTGGTACGTACATTGGTTTCAAGGTTTTCCCTGCTCCTGACCTGGGTTCGAATCCCGGTAGGGACAAATGTTTGTATGATGAATACGAGCATTAGTACTTGAGTCGTGGACGTTTATATATATTTGTACACATAAATACTTATGTATGTATTTATATCCGTTACCCTAGTATCCCTTAACACAAGACACTTTGGGGCTAGGTTAATCGGTGTAATCACAGACCTATATGAGATAGACGAAAAGAGCGCTTCAAACTGTATGAGAACCCAGCGTGTCGAATTTATCGTACCTACGATGACGTCAAGAGCGAGATTTAGTGATGTGTAAATGTTATTGACGAGCTCTTGCAAGAAAACACTGCACAATAAACCATTTTCGTTTTTGAGTGACGCGTATTTTCATGGCAATGGTCTCAAATTGACCGACTTAGGTCGTAAAACTTTGACCGTGGGTAAAACTTTTGGCACGTAAGGTACACTTTTACCGTCTATCTTGATATAAGTCTGTGGGTGTGATATAGTGGTGTAGGTTATTAATCGGGTTTAAGATATATTTATTTATATAGCCTGCCATATTGCCCGCCCATTCAATTTACTATCATTGCTCATTTTTCCTATGCACCATGAAATTACAATAATTATGGTTGCATAATATTTTTCCTTTCACAGAGGAGACACAACGCGTCCTCATGCTATCTCTGGACGAGTTCGCCTTACCAAAGTTCTACCAGATGTTCGGGATATCTAAGGTGAAGTCGGCCGCCGTCACCGCCTTCAGGAGCCCTTATAATAGGCACGCCAATGATTGGTAAGTGAGGTTCATGTATATTTCAATTAAATGCTGAAGAATATTCTAATATTCTAATTATTGTTCCGTGCTTAATTAATATATTAGGCCGAGTTTGCGTGTGTTCGTTGCTAATTTTCACTACAACCTCATCAAATCTAGTTGTTATATATGCTTTGCACTTTCTTGAACGTTTGCTCGTGCAACTCCAACGGTAGCCCGACTTGAGATCGCAATGCTTTCCAAATACAAAACCTTTGTGAATAGCCATACGACGACCTCTTGTATTATGCACGAAATTTACTTGTGCATCACCTACTGCCCCTCCTTCTCCACCTGCTGATATATTGCCATCACCAGTTGCAGAGCCATCAAAACCAGTCATTTCCATATTCGAGTCATCTTCGCCGAAATTCGTTTCATCGTTATTTGCACCCTCTTCGTCATCAGCCCACATACTTTCATTGACAAATTCGGGTTCCATTTTCGGTGCCACAGCGTTATTTTCATCTTCGTCCGGTATCGTAACGAATTCCTCTTTCGCCGATCCCGAGGGTCCAGCTTCTAATCTTTTTTTAAGTTTGAATGGGTTTTCTCTTGACCCCAACCAAGCCCGGTGGCTAAGAGAGGATCCACGATGGTCCGAGCTAACCCAGAAGGTGCCTATTCACCCTTGCTTTGAAGGTAGTCGGGTTATAAGTACTCGGAAATGCAGGAGGGAATTCCGCTCCTTTGCTTTGCGCAATATAAAGATGTTAAGTAGCGTTTGGTGCGACATTTTGGAATATCAACCAAGAAAGTAGGGTGGTAGCCCGAGGTGCGTCTGGATCTCCGATGGAAGAAGGGAGATGGCGGTTTGAGCTCATGCTCCTGATCCTGAGCACACTCCGAAGTACAGTCTACAAAGGACCGACAGACAGGCAACTTTGCGGCGTTGAGCTAGGGTGTGAAACTTGCTCTTCACCAGTTCCTTGTCGCCAATTAGCCTATCAGCTCTGCGTTGAATCGTGTCCAGTGCCGCTGTTTGGTATTTCGCTGAGCCTTCCCAGAGGTGATGCAATATTCCATGCAAGAATGTCTGTCTGTTACCCTTGATTACCAGCCCCCCCACCATGAACACCGTTATATCACGCGATATGATAAGGCGCATGATGCTGCTTACGCCGTTAAGATGTGTGTCACTATCCCGTGACACGTTATAGAGCTTCGAGCACTGACCTATATCGAGATAGACTGTGAAAGTGTACCTACCTGGCGTGTCAAGGGTTTGATTTACGGTCAAAGTTTTACGACCCAAGTCAGTCCGATTGAGACTATTGCTATGAAAACTCTCGTCACTTAGAAACGAAAATGGTTAATTGTGCTGTGCTTTCTGGTAGGAGCTCGTCAATAATATTTCCACATCACTAAATCTCGCTCGTGACGTCATGGTATATACGAAAAATTTGACACGCTAGATTCTCATACAGTTTGAAGCGCTCTTTTCGTCTATCTTGATATAAGTCTGTGGCTTCGCATGCCGATAAACGTCGTTCATCCTAGAGCTACTTGACTATAAAGTCTGTTCACCAAATCAAGTTAGCACCGAGATAATTTGCTCGCTTATGATTGGGTGTAGGAATTAGTTTGTTCGTACTCCTCAAGTTCTACCAGATGTTCGGTATATCTAAGATGAAGTCGGCCGCTGTCACAGCTGTCAGGAGCCCTTATAATAGGAACGCAAATGATTAGTAAGTGACGCCTATCTATTTTTAGGGCTACTTGACTATAGTCTGTTCACCGAAACAAACTAGTACTGAGATAATTTGTTCACTTAATGAGTTTGTTCGTACTCCTCAAGTTCTACCAGATGTTCGGCATATCTAAGGTGAAGTCGGCCGCTGTCACAGCTGTCAGGAGCCCTTATAATAGGAACGCCAATGATTAGTAAGTGACGCCTACCTATATTTAGGGCTACTTGACTATAGTCTGTTCACCGAAACAAACTAGTACTGAGATAATTCGCTCACTTAATGAGTATATCTAAAGTGAAGTCAGCCGCTGTCACAGCTTTCAGGAGCCCTTATAATAGGCACGATACACAATATTTTATGTTGATTTGCCCAGCGTATAATTTAAATTTAAGTACATTTAATGTTCTTTTTTTTATCATTGGGAATTTTATTATAAATACGTACACACATAGTGAAACAATTTTTATTATACATTTCTGATTTCGGCGTTTCATCTAATATTAACCTATTTGGGTTACTCTGAAGTCGGGAACTTACATCAGAGGCTTTTTTAAAGAGTCCTAGGTAATAAGTTTCCTAGTATTAAGTCTTAGGCAGTAAGTTCGCCTTACTTGACTATAAAGTCTGTTCACCGAAACAAGTTAGTACCGAGATAATTCGCTCGCTTATGATTGGGTGTAGGCAATGAGTTTGTTCGTACTCCTCAAGTTCAACCAAATGTTCGGGATATCTAAAATGAAGTTGGCCGCTGTCACTGCCTTCAGGAGCCCATATAATAGGCACGCCAATGACTGGTACAGTGCGATTCAAATAGGATGGCGGCTGTGAAGTATGCTGCGAGCGCTGGTGCGCGCAGGTACAATCAAAACGAAAATTATTAGTATCGATTGCAACGTCTTGTCAAACGTGTCTTGTAGCTAAGTAGGTAACATTGTTTTCAACATGAATAACAACTGAAATAAGTACAATTTTTATATTAGGTAAGTAAGTAAATTGTTTTTGAAAATACCTACTTGCTCCTCAAAAATTAAAACGGCTTTTGCTACGGTGTGAAGAGAAAATTAAATATAAATTTGCAAGCCTATAATTTATTTTTTGATATTGGTACAAACATTATTTTTATAATGGGCATACGCCTTCCATAAAAAAAACATCCTCGCTTGTGGAATTAACTGTACGCGGACAGAAACTCGCGAGCGTGTGCAGTGTACGAACGTATTACTCACACTAACACACCGCGATCCGCGGAGGTGAGGGCGGCCGCGGGTGGCGGGCTGCTAGCGTTCTCCCCGCCCTGTAACGCCCCGCTGACACCATAAATTCGCTCCTGCGACGCGACTTTTGACTAACTTCACAGCCGCCTTCCTATTTGAATCGCACTGTAAGTGCGTGTCATCGAATTGTTTTTAATCGCCAGAATGGTATAGTGGTCACAACCACTGGTATCAAACCCAGAGGTCCCGGCTTCGATTCCCATCGGGGAACATATTGTATTCGGTTTGATCGGTCCGTTATTAATATTTAACATCCGTTATGATGAAGGCTATGAGTCTCCCTGGTGTTCATTAAAAAAAGTTCTCCTTTGCCGCTGTGTTGGGTGGTGTATTATCTGTCAAGAAGCGATTAGGATTCTATGTAGATTTCTTAAGTTTAGGATTTTGATGGTTTTTCAAAACCATTTTGTCCTGTCCTATCTTTAATGTTTTGGCATGACTGAAACACATAATCCTAAATTTAAGAAATCTGCAAAGAATTTATTCTAACTTCTGGACAGATGTAGGTACCATTGTAAATACCGAAGCACGTCTGTCTGTTTGTTCGTTGCCCTTAATTTCCAGATAATTTGCAGTCAAAGGCAATTAAATTAAATAAAATATATTTATTTCAGACAAGGTCCATATCAGAATTTAAATAAAATATGTCATAAAAGAAATAAAATCATTATTATAATTAACAATACCAAATTAAAATTAGAATAAGAAAAAAAATCAAATAAAAATAAAATAAAAAATTACAAAATGTCTAAATTAGGTACATTATTAAATTAATAAAAAAAAAATATAAGAATATCAAAAAATTAAGACACACAATATTGCTAGTTTCTTTAGGCAATTCCGAACTCAGCGGCTTACAGCTTTCAGTATAAAATTGATCTTACTAATAAATATGTTGAGGTATGAAATAAAACAGAGAAAAAAACAGTCCTTGGTGAGTGTCCTGCCGGTTCTTCTCGTTACAAAGTTTCCCGACCCATAGGATATTGCGAACTGAGGGCGTAGCAGCCCCTCAAAGTAATATACGTACAACATAGTACTTATTAAGTTTACCATGTTTTATTACGCGATAAAATGTCTTAAATGTGATGAGTAATTATTACCGGCGACGGTACGAAGACGGTATATGCGTTTGGGGTGAGAGGATGTTTGTTTGTTTGTGCAAACCAATGCTGCCATTTATCTAAAAAAAAATCTTCAGGTCCGATTTTGACGCGGTTTTTAGTGATGGGTTCGGGTTTGATTGGTGCATGGTCTTAGATAGGTGTTACGGTTACAACTCACCAGGGGGCGCTGCAGTTAACATTTGTTTGTGCAACACCAAAACTACTAGTCCGATTTTGATGCGGTATTCAGTAATGGGTTTTATGTAGCTCTCTAAAAAGTATGAAATAAAAAGCAAAATTTAAAATGTTTAAAAACGAAAATCGAAAAGGATAAAATAATTTAATGAAAACCCCCGTCTTAATTATCCGTTGGGGGCTGCTGTCACTATTTTAAATTTCAACATAATTATAAATGAGTAAGTATAGAAATAAAATATCTCTTATTATTCACTTTACTATAATTTCTTACTTTTCTACCAACAGTCGATTCGCCGAGCATTCGCACGCTGCGTGCACCGAATCCAACTCTTCGAGCGGTGGCACAATACTCCCCAGCGCTTCATCAACCGTCCCTCTCGCACCCACGCACACGGATAGAGAGAGACTACCTCTACAGTCGCTAGAGACGATAACGGATGCGTTGCTCGAGATCATGGAGGCTTGTATGAGGGATATACCGAATTGCGATTGGTTGGATACTTGGTAAGTAATTAATACAATTTGTAAAAGTTCACTTTTGACAGCCGCCTTTTATATCGAAGTGAAAACTTCTTTAGCGGCGTTGTGCACATCAGAGTTGAATTTTTAGGGATGGGTAAAAAATGTTAAAGTCGCGTCAGGACACGTGACCTGATCGAAAATTAGTAAGACGGAGGGAGAATAGAGCGAGTAGGAGAGGAAGTAATATCCCCCTCTCTTTCAACCGCGCGGCGAAAACGTATGCCTGCTCCTGCTTTTTCGTTTAAGCTGTTTTCACTTCTGCCGCCACTCCCGGAGTGCAACCCGTTGTTTTTGTTATGTGTAGGATCACTAGGAACTAATGGCGCCACCACTGCTGGTACCCAAAATGTGTTTTTGTGTGGCCACCAGTATATAAAGAATGAAATGTCCTATGAAGCCAACTAAAATGGCCCCAATTGTGTACACAAAGCTGGAAAGTTAACGCTCTCGCGTTTTTTTTTTAATATAAAAAAGTACGAAAGTAATAATCAAAAAAATGAAAATTTTCCTAAGTTTCATAGATAAACATCTATCATGTTTATTTTGTAGCGCTCATGGCCGCGCTTGATAGACTGATCGTATTCGATCCCGTTCGAAAAGCAACGTTCGGCCCGGTCAGGTGTCGGATGGGTAACCGTGAAATGGCATTATAATTGAGCGCTTCCGTGCTTCGGAGGGCACGTTAAACCGTCGGTCCCAGCTGTTGTTAGTTGTTAAGCCAAGTAGGCCTGATAAACACTGACACTAGAGGTGGCCACTAATCCTCATACAATAAGAAAGAAAGAAAGATGTTTAAATTTAAAAATAATTATTACGAAAAAAAAAATATTTTTAGCATACCTACTGCATAAGGTTTGCTGTTGGTGCGCGATATTTCAGATGATAATAAGAATCCTATTCACCGCAATAATTATCGAGAGTTTTAATTTTATCTTTGCAGGACTTCGCTGGCGAAAAGTTTTGCGTTCTGCTTCAATCCTGCGTTGCAACCTAGAGCTCTCATAGTCTTTGGATGTATCAGTAAGTTATAGTACATTATTGCAGCGGCCAGCAAAAGAGGCATTGATGGACGAACGTGTACACGTACGAAGCCGAGGCACATATACGTAAGTCCATCAATGCCTAGTTGTGGCCAAATCTTGTATAGTACTTTTCTCATATAATGCGCGGAAATTTTTATTTTTTTTATTTTTTGTTTATTGAAAACCAACAGTGTTACAAATATAATTGACAAAAATTGTGTACACTATAATAGTAAGACCAATTACAGGTTTCCTTAAAAATTTAAGCCAATAACTCAAATACATAGAACAAAAAACAACGACAAAAAAATATCAGCCTAGCTAGTAAACATAGTGTGTGCGTGTGTGTATGTGTGTGTACGTGTATGTATGTGAGTGTGTATGTCTGAATGTATTTCGTAATAGAGTTAAATATTTAACGTAACATAATATGTTAATAGCATAATATTCGTAATAGAGTAAACATGATAACAAGCAAAATTATATAAAAACTTATATGAAAATCCAACAAATATGAACGCAGATGTTGGTTTAAAGTTAAACGATGGCAATCTATATAATACAATATTTATTTCCTATTTCCAATTAATTAATTATAGTCGACTTATCATTGAAAAAATATTTAATTGTTACCGTACTGATCATTTATTTTTTATGTAAGTATATTATGTCAACTTTGATTTTAATTTGTATTATATCTATCTATATATCCAATGTGTTCATGCATTACAACAATAATACCTACAAGGACAAACCGGACAGTGAGGCAGCATAGGTACCAAAGATACCAAAACTTGTAACATCTACCATATGATTTGGGACCTTAAATTATTTAGTGGTAAACAAATCCTTATTAGTATAATTGAATTAAATTTTATGATTTACTAATCAGCAAAGCAGACACAGCTTTTTAAAAGCTGGCTTAGATAATGTAAAGATATCAAGATCACTGAACTTCTCATTATACAACATAGCAAGACGTGATAGTGGACTATTCTTAGCATAGTTTGTAGAGCATAATGGTACGTGGAGTAGTGGTGTATGCCTTGTGCGACGTTTAGGGGTACGAAAAGCTATGCCAGCCAAAAGCTCTGGGCAGTCGATGCGTCCGTTCAAAATATCATGCAAAAGACACATATCCAAAAGTTTACGCCGATCTTCAAGAGTAAGTAAATTGTGAGTAAGACAAGCTTCGACATATGAACCAGCGGACTTACCGTAACGATAATTAAGATGTTTAATAAGAATCTTTTGGATCTTTTCAAGACGATTAATGTGATATGCATATTGGGGTGACCATATCGAGCACGCATATTCTAATACGCTACGGACGTATGCAAAATACACGCATTTTACAGTAAATATATTCTTGAATGGTTTGCACGAACGTAGTACGAAACCTAAGTTTTTGTATGCTCTTACAGCAACAGAGTCAACTTGATCAGATAGTAACATTTTATCATCCAAAAGCACCCCCAAATCACGAGCTTCCGACATTGTGATAATTTGAGAGTCGTTAAATGAGTAAGGATAAATTATTGGCTTTTGCTTGCGAGTAAAACGTACGCATTGACATTTTTTTATGTTAATATTTATTTTATTAAGATTATAATATTGAACTAAATTATCTAAATCCTTTTGAACATTCTCACAATCATTATAACTTTTTATTCTGCAAAAGATTTTTTTATCGTCTGCGTAAAGCAGGTGTTTTGAGTTTATTATAGAATTTCCAATATCATAAATGTATACGTTGTAAAACAAGGGTCCCAAATGAGAGCCCTGAGGCACGCCACTAGGTATACTAACAAAGTCTGACCTGTAACCGCCTACTATAACCGCTTGGGAACGATTCCTTAAATATGATTCCATCCATCTAAGCAAATTACCCCGTATTCCTAAAAATTGAAGTTTGTTTAGCAGGATGATGTGATCCACGCGGTCGAAAGCTTTTTCAAAATCCGTGTAGATCACATCAACCTGACCGCCCCCATCCATATTCTTTAGAACATAGTCTGCAAAACACGTCAGGTTCGTAATAGTTGAACGCTTCTTAATAAAACCGTGTTGACTAACGGGAATACTTCTAATAAGAAGTGGGTAAATGGCATCATAAACAAGTTTCTCAAAAAGTTTGCCTATGGTACAAAGGATTGTAATACCGCGATAATTTTCAACTTTAGTCTTAGACCCGCTCTTGTGCAATGGCAAAATATGACCTCTTTTCCAAACCGATGGGAAAACACCGCATCTAAGAGAGCTATTAAAGATTATGTATATTGGAAGTAATAACGATTTTATACAGTTTACCCAAAATATCGGTGGGATTCCATCACAACCAGAACCTTTGGAGACATCCAATTTTTTTAAAGCCCGTTCTAAAACATCAGTTGAGATGTGTAAGTCGGCCATTACATCACCACCGTTATCCCCGGATTCCGAAACAATGTTGCTCGACGATGATTCCCTAAATACGGTACGAAAAAAAGTTATTGAATGCGTCACATATATCTTTACCATCAGTATAACAGTTTTGGCCATATGTTACATTTTTTGGGTAGCTGGAACCGCCGCGCAAGGCCTTAACATAACTCCAGAACGCCTTTGGTGTCGATTTTATAGCCTCCTCGGTGTTATACGTGAATCTATTATAGCAGTCATTTTGTACTCTTTGTTGCCTTTTGCGAAGAAGAGAAAATTCATCATAATCTAACGCACTTTTATGTTTCTTCCACCTTGAATGAGCTTTCATTTTTTCCTGTATAATTTGAATTAAAGGCTTACTATACCATATAGGATACGTACGTTTTCCACAATTAATTTTAAATAACGGTACGTACTTATTAATACACTCGTTTAAGATATCATATAACTTGTTAGTAGCAGACTCAGGGTCGTCACGAGGTAACAATGTATTCCAATCAAACTGACTTAAAAAGTTATTTATAGCTGTATAGTTTGCTTTTTTAAAATTTCGTTTAGGTATAGAATTTTCAGATAATGATGTTATATTCAAGTCAAGAACCTCTAGCTGAAGCGGAGGGTGAGATCGATCAGCTGCCACCAGAGGGTCATCACAAACTTCCGTAATTATAGGCAAAGTTGAGAACAAAAGATCAAGCGTATTACCGTAATAATTTTTGGCCATATTATATTGTGTAAAACCAAGTAAGCTCAAATCTTCCACAAGGTTTATCGCGGCGACCTGCACCTCACTACTACCCGAACCAATATAATTTGGAGAATTATTATGCCAAGAAATGCAAGGTAGATTAAAGTCACCAACTAACAGAAATTGATCACCGGTAGAACAGGTCATGTTGTAAGAAATAGCGTCAGAAACCACCTTAATATCTACTGGGAGACGGTGCTGGTCTGGCGGAAGGTATACCACACTGATATGTAATGACTGACGACTGGAGTTATCGATGCTTATCGGTAAGGTAATAGTCAACATCTCCGTGGCTAATGGTATATCCAAATTTCTTCTAATAGCACCCAATTCCCTACGAGTCATGATAAGTACGCCCCCACCCATCTTTTTTCCAGTAGCTAATAAGTTATGATCACAACGAAAGACCTGATACCTACCATCACAAAATTCAGTGTCAAAAATACCATCGCACAACCAAGTCTCGGTGATAATTATTATGTCATAGTCATTCCGTAATATTCCCTGTTTTAGTAAATTACACTTCGTTCTAAGCCCACGGGTATTTTGGTAATAAATATTCAATGTTTCTACAGCCATTATTTAAGTGAAGAAAGAATAACCAATTTGTATAGTTACGTTGTGTGAAATAGCAACGACCTCCCACCTGTATATGAAATTAATAATTACACAACGCAAAGAACACGAATAATATAGAAATAAAAACTGTATAATTATTATTACATTTAGACTGCTCAACACCAACATGTTATGTTGAGGGTAATACGAAAACAGTAGATCACTAAGGCGTTCGACGGATGTTGAAGTTATTCCACTAAGTTTCAAACGAAACAACTTGCACAACACTGACAAACCACAGACAGAAAAATTACGCTGCATCTGCATAAACTCACCGGATATACTAAATATAAACATATAGGACGGACTCGCACATCCCGCAATAATGACATACTCTAAAACATCACGTAAATCAATGAACAGGCTGGTAAAAATAAATACGTAAATAATGGTACTATGGTAAGAAAATGCTATTTTTCCGTAAATAGTTAAAGTGTGACGTGTAATTCTGTAGTGTGCAGTATAATATATTATGTTTATAATACAATTAACCATTGTAGTAACACAAATTGAAAGAAAATACAACATTATTAATATTGTACGGATAAGAATTGACAAGTCCCGATACAAGTCATTTTGCGCCACAGTATTAAGAAAATAGTTAGAATAGACAGGATGATAATATCTATTGGAGTTGTAAGTAATGTTGAAGATTAAATGCTTGTTTACACGGATTAAAGATATACGAGAAACAATTACTACTCTATGTTGAAAAAACAAGATAAAAAAATATAAACTAGATAAAAATGTTTTTACGTAATCTTTGATAAGTCCTTCTCCCTTGTAATTGGTATCTTCGGAGTAAGCTCGTGTTTTCTCATAAAAATCCATCCGTTTTTCACCCAAACATATTGGTACAAATTGACTCTGGCAGTTTCCTTACACTTTTTTAGCAATTGTTTGTTATAATAAGTCAAATGCTCGTTTATAAAAATATTGTTTCCTTCACCCACAAACTGTAGCATACTTGTTCTTAGCGTCGTCTTTCGAGCACGTGATAAGATATTGTCACGAGTGACCCGGGACTTCAATCTGACTATAATCACACGTGGGCGTCCTTGCACCTTAACTCTGGGTGTTATTCTGTGCACATGAACAATATCGTCCGATGACACATAAATATTGAGAAGTTTTGCTAATTTTACGATAACCTCAATCAAGATCTCGTCTTTAGTTTCAGGTATTCCGACTATTTCTAGATTCAAAAGTCTTTCCCGTTGCTCCGCGAAATTAAAATCCATTCTAAGTGAATCATTTTCATCTTTATATTCCCTCAATTGATTTTCTAGCGACTCAATTTTCTTCTCATAATCTGTAACGCAGTCTATTTTTTTCATAACATCATCATGTTGATCCGATAAAAATTGCACGGAAGTCTTAATCGAAGTAATTTCTCCTTGAAGGGTATTTTGCTTATCTTCCAGGATTTCCACGGCTTTTTTGAAATTATGAAAATCTTCAAGAATAGTTTTAATTTCTGATTTCATTTCAATTGTAGATTCGGTCAGTTTTGTGAGATCATGCCTAATAACATTGTTAACGTTATTATTAATTTCAGAAAAATTATGGTCTAATTCCGTTTTCCAATCCTTTAATGTGACCATAATGGTTTTTGAAAAATCATTAAAAGAGTCCTGGAAGTCATCATCATGTTTCCTCTTTCGTACAGTGATGTTCCCGGAAGATGTTGTAAGATCCGGACTCGATCCGCTTTTAGCTGTAGGAGATCGTAACATTATCTCGATGCCACTTCTACGCCACCAAAGGTCTATGCACTTCCGAACCAGAACGACCGGCAAACGGAGTGGGGGCAGTGGTAGGGATCGGCAAAAATAAATGTTCGCGCGTAGCCGGGACTATGGAAGAAGATGAAAAATGCAAAATGCGCAACCCGTCTCGTTTACCCGAGGTGTGGTGGAGCTTTCCCCGGCTCCCGCTGCGTATGCAACTTGTTAGCGGTCACTATTTTAGTAGAAATTTTCTATGAGATATTCACACTACTATATCAATTAACACCAAAGCACTAAGGACGATATTTCTGTGAACGTTGTATACTAATTTATCAACGACAGCGGCACACGTCCGCTCACTAACCTCTCTCGCGTACTTCTTAAATTAAAACTACTTTTCGAAACCAGACGAAAAACAATATTTTTCCCGTGTTAGTTTTCATTTAATGTTTTTTTTTCTAAAACAGCTTTCTATTTGCAAACCAGTTCGAAATTTAATTAAAACCGTTGATAAGTTATCTCTTTGGTTGCCATATTTTGGAGTAAAAGATCGTTCCATTTCTAAATAACACGTCCGATCTGAGTTTACTTTGTAATTTATTTGGCCGCTAAACACGACAGATATGGATTTTCATTCAACTTTTGTTGGCCGCTGCTCGCATGTATGTGGCCAGTACAGCAATATCGATTTATCTTGAAGAAGGTTGTCAAAATAATGCTCATTTTTCCAAGCATGTTTGAGAAAAAGCAATTTATTTATCCTACTATATAACATTTTAAATGTGAAAATTTGGATGTTGTTACTCAGTCACTCAATAACGGTTGAACGGTGGATAAAATTCGGCACACATATAATTTACAGCCTGGATAAAAACATAGGATAGTATTATACTTATGATGATTTTAAACAGAAAAATATTGGAAAAAAAACAACTCGGCTACAAGAGCATTTCCAAAGGTCGTGGGACCGTGTCCCATCTGAGAATTCACTTGTGGCCGAGCTGATTTTTTCCAATATCTTTCAATTTAAAATTTATCATAGTATAAAAATAGGATTGAAAAATGCAATCATAAAATAGGATAGTATTTAGCCCGCGAGGCTATTACCTATCTTTGCAACAGCAACGCGACAGCAGATATTGTGCGATAATTGCTTTACGTCGCGTATCAAAAGTGCGGCCTCTACGGAACAAACGATGAACTACAATGAGCATTCATTTAGTTCCTGTTATTGCTACCACATTGTTTATGGCGCTAGCGTTATAGCAATACGCGGCGTTTCACTCTCGCACCTAGGTAGGAGCTCGAGAGTGTGAGACGCCGCTATACGAACCATCAGCGAGCGATTATATCGCCTCTGTGGTCTAGTGGTACAACCACCGGTGTCAGACCCAGGGGTTCGATTCCCATTGGGGATATATTGTGTTCGGTTTGGTTGGTGGTAGGACTTGTTGTAAGTCCGAGGTCCTCAGTGGCTGAGGATTCCGGGAGAGGCTCGCTTCCATCTTCAGCCTTATCAATACTTAACATCAGGTATGATGAAGGCTAATAGTCTCCCCGTCGTTCATAACAAAATAAAAAAAAATTGCCAGCAATCACATATGTAATACCATTTTTATTTTGACGTTCCACAGCGATCGCGCGATATCTGCGCGGTTATTGCATTTTTTTTGGTAATAGCCGGTTTTCCGAATGTCCAAGCGAACGATCGGTGCCGTTAATCGTCTGAATACACTGACGTCATCATCAACCATTTAATTTTCCACTGCCAAATGAATAAGCGGTATTATGGTATTCGTAAAATCTTTTACCGGCCCTGGCTTCTATGGCCTTCAGCCGAGTAGCGGTATTATTGATAATACATATGCACAGGATATCTATACTAATATTATAAAGAGGAATGATTTGATCGTTTGTTTGTCAGCATTGAATAGGCTCCGAAACTACGGAACGGATTTGAATGAAATTTGGTACACAGTAGATAGCCTGGTTATGAACATAGGATTTTTATCCCGATATTCCCAAGGGAACTAGAACCACGCTAGTATGTTATAAAGAACTAGCAAAGAGTTATTACTCAAAAAATCAAACTAGTGAATCGATCAAGATTTTCGAGTATGGAGCTTGGTATTTTTTTATTTTCTTGTCATTTTTAACAAGTACATGTTTCCAGGTAAGAACGTAACTGACGATGACATGAAGCAACTGCTCAGGATACTAGTGAAGGCGTTGGAGTCATTCAACGATCTCGCTCTGTTGGAAGCTCTCATTATGTGCTTGACGAGGCTACAACCGCTTCTATACCCGGTAAGAAATATAACCCACAAAAGCAATGCGATAGCGCTCATGGCCGCGCTTGACAGACTGATTGTATTCGATCACGTTTGTTAAGCAAAGTTCGGCCCGGTCTGGTCGGATGGGTGACCGTAAAGTGGCATTATAACTGAGCGTTTCCGTGCTTCGGAGGGCACGTTAAACCGTCGGTCCCGGCTGTTGTCATTTGATTACAGTCGTTAAGCCAAGTCAGAGGCCTTATAGGCGGCTTGATAAACTTTGACACCAGAGGTGGCCACTAATCCTCACTCGATAAGAAGAAGAAGATTGGAACATCTATTGTGTCTCATAACCCGGGGCCTGAGAGATTAAACATCACTCTTATAACATTAATTGGCACTGGTTGATTTTAAGATGTTGATGAGCGCGAGACAGTGAGATGCCGCTATACACGCCATCATCGAGCCATTAACCACCGATCACATACGTAATACCATTTTTAATTTTGTCGTTCCGCGTCGATCGCGCGGTGACTGCGCGATTATTGCTAATTTGTAGATAACCCCTCGCTTTGAATCTTATGCCTGGTATATCATCTCACGTATAAATGAAAGGAAACTTAGTCTATAGAAAGGCGTCATTAAAAAGCAACCTGCATCCTTAAATTCTTCCCACAGGAATCTCCGATCCACAAAGCCCTATTCTAGGTGGTTCTCTCAGTGTTACAACTCGACGACCCGACATTGTACGCTGCGGGTCTAGCTTTGATGGAACAGAATCTGCACACGCTAGATTCACAGGGAATGGAACCCGAGACCTCTGGTTCTGATACCGGTGGTGTTACCACTAGACTAGATTGTTACAAGTAGACTAAGGGTGGTTTCACCACCGACATAAGTTCTGGATAGCAATCTGACAGATAATTTTACAGTCGTATTATGAAATATGTGTGCCATTTTTAACGTCTCTGTCCCCTGGTTATGTGATGAGACACAATTGATATTCCATTGTTCTCTGGACACCAGTGTCCTTCTAGCAAATGACAAATGATTTTTTTTTTATGATCGACGGTGAGATTCTTAGCCTTCATCATACCTGATGTTAAGTATTGATAAGGCTGAAGATGGAAGCGAGCCTCTCCCGGAATCCTCAGCCACTGAGGAACTGGCTATATATTCTAACTGCCGGAACACAACAATGCTGAAAACATTGTTGTTATGGCGTCAGGCTTAGATAAGATGGTGGTAGCTAGCCAGGCGGACTTACAACACGTCCTACCACCAACCAAACCGAATAGAATATGTACCCCCGCTGGGAATTGAACCCGGGACCCCTGGGTCTGATACCGGTGGTTGTTACCACTAGACCACAGAGGAGGTGAAATTAAAAGGTAACCAATATCCTGTTATTCTTTCCACAGGAATCTCCGATCCACAAAGCCCTGTTCTGGGTGGCTCTCTCAGTACTACAACTGGACGACCCAACTTTGTACGCTGCGGGTCTAGCTTTGATGGAACAGAATCTGCACACGCTAGATTCACAGGGGCAGTTCGATAATAAGGTTAGTAGAAAACAATGGAGAATATACTTTACAGCTGTTGAAATAGAGTGCCGAATTAGAATCTGCAGACGCTAGACTGATGGACAATTCGATAATAAGATTAGCTGAAAACAAGGGGGAATTTACTTTATGGTTTTGGAAATAGATTACAAATCTAAAAGTTATAGTAGGCTTTGCAAATAACTAAGCAGAGAAGAGAACTTTGGAGAAATTACTTGATGACTTTGGAATATAATTATTAGTAGAAAAAACAAGGGAAAATTGACTTTACGGCTATTGAAACAGAGTACAGATTAGAAAGATATATAGAAACTGGGCCTAAGGGCCCAGTTTCTACTATATCTTTTGAATTGTTTTAGTCAAGACCAAAGTAACAATTCAAAAACGATAACGAAGTACGAAAAGAATTAAATGTATGGGATTGGCGGATATTGTAGAGAATATTCCAAAAGGAAGTGTACTCGTATGCTTTTTATTTTTAGTTTATATAAACGAACTCCTCGCAGTAACCCCTCATAAACTTGTATTTTTGTGTCCCAAATCCCGTGTGACTACGATGACATGAGCATACTTAACAGAACTATATCCGAATCCTTAACTAAAATAGCTAAACACTTAGAAGGTATTAATCTCATACTTAACTACGAAAAAACTAAAATAGAGCAATTACCACAAGTATAAAAATAGCATTGAAAAATGCAAAAAATACAAAATCATAAATTATTGGCAGTTGCATCTTAATCGATCGTTAAACACCTGAAAAGATGTTTCTTTCGAATGCAAGGATATTCCTAGCATTGATGTAACAACGCTGGCCTACAGCGTATTAAAAATATAAAAGTATTGGAGAATTTCGACAGTGGTTCGCAAGTCTCGGTAGCTCAGCGGTTAGAGCATTGGACCGGATTTCCAAAGGTCGCGGGTTCGATTCCCGTCTGAGAATTCACTTGTGGCCGAGTCAATTTTTTCCAATATTTTTCTATTTAAAATTTACCATAAGTATAAAATAGAGCATTTTAGACCGCATCAAAGATCTGTGGGCCTACCATGAGTTTTTTTTTCCGTTTACTGTACAGTAAACGGGAGACATTTTGTATGAAGTCAAAGTCAAAGATTTTTATTCAAATAGACTTATAGATAAGTGCTTTCGAATCGTCCAATTTTTTTTTCCTACCAGCCATTCAGGACATCTTTTAACTGATAAGAAGAACGGCCGCAAGAAACTTATCAGCTTTAACAGAAGCAACAACATTTACAAAGGAACATGTCGTTGCCAAACACAAATCTACAATCTTGAAACATATTTAATATATGAGAATCTGTAGTTCTGCTACTGCCCACTAGAGGCGCTGTACAGATTCGCATACAAAATGTCTCCCGGTATAAAAAAACCACCCTTCTCAAAACCCACACCCAAATGGTATAAAAATTAACATTAATCATGATGGGCATTTAATAGAAGTAGTCGACTCATTCTCACAGCTAGATATGTAGATTCTAATCTATCATGGAAGCTTCACGTAGATTCAGTTGCAAAAAAACTCAGTCGATTCTTTTATTCTTACGCCGCGGCCTGGATACGGTACGGCGCCGTGCTCTGCGGCGACTCTACGGATGTGCAGGCCTTTTCCGTCTCAAATAAACGTTGCTTAAGGATCATAGCACTAGCGGGGCGAAGAGTCACATGTAGAGCATCGTTTAAGAAATTCTGCATCCTCACAGTGACGGACGCATAGCTGCGGCCTTACAAAAGTCTTACCACCAACCAAACCGAATACAATATGTACCCCCGCTGGGAATCGAACCCGGGACCCCTTGGTCTGATACCGTTGGTTGTACCATGAGACCACAGAGGCGGTATTGTTTTGTTTTTAGCTGTTTTTTTTTCAATCAATACAGAAGTAGGAATATTTTTCTAAAAAACGTGATTATTTACAGAGCCTGGAGCAAGTGATGATGGAGACGAGAGAACCCTTGGAATGGCACTTCAAACAACTTGACCATGCTGTCGGGTTGAGGTAAGCTGTTAATATTATTATTGTTTACTAGCGGTCGCCTGCGCTTTCACGCGCGTGGTTTCCGTTCCCGTAGGAATATTGGGATAAAAATTATCCTATGTTTTAATCCAGGCTATCTACTATCTCTGTGCCAAATTTCATCCAAATCCGTTCAGTAGTTTTAGCGTGAAAGAGTAGCCAAACAAACTGACATAATTTCGCGATTATAATATTAGTAGGAGTAAATCAAACTATAGTATGTTTCTAGCGCGGGAAAAAATGAACATTGACGAAAATATTAATGTGAGCGTTGAAATAAATCGATTCGTATCGCTCTCGATAAAGTTCTGTATAATTTCAGCGTTTCGTGGAACGACGATATTGGTCAAAGATAACAAACCTGCCCCCTAATAGGCTATTTGACAATGCGAAAAATAAAGTGTCAATTACTGTTATCAGTATAAATTATGAGTTTAAAATGGTTTTTTATTAACGTAAGTTGAAAATAAATATAAATTTATTTAAAAATCCGTAAATAAAAATGCATTTTTTAAACGTTTTGTCACGTGACACAAAACGCTCCTGATTCGTCGAGTTTATAATGACGTCATCCGCTTGTACGTCCTCGCTTGCCTACGTATGTGGTTGATATGCAGAATACAGGCAAGTGACGTCACCGAACCCATTGCAGCGCCATATTGTCAAAGTAGCGTTTTGGCGCGCTATTTAAATATTGAATTTTTTATTTGATATTTTTTAAATATGTACCAGAATTGAAAAAAACAACTTTTACTGGGTTCCTTAAACTCCACTACATAATATAAAATGGATTTTCAAAACCTGTCAAATAGCCTATTGTCTTATTTATTTATTTGGACAACCAACAAGATCATGCACCTTAAAATTCAGGTATGGGCAACCTTTGGCAAGTTGCGTGCCAGATTGACTATGTTAATACAGTCGCGGGCCGTAACAGAAAATGAAAATTCGCAAATTCAATTTGATTGGCCGTCTATTTGAGCGCGGAAACTTCTTGCGTGAATATCGTTAAGTGTGAAAGGGAAATGACATTGACAAAGATTCTTCGAATAATCAAGTAGTTACAGCGCGCGTACCCTGTTTTCATACGAAATTTCAATATGTCTTGCGGGCCGGTGGTTGCCCATACATGCCTTAAATGCTAGGAGTTACAGCCAGTGGTTACAAGAATTGGTGCTGTCTTTATTAAAGGTTGCCACGGAAAGCAAACTTGTTAAAAGAACGGAGCGTAAGGCGCCCCTTAAAAAAAAATACATAATTTTCTTACTAAAGCTAGTAAATACAAGAAAATGCCGGGCCTAATTTTAAAATCTATCAAAGGTTTAGTGATTGTGATAGCGATTTAGGGAATTAAGTAACTTGGGAATCGCAATCGCTATTGAAACTAATGATGTTTTGAATGATATCAATATGCCATTTCATTTGACACTTCTCCATGTATTTTGCTTGGACAGTACTATTTCGTTCATTCAATACCTTTCAAAACGAGACCCAGACCAGAGTTTGACCCAGAGTCAAAATAGTGACGGCCCGAAGTATGCGAATATCTTTCAAATGACGAATTGAAAGGTATTGAAACATAGGATATATTTTTACCCGGTAATATCCTGATAAAATATATCCTATGTTTCAATCCAGGCTATAAACTATATGTGTGCCAAAATCCAGGTCCGGCAAAAACAGGCCAATGACAGGCGAAAATATCTTTCAAATGTATGGAAAAGTGTCAAATGAAGTGTCATTTAAAACATCATTCGTTCCGAAAGGGATTGCGACTATAAGTTAAACAATTCCATAAATCACAATCACAATATCTTTGAAAGGGATTGTAATAGATTTTGAAATTAGACAATAAGGGGGCAAATCTGTTAATTAGTTTTTACGTGAAAGAATAACAAATATCCATCCATCCTTGCCGTGGCCGTGTGGTGACGGCCTAAGAATACAAGTGTCACCACTCCCTTACATGCCTGGGATGTCGTAAGAGTCGACTAAGAGGCTCGACGCATTGAACACCTGTGCGAGAGAAGGAAAACTTGAAACAAACCCTCTACCAACCCGTCTGGCCAGCGTGGTAGCAGTAGGCTAACAGCCTCCTATAAACGCCACAATAGGCGGGAGCTAGGAGAGGCCTATGTCCAGCAGTGGACGTCCACAGGCTGATGATGATTAATCCATCCTTACAAAATTATGTTTTATAATTAGTATGATTTTATTCCATTCGCCAGTTTCCGGTCCAACTTCCACTTCGCGCTAGCGGGGCACCTTATCAAGGGTTATCGACATCCCGCGGGCGGCACTGTATCTCGAGCTTGCCGAGTGCTGGCAGCCCTCCTGGCTATCACCGCTAGGAACCACGACAAGTTCCACGTTACACATCACACTGTGGCATACCTTACTGGTGAGTAGTACTAGTGGTTCTGTGAGAACAGTAGACCTCGCATATATAACGCTACAGCAAACTCCCCCCTTCCTCCCCTATTTCTACCAAATCAAAAATCGTGATTGACTAAAAAAAACTCACTGAATCAAGTTCCTTAACTTGTGTGCCAATTTTCGACAAAATCGGTTGATAAATGCGACCAGTGGGCCTACCATGAGTTTTTACAGCGCCTCTAGTGGGCAGTAGCAGAACTACAGATTCTCATACAAAATGTCTCCCGTTTGCTGTACAGTAAACGGAAAGAAAAACTCATAGTAGGCCCACTGTAGACGAGGACAGACGTAGAAAAGGATATTGGGCCAATCTCAAAACTAAGACGCTTCGCTCGCTTGGTTAATTACTCCGTAGGGACTGTATCTCGAGCGTGCCGAGTGCTGGCAGCCCTTCTGTGGCTATCACCGCTAGGAACCACACAAGTTCCACGTCACACATCACGCTGTGGCGTATCTTACTGGACCTGTATTCACTATGACCACTAAGCGATTCCTTGCTCAAACCACGCCAATGTCGTACTTGGTTAAGACATTTTGAAAATTCGTTTTATCTATGACAGACACAAATTATATAGTTATTGTACTTGTACATTAGCTATATCATTTGTGAGCATCATTTTCTTCACTACATTGTATAAAGCAAAGTCGCTTCCCGCTGTCTGTCCCTATGTATGCTTAGATCTTTAGAACTACGCAACGGATTTTGGTGCGGTTTTTTTTAATAGATAGAGTGATTCAAGAGGAAGGTTTATATGTATAATAACCTTCGATATAGAGTAGAGAAATACTGTAATTTTTGAGGTTTCTAATGTGATGTCGTAAATGATTACATTTTTTTCCGCTTACATGGCAAACGCAGGCTGAACCCTACGAGATTTATCAAAATAATGTACTAAGTATTTATACACCTTGAAAACGTCTACAGAAAACTCCGCTGTGGTATTATGTTTATCTCTTATGGATAACCCACAATAGCATAAGTCGTGTAGTCCACGCGGGCGGGAAGCTAGTGTACAATAAATTATGAAATTTGTAAGTGTCATAGAGAAAACGAAATTTGAAAATGTTAAATACAAGTACGACATTGGCGTGGTTTGAGCAAGGAATCGCTAAGTGGTCATATTGAATAAGGGCCCTGGTGAGTTTCCACAGTTTTAGACTTCTAAACTATGCTATGCATACGATAGTAGAAGTCTTATGTGCTGACCCAATGTGATTCAATCTCGAGAACTACTATAGCTAGAAAGCTGAAATTTTCTGAGGTGATACATAGCCATGTCAAACCTCTAAATACGGAGTTTAGAAGTCGTCTGATGCCTTCGCTACGATAGTGAAGGGCGCCGATCTTGTTTTTATGAACAACGCAACGGGGTGACCACAGTTTTTGTTTTATGAACAACAGGTACGGACGCAGGAACATACGCTTACTTAGTCTTTATCATACCAGTACCCTGACCGCCTAACGGTATAGCTGGTGCTATCGCTATAGCTATCGGTTTTCAAACCCCCTACAAGAACTCTCGCTGACGCTATCACTTTCATACTAAAAATGCAATAGTGAATCCAATCGATGAATAGAAATATGTAGGAATTAGACAAAAACCCTATAGTTTAAAGATTATATGATAGTTTGAAGTTTGATAGCTATAGCGATAGCCCAAGCGTTAGGCGGTCGGGGTGCTGGTGTTAAGTAATGATAAGGCTGAAGATCTGATCTGGCTGAGATTTTTTTATCATTTTTACTTTGTTATGTAAGAAGATGCTGTGTTCAGTTTGCCTTTTTTTTGTAAATCGTGTACTTCCCCCACAGGAAAGGAGCCTAGTGTCGAGGCTCGAAATGTAATATAGTAAAACTGAATTTGGTAGTAAAGAAATTATTATTAATTATTTGAACCGCCTATATGTGGTCTAGTGGTACAACCACCGGTATCAGACCCAGAGGTCGATGTCTTGGGGTAAGAGAATAAGCGCCATAAATAGTCTCTCAAAATAGGCAATGTGGTCTAAAAACTATAATAGGTTATGAAATGCAGAATGTATGAAAGCAAAGATGCTTTAAAATTGTGAGTTCGATGTAGGAAATTACATGGAGCAAAAATTTCTGATAGTCCGCGAGCCAGCGGCAAATCACGTTTTAACCGCCTCTGTGGTTTAGTGGTACAACCACCGGTATCAGACCCAGTGCTCCCGGGTTCGATTCCCAGCGGGGGTACATATTGTATTCGGTTTGGTTGGTGGTAGGACTTGTTGTAAGTCCGCCTGGCTAGCTACCACCATCTTATCTAAGCCTGACGCCATAACAACAATGTTTTCAGCATTGTTGTGTTCCGGCAGTTAAAGATTAGATAGCCAGTTCCTCAGTGGCTGAGGATTCCGGGAGAGGCTCGCTTCCATCTTCAGCCTTATCAATACTTAACATCAGGTATGATGAGGTAAGCTAAGAGTTTCCCCGTCGCTCAAAAAAAAAGCGCCTCTCCAGGAATCCTCAACGCGAGCCAGCGGCAAATCACGTTTTAACCGCCTCTGTGGTTTAGTGCTACAACCACCGGTATCAGACCCAGTGCTCCCGGGTTCGATTCCCAGCGGGGGTACATATTGTATTCGGTTTGGTTGGTGGTAGGACTTGTTGTAAGTCCGCCTGGCTAGCTACCACCATCTTATCTAAGTCTGACGCCATAACAACAATGTCTTCAGCATTGTTGTGTTCCGGCAGTTAAAGATTAGATAGCCCGTTCCTCAGTGGCTGAGGATTCCGGGAGAAGCTCGCTTCCATCTTCAGCCTTATCAATACTTAACATCAGGTATGATGAGGTAAGCTAAGAGTTTCCCCGTCGCTCAAAAAAAAGCGCCTCCCGGAATCCTTAACCACCAACCTAACTGCTGGAACACAACAAAGTTCTTCATTTTAGAATCAATGTTTTAGACTTTGTTTAGCTACAGTTATGAAACTCTACTATAACACTATCTATCTCCCTCAGCCCTGGTGTGTGTGAGCGAGGAGGTGCGATCGCGTTGCCACGTGAAACATTCTCTACCGAAATGGTTACCGGATAATTGTGATCATTACTGTCCGACTTCTGAATACCATCAGGTAACTATGATTGCTATTGTTCTGAGCGTAATATTAGTACATTACTGCAGCGGCCAGCAAAAGAGGCATTGATGGACGAACTTGTAAATACGTAAGTCCATCAATGCCTAGTTGCTGCTAAGGCTTGTATAGTACTTTTCTCAAATAATGCGCGGAAAATACTGTTAGAAATCAGACAAACAACGAACAACTATTTTTTTTTCCGCGTTAAATTGTTCATTTGTTGTTTTTTGTCTAAAACAGCTTTCTATTTGCAAGCCAGTTTTAAATTTTAATAAAACCTTTGATAAGTACCTACCTAAACCTCCTTGGTTTCCATATTGCTGAGTAAAAGATCGTTCCATTTTAAAATTACACGACAGACATGAGTTTACTATGCAATTTATTTGGCCGCTAAACACGACAGATATGGATTTTCATATTACTTTTGCCGGCCGCTGCTCGCATGTATGTGGCCAGTACAGCAATATTGATTTATCTCGAAGAAGGTTGTCTAAATAATGCTCATATTTCCTAGCATGTTTGAGAAAAAGAACTTATACTGTCCCCATAAAATACTAAATGCTCACTATTTTCATTAGGTAAGCATTTAGCTATTTTGGTGTTTAGGTTAGGTTAGGTAAGCAGCTAAACACGAGCCTACAGTCTGTTTCTTCTTACTTGTCTTTACATGGCTTTTTACAGGTTTCCTTAGAACATACAAAGAAAGATAATAAAAAATTATCTTTCTACTCAATAGTTGTTTTGTCATGAAACAAAACAATGAAATGACTGACATTAACATGTTTTTTTTTCGTTTACAATTCTATAATAAGTCTAGTCAAGATTGTTTCCATTTTAAGACAAATAAGAAAAAAACGACTTTATATAAATTTGCCTACAGGTATTGAAATAAAAAAACTTCACGAACTAAGTTATAAACTAAGTTGTAATTGAGTCATCCCGTGACCACGGCAGCTGTAAAGGTGCCGAAACGTCGGGAAAATCAAAAAACCTAAAAATACGGACAATTACAACTTAGTTCGTGGAAATATAGCGCGTTTGATATCCGTAAAGGTTGTTTTATTTCAATGAACAGTGCGCGCCAAAACATAAGATGTACGTAGCCTATAGGTATTATATATATTATCAAAGGGGTTTGAACTTCTTTGTATGGAAGGTGGCCGCGTCCAAATCCGTAGTATGAGACGCCAATTTTTTTTTTTTTTTTTTTTTCAAAATTGCGTCGCACCATAACGCCTATATAAATGAACAGGGGACACACAGAGGAACAAAAAACGTTATGATATATAATGCCCTAAAGTGTCACGTTAGCCAGATAATTAGAGATAAAAAACCGGCCAAGTGCGAGTCGGACTCGCGCACCAAGCGGTCCGTAAAATATTTTTTATTATTATGATGCAACTAAAAATTTACGGTTTCGCATATTTTTCTTTATCTCTACTATAAGACGTTACTTCGTACCAAATTTCAAGATTCTAAGTTCACGGGAAGTACCCTGTAGGTTTTGATTCCCATGCGAGTTTCGAAAATTTGCGGCATAAACGGCTGTTTTTTTGTTATTGCTTTGGCTTAGAATTTTGTTTTTTTCACAGCTCCAAAGGACAGTAGACCTGAGTATTAGATATTAATTTCAGTTTGATACCTCCACGCGTTCCTGAGAAAAACGGTCTTGACAGACGGACGGACGGACAACGAAGTGATCCTATAAGGGTTCCGTTTTTTCCTTTTGAGGTATGAAACCCTAAAAATTAATAATACCGGGCCAAAGTATCACCCTTGAATTTTTTACTCCAATTATCCCACTAAGCTGACACTTTAGGGCACTATGTTCAATGACACAATACAAGGTCTCCCGCCGTAGGGTTTGTGAACCGATGGCGTAGCTTCTTTGACGTTCATAAGTGCTTGTAACAGCCTAGACTGAATAAATGATATTGATTTGATTTGATTTTGACGTTTTTGTTCATCTTACGTTCCCTTTCCGTTTATATAAGTTTTGTTGTGCGGCGCCGTTTTGAAAAAAATAACAACTGGGAGTGCCGGCAGAAGTGAAAACTGCTTAAACGAAAACAACGATCAAAACCCACAATATCTTGACCACAACTGCATAAAAAGTTGATGAAAACGGAGACCAACTTGATTTGGCAGGTAAATCCATTAAAACTGACCTGGCATCAATATGAAAGTTGGTAGTAATGAGAGATCTTTATATATTGGTTGTTATTAACTAATATGCGTAGATCTTTCAAGTGTGAGACTTTATGTAATTTGAAATAGGTCAACGGTAAATGGTCTTACGAATTTTCGATCAGGGTCACGTGTCCTGACGCGACTTTAACATTTTTGACCCACAACGCCCTCTAAAAAAGTTATTACTTCAAATATCAAAATTGCGGATCCTGAACGCGGCCATAAGGTTCAAACTCCTTTGATTTAAGAATGTTCAAGCAAGTGGCCCTTAGTTGCTACCACCGCATTGAGTTTTTTAGAGATAGAATTTGGTACAAGTCCCTTTTCTTCACAGTCGTCAATGCTGATACAGCCACCGCCGTCAGCTAACTCGGTATGCTCACGACGACAAAAGTCTTGGGACGTGCTAGATCAAGTCGCTTTATCATCTGCACACGGGGGTAAGGAAATACGTTTAAATATATACATCTAAGGCCTGTTTCAGAACCAAAAAGTAAGTTCTGAGTTCCTTTAAAATTATTATCTGTCAAGTGAAATACTCATAAGTTATTTTTTTATTGTGAAACAGATCTGTAAGGTAGGGTTTGAGGTTTTTAAGGTTTCTTAAATTAACCAGTATTTTTTTTACTATTAATAACTTAGTTATTATTACCTGTATAATTTTTAATAACACTTTCTTTAATTTTCTAATTTCAACAATGTCTACATTGAATATTTTCATTATTGCTGCATCGATTACTTTTCCATAAATACCATTAAAAAAACATTTCAATAGTTCTCATTCTGTGGTTGTAATTGATGAAGTAAAAAAAAATATTTTATTTTTTTATTTTTGCATTTTTGAAAAATATTGGAAAAAAACAACTCGGCCACAAGTGAATTCTGGAAATCCGGTCCAATGCTCTTACCACTGAAGTCTCGGTAGCTCAGTGGTTAGAGCATTGGACCGGCCCCCTAATTGTCTAATTTAAAATCTATCACAATCCCTTTCAGAGGTATTGTGATTGTGATATTTTCGTCTGTCATATTGCTTAGACAGTTCAATTTCGTTTATTCCATACCTTTTAAAACGCGTCCCGATCACAATTCCTTTCAAATGTGAAATATTGACGGCCTAAATAACTTTCAAATTACGAATTGAAAGGGATTGCGACAGATTTAAAATTCGACAATTAGCCCCCGGATTTCTTAAGGTCGTGGGTTCGAGTCCCATCTGAGAATTCACTTGTGGCCGAGTTGTTTTTTCCAATATTTTTCTATTTAAAATTTATCATAATTATAAAAAAAAATACTTAATCAATAAACCACAGTAGGCCTAGCACGAATAACTTTCAAATAAGTATCGAGGAAGTAAAGTGAAAAAATATATGAGATATTGAGCTGCATTCCTACCGGACGTAAACGGAACTACATTTATTGATATTATGTTCGTGCTTACCCTATCTATACTAATATTATAAAGAAGAAAGATTTGATTGTTTGTTTGTTTGCATTGAATAGGCTCCGAAACTACTTAACGGATTTGGATGAGATTTGGTACACAGATAGTAGATAGCCTGGTTATGAACATAGGATACTTTTTATCCCGATGTTCCCACGGGAACAGGAACCACGCGGGTAAAATATAAAAAAGAGGTTAAATGTAACATTGCATTTACGCATTTAGTAGTGAATAGTGTAGCAGTAAAGGCAGGGTTCTTAGTATTATCAATACATTGTTGTATGCAAAACCCACCCATCTTCCATAAGAAATAAAGACCATTTTCCCCAGGCAAGTCCCCCACTCTCCAGCAGTCAAGCAGCGGCGGTCACAGCCCACACCTAGTGACGATGCCTCATCAGGTAATATTGTTATAATATTGTTCGTGTACGTCAGTGTTAGTGCTACTATTCAAGTCTGCTGTAGGAAAGGGATAGCGATTGATAGTTTTACGAAATAAATCAAAACATTTCTTCGGTAGTGCTAAAACTTATAATCTTACGTATCTTTTAAGATTACGTTTCTTTACGTACTAAATTTTAGGGTACAGTCGGGGAATTCCCCGTTCGACCAGTATAGTTTTTAGGGAGCGTTATTTAATATAAAACTAGGGCGGTTACAACCCGATACTCGGGTTCGTCGATCGACGAAAAATTCCAAATTATGCGAAAATAATGACACTTTTTAATTGCAGTTTGTGATCATCACGTTTAACATTTTGTATATTTTATAGTTTTCGGAACAAATAGACTCGAGTACCTTTAATTTGATACCTTACTCGGCCGCGTACTACGCGCCAAAGTCCCTATCGAGTCGTCACAAATTTTGCGAACCTGAATTAAGTATATAGATAATAAAATATAACAATTTTACGGATAACTAGCGCACAGTTTATTTACACGAGTTTTGATTAAATTTTTCGTGTGTTTTAAAGTTTTTTAGTCATCACGTGACTACGGCAGCTGGGCCCGTATTCACTACGAACACTTACCGATTCCTTGCTCAAACCACGCGAATGTCGTATTTGGTTCCGACATTTTTAAAATTCGTTTTCTCTATGACACTTACATATTTTAAAGTTACTTAACTTGTTTCATAATTATACAATTAGTGACTTTCATGTAAGAAAGAAAGAAAGAAAAGTAAGTTTATTTGGGACAAACAAAAGACAGTACATACGAATAAAAATAAAAACACCTATAAGGCTAAAAACCGTTTGTCCCAAAACGGTCCCGACTCAGCATAATGCATGGTTTTTGGCCAGCGCTGATCTTACTGCGCTGATCTTACCAGCGCTGATGTACTTATACAGTAATTCTATAATTTGTGCGTATCAAGGAAAAAACTAATTTTGAAAATGTCAAATACAAGTACGACATTGGCGTGGTTTGAGCAAGGAATCGCTGAGTGGTAATAGTGAATAAGGGCCCTGAGAAGGTGCCGAAACGTCGGTAAAACCAAAAAACCTTTAAAAATTAAAACACACGTAATATTAGATCTAAACACATGTAAATATACTAATAAATAATAAATAAATAAATTTTCATACAATCACACCAATTATCTAGCCCACATTAAGTTTCATGTAGAACCTGTGTTATGGATACTAGATAAACATAAACATACTTATATACTTTTTTTGTAAATACGTACATAATATACATATTAAACACCCAGACCAAGACAAATAGACATGTTCATGCACACAAATATTTGTCTTGTCCGGGGATCGAACCCGGGACCTCTGGCGTAAAAGGTGGGTTTAGTACCCCAGCGCCAAACAGGTCGTCAAAACTGTGCGCTAGTAATCCGTAAAACTTGCTTTTATTTAAATTAACAATGCGCGTCAAAACATAAGACCTCCTTATATAAAAAGGAATACAATAAACCGGTCGACTAAAAATAACAAAATTGAGCGACTAATAATCTGGGTTGGGTGGCGGAAAAAATAGGTTTAGGTTAGGTTAGATTGGCGACTTAAGTCGCTCACCTAGTATTTTTGTCGCTCAAAAAGATTTTTAGTCGATCGGTTAAATATTACCCTATAAAAAATAATATATTATCTAATATATAAAATTCTCGTGTCACAGTTTTCGTTCCCATACTCCTCCGAAACGGCTTGACCGATTCTCATGAAATTTTGTGAGCGTATCGAGTAGGTCTGAGAATCTGCTACTATCTATTTTTTATCCCGAAATTCCACGGGAGCGAAGCCCCGGGGCACAGTTAGTATTATATAAGATTTGTAGAAATATGCATTTCATTAGAATAATAAATAATTTCTTTAACCTTATTACTTTTCGAAAAACGTTTCCCAAATAACTCTATTGGTCGACAGTGAAGTTTCTCGATTAACCTACTTATAATCTACCGGAAACGTCTTTCGTGGAGCCAGCACAAAAATAAATAATATAAAGAGAAAAGATTTGATTGTTTGTTAGTTTGCATTGAATAGGCTCCGAAACTACTTAACGGATTTGGATGAGATTTGGTTCACAGATAGTATATAGCCTGGTTATGACCATAGGATTCTTTTTATCCCAATATTCCCACGGGAACGGGTACCACGGGGGTGAAACCGCGAGCGACCTCAAGTTAAAAATAAAGCGAAATATAAGTAATTAGTAATGTAACAACATGTTAATACAAAGTATACAATGTTACTGTGGTTACACCATCTATTGCTAAATATATAAATTAATTAGTAATAAGAAATATTCCCCCAGAAGCGATATACTCGTTTATCCGTTAACTAGCTCGCTCCTGTGGCTTTGATGGTATAGATAGATACTCGGATAATCCCTTGACTCAACGAAAAAGGGAGGTGCCGTATCTTATACAATGTACGTGTTACGCGTTATTTATTTAATAATAATAAAACACTGCCTAATTTTGTATGGAAGGTCTGCGTCTTTTTCTTCGCGCGGCCATCAACCAAACCTTGTTATTTCGGTTCAGAATAACGCAAAATGAAAGTCTGACATTGATATGTTAGTGTATAAATTCAGTCCTAACCGTGCTATTAAGGTGGTACGACTTCTATACAAACAAACATTGCACATTAATTGGTTCACCATACATTAATAATAAATACATGTGCAACTAACTCGTTTCAGTTATTTGTTTGCGCGAAATTATAAAAAAAATTACTTTCATACATGAGCTATATAAATGCGATGGGTCACACACACATATGTAGCATTATTGAAATTATAAGATATTAGTATATTCGTGTTTTATGTATGAATGTACATTTTTTTAATTATTTCGCACAAACAAATAACTGAAACGAGTTAGTTGCGCATGTATTTATGTATTATTAAGGTATGATGAATCAATAATTGTGTAATGTTTGTTTGTATAGAAGTCGTACCACTTTAAGGTTAGAAGTTCAAAAAGAAAATGCATTTATTTTATTAAATGTTTATATTTTTTTCTATTTTTTTCGTTGTGGCCATTTACCGTAAAGCCATAACTAACGAATTAGATAGAAAATACAATCATCATTGCGTTCATCCTTTTGTTCTCTACGTTGTGTACGTTCCTATGGAGATAGGCGGTAGGAATGGAAATTGTTTTCTTTATAATAGTTGTTAAATCAATAAAAACATAACTAAGTATATACATTCAATTTGTTTTATTAAGTGAAACTTCTTTAGAGGTGTTGTGCACATCAGAGTTCAAAATTTTTGGGGAGGGTAAAAGATGTTAAAGTCGCGTCAGGACACGCGATCTGATCGAAAATTCCTAAGACGGAGGGAGAGTAGAGCGCCAGCACCGGCGCGGCGTAGGGGAGGAAGTAATATCCCCCTCTCTTTCGACCGCGCGGCGAAAATGTATGCCTGTTCCTGCTGTTTCGTTTAAGCGGTTTTCACTTCTGCCGGCACTCCCGGAGTGCAATCCGTTGTATTATATTATATTTGCTTTACGATACATAATACATATGACGTGGTTTGACCACAAAAAAAAATAAACATATCCTAAACCGAAAACCAAAATAGCATAGGTGGTTGTAGGCCGCGCGAAAAAAAGGACGCCAATTTTAGGCATTGCCTTCTCATACAATCACTCCAATTGTCTAGCCTAGGGGTTCTAAAACTTATTTCATTCATCGCCTACTTTAAAAATCAATAACTTATCAGCGCCCGCGCCCCCAATCACTTTTACTTTGCCATATTTTAAAAACCCCTTACCGCCCCCTCTAGCGCCTACAAGAAGGTGTTATCGCACATTTTGAGAAAGACTGGTCTAGCCCATGGTATTTTTTTTAAGAACTTGTGGTATGGATACTAGAAAAGGGTAAACATATTTACTTATATACTTTTGAAGGTAAGAAGGTGGAAACTTGAGATGCTAGTAATTTAATGTTACAAAACAACTGAACGTAATGACACAACAACTGAACGGAATTTACTAGAGCAGGCATTGAATTTGGGACTTCAGCAATGGCAACACCAGGTAACCGATAAACACACTAATCAAAATTGAATAGTATCAAACACTTGTATGTTTTGAGGTAACTATCACTAAAATTATGAAGATTGTTACAATACGTACGGGATTACTACTTGTCTCAGAATACTGAGGAAAATTCTTAGCTGATCAATAAATTCTCATATTTTTTAAATTAATTTATTTGAGATTGTTACAGTATTCAAGCAAGAGCTTAAACAAATTGTCCATCTATATATAACTATCTTAACGTTACGTTATATTTACCGTTATTTTAGGAATTTGAAGATGAATAAAATTTGTGTAACCTTTCCTACGCAGACTTACGAATTGGCTTGTTAGAAAGAGACGGATGGCTTTTGTATTGGTCTCTCATTCATGACGGTTTCACATTGCAGTCATGTTATAGTTAGATTAGTTAATGTTACTTTCTTTCTCTATGGTAAATGGAAGATTAGGTACGTGGTTAAAAAAAACATGTTTGGAACTTCTAATTTGCCCCAAAAAATAAAGAACATCGGTTCGGTAAACTCATTTTTCACTCCTCTTTCTCAAAAAGTCCGTTATTGTAGCGTACTAGAGCGGGGATGAAATAGCATGAGGAAAATGATTTTTAATAATATTATTTTGTTGAAATGAATTTAGTGGGAAGCGACAGAGAAATAATTTATCCAGATGTCCTGTGATTAACATTGAAAGTAAAAGAACCAAATAATAATAAAAAAAAGTATTGGAGAATGTCGACGGTGGTCTGCAAGTCTCGTTAGAGCATTGGACCGGATTTCCAAAGGTCGTGGGTTCGAGTCCCATCTGAGAATTCACTTTTGGCAGAGTTCATTTTTTCTAATATTTTTCTATTTAAAATTTATCATAGGAAGACGGGATATCGGATTCTAAAAAATTCATTAAAATCCGATATCCCGTCTCAGCAAATGTTTTGTAACGGCATGCACGAGAAAAAACTAAATAAAAGTAATATAAAAATAATCTTCCATCTACCACGTTATAAAACTATTAATATTTCTACCTTTCAGCATGTAGGACACTACTAACCATATTATATCACATTGTGTTCTTTCACGCAACTTTCTAATCGGATTTGGTTGATAAATATCGTTTGTATGCATTCGTATATCGTTTTCATCCGACATTGTTGTTATATGTACGATATTTGATATTTTGGAACAAAATATCGTTACTATTTAACGTAATATAACGTTACATTTCAATATTACATAACATTACGTTTTAACGTTATAATACGTTACGTTATTTTGTATGAAAATAACTTTATTTTTTGTTGTTATTACAAAATATCGAATATCTTTTTTAATGTATTTATATATCACTTTTTTATGTTTCACCCTTGTAATGCATAAACATATTCTGCTTCTGCATTCGGCATTTTTAGGCTTCAGCTAGAATGTTATTTAAGACCCAAAGATCATTTTCTGTCCCTACCTCCAAGGATACTATTGGACCTCCAAGGGTAAAAGAAATACAATAATTGGTACCAAAAAATGTTAGTGTAAAAGTCGCTAAATATTTTGAAGTAGTCTGCAGCTTTTTTAAGCTTCAGTATATTTCTGTCTGGATTTTATAACTGTTTGGACTTCTTTGTCGTTTAGAATTCTTTATATTTACTATACAAATGGTTTAGTATTTTTTACCAATTGTTTCTAAACTTTTTGTTAGAACTGAATAAGTGTACCATCGACTATTAATAAACATAAAAAAAAATATTTAGCGACTCAAAACCTTAATAGTGCTTTATGAAATGTTAGACCCTAGATGACACCACTGATGAACCACTAGATTAGAAAACCTACATTAGGCCCTAACAATAAACCTGCATGGTTTTAGATTAGTACCTGCGGTGTACGTCACTGAAGTTGATAAAGCTATTCTTTTAAAACTAATTTAAAATTCATCATAAGTATAAAAATAGCATTGAAAAATGCAAAAATTCAAAAATAATAATTTGCAATTGTTGAATATTCTAAAACCAACGCTGTTTCATAGAAATTATCTACGTTGTCGACAAGTTTTTTTTTACTTTTTGACAAAACTGTTGAATAACTCTTATTTTGAGCCTTAAGCTGTCAATCGTAAAGCTCAGAATGGATTTATGATTTTGTAATTTTTGCATTTTTCAATGCTATTTTTAAATAGCAATGCTCTTTCCAAAGGTCATTGGAAGAGCATTGGACCGGATTTCCAAAGGTCGCGGGTTCGATTCCCGTCTGAGAATTCACTTGTGGCCTAGTTATTTTTTTCCAATATTTTTCTATTTAAAATTTACCATCAGAATGGATTGGTTGACATGACATGACATGTTGTCATGACAAATTATTTTGAGGTTATGACCCACTGGAGTTTCACCCGAGTTCTTTTCGTCATAACACGTGTTGTGAGGCTCCTTTTTTAACTCCATCTACCGTACAATTTCTATATATTACAAAATATATTTACTTGACATTGGCAAAATTCGCGTATTTAACGCGAGCACGCCATTAATTAAGAAAGAAGAAGAAGTTATGACCCACTGTGCTTTACTTATATAACTTTTTTATAACTTATTGCAATATTTTCAAAGTAAAGTGTACTAATGAAATATTCAGCTGATGTGACGCACAACCAGTATAGATAAAAATACCACCAAAACCTGTATGTTAGTATGAAACATAGTGAAACATCCATTCACACAACAATGTACCATCATAACCTGTGCAATACCTACTTACTCAAATAATTAAATTAAACGCACTTTTGTACTGCAATTAAATTATTAAAAGCACATTTTGTTTATAAATAACAATTTGGATGCAACAGCACATCCAAAAAATCATTTTCATTTAACTTGTCACGTAAACTCTTACAAAAAATTTGGTACCGAAAGCACAAAAAAGTGAATATTACTTTTCACTTGTAAATACAATATTTTAAAAATTGGACATAGTATAACACAAACACAACTCTGCTTCTAGCTTTAGGGTGGTATGCCACTTACCGAAGTTCTTTTCCCAATTTACTAGCCCGAATTTGATCAAAGTTGGAAGAACATGCAATCGTCTTGTTTAATATCTTCGTTTAATAATTTTTAACACAGATCAAGCAATTTTTGTGTATTTCTTAGAATAGCAAAAGTTACTACTACAGAATATTCTTAACCTTATGCATAAGTTTGCCGACAGATTTTTGGCAGAGTGTAGATAGTTATTTATAACGTTAAAGGTCTAAACGCAACGTTTGCAAACGTTAGCATGAGACGCAACTCGGCACAGGAAATATAGTTTAAATTGAACAAACCGGTACAAACATATGGTATGGAGCCTTAATTGCATTCGATAAATGCCTGGCAAAAATAACACCTATGGATGATTCTCTGATTTTAAAATATTATTTTTATCTAGTTTTTACTGGGGTTTATTATTTTTGTATCCATCTTATAAAATACATAAACCTGTCTTTGAACCGGATTCCTTCCATTGTACTTATACCATTATTTAAATTTTCACCTAAAATTGCCAGACAACGTAGCGAACATGGAGTCAACTTTTTTTTATACTTCTTTTTACCTTTTTTTTACTGTTTCTTCATCATTATTGTTTTAAATAAATTCATTAAAATACTTTGATCAAATACAACTTGCACAGTTATTAAGTGGTATATCACCCTTAGATACAATCATAGAAAGTGAACCGAAGAAAAAGAAGACTTCTTCTTCGTGTAGAAAACAGACAGCACAATAGTTGCTTCTATTCCGATCTGGTGTCTGACCCTGAATACACTTGTTTTTTTTATTCCTAATGATATTATGGTGTGATGAAGTGAGGTTTTAGAGAGTTTAAAAAGATATTTTTTTTTAAGTGAAAACTTCTTTAGCGGCGTTGTGCACATCAGAGTTTTAAATTTTTGGGATGGGTAAAGAATGTTAAAGTCGCGTCAAGTCACGTGACCTGTGGGCCAACCATGAGATTTTGTTCTCGTTTACCGTACAGTAAACGGGAGACATTTTGTATGAGAATCTGTAGTTCTGCTACTGCCCACTAGAGGCGCTGTGAAGATTCGCATACAAAATGGCTCCCGTTTACTGCTGTTTCGTTTAAGCGGTTTTCACTTCTACCGGCACTCCCGGAGTGCAACCCGTTGTTTTTTTTTTATATTATTATAATAAAAACAGCTGTTACAAAAGATAAAACAACAATTCTTCCACGCTTTTGATTTCTGATTCATTCTCGTATCTTTTTATTCTAAGCCATTGTATCCCAAACTATGGGTCGCGACTCACTGGTGAATCGCGAGCGAATATTGAGTGGGCCCTGTAGAACACACCAATCGACAGAGCGAGAGAAATTTCCGTTTCTTTTACATTCCAATAACATACAAGACTGCATACATTACCCCCCGCTGGGAATTGAACTCGGGGCCACTTGGTCTGATACCGGTGGTTGTTACCACTGGACCACAAAGGCGGTTATAATACTTTACTATGCCTTAGACAAGGGTATCTGAGAGTGAGAATTACAAATTCTATGCCACCTTTTCCCTAAGATAGCCTAGCGGTAGGTTCCGAGTTTGGAAGCTTGTATTAGATGGGTCGTAGCCCAGAAAAATTTGGGAATCACTGTTCTAAGCCAAGATTTCTTCGGTCTACAAACGTGTCTTTTCCTTTTTTATTTTGCTATCATAATCAATTAAAGCAGTTAGTATAGCTTGCGCGGTGAATTAAGATCGCTCGGCAAAAGTGGTAGGCGCATGCGCAGTAGTGATTTTGTAGATCTCTTTGGCGGGGTAGGAGGGGCGAGGGGCCAGCGCCAACACGCTATTGGACAATCATAATAAATAATAATAAATATTTACATACAATCACACCAATTATCTAGCCCACGTTAAGTATCATGAAGAAATTGTGTTATGGATACTAGATAACGGATAAACATACTTATATACTTTTTTTTGTAAATACATACATAATATACATATTAAACACCCAGACCAAGACAAATAGAAATGTTCATGCACACAAATATTTGTCTTGTCCGGGGATCGAAGCCGGGACCTCTGGCGCAGAAGGTGGGGTTAGTACCCCTGCGCCGAACAGGTCAGGAATCCACGTTCCGCGCTTTTTTCTCGTGTCTCTTTGGTACTGTCGCGCCCAGATTGTTTTTGAGTTAGTTGTTATTTCACTACGGAAAAATATGCCCAATAATAAAGTCTTAAAACGGCAAGCCAGAAAAATAGTTTATGACGTGAATTATTGTTTTGTTAAACAGGAAACAAATGAAATCTCTCGTGTCTCTTCAGAGCTTTTAGTACGAGTTGACAAGTAGTTTCAACGTTTTCGATAACTATCGGATTCTCTACCCATGTCGATAAAACAGTCTATAGATATGAAAGGGAGGGACAAAGCGATAGTTTCCAAAAACGATTCTAATTTGCCTAACTCATACTAAGGGCACAGGATTTATTTATTTATTTTATTTTTATTTATTTATTCTTTATTGCAATATAAAAAAATACAGCAAATGGCGGACTTAATGCCATCAGGCATTCTCTACCAGTCAACCAGTAAAAGGTGTTAGACCTACCGTATCGGCAATAAAGTAGCACTATAAAACATACTTCAGAATATTGTAACAAAAGTGGGAATAGCTATTTACGGGTATTTAATTAACAAATAATACATGAACATACTACATAATATAAATATTTAACATACATACATATAAAATTATAAGGACTCATTATGTCAGAGGTGAAGGGGATCAGCGTAGGGATTTAAGGTGTTCACGGACGAGTTTCTTAAACACAAACTTGCTGGGGGCTTTTCGAATGGATGGCAGGATGCTCTGGGAAACTCTTTCGTTAGAACCTTCTGCATCCAACTAGTGCGATGCATACGGCGGAATTCACCGTGCTTCTATACAAAAATTTACCTTTTTTTTTATGACGAGTACTTCAATCCACAATCTATATTGAAGTTTTTAGTAAAAATTTAATAAAATTGAATTTAAACTAACTATTAATTTAACATCATTCCTTTTTTTTACTAAGAACTCTTTAAGACCTCACCCTAAATGTACCCCGTCCCTTAAGTGTACTTACCCCTCACCTACCCCTATCTAACACACGCGCTCTACAGGACAGCGAAGGTCGCGCCCATAGTATGCAGCACGGCGCGGCGGGGGAGGCGGCACGGTCGGAGCAAGGGGATGATAGCGTGCTGGATGTGAGTTTATTTATTTACTAGCTTTCCGTCCGAGACTTCGCCCGCGTGGACTACACGACTTATGCTATTGTGGGTTATCTATAAGAGATAAACATATACCACCGCGGAGTTTTCTGTAGACCTTTTCAAGGTGTACAAATACTTAGTACATTATTTTGATAAATCTCGTAGGGATCAGCCAGCGTTTGCAATGTAAGCGGAAAAAAATGTAATCATTTACAACATCACATTAGAAACCTCAAAAATTACAGTAGTTCTCTACTCTATATTGAAGGTTATTTATACATATAAACCTTCCTCTGGAATCACTCTATCTATTAAAATAACCGCATCAAAATCCGTTGCGTAGTTTTAAAGATCTAAGCATACATAGGGACAGACAGCTGGAAGCGACTTTGCTTTATACTATGTAGTGATTTGACTTTTCAATAATATACTTACTGTGGGTTGCACCATGTTACTTTTACGCTGATAAATATTAAACAAGAAAATATATTAGAAAAAAGCAACCTGTCTCATGTCGCCCTGACGGAATTCGAACCCGCATCCTTGGGAATCCGGCCCAATGCACTAACCAATTATGCTACAGAGACCTATGAGGACACGTCGAATTTTTCCAGTATATATAATGTAAACAACTCTGGTACAAATACTCGTATTCATCATAGAAACATTTGCCCCTACCGGGATTCGAACCCAGGACCTCAGAGTAGGCGACACCTTGAAACCGGTGTACGTACCACTCTACCACGGAGGTCGTCAATAAGAGCTTTTTTTTATTTTCATGAACTGCTTCTTTGCTTTTTGTGAACCTAACTTGCCGTGGCAGTTTGTAACCTAGGTCACACTACGTGTCCGATCATGTGATTTATTTATGTATGAGTGTGATTTGTAAACTGCCCTTAAATAAATAAATACAAAAGGTGGTGGAAGACGACGGCCGCGTGTCCCCTTCGAGCGCTGATGATGTCACTGATCGGCCATCATCAACCAAATCGGGAGATAGCGATTACCCAGAGGCGAGTACTAAGGTAAGCGTAACACATGCGATTTTGAACCTTAAAGTTGACTGGAAATATTCCGTTTAGTACGATAATGCTATTTCGGAATTGGACACACAGTTCTGGGAGGAGCCATTCCTGAAGTCACTTATTCTCAAATGGACTTGTTCCGAAAATGACATATTACGAAAAATACTAATTACTATGATGATTTACTCTTAAATGGATTCATCTCGTAAAAAATAAAAAGCTATTTAACCATAAAATAAAACAAAATTTGAAAAACCAATTGTTTTATTCGATGTGTGTATAAAACCTATAACATTGAGATTGAAAGTACAATACTGTTTCACAGCAAGTGTCAACTGACAAAGACACCACAAGTCCAGAGAGCAATAGCCTCTTGGACCCATCAGTGCTATCCGACTTCACGACGCAAGCTCTCGTGCTGACCGTACTCGCGACACTCGTCAAGTATACCACGGGTGAGTTAGTTGAGCAAATAATGACAACGGGGAGACACTTTGCCTTCATCATACCTGATGTTAAGTAATGATAAGGTTGAAGTTGGAAACACGCCTCTCCCGGAATCCTCAACTACTGAGGAACTGGCTATCTTATCTCTAGCTGCCGGAACACAACAATGCTGAAAACATTGTTGTTATGGCGTTACACTTAGATAAGATGGTAGCAAATACAAGCAATAGTAGCCAGCCAGGCGGACTTACAACAAGTCCTATCACCAACCAAATCGAATACAAAGCAAGCCTCTTGGACCCATCAGTGCTATCCGATTTCACGACGCAAGCTCTCGGGTAAGTTTGTGTTCATAATTATAAAAATCTTTTTATCTCAGACAAAAGTTAATTCATAGGGTGTGTTAATTTCAGCTGAAAATAATCTGTTTGGAATTTTGGATCCAAGGTCACCAACTATTAGACAATCGTGGTTTGAAAACATTGGTCTGTCCCTTTAAAGCTGAGTTACTTTTAGCATTGAATCGAATTTTCCCGTCGCTCTATCCTTTTCTGTCGCTCCACAACCGTCCTTTGTTAGAGCGAGTAAGACCGCGGAATGTTATCGCATCGCCAATTTCAACCACATTCCTGGTATCTTTCTCGGTCTAGCAAAAGACGGTTTTGTGTGATAGAGAAGGATAGTAGCATAGGAAATCCGTGCTGTCAGTTGTGGGCCTGCTCTTAAATAAACCAAACATTCAAAATAAACTAGTGTCAACACCACAAGTCCAAGGAGCAATATATTATTATTACACATAAAAATAAATGTATTACATATATGTGATAAATATTAAACAAGAAAATATACTAGAAAAAAGCAACTAGTCTCATGTCGCCCTGACGGGATACGAACCCGCATCCTTGGGAGTCCGGCCCAATGCACTAACCAATTATGCTACAGAACCTATGAGGACACGTCGAATTTTTCTAGTCTCACCGTTCTACGGTGTTGGCCACCGTCGCTTCATCAATGAGAGAAATATCCTCGCATTCGAACGAAACATCTTTACAGATGTTTGACTATCGATTAAGATGAAACAGCCATTTAAATATAACTTTTTAATTTTGCATTTTACAATGCTATTTTTATGTGATAAATATTATACAAGAAAATATACTAGAAAAAAGCAACTAGTCTCATGTCGTCCCATCAGGGCTAAATTAAAAAGTTATAAATGTATTACAATATGTTGGGTAGTTCCCATTCAGGGCCCATAGATTTTTTCCACCCTGTATATAGCCAAATAGCCCCTTAATAAGACTCATCAGTACAACACCGATATATCTAGGTCCCTTTTGGTGCAACCGTGGGACAATTTTACTCTTAGATACTGTTACTTTAAGCTACTTTTTTACTGTCTCCTGTTTTAATTGTATTATCTTTATCACTTTGTGTGTCCTTCGCCTGTACTAAATAAATGTTGTGAATTTGTAAGTATATCACTGATATAGCATATATCACGCGATATGAAGCTGTCTTGCTTTCCCCGCTAAGATGTGTGCGGGATAGTGATTCCATATCGTGCTATGAGTGTCGACTTCAATAGTTAAGGCAGAGTTCACCAACCGATTTGAAGCGCTCATGGCCGCGCTTGACAGACTAATCGTATTCGATTAATTTTGTTGTTCACGTTTGTTCACGATCATGTGTCGGATGGGTTACCGTAAAGTGGCATTATAACTGAGCGCTTCCGTGCTTCGGAGGGCACGTTAAACCGTCGGTCCCGGGTGTTGTCATTTGATTACAATCGTTAAGCCAAGTCAGAAGCCTTATAGGCGGCTTGATAAACTCTTGACACTAATCCTCACTCGATAGGAAGAAGAAGTTTAAATAACGTTGCATTTTAGTCGTTTGTTTGAAGTTTAAATGGACAGAACGATGTTTCAAACAGGGCCCCTACCGCGCAGGTCGCGTCGGCATCGAAATCGGCTTCATTCGACAGATGGATGTGACACATTGCTGCTTCTTTTTGACACAAATGAAAACTTACCAAAGACTAAGAGCAATATGTCACATCCATCTGCCGAATGAATTCGATGTCGATGCAGATGACGCTTGCGCGGTAGGGGCACTGGATTGTCTTATGGACCGTTACTGTTAGTTAACTGTCGTTTCTCCGAGTCATCGGCAAACAACAGTGCACATAATGCCATAATATTATATTTTTATTTATACATTTTGTTATTTATCTATTATTATTTTACTTGTTTTTGACTGTCTGTGGCCTTTGTTATAACCCCGTCAGAATAACAGCGCTACTGGGTCACTTTGCACATTTATTAGTGGCTCAGTAGCATTATGCTGAGACGGGGTATTTATTGGCCCTGCACGCATTAATTTGTTTTTCTTCTATGTGTTAATATTGTAGCTCCTTGTATTGTTGTGTGTGTGTGTATCTTCTGTGTGTATGTGGCTAATAATTTTTTTTTCTTTCTTTCTTTCTAAACTAGGTTCTATGATTCCCGCAGGTTTGACGTGATTGTGAAACCGTACGGTTCCCGCCTGAACAAGCTTTCAGTTGCTTGTTTGTCAATTAGCGCTCTGTAATAAATTAAAAGGTTTATAATTCTAGAAATGATTAACCAGAGAACAAGTCTGTTCAACCAAACGACGACCAGGGGCCGTACCGCGCAAGTTGCATCGGCATCGCAATCGGCTTCATTTGACAGATGGATGTGATATATCGCTTTTAGTCTTTGGCAAGTTTTTATTTGTGTCAAAAAGAAGCAGCAATGTGTCACATCCATCTGTCAAATGAAGCCGATTGCGATGACAATGCCACTTGCGCGGTACGGGCCTAGCTCGCTAATTGTCTAATTTAAAATCTATCACAATCCCTTTCAGAGGTATTTGTGATTGTGATATTTTCGTCTGTCATATTGCTTAGACAGTTCAATTTCGTTTATTCCATACCTTTTAAAACGCGTCCCGATTACAATCCCATAATGTCAAATAGTGACGGCCTGAATTTCAAATTACGAATTGAAAGGGATTGCGATAGATTTTAAATTAGACAATTAGCCCCCTGTTAAACTAAACTCGCCTTCTGCGCCAGAGGTCCCGGGTTCGATCCCCGGACAAGACAAACATTTGTGTGCATGAACATGTATATTTGTCTTGGTCTGGGTGTTTGATATGTATATTATGTATGTAAGTATTTAAAAAAAAAGTATGTTAGTATGTTTATCCGTTATCTAGTACATAACACAAGTTCTTCATGAAACTTAACGTGGGCTAGATAATTAGAGTTTAAAAAAAAACAGAGTATGCTGTATGAGTTGACATTTACTGTCTACGTTTTCGACAACTATGCTCTAATCATGTCGATAAAACAGTCTATGGATATGTAGGCCTAGCATGAACAGCTTTTATCGACTCGATAACTCGATAACGTGTCGCTGTCCCACTCACATCGTAGCGGAGTAAGCAAGACAGCATGATGCGCTATATCATATCGCGTGATATAGCGGTGTTTATGCTAGGTGGGATGAAAGAGAAAAAGCGATAGTTTACGAAAACGATTATAGTTTGCTTAACTCGTACTAAGGCTCGCTTGTGATTCGTCATCAGCCATTTTTCATGTCCCCACTGCTGGGGCACTGGCCTTCCTTATAATAAATAAATAAATTCTTTATTTACTCTTCCACAATCTTTATACATTATAATGGTGGTTTCTTAACATAAAAATATAAATCATTAACAAAAATTGTGAGAGACTGTATCTCAGTATACCAGTACTGTATGGATGGATAAGGAGAACGGGCCATGACCCACTACGCGGGCCCAATGCGGTATGGTGGGTTTTAACGACTGCAAATGCAACCGGGACCAATGGCTTAACGTGCCTTCCGAAGCACGGAGGAGCTCGAGATAGTAAATTTTTGGTCACCCATCCCGTGACCGACCATTGCGAAAGTTGCTTACCCTCAACAATCGCAGGCTGAGCGCGCTAACCAATGCGCCACGGCCTCGATTGTGATTGACTGGATACAATGTGATTGACTGAAAGTAAGGCGCACAGGCAATGCGCTTTATCTTCAGCCAATCACGTGCGAGCAAATTCGTTCAGTACTAGCTCATTTTGGGCGAACAGACTACAATCATTCGTTTATTTGTTTCAGATGAAGATGAAATCAGAATACTGTACCAGTACTTGGCTGAGGGTTCCGTTGTCTTTCCCAAAGTATTTCCAGTCATGTAAGTTATCTTAAAAAAAAAATATTTTTTTTTTTTTTTTTATGAGCGGCGGGGAAATTCTTAGCCCTCATCATACCTGATGTTAAGTATTGATAAGGCTGAAGATGAAGCGAGCCTGTCCCGGAATCCTCAATGACTGAGGAACTGGCTACAATTCTGAAAACATTGTTGTTATGGCGTCACACTTAGATAAGATGGTGGTAGCTAGCCAGGTGGACTTACAACAAGTCCTACCACCAATCAAACCGAATACAAGATGTACCCCCGATGGGAATCAAACCCGGGACCCCTGGGTCTGATACCGGTGGTTGTACCACTAGACCACAGAGGCGGCTAAAAAGTTAAGTTATCAATATAAACTAATATTAATATTATAAACTAACTCTAAGCTCATTTAGCGATCAAGTTAGAAGTCATTTCCTATCACTCCCTCCTAACTTATAGTATTTTTTTTATCCTAATATGGTGTGCTTCGCATTCCCTTCACACGAACTAATTACAGAGCAAACAGTTATTTGGTTAGATCATGCAAGCTGTTCAACACTTTCAATTGTGAGTTTATGAATGATAGCCGATTGGATCTGTTTTGTAGCTCAATAAGGCACGTGCGTAAATTGATGATGGATAACTGCTTTTCAACAGCTAAGTAATGCTTAAATTGTTTTATATCATTTTTTTTTTTCTATCTTGAAATGCTTATTTATCTGTTAATTTCACTTACCATTATGTAACTACATAGCTTTTATCTGTGGAAGTTTGTAATTAGCTTTTAAGTGCTTGCTTATTTACCTAATTTGTAAATACTGCTGTAAACTTCCCAAAGAAAATAAAATAAATAAATAAAATATCACTCTCTCCTAACTTATATGGTCATTTTTTTCTCCCCATCACTATTTATGTATGAATATATACTTACTTTTTATCTTATTTCACTTTCTTTTTGCACCCATTCCCCTACTATCCTTTATCTATACTCTCTGTCACCCAAGGTTGCCTGGAAGAGATTGCTATGTAGCAATAAGGCCGCCTATTGTGTGTTTACTGTCTTGTTTTTGTGTCTCCTTTGTATTGTATTTCTCTGTAACTATGTGCAATAAAGTTTATTTTATTATTATTATTAATATTTTCTACGGTATTAATGGTTTTTTTTGTTTCCACAGACATAGCTTGTTGGACATGAAGATCAACCACGTTTTGATGCATTGCAACGATCAAGTTATATTGAGTGCAGTACAAAGTATAATACAGGTATGTTAAACTCAGACTTATCCAGTCTAGCCTGTCACAAGTACTTGTAAATGTCAAAGAAGCTACAACATCGGATTACCGAGTCCTACGGCGAATAGATCCCCCAAGAAACTTGTCAATGGCTGTTTCTTTCTGTATCTGCTTTCATACAGTAGAAAATGAATGCTACCTTTGGAATCAGCAATTTGCACTTGTGAATGTCAAAGAAGCTACAACATCAGATTACCGAGTCCTACGGCGAATAGAACCGCCAAGAAACTTGACAAGGGCTGTTTCTTTCTCCGTTCTGTCTTTGCATACAATAGAAAATGAATGGAATTAGCAATTTTTGGTAAACTCTGTTCTAAAACTTAATCATACAATCTACCATTTACACCCGGTTTTGAAGTAATTCAGAACAAGTAACAGATTTTTCTGATCCGGAACTCTTTAGCGAACCATCGTGTCTAACGGCCGAAATTAATAACCTATCTGTAGATATGGATAGGGCTATCTGAGATAGTTGCCTAGGATACTGGCTTCGTTGCCTAGCAACCGTCGTTGTTTTGGTGATATGAACAATAATATCCCAGGAACTATCTCAGATAGCTCAATCCATATCTACAGATAGGTTATTAATGATTTTTGAAATTTTGCATTTTTCAATGCTATTTTTATACTTATGATAAATTTTAAATAGAAAAATATTGGAAAAAATCAACTCGACCACAAGTGAATTCTCAGATGGGACTCGAACCCACGACCTTTGGAAATCCGTTCCATCCAATGCTCTAACCAAGTCTCGGTAGCTCAGTGGTTAGAGCATTGGACCGGATTTCCAAAGGTCGTGGGTTCGAGTCCCATCTGAGAATTCACTTGTGGCCGAGTAGATTTTTTTCAAATTTTTTTATATTTAAAATTTATCATAAGTATAGGTTATTAATTTGGGCGTAATACAACGACATTTAAAAAAGGAAGTTTTAGTTTTATTTCTAAATAGCAGGTGTTGCAATGCCAGGTAAAAAATAAAGAAATATAAAGATTTCTTAAGCTTCTTGCGGGGGTTCCCAAAATTTCATCATAAACAATGGTTTCGCAACACATAGAGGACAAACAAACAAACATTATTTTTTATTTACATAGAAGATTTCTACTAAAACGTAGTCTTATTTTGTAGAACATGATAGCATCAGAAGACGCCAGCCAACAGCAGTTGCATTACATGCAGAGTTGTGGATTTGGAGGGCTGTGGCGATTCGCAGGACCATTTACTAAGGTAAGGGTAGAGTGAGAGAGAATAAATTAATTAGAAATGCTATACATTTTGGGTTTATTTTTCAAATAAAAATGCCTGATGTCCTTTCAACGTTTTGCGACGTTGCCAAACCTAATAGCATGGCTTATAACAATAGAGGAGGCTGTGGCTCTACAAACGGATTTGAGGTTTTGAAACATCAATAACGTTGTATTTCTATATGACAGAACCAGTGCACAGCGGAAAGTAGCGAGCTATTCGTGAACTGCCTAGAAGCGATGGTGGAGACATGTCTCCCCGGAGATGAGCCCTTAGCCCGACCACCTCCACCAGACCCTGACGCATGTCTGCAGGACGACCATAGATATACAGGTGACGATAGAACAATGCACTGTAGAAAGTTTCTTCTTAGTTTTTATGAACATCGGTGTACCGCTTAGCCTTCATCATACTTAGCATGAAGTATTGATAAGACTGAAACTGGAAGTTCACTTCTCTCGGAATCCTCAACTACTGAGGAACTGGATATCTTATCTCTAACCGCCGGAACACAAAAATGCTGCACACGTTGTTGTTATGGCACGAGACTTAGATAAGATGGTGTTAGCTAGCCAGGCAGACTTACAACAAGTCCTACCACCGACCAAACTTACTACATACACACATACTAACAAACATACAAACTTAGAATATTACAAAGTAGTGAGCTATTCGTGAACTGCCTAGAAGCGAAGCGACCACCTCCACCAGACCCTGACGCATGTCTGCAGGACGACCATCGATATACAGTATACAGGTGACATTCATACACGGTTATTTGTAAAACACTTTTCAGGAGTATACAGAGTGGTCCAAGCCTATTGGATATAAATTATTTTATAGATAGTTGACCAACCAATAAATAATTTTATAGATAGTGAACCACAAGGAAAAAAAATCGAAAGAACGTTTATTTAGATTTATCAAAAAGTTTTTTAACCTAAAACAACCAATCAGTCTGGATATTTAATTTTGTAAGAAAAAACCTATCAGGTAAACTCATACCACAAAGAAAATGTCCAAAAATATGTGGATGGTAAAAAAATACAATGGGTTGCACTCCGGGAGTGCCCGCAGAAGTAAAATCCGCTTAAACGAAACAGCAGGAGCGGGCATACATTTTCGCCGCGCCTTAGAAAGAGAGGGGGACATTACTTCTTCTCCTACGCCGCGCCGGCGGTCTACTCTCCCTCCGTCTTACGAATATTCGATCAGGTCACGTGTCCTGAGGCGACTTTAACATTTTTTACCCTTCCCAAAAATTTTAAACTCTGATGTGTTCAACGCCGCTAAAGAAGTTTTCACTTCAAAAATCTCAAACAAGGTCGAGATATTTAAAAACAAAATATCTTGCAATCTGGTTTTTTCTTGCAGCTCCTAATAGCCCGCTTGGTCAACTATCTATAATTTATCGAGTTTTGTATGAAAAGTCGTTGTGTACGTAAATGGTCCTTCTAACTTCATTTATGTGCAAAACTAATCTGACTATACTACTATTACTAGGTTTTTTAAAAATGTTGCATTTCTTTTGCAGGTGTCCATAGACAACCGACTTTATATTGCGCCGCACAGGAGCCGTAGAGTAGTAAGTAATATGACTCGCAAAATTTATGCGTATAAATTTTAATTTATATTATTTCTTTTTAGTTATATATGATTTTTATCATATATAACTAAAGTGTTAATCTTTAAAACATGCTTTGGTTTAAAAACGAAATTTACAAGTTTTACGTAATAAATATTAAACAAGAAAATATACTAGAAAATAGCAACTAGTCTCATGTCGCCCTGACGGGATTCGAACCCGCATCCTTGGGAGTCCGGCCCAATGCACTAACCAATTATGCTACAGAGACCTATGAGGACACGTCGAATTTTTCCAGTATATTCACCGTTCTACGGTGTTGGCCACCGTCGCTTCATCAATGAGAGAAATATGGGTAATATAAGGATGCGAGTTCGAATCCCGTCAGGGCGACATGTGACTAGTTGCTTTTTTCTAGTATATTTTCTTGTTTAATATTTATCACATAAAAATAGCATTGTAAAATGCAAAATTAAAAAGTTATATTTAGTTTTACGTAGTTATCGATATGTAAGTTCTGCCACTGTCACATCACTACTAGAAACAATTACGTCAGTTTTTTTAAATCCGAAATGCCCAACAACAGCCAATGAGCAATTTTTGAAATACTGATTTAATACACAAATATAATGCAAAAAATAAAAAAAATATAAAATACGCGTCTCGTATTTTAACATCTACTTTTATTATAGGAAATTTGCATAATATATTTTTGAAGTGTTGTCCATTATGGGCTTTATATGTTTTTAATTAATAATTGAAGGTATCCATTTTGTTTACAGATTAGAAACCAGTGACCCCAATTTAGTGATTAAGTAAAATTGCTGTTTTGCACATTTTTTTATATAAATCTAAGTATTTATTATTTCTAATAGTTCAAACGCAACATTTTTTTTACCTTTATTCGTCGTTGTTAGTACGTTAAAGAAATGTGTCGTTAGAAATTTTACTCCATGTTTAAGCGTAGAGTTAGTCTATAAACTATCATAGACAACGACCTAATACGTTATATTTGAATTATCAAAGAAAAAACATGTCAATTTTTGAGTTTGTAAATTATCTTTTTAAGTCGCAATAATACGTTTTTTTAACTGTTTTTATAATATCTTGTTATTCATAATCTAGGCTAAACGACCGATGTGGCCACGATAATATTATGTCCTTATCCAAGGCCTAAACTCTGTCTATACCATAATTCATGAAAAATGGTCAGCCAAGACTTTTTGCGTTTCCCATGGGAATGAGACATTTTACCGCAGTAAAAAGTATTGTTAATGTTGCCCTAGGAAGTTAGTTATCTCTTAACAAAATTTTGTCAAAATCTATTTAGTAGCTTTGTGTGTAGACCAGCAAAAGTATCTAGTTCTTTTGTTTTACTCGGGGTTTCTATAACTTACTGACGAATCGTTTTGGCTACGGACCGTTATATTTTGACATACTTTCCATAGAAGAAATGACAATATTTAACTGTCCGTAGCGAAAACAATCCGTTGGCAACTTATAGAAACCGAGCGTTAGTGTTTATTCTCATTTTGACAGCTCTCTATATGAATATAAAACCAGAATAAAACTCGCAATCTATTGATGTTAGTTATATTTTTAAAAGTACTAGCACCAAATACTTAAAATATTCTGTTAGAAAATATTATTATACATAGATCTGATATGAAAATAGTGAGGTGAAATACATTCAGTATTATTTATGTTTTCGAGGTCGTTAGAATATGTTTTTTTTTCACACAACAAAAAGTTTGTCTATAATTTATATATATATTTTTTTGTGTTTTCTTTGTGTCTCTGTGTGTTAATTTTATGCTAACTTTTTAATAGAAAAATATTGGAATAAGACGACTCGGCCATAAGTTATTATCGAGTCCTGTCTGAGAATAAATTGTGGCCCAGTCGAATATTCCATTATTTTTCAATTAAAGGTTTGTCCTTAATGTTTAGGGTCAAATTAAATCCGTAAATAAATTACAGATATTATAAAGAATTCACTCTAAACACCAGAGAATACAAGAGTTTCGCAATATTAACTTGGCTATCACGCGTCTTGTTACCCTTTTGCATAAAACACAGACGCTCACTATACATTTCCCTTTGAATGATTTTGAATTTATTCATGTTGTTATGGCAGCGTGCCTGATTTCGATATTGATGGCTTCTTTCAGAAGTTTTTTTCCTTTAATTTGTTTTAGTTCCTTTTTTAAGTGAAAATTAATTTAGCGGCGTTGTGCTCATCAGAGTTTTAAATTTTTGGGATGGAAAAAAATGTTAAAGTCGCGTCAGGACACGTGAACCTGATAGAAAATTCGTAAGACGGAGGGAGAGTAGAGCGCTAGCGTGGCGTAGGAGAGGAAGTAATATCCCCCTCTCTTTCTACCGCGCGGCGAAAATGTATGCCTGCTCCTGCTGTTTCGTTTAAGCGGTTTTCCTTCTGCCGGCACTCCCGGAGTGCAACCCTTTGTTTTTGTTTGTTTTTACACTAAACAACAAATATGTAGATAACATATTTGTTGTTTTACAGACACTGAATTGCATTAATAATGCTGAATGTAAAAAAATGTACAAATTTTTTACTATAGATAAATTAAATCAGTGAGTTTTCGGTGCGTAAAATATATCATATTTTATAGTTGTCTGTGTTTAGCTTAGTTTACAACTAAATGTTAGAGGCCTTTCCAGCAATTTAATGTTAGATTATGGTGTTCTTTTGAGCTTAATTTATAGAAATAGACATTTTGTGATCTTCATAATTTTGGTGTTAACGCCAGGGGCATTACCACGTTAAAGTTAAATTATAAGCAAGATGATGCTATACGCTCCATTATTAAATCAATATTATTTCAATATTGCGATGATAACTGATGATTAGGTCACATGATGATAAAATGTATTGATGCAAAACTTTTGCCAAATATCCAAACGCTACCCGCGTAAGAGTAAAGTTTTGAAATATAGACCTTAATACTATGTAAATAAGATTGACAATTAAACTCAAAAACGATAGTAACGTTCGGACATTTGCAAATTCACACTAGATCTGCACCCCTACCGCCTTAAGGTATTGATTACGGGTAAATCTACGGCCGTTTTGAACGCCGTCATTGTCCTCGACATATAAAGTGTCATGCATGATAAGTGCGAAAATAAAGGTTATGCTGCTAAACGCTACTCGTCTGGGACCTATATTCGTAACTAGACACGAGAACAGAATTTTATTGCTCTACAAATATGAAAATATGTTGAGGACAATGACGGCGTTCAAAACACCCGTAGATTCACCGCGATCGATATCGATTTTTCAAACCCCCGACAAGGTAATAAAACAACTTTTACGGATATAAAACGCGCTATTAAAAAAATTGTTTATTTCCATTTTCAATGTTGAACATTACAAGTTACGGGTTCTCTTTAAGCTTTATGGGCCTGTGTTGAGAAGCCCCGCTCCTCCATAATTATTATACATACATATTGATGAAAGCAACAACAAAGGCAACAATTTCTTTGTTATATTTCACGAACTAAGTTGTAATTGGGGTTTTTTTTTATTTTCCCGACGTTTGAAAGAAAACGTTTGAAAGACGACGATGAAAAGGTGCCGACCTTTTCAGCTGCCGTGGTCACGGGATGACTACAAGGACTTTTATGGCCTGCGCAGACGACGGACATTGAAGGACTTTTTGTCCGCGACACGACCTTATTACTAAGAACATAAAGTTGAATAAATAACGAGGACTATCGCGTACTTTTCATGGATATACGCGATCTGTGTTGAATCTTATTTGGTTAACAATAAAGACGTGTCGCGGACAAAAAGTCCTCCGTTATCCGTCGTCTGCGCTAGCTAAAGATGCAAAAATGAATCCAATAGATAGATAGAATAGAATAATAATAATAAAACACTTTCTTGCACATAATAAGAACAGAAAAGCAAAAACAGACAGTCAAAGGAAATACACAAAAGGCGGGTCTTATTGCTGGTAGCAATTTCTTCCAGACAACATAGAAACACAGAATATAGCAGTATGGAGGAATTGGAAAAAAAACCCTATCGCTGAAGGGTTTCACAAGAGTTTTAAGTTCAAAGCTCTAGCAACACCGGCGGGCGGGCTAGGGGTGTAATTCTGTGTTGTGAGCACTGGATACCTACATTTATTTTTAATAACTTTTTATTAATGTTTTGAAGCGCTCTAAAAGCGTTGCTTTGCTTTAATTAGCTAGTAATATTATTAACTTATTATTAATTTTATATTTAATGTTAGAACCCCATAGTTATGTTAGTTACAAACTAGATCTAGTTTAGAAAGAATTATATCGATATAAGTTTTACTTTTCTAAGATCTGAATTAAGGAATTTATTGTTAAATAAGTGAAATTGCTTGTTAATTTTGGCCTAAATTAAATGCCTAAGTTAATATTTTTGTTATGACATCAACTTTTAACGACCGCCGTTGTATAGTGGTAGTCGGTAAACTGCCAGTAGAGGTTTTTTTGAGGAGTTTTATTTAAAAAGGTTATAGATATAGAGAAAACTTTAGGTGGTACGACTTCCATACAAACAAACATTGCACATTAATTGGTTCACCATACATGAATAATTCATAAATACATGTGCAACTAACTCGTTTTAGTTATTTGTATGCGCGAAATTATTAAAAAAAATTACTTTCATACATGAGGTATATAAATTCGATGAGTCACACACACATACGTAGAATTATTGAAATTATAAGATATTAGTTTATTCGTGATTTATGTATGAAAGTACATTTTTTTATTATTATTTCGCGCAATCAAATAACTGAAACGAGTTAGGTCCGGTTGCTCGTAGCTCGGTTACGCTAACTTAAGGGTTAAATTATAGTTAAAGTAAAATTAACCGGCGGACAATTTAAAAGCGTTGTTGAAGCAGCGGTTACTTTAACGATCAGTCAAATTACAGATTTAACGGCAGGCAAAATAACGACAGAGTGGGGGTGGTTTAAAATTTTGACATTAGTATAATTTGTAGTTATCGCTTACCTACCGTTTTTAGGTTATTTATTTAAATACACTTTCAACCCTTGTTTAATTTCGAAGATAACCGACGTAATTTTTGTTTACCGAAGTCAAAATTGTCAACAGTTAAATTTTAACTTTAACTTTACTATAATACCTATACGAGCAACCGGACCTTAGTTGCGCATGTATTCATGAATTATTAAGGTATGATGAACCAACAAATTGTGCAATGTTTGTTTGTATGGAAGTCGTACCACCTTAAATAATAAAACATTATCAGGTATTTCATTCGAATAATAAACTATTTCTTCGACCTGAGAGCTTTTCGAGAAAACGTTTCTCAAAAAAAACTACTGGTCAACCGGGGATTTCCCCGATTGTACGTACGCCGGTTTCAAGGTGTCGCCTACTATGAGATCCTGGGTTCGAGTCCCGGTAGGGGCAAATGTTAGTATAATGAATACGAGCATTTGTTTATACATGGACGTTTATATATATTTCTACACATAAATACTTATATAAGTATAATTATATGTATTTATATCCGTTACCTTAGTAACCCATAACACAAGCCTTACAGTGCTTACTTTGGGGCTAGGTTAATTGGTGTGTGTAAAATTTTTTTTTTTAAGTATATATATATATATATATATATATATATATATATATATATAAGTTACACACCTTTGTTTGAAATATTTTATAAAACGGGCAGTGATGCCTTTGTAGAGCGTTGTCTCTGTCATTCTTGATATTGTGAGACAGAGATATGTAACTCTTTTTTACCCACGACGGACGGAACGGAACGGAGGCGGTATATGCGTTTGGGGTTATAGGTTGTTTGTTTGTATGTATGTCTGTTAACATTTTCCTCGGAAACGACCGTGCCGATTTCGATGCGGTTTTTTGCATTCAAAAGATTTCATTTCAGAGCAGGTTCTTAGACATGTCTTACGGTGGTAGACCACCAGGGGGCGCAGCAGCAACCAAATAAGTTGGCATTTTAAGAGTTCTCAAAAACTACTAAACCGATAACGTTGCAGTTTTTTGCATTCATTCGGTTTAATTTAATTTCAGAGCAGGTTCTTAAACATGTTTCATGGTGGTAGACCGCCAGGGGGCGCAGCAGCAACCAGATAAATCGGTATTTGAATAGTTCTCAAAACTAACTAAACCGATTTTGGTGCGGTTTCTTGCATTCAAAAGGTTTAATTTTTTCAGAGCAGGTTCTTAGACATGTTTCATAGTGGTAGACCACCAAGGGGGCAGCAGCAACCTAGATAAGTTGGCATTTGAAGAGTTTTTTAGAAAAACAAAATTAAAACAATAATTTATAACCCACTCCGGATGTAAAAACGTCATATAACTATTTCCAAAAAGATAAAAATAAAAAACAAAATAAAAAAAAATTAAAAGTCCCACGCCGGGTGTAAAAACATCATATAAAAAAAATAAAAATAGAACGACTGTTAACATTAGTTAGCCTTCTCAAAAAAGAAAAATATTTTTTACGAAAATCCCCCGAATAAAAGTGATGTAGGTACCATACATATTTTATCTACCTATTCATAAATAACAAACTTAAGAAAAATCCGTCGGGGTTGCCATTACCTGCCCCGAAATAAACTAACGTTTTGCAGTTGTGATTAATTTAAATGTTTATTGAAATAGAACAAAGCGATGGAAATGGCAGCCCCCGACGGATTTTTCATGAGTTTGTATAAAGAATAGAATAGAATAGAAAGCGTTTATTTGGTACAGGTAAAACATACACAAAAACATTTTTATAAAAAATAAAAAAAAAAAGAATATTAACCTATATGTACCAAATAGGCCTCTGCTCAGTATGTTATTTATGAATAGGTAGATAAAATATGTATGGTACCTATATCATTTTTAGTCGGGGGATTTTCGTCAAAAATAATTTTCAAATGCAAATGCAAACGTTTTAGTAAAGTTTTTAAAATTTACTAAAACGTTTGGAACGTTTTAAAATTTAGTTATTTTAATTACATATAAGTACAGGGTTATTTTAAAAATACCTACCCAATACGTTTGTTCATCATAACAGATCACCGATAACACAAAATACCTAAGTATTATGTTTGGTTGACTTATACAATCGACAAATGTGCATCAGTAATGATACGGCTACGTTCAGACGGCATTATTTTACCCGCAAACGACACAAGAGTTTTTTAATCAAATAGAGCAGTGACAGTAAAAAAATACTTGTCCAGTCTCCATGTGAAAAAAAATCGTGTTTAAGAAATATTTTTCACGTGAACTCCCGGAATTTGTCACCTTAGAGGCCGCGTCTGGCTGCGTTCAGAAAAAAATATTGCCTTGAACTTAGCCTAAATGAACTAAATATAAAACGTCTACCTGACAGACGAAGACGAAATACTAATATTCCGCTATCCAGCATTAAATATTACTAGGTTCAGTGTAAAAACATTGCTAGGGCAGTCGTCCATACAAAATTTAACCATCTCCTTTCTATTAAAGTAACATATCTATTATAAAACATAGTTGGTCGTCGTGGTTGTTGGTCATTTTACAAATGAACCTGAATATCGCCGTAACACACTAGTCATTTAAAGTGTTGCAATATGAAGAATGAAAGTGTTAAGACAAAATGAGTCTTATTCCATTGATATACAGAACAATGTGCTAATATGAGTCACTTTTCGAGATTTGTCCAGGAATTAGTAAAATTGTGATGTATGTTATTAGCAAATATAACTTTTTAAGCTAAGGTAAATAGCAGAATTATTAATTTATAGATTTCTTGATTTGCCTAATGAAAAAAAACTCTTTAAAAATGGGTAGTTGCCCGCGGATACACCTGTAAAGTTTCCGTTCCTGTGAAATTATTGGGATAAAATGTGTCCTATATTTTAATCCAGCTTCTGAACTATCTAAATGCAAAATTTTATGTTAATGTGTTCAACCGTTTTTACGTGATTGAAAAACATCCAAACTTTCACATTTAAAAAATACTAGCAGGATCTAATGGCCCAGTTTCGTAATATTTTAATCTTTAATTTTGTTGAATTGTAATATAATTAAATTCATACTTTGACGTGCATCACAATATTACATATTCAAAAGATATACATAATTATATTTTTTGTTCAGTATTACTATTTTGTAAGAATTTACGCCGATCTTAAAATGTGTCTATCTGTATCTATTGATGTATTTAGTAAAATACAGATTAATACTATTATGCTGTTGTTTTATTTTGTAACATATAATAAGTTAGACAACATAGAAAGATGCAGTGTAGAAGAATATGACGGAGCAACCCATTCACGACCTGACGATTTGACGACCTGTTTGGCGCAGGGGTACTAACCCCACCTTCTGCTCCAGAGGTCCCGGGTTCGATCCCCGGACAAGACAAATATTTGTGTGCATGAACATGTCTATTTGTCTTGGTCTGGATGTTTAATATGTATATTATGTATGTATTTACAAAAAAAAAAGTATATAAGTATGTTTATCCGTTATCTAGTATCCATAACACAAGTTCTTCATGATACTTAACGTGGGCTAGAAAATTGGTGTGATTGTATGGAAATATTTATTCACTGCTTTGATTGCGGGCGATAGCCTTTGTGCGGTGCCTTTAAAAATATTTAAACATGTATTCACGACGCCGATTGGCGTCCACGGCACCTCTAGAAAAATGCGTTTTCGGCATGGGAGGAATATATGGGACCACCCGCATGTAACGGGTGTAACAGGTCGTATACGTACCTTTGATTCCGGCGGCTTGGACAATCTGATGCGGGTTGACCTTATATTTATTACAAGTTCCATTTCAGTTCTCTAGCTTGACTGATTTGGAAATGATTAAACAATGTCAGCATTTTTTCCTTTTACAATGAGCTAGTATAGGCAAATTAACTCGGCGGCCCCGGCATTTGATGGAAGTATTTTTGGACACCTATCGGCGTTCTTCTTTTCGAGTCGATAGCAAACCTATATAATGTGTAAGACTGCAGCATCAGAAGCCTCCATGAGTTCCTCCTGCGTGCAGCTGTACCTACGGACTCGCAGGACACGACATCGAGTGCGCCATCGTTTGGGGGACAGCACCGCACCTACACCCCAAGTTGGAGCCGTCCAAAAAACCCCACCTGACCATGTTGTCTTTGCTTCGACCGACCATCGTCCGGAGTCTATTTAATGACTTCCAAGTCGACCATGGCAATTCAAGTCCAGGCGCAGGACTCTCAGACGGTGGGACGAAAGGTTTTGGGAGGTCAGCCGTCTCCTGCCACAGCCTGCATCTCTCATCAGACCGGTCTGCGTCTTGAAGAGGGGCCACGCAACGTGCAAAGATTTTCCGGCTTTTAAGCCGTTGGGGCACAGGATGGTGATCGTTGAGTGGGTGCCGGGTTTCGGGTGTCGGGTGTCGCCTATCACCTATCGGCGTTCAAATCATTGAATGCGTTAAGTAACTGACTTACGTCATAGACAGAGCGAAGTGGAATAGATAGATAGGTACTAGTCTATTTTTTTTAACAAACAAGTACTGAGTATGTTTCTCGCGTATTTCCGATATTGACAGAGTGATATGGGTCATTGTTAGGGGTGGGCCCAACGCCTTTTTGTTGGTGGTTGGACGTGGTTGGTGGAACCGACTTTATCTTGATTACGTGGACCAACAGCAACGAAGTCAATATTTTCGGTACTCGTTTGTTAAAAAAACAGACTATAGTGGCGTTGCTTAGTTAGGCGTGAAGGAAGGACAAACAAACACACTTTCGCATGTATAATATTAGTTAGAATTAAGATTTCTTCTTTACTATGTCCATACAGTTGATGCTTACGCGTTATTGTAAAATTAACAGTAAAAAAGTCAACCAAAAGGTGCCTTTAAATGAAAACACTTTTTTTCCAAAAAAAACTTTATTTATAACAAAATAAATACCGGTAGGATGGCCTAATTATCTACATTTAAAATATTATCGTCTTAAGTAAAGACAGAATTGATTTCAATAAAACAATTATAATAGTTTTCATTCCATTTCACAGTGAACGTCTACAAGTTATCAAGAAAATAACAATATTTCATCGTGTAATAAATAAAAATTGAGGTTTAGTACATTACAAACAACAGCAGATTCCGAAAAACTGTAATGTAAATATTACACACCGAACGTACGGAGTCGGCCCGCAGCGCAGCGCATAGCATTTTACAATTGCTGAAGGAAATTGAAACATCCGAAAAGAAGTTATTTTCATATTTGTACAAATAAGTTACGTAGCCGACCGGCGCACCGTATTGCTGGGTTTAAGGAAAAGCACACCACGCAGCAGTTCCGCCTACTGCTGCGATATCGCTTACCGCGGCGGTTGGTGTAAAAAGGGCGTAACGAAAGCAAATACAGTCGGGACCAACGGCTTAACGTCCATTCAGAAGCACGGAGGCGCTCGAGATATCAATCGAATGAAATTTTTGATCACCCATCATATGACCGGCAATTGCGAAAGTTGCTTAGCCGAGCTCTTCCTCTTGATTAGAGATATTTGTCAGTTTTATAAAGTCGGTTATGCTGTTGACTGTACTTGCCAAAAGGTATGATTTGCTTTAAAATAATGCATTGCTAGATATTAATAAATGATTAATTACAAAGAAATATAAAAATAAATGTCATATTACATAAGATCACAAGTTTTGAGCTGAAAATGAGTACCTATACATTTTTAAGCTTAAGGCACCAGTCCGACCGCCGGCGAGTGAGCGAGTAACTATGAGCTATTGTCTTGCTCAAGAAACGTACAAAAGACAACACATTCCGTGTAAACAAAATAGATGAAAATATTAAGTTCATCGCTGGCTGTTCACATCACCCCGGGGAGTACTAGCTTTACCAGTTTGTAGCTGAGGGAGAAAGATTCTCTAGCCGGCCAACACCCTGTCTCACCGCGGGCGGTAAAGCGTGGCGGCCAGAGCAGTGTGACCAGATTCAGTATTTTAATAGGTACGTTTTCAGTATTATTTTCAAATATTTTGTCGATTTTTCCGAAAATCTGTATTTTTGTAGATATATTGCTAGGAGTCGGTATTCCGTATCCGTATAGTATAATTTGGAGAAGTAATAAATGTAATAGAAACATATGTTAGAGGTAGTGTTGGTTGTTAAAATACATTTGCTTTTTGCGATAATGTATGAATACAAAATGTTAAAAAATTCTGTAATTTATACAGAATTCGGTATTTATGGTAAATTTTAAATAGAAAAATATTGGAAAAAATTTACTCGGCCACAAGTGAATTCTCAGACTGGAATCGAAGTCTCGGTAGCTCAGCGGTTAGAGCATTGGACCGGATTTCCAAAGGTCGCGGGTTCGATTCCCGTCTGAGAATTCACTTGTGGCCGAGTTAATTTTTTCCAATATTTTTCTATTTAAAATTTACCATAAGTATAAAAATAGCATTGAAAAATGCAAAAATTACAAAATCATAAAAAAAAAATCGGTATATTTCAGTATTTTTGAGGTTCATCTGTATTATCCGTCAAATTGAATCTGGTCACACTGGGTCAGAGCTCACGGCTCCGGCCGCTCTGAGATTTACTAGAGTGACTGACCTAGAGCGCAGATCTGAGTGCACATAATAATGAAATTAAATTGTTACGAAAATAGTGGTAGTAATAGCAATCCTGAGCGAATAAAAGCCCTAAAACAGATGACATTCGGCGAATAACAAAAACCCTCGCTAATAGCGAGCCCTACCCGAGCGAGAGAACTATAAATAACCGCTCGCCGCTTGTAATCTGTTTCTAGTTTCTAACTTTACTCGCTACTCGCTCTTCACCGGCGGTCGGACAGGTGCCTCAGGCCCGTATTCCTGAACATGACTCAAGCAGTGATCCATACTTAACAACAGTTAGAAGGGACGCGTTTATTTATTGATAGTACACTTTCTGGAGTAAGGGCCTAAAAATTGAAAAATAAACAAAACCTTTTTAGGTCTATCCTAATACCTACGCCCTAGTATGCTCATCACAGATCTATATCGAGATAGACGGTAAAAGTGTACCTACCTTGCGTGTCAAAAGTTTGATCCACGGTCAAAGTTTACTGACCTATGTAAATCCGCTTTAGACCATTGCTATGAAAACAGGCGTCACTCAGAAACGAAAATGCTAAATTGTGCAGTGCTTTCTTGCAAGAGCTCGTCAATTACATTTCTCATCACTAAATCTCGCTCGTGACGTCGATGTAGGTACGAAAAATTCGACACGCTAGGTTCTCATACAGTTTGAAGCGCTCCGTCTATCTTGATATAGGTCTGTGGTGCTCATGCTTTTAAAGATATCACTGTCTCGCTCACATGTTAGCGGGATAAGCAGGACAGCATCATGTGCCATATCATATCGCGTGATATAGCGGTGTTCATGCTTGCTACTTTTCGATTAGTTTGAACGTTTTCACTACCGTTAAATAAGTTCCGGATTATTAGCATTATCTGAAACATAATGTGCCTTTAATGTGCCTTTATGCCATACCTTTCATATTATAACTGTCAAATTATTTGCCAGATAAGCTATTCGGAACTTATCTGTCGGTGGTGAAACCGGCCCTCTATAAAATAACATGAAGTAAGATTGACAATTCTATAAATATTGGTTATATTCGTGTACTTTTTTCTACCTGAAATTACTACGGAATGTTTACTGTGTAAATATGACAGCAGGCCAGGGGGCCGATTCTCGCACTTCGACATCTTATATTCGAAATTTTTTTGGAGTAAAAAATCTGTATTATAGACTTACTAAAACAATCTTTGACAAAGTCAAAGTCAAAATACTTTTATTCAAATAGAGTTATAGATAAGTGCTTTCGAATAGTCCAATTTTTTTCTCCTACCAGCCATTCAGGACATCTTATAACTGACAAGAAGAACGGCCGCAAGAAACTTATCAGCTTTAACAGAAACAACAACATTTACAATGAAACACGTTGTTCCCAAACACAAATCTACAGTCTTGCAATTTAAATATAGGAGGACAATTTTCTCATACTCGGTTATTAGAATATACATTACTTATATGATTGTCAAAATTTGATAAAACTAAAGGATTTTGACAGTAAGTAGTAGAAATTTCACTCACATTTACAGAAATTATGGATAGAAAAATGTCGAATATTTTAGAACCAAAAATCTGTATTAAAAAAGATTCCGTCAAATTGAGAACCTCCTCCTTTTTTGAAGTCGGTTAAAACAGGGAGAATCGGCCCCAAACCACAGTCTAAATATTAACAGTGGTTGCACTCACATTACAACCGTATATCGTTCGTTACCGTGTATCGTTTTCATCTTTTATTGTGTGTACTTTGTAGAATGGTCTTTTGTGTTAATAAAATATTTCTCTCTCTCTCACTCGGCCGATATGACGCGCTGACACACACACGCATCGCTCGCTATCGCTACACGGCCGGGCCCTCGATCTCACTGGTTTTCACTAGTAAAGCGTATCTGTGTGAGTGAATCATTTCGGACGTTTGTAGGCAGAGCAAAGGCTGTTTGGACTATGCCCAGACTTTACAATTTGACCTTGAAAGCACCCTTATGCTTTTTTGACGTATAAGATAGCAAATTTTATGAAAAAAGTTTATATGTCTGCGAGAGTCGACTCTGGTTCTAATATTCAATTTATAATCATCAATTGTTCATAACAATCAAATTGATTTTTTTTTATATATATGGAGACTGACCTCGCTCCAGTCGGCAGTATCAGACGCCATTTTGATTTGTTTTTTTTTTCAAAATGGCGTCGCACTATATTACCTATATGAACTGAACAGGGCACAGAGAAACAAAAAATTTTATTATATATAGCCAGATAATTCGAATTAAAAATGAATATTGCCGACATCTAGTCACCTTTGTATCTTTAACTAACCTGACACTTTAGGGCGCTATTTTATCCGACATTTTTGTTCATCTTTACGTTCCCTTTCCATTTATATAAGTTTTATAGGGCGACGCCATTAAAAGAAAAGAAAACGGCGAACCCTGGACGAGGTCAATAAGTTCAAACCATTTTAATATCTTCCTTGTATTCTGTAGTTCCTAAAGACATATTATTTTAGCTTTATAACGGAATCGAATATTTTACAAATACAAATCATTAATGCCTTATGTCTATACAGTATAATTTTCAATTAGTTTATGATTACATTTAAGATTAAGGCATAATTTAATTCATAAGTGATCTTTCTTGTTACATTTTTCGTTTACATATTTTTTTAAAGCAGAAAAACTAATATCTTATTTTTTTTATTAAAATATGAAATTAATATTATGTTTTCAATTAATACAATTTAATTTCCATTAAAAAAATATGAGATTCTATACAAAAGAAAGAATATAAAATGTCTCCCTACTAAACCCATATTTACATTACAAATATACAGTCAATTAAATAAATGTCCACATAATAATCATATAATACAACCAATGAATATCATTAAAAATTAATTTTACAATAATGTTGAGTTACCAAACGCGCCATAATTAAATTAACTTCTTACAAAACACTGGCAACATTTATTGAAATACACCCATGGTGTTGCCATGATTATTTTAAGTTTTTTACAATATTTTTTGTTCTTTTCTACCCCACATTTTTATTGTTTGCCGTACTCTATCTTCAGGTATAGACAATATAGACTTATTTTGCAAGTCGGTAAGCATATTTATGGTCAGTCACCCGTACCTGTGTACGCTAGCACCATAATCTACGCTAAATGATTATATTAATAACAACATAAGCGCTTTAAGTATTGAAGATTCTTACAAGACAATTTTACCGAAATCAAAAATATGTGGAAAAATGTATAGGTTTTATTTCTGATTAACCAGTCAAGGCAATAAAAATAAAAAAAAAGAATAGCTCAATACCTTGGCTGGCACTGACTCCAAAAGGCTTATTTTTTGCTTTTTAATTTTTTACTTTTTGGTGTTTGTAATAGGTTGTTTTGTAGTAAGATTAGATTAGGTTTCGTGTACATTATAAACAAAGTATCGTGAAAATGACATCGTCCAAGTTAACAATAATGCTCATAAAATAAAAACTACTGGGCCAAATTAATCAAATTTTTATGGGACCAACTGGCAACTATTCCGCATCGAACAAAAAAAGTATCACGTAAATCGGATCTGAAATCTCGGCGAAATCGGTGTAACATGCTTAAGAAAGAAAAAAAAACAAACCAACGGATTGAGAACCTCCCCTTTTTGGAAGTCGGTTAAAAATGGGGAAACGTTTAGTCTTCATCATATCTGAAGTTAAGTAATGACAAGACTGAAGTTGGAAGCGCGTTTCACTCTGAATCCTCAACCACAGAGATATTGGCTATCTTATGAAATCTTTGTAGTTTAGGCATCAGACGTAACTTGTAGTTGTTAACGTAGTTAGACAACAAACCGCGTTCTAGAAATAAAAAGATTGAAAACATAAGAAAAAAATAGATCAGTGGGTCTAAAAAGAGCGCTAACGCAATATCCCTTAATAAAATCCGTAACAATTCATTTAATTATTTCCACAGACCTATATCGAGATAGACGTACGTAAAGAGCGCTTCAAAGTGTATGACAACCTAGCGTGTCAAATTTTTCTTATCTACGATGACGTCAAGAGCGAGATTTAGTTATGTGTAAATGTTATTGACGAGCTCTTGCAAGAAAGCACTGCACAATTAACCATTTCCGTTTCTGAGTGACGCGTGTTTTCATGGCAATGGTCTCAAGCCGACTGATTTAGGTCGTAAAACTTTTTGGCACGCAAAGTAGGTACTCTTTTACCGTCTATTTTAGGCCCTCAGATTTAAAGTAAAACAGTCATTTTCACCCAATAATAAGAAAAAAAAAATGTTCGTAAGAACCTTCCAACACTGCACTCTTAGTAACATACAACAGATCTATGTAAATACCCGAATAGCTACATTAATATGTACTAAATATTCGATTATTCACTCTCTACATTCGGATTGAGTAATTTGACAGGTGTCAATGTCATTTTGTAAAAATAATGCTGTTTCAAAATGAAGCTATAACGATAATATTAAAGAATGGAATGAATATTTACTGAACTGGATCTGAGCAAGTCATTACAAAAACAGTTTAAAGCAGGATTTTTCAAAAGTGACGTTGGCCTCTGTTACAGTATTCTACTGAATTAAAAATCCGACATTAGTGTAGGTGCAAGGCCAATTTGCACCTTATTACCATGGTATGAAAGGTGATTTTGATTTAACTCTGTACTTTCAATATAAGTAGTTGGCAGTCAAAGAAATATCAATAATATGTATTATTATTACACCAGAGTGCTTAGTGCGAGTTTTCTCACATTACTTGCTTACGCCGAGTTTGCAAATAGAGTTCAATTCTCAACCTTATTCCCATTGCAATAAGGCTATCTGTCAAAATTTACTCTCACGCGATGGTAACGTTTGGACATTTGCAAACTCACACTAAGCCCTCAGAACAACCAATATAATCTATACTACATTTCCAAGCAAAACTATGTAATCAACTAAATTAAATTATTTTGAATAACAATGACGTTTATTAAACATATTTTTTTCATGTTTTATGAGGTAATTTATTTTTACCCATTCTGGACTGGGAGTGAAAGAAATACATAGAATTTGCCATCTACCATGTAAAAGCATAGTCTTTTAGTGTATACATACGGATTGTATACGGATCAGTGGTATTTTTATGCACCCCGAGCACAATACAGCTAAGGGCCCCGCTAGATCGATCAGACTATTTTTCGTAATTTCTGTCAAAACGGTTGAGGTACATTGAACTAGTAAAGAATTGCCACTAGGTTTATTACTCTAGCTCGAGGTGCCCCGCTAGATAGAATCACATCAGCCACAATCAATGACAAAGGTATGCCTATGATTGATGTTTATACATTATTTACTTGCCTGAATCAATGGCAAACTTAAACCATATGGCAGCCACTTGTTTTCTGGATAATCTATCCACAAAACATGTTGAAAGAAACATGGGTGGTTACATATTTTTGCTCGTAAGTGTACAACAATTTGCTATTGTAATGTAACCCAAGTATTCCGTTACATAATATCCCTACTAAAAATTAACTAATGTTATTTAATTTACTGCTACGCTGGCTAATTCCCATTCCCTCGACTAAATTTAACCTGATTCATCTGAAAAAAGAAACATTAATAAAAGTAAGCCTTATAATAATAATAATTGGTCAAGCGAGAAAACAAAGTCTCGAGAATATACAGAATACAGTAATACGAGGAATTCACTTTATCGTAAATACTAGCGGCCGCCCGCGGTTTTCCCCGCGTGGTTCCCGTTCCCGTGGGGATATTGGGCTAAAAATTAGCTTATGTGTTAGTCCACTACTTGAAGTCCTTACATGCCAAATTTCATCCACATCCGTTCAGTAGTTTTTGCGTAAAAGAGGAACAAACAAACAAACTGACATATTTTCGCATATTTTTTTTTTTTTAGTCCTATCTGCAGTCAGTATTTTACTTTAATCAGATTTCGTGTTCGATTATTGACATTCTACGTATGTGTGTGACCCATTGCATTTATATAGCTCATGTATGAAAATACATATTTTTTTTAATTTCGCGCAAACAAATAACTGAAACGAGTTAGTTGCGCATGTGTTTATGAATTATTAAGGTATGATGAACCAATAATTGTGTAATGTTTGTTTGTATGGAAGTCGTACCACCTTAAGAGCGTGACTCCAGCGAGCCATCTGCTCAAGTTAATTATTAGCTTTGTTCGATTCGACTTATAATATGTCTTTTCTCTTTAGGCGTTTGGAGTAAGATCTCGTCTTAAGTGCTGCGGCCAGATCATTAGGATGCTTTTCCAGTCTCTCCTGATATTTATTTATGTGCTTCTGGATTTCCTCCTAGACGGTACTGATCATCAATTCCTTGTGTATTTCAGCGTTAGTGACGAACCAAGGAACCCCACTTATTGTCCGTAAGATAGAGTTCTGCATTCTTTGTATTTTAGTTACACTGGACTTGCAGGCGCTACCCCAGAGTAGAATACCGTAGAGCCATATTGGCTTCAGAATGGTCTTATAGATCAGAAGCTTGTTATCGATGCTTAATTTGCTGTTGCGTCCCATAATCCAATGTAGGTTTTTATAGCGTATATTAAGCTCTTGTCTCTTGGTTTTAATGTGGTGAGACCAAGTTAGGCGTCGATCGAGATGGAGCCCCAGGTTTTTATAATATTAGTACGATTGGTCAACTAGCGAGAAAACAAGGTTTCGAATAGAAAACAGTAATTTATCGTAAATATTTATAATCTTGATATGTTCGACTAACATTTGTTACAAAAATATGATTGTATAAAAAACCCAACTAAGTTACATCTAGGGTGCGATTGCATAAGGTAATGTAATCGTATTCATTTGTCATTTCATATCGTATTCCATCGGCTGCAATTTGTACGGAATGACATAAAATATGATACAATAATATTGTATACTAGACTTAAGCGCGTGCTACGCACGTGTACTCACTGGGGTCACTTGAGAAAAAAGTTTTTCTGACCTTTGACCTTGATAAGGTCAATTAAAAAAAATATATTATATTTTTTCGCCCGTCTAATTTTTTTTTGTGATTTTTGAAGCTATTAGTGAAGGCTGTAGGTGTTATATTCATGGCGCTGGATCCGGAACATTAGAATGGATAACACGGGCCTTATATATAGAGATTGTATTATGCTATGGGATAACGTTACCTAATCAATTGTATTAATTTGACTGTTCATATTGTATGTCATTAGTGTCAAATTCCATACAAATTGCAACCATACAAATTGGAATACGGTATGAACTGTCAAATGAATACGATTGACTTTACGCAATCGCCTTACTGATGTGTTTGAATCATGAAAATATATTCGATAAAAATAGTTATCTAATTTAATTAACGAAATATTTCCTTAAATACTTTAGTTCCCTAACTCATTCAGAGATGGCGCCACTTGTGGTTTAACTCGCGCTATGGTTTTGTTTTCCTAACATGCTATGAGCCGTCTGTTTCTTTATAATTATGGTATGTATAATTAGGGATCCTTCTAAATTGTGAATAAATGTGTTTATAATAGTAAAGTGAGAGTGTTCTGCGAATCCCGACCTTAATGACTTTATAGTACAATAGTCTTAAGATTTTAAAAAATACCTTAACATTTCACCACTATGTTGTGTTCTCTATTGATTTAGGAACATCAACCTTCTCTGCTGGGTCCTGCAATAAAATGGAAAAACTTTTATAATAATATGTGTAGTTCTCTTATTTAATCCGGGTCGAAGGACCAGAATTGTACCTAGTACAGGTTAGTTACGAAAGCTGGCGCGTTATCAGTACTCACACTAATGCAATTTCAAAAAACGAATAGACAAAAACAAAAAGTTTACTCCATAGTAGCAAAAGCAAAATAATAACTGTCTCCTTCATACTCGTTAGTTTGTCCGCGCGCGAGACAGACAGACTATTCTTGATGCCCATGCAGCGCAACCGCCGTGAACTTTAGTTAATCGACCTGTAGTAAATTAGTCTTGAAATATTGTTGATTTTCTAAACAACAGTTCAGTTACTTACTCTCGAAATGGATGTTACGCAATGTGCATTAAAGTGTTTAACAGGATCCCAAAACATTTTAAACATGGACCCTCAAAGACTGACAAAAAATTACGAATGTGGCTCATAGAAAAATGTTATTATAGCTTATCAGAATTGTTGACATATTAAAAAAAATATTGTAGCAATATGATTTTTTGACATAGAAAAAACCATCAATAATTAGATTTTTTTTATCTGTAATTTTGCATGTTAATTTACTATTAACTGAATAGCGAACTGTACTTTGAAATGTAACAACTTGTGTACCTATTCTTCGCAAATAAATACTTTACTTTGGCTTTATCCCGAGACCAAGATCTGGACGGCGCCGGTGCACATCGGAGAGGGATGACCGTTTTATCGTGTCAATCTCTCTCCGAAATCGACATTTGACTGGCGTCGACGTCCAACAGGAGCTCCGAAATATTCGTGGGGTAGCTTCCAGCGAGTGGACAGTTCGTTGAAGACTTAAGCAAGCTAATTTGACTCCAAAAAGGCTTAATTTACTATTAACTGAATAGCGAACTGTACTTTGAAATGTAACAACTTGTGTACCTATTCTTCGCAAATAAATACTTTACTTTACTCGAAGGTCCGTGTTTGCACTAAACTTAATAATCGCCTAAGGCTATTCCTATCCTTTTTTTTTTTTTTTTTTCTATGAGAAATGCATTTACGCATCCCTTGCCCCCAGGTGTAGGGTCGATTCGAAATGTTGGACTCATCTGGAGTACACAGTCTATACAAACATATAGGCCACGCACTCCCTAGGGTACTACCAACTAAAACTCCTAGTACACCCGCGTGGTTCCCGTCGTAGGACCTCTCGTCGCTACCTCTTTGGCGCAGGGGTACTAACCCCGGCTTCTGCGCCAGAGGTTCGAACCAGGGAGGTCCGATCCCCGGACAAGACAAATATTTGTGTGCATGAACATGTCTATTTGTGATTTTGTAATTTTTGCATTTGTCAATGCTATTTTTATACTTATGGTAAATTTCAAATATAAAAATATTTGAAAAAATTAACTCGGCCACATGAGTTCCCGTCTGAGAATTCACTTGTGGCCGAGTTAATTTTTTCCAATATTTTTCTATTTAAAATTTACTATATGTCTATTTGTCTTGGTCTGGGTGTTTAATATGTATATTATGTATGTATTTACAAAGAAAAAGTATATAAGTATGTTTATCCGTTATCTAGTATCCATAACACAAGTTCTTCATGAACCTAACGTAGGCTAGATAATTGGTGTGATTGTTTGCATTTATTATTATATCCGGATAAAAAGTATCCTGTGTTCATAACCAGACCATAGCGTAACTAAGGAGCTACAGTGGGACAACGCTCTTGGAACCTCGGGGTCATGCCGCTTTTGACAAAACTGTCATAGTATTTGACAGGACTGTCATTGTCCCGAGTGAGTGTATGGCAGCTCGGTCTCGCTAGCACCCCCTCTCGCCCCGCGAACCCCGCACGATTGCTCTGGGAAAACGTGTCTGTCAGACGACTGTATGTATAGATAGACTGTGATCAGACTATCTACTAACTGTGTACCAAATTTCATGCAAATCCATTTAGTAGTTTCGGAGCCTATCCTTTTTGAAAGTCACGACGGGGAGACTTTTAACCTTCATCATACCTGACGTTAAGTATTGATAAGGCTGAAGATGGAGGCGAACCTCTCCCGGAATCCTCAACCACTGAGGAGCTGGCTATTTTATCTCTAACTGTCGGAACACAACAATGCTGAAAACATTGTTGTTATGGCGTCAGACTTAGATAAGATGGTGGTAGCTAGCCAGGTGGACTCACCACAAGTCCTAGCATCAACCAAACCGAATACAATATGTACCCCCGCTGGGAATCGAACCCGGGGCCCCTGGGTATGATACCGGTGGTTGTTACCACTAGACCACAGAGGCGGTTAAAATTCAATGCAACCCAACAACCAAATCTTCCCTCTTTATAATACTATTATTATAGCTTAAGCCTTATGCGCTCGATATTGGGCCTGTAAGGTAAGAATAGCAAATAAATGCAGATGCAAAACAGTGACACACCTTGCACCTTCACCTACTACTGTTGTAGACACTCGGTGCTGGTATTGCACGGTCTAACAACGCCTGAGGATGCTCCGTGTGTGGGCGAAACACGTGTAGAGTAGTGGGTGAAGGTGCAAGGTGTGTCACTGTGTTGCATCTGCATTTATTTGCGGGCGGGCGGGCGTTGCATCTTGCATGTAAGTTTTCTTGCGGAATTATGCTACATATTTTTCGTTTTCTACTAAGATATGGATTTCCGCCAAGTAACGCCTGATTCTATCAAATATATACTGTTGAATCTTTTTCTGTGTATTGCACCACGTTTATTTTTCAATTACTTTATTACGTTGACGTTGTCAATTCCGATATTTTTTTATGCTGTAAATGAAAGAGTAACATGGTGAAACCCACAATTTGAATAATGAGACGAAAATAACGCAGTGAATCGATTTCTTTGTTGGGAGTGTACCTCCGACTAACCTCATCCAACTGGGTCGCCCCAGCCGGCCGTCCGTTGCTAACTTCGTCCCGTAACGTGTCGTCATCGTCATCCGTGTGTACGTCATAGAATTCCTCGCTGTCCATCTCGTGATCTGTACCTATTATAGGAAAACTAAGGTAAGTATTTATCACATAAAAATAACATTGTAAAATGTAAAATTAAAAAGTTATAATTTAGATAAGTGTTCAATGTTGAACGATGGGTGAAAGAAAAACATAGACATTTGCACTAAATTAAAAAATCACATAAGGCACAGACCTATATCGCTATATCGAGATAGACGATAAAAGTGTACCTTGCGTGTTTTTTCTCAAAGTCAACCGTTTGAAAGATATACATTTCAAAAGTGTTAAAATGTGTGTGCCCCCCCCCCCCCCCCCCCCACCCCTCTAACTTTTAAAATAAGAAAGTGAAAAATAAAAAAATATATGCTCTAGATCTTAATATAAACTTTCAACGAAAATTGGTTTGTACGAAATATAGTTGGCAGTTTTAGAAATATAGCACATTTCCCAAAGGGAACTGAAACAAATTTTTTTTTCATCAAAGGTGTGGGGTATCTATAGGTCTTTAAAAATTACATTGAAGTTTGTAAAACAGTTTCTCAAAGTCAACCTTTTGAAAGATATACACTTCCAAAGTGGTAAAATGTTACAGCCACTTTTTTCCAAAACTATGAGGATTACACAGTTGAAACTTGGTAGGTAGATGTGTTCTGTAAACCACTTTACGGTTTTTACACAAAAATAAAAAATATATATATTAAGGGGGGCTCCCCATACATAGAACCGAAACTGCTGTAGATCTTTATAAAAAAATTCAACGAAAATTGGTTTGAACGAAATGTATTTAGCAGTTACAGATCTATAGCAAAACTATAACTTTGTCATTCATACAAACACTATAAAAAGCAAAGTTATTTTTGCAGACGACAAATTATAGTGGCATTTTGGGTAGGTGTATTTAATATAATAATAATAGCTACATAGCAATCTCTTCCAGGCAACCTTGGGTGAGAGACGGAACCCTTCATGTGCAAGTTCGACCCGCACTTGGCCGATTTTTATACTTATGATAATTTTAAATAAAAAAATAAAGTCTCGTTGTAATAGTTTCTTTAGACCGGATTTCCAAAGCTCGTGGGTTCGCGTCCCATCTGAGATCCATCCGAGTGGCTTTTTTCCAATATTTTTCTATTCAAAATTTATTATAAGTAATAAATCCATTTATTTGCAAGAAGATATTCTTACAAATATGCTATGGTGATACACATAGATTGCTATGATGATACATGACGTAAAGCAATTATCGCGCAATTTTTTGCTGTCGTATTGCTGTTGCAAATATAGGTTATAGCCCACAGATTGTTATACACACCCAACTGATGTTTGACAAAAATATTACCTAAAACCGACTGGTAGTCGGTGAAGTACTCGCTGTCGGACGCGTAGCTCTGCTCCGCCGCGTCTACAGTGTCACCCGCGGGCGCTGGCTTAGCGGCCCGCGGGCGTCGGACACGCTTCTGTTTCAGGCGCTGAAGTTGTCTGAGAATGAGTAAAAGGAATTATGAAACTACAATAAATATACAAACTTTCACATTATAATATTCGTAGGATATTGCGATATTTTCAAGTTTAATGGTATTTGAAATAAAATAACTTTTACGGATGTCAGTGTGCACTGTTTATGACCCGATATTTCGGCAGACCGACGTTTCGGCACCGACGTTTCAATGATGAGTGCGCGAAGAAACTTAAGATGTATTGTTCTTTTAATGATATAACGTTGGAGATGGACACTTGCGTTTATCATACCTAAACTCGGGAGTGAAATTTCTGTACCGTAAGGTACTTACTAATATATATTTTGTGATATTGGCCTTCCTCTTTTCCTATTTGTTTTTTCTCGAGGGGTCTAAACCAAACAAAACAAGACAATGGCAAAAATGGAATATATATCGCTACATTCACATTTCAGATATTAAATCTTAAATCTAAATGAATACAAAAAACAGTACATTATTTGCTCTTGTTAAAGAAATCTTCTAATGATTCACTTGATCGAGGCCTCATTCATTGCATATGTATCCAAGTCTGCCTGTCGCAATGCTATATAAAAAAAAATTGTTTTACTATTAATATTTGTATACTTACGCTTCTTTTTGTAGTTCCCTCAACGCCTCCAGTTCTGTCCTCATGCTGGCCACTTGCCTGTCGAGTCTTGCAACCTCACTTACTATGGATGAAATAAAACAAATTAATTTGAAGACTAGCTGATCTTAATGTATTTAATACTAGCAGCTACCTGCGGTCTCACCTTTATGAAATGTTCCTGTGAGAATATCAGGATAAAAAGAAGCCAGTGATTTCCAGGTTATCGTCAATCTATGTGCCATTATTTTTTTTTATCAAGTGGTATGTTTCAATTATTACTAAAATAATTTCCAGCCAAACTATGAACATAGTTTGTTGCTGGGATATGCTCTCTTTTAAATCTCTTTTAAATTTATCACTTTGGGAGACCTGTAACCTTGTAATGCGAGAAATGTTGTAATGTATGATAGACAAGTCTTTCTTTGCCAGTTGAAAATTGTTTACGGTTACAATAACCATAAAATGTAATATTTTAATTAGTATTTTCTTTTTGTGATGGCAATTGACCTTACTGACTGTTAAGGTGACTTTTCAATTTGTTGACTCTGTATGAAATAAAACAGGGTGAAAAAAAGAGCCCTTGACAAGTTTCATGCCGGTTCTTCTCGTTACAAGGTTTCCCGCCGTAGGGTTTGTGAACCGATGATGTAGCTTCTTTTTCATAAGTGCTTGTAACAGCCTAGACTGAATAAATGATATTGATTTGAAATGAATTAAATTTAAAATTATTTACACATATCTACCTACCTCACCAAACATGCAATTTAATAATAAACATATTATTATATTGAAATATTTCATCCAAATTGTTTCAGTAGTTTTTGTGTGAAAGAGTAACAAAACAAATAAACAAACTGACATACTTTCGCATTTATAAAGTAGGATACTACTAGTATACCCGCCCTTAGTAGAAGCCCCTAAGATGTTTGCTGTGATAAAATAAATTATGAAAGTTTGATAAGATCAGAAAAAATATAATTTACTATTGTAATGTAGGGGCATGTATAGAGTTCAGGAGTTTACACAGTACACACAAAAGAACACCCCTGAACTGAAATTGCTTTGGTTGTCTTCAACATTCCAAAACTCAAATTTAAACGAACTTTCATTTACTTCATGTAACATTTCGTGGGACTTGGAAAGTGACTATTTTATAGATTGAAAGGTTATAAAACTAACCTAACATGGATCTCCTTTTCTCAGCATATATTTGTTCGTAGATAAACACGCCGGCAGCTCCAACAAGGCCTACAATAGCGGCACCCACAAGAGCCCTAGGCGACAAGAAGCTGTGAGTATTCATCGTTAGTTAGGCAAAAACACTCCGGCAACTAATTCTTCTTTTCTTCACCAATATGACACTGATATCGACTTGCTAGAGGATCTACACCATTAGCATTGTTAATTCATTGTGCTGATTATGCAAATCACTTGAATTTACAAATATTTCGACGAAATTTAACTTACAAACACACTTGTTGTAAAATAGACTAAAGTGCAACGAAACGTGCTCCAGTAACAATACAAGTTTATCTATTCGGTATATTTTAATAGCCGTTCGATTGTTACCGGAATAAAAGAGAAATTTCGCGTATTTTTCGCCTACTTTGAGTAAGAGAAATTGGTTGGATTGGAATTTTATGTCAAAATATTTATGTCAAGCTGTCATTGTCATAATGTCAAATATAAACTAGATAGGTACCATGAAGCTATAGAGAATACTGGAGGCCAAACTCAGTTCTTAGAGTTGAAGCCAAGTAGGTATAACCTCAATTGACCTTTCGTTTTTTTTTATTTTTTTTTTATTAATTTATTCATGACCTGGATACAAAGTCCTTCAGTCGCATACATATTATTATAGTAGGTACAAGAGGTAATCAATTTCAACTTAAATCTTGAGAACAATATAAATAACAAAGAGAAAAATTGATTGAAAAATCCTGACAAAACACTTTTGACATGTAAAACAAAAAAAAAAACGACAACTACATACATAAAATACTAACTTAACAATTAAAGTATTGTTTCATAAACTTAAATTTTCTCTACACTATTTACAATATATTTATACAAAGGAATAAAAAAGTCAGTATTGCTAAGAATGTCTTGAACGCGGCGGGGTACACTGATTCGGTTTTGAACTGAAACGAAACTGTCAATGTCACTGAGCATTATTGACCGTTGGTTGGTAAACTTTGAACAATTGAAAACAATGTGTTGTAAATCAGCATCATCTTCAGTACAGCAGTGTGGACATTGTGCATTATTGTAAACCTTGATTCTGTATAGATGCGTTGGAACCAAACAGTGGCCGAGTCTCATTCTTGTGAGAACTGTAATAAATCTTCGGTTTCTTTTAGGATCACCTTTAACATACCAAGGATTCACTGGTAAGTCTTTCTGTATTTCAGCATACCACCTGCCTTTAGTTTCTAACGTAGTGTTCCAATAGTCATTCCACAACTTCCTAATATTTTCCTTGAAGTAAACATAGTAATCAGTAAACGGAAGTTGAAGAGTATGAGTGTGGTCTTGATCATGTTCCATGTGTGTCAAACTGTCGGCAATCTCATTTCCTTCTATGCCACTGTGGGAGGGAACCCAAACAAATTCTACATTTATACCTAGGTTAATAAAATTTTCTATCATACTAAGAATTTTACACAGAATAAAGCTAGATTTGTAAGATGAGGGTCCATCAAATAAAGAAGTTAGTACACTTTTAGAATCAGTTATTACTAAAATATTTACACTATTTACATTATTCTTTATATACATTAAAGATTGCAGAATAGCATAACTTTCAGCTGTGAATATGCTAGAATTGTTATTTAATTTGATACACTCACAGTAATTAGCTTGAGGGTCATAAAATGCTGATCTAACATTATGTTTGTCTTTAGAACCATCTGTGTATATAAAGTAACTATCATCCCTATTATTTTTAAATTCTATAAAATCAAATTGATTAGATATTATATCTAAGTGGATCTTATTTCTATCATAATTAACAAGACTATTGTAAGAGCATTCATAAATAGGCCATTTATTACATTTGTATGTATTTTGTGATTTAGTTTTAACATTGCTATAAATTTGTATGATTTCAGTACCAGAAAGAAGTGACTGTGGAGTTAGACTAGAACCTGCCATGGAGTGTAACAGTTCTGTCATTTTACTGAGTTTCAAATTTAAACAATTGTCAGAGGATAAAGTTTTTAACAAGAATCTCTCAGCTAACTGGAGACGCCTAATAAATAAAGGAGGTATGCAAGTTTCTACTTCTAATGAGTTAATAGGGGTGGAGCGCATTGCTCCGCAAATTAGTCTAAGACCTATATTTTGTATAACATCTAATTTCCTGAGATGGGTGGTACTAGCATTCAAGTAGGCTAAACTACTATAATCAAAATGGCTTCTGACTATACTTTTATACAGCATGGTCATAGTCTTAGGGTCTGAACCCCAATAAGTACCTGCCAAATGCCGTAAGAGATTAATAGCTTTCATGGCCTTTTTACTGATATAGTCAATGTGTTTATCAAATTTTAATTGTGTGTCGATAATAACTCCCAAAAATTTATATTGAGTGACAGTAGGTATTTCAGTGTTATTGTATTTAATTTTTATATCGGAATAATTTTTACTAAAAGTTAAAACTGAACTTTTCTCTGGACTTACATCTAATTTAAGTTTATCATGGTAATATGTATACAGTTGTTTTAGAGCATTATTAATATTGCTTTTTGCTATATCTATATTTTGGTTAGAACTGTATAAAAGCAAGTCATCTGCAAACTGCAAAATATTAACATTATCTGTATTTACATGTTTTAATATTTCTGATGTGTATAAGTTGTATAATAAAGGAGAAAGTGTAGCACCTTGCATAGTTCCTTTATTAGCTACACTAGGACCATGCAGCTTGTTATTGTACTTTACATAAATGGTTCTGTCCCTTAGAAATTTAAACAGCCATTGTAGTACAGGTCCTGTTACTCCTATATCATGTAGTACTTGGATAAGCTCTTCTATATTGACATTGTCAAAAGCACCCTTAATGTCTAAGAAGACACAAACCATGTTAGAATTACTTAATTTAACTTCTTTAATATCATGTATTAATGATACAAAGCTTTCAGAGCAACTTTTACCCTTTCTAAACCCATGTTGCACCTCAGGAATTAGATTATTACTTTCTGAAAAGTAGTCTAAACGTAACTTTATCATGTTTTCAAATAATTTTCCCAAACAAGATGATAATGATATTGGTCTGTATGAAGATGAAATATTTTCTGGCTTATTCGGCTTTAATATGGGAACAACACATTGAGTTTTCCAAGCTTCAGGTATGATGAGATCTTGCCATAATTTATTAAAAATGCAGAGTAATATGTTTTGCGCATTTGGATGTAACTTTTTTATTAATATATATGGAATATTATCCAAACCTGGTGTTGTGTTCTTTCTAGTTTGTAATGACTTAGTTAGCTCATTAAAAGTAAATGGTTCGTTCAGAAATGAATTTATTGTATTTTCATCAGCACTATTGAATAATGAAAAAAGTCTATCTTCATTGAAATTGTTACTGCTGGATAAATTGTCTAAAAAGCCAGGAACCCATTCATCATCAAAGTTTTTATTATGGTTGTTACTCCCAATTTTTTTGAATTTTTTAATGTAATTCCATATTCTTGAAACAGGTGTCATTCTATTAAAACTACTACATAAATTTTTCCAAGATTCTGAGCTCTCATTTTTTATAATGAATTTCTTTTGAGCATCTAATTTTTTATATTGTATATAATTGTCAATGGAGGGATTAAGTTTGTATTCATGTAATGCCTCTTTTGAAGACTTAATAGCATCTTCACATTTTGGATTCCACCAAGGAGAAGGCTTTCTATGGATGTTTTGATTTATATTTTGTCTTTTAGGGATGGTTAGGTCCCTTAAATAATTTAAAATATTTACAAAACTATTATACACTTCTAGACTATCTTCATTTTTAATGTCTAATTCAGAAAACAGAGTTTCAGATAGGGTATAAAATTCTGGCCAGTTAGCTTTATTATAGATATATTTTTCTTCCACAGGACCCACTTCATATTGGGATGGTTGGACATTCAAATGAAGAGATACTGGGTAATGGTAGCTGCCTAAGGGATCATCCTGAACATACCAGTCACACAAATGAGCAATGGAGGGACTAACAAGAGTAATATCTATTGCTGAAGCTTGTCTATTAGGATGTGGACAAGTTGTTGGTGTGCCATCATTTACAATGCATAGATCTAATTCATCTATTAAATTATACAAATTGTTTCCCCTATTATTATTACTGTTGCAACCAAAACTAATATGATGTGCATTAAAGTCACCCATAATTATGCAAGGTTTGGGAATATTATTTAAAATGTTTCTTAACTTATTAGTGTCAAATCTGCCACTATGAGGTGGACAATAAACACAAAGAACTGTAATATCTCCGGACTGTGTCTTAATACTTACTGCTATATTTTGAATGGTTTCATGGAAGTTTGTATTCAACAAATTATATTTCAAACCATGTTTAATGAGAATACCTACACCATTGTGTTTACTAATTGAGTTTTTGTAAATAAAATTGTAGTTAGGAAAATTTGGAATTACTGATTTATCGGTGAACCAAGTTTCATTTAGCAAGCAAATGTCAACTTGTTTACCTATAAGTAACTTCTGTAAAAGTGTTTTTTTGCTCTTTAAACTTTGTATATTAAACTGGACTAAATGTAAATAATTATCCATTAAATTAAGTTTGATATTAATATCTCTTTAATTTTCTTAGTAGTTAAGGGAACTTTGCTATCATTTTTATTACCTAGAGCTATTAAAGATTTTACAATGGCATTCAAAATAATTTCGTTATTAGCTATTTTATTAACATCTAATTGTACATCATTATTTATATTACTTACTCTGTTTAAAGGAGGGTAGGATTTCGTGTCACTAGGGGCTGGTGGAGAACTCACCACAGCGGCATAGTTTTGTGTAGAGTACTTCCTCTTATTTTCTTCAAATTTCTGCTTTTTGATGGGACAGTCTCTAGATATAGCCAAGTGGTTGCCTCCACAGTTGATGCATACAATTTCCTCCACGTCACACTCCTTATACGAATGCTGTCCAGCACATGATGAGCACATCTGTGAACCTCTACAAACTTTGGCTGAATGATTGAATTTAAGGCATTTAAAACATTGCAGGACAGGTGGTATGTATTGGTGAATCGGATAACGGAATAATTGGATATAAGCATACTGGGGTAAGGTTGTTGATGCAAAGGTGACAGCGACAGTGGTTAAGGGTATCAGAGTATTATATGTTTTTTTCATAAATCTTTTGATGGAAATTACTTAAGCATCACAAACAATATTTTTATAAATCTCTTCATTTGACATATCTTTGGGTACGTACCTCAGTATACCAATCTTTTCCGTTAGATAAGAAGGGACGAATGCCCTCATTTTATTCTTTGACAAGAAATCATCCATTTTTAAAAAGTAGTTTGCAGACGTGGCTTTCCTGAATGTTACTCCGATCTTATGTGCATTAATTCTATGCACACCAGTGATATCTTTAACATTTTCGCTGAAGAGTCTGGTTAAAATAATTGGGTTTTTATTCCCTAATCTCTCTTGATCGGTAGATTCTACATAAACCGTGAAGTCTCCCGAGCTGTTTTCTATGAATAGTCTCTTATAGTTCGGTTTAGTATAAATTTTATACTTATCGGTTTGTTGCGATGCCGATGGAGCGCTGGAAACATGCTCGCGTTTCCTCTTTCTTTTTTCCGCAGGGTCCTCCCCATCGCTAGGGGGACCCATTTTAAGTTTGTTTTACGTCTTCTGGTGTGGATTTGTGTAATTACGCCGTGAAAATTAACTTTAATTGACAAAGAAAATTTAAAGCTGCCGCTCTGTTTGACTTCCCGCCAAAAAGTCCTGACCTTTCGTTGGACTCCAGTGTGGCTATCTCATAAATCTAAATTTGCCCGGAGCCTGTTTCATAATAGTTAATGATATTAATTTGCTAATATTATTAGACTCATAATAATAATAATATTAGTAAGCATTTTTCTGTTTATAAACTTTTTGACATCACTGATAAATGATATCTCTTTGACGTCATTAATATCATTAGACCTGAAAGCTTATGGAATCGAAGCCAATATGAAAAACTTAAACAAAGAGACTACTTTGCAACCGCTAAAATTAGTTATAACCTTTAGTAAAAAATTATACGCAAAAATTAATTATGCTATAGGCGTAGCAGCATACGTACTTAGCTGCAAATAAATAGAAATTCGTAACTTTTGACGCAGTCATTTCAATTTCATTATTCAATATTCCCGAGTTGTAATTCAATCTGTAATTTGTTAAATTATATTTCATTAAAATTAAGCTATTTCCATAAAATAAATTAAATCATCTCAATATTGTTTTCTGAATTTCCTCATTATTGTGGTATCCGGCATCCTCGTGCAATGGTAACACCGTATGTGTCTATGTCAAGTCAATCAATCAATATGGCGGATGTCAATTTCTAATTTTGTCGACTCGAAAGTTGCGATTCATAATACGACGTTTCTTGCTATCAAAACGTTATTCTATTCTGCATTTAAAAATATTAGGTCTTAAAGTATGAAATTGCCGTAATGTAAGAAGAATTTTAGGCAAATTTGAATTTTCATACTAAGTACTAAGATTTTGAATGATTTGAAAATAGCTTGTATGTACTATTTTTTTTATTGCATTGAGCTAATTTAATTAAATTAGATTCTTAATTTAATGTTAAGAATCAAATGAATTTAAGTAATTTAAAAAAGCAAAATTAATTCACATTTAGCCACTGCGATTTTTCCCTTAATACCTAATTCCGATAATACCATTCGTCTATTCTACCGTTACTTCTAGCATAAACTGGGTATATAGACATAAATTTGAACTGATAATTCTGAAACATAATGACAATTTCATATTTAGACCAAGATACGAGATAGACCTATTATTATCATCGTGTAAACTGTACACATGCATACCTACACAGATATTGATACGTTTTTACCTATTACTAGTTTTAATCTTTAAACTTGCCTCCTTTACTTTGTAGTTGTATGGACACCCTATTTAGAAAGAGAGGAGGGGGACCTATGGAGCGAGATAGAATGCAGTCAAGGTCATTTTTTTTTGCTTCAAGTAGGTATGAGGAGTTTGGCCTCCAGTATTCTCTATAGCTTCATGATAGGTACCCTATCTATGGTTTTACTTCCCGATTTACAGGCGAGAAGTACTAGGCGAAGTAGTTACTAGTTACAGTGCAACACAAAAAGGTAGAAAACGGAATTTTGAAGAACTAACCAACTACATTATATGGTAACACAAGTAGGTAACGATTGTCAAGTTGGTATTATTTGTTCCGTCTTCGATATCCGGAATCCATATTGCGTCAAGCCTTCCGTTTTTCGTGCGTTTCCGCCCAACTTTGCCTCTCTTCCGCTGGGGAGCCACCTGTTACGCTCTGAAGTTGTCCGTATTTCCGGTAAAGGTACGCCGTATAGCGTCGTTTTTCCTAGCGTTAAGTCGTCGAACTTTTTGTATTAGAGAAAAATTACATCACATTTTTACTTAATTTTTGTATTTTAATATTTAATTTAATTACTTCTCTCTTTCGCGATGGAAATAACAAAACTGTTGCGTTATCGAAACCATCATCGAAACACGTCATTTTGAAAATAGTTACTATATGAGTTTTTTCTTTGGTTAATCCATGCTACAACGATTCTTTTGGTGAACTACTTTACAAGCACTGCCTGACAAGAGTGCGGAGGAGGCTCGGCTTATTATTATTTTTTAAGTTTGCAGTGGCATAACTTTTATATCCAATATCGAGTGACAAACGAGTTAAATTAACATTTACATACGATTCAGTATTGACAAATGACATTCAAACCGAGTTGCCGCACCGTGGAAGAAATTTTATTTAACCCTGATATTGGTAGATTAAAATTAACGACAAAATAAATTATGAAGATTATTTTTGAATATTCTGCAACGTTCTCTTCTCATACCTTTATGACAAATGCAATACTTTTAGTCTAAACAGCGGACCTTATTCGTTTACATTTTCACTAATTCCTAACCCTCCCTATTGACTTAATAAAAAGGAGGGCGCTAAAAATATATTTCAGGCAACACTCTGCGAAGGTGCCGAAAGACATGATCTTTGCTGCTGCATGGCTCCCAGAAGAGATAATGCTAGCAAATCTCAAGGTAGCAAGAACCATCCACCAAATATAAGAAATGGCCACGCTAATTGTGTAATTTTAAAATCTATCGCAATCCCTTTCAATTCATTATTTGAAAGATATTTACATACTTCAGGCCGTCACTATTTGACATTTGAAAGGGATTGTGATCGGGACGTGTTTTGAAAGGTATTGAATGAACGAAATTGAACTGTCTAAGCAAAGTGCCGTGTGGTGACGGCCTAAGAATACAAATGTCACTACTCCCTTACATGCCCTGGGATGTCGTAAGAGTCGACTAAGAGGCTCGATGCATTGAACACCTGTGCAAGAGAAGGAAAACTTAAAACAAACCCTCTACCAACCCATCTGGCCAGCGTGGTACTAGTAGACTAATAACCTCCTTTGAACGCCACAATAGGCGTGAGCTAGGAGAGGCCTATGTCCAGCAGTGGACGTCCACAGGCTGATGAGTGACACAAAGTGACAGTTGAAAATATCTTTCAAATGTATGGAGAAGTGCCAAAACATCATTTCGTTCTGAACGGGATTGCGACTATAAGTTACACATAAATCACTATCGCAATCACAATACCTTTGAAAGGGATTGTGATAGATTTTAAAATCAGCCAATTAGGGGCAGAACAATGTTTGTGATGGATGATGTCTGACTTTTTTTTGTAAATAGTTGTTAACCTAATTCAGTCCATTCCAAAGCTGCTAGATACCTGGCCTAACTACACACTCCCGGGTGTTTAGCTTACAGAAAACTTTTATAACTTAACTCACGTTAAGCAAGATACAACAATATTTTCAAGTGATAAATAAAAATACAAAGAAAGATCAGTGTTCTTTATAGGAATATTTTGAAGTTTTCTGTTTGAGACAATATACATAACTACACACTTGTCTATCTATTTCCTTAAAAAAAATAACACATTATATTTTTTATTTTTTTATTTATTTATTTGTTTCAGGCATCTAGGCCCATACAATATATACCTTACAGACTAACATACTTATTTAAAATTACATTTCTAAAACTATTTAACTAGTTTACACGTAGGTATTGAATGCGGCGACGTGTTGCGCAATGCAGCGTCCGGTATCCGACCGCGAAACCGTCGGAACAAGACACCCTTCGGCCAAAAGTCTTCTTTCATGAAGGTCGACAGATGTTCGGTCGGTGCCCTCACCACAAATGAATTGAAGTTCACATTGTGGCGGGACTCCAACCGCTCGACTCTCAGATTGTACTTGGTCTTCACTCTGATGTACTCCACGATATCATCAGATTTCGTGCTGTAGTGCAAGCGGGACACGTACAGCAGCGTTGTCGGGATTGCCGGACGAAGCAGGTGGTTGTGTCCGGTCGGGGCGGTGCCGCACAGGTTACGGCAAGTGGGCTTTCTCTTCCTTTCCACCTTCTTGAAGCCGTCCTTGTCACACTCTCCGTCCAGTCTCCGTGGAGGTGGTTTGGAGACAGGCTGGCGTTGTTTTCTTCCCTCAATTGTTTCCCGCTGGAGTTGTTGAACAGCGGGTCCGTTAGCAGCGGTGACTGCAGCGTAAGCACGTTGAGGGGTCGACGTGCTCACGCGTGACGTCTCCGCCGGGGCGGAGGGCCGGGCGACGGGGCGCGGTGCATCGCACGCGGCGTCGGCGACCGGTGACGCATACGCCGATGCCGGCGCCGAGTCAATGCTGCCGACGGTAGCATTTTGCGCCCCACGACGAGTGTTAACGTAGGAGGCCTCGGTTGACCTACATACCGAAGCAGTGTTGCTTAACAACATAACTTGGGCTCGCAAATCACCAATGGTGTTTTCCGAGGCTTCTAGCTTACTCTGTACTTCGGCCAAGGATGCTTTTAGGGAAATGATGTCCTTAAGCAGCCTGGTGACGTCGACGTGGTCGAATGTGACGGGGGCAGCTTGTGCAGCTCCTTCGCCACGAATGTTGGCACGTCGTCAGGATCGGTCTCCTTCAACCGGGTTATAATGTCTTGGAGACTCTTGTCACCCCCATCCCTCCGGCGAGATGGTATATCGTCGGCTTTGCCGATGCTCTGGAACAGCAACGCCTTGGCACTACGAATCTCAGCTTCGTTGAAGTTTGATTTGCAGATTTGCACGATGCTGACTTCGTCCATGGTGTCAATGGCATTTTGAATGAATGCCAACACTTCGTTCACTATTATTCGCTCGAAGCCCATAGTGTATGACGCGCAGCGGCTAATGCCGCGCGAAACGTGAAATTAAATAATTCTCACTAATGCAATAGTGCACGACCGTTTCCGAGCGCGCATTGCACTGCACTATTAAATGTACAATACGAAATTATAGCATCATAGCATAACATAATCTACCAGGAGAAATCAAACACATCACTCAATATGGATTCCGGATATCGAAGACGGAACAAATAATAGAGAGTTTTAACTACCAATAAAACTTACCTACTATTTTTCCTGAGATATCCGGAATTCAAATAATTCCTACCTGGTACAAGACGTATGATGACAGAAAAAAGCGCGCCAACAACATAGCGTACCTTTACCGGAAATATGGACAACTTCAGAGCGTAACAGGTGGCGCCCCCAGCGGAAGTGAGGCAAAGTTGGGTGGAAACGCACGAAAAACGGAAGCTTGACTCAATATGGATTCCGGATATAGAAGACGGAACAAATAATAGGTAAGTTTTGCAGGTAAGTAACTACCAGTGGTAGATAAAACTCTCTATTTCTACATTTTCTACTGTCAAACCGCGTATATTAAATAGATAGTTATTTTGGTTCTAATTTCATTAGTAGCAAGCTAAGGTGCAATACTAAGGTGCTAGAACATCTCAAGAACAGTCGCAAAAATGCATGGAAGTAAAGTACCAACCTAAGTATTTGGATTTAGAATTCTTGGTTAAATGTTTAAATAAAGTTTGTAACTTTATTCCAAAGTGTTAAGTTTATTAAAACTATTTGTGACAATTAGATCTGCTAGCAAAAGAGATAACTATTTTTTCCATTAATATTTAGCATTTATTATGTAAAAAATCTAAATTGACTAGAACGGCTTCGTTGCAAACAAGTAGATTTTCGATTAAAATTTTAAATGATTGTGTAGGATTTTGTACCTGAAAATGAAATGTTAGAAAATAGAATTTTATAGCATTTCAGAGGTTACTACTTATTCGTTCTAATTCATCTATCAAATACTTCCTTTGTCTTTTTCGTAGCTTACATAAATCAACTAAGGCTAAGCTGCATCAAATAGAGCATATTTATGGTGTTAATTCAATTCAATTCAATTCAATCATTTTATTGCTTTCCATATGTAGGTACAGGTGTTACAAAATGTGTTAGGATCTTATGGGCCCTGAGGGGCATAACAATTTTGGTAAGAGGGAGACATATATCATACAATTCACTTATATAAGGCTTTAAATCTTTTTAAGTATTATCTGCAAAATAGGAAAATGTTTGTAGAAATTAAATCTGTTGATGATGACATGTCTGAAATTGTTACCAAATCTAAGATGAATATTAAGGTTCGGTTTTAGGCCCATTTTATTGATTATTTTCATAATTCAATGACTTTAGTAATAATTTATCCAACTCCCATAACATGGTTAATCCTATCCTATTTGCAGATGACACAAATAGACAAGGTTAGACAAAGTTAAACAAAGTACTTATATATTATCAGTCAATACTAATATTTAATGGATTACCAAATGAGTTAAAGATTTTATTAATAAGAGTAGTTTTATATCAAATTTGAAGTTGTATTTAAATACTAGAAAAATGTTATTATACAGTAGATGAATTTATTAATGAAAACAATAATTAATGAGTTACTTAATCAAATGTGTTTGGATGATTTTACTTTCATATTATTATTATTCTATTTAATTATTTGGACATTCATTCATATTCAATCAGGTTGACATTATGATTACTTATTTAATTTCAATTTACATTTTATCATTGTAATCATGATGCATGACATATATTGTAATGATTTTTTTTAAATTTGACATTATTTTATATTTGATAAACTTTTACTTTTTATGGTGTGTGTATGGGTTGAGGATACACCAAAGAAAGATATTTTATGATGTAACAAAGATATACTTTTATTGACACAAAATTACTTATTTAGTTGATGAAGTGTGAATCGCGGTTTGATGATCTACTACGACTGACGCGCTGTGCCCCAGATTCGGCGCACTCGCGTAAATATGCTGACATGAATAAATGTAATTAATGACAACTATTCTGTGCGGTTATCTGTACCGTACATGTTGGGGGGCGCGAGAAGCTGAGTGTAAGATGGTGTTTTTAGTAATGGTGTGAGACAAGGTGATTGCATTGTTTATGTTAGTAATGATAATACATCCTGAAACCGACATTCAATTTGTAACGAAACTTATTTTGCTAAATTCAGGTGCGGTCACTTTAGTGTTCCGTTTAGTGTTACGAGTATGTCCACTATATTTTGCACTCACATTTGGCACACTATAACCATCGTATTCACTCACTCTCACTTCACATTGTTCACAATCACTGACCTCGGAGAACGCCCTCTCCACCCGGCGTGAAGCCGGAGGGGGGCGCGCTGGCGCGGGTGGCGCCGGCGGGGCGAGCTGAATGCTCACTGCTGCTGCTGCTGGGCCGGGCGTGGGCGCCGATACCGGCGGTGAGGGCACAGGGGTTGCTCGCCCAAGGGGCGCCTGCTGCTCACCTGTTACCGGGATTGCCGTACGGCGCAATCTCCACCAGACGAATGCTACACACGCGACGCATATAATCGCTACGGTATAGATCGCAGCGTACTGGTGGACATCATGTGATGATAGCTCGTCCTCTCGATCTAGTCTGCTTTCCTCTGATTTCAACTCCGATATCTTCTTATCGACCGATTCAAATGATTTTCTCATATCGGTGTAGTTCATAGATGTGACAGGTATGGTCAAGTTTATAATTTGGTTAACTGTGGCAATTTCAGCCAAAACTATTCCAGGTTCCAAATTAATTTCGTTCATGTTTTGTTTATGAGCCATTATACTGAATGAATCACTTTTGATTATGCAATCACTTCCGAGCGCAATAATGTTAGCGCCTTTTAATTGTTCTGTGGTAACTTGACGCCCACATATGAATCTCAAGTTGCATTTATCGCAACAGGTGACTAAAAATTTGTTTACATTGATAAGCTCTGTCCAGGTGTCCCTACACATACTTATAGATGTTATACATGCCCTGTTTTGGTGATCTCTGATACATAAATCTTCATCCGAATCTCTATGGAATACTGGTTTTTGTAACTCGCACAATGTTGATGTTTTGTCCAACTGGCTGCATTTCCTTAGTTCCGTTTCCGATATTGGTAAGTAGGTATCTTTTTGTAAATTGATAGCTACGTAGTCTGCTATCGGGGAAATAAATATTGTAGAGTTAATATGTTGTTGTGGTACGGAGTAGGTCTTGTATAACTCATACGTATCTCTGTTGACTAACGGAATCTGGATCTCAAAAATAAAATATTGTTTTGTCATACGAGCGCTGACCTTGAGAATCTCGTACACCTTTGGTAAGTCGGTTTGGATGTTATCGATGGGTAATGCTGCATCTTTTGACAGTTGTCCTGATATAATATTCAGTTCACTGCGCAGCTGTTCCGGAGATAAAATGTGAAAGTTAAAATGGTGAGTATTAATCATCGTATCCAAAAGCGTATCTTGAATGCTTTTCAAATTGTTGACGATGTTATTTGCAATAATACTAGCCAAAATAAATTCTTCCGAAATGTCAATTTTTTCTATCTCACCCTTTAGAGTGTTTGTTGCTTTCTCTAAAGTATTTAGATGATTCTGAAATATTTCATGCTGGTTTTCCATGGTTTCCCCAATGCGTTTCAGAATATTATTTTCCGCTTCTATAACCGACGTCTAATTTTTCCAAAGATTTACTAAATATTTCTGATTGTTTCTAATTTTTGAGATATCTTTTTCATATTGTTTTGCAAAATTGTCATCTAATAATCCAAAGAGGCCATTAGCAATATTACCAACTCCGTTTATTAACCCGCGTCGCATGCGCGTCGGCTTTTCAAAACGCTGAATTTGCAACATCGTATTATAGTATTCGAGTTCCGCGAAGCTATGACGTAGTTGTAGTGTTATTGTTTCACAGTGGGATTTCCTTTCGAATTTGTCACAGAGTGAATTTAAGTTACGATAATACTGTTGTAACAATCTTGCTCCACTCCAGTAAGGATCCATGTTATAATAAACTATAAGTTTCCATTTATCCTGTATGATGCGCAGGTCCGATAATTTATCAAAATAAATGCTGTTGTTACTATGCAAAGTCTTAATATCATAATTGCTTTGTGCACTTGTTGTTCCACATAATGCGAATAGCATAAACAATGTCATAATAAAGTTGATACATGACGTCGCGAAATTATTTTTCTTTGTTGGCTTGGACGGTGACGGTGAATGTTTTTGCTGACTAGCAGTTGTTTGCTGTGCTACAAATTGATTTTTATCACTGCTATTTACGGGGAGTAGTGACACCTTGACTACGGGTCTTTTTAGGACACCGTTTTTCGTCTTGATACTTATAACTCGTACGTGCCCGTCTTTCCCTGGATGTACATCTACTACTCGTCCGAGCGCCCACTTCCCGGGTGGTAAGTTGGCGTCATGTATGACCACCACGTCATTTAACTTGATGTTATTTTGTCCTTGTTGCCATTTAGATCGTGCCGTCAGTTGTGTTAAATATTCAACGCGCCATCTTGCCCATATGTCGTCGAAAATCTTTTGTGTTAATTTCCAGCGAGTTCTCTCGTCCTTTTCTGTCTCATAGATCGTGAGTATCGGGCCACTTGACAAAAAATGGGATGGGGTTAAATAATTTATATCATTTGGATCTTCGCTGATCGCGCAGAGTGGGCGAGAGTTAAGGCACGCTTCGAGCTGAGCTAGTAAAGTTGTATACTCTTCGAAGGTTAATTTTTGCTCGCCTACTACTCTGCGTAAGTGATGTTTTAAGCTTTTGACGGCTGCTTCCCATAGCCCGCCTGCGTTGGGCCAAGATGGGGCGTTAAAACGCCAGTCGATTTTCATTTCACTGATTTCTGCTAGAAACTCATCAGATAAAATTGACTTTAAGGTCGAAAATTCATTATTTAGCACCTTATTTGCTCCGACAAAATTTGTCCCGTTATCACTGTATAAATAGCGTGGGGTGCCTCTTCGTGCTGCGAGGCGTCGGAGAGCCGCTAAAAACGCTGATGATGTCAAATCAGAAACAAGTTCAAGGTGAACGGCTTTTGTCGCCATGCAAACGAAAACTGCCACATATCCTTTCGTTGTTTTAATGCCTCGACCCTTGCTCGCCTTGACGTCGACGAACCCAGTATAATCGACCCCCGTATGATAAAAGGGTCTGGAAGGGTTGGTTCTAGCTACAGGTAGGTCGCCCATTATCTGATATTGTTTATTCGGAGCATGCCTTTTGCAAATAACGCATTGATGTAATCGTTTTTTGACGGCTCGGTTGCCTCCCAATATCCAATATTCACTTCGTAGATATGATAAAGTCAAACGGGCACCCCCATGAAAGCATGATTTGTGTGCATGGTCAATTAAAAGATCTGTGAGATGGCTGGAGTGCGGTATTATTAGCGGGTGTTTCATGTCTTCGCTAATGTTGGAGTTCTCTAACCTGCCTCCGACTCTTAATGCTCCAATTTTATCTAAATATGGATTAAGATTACTTATTTTGCTGTTATGCTTGACTTTTCCATCTTTTTGTATGTTTAATATGTCAGCTGAAAACTCATGCATTTGTACATATTTAATTATTTTCAATTTCGCGGCAATGACCTCATCAGCTGTTAAAAATGACTGACTGCGATGTTTTCGCTTTATCGCTCGCATTACCCACGCAAGGAGCCGCGCTGCTCGCGTAATACTGCTGTGTCTGCTTAAAAGTTGTGCAATTACATCTATTTCTGTATTGTTTATTTGTATCGTATTAGTTTGTAACTTTGTTTCTAAGTTAGTTTCGAACTTATTGTTTTGGTTTTGCTGTTTGATAGTTGGCAGCCACTGTGGTCCGTTCCACCAGAGCTGGTGATCCTTAAGTTGTTGAACAAACAGACCGCGGCTTGCACAATCAGCCGGATTCTCTTCCGACTTTATGTAACGCCAGCAGTTTGAAGGGATGACTTCTGTTGTCTTTTTGACCCTGTTGGCAACGAAGGGCTTCCATCTGCCCGGATCCCCTTGTAACCAACCAAGAACTGCTGTTGAATCACACCACCCATATATTTCAACTTTGTGATCTTTTAAGCTCTCGACTATCTTTGTCATTAGTTTTGCTAGTAAGAGAGCGCCACACAACTCTAACCTTGGCAGCGATGTTGTTTTATTTAGTGGCACTACCTTTGTTTTGGAGGCCAGAAGTGTCACTGTATTTCCATTTTGCTTCTGTACTCTTACATACACAACACTTGCATACGCTTTCGTGGACGCGTCGCAAAACCCGTGGAGCTGTAATACGTCACTCTCTCCGCTCTGTATCCATCTAGGTACTGTTATTTTACTGATGTTATCAATATCTTCTCTCAGTTGGACCCACCTCTTGAAATGCTCGTCCGGTATCTCTTCATCCCACTGAAGATCTAAAGTCCATATGCTTTGAAATAGTAGTTTCAGCTGGACGACAACTGGAGATAACCATCCTAGGGGGTCAAAGATTTTAGATATTTCCGACAACAATAACCTTTTGGTGGGTTTTTGTGTTGACTTTGGAGCCATTTTACACTGGAATGTGAAGTGGTCTTCTTTTGAATTCCAGGCTAGCCCTAACGTCTTAGTGGACTCTTGATGACGGAAGTTAAAGTTTGGAGACTCTGACTCAGGTAACATATCTTTATCCAGTAATGACAGTTCATTCGAAGCCCATTTTCTGAGATTGAATCCTGCTGAACCAAGTAGTTTAATGAGCTCTACTTTCAACCGTTTTGCTGATTCAACGGAAAATTGTCCTGTCAGGATGTCATCCATGTATATTTGCTCTTCTAGGACCTTCGCGGCTGCTGGATAAGTATGGCGTTCGTCCTGTGCCAACTTGCGCAATGTCATAATAGCAAGAAAAGGTGCAGCTTTCGTACCATAAGTGACGGTAGAAAGTTGGTAGTCCCTAACTGGTCTATCAGGTGAGTCCCTCCATACAATTTTTTGGTATTTTTGATCCTCATTATGAACCAAAATTTGACGGTACATTTTTTCGCAGTCAGCTGTAAATGCGAACGGGTATTGTCTAAATCTGATGATAAGTACCAATAAATCGTGTTGCAAATTAGGTCCTCGAAACATAAGGTCATTCAAACTATGTCCGGTTGTTGTCCTTTCCGATGCATTAAAAACAACTCTCAACTTTGTAGTTGTAGACTCAGCTCGCTGTACACTATGATGCGGCATGTAATAGCCTTTCAGTTTCTTGTTACCGGCGGCGATTGCTGAGGTATCTAATTGCATATGACCTAATGAACGATATTCTTGAATAAATAATTTGTAATCAGCTGCTAATTGTTGTTGTCGTTTAAACTTTCGTTCTAATTGATAAAATTGTGCCAAGGCCTTTGGTTTGGACTGACCTAGTTTTTCATCAATATTTATATGTAATGGAAGGCGCACAATATATCTCCCACTAGAGTGACGTTCGGTAGTCGACTGATATAACTGCATACAATGCAAATCTTCAAATGACATTTCATTGTTTTCATTGACATCTTCGATTTGCCAAAACTGGTGCAGGTTATCATCGATCAATGTTACATTACAATGATATGATTTTCTAACACACGCGCTGCCACATAAAATCCAGCCTAAGCGTGTTTGCTGTGCTATAGGCATTGTGTCATTATATTTTATTATACCGCTTAATATGATCGCGGAATAAACGTCGGCTCCTAACAATATGTCTATAGAGCTGCTCTTGAAAAAATATGGATCGGCTAATTGAATGCTTTCTATATGCGACCAAGTTGGTTTTAAAAATGTTTTATTAGGCAAATTGTTTACTAACTTCTTTGTGACGAAAACACTGACGTCTAGCGTGTAATCATCGTGTAATGACGACATCATAATAGAGATCATGCCATTGCATTTATTTTCCTTGGAACCAACCCCGCTGACGACTGCTTTGCATCCCTTACGTTTAATCCCTAAACGTTGCGCGGCTGACTCGGTGATCAAGGATACTTGCGAACCCTGATCAACTAATGCTCGCATGGTAAGGACAGATCCATCAGCCTTCGCTACCTTTACCAGTGCCGTTGCCAGTAATATTTCGCAATCTTGTTCTCGAAGCACATTACTGTTTGATTGACCCGCTTGTATGTATGCGTCATCTTGCTGTTCGGACGGACGTGTTTTACCTACGACTTTATTGTTGCAGCCGTGCAGTAATGTATTGTGATCTCCATCGCACTCGCGGCATTTTTTGCTGGAAAAGCATTTTCCGTTCCGATGAAAGTGCAAGCAATTAATGCATAGTGACAACTTCGTGACAATGCTTTGTCTCATATGCGGAAGCATATTTAAAAATGCTTCACACTTGTAAATAGCGTGATCTCGATCTTTATTGCAAACGGCACATTTTGCTTTCTGGGTCAGACTGCTGGCACTATTCTGACTCACCTGATATTGATGATGCTTTTGATGACTCATTAGCGACTTAAAATACTGAGGTTTCTTGAAATTATTCCCGAAATCTTGCTGACTTTGAGGTTTGGACGACTCTGGTTTACGTCGAGATGCCTCTAGGGATGTAAATTTGTTTTCTAGAAACTGTAATAAATCATCTAATGACGGTAGAATCCTTGGATTTTTTAAGGACTCTATATAATCTATATGTGTCTCGGCATCTAATTTGTTAGACAGGATATAAACGAGTAATGGATCCCATGTAGTGATATCTACACCGAGCGCTTTTATTGCGTTAAGACATTCGTTTGTGGTGTCAAATATCTTTTTTATTGCCGTCGCGGATTGTTGCTGTATAGACGGCAAATTAAATAAAATATTCACGTGACTGTTGAATATTAATTTCACATTATTGTACCTGCGATTTAGGATATCCCAGCTCACTTCGTAGTTTTCGGAGGTGATTGGTAAATGTTGCACCAATTTTTCTGCTTCCCCACGAAGTTTACTTTTCAGGAACTGGAGTTTTTGTGCGTTTGATAAGGAGCGGTTATTGTGTATCGCTTCTACGAACAAATCCTTAAAGGATACCCATTGATGGTAATTCCCGACGAAGGTAGGTATGTCCATCTGTGGAGTAGATTTTTCCCGATGACTCTGGCTCCACATTTTGCTGTTGATGTTCTTTTTTATATCATTGAATTGTTGCTCGTACTTACCAAAGGATTGCTCGTATTCAGTGTTTTCATAGAGCTCGCTGTCTATTTCCCAGTGTAGGGAATCAATAGCGGACCATCTGGTTTGCACCGACTTCAAGATATCCTCGAACTCCCACCTGTCAGATATATTATCAAGGTTTATGTTACTAACCGTCCTAGAGAATGCTTTAAAGTTGCTCTTCTGCTTCCGAAGCATTTCTTCAAGCTTGCTGCTCATCCCCTGGACTGCACTGCTGTGCGAAGAATTTGACTCTATTAGACGCTGTTGCTGCGAAACGGCTAGTGAATCGATGCGAAATGTAGCAGGTCGCCCCCCATGTGTCAATGGAGTTGCCGGACGCAGAAGTTGTTTTTCCTCCGACGATGTATCAGAGGGCAAGTAATTTTGTATGTGTGCTCTTATATCAATGTAAAATTCTGATGTGCGCTTATAAGTATTGCTCGCGAAATAATCATGAGAGTTGTCATCATACTCGCATAGTTTAATGTGATTGCTTTGAAATTCCTGCCAGTAACCTTCCAACGTGCTCAACCGCTTTTTTACGTAGCACGAAGTTTTGCGATCGGAACCGTCTTTTTTGAAATTAGTGAAAAGCGTGTTCATCGCATCTATGATGAGGCTCTGGTTTTTCAGAAGATCTTCCATGTTGATTGATGATGTAAAAAGCAAAGATAACTCACCGAAGACTGGAACTGCTGGACTTACTCAACTCCACGTAGTTAATGTGGCGGTCCAAATTGTAGGGCACGAGTCTACCAACACGCACGTAGGTATCACGCGAAAATTGTCCCACCTTCGGAGGCTCGAAGGACCATTTGATGTATGGGTTGAGGATACACCAAAGAAAGATATTTTATGATGTAACAAAGATATACTTTTATTGACACAAAATTACTTATTTAGTTGATGAAGTGTGAATCGCGGTTTGATGATCTACTACGACTGACGCGCTGTGCCCCAGATTCGGCGCACTCGCGTAAATATGCTGACATGAATAAATGTAATTAATGACAACTATTCTGTGCGGTTATCTGTACCGTACAGTGTGTAAACTTAGTTATTAGAAATTTCCAGTGTTTTTAAATATTCAACACAATATACATTGTTTAGAATAAATGAATTGAATTGAATTGAATTTAGCGCGAAAGGTCTAGCGTGATAACTGGTTACCAATCAGTGGTAAATGGGTAGGTTACTAAGTTCTAATGATTTAATGGTTTTACAAAAATAGAACAAATAATTTAATAAAAATATCAAACAAGCATCATCAAATATCAAGTATCAAACTTGTTTTCTTAGTAATATCAGTGTTGCTTGCTGGTTGTAGTTTAGTACAAAACTGACGCACTCAATTTTATTCTACTTTTTTCTGTCGCACTGTAAGTTGCATAACAGGAATTGACGAAATTTTAAAAAGATTAGGGAAGTTAATTCATTAAGAATAATTTTTATCATTTATTTTCTTACCTTGAAGGTTATACAGAAGTAAACAAAAGCACGTAATTTAATAGCGCGACTGAAGTTACTTGAGCATTTTAAATAAATAATACGTATTATTTAAATATCTAATTTTTGATCATGATCAGTCTAGTTAGTACCTACATTTTAAAAATATGCAAAAAAAGAATGAGCATTTAATGAAACTGGCATAATGGTTAAGTCTAATAATTACACAGGACGAAAATAAACAACTTCGGTATTATTTCAAAACATTATAACAGTGAATAGAATCCAATCGGAACATATTCATAACAATGTTTAGTATTATTCATCGATTAGGTTAAAAGCCTGCTTACTGATACTGAATAAGAAGTTGAAAGATGAGATCTTATTTTCTTATCTATAACACTTGCAAAAGATATTCTCTGATCACCAGTTGCCTCTTGCGAGTATGCATTCTAAAGGTAAATTATCAAACCAATTTTTTTTAAGCAACCGCAGAACTAGTACCCACCGTACTACTACCGTAGGTACTTCCTAGAGCCGCTGATATACCTGTTTCTTTAAGAAGGGTTTTTAACCATCCAGTAATGATTGCCTAAAAAGCAGGTGCAGCTTCACCTCGAAGATTCATAAATAAAAGCGTACAGTTTATCATCTGCCTACGAATTTCTACTAGGAGGTATTTATTGTTAGCATTTTCCATCCTGACTGTCGCCGTAAATTAAAGAGTCAGTATTTGATACAAACATAGGCCTAAAAACAACGGAATCATCGTATTCGGCAAAGTGTTCAGTGTCAAGCCTTCGCCCTGAACAAATAAGAAGAGGGTCAGCTGTATGTCTTTGTAACTGAAAACAATTATCTCAATCAAACTAATATTTTTTTAAGTAAGCTGCAAGAACATCCACGTTCCATATTTATTGATTTAAATCTTTATAGTACAATAAACACAAAGTTAGGGACAAAACGCGGAATTAATACTAAAAGTATTCTCTACCAGTCACCCTTTAGGGAAACAGAGAGCAGCGAAAGCGGTACAAAATGTGATTTGTCAACATTGATCTTCATTGTACCTACATCACTTTAATACATAGATAAATATACAAATTCATACCTAATATACTAATACCATATACATATATATTATAGATACATAAATAAACAAAATACCGTACCAACGATAAAATAAAATAAAAAAACATACATAGTTTATGATAAATTACCAAACCACGAACCAAGGCACTCAACAAATCCAAAAGAAAAGCACGAACATTCCTTTTAAAGGAATATTTACTGGGAGTTTTTTCATAGCGTCAGGGAGACGGTTGAAGAATCGCAAAACTTGCAGAGTGAAGGAGTCAGACATATAGCCAGTACGACGGAGTCAGACATATAGAGAGGGGATATGAGCGCAAGAGTATTAGCGGAGCGAAGATGGCGGTCATGAGAGTCACAGAGATACTGAAAACTGGATTTCAAGTATCCGGGAGAATTCTTGCGCTTAGAAATCTCGAATTCGACATTTTTCATTTATTTATTAAAATGTAAGTGAAGTCACTACTACTTCAGTTTCAATTTTAATGATCTTCTACAGTCCTCCTTTAACGTGTGAATGGAATCAATACATACTGAACTGGAACTGGATCTGCGCAAATCACTATGAAAAACAGCATTATGCTGGATTATTTTTACAAAGTGACATTAGCATTGGCTATTATGCAACACAGAAAAGAGTAGAAATACCTAATTGAGGGCGCCACTAGTCTTGTACTAGACTACAACTACAACTAGCAACGTAGCAACACAGATAATACTACGAAAACATGTTTGATACTTGACATATTTATTTAAAAAAATATATATTTTTTAAAACTAACTGAGTCATTAGAACCTAGTAACCTATCCATTTACCACCGGTGGTAACAGGTTACCGCGCTAGACCTTTCGTCGAAACGCAGCGCTTAGCCTTAGTCGATTTATGTAAGCTATGAAAAAGACAAAGAAAGTATTTGATAGATGAATTATAACAAATTGTGAAATGTTAGAAAATCCTATTTTCTATCATTTCATTTTCAGGTAAAAAATCCTACAAGATCATTTAAAACTTTAATCGAAAGACCAATTGTATACAATGCAACCAAACCCTTTTAGTCATTTGAGATTTTTAACATAATAAATGCTAAATATTAAAAGAAATAAATAATTATTTCTTTTACTAACTGTCACAAATAGATTAAATAAAACGCTATGGTATAAATATACAAACTTTACTTAAACATATTATCCAAGCCAAAGATTTAAAATCCAAATCTTAATTTGGTACTTCACACCTTCAATGCCTTTTTACGCCTGTTGTTGAGATGTTCTAGCACAAGCCCGTCCACCATACGGCCCCGGGCCATAATGTGGCCCGCATAAGTCCTTCATCCGGCCCGCGAAGACATCGATAGCTAGAAGAATGCTTACTTAACCCTTCGCTATTGGGCTTTTCTTCTGGCCCGCTATGGTTACAAAAATACTAAACCTGGCCCTCCACAAAATTATGTTGGACACCCCTGTTCTAGCACCTTAGTTAATGCTTGCTTAATTTTTGGTCAATTAGTGATTCATCATTAAATTCATCACCTAGTTTTCAGTTTGACTAACCTACAACAACAATTTAATTTTTATTATTTTCTCACACAATAAATACACTTATAAAGTGCAATAAGAGTGTAATGGACTGGGATCAGCCCCCTTATTGTCTAATTTCAAAATCACAATCCCTTTCAAAGGTATTGTGATTGTGATAGTGACTGGAATTGTGTAACATATAGTTGCAATCCCTTTTGGAACGAATGATGTTTTAAATGACGCTTAATTTGACGCTTCTCCATACATTTCAAAGATATTTTCGTATGTCACTTTGCTGAAACAGTTCAATTTCGTTCATTCAATACCTTTCAAAACGCGTCATGATCACAATCCCTATCAAATGTCAAATAGTGACGGCCTGAAGTAAGTACATATTATTATCTTTCAAATGACGAATTGAAAGGGATTGTGATAGATTTTAAAATTAGACAATTAGCCCCCTGTTTATTATGATCATAATCAAAACTTAAATATTTAATTAATACGTATTATTTTAAAATGCCCAAAACACTTCAGGCGCGCTATACAATTACGTGTTTTTGTTTACATCTTCCAAAATCCAAGGTAAGAAAAAAATTATAAAAATTATACTTATGAGGGGAAATTCTTAGCGAATTAAATTAACTTCCATAATCTAATTGATACTTCGTGAATACGTGTTGTGCAACTTGCTTACTTCTCAAATTAGTTTGTTATCATCGTCGAGATTGCTAAGCAACTTTCCGGTTTTAATTTCTGCCAAGTGACGCAAAAACAGCTTTTATATTATGTCACGGGCACCACCTACTTAATTTAGTTAATAGTATATTAGTTCACACTTTCCACTTCTTAATTACGAAAATAATTATTTAATATGAAGACGCTAAAGGTTTGACCAGCACAGCAGAAAAACCAACTTGACAACCGGAGGTTGTGCTGCCATATAATATAGTGGGTTGGTTTGGTTAGTTCCTCAAAAACTGTCGCACTGTACAGTATTTTAATTGGTTTCGAGACAAATACTAAACAGTGTTAAAACTTGTTTTTGCAAGGGAAACATTTTTAACAACAGCCATTGACTGACAGTCTGGAATGTTTGACAGCCGCTGTCAGCGTCTGTCACTGTCAATGAAAACATTTTTTGTTGCTGTCAAAAATTATTGTCGTCATTCTTGTGCAGTTGTGTTTCTTGTGTTTTATTTGCATAAAAAAGCAATTGGAAGCAATATTACTACTGTAACTGTATCACCAGATCGTATTTTCACAAAAATGATGGTAAGTCGCTTTATGAATCTGTTCTAATAAGTACTTTTTGTTTCTTTGTATACCGGGGGGCGTCACCGCTTAAATTTTTATTATTGTTCATTTATTTGATAAGGAACTCATATTCTTACCTCGTATCTGTCGTAAATGAATCATTTTTTGCCTAATATTGTCGCTATAGTTAGTAATCTTTGATTAAATAGTGGTTTATAACTCCTTTTGTTGAAAAAACATGTGACGTGGATACTGGCTAATTTGTATTTGAATCAATTAGAATGATAAAGGAAGGATGTTGTGAATTTCTATTTAATCGTGATATCGCGTTTTGAATCTCGAATCAAGTGGTTTTTTTCGGGTATTGAAATATTTTAAAGCATAAAACTTATACTTTTAAATATTTAGCCATATTTTTCATTAAGTGAGTGTAACTAACTACCTTGGTCAAGACCTGAAGAGAAGGACTGCACCAAAAATGTGTTGATCAACTATATCAGTTGATCCACAGAGTGTGAACACACATTGAATTTAGCTGAATGTAAAGGTGTTACAAATATGTATGATTAATCATGCTATTAGTGTTTAAAAACATGCTCTAACTGAAAGTTAATACAATTTACCAGGGTCAAGATGAGAAATTACTGTTATTTTGTTATTTATACATATTTTTTTTAAGACAGATTATGCTGTATAACAATGAAACACCTGTGTTTATACATATATAATTGTTATTTAAACAAAAGTAATATTACCATAATGAACTAATGATACCTTAATTTGTCACTTGCTGGCAGGACACCAAATTCCAGAGAATAATAGATTATCTAATGTGTCTCATAACTCAGGGCCTATTGATGAATATATAATACAAATCATTAAAATGGCATCATAGAAACATTGATGAAAGGCAGATATGGAGAAATTAAAGGATTTTTAGTTACTTAGTTTATTAGTTTGTTGGTCAGTTTCTGATCTGAGAAATTACATGTTAGCCCAGTTGTTACATGTATAAATTTTTTCATACAATTCCTGTAATTCTTTTTATACAGGCTTATGGTGTATAAAATAAATACAGAAAATAGTATTTATTTTATACGCCATATGAATATCTGGTCTTGCAACACTTTTGACAGAAAAAGGGTGTTCAGCAAACATACTACCCACATTGTTAACAATATTTAAATTTTTATGATGATCCCGTATATCAAAGGCTAGTAACAAGTGGGTTGCGATTCTTTCTAACTCCATCCCATACAAAATCCGCATTAGCGGAATCCAAAAGGGCACTGCCATTACATAAAAAAGATGGAGAATAATATGCATGAGTGAGGTTTCAGACATTCTCAACTAGGAATTCTCAATTCAGAAACTGACTACATGTTCAGTAATTTGCAGAACACATGAAAGTGGTTAGAGGCAGTAAGTTGGCTGCCAGATGTTGTCATTTTTACCGACTTCAACAAAAAAGGAGGGAGGTACTCAATTCAACGCGTTTTTTTTTTTTTGTCTGATGTATGTATACCGATTACTCCGGTGTTGGTGATCCGATTTTAATAGTTGTTTTTTTGTTCAATCGGGTACACTGTCAATTTGGTCCCATATAATTTTTACGAAGATCTGGCTAGTAGTTTTTTCATAATCTTGAAAAATATCAAATGACACAAACGACTAACCAAAAGTACTACTTGCCAAAACCTTTTGGCAAGTAGTCGTTTACCTAGATGACATTGTTGTGTATGGGCTGATTTTTAGTGTAAGTAACGGCAACTAAAAAATCTGAAATAAAAACATTTTATAAAAAAAAATCAAACCGACTTCAAAAAGTAAAAAATAAAACTTTTGGAGTCGGTGCTAGCTAGCCAAGGCCAAAAAAATATATAGTTAATAGAAGTGCAATGTAGAATGCCCTGGCTGGCACCCACTCCAAAAGTTTTATTTTTTACTTTTTGAAGTCGGTTTGATTTTTTTTATAAAATGTTTTTTATATGTGTAAAAACAGGTATTTCATTGACAAACAACATAATCTGTCTTAAAAAAACGTGTATGAAATAACAATTCTCATCTTGACCCTGGTAAATTGTAAGTTTCAGATGGTGCATGATTTTTAAACACTAATAGCATGATCACTATAACATATCCTTGCCCGTGTCTGTATTGTACAGCCCTGGTATATTTAAAGCTCAAATGAATAGGCTTCTTCTAGGCAAGCTCGCTTCATCTTCGGCCACTTCCTAATCTTTGATAGGCCATGAATGAGGCCAAGAGTAAGCCTATTTTAAATAAAAATAAAAAAATATTTCTTTTAGTACTAACTAAACAAAAATATGTGCGAAATACTATTTCTAAGCTATTGATTGTGTTATATGGAGGTCCCATCTAGTTTAGGAACAGTACACAAAATAGCCCAACACTATAGTAAGTGCCTCTTCATCACCGTTGAAAACGGCAGCCGCGCGGCGGCCCCGTGTTTGCCTTTTCATATGTCTACACGGGCCAAACACGGTTGCGGTCCGGATGCCGTGCATGTGAAAGGTGTCTTGAATGAATAAGGAGAATGGGCCATGACGCCCCACGCGGGCCTAATGTGGATTGGTGGGTCCTAACGACTGCAAGTGTAGCCGGGACCAACAGCTTAACGTGGCTACCGAAGCATGGACGAGCTCGAGGTAGCAAATTTTTGGTCACCCATCCCGTGACCGACCATTTCGAAAGTTGCTTAACCTCAACAATCGCAAGCCGAGCTACCACGGGTCCTCACGGTCGCCATACATAATGTAAAAAGGTACTATCAGTCTTAAGAGGCTTTTGCCCTGCTGTGGGATAATATTGATAATACCTTCATTGTTACAGGACTGCGTGGAAGACGGCAACAACGATCCTCTCTCTGCACCGGTGCAGTCTCCAGCCACTATTGACACTAAAGTGGCGAAGAAGAAACCCAATGAGAATGTGTCTCTTGCTGACAACAGCTTACTGGTATGATAAATGTAATCTAATTCGAAAATAATATAGGCGGAATATCAAATAAATGCTTAGTGGTGCAGTGATTCGCACAGCAGACCGTCGCGTAGCGCGGGGATGCGGATTTTAATATTGTATGCAAGTAATATTTAACATCAATTAGTAAAGAAATCACGTTTTGCCCAACACACCGAAAACGCTCCGCGACGCTTGATAGCAGATTCTGCCACTAAGCGCGGAAGTGCGGAGCAATCTGGTGGGAGAGGCAGATAAACAATCGACATACAGAGTCGTGCAATGCTTTTGTACAACATCGCAATCGCATGTGAATCTTGCGAGTCTGTATGAGAAAAGTAATTCCATTGTTTAAAAAATACGACTCCTGCTTCACCGTCCGTCGCCGCGGGCATGATCTGCCGCTCCGCGGTCTGCGGTGGGGCGCGTGGCCAGTGGGTTAATATACAGAAAAAACTTCAAAAAATTAAAAAAATTAACTTTCTCTCTCGGTCGGGGGACCCCCAACGTATAAAGATTTTTTTTTTAAATTTTTTGACGTTTTTTCAGTCAGGGGTTTTTAAAATTTTAAAATTCTATTTTTATTTCATCCTTTTAAATTACACACAAAATTAAAAAAAAACGCAATTAAATCGCTTGATCCGTTTAGGCACTACGAATATTTTATGTGAAGAAAGACAATTTTTTTGCCGCCATTTTGTTTTTTTTTGTGCTGCACCTAAATTTGCCCAGGGTGTACATTATTTTAGTCAACCTTTGTATCTATTACCGTTTTGGCAGGCAGTTGACCATCCCCATAAATGGCTAGATGGATTTTCACCAAACGTGGCTAAGAACCATTTCGATTAATTTAGCTTTCAATAAAAAAAACCGCATTGAAATCGCTTGATCCGTTTAGGCTCTACGAATATACGTACAGACAGACAGACAGACAGATAGACATAGGCTTCAAACTTATAACACCCCTTTTTGCGCTGCGTCGGGGGTTAAATACACAGCATCAACTATTATTTTAACCTTTTCACCCTGTAATACCGAAGCGCTCATGGCCGCGCTTGACAGACTGATTGTATTCGATCACGTTTGTTAAGCAAAGTTCGGCCCGGTCAGGTGTCGGATGGGTGACCGTAAAGTAGCATTATAACTGAGCCCTTCCGTGCTTCGGAGGGCACGTTAAACCGTCGGGCCCGCCTGTTGTCATTTGAGTACAGTCGTTAAGTCAAGTCAGAGGCCTTATTTATTTACTTTAGTTATTTTCATAGTGTAATGTCCTATGTGTAGTGCCGTGTGGTGACGGCCTAAGAATACAAGTGTCACCACTCCCTTACATGCCTGGGATGTCGTAAGAGTCGACTAAGAGGCTCGACGTATGCAACACCTGTGCGAGAGAAGGAAAACTTGAAACAAACCCTCTACCAACCCGTCTGGCCAGCGTGGTAGCAGTAGGCTAATAGCCTCCTATGTACGCCACAACAGGGGCGTGAGCTAGGAGAGGCTTATGTCCAGCAGTGGACGCGTACAGGCTGATGATGGATGATGATGAATGTCCTATGGCCTGTTGTTGTGGGGCTCAGCAGCCAATATAGAAAATATTCTAATAACGGAGTATAAGAAAATTTTCCTCTTATATTAAATATGTTTCAAGATTGTAGATTTGTGTTTGGCAACGTCATGTTCCTTTGTAAATGTTGTTGCTTCTGTTAAAGCTGATAAGTTTCTTGCGGCCGTTCTTCTTATCAGTTAAAAGATGTCCTGAATGGCTGGTAGGAAAAAAAAATTGGACGATTCGAAAGCACTTATCTATAAGTCTATTTGAATAAAAATCTTTGACTTTGACTTAGACTTTATAGGCGGCTTGATGAACTCTGACACCAGAGGTGGCTACTAATCCTCACTCGATAAGAAGAAGAAGACCCTGTATTACCTACATTGTATTTTGTATTGCAGGTAGACATATCAGATGCTCTAAGCGAGAAGGAGAAAGTCAAGTTCACTGTTCACACGAAGACAACCTTGCCGGAGTTCCAAAAGTCTGAGTTTGTGGTTGTACGGCAACATGAGGAGTTTGTGTGGCTGCACGACCGTTACGAAGAGAACGAGGAGTATGCTGGATATATTGTGAGTACACGTTCATACATGATGTATTTCCTTATTATAATAAGACTAGCGGCCGCCTGCGGTTTCGCCCGCGTGGATCTCGTTCCTGTGGAAATATCGGGTTAAAAAGTATCTTTTAATCCGGGCTATCTTCCATCTGTGTGTTAAATTTCATCCAAGTCTTTATAACTTGAACAATAAAGCTCATTTTCCCCAGATCCTTTCTACACCACCCAGGCCAAAACTTCAACGCATGCTAGAAGAAATTACGATAAAAAATTGACCTTATTATCAATAAAAATTATCATTTTCGTATAGATCCCCCCGGCCCCACCCCGGCCAGATTTCGACGCGTCCCGGGAGAAACTACAACGCTTAGGAGAGGGGGAAGGCGCTCTTACGAGAGAGGAGTTCCTCAAAATGAAGGAGGAATTGGAAGAGTGAGTAGTATTGAAATAATTATCGGTCAATAAATATATCAACCAAATATAGAACCTCCTTCTTTTTGGAAGTCGGTTACAAATTATTTTTATACTAGAAAAATAATTAAACATTATGTGGAGCAAAAGGAAATACACCAATTTATCAAATCAACGTGATGCGTTAATTCGCTCCACCCCCGCGTAAACAGTCAGAGAGAGTCGTATTATTGAATCAGTCGAATAAATGCTTTTTAACACCGCTTTCGCATGCAAATCTTGCGACGTATGCGATGAGTAATTCGATTGTTTCAAAAATACAACTCCTGCTTCTCCGTGTTGGCATGTGGCGGCAGGGCACCTAACCAGTGGGTTAATCGCTTAAGTGAAACATGTGGAAATATGTATAGTTATTAACAGCTTGGACAATCATTAATCTGCCCCTAAATGTCTTATTTCAAAATCTATTACAATCCCTTTCAAAGGTTGAAAGATAATTGTGTAACTTATTATAATCGCAATCCCTTTCAGAAAGAATGATGTTTTAAATGACACTTCTCTATACATTTGAAAGGTATTTTCGTCTGTCACTTTGCTAACAGTTAAATTTCGTTCTTTCAATACCTTTCAAAATGCGTCCAGCATGCGAAGCATGCGCACCTCGATAAAGTTTTCTCGACACTTTTCTCGCGCGAGCGTATTGGCTGTCCCGCTCACAATGTATTAATATGAGCGGGACAGACATCGCGAGATGAGGGTCGACAGCGAGTCACGGTGCGCATGCTACACTGGCTGATCACAATCCCTTTCAAATATCAAATAGTGACGGCCTGAAGTATGTTAATATCTTTGAAATAACGAATTGAAAGGAATTGCGATAGATTTTAAAATTAGACAATTAGCCCCCAGGATATGTTAAAAAACCGCGAAAAAAGCATTAAACTTAGATCCTCTCTGATTCGACTATGTCATTTCAAATGCAAAATTAAATTATATTTGTGTGATAAATATTAAACAAGAAAATATACTAGAAAAAGCAACTTGTCGCCCTGGCGGGTTGCTTTTTTCTAGTATATTTTCTTGTTTAATATTTATCACACAAAACTAGCATTGTAAAATGCAAAATTAAAAAGTTATAAATAAAATTATATTGTTTACTTATGGTAAATTTTAAATAGAAAAATATTGGAAAAAATTAACTCTGCCACAAGTGAATTCTCAGACGGGAATCGAACCCGCGACCTTTGGAAATCCGGTCCAATGCTGTAACCGCTGAGCTACCGAGACTTGCGAACCACCGTCGAAATTCTCCAATACTTTTATATTTTTAATACGCTGTAGGCCAGCGTTGTCACATCAATGCTAGAAATATCCTTGCATTATATTGTTTTTTCAACAGTGAATACCTAGCCACATTCAAGAAGACTGTAGCAATGCACGAAGTTTTCCTACAACGTTTAGCAGCGCATCCCGTATTCAGAAACGATTCCCATTTAAGAGTATTTCTGGAATACGAACAAGATCTGTGCGCGAAGCCTCGAGGGAAAATGGACCTTTTTGGTGGACTGGTAAGGGCGTTTTTTGTTTACGTCTATTATATTTAAAAGAAGAAAATTACAGGAAAACTAGTTTTTAATTTAAAAAAAAATGGACAAGCAAGGATGTATCTCCCATGCTGGACTGGTATCGACAAAATAGTAGATTGTATGATAAGGGAGCAAAATAATATTTACGAAGCGAAGGATTCTTGAGTGGAATATTGAGCGCAGTGAGGGATTCAAATACATCACTTGATGGAATCACGAAGGATGTACTTACTGTGCTTTTCGTCTCTTATGAGAAAATAAAAACGGCCTACACGAACAGTTGCAAGCAATGAGATGTATACACTTTAGAACCTTATCGCATTGGCGCACACGGAAAGAAAGATCACTCTTTTTTATGATTTTAATTTTATTTTTATACTTATGATAAATTTAAATAGAAAAATATTGGAAATAAGGTGCAAATGTTTGTATGATGAATACGAGCATTTGTACCTGGGTCATGGACGTTTATATGTATACATTTCTACACATAAATACTTATATATGTATAATTTATATCCGTTACCCTAGTATCCCATAATACAAGTCCTACAGTGCTAGGTTAATTGGTGTGAGTGTAAGAAATATTTATTTCTTTTTTGTATTTTTTGTAAATACATACATAAAATACATATCAAACACTTTGACCAAGACAAGTATAAATTTTCGTGCACACAAATATTTGTCTTGTCCGGATCGCCAAACAGGTTGTCGAGGTAAGTAACTTAGATAATGTTTGTTGTCAACAGATGCGTTCAATGACAACAACCACAGACGAGATATACTTGGGCGCGACAGTCAGAGATGTGAACGATTTCTTCGAGCAAGAGACGTCGTTCCTACAGGAATACTACTCGCACCTTAAGGATGCTGTAGCTAAAGTCGACAGGATGACGTCTAAACATAAAGGTAAAAAAAAAAAAAAAAAAAAAATATTTCATCCTTTTTAAATTACACACAAAATTAAAATAAACCGCATTGAAATAGCTTAATTCGTTTAGGCACTACGAATATTTATGTACGGAAAGAAAAAAAAAATGTGTGCCGCCATTTTGTTTTTTTTTGCTGCACCTAAATTTGCCCAGGGTGTACATTATTTTAGTCAAAGCACTACCTTTGTATCTTTTACCGTTTCGGCGGGCAGTTGACCATCTCCATAAATGGCCAGATGGATTTTCATCAAACGTGGCTAAGAACCATCTCGATTTATTTAGCTTTCAATTTAAAAAAACCGCATTAAAACCGCTTGATTCGTTTAGGCTCTACGAATATACGTACAGACAGACAGACATAGGCTTCAAACTTATAACATCCCTCTTTGCGCTGAGTCGGGGGTTAAAAATACTTAAGGTGGTACGACTTCCATACAAACAAAATTTGCACATTAATTGGTTCATCATACATTAATAATTCATAAATACATGTGCAACTAACTCGTCTCAGTTATTTGTTTGCGCGAAATTTTAAAAAAAATGTATTTTCATACAAGAGCTATATAAATGCGAGCGGTCACACACACATACGTAGAATTATTGAAATTATAAGATATTAGTATATTCGTGTTTTATGTATGAATGTACATTTTTTTTATTATTTCGCGCTAACAAATAATTGAAACGAGTTAGTTGCGCATGTAATTATGAATTATTAAGGTATGATGAACCAATAATTGTGTAATGTTTGTTTGTATAGAAGTCGTACCACCTTAAAGTAATAATTCTTAATTCTACTAAGAGCCAAGACACTCGATAGAATTTATCAAAGCATTCTCTTAGCAGCCGCACTATACTTTTACACAATGTTTTCTTGTAAATGTTTCGGCAGTGCAAACGCACGGTAACAAGAACTGTGACAAAACTTTCTTTTTCATTTAAAGGCTACAACAACACTGGAGTATTAATTTAGAGATTCGTTTTTATATTTTCGTCGTACAAAAACGGTTACACAGAATTTAAAAACACTATCTTCTCCCAACAGAGGTAGCAGATGCCCACATCAAGTTATCCTCGTGCATCACTCAACTGGCTACGAGGGAACAACCTCCCACTGAGAGGTTCCTCACCAGGGCTGCCGAGACGTTCGATAAGTGCCGGGTGAGTAGTCAAGGTTGTCAACGACTTGGTCTCCCGCTTCTTCTTGGTGTCCACTCTGGCTTATGTTGTGGGAACCAAAATTCAGCCACCGAAACGGCACTGTCAGTGGACTTGTAAGGGTCCTCGCGTGTACAGGTGTAGGGCCACGCAAAGCAGCGGGGTTATTACCTATCTTTGCAACAGCAATGCGACAGCAAAAATTGCGCGATAATTGCTTTACGACACGTATCACCATAGCAACCTTACTTAGTATTTTGAGTGTCATAGAGAACACGAATTTTGAAAATTTCGAAACTAAATATGATGTATGAGCCGCTATGTTTGTGTACTTGTTTGTGTTCTACATGAGAATTGTAGTAAGTAAGTAGTTGTGACACACTCGCCGTTGTAGTGGTGGAATTAAAACACTGATTCCCGTCAAAGTTATAATACGTAAAAAATACAGGAAGTAGTAATAAATTGTGGGATACTATTTTGTTTCGCGATAAATCAGGTTAGAAAGTGCGCGCTGTGAGTAACAAACAATAACATTTATATTGCGAGTCTCGCTGATGTAAGCAAAACTGCCTGTGCGGTTAATGAACCGTACATACGACATTGGCGTGGTTTGATTAAGGAATCGGTTAGTGGCCATAGTGAATACGGGCCCAGGTGAGTTGCCAGGGATGTTAATGTGGCGATTGCCGAGGTTGTCAACGATTGGTAATGTAACACATCTTTTGGTGGAATTTCTGTGAAAAACGAAAGAAATATAGACAATAAAAACCAGGGGGCGAATTGTCTAATTAAAAAAATCTACCCTTTCAATTCGTCATTTGAAAGATATTAACAAACTTCAAGCCGTCACTATTTGACATTTGATAGGGATTGTGATCGGGACGTGTTCTGAAAGGTATTAAATGAACGAAATTGAACTGTCTAAGCAAAGTAACAGACGAAAATAACTTTAAAATGTATGGAGAAGTGTCAAATTCAAAACATCATTCGTTCCGAAAGGGATGGCGACTATAATATACACAATTCCATAAATCACTATCACAATCACAATACCTTTGAAAGGGATTGTGATAGATTTTGAAATTAGACAATTAGGGGGCAGCGTTGTCAAATAAGTGGTAGTAAAACATCTTAGCAACGGTTGCCAACGAACGTAGTATTATAACACCTGAGCCAGAGTGGAAGAAGAAGGTAGCAGATGCCCAAGTTTTTTTTTATCTGTTCCTCTATGAACGTTATGATCAGACCAGTGGCCCTACCGCGTAAGTGTCGTCGACATCGTTTACGCGTCGAATATGGCGCGCAACTCTTCACACGCAAGCGCTGATGCTATAGCGCTGTCTCGGTCACACACAGATTTGAATATTAACTGACTATTGAAAAGGAATCTTATTGTTAGGACGATAACGTTGAAGTTCCGCTGTACGAAAATGTCGTCGGCTGTCAAAATGAAGTCGACAGCGATGCCGACGCCACTTATGCCGGAGGGCCACAAAATCTTAAACAAGCGGCACCCCGACCGCCTAACGGTATAGCTCGTACTATCGCTATAGCTATCAAACTTCAAACTCTCATTAAACCCTTGAAAGATAGGGTTTTTGTATAATTTCTACATATTTCTATTCGTCTATTGGATTCACTATTGCATTTTTAGTATGAAAGCGTAAGCGAGAGCCCTTTTAATGGTTTTGTAAAATCGATAGCTATAGCGATAGCACAAGCTATACCGTTAGGCGGTCGGTCCGCAGGTCTAGCAGACACACTTCGTTATGTTGTTTCTCTCTTATGCCGTGCTTATGCAACATTTTCATTATCGTCCTCTCTCCAAATAAACAATTTGGTGAACACTTAGTATGATTAGGTGCCAACTTAGTATTTTTGTTGCTCTAATTATTTCACCCGCGTAGTTCCCTTGGGAATATAAAAAATAAAATATATCCTATGTTTCAATTCAGGCTATAAACCATCTGTGTGCTAAATTGCATCCAAATCTGTTAAGCCATTTTGATTGAGTTACAAACGTCCAAACCTCCATACTTTCACATTTATAATATTAGTCGCATTTATGAACCTTATGTGGTCAACAGAAAATCGAAGGTCGCATGGCATCAGACCAAGACTTGAAATTGGCTGACACTCTCCGCTACTACATGAGAGACGCGCACGCCGCTAAAGCCGTACTTGTGAGGAGACTCAGGTAAATATACATCACCATCAGCCTGTGGATGTCCACTGCTGGACATAGGCCTCTCCTAGCTCACGCCTATTGTGGCGTTCATAGGAGGCTATTAGCCTACTGCTACCACGCTGGCCAGACGGGTTGGTAGAGGGCTTGTTTCAAGTGTTCCTTCTCTCGCACAGGTGTTCAATGCGTCGAGCCTCTTAGTCGACTCTTACGACATCCCAGGCATGTGAGGGAGTGGTGACACGCGTATTCTTAGGCCGTCACCACACGGCATGTATATGTATGTATGTATGTCAATATACGTACATACATAAAAACACACATATTGAAAGGGGTTTGAACTTTTTTGTATGAAGGCTGGCCTCGTCCAGATCAGTAATATGAGACGCCATTTTGTTTTTTTTTTCAAAATGACGTCGCACTATAATACTTGTATAAATAAACGGGGCTACACACGGAGGAAAAAAAAATTTTATGATATACAATGTTATTTTATTTTACCCAAAACCTCAGAACATAACAAAAAAAACAGCTGTTTCATACATTGTAACAGAGTTCAAATAAAATTTTCTATGAAATAGCTGATCTTTTTTCGCGATTTCAGGGTTGCTTCCATACAAACAGTTGTACAAAGAGTTCTACAAATGGTTTTGAGGTTTTGGGTAAATATAAAATAACGTTGTATGCCCTAAAGTGTCACGTTAGCCAGATAATTAGAGTTAAAAATGAATAATGCCGACCCAAATCACGTTATATATTTAACTAGCGGATCCTCGCGGTTTTACCCGCGTGGTGCCCGTTCCCGTGGGAATATCGGGATAAAATATAGCCTATGTCACTCGGGAGAAATGTAGCTTTCTAATGGTCTAAGAATTTTCTAAATCGGTCCAGTAGTTCCTGAGATTAGCGCGTTCAAACAAACAAACTCTTTAGCTTTATAATAATATTATAAAGCTAAAGAGTTTGTTTGTTTGTATAGATTTCAATTATCTCATTAACCTGACATTTTAGTTAGGGCATTATTTTGTAAAATATTTTTTGTTTATCTTTAAGAAAAAAACACAAAGAGAAACACACACACATACGATACAGACATGAGAATAGAAAAGAGGAGAAAAAAAGTATAAATACGATTATTGTATTGTACAACAAAATATAACAAAGAAAAAATTCTGTGGGGTCAATAAAACCCTATCTCAGCGTTTTTGCCTCTGTGTCATTCACAGGTGGGCCGAATGAACATATGCGCTGTTATTCTGACAGGGTTAGTAACAAGGGGAGATGACCAGAAAATAATAAATAAGATGCACTATTACTTTTCCTATCCATTTATATAGGCATTATAGTGCGGCGCGATTATGAGAAATTTTCAAAATGCCAGACGGGAGGAGGCTAAAACGTTCAAACCCCTTATCAAACACATATACAAACAAATACATAAAGTCGGATTTTTAATCCAGTAAAGTAATTTGACAGGTGCCAATGTCACGTTGTAAAAATGGAAACAACCCACTGAGCCACTGGACATTGGCGAAATCCAAAAGGGCACCGCCACTACATAAAAATAAGAAGAAGAAAAATAATCCTGCTTTAAACTGTTTTTCGTAATGATTTGCGCAGATCCAGTTCCAGTTTAGTCCATTGATTCCATTCACGCACACACATTCATTATTATCATTTTAGCTACATTTTAATAAAGCATTATTTATACAAAGTGACATTGACAACTTGCCAAATCACTGAATCAGAAATCCGACTATAGGTGTGTTGTAAAATAGTTACAGCAAGCGTGGTTCTTGTGGGAATATCCGGATTAAATGAATCCTATTTGTTAAAACAGGCTATTGATCGTGAATGTCTCTTTCATTCAAAGCCACAGCCGTTAACGTGTGATTCACATTTAATTTTATAAAAAAAAAAAAGATTTATTAACACAAAGTTTATATTCTAAACAAGTGATGCGACAACCCTAGTAAGTAGATTTAATACACTTGTGTTAGGGATATTTCGCTCAAAGCTGTTGAACCTAATAATATGTTAATAATTATACTTAGGTACTATAAAATAAAGGTAAATTATAACTTTTTATATATCCCGTCAGAGCGACATGAGACTAGTTGCTTTTTTCTAGTATATTTTCTTGTTTAATATTTATTACAAAGGTAAATTAATTAATATAACAACAATTTGCAAAAAGGTAAGTTTGCCTGGTTTATATTACTAGTTTCCGACCGCGAAATCGCCCGCGCAGATAACCGAAAAATGCCTTAAGAACATTTGATAAAAACTATCCAATTTCATTCAAATCCGTTCAGCTGTTGGCGTGATTGACTAAGAGCTAGCGCAGACGACGGATAACGGAGGACTTTTTGTCCGCGACACGTCTTTATTGTTAACCAAATAAGATTCAACTTAGACCGCGTATATCCATGAAAAGTACGCGATAGTCCTCGTTATTTATTCAACTTTATGTTCTTAGTAATAAGGTCGTGTCGCGGACAAAAAGTCCTTCAAAGTCCGTCGTCTGCGCAGGCCATAAGAAACATCCAAACTTTAACAGTAACAATAATAGTGGTTAAAAACTGTTATACTTGCCCTTAAAATAATTTATAGAAGTTTTATTTGTCTATTCCTAGATGCTTAGCTGCTTACGAAGCCGCCAATAGGAACCTTGAAAAGGCCCGAGCTAAGAATAAAGACGTACACGCTGTAAGTAATATACTGTCGATACCACCACAGACCTATATTGAGATAGACGAAAAGAGCGTTTCAAACTGTATGAGAACCTAGCGTGTCGAATTTTTCGTATGTACCATGTCGTCACGGCGAGATTTAGTGATGTGTAAATGTTATTGACGAGCTCTTGCAAGAAAGCACTGCACAATTAACCATTTTCGTTTCTGAGTGACGCGTGCTTACATGGCAATTGTCTCAAGCGGACTGACTTAGGTCGAAAAACTTTGACCGTGGATCAAACTTTTGACACGCAAGGTAGGTACACTTTTACCGCCTATCTCGATAAAGGTCTGTGGATACCACATTGGCTTTAACAGTTGTAAAGGGTCGTCCATTAATCATGTGTTTTTAGTAATGGGGATTGACAACAGGTCCATTAAATCGCTTTAAACTTTGTCACAGTATAGCTTAAGTATTTTTAACCGCCTCTGTGGTCTAGTGGTACAACCACCGGTATCAGACCCAGGGGTCCCGGATTCGATTCCCAGCGGAGGGTACCTATTGTGTCCGGTTTGGTTGGTGGTAGGTCTTGTAAGTGCGCCTGGCTAGCTACCACCATCTTATCTAAGTCTGACGCCATAACAACAATGTTTCCAGCATTGTTCCGGCAGGTCGAGATAAGATCACCAGTTCCTCAGTGGCTGAGGATTCCGGGAGGGGCTCGCTTCCAACTTCAGCCTTATCAATACTTAACATCAGGTATAATGAAGGCTAAGAGTCTCCCCGTCGTTCATAAAAAAAAAACGTATAAAAACTGAACTCTATTTGTTTCATTCAAATAAGATAAGTAGTTTCAGATTTAAAAGTGTTCAAATTTCAAGATTGTCGTGCTGTTTGCGTGGCTACATTCTATACAGTTTTATACAAGGTGACTCTCTGAACAAATCAGTCAAGCGTGAACGTCAAGCTGCATACAAAGTGCTATAAAGTGACGTCACAGAATAAAACGCCGCCGACCTGAAGTTAAAAATTAAATATCTCTAGAAATATGGTATATATCATATGGAAAAAATAAAAACATAATATAAATCTTATAAATCTAAAAGTTCTTCCGTGCTTCGGAGGGCACGTTAAACCGTCCGCCGTTCCAAGCTATTGTCATCCGTAACAGTTGTTAAACCAAGTCAGAAGCTGACGACCTCCGTGGTAGAGTGGTACGTACACCGGTTTCAAGGTGTCGCCTACTCTTGAGGTCCCGGGTTCGAATCTCCGTAGGGGCAAATGTTTGTATGATGAATACGAACATTTGTACCTGAGTCATGGACGTTTATATATATTTCTACACAGAAATTCTTATATATGTATCGTCGTCGTCTCAGCCACATAACACTTACTGCTGGGTATAGGCCTCCCCCAAAGGGGGGGCTTGCCATAATCGCCACGCTTGGCAGGCGGGTTGGTGATCGCAGTATGGGCAAGTTTGTAAGAGACGCTGCTGCCCGTCTCCTGAAGGCCGAGTCCCTTAGTCGCCTTTTACGACACCCACGGGATGAGAGGGGGTAGTGCTATTCTAAGCCGACACTACACAGCTATATATGTATATTTATATGTATTTATATCCGTTACCCTAGTGTCTCATCATAACACAAGCCTTACAGTGCTTACTTTGGGGCTAGGTTAATTGGTGTGAGTGTAAGAAATATTTATTTTATTTGTTTATTAACTTATAGGCGGCTTGATAAACTCTGACACCAGTAGGCCGAACATGAGTGGCTTTTAGCGACTCGATAACTTGATAACGTGTCACTGTCCCGCCCGCATCGTAGCGGAGTAAGCAAGACAGCATGATACGCTATATCATAACGCGTGATATAACGTTGAAGTTAGGGGGCTGAGGTGGCCACTAATCCCCATGCGATAATATAAGATTAATGGACGATCCCCAAGGTAAAACATCAGGTGATTAAGGCTCGAGTTCACCAACTTATTAACCGACAGATTAACGCTAAACGTCATTTAAATGTCATTGCATTTCAGCCATTTGTTTGAAGTTGTAAGGGACAGAACGATGTTTTAAACCACGGTTATCTAATCGACAGTTGGTGAACTCAGTTCTAAAGCTTCTTTTAATTTTTGAATTGATGTGTGTTAATGTATCCCACGTGTTTTTGTCCGTGCACACAGCCGATGGAAGTACAAGAGGTAAATGCACTTTGTTTTGACATATTTGTGTAGCGGGAGCGAAGCGGAGCGAAAATAAGTAATTTTCGCTGCTTTTACATCCTCTTTTTATAAACTTTACAATCGCCTCTGTGGTCTAATGGTACAACCACCGGTATTAGACCTAGAGGTCCCAGGTTCGATTCCCAGCGGGGGTACATGTTGTATTCGTTTGTATGGTGGTAGGACTTGTTGTAAATCCGTCTGGCTAGCTACCACCATCTTATCTAAGCCTTACGCCATAACAACAATGTTTTCAGCATTGTTGTGTTCCGGCAGTTACAGATAAGATAGCCAGTTCCTCAGTGGCTGAGCATTCCGGGAGAGGCTCGCTTCCATCTTCAGCCTTATCAATACTTAACATCAGGTATGATGTAGGATAGTCTCAGCGTCGTTCATAAAAAAAAAGTTCAAGTAATGCTCTTTACATAGTTCTTCTTTTGACGATGGATCAAAATATCTAAAATTTAAACACGATTGAGATAGGGTGATTAAAGGTTAGCAAAAGGGCCTGCACAGACGACGAACATTGGAGGACTTTTTGTCCGCGACACGACCTCATTACTAAGATCATAAAGTTGAATATATATCGAAGACTATCGCGTACTTTTCATGGATACACGCGATCTAAGTTCGATCTTATTTGGTTAACAATAAAGACGTGTCGCGGACAAAAAGTCCTCCGTTAACCGTCGTCTGCGCTAGCTCTAATAAGGATCCAGCTAAGCTGAATCGACAAATTTTATCAGATTCTGGATTCCAGCTGATTTAGCATTTCAGCGAAACGTAATGAACTTTTCTTCGGTTCGCTTCACTCCCGATGTGATATGAGTTTTACACATTTGATTCTGAACACTATAATATAAGGTGTTAATTAATTAAATGCCGTTCGAGAAGGGGATGCTCAGGTCAACGACATAGAACACAACTAGCTATTTCACCCATTTCCTTGGTTACTTACTTAAAATAAATTTTGTTTTACAATTGGTTTTGCTTATGCTGAATATTCAATAAGTTTCTAATACTTGAAAGTGAAAATAAATTCTGAAATTAAAGAAAAAATATGTTTATTTTGCATTTTTTTGTATAAGTTGTTTTTTATATCGTTGACCTGAGCAGCCCCTGCTCGATCGGCACTTGATAAATTAACACCTAATATAATGATAATAGTACTTACCTTGTAATGTAAGGTTGTCGCGTTAAGGGCGTCATGACGTAAATCTAGGCAGAAATACCTAGACGTTTAGAAAACATTTTTTTTATAGAATATCATCACATTCTCATTTTTTTTTATTCGTATGTAACATCAATGCCATCATACGAGGGCTGATTGTTAAGTATCCGAAACGACAAACTTAAAAAAAGATACGCAGTTATTACTTTATATTCTGGCGTCTTTTCGAAAATAAAACGCCAAATTTGGATTTGACTTACGGAACTTGTATAACAGGACCTTGAACTTTCTGTGTCGTGAATTTTCTTAACAATGGAAAGAACGCGCCTCTACACTTGTCTATGGTTGCAGTCGCCAAAATCCTTAATGAATTGCGGTTCGAATTGCTACTGCATCCGCCCTATTCCCCAGATCGCCCCATGCGACTTTCACTTATTCCCAAACTTGAAGAAAGGGTAAGGTGGCCAGAGATTTTCAACAAATGATGAAGTCATTGTTGCCGTAGATGAGTATGTTGAGGGGTTGGAGAAAACATTTTATCAAACTGGTGTAACGGCATTGGAGAAGCGCTGGACTAAATGCATTGAATTAGAAAGATACTAGGTTGAGGAATAAATTTATTTTTAATGGATTATTAAAGATTTTCTTTGTCGTTTCGGAAACTTATCAACAACAACTGAACATTTCAAAGTAAATTGATTAGCTTGGCAATGCAATGCAAATCTTTTTGTTTTTATATAAAACAGTTATGGTTGATTAACTAAAGTAACCATTTTTTATAAAAAATTAAAACCGACTTCAAAACACTAAAAAGCAAAAAATATACCTTTTGGAGTCGGTGCAAGTCAAGGCAGTTTTTCATTTTTTTTTATAAAAAGTTTTTATTTCACAGTTTTTAAAGGTAGATAATATCATGTCATCCAAGTAACAAATATGAAATGAAATATATAAAAATGCTCAAAACATAAAAAGTACTGGGTCAAACTAAACCAAATTTTTATGGGACCAATTGGCAACTATTTTGCATCGAACAAAAAAAGAATCACGGAAATCCGTTCAATAATCTCGGCGTAATCGGTGTACATACATAACAAAAAAAAGTCAAAAAAATTTACCAACCGAATTGAGAACCTCCTCCTTTTTTGAAGTCGGTTAAAAAGCAACTCGTCTCATGTCGCCCTGACGGGATTCGAACCCGCATCCTTGGGAATCCGGCCCAATGCACTAACCGATTATAATCCCATCAGGGCGACATGAGACAAGTTGCTTTTTCTAGTATATTTTCTTGTTTAATATTTAAAACAATCTGTCTCCTTCATACTCATTTGAAGTGTGACCGCGCGCGAGAAAGACTATTCTTGATGTCCATGCAGTGTAACGTCACGCCGCGCGCTTATTCACAGACGGGTAAATCTACGGGCGGTTTGAACGCCGTCATTGTCCTCTAGATATTTTCATATTTTTAGGGCTTGTTTCACAATCTTAAAGTAAGTTCTGAGTAGCTAATTTGGCAAATTTTTCATACCACAGCTGTCAAATCCTGTATCAAGTAAGCTACTCAGAACTTACTTTTAGATTGTGAAACAGGCCCTTAGAGTAATAAAATTCTGTCCTCGTGTCCAGTTCCGAATATAGGTCCCAGACGAGTAGCGTTTAGCAGCATAACTCAATACTCAATACTGTATTGCATTCCATAGGTGTACAATAGATGATACCTAAAATAGGTATCACTATGGACCCTGGTGGGCACAACAATATTCAATTAGGAGAAGAAACATTTTTTTTTTATTATGTTTATTTAGTGTTGATATTTATGTTTTTGTCTTCTAAATATTCGGTAATGGTATAGTAGCATTTTTTGTAAAGTACTTGTTTTAGTTCATTTATAAATTGCTTTTCATCATTTATGTTTTTTAATGGTTCTGGTAATTTATTGAAAATTTTGATTGACATCGCAAGAGGGCTGTTAGAATGGTGTTTTAATTTAGAACCGGAAATTATAACCTTTATTATTTTCGCACTTATGCATGACACTTTATATGTCGAGGACAATGACGGCGTTCAAAATGCCCGTAGATTTAGTCATAGTCATAGTCATAGTCATAACATTTATTGCAACATGTTGGTTATTACAGATGGTAAATACATAAAAAACGACCCATAAACATGACCCTGCAAGGGTATGGCAATTTAAATATTTTAAAAGTATGTGTTCTTAAACATAAACATTTTAAGTACAATCAAAAAATTTTTTCAAGTTATAATAACATTTTTGTATTAAATATTCCTTCAGTTTTGAGCAAAAGATCTTTTCTGTTTGTATTTCCTGGAATTCCTTCGGTATTTTATTAAATATTTTAATTGACATATGGTAAGTGCCTGAGCTCACCATATATAGTTTTGCGAAAGGTAAAGCCAGTCTATTTTGGTACCTTAGGTTACGTGGATGTTGGTAAAAATCTTTTGCTTGTGAATACAAATGTATTTACCCAGACCCTACGTATAAATGTGTTGTACCTGCCAGCTTAAGTTAGTTGCCTGATAGTTCTTTAAACAATTTAACATACAAATGAATATAAAGGACTACCAAGGGGCTAATTGTCTAATTTAACAATCTATCGCAATCACTCTCAATTCGTTATTTGAAAGATATTCACATACTTCAGGCCGTCAATATTTGACATTTGAAATTGTATTGAATGAACGAAATTGAACTGTCTAAGCAAAGTGACAGACGAAAATATCTTGCAAATGTATAGAGAAGTGTCAAATGAAGTGTCATTTAAAACATCATTCGTTCTGAAAGGGATAGCGACTATAAGTTACATAATTCCATAAATCACTATCAAAATCACAATACCTTTGAAAGGGATTGTGATAGATTTGAAATTAGATAATTAGGGAGCTGTTTGGCCCTGTGGTATTAAACCCACCTTCTGCGCCAGAGGTACGGGGTTCGATCCCCGGACAAGACAAATATTTGTGTGCATGAACATATCTATTTGTCTTGGTCTGGGTGTTTAATATGTATATTATGTATGTATTTACAAATAAAAGTATATAAGTATGTTTATTCGTTATCTAGTATCCATTACACAAGTTTGTCATGAAACTTACTATGGGCTAAATAATTGGTGTGATTGTATGGTTTTTTTTTTTCTTGGCCACCAAAACGGTACCTACGGAAGACCAGCGCTGGCCAAAAGCCAAGCATTATGCTGATAAGTGGCCGTTTTGGGACAAACCGTGCTTTGTGTTTCTTTTGTGTGTATCGCCCTTGTGTTTGTCCTAAATAAACATTTTTTCTTTTATGATTTTTGCATATTTCAATGCTATTTTTATACATATGATAAAATTTAAATAGAAAAATATTGGAAAAAATTAACTCGGCCACAAATGAATTCTCAGATGGGACTCGAACCCTCGACCTTTTGTAATCCGGTCCAATGCTCTTCTTTTTCTTTCTTTACAAATACAAAAATATCTTTATTTCTTTCATAAGGTACATGATTAATAAAGCTAGATATTGGATATTCCTTTTAAGTATATATATACTTGTGCCAGGAGTATCCGCTCCTCCATATCTTACATTACCTTATCATAACTAATATATATTTAATGTACAAAATGTTTATTTATACATTGTGTGTGTGTGCGTGTGTGTGTGTGTGTGTGTGTGTGTGTGTGTGTGTGTGTGTGTGTGTGTGTGTGTGTGTGTGTGTGTGTGTGAGGTGATGCATGTTTATTATTTAGATTTTTTCTTTCTTTCTTTCTATTATTTATAACATTTACATTACCTTACATTTAGGCAGAGCAACAGCAAGCTGAAGCTTGTGCTCGCTTTGAACAACTTTCGGCGCGCGCCAGAGAAGAGCTGTTGGATTTCCGCACTCGCCGGGTAGCTGCTTTTAGAAAAAGGTAACTCAGTACATATTTATATCGCAGCCAACGGGTTAAATCAGCTATTTAATTGAAAGGCTAGTGCTTTAATAAAACGCCGGCAATTTAACCGCCTCTGTGGTCTACCGGTATCAGACCTCCCTAGGTCCCGGGTCCGATTCCCAGCGGGGGTACATATTGTATTCGGTTTGGTTGGGGGTGGGGTTGTTCTAAGCCCGTCGGGATAGCTACCACTATCTTATCTAAGTCTGACGCCATAACAACAATGTTTGCAGCATTGTGTTCCGGCAGTTAGATATGATATAGCCAGTTCCTCAGTGATTGAGGATTCCGGGAGAGGCTCACTTCCATTCAGCCTTATCAATACTTAACATCAGGTATGATGAAGCCTAAAAGTCTCCCCGTCGTTCATAAAAAAATTTGGCTAAAGGACAACTAGCCAACTCGTCGAATGAAATGTTTAAAAGGCCCGCGACCGGTCAGCTCCCTATACTAACAAAATACCAAAATGATTTATAATTTAAGCATTATTGACTGTACTTGTGTTACGTACATCTTATGTTTTGGCGCGCACTGTTCATTGAAATAAAACAACTTTAACGGATATCAAACGCGCTATATTTCACAGTTGTAATTGTTCGTATTTTTAGATTTTTTTGGGGTTTTTTTGATTTTCCCGACGATTCGGCACCTTTTCAGCTGCCTTGGTCACGGGATGACCAAGTTGTAATTTACAACTTAGTTCGTGAAATATAGCGCGTTTGATATCCGTAAAAGTTGTTTTATTTCAATGTACTTGTGATGTTATTCGGATAAAGACATTATTTATCTAGGTCGCTCACCGGTGGGGAGGTTACCGGTCGCCATCCTCTTAATAACTGAGCTTGATAAGATAGTAATTTTAGACTAAAAACTTATCGTGTTATCACATTTTTTAAGTAAAATCATACTCTTGCCGCTTCTTCTCGTTCTTCTTAAATTTAATGGCGGTGTCCTTTTGGATTTCGCCAGTATCCAGTTTTTATTAAAATAATAACTATAATATAAATTGTACGGTAAATAGAGTTAAAATGGAGTCTTTCAACACGTGTTATTACGAAAAGAACTCGGGTGAAACTCCGCTTCTTCTCGTTACAAGGTCTCCATTTCTGACTTTAACAAGGGCTTGTAACAGCTGTAGAATAGACTGATAAATTATTAAGTAACTACTTGCCATTAAATAATTTAATATTTTGTATCAGAATGATAAATTTTGGTCGCAAAATATTAGATAACATCGACTCGCTTCACAAATTGCTTTCAAGCGGAACTTGTACCCATTGTAGACTTTGAATTAATAGTATTTTTATTATTTTCCTCTAGTGTTTTTTCGATAAAAAATATTGTCATAATACTTACTTTTGAAAATACAATACATTAAAGTTTTTAATTTGTAAATCAAAGTCAAATATTAATAACGTAAGTATCGTGTTTTGCTTCTTGCGTTGCGACCCCGAACTATTTCTATATTGTTATTTTAGTTAAGTTCTCATGTAAGTGGCTATGTATGTCTTAATGAGAATAAATTCTTTAAATAATTTTGTTGTGGCCGAAATTAATAACCTATCTGTAGATATTTGATAGAATCAGGCGTTACTTGGTGGAAATCCATATCTTAGTAGAAAATGAAAAATATGTAGCATAATTCCGCAAGAAAAACTTACATGCAAGATGCACCGCCCGCCCGCCCGCAAATAAATGCAGATGCAATACAGTGTCACACCTTGCACCTTCACCGACTACTCTACACGTGTTTCGCCCACACACGGAGCATCCTCAGGAGTTGTTAGACCGTGCAATACCAGCACCGAGCCACGTTTTTCATTTTCTACTACTATGTGTAGATAATGGATAGGGTTATCTGAGATAGTTGCTTAGGATATTTTTGTTAATATGACCAAAATAACGACGATTGCTAGGCAACGAACCCAGTATCCAGATATCTTTTCGCAGTTTCTTATAATATATCTCTTTCCACAGTCTAATAGATCTCGCTGAGTTAGAGATCAAACACGCGCGCGAACAACAGGAACTGTTCAGGAAATCTCTACAAGTGCTCAAAGAGTGCGCATAGATAATCCACAAGCATAGACAACAGACTTAACTATAGAGGTGAGATTAAAGTTTCTAATAAATTGCCATTAAGCCTTGCGAGACCACGCAAAAATTTATCGTTACTTATCTGTCAAAAAACAATGGATTTGTCCATATACTTATCCATCAAAATACAATGGAGTAATCCTTAAAATAAAATCGATTTATCGATAGCCATCCTGCAAAATATAATGGATTTTCCCACATTTGTCCAGGAAAATACTATGGATTAATTAATCTATACTTATCCATCAAAATATAATGGATTTGACTAAGTATACTTATACATCACTTCACAGTTGCTAAAAGCTTGCTAAAAAAACTACAGTATTTTTACTGAAGTAAAAGACTTCTAATGAAGTCTTTTCTACGTATTCTCAACCTTATGTGCATATATTAAAGGTTCATTTTAAATAAGTAATGTTCACCACTGCACGTAATCTACTTTTTTATAATATATAACTATCAAATCTTTTGACAGGATATAAGCTTATTTCAGTACTCAACTATAAAAAGACCATTATCGCGAAATATGGAGATAGTTGGCTTGTGTCGACTTCGTATATCGTCGTCTCTGTCACTTAGTATTCTCGTGAGAGGCAGAGATTACACTATCCAATAAGCTCCCTCTCTGATCTCGATGTGAGTTCTTGTATGTATATTGTCTGTATTCTAAAAAGATACTTATATGTTTGATATAAGGACGATATTTGTAGGCGATTAGAACAAACAAGAGAATGAACCTTGACATTTATTTATAGCATAGTTTTCTTATTTGAAATATTAATTTAAGTAAATGTTACAGTTGAAATGTAACTTTATGGCAGTAGTTATAGAGTTGGTTTTGTAATTTACTAGTAATTGTGTTTAATATTTTTAGCTACTGCCGTTAAGTTATGAAAATAAAAATAAAAAATAGTTGATAAATGTAGAGAAAAATATCTAAAAATATAGCTAAAGTAAATGTTTTTTTTTATTGTTTTTCCGTTCTTTTGCTCTGATTATTACAACATTAGCATTAAATAACTTACAATTATGTATTATGTTTTTCCATGTGTCAAACTATTTTTTCTAATTTATTTTTATGATGTAGAATAAAGTATAATATTATGTTAGTATCCTTATTTAAAGGCCTGTTTCACAACCAAAAAGTAAGTTGTTAGCAGCTTACTTGACAGATGATTTTGAAATCGTAATATGAAAGATGTCATGAAAACTCAAAACTTACTTTTTAAATAAAACAACTTTTACGGATATCAAACTCGCTATATTACACGAACTAAGTTGTAATTGTCCGTATTTTTGTTTTTTATGGGTTTTTTTATTTTTCCGACGTTTCGGCACCTTTTCAGCTGCCGTTGCCTTTGCAGCTTTTTGATTGTGAAACTGGCCCTAAGTGTAATAAACGATAATACGGAGTGCATTACAGAGAGATAAATTACAATTTCGTCTTTATTAAACCACTAGCGGTCGCTCGCAGTTTCAGCCGCGTGGTACCCGTTCCCGTGGGAAAATCGGGAATAAAAGTATCCTATGTTCATAACCAGGCTATCTACTATCTGTGTACCAAATTTCATCCAAATCCGTTCAGTAGTTTCGGAGCCTATTTAATGCAAACAAACAAACAAACACACATTCAAATCTTTTCTCTTTATAATATTAGTATAGACTATGATGTTTATTCAATGGCGACGCTTGTGTGCCGAATACCTTTCACAAAGCGACACAAAAGAGTAGAAAATAATTGGTATAACTAGCAACCATTTTGTAAATTTTTCACTTTTTCCACTTCGTAATACAAAAATCCTACTAATATTATAAATGTGAAAGTATGTCAGTTTATTTGTTACTCTTTCACACGTCAAAACTACTGAACGGATTTTGATGAAATTTGGTATTTAGGGACTTCAAGTAGTGGACTAACACAGGCTACTTTTTATCCCGTTGTTCCCACGGGAAAGAGAACCACGCGGGTGAAACCGCGGGCGGCCGCTAGCGACTTAACACAATGAAAACGCTAAGGGTTTGACAGCAGAACTACCATCTTACAGTCGTAACTTGTGTTGCCTTATATTGAAGTTGGCTAGTTCCCTTAATAACTCGTTTTCTACTCTTTTGTGTCGTACTGCAACTTTGTTTCTTTGAACATTGTTATTATTATGTATATACTGGTGCGTGATACAGGTTCTGTTCTCTGTTTAGGTATTTTTTTTATTGTAAACATGTAAACATTTTTTATTACAAATGTGGACCAAGAAGTATTTATTTCGTAATAACATTTACTGGTACCGGTATTTCAAAAATGTTGGTGTAATTAGAAAAACTGGTATCATAAATTTTTACTAAACGATACCCATTATTTTGAGTTTGTATAAATCCCATAAATGTGTAGTAAATACATAGATGATATACACGCAAATATCTTTTGTCCTGTGTAAGAATCGCCTCCAATTTTGCCTAAAGTCCGATTTATAATTCAGTAGAGTAATTTGACAGGTTGTCAATGTCACTTTGTAAAAATAATGTAAAAAGAAGCCATAATGATAATATTATTTCTGTGGAAAACGGAAGACTTGAATATAATACTGAAACTGTGTGCGTGAATGGAATCAATACTTACTGAACTGGAACTGGATCTGCGCAAATAATTACGAAATACAGTTTTAAGCAGGATTATTTTTACAAAGTGACATTGGCAACTGTCAAATTACTATACTTAATTGAAAATCTGACTATAGTGTCCACCCACACTTTTGACAGTCAATAAATTTTGATTAGGTTTTAAATAAAATATACTATTTTAAAATATCCTTTATATTGTATATAATTAAATGATATTACGAAATAGACAATGTATATTTTGTCTGATTTTATATTTTGCTTGAAACTTAGGTGCCACATTAAACGGTATTTTGCACGATGAAGTCTTTAAGACTGTGTATTAGGTATTTTGGACAGACTTAAATCGAGACAGACGGTAATAGTTTACCTACCTTGCGTGTAAAAATTTTGATCCACGGTCAAAGTTTTGTCCGACCTAAGTCAGTCCTGTTGAGACCATTGTCATAAAAACACGCGTCACTAAAAAGGTTCATTGTGCAGTGCTTTCTTGCAAGAGCTAGTCAAAAACAGTCATCCTAGGTACGACAAATTCAACACATAGGTTCTCATACAGCTTGAAGCGCTCGTCTATCTCGATGGAGGTCTGTGGTATTTTGTTATAATATAAGCACTCGTTTTGGCTATGCAAAAGTATGTTGAGTTTTATAAAGTCGCAGTCACTTCAAGTTTTTAGTTTTTATCAAAAGTGTCTGAATTTTTTGAAATTTTTATCTACAGTGACTGCGACGTGGCTGTATAAATCATATTTAAGCGAAATGTTATTTCTTAATATTTATTAGGGTTAAGAGAATATATGATATCATATTCTTATGGATTTTGTTTTATTTGTCATCCAATATTTCCCATTTATACTTATAATTGTCTGATATTATGAAAAATCTGATTCAGCTATAGCCAAATGCTCAATTTTGGACTGTTACAGTACAATGCTCGCGATGTAAGAGCACTAAAGTTGCGTTGCGGGTTCGCGTCCCGTATGAGCAAGCCTTTCCTTTTTCAGTAGTTAGCCACATAAAGTTTGTTTTTAATTGAATATAATAAAACCGGTTAACAAAAAAATACTGAATTGAGCGACTAATAATCTGGGTTGGGTTGTGGAAAAATTAGTTTTATGTTAGGTTAGATTGGCGACTGTCATTTGCGTAGTCTTTTGTCGCTCAAAATGTTTAGGTATTGGTCGATCGGATAAATACCTGTTTTAAATTGACATGTTATATTGACCATTAAATCACGTAAGTACTGTAATAAATTCTGCTACTACATAAAAAAACTTTTTGACTTCCACTCAGTTATTTAGAGCAAATACCTAAAGTTATTTCTGATCATTATCATAAAAATTACCTTACTTAACCATTTCAAGGTGCTACGACGTAGACGCGTTACCATGACAACGCTTAGTTCACAACAAGTAGACGCCTCGAAAAGTAGAATTTTTATATTGAAATGGTGTAAAAATTGTGTGAAAATTGTATGAATTTGTATAAGAAATAGTTCAAAATGTGATTTGGAAAACATGGGTAAGTTCTTTTTATAGTTCGCTGTAGTTTAAGACTACGTATGTATGTACCCATGCAAATAAGCTTATGGGAGAAAAACAGTAGAAATGTAATAAATATTTTACAAGAAAATATACTAGAAAAAAACAACTAGTCTCATCACGTCAGGGCGACATGAGACTAGATGCTTTTTTAACATAAAAATAGCATTGTAAAATGCAAAATTAAAAACTTATAAACAGTAGAAATGGCTTATTAATTTAACTGTATATTACTAAATTAACTTCAGATTAAATATAAGTTTATTTAATTGAAAATAATAGAAGTTTATTGTTTATATTACTCGAAAACAGATAATGAACATGAATTGGAAAATTGACTAAAATATTATTACTAAGTACTTAATTCTAATTTTTTCCGCAGTTACGTTCCTTAGTAGTTTAGAGACACAATTTTGAAATTAGGTTCCCTTTTGGGGATACATCTCCAAAGTTATATCATGTGAAAGCTTTCAGTTTGCATTTTTTTATTACTATTACTTACTTTATGATTTTCGAATATTTGCATTTTTCAATGCGATTTTTATACTTATGATAAATTTTAAATAAAAAACTATTGGAAAAAACAACTCGACCACAAGTGAACCCACGACCTTTGGAAATCCGGTCCAATGCTCTAACCACTGAACTACCGAGACTGAGGGTTAATATTTATCAAATATTTACATAGTTTGAGAAAATCTTTGAATATAGTTTTATTTTATTTTTGCAGATAAAGAATTGTTTCCTTAGTGTAAAATTAGCTTACATCAATATAAAGGATACTTTTCCTTTAATGACTGACTTCTTTTCCACCCTATATGTATAGCCGGAGTCGACACGCTAAGAAGAATAAATAAGCCAAGTGATCCTAAGCCCCAGACCATACAAAATATCTACATACAAAAAGGGTCAATATGTATGATTGGTATTACTGCTTTCAGCTGCTCGGTACCACAGACCTATATCGGGATAGACGGTAAAAGTGTAAAATCCTTACGTGTCAAAATTTTAATTCTTGGTAAAAGATTTTCGATCTAAATCAGTCGGCTTGAGACAACTGCCATGAAAACACGCGTCACTCAGAAACGAAAATGGTTAATTGTGCAGTGCTTTCTTGCAAGAGCTTATACATCACTAAATCTCGCTCGTGTTGTCATCGTAGGTACGAAAAATTCGACACGCTAGGTTCTCATATAGTATGAAGCGCTCTTTTCGTCTAACTCTATATAGGTCTGTGGTTGAGTTTATTGCTCTACTACTTTTAACACATTCGTCATAGTTGCTCTCCGAATTCAGATTCAGTAATGTTCATGTAAACACTTTACAACCTTATCACATTAAAACACACGAGTACAAAGCTCTTTGTGTAAACAAAATTAGATTATTGAAATTTGTTTAATGTTGGTGGAAAGGTGGAAATTAACCTTACTGATATGTTAAGGTCACTGTTCAATTTGACGACTCTGTATGAAATAAAACAGGGAGATAAAACAGCCCTTGACGAGTTTCTTGCCGGTTCTTCTCGTTACAAGGTCTCCCGCCGTAGGGTTATTGTGAACCGATAGCGCGTAGCTTCTTTGACGTTCATAAGTATATGTAACAGCCTAGACTGAATAAATTCTATTGACTTTGACTTAGACTTTACAAGAACTACAATGATCACATTGAATAACACACCAAAGACATTGGATATTGTAATGTGACAAGGTTGTATAGTAGAAATATAACAACTTTTACGGATATCAAACGCGCGGATATCAAAACTTCACGAACTAAGTTGTAATTGACCGTATTAATTAGTTTTTAGGGGATTTTTTTTCCCGACGTTTCGGCACTTTTTCAGCTGCCGTGGTCACGGGATGACTGGTTGTATAGTGTTTACATGACTATACACGTGGCTGTAGGTACTTCATTGTCTTAATAATCTCTTTTTCCAGTATTAATTCCAGAAGCTACCCAGACAGTTGTTAGATCAATATGGCGTCCAGTTTGGTCAAAGTTTGGTTGCTAGGAGCTATCCTGAGGGAAACGCGGGCGAAGTGGGTGGAAGGGAGGATCGACACAAAAGATGTACGTATACTAATGTCATTTGTCACGCAATACATTAAACCTAATTGAATCAAATACTATGGATAGGTACTCTAGCAGCGGAAGAATAGCTACGGAAGAATTCGGGCAAAGAAACTTCAACCGCCTCTTCTGTGGTCTAGTCGTACAACCACCGGTATCAGACCCAGGGGTCCCGGGTTCGATTCCCAGCGGGGGTACATATTGTATTCGGTTTGTTATGTGGTAGGACTTTTTGTAACTGCCTGGCTATCTACCACCATCTTATCTAAAGCCTGACGCCATAACAACAATGTTTTCAGCATTGTTGTGTTCCGGCAGTGTGTCGTATTGATAAGACTGAAGATGGAAGCTAGCCTCTCCCGGAATCCTCAATCACTGAGGAACTGGCTTCTTATCTTTAACTGCCGGAACACAATAATGCTGAAAAAATTGTTGTTATAGCGTCAGACTTAGATAAGATGGACGGACATACAGCAAGTCCTACCACCAACTAAACCAAATACAAATTGTACCCCCGCTGGGAATTGAACCCGTGACCCCTGGGTCTGATACCGGTGGTTGTACCACTAGACCACAGAGGCGGAATCAAGTGTAAATGTTGTTGCTTCTGTTAAAGCTGATAAGTTTCTTGCGGCCGTTCTTCTTATCAGTTAAAAGATGTCCTAAATAGGTGGGAAAAAAAATTGGACGATTCGGAAGCACTTATCTATAAGTCTATTTGAATAAAAATCTTTGACTTTGACTTTGAATCACCGACGCTCTTACGGGTATATTTATTCCCCGTAGACCCACTGCACTAGATTGAGACTACGGATCCCACTGCTGCTGTCATGTTTATGAAAGTATTGTATATAGTATACTAACGGTTCCACCCGCGTGGTTGCCGCGATAGGCCTCCCCCAAGGATCTCCACGACGATCGGTCCTGCGTTGCCCGCATCCAGCGGCTTCCCGCGACCTTCACCAGATCGTCGGAAGTAGCATTAGATCATTATAATCTCTTTTAATTTTTAAAATTTTGATCATGATGTTTTTTCTATCCAGGACTGGGCGTTCCTCGCAAGGTTTTGTTTCCTATCTTTTGAGGGTCAGTTTGAGTACCTCATAGAGTATGACAAAGACTTGGGCACGCCGAACCTTCTTCTATACTATGATGACGATAACCAGTGGCCAGCTGTCTACCACAGTAGTAAGGTACGTCTCTCTTCTATCTCTTATCGTATGTGGATTAGTGGCCACCTCTGGTGTCAGAGTATAGCAGGCCGCCTATAAGGCCTCGGACTTGGCTCAACGACTGTTATTCAAAAGTCAAAAGTCAATATCATTTATTCAGTCTAGGCTGTTACAAGCACTTATGAACGTCAAAGAAGCTACGCCATCGGTTCACAAACCCTACGGCGGGAGACCTTGTAACGAGAAGAACCGGCAAGAAACTCGAGAAGAACCGGCAAAAAACTATTAGATGACGACAGACGGGACTGACACATTAATGAGCAACGAAGCACGGAAGCGCTCAGTTGTAATAACACTCTACGGTCACCCATCCGACACCTGGCCGGACCAAACGTGATCGAATACGATCAGTCTGTCAAGCGCCGCCACGAGCTCTTCAGAGTACGTGATATGTATTTTATACAGGATGCTACAAAAGTAGGGACTTAATCCAAGACTACAATCGTAACTTTTTAGTTTTGCATTTTACAATGCTATTTTTATGTGATAAATATATCTCTGCACTAACCTTGGTTAGTGGCGGCCCAATGCACTAACCAATTATGCTTGGTGTAGCATAATTGGTTAGTGCATTGGGCCGGATTTCCACGGATGCTGGTTCGAATCCCGTCAGGGCGACATGAGACAAGTCGCTATCTTCTAGTATATTTTCTTGTTTAATATTTATCACAAGAAAAAATCCTTCAGTGGCTGTGCTATCGCGTGTATCTAAAGGTTTCATATTGTCTTTCTTTTCATATTTATTAATTAATTACATTAGGAAAACATACAGCTCTAAAATACAATGTAGTTAAATAGTAATGAGTGTAATAACCCATTTAAATATGTTTACTATTAATAGAACCTAGTACTTTATTAAACTTCTAACTAGCCACCGATTTTGATTTCATTCTTAGGCGAGACGAACGATCAGTTATATTGCGCAATATTTTTAGTAAATATATTGAAATACACTTTCAGCCAAAACTCCTCCATTATTAATTAGTTAGGATTGAACTAATATTATTATATAATATTTTGCCGTGTAGTGACGGCCTTAGAATACACGTGTCACCACTCCCTTACATACCTGAGATGTCGTAAGAGTCGACTAAGAGGCTCGACGCATTAAACACCTGTGCGAGAGAAGGAAAACTTGAAACAAACCCTCTACCAACCCGTCTGGCCAGCGTGGTAGCAGTAGGCTAATAGCCTCCTATGAACGCCACAATAGGCGTGAACTAGGAGAGGCCTATGTCCAGCAGTGGACGTCCACAGGCTGATGATGGATGGATGAACTAAAATTATAAATGCGAAAGTGTGTTGGTTTGATAAATATTAAATAGAAAAATAATGGAAAAATCGACTCGGCCTTAAGTGAATTCTCAGATTCCCCATAGATCTGTAGATGTATAAAAATGGTATCGAAAAATCAAAAATTATAAAAAATGTGTTGGTTTGTCCTTCCTTCACACCCTTACTAAGCAACCAATCGACTTGATTTTTATGGTTCCGTACCACAAAAGGAAAAAAAGGAACCCTTATAGGATCACTTCGTTGTCCGTCCGTCCGTCCGACCGTCAAGACCATTTTTCTCAGGAACGCGTGGAGGTATCAAACTGAAATTTATATCTAATACTCAGGTTTACTGTCCCTTGGAGCTGTGAAAATATCAAACTTCTAAGCCAAAGCAATCAAAAGATACAGCCGTTTATGCCGCAAATTTCCGCAAATTATCGAAACTCGCACGGGAATCAAAACCTACAGGGTACTTCCCGTGAACTAAGAATCTTGAAATTTGGTACGAAGTAACGTCTTATAGTACAGATAAAGGAAAAATTGCGAAAACCGTAATTTTTTTGTTACATCATATAATAAAAAATATTTAACGGAACCCTCGGTGCGCGAGTCCGACTCGCACTTGGCCGGTTTTGTAAATAGTTGAAAGGACGGAGAGTAGGCTACATTTTAACCCCATATTCCCACGGGAACGTGAATCCGCGGTCCGTAGCTAGTCAATTATACTTATTGCGCAATTCGAAATATTCCGCAATATTATTGTATCGTCTCTAGCATACGCCTTACTCTTTTCTTCCTGGAATTGATATCCATATGTATTTTTAGACTTGTAAAGAACGGGAAGCAGTGCTAAACAAGGCCGGACAGAACCAAATCATCAAGCTGTCTCACTGGTACCCTGACACAGAGTACTCTGGATGCATACTCAAGCAGGCTAATAAGGAATTGCCAGCTTCGAAGAGGTCAGGTCTTTTTTCTTTTTTGTTTTAAGTTTTTTTTATGAACAACGGAGAGACGTTTAACCTTCATCATATACAAGACTGAAATTTCAATCTAAAAGGGATTACTTTATCCGACTCTGTGGTCTAATGGTTCCACCACGGTGTCAGATCTAGAGGTCCGGGGTTTGATTACCAGTGCGGGTTCCAGTTTTTTCTAGCAAGCCAAGGATGAGCGTATAGAATATGCTTCTATACTATATACTATATCTATACTATAATAATAATAATATTATAAAGAGGAAAGATTTGTATTTTTGTATGTAACGAATAAACTCAAAAACTACTGGACCGATTTTGACGAAATTTAATATAGAGAATCCTTAGACCCCAAGTAGTAACATAGGCTATAAATGATCCCAAAATTCCCACGGGAACGGGAACCACGCGGGTGAAACCGCGAGCGGCCGCTAGTAATAGTATAAAATTGATTATTGATATCTAAATCGAAATCGCGTTTGCTGGGATCACGAAAACGTTGGATGAACTAAAAAGAAGAATCGGAAAGCATTAAAAATGGCTCATGACAACCAATAACAATTAATCTTATTTTTTTTTATTACAGCACAACCACTGCAAAGCCAATAACGAAAAATTCCAATCTACCGACAAAAAATTCAACAAAACTACAACCACCTTTGGACCCTAACTACTACAACCAGTTTTTAAAAACTACCACTGCTACACAGAAAACTACCAGTGCTGATGTTAATTCTACCACTTGGTTCGAGTTGGTGCCTACTGACGATCTGAACTTTACTACCATGATGCCTGAAGATGAGTTGTGGGAGAGCATAGGTCCTGGCAACGATACTCAGTTTGGGAATATAAAAGACGTTGAGATATTGTTTGGAAACAATTCTGGAGGAAGCGTGAGTATCTAAACACTTAATTTTGTATTTAATATTACTAAATCGTCAACAATTATATCAATTCCACACTCGTTTTTGCCTAAAAGATAACAAAAGAAAGAGAAAACGTAATTTTTTTTGTTTGTCCTTTATTTATAACGAACAAGACAGTCCTAAAACTTTGAATATACCTGAATGACATAGCAAGCTTTTTTAGTAGAAAACGAAAAATATGTCGCGTAATTCCGCAAGAAAAAATGCAGATGCAGCCCAGTGACACACCTTGCACCTTCACCGACTACTCTACACGTGTTTCGCCCACACACGGAGCATCCTCAGGAGTTGTTAGACCGTGCCAATCTCAGCACTCGGTACTGGGCTGCATCTGCATTTTTTCTTGCGGAATTACGCGACATATTTTTCGTTTTCTACTAAGATATGGATTTCCGCCAAGTAACGCCTGATTCTATCAAATATAGCAAGCTTTATTATAGTAAGTGGAATTTGCCAAAATGAAAATGCTGTTTAAAACTTTTTACTTCACGTTGGGAATGGAATGAAGCTACTAACAAGGTTTTCTGGCACTGATTAGTATGAATATGATAAAACAGCTTCTTTAAAACGAAAAAAAAGCAAACCAATTATCAAAGTATAAAACTTACAGCACAAAATCAAACGTTCCACGAGCTATACGATCGTTTCCACCGTTATCGGCTTAACGCGGACACGTCCAACCGCATCGGAAGGACCGAGAAGACTGAGCGTATGATCGTCACTTGTCACAACTCAAGACGGTTTCGATCCGCTAGGGAGCGCTGGTGGTCGAGATATTTGATCCTTATGATTGAGGCTATCGTTTGATGCCATAAAAGTGAATGAAAAATAAATAAGTTCCTGCCAACCACACACTTTTGCAGTCAGTCTATGGTTTTACCCGCGTAGTTCCCGTTCACGTAGGAATATCGGGAAATATCGTTTGTTATAATCCAGGCTGTAAACTATTTGTCTTCCAGACTTCATCCAAATCCGTTTGTATGGCTAGGTAACAAACATCCAAACTACCAAATATTCACATTTTACAATATTAGAAGGATCAAATTATAATATGGTCAACCAGACACAGACATGATGAAAGTGTCCAGACACAGACATGATGAAAGTGTAAAACTTACAGCACAAAATCAAACGCTCCACCTTCGAGCTATACGAGCGTTTCCGCCGCCGTCGTCTAAACGCGGACACGTCCAACCGCATCGGAAGGACCGAGAAGACTGAGCGTATGGTCGTCACTTGTCACAACTCAAGGCGGTTTCGATCCGCTAGAGAGCGCTGGTGGTTCATTGTTGTTAGCAACTGCGATAGTACTAAGGTCAGTGGATCCATTATTATTTATTCGTGTAATGGGGAAGAAAACGTAACGTAATTGGGAAGAAAATTAACTATGTCAAGTCAAAACCTACCAAGTATTTGTAAATTTGACAAGTAGTTGAACAATCAACATATTTTGGGTAGAATCAGTGGTGCAACGTTATTTATTCTTAGTTTCCAGCTAGCATAAATTCTTCCCTAGTAAAAGTGTGATTATTGTGTTTATATACCTACATTAGGAACACTAAAGGACCCAATGTTAATCCTGGGGGTACACCAAAACTAAAGTGGGCTCCATAGCTCAGTCTTATAGGTATTATGATTGTCTAACTTCTGAAATCAACTTGTCCTAAACTGTCTCAGACTTTTTAAAATTTTTTTTTCTTCTTGTCCAAGGGTTTAGACGTCCGATACAAGTTTTTGATGACGAATGGCCCTGAAGGAGATTTTTGGCATGAACATTTTTCAGCGGACGAGTTTTGTAAGTATTTTTGAGTTAAAAGTTTGTATGTACAGTCGCGGAGTTCCCGGTCGGCCACTTTTATGCTATACTAGCGGCCGCCCGCGGTTTTAGACGCGTGGTTCCCGTGGGAATATCGGGATTAAAATTAGCCTATGTTTTAATCCAGGATATCTTCTATCTGTGGGCCAAATTTCCACCAATCAGTAGTTTTTGCGTGATAGAGTAACAACCATCCAAACATCTTAATATCCTCACAAACTTTTGTATTTATAATATTAGTAGGAAGTCGGTTTCGAGCGCTTGATTTGGATAGCCATATAGGTTACAAACTTCAGGATTGACAGAGATATATTACGATAACTTTAAATGATTCTACAAGCGAGATGTTTACACAGACACGGAGGGAATGCAAGAGAGAAGACATTGACATTAGTGACAGTGACATAACAAATTGTATGCGTTTAATTCTATCATATTATTATGTACGTTTAGTTATTACTTTAACACACCGTTCATAGCGCGGCTACTAGCAAGCTCCTTGATTGTACAGTTCACTGTGTGTAAGCAGAAAACAAATAATCTGAAGAGGCTGACGGACACGGCTGACAGCCGCGACTGATAAGTGTGAACAGTCTTCAAGGGATGTTTCTTGCGGACGCGTTCCAACGCCTATTCCATAAAGTACTGTAGACGCAGAAACATGTCAAGTAGTGAAAGTGAGGATGGTTTTCTCGAATTTCGCGTTGTCGCCAACATTCGCCGTTTTTACAAACAAGTCCTGCCAAGCAATATGACATTTCTGGACACACATTTTAGACAAAAATAAAATACTTAAATATTACTTATTTCACATTGCGGCCTGAGGATTGGGATGACATTTGACTATTTCCAGGTACACAAAAACATAATACAAACTTGTATTTATTTTACGCATGTATTATATTTTTCTCGAACATGCTCCGGAATACACACATCAACACTGTCTAGGGATATTATATTACATTCTTCATTACTCAAAAATTATCTACAGTACAGAAAAAGTTTGTATGGGGGGAACAACCGTCCTTGGTTCCGTATTTTGAAACAAGAAAAAAATTGTGAATCAAAAGAATGTGATCATCTGAATATAACTTTCGCAAAAGTTAGTTTTTCTTATAAACAAACCGGCGCTATTTTTGAAAATTAAAGGAGTTTTTTTTTAATTTTAATTGGAAGTTCGATTTGTTTTTATCATGTCACGTTGACATTTAACAAGTTAAGAACAAATTAGAGCTGCAGGTATGTTAAAAGCTGGCGCTATCCAACGCATGGTTGTTGGCTGATTTGAATTGACCCTTCGAACCCACCAAAACGTGATTTCCTTATTATGGTCACGTAATCGTTCCGCGAGAGATGTTGCTGAACGGCATTCTGGCAGGAAACGCGTTACCACTTTTAGTCACATGACCGTTTTCTACGAAATATCGCCAAGAGACAACCCAACATAATGACTATGGAAATGGTTCACTCATCTGGCCAAGTGGTGTGCGAGAGTGAAGACCGACTTCATGTTAACTTCTCCTCCCAGTTTGGTCACTCGCTAACAATAATTGGTGGCCAGGTGAGTCTTTGAACCATTTCCATAGCCATTGTTTGGGTTGTCTCCTGGCAACATCTCTCACAATTACGTGACCATAATCAGGAAATAAAACAACTTTTACGGATATCAAACGCGCTATATTTCCACGAACTAAGTTGTAATTGTCCGTAATTTTTAGGTTTTTAGGGGTTTTTTGATTTTCCCGACGTTTCGGCACCTTTACAGCTGCCGTGGTCACGGGATGACAGTCATTCGTGGTAATATAGCGCGTTTGATATCCGTAAAAGTTGTTTTATTTCAATGAACAGTGCGCGCCAAAACATAAGATGTACGTACATCATCAGGAAATCACGATTTGGTGGGTTCGAAGGGTCAACTCAAGTCAGTCAACAACCATGCGTTGGATAGCGCCAGCTTTCAACATGCCTGCAGCTCTTATTGGTTCTTAACTGGTTAAATGTCTGCGTCGCATGATAAAAAAAAACAAAACAAACTTTCAATTAAATAAATAAAAAAAATTAAACCTCCTGTAAGTTTTAAAAAAAGCGCCTATTTCTTTAAAAGAAAAACTAACTTTTGCGGAAGTTATATTCAGATGATCTCAAATTCTTTTGTTATATTTTTTTTTATTCCTAAAGACGGAACCCAGGACGGTTTTTCCCCCTATACAAACTTTTTCTGTACTGTAGATAGTTTTTGAGTTATTATGAGGAATGTGATATAATATCCCTAGACAGTGTTGATGTGTGTCTTTCCAAGCATGTTTAAGAAAAATATAATACATACGTAAAATAAATAAAAGTTTGTATTATGTTTTTATGTACCTGGAAATAGTCAAATGTCATCCCAATCCTCAGGCCGCAATGTGAAATAAGTAATATTTAAATATTTTATTTTTCTCTAAAATGTGTGTCCGTAATATGTCATATTGCTTGGCCAGACTTGTTTGTAAAAACGGCGAATGTTGGCGACAAAGCCAAAGTGTGGCCGTAGCATTATAGATTTTGAATTCTAGTGTTGCTATATCCTTAATATTGTCCACAGACGTCCTCCCAGTGTTGCTAGCCTACACTTTCGCCTACATCCTTCTGATGGTGGCAGCAGTGATGTGTAGCGTCGAGTTACGCTCTCGTCATTTACTCCACGCCACATACAAGCTGTTCCTAGCTTCTTCGGCTGCTCAGCACGCTGGAGCGTTGCTACAAGCGCTAGCTAGCATTAAATATGCTTCTACCGGGGTCAGGCTTCATGGACTTAATACTACAGGTAAGAAAACTGACCTAATACATACTAAGAAAGGAAGAAAAAATATTTATTTTGACACGGCACGACAATCGACAACATACTAATTAAAAACAGCAATGTACATAAAACGAATTCCGACAATGTGAGCCCTACTGGATTTCTTCGTTTCTTCTGAGTAGGCCGCGAGCTGAGGGCTAATATACGAGTCCAAACTCGGAGTGAGACCCCTACGGGCCTACCATCATCTGTTAGAATTTAGAAACCATCGTGTCATAAGAACGTTTATTTTTTAATGAAGTTGTCACATTTTGACACACTTCAACCTTTGGGAGGCTATGGTTGAGCGAAGACGTCACAAAATTGCCGTCAAAAATAAGCCTACTATAAGGGCTTTGTAGTACAATGCTGTTTGCATTGTAAGATTGAAACAATACTGCGCTAAGAGATGGCGGTAGGCCCCCTGGTATGGATCTGCAGCTCATAAATTTTAATGTACATACATTTTTATGATACTATAATAGTAGATTGTACTATAAGGGAGCAAAATAATATTTTTAGGGCGAGGGCGCTTTTTTGAATCCAGAGCGAAGTGAGGGATTCTAGAGTAGAATCCCGAGCGTAGCGAGGGATTCTTTAGTAGAATCCTGAACGTAGCGAGGGATTCAAAGTACGTCGCCCGAGCCAAATTTTCTTTTTTCTTTTGCCTAATAATCGGCCAGTGACTCTTACATACAATATTTTCGTGCGATCTCTTTGGTCACGGAGCACTAAGGGACGATGTTAATGTTCGAAATTCAAATCTCATTACAGCCCTGTAAAAAGGCTCTTGGAGAAAAGACTTACTTTGCTCGCACTTATAGGCGAATCAATCAGCGTTTTTCGAATAGATGGGATGAAAAATATATTTTTCTTTTTAGGCCAGTTCCTGTGCAGCGTAGCAGAGACAACTTTCCTTCTCCTCCTCATCCTGATGGCTAAAGGCTACACGATCACCAGAGGGCGCCTCAAAGTGGGCTTCACTGTCAAACTGACCATCTTCATGTGCTGCTACATAGTCACCTATATGGTGCTATTCATATACCAGGCTAAGGTATGTATAAATAAAATTGTTTTTTTTTTATTAACAGAAAGATTTTAGGGATTAGTGTTATGCATTCTCCTCACAATAATAAATAGTACTAGTATCTATCAATACCAACAACTTTGACCACAACGAAATCGCGTAAAGACTTGCTTCCCATAGAAAAATTCCATTACCTACTCGATCAAAATGTATGGAAGTGGTTTCGTGATAGTTTTTTCTAGTCATCATGACTAGGTTAGGTTAGGTTTTACACATCGTCGTTTGTGAACCACGTGGCGTATTCCGCTAGATGGCGGTCCGCTAATTTCATACAAAATTGTGTTTACGTTATCGTGACCGATTAAAAGAAGAACTCGCGCTACGCATTCAGATCAATGTGTGTTATATTTAGGGTTAGATCAATGTGTGTGATATTTAGGGTCAGATCAATGTGTGTGATATTTAGGGTCAGATCAATGTGAGTGATATTTAGGTTCAGATCATTATGTGTGATATTTAGGGTCAGATCAATGTGTGTGATATTTAGGGTCAGATCAATGAGAGTGATAATTAGGGTCAGATTAATCTGTGTGATATTTAGGGTCAGATCAATGTGTGTGATATTTAGGGTCAGATCAATGTGTGTGATATTTAGGGTCAGATAAATGTGTGTGATATTTAGGGTCAGATCAATGTGAGTGATATTTAGGTTCAGATCAATATGTGTGATATTTAGGGTCAGATCAATGTGTGTGATATTTAGGGTCAGATCAATGAGAGTGATAATTAGGGTCAGATTAATCTGTGTGATATTTAGGGTCAGATCAATGTGTGTGATATTTAGGGTCCGATCAATGTGTGTGATATTTAAGGTCGGTTCAATGTGTGTGATATTTAGGGTCAGATCAATGTGAGTGATATTTAGGGTCAGATCAGTTTGTGTGATATTTAAGGTCGGTTCAATGTGAGTGATATTTAGGGTCAGATCAATGTGAGTGATATTGAGGGTCAGATCAATGTGTGTGATATTTAGGGTCAGATCAGTGTGTGTGATATTGAGGGTCAGATCAATGTGTGTGATATTTAGGGTCTGATCAATGTGTGTGATATTTAGAGTTGGGTCACATCTGGCCGCACAGAACACACATTACTATGTCTACTTATCCTTTTTTGTCGCTCAAAACCGTCATTTGCTAGAGCGAGAAAGAGAATGCAGAATCACAGAATCTAACCGCCTCTGTGGTCTAGTGGTAACAACCACCGGTATCAGACCCAGGACCATATTGTATTCGGTTTGGTTGGTGGTAGGACTTGTGAGTCCGTCTGGCTAGCGACCACCATAAGTCTGACGCCATAACAACAATGTTTTAAGCATTGTTGTGTTCCGGCAGTTAGAGATAAGATAGCCAGGTCCTCAGTTGTTGAGGATTCCGGGATCGCTTCCATCTTTATCAATACTTGACACCAGATATGATGAAGGCTAAGAGTCTCCCCGTTGTTCATAAAAAACAGCGATTCTGCCGCGTGCGGTCGCACTTCCTCTCTTTCTCGGTCTAGCTCAGCAATTGAACTTGTTATAAAATGACGAAACATAATTTTATAATACGTTCATAAAAATAAATAATACACAACGTGATAATCAAATACTTCAATGTTAGCTAGAGTTTCTTTAGTATTTGAAGACCTGTTTGGCGCAGGGGTACTAACCCCGCCTTCTGCGCCAGAGGTCCCGGGTTCAATCCTCGGACAAGACAAATATTTGTGTGCACGAACATGTCTATTTGTCTTGGTCTGGGTGTTTAATATGTATATTTAGTATGTATTAAAAAAAAAAGTATATAAGTATGTTTATCCGTTATCTAGTTTCCATGACACTAGTTCTTTATGAAACTTAACGTGGGCTAGATAATTGGTGTGATTGCAAATATTAATTATTATTTATTTGGCGCTATACAGCGATTTCATTTGTACCTAGACTGTATTTTGTTTCATAAGTTCATTTATATCACTCTCTAGGCCTTCGACCCCGGCGAGGTTCTGTACTTGTACGAGAGCCCCGCGGGCCTCGGTCTTATCGTGTTGCGAGTGCTCGCGTGGGCCATGTTCGCCTATTCCACCTTCTTCACTGTCAAGAAATACCCGGAGAAAGTATGTTGAACATGTTGATTATCATAATAATAATTATTTATTTATTCCTTCACAACTTGTGTACATAAGACTTAACCTACAGTGCGACAGAAAAGAGTAAAATAAAATTGAGAGCGCCATTAGTCTTGTACTAGACTGCAACTAGCAACACTGTTATACTACGAAAACAAGTTTGATACTTGGCATATTTTTATTAATTATTTGTTTTATTTTATGATTTTGTAATTTTTGCATTTTTCAATGCTATTTTCATACTTATGGTAAATAAGTTCACTTGTGGCCGAGTTAATTTTTTCCAATATTTTTCTATTTAAAATTTACCATAAGTATAAAAATAGCATTGAAAAATGCAAAAATTACAAAATCATAAATTATTGGCAGTTGCATCTTAATCGATCTTTAAACACCTGAAAAGATGTTTCTTTCGAATGCAAGGATATTCCTAGCATTGATGTAACAACGCTGGCCTACAGCGTATTTAAATATAAAAGTATTGGAGAATTTCGACGGTGGTTCGCAAGTCTCGGTAGCTCAGCGGTTAGAGCATTGGACCGGATTTCCAAAGGTCGCGGGTTCGATTCCCGTCTGAGAATTCACTTGTGGTGGAGTTAATTTTTTCCAATATTTTTCTATTTAAAATTTACCATAAGTATTTGTTCTATTTATTCAAATATCTAGAACCTATATAGTAACCTACCCATTTACCACTGAGCGGTAGGTAACCGGTTACCACGCTAGACCTTTCGCGCTTAACTCTATTTAACCTTATGCAGCCTTAGAGTCGATTTATGTAAGCTAAGAAAAAAAAAAGAAGTATTTGATAGATTACTAATAAGAACAAATAGTAACAGTCTGCATCTAAGCCATTCTATAGTCATTTGAGATTTTTAACGTAATAAATGGTAAAAATTTTAAGAAAGAAATAATTATCTCTTTTGCTAGCAGATCTAACTGTTTTTGTATAAAGTTGCAAACTTTAATTTAAATAATAATCCAGATATAGTATAATAAGATAATAATCCAAGGATTCAAAATCCAAATACTGGTTGGTACTTCACACCTTCCATGCATTCTTGCGACTGTTTGTTGAGATGTTCTAGCACCTTAGTTAATGCTTGCTTCATTTTTGGTCAATTAATGATTCATCATAAAGTTCATTATGATAATAATGAAACATTATATATTAAATTAATACGTATTAATTATAAATTTTAAATTTTGTATTTTACAATGCTATTTTTGTGTGATAAATATTAAACAAGAAAATGTACTAGAAAATAGCAACTAGTCTCATGTCGCCCTGACGGGATTCGAACCCGCATCCTTGGGAATCCGGCCCAATGCTCTAACCAATTATGCTACAAAGACCTATGAGGACACGACAAATTAATACGTATTAATTTAAAATGCTCAAAATACTTCAGTCGCGCTATAAAATTACGATTTTTGGTTTACTTCTGTATAACTTACAATGTAAGATTTTTTTTATATAAAAAAATGATACTTATGAGAGGAAATTCTTAGCGAATTAAATTCCATGATCTATTTAATACTTCGTGAATACGTGTCATGCAACTTACTTGTAAAATCCGCTATTCGTTTGTAAACATCGTCGAGATTGCTAAGCAACATGCCGGCTTGAATTTCTGTCGAGCAACGCAAAGACAGCTTTTATGTTATATCACGGGCACCGCCACGACTTAATTTAGGTAATAGTCTTGGAGTTTGTCACGATTTCCACTTCTTACGAGTAAGTACGAGAATAATTATTTAATAAGCAGACGCTAAATGTTTGACAGTAGAATTACCAACTTGACCACCGGAAGTTGTGTGGCCATATAGTGTAGTTGGTTAGTTTCTCAAAAATCGTCTTTCTACTCTTTTCTGTTGCAATGTACATCTAAACAAACATTAGTATCGACCAGAATTGTGAGACCTGCAGACATATTTGGGTTAATTTGCTGTATCTTCTTACCTTAAATTATTTAAATGAGTAGGTATATCCATTGACAATACAAACAATGCGGAAAAAATAGATTCAAATTGAAAACGTTTCTTCTAAATAATAATTGAAATGTTATGCTTATGAAAAATGCAAAAATTCAAAAATCATAAAATAAAATAAAATGTTATGCTCGTTTCACATTTCATTGGCATTCCAGTCCAGTGCTGGAATGCTTCTGGAATAATGTACACCGGCACTGGATAGTACGGTCAACAACAGGGGTGCGATTGCGTAAGGTAATCGTTATCATTTGACAGTTCATATCGTATTCAATTTGTATGGAATTTGACACTAATGACATACAATATGAACTGTCAAATGAATACGATTAGCTTACGCAATCCCACAGAAGGTACGACTTTACAAAACTGACAAATTTCTCCAGTCAACTTTGAACTTTAAAACGTAAGCCGTTTAGTTCGAATTGTCTGAAGATATTTGTTTTTTCTTTTCCTTTTCTTCACATATAAACTTTATTAAATAATAGGGGTTAAAGTAGGAAATTGCCGATTTTTTCTTACACTTCTAGAGAACCTCACTACTTCTGTGATTAAAAGGTACATCTATTGATTGACTTTATATTAAATTAAGATCATAATGATCAAGAATAATTAATCTCATGGTTATTATTTTTGTTTCTTATACGATAAAAAATACCTCGAAATTCTCCTTTCTTTTTTAGCAAAATTTACTACTTTATTTAATATAATTTATAAATTATTCATAATTTTTTAATTAAAAATATATCATTAGATTGCTTAGTCTTCAAACAATGATTGTACATGAAAAAATTGTGGCATTAGCACTTGCGGTTGTAACTATAACAAAAATTGTTAGTTTGAAAAACGAACTTTCTTTGAAAATCTTCATACAAATCGGCAATTTCATAGTTAAAAACTTAATATTTACAAATTAGTAGAAAAACAAGAAACTGAAGATATTTGACATTTTGTATAAGCTATTATTGCCGTTGACTGTACCTATTTGAAATTCAGTCCAGTGACTTAAATTATGTTGTTTTGAAAGACTGGAATGATGTGATGAGATTGGTTCGCTGAATAAGCTGTCAAGCAAGTTTATTTGATTTAAAATTTCAGAATGCATTTTATTGTCCTTTCTTCATCTGTGGGACTTTGTGGTTCTTCGCGGGGCCTCTTTTCATACTCACTGCGAATTCTTATATTGGTAAGGAGAATTAAAATATATACATAGCTCCTATGTTTTTTATTTTTATTTTATGAAGTACGGGGAGACTCTTTGCCTTCATCATACCTGATGTTAAGTATTGATAAGGCTGAAGATGGAAGCGAGCCTCTCCCGGAATCCCCAATCACTGAGGAACTGGCTATCTTATCTTTAGCTGCCGGAACACAACAATGCTGAAAACATTGTTGTTATGGCGTCAGACTTAGATAAGATTGTGGTAGCTAGCCAGGCGGACTTACAACAAGTCCTACCACCAACCAAACCGAATACAATATGTACTCCCGCTGGGAATCGAACCCGGGACCCCTGGATCTGATACCGGTGGTTGTACCACTAGACCACAGAAGCGGTTTTAAATTATATTTTCCCTTGTATTCTTTGATCTATTCTTCATCACCTCTCCGTCGCTCATTCTTATATCCAATATGTATACAATATAGTTTTGTTTTTTCAATAAAGTACTGATTCGATTTTGTGTTAAGTTGATGCAAAAGTTTTTGCATTTCAGGAGAACAGTTGCAATTCCAAAATAGTTCTTAGTATATACGATACAAGGGTGTAAACTTGATTTGACGACTTGTTTGGCGCAGGGGTACTAAACCCGCCTTCTGCGCCAGAGGTCCCGGGTTCGATCCCCGGACAAGGCAAATATTTGTGTGCATGAACATGTCTAGGTCTTGGTCTGGGTGTCGGGATGTAGATCCACGCGAGATACAATTGATTTTCTATTTTGTCTGGAATCCCGACAGACGAGAGGTTAATATGTATCGTCATCAGCCATTTTTAATGTCCCCACTGCTGGGGCACAGGCCTTCCTTATGGATGGATAAGGAGAACGGGCCATGACCCACCACGCGGGCCCAATGCGGATTGGTGGGTTTTAACGGCTATAAATGCAGCCGGGACCAACGGCTTAACGTGCCTTGCAAAGCACGGAGGAGCTCGAGATAGTAAATTTCTGGTCACCCATCCCGTGACTGACCATTGCGAAAGTTGCTTAGCCTCAACAATCGCAGGCCGAGCGCGCAAACCACTGCACTACGGGCTCCTCGTTTAATATGTATATTATGTAGGTATGTATTTACAAAAAATAGTATATAAGTAAGTTTATCCGTTATCTTGTATCCATAACACAAGTTTCTCATGAAACTTAACTTAAGCTAGATAATTGGTGTGATTGTATGCAATTATTATTATTATTTTATTTGCCATCGTATGAACGAACTGTCAACAGCACGTGACACTCTTCACTTTTGGTGCCTATTAAGTCGCTTCTAATAGCGGCGACTAGGGATAAAACGATACCTCCAAAGTATCGATACTTTTACTCGATACAGTATCGGTCGTGAAGTATCGATACTTACTTGGAATCGGTTGAAAAGTATCGATAATTACTCATATCGATCGATTTTAAGTAAAATAAAATAGTAATCAATTAATATACTTTAGTCTTCATTACAAGTAATTAAGAGTTCTATTAATTAAGTGGTCAGGAACGAAGGCTCCGTAATTTTCGGGAGATTCATATCCAATGACAAACAAGCAAGGTTGCCAACATAACAAACACAGATTATATTAATGTGTTGAATGAGTAAATAAAACGATACGAGTATTTCTGACCGATACCTACTCGGTACTCAGTTGTTAAGTATCGATGCCAAAAGTACTCAGTATCGAAAGAAAAGTATCGAATAAGTACTTGTATTTAATCGTATCGTTTTATCCCTAGCGGCGACTTCCGCAGTGCAAGTGTAAGTAAACTCTGTTGACTTTTTTTAAATATATTTTGCAGACAAATGGGTGCGCGAGAGTGTCGTGATAGCAGTTTTGATGTTCATCACGTTCAGCGGACATATCATGTTCTTGGTAAGGATGTTAACCTTTTTTTACTTGACTAACGGCCGGTTTCAATAATATATACCTAATAAGAGATAGGCCTATCTTGGTTACGTTACTTAGCAATCACTGTTATTTTAGGTTATTTTGGGCTGATTAACAAAAATATCTAGGCAACAAAGCTCTAGTAAGCCTATCTCTTACTGAGGTTAGGTTATTGAAACCATCCGTTAATCATACCTAGGTGGAATCGCACTTCTCCCGGAATCCTTAATCATTGAAAAACTGAACATCTTAACTCATAGCTTTAGTGTATGAAAAAGAATCCTTTGATCAAGATTTCTTTTACAAGTACAAAAAAAATTGCAACGTTCACTGTTTTTGTTTCCTATTTAAGTTATAATTATAATACTTAAAAAACATGTACTTATATTGCATTATAGTGCATTGGGCCGGACTCCCAAGGATGCGGGTTCGAATCCCGTCAGGGCGACATGAGACTAGTTGATTTTTTCTAGTATATTTTTATTGTTAAATATTTATGTACTTATATTTTTTCTTTTTTTACTAACTATTTACTAACATTTGAAATTTAATTTATTATGATTAATTAATTTATATTTTTTTTTTTATTAATTATGATTTTGTAACAACCTGATTTTAACCTTCCGCAACATGTATTGGATTTTTACATTGTCTTTTTTATTTTTATTTTTTGAAGTTCGTAATTGCATGCCGTGGCTGTCTGTAATTAGAAACTGTACTTAGACTAAGATTCTATATTTAATTTATTACATATTGTTAGTACATGTTTTTGTTGACTGCCCAATAAACAAATAAGTAAATAAATTTGCTATATTTGCTCTGTAACTGAACTCCTCCGCCACAGATAAAACCGAAACGACTTTTGTAGTGTGAGTAAATTAAATATCATGTCTTTTTGTAATACTTTTGGTCAATAAAAGAAAAAAAAAACTGCCGGAACAGAGCAACGCTGAATACATTTTAATACATTTTTGGTCACACATTCCGTGACCAAACACTGCGAAATATGCTTAACTTCTAAAATCGGTGCGTCATTAAGTTTCTTTGTTCTTACCATAACGATTTTTTGTATTTTTAGTTGTTGACATTGCCAGTGTTCGCGAACAAAAACTTCCCTTACCATGTGAGGACTACACAGATTGGAGTAATGGAGGTATGAAATGTTATTAATACATAGTTTTTATCATACCTGATGTTGCAGTAATGATGTAATAATGTACTATACATTAGTGCAGCGCCCAGCAAAAGAGGCATTGATGGACGAACGTGTACACATACGAAGCCGAGGCACATATACGTAAGTCCATCAATGCCTAGTTGTGGCCAAGGCTTGTATAGTACTTTTCTCAAATTAAAATTAAAACTAGTTTTCGAAATCAGACGAACAAAGAACAACAATATTTTTCCCGCGTTAATTTCATTTGTTGATTTTTTTCTAAAACAGCTTTCTATTTTGCAAGTCAGTTCGAAATATTAATAAAACCTTTGATAAGTTACCTCCTTGGTTGCCATATTGCGGAGTAAAAGATCGTTCCATTTTTTAATTACATGACAGATTTGTGTTTACTATGCAATTGATTTGGCCGCTAAACACGACAGATATGGATTTTCATACAACTTTTGCTGGCCGCTGCTCGCATATGTCGAGTGGCCAGTACAGCAATATCGATTTATCTCTCAAAATAATGCTCACATTTCCAAGCATGTTTGAGAAAAAGTAATTATAAGGCTGAAGGTGGAAGCGCACCTCTCCCGAAATCCTTAAGCACTGTGGAATAAAAAAATACTGGCTCTAATCATCTCTTATCTGCCAGAACACAACAACGCTGAAAACATTGTTGTTATGGCGACAGACTTAGATAAGGTGGATGTTTCTTTTTGTAAGTACATAATTACATACATAGAAAACTCCCAGAACAAGTCAAATAGATATGTTCATATACTTCCCAGCTCTCTTGCAGCAAGGGAAGGATATTCTCATTCCCACCCTAATCAAAATCTTTAGAGCGAGCTATGCATGGGGATACATACCAGAAAAGTGGACTATGGTCAAAGTCCGTTTCATCCCGAAGGCTGGCAAGAGGGACTACTCACAGCCAAAGTCCTTCAGGCCAATAAGCCTCACCTCTTTCCTACTTAAAAGTATGGAAAAGGTCATTGATGAATGTATTAGAGATGGGCCTCTTCGGGAACGTCCTCTGCACTCAAAGCAACACGCTTACCAAAAAGGAAAATCCACTGAGACCGCTCTGCTGGAACTCACAGACAGGATAGAAAGGGCTCTGGAGGACAAGCAAATAGCTCTCTGTGCTTTCCTTGACATTGAAGGAGCATTTGATAACTCACCATTCAAGCTCTCTCCAGAGGAATGAGGGCTAAAGGAATTGACGAAACAACTACCGGTTGGATCGAATCTATGCTTCTCAATAGAACTATCAGTGTAAGCTTACACGGAACCACAAAAGGCTTTAAAATAACTAAAGGCTGCCCACAAGGAGGCGTATTATCACCCCTACTGTGGTCGCTAGTTATTGACCAGTTGCTGGTCGAAGCCTCGAATAAAGATTTAGATATACAGGGCTATGCAGATGACGTGGTGGCTTGCGTTGTCGGCCCCTGTCAGAGCACTGTATCATCCTTACTGCAAAAATCTCTAAACATCATTAGCAAATGGTGCACAGAGAATAATTTGTCAGTAAACCCTAGCAAAACCACAATAGTCCCATTTACGAGGAAGCGCAAGTTAGAAAAACTTATAACGCCCACTTTAAGAGGGACTCCTATTCCATTTTCCAAAGAAGTCAAATATTTGGGCGTTACTATCGACCAAACACTGACTTGGAATTCGCACATCAGTAATGTGATCCAAAAGGCTAAAGTAGCCTTAGGGATTTGCTATCGCTTAGCAGGGACGAGATGGGGTTTAAACCCCAAAATCGCTCTATGGCTGTACACCGCTATAGTCAGGCCGACGATAACGTACGCCTGCGTAGTTTGGTGGAAAAAAGCTACCCAAGCGACAATCATAAACAAGCTTAACAGCGTACAGAGATTGGCATGCCTTATGGCAACGGGTGCCATGTCTACTACCCCAGGAGCTGCATTGAATGCCCTGCTAAACCTACCGCCCCTTCACCTATTTATTGCGAAGGAGGCGAAAGCGGGTATGTACAGGATACGCAACACTGGCAAGATCAAATGGCATTCTCAAGCACTGAGATCTCTACAAGATTCTATGCTTGAGCTCGATCTGCTATCGATGACGACGGACGTCATGCTCCCACTGTGTAATTTCACCAGAAATTACTCGGTGGAAATACCAAGCAGAGAAGAGTGTTCTGAGGATCACTACTCCTGTAAGGCTGGAAGCCTGGTTTGGTTTACAGACGGCTCCAAAATAGGCGAAAATGTAGGATGTGGAATATTCGGCGTAAGTCCCAGAGTCAGTAAAAGTTTGAATCTGGGCAAACACGCCACAATATTCCAAGCGGAGGTTTACGCCATTATAGAATGTGCGGAAGTCAACCGTCAACGAAACTACATAAATCAATCTATCTTTATCTTCTCAGATAGTCAAGCAGCGCTTAACGACATAAACTCGAATACCATAAATTCGAAACTGGTGAAAGACTGCGTCAATAAATTAAATGAACTGGGTCAAAGGAATAAAGTTATTCTGAAATGGGTACCAGGTCATTCGGGAGTCGTTGGCAACGAAAAAGCCGATGAACTTGCAAGGAAGGGGGCTCAGGGACTACAGATGGGTCCAGAGCCTTTCTGTGGCATCTCAAAGAACCAGGCCATGCAAACTCTTAGGAACAACCTTCTTGGCGAAGCTAAAAAATACTGGCTTAAACAACCGGGATTACTGCACGCCAAGTCTCTTATAGAAGGATACTCGCTAAAACGAACTGCAGAACTTTTAGAGCTCAGCAGGACGAACATCTGTGCGATTGTCAGAATCTTAACCGGACACTGCAAATTAAACAGGCACCAATTTCACATGAAATTGAGTGATACTGATATTTGCCGCTATTGTAAACAGGAGAGGGAGACACCAAAGCACCTTCTGTGTGACTGCGGGCCATTCATGCACAAACGCAGTATTCACCTGGGTCGCCACATCATCGACCCAGAGGAACTAAAATCTCTAAAAGCTAGGAAGATTCTTGACTTTCTGGAAGCAACCGGGCTAAAAGAGGTACTATAAATAGGTGGCGAGTTACAATAGATCTCTTAGGTCGCAGTGACTACAGCCCTCAACAGGGTTGCAAAGCCCCTAAATCCTCAAATAATAATAATAATATGTTCATACACACAAATATTTGTCTTGTGCGGGAATCGACCCAGCGACCGCTGAGCAGAAGGCTGGTATTTCTACCTCTGCTCCACACAGATTGCCGTGTTTACACAACAAACATAAAAACACAAAAAACAATGTTACACCATAAAACTTCGTCACATTCAAACGTCCAATTGATTCAAGTCAATCAAATGACCAATCATAATTATGCACCTTAGACCTTTCTCATATAGCTTCTTTTTGTTTGTAGGTAATTGGTAGTTCTGCATAGAACTGATTCGCATAAGTTCAACCTTAACCCTTCGTAATAAGTCATCTTTTCGTTCCTAGGTTACTGGCAGTTCTGCACTGGACGGATTTGGACCGAACCCTTACCATCCATCCAACGGTGCAGCGCAGACGGTTATAATCCCTCTAACAAGGTAATAAAGTTTAGATTGTAACAAGTTGTTAAAAATTTATAACTTTGTTATCCACACAATGTTAATTTTAAAACAAAATGAAAAAATGTTACCATCATGATATTGTACAACATAGTACGCAACACAATAAATGCTTTGAAGTTAGAAGTTTAAGGTGGCACGACTTCCATACAAACAAACATTGCACATTGATTGGTTCATCATACATTAATAATTCATAAATACATGTGCAACTTACTCGTTTCAGTTATTTGTTTGCGCGAAATTATAAAAAAAAATGTACTTTCATTCATGAGCTATATAAATGCGATTGGTCACACACACATACGTAGAATTATTGAAATTATAAGATATTAGTATATTCGTGTTTTATGTATGAAAGTGCAATTTTATAATTATTTCGTGCAAACAACTAACTGAAACGAGTTAGTTGCGCATGTATTTATGAATTATTAAGGTATGATGAACCAATAATTGTGTAATGTTTGTTTGTATAGAAGTCGTACCACCTTAAAATAATATAGCCGTTTCAACAAAATACTGAAAAATAGTAACTTATCAAACTGCTGCGTAATGAGGGGTATTTATACACGAGGGTGTGTTGTGTTATAATAGCACAGAATTTTGCGCAGTTTCATTGTTTTAAAGTTTTATAATTTGAACTTAGTGATATAAAAGAAAATAAAAAACCGTTTTTGGGTATGGGCCGAGTTCACTACATAATAAACCGATCGATTAACGCTAAACGTCATATAAATTTAATTGTATTTTAGCCAGTTGTTTAATATTTATAAAGACAAAACTATATATTTGGTGAACTCGAGTCTGTTTCACGAAAGAAATTCCACGGAATATTACTGCAAATAAATGAAGATTGATTATCTATCAATAGATAAATCAATAGAGTTTATTTTCGATGTTGAAAGCGACTGCAGCGCAACTCTCAGGGGACGGATTTCGTGAGATGGATTCTAAATAATGTTCTTTCTTTCTTGTTTTTGCTCACAGAAGAACGGAAGAACTTATCGGCAATATGTACAGCCAATACATGGCATCTGCCCCTCCTTTGGAAAACGGGACTCCAAAGAGTACACTAAACGGTATACCAAAGAGTATAGACTCGATATCCCATAACGGTCTCCTAAAACAAGACAGTACAGAAACCAACGCTTCAGACGATATCAAACCAATACTGAATGATAATAAAGAGATATTTACAGTTGAAAGTCAAATGGCGAAAATAGAAACGGTGTTGCCACAACCTCCAGAAAAAACTGTGTTGCCACATGAAAATAATTTCCACAGAAATGGGGAGATTTCAAGGGGTGATTTGCCTAATGTTTTGAGATCGAGGAGGAATATTTTGGAGCCGTTGAAGGATCCGCCCGCACCGACGTGGTCTTTAGCTAAAGGGCCGTGTGTTGTTGCTATGCAAAAGAAAACTGTAAGCACAGAAGACGGTGAGTTTATTTTGCGTGACAAATTCAGCTTAGAACCTAGGACAACAAAGTATAGTAACCTTTAAGATAAGATTTATAGATTGATGATTTTAATATTAATTAATGGCCGGTTTCAAAAATCTATCCCTAACAAGAGGTAGGCATATCTTGGTTACGTTACTTAGCAACCGCTGTTATTTTGAATTATTTTAGGCTGATTAACAAAAATATCTAGGCAACAAAGCTCTAATATGCCTATCTCTTACTGAGGATAGGTTATTGAAACCGACCGTATGTCGACGGTTTTCATGGTGTCGAAATATCCATAGTTTTCATGGTGTTGCCATGTCGGCAGTTGCAATGTCGTCGTCTTGTAGACAATTTTCATGTTTATAATAAATTTTTAATAGAAAAATATTGGAAAAAATCAACTTGGCCACAAGTGAATTCTCAGATGGGACTCGAACTCTGAGCTCGGTTCTCTGAGTCTCGGTAGCTCAGTGGTTAGAGCATTGGACCGGATTTCCAAAGGTCGTGGGTTCGAGTCCCATCTGAGAATTCACTTGTGACTAAATTGTTTTTTTTTTCAATATTTTTCTATTTAAAATTTATCATATAAATAAAAATAGCTTGAAAAATGCAAACATTCAAATATAATTAAAAAAAAAAAAAAAAAAAACATGTTGTCTTATATCCTTCAAGCCAGTTAGGCAAATAACAGTCAAATAGCCGAATACGTAAACGTAACTTAACTTTAAGAAGCTCTTAAACATCATGTCGTCTTTTTATAACTTTTTAATTTTGCATTTTACAATGCTATTTTTATGTGATAAACATTAAACAAAAAATGTACCTGTGTGTAAAAAAGCAACCTGTCTCATGTCAAAGCGGTTGCTTTTTTCTCGTATATTTTCTTGTATAATATTTATCATCATATCGTCTTTTCCATACCTTTGACATTGCTTATCTTTAACCTTTGACATTTAAAGCGTCAGGTTGATGCTTAAGATCCCTCAAATTTGAGAAACGTTTGAGTGTTGGGGCGAAAGTCTATCATCCATTTGCACTAAACTTAAGAATCACATAGTGCCATTTTTATCTATCTTAATTACACTCATAATAGGAATAGCTTAAGCCTAAAGCGCTCGATATTGGGCCCGTTTTTTTTTTTCTGTTATTGACCAAAAGTGTTTCAAAATACATGATATTTAATTTACACACCGCTACAAAAGCCGTTTCGGCTTTAACTGTGGCGGAGGAGTTCAGCAAATACAACAAATTTAAAATGTTAGTAAATTGTTAGAAAACATAAAAAATATAAGTACATGTTTTTTTTAAGTATTATAACTTAATAAGAAACACATTTTGTAGTTAGTAAAGGAATTTTGATTAGAAGATTATTTTTTTATAACTAAAAATTATAGTTACAATCATGTGATTTTTGTATAATAACACATTCATTATATGACTTGCTATTTGTTAATTATATTATCCGAAAAGTATTTCTTAACAACTGTTTTAAAATTATTCTTTTCTATGTAGTTCCGAACAAAATCGTCACTCATTTCCTATATATCGTACTCAATAGCCTTAGTTGATTTAAGAATGCCTTAAAAGGTTTGCAAATGGGCGTTTATTATATTATGTTCCAACATTTCCTATATCAGTCAACTCGATTGTAACTTGTATCTTAAAATTTGCTTGTTTTTAGACTTCTAAACTCTAAAGTTTAGAAAAGTCTTATAATCCCTCTCTGTCCGTCCGTACGTACGTACGTATGTATGTACGCATCGAGATCTCAGAAACCATAAGAGATAGAGACAAACGGTCAACGGGAATGAGTTTAGGACACCTTGGACATGTGTCAAATGTACTTTTTTAGTTTCTACACTACAAAACAATAACAACTGTCATGTGGTTTAGAAGTCTATTTTGTGCCTGCTAACTAGCAGGCGCTGCTAACTTGTTTTTTCTTTCTTCTTTAATATAAATAATAAATGGAAGTCTGAGCTTATTGGAATATTGGGACCGTAATCTTAATGAATTTTAGCAATTGATTTTTTTTAATTTTTGTAATGATTTTATCCAGGAATATAAAACTTTTAACTTCTCGTATGCCGAGATTCTAGACACAATAGAAAATCAATTGTGTCTCGCGTGGATCTACGTTCCGGCATACAAAGGGTTAAAATTTTAATTGAATTAATGTAATAACTGTATAATTAATTTTAATTTATATGTGTTTCTAATTTTATGATATTTCTCTGTCTGTTTTTTTATTGTTTTTGTTATAATTATTATTATTTTCTTTTATTATTAATTATCAATTCTATGTTGTAATTTTTGATGTTAAATGCCTGTCATACTGTGTATACATACTTGTGGAGTTGCAGCCTATCATAACTCTTAATAAATAAAAAATAAAAATAAATATAGGTACATTGCTACGGTCGTAGCCGCAATAATCACACATTTCAGAGTCTTTAGTACGAGTTGACATTTACTGTCAACTTTTTCGATAACTATCGAATCCTCTACTCATGTCGATAAAGCAGTCTATGGATATGAAAAAGACAAATCGATAGTTTTTGAAAACAATTTAAGTATGCCAAACTCGAAAGTACTGTACCCTTATACAGGAACACGGTCAGAAAAGTGTCTTTTGCATAGCCAGACTTGTTGTAACAATAGCAAACATTCGCTATGCACACGAGCATACGTGATTCCTTCAAGTATTTATTTAGCCAAATATTAACAAAATTATTTCTAAACCTTTACAGAACCCGACCAAAAGGTAACGCTACCGAACGGCAAGAAAGTGCCACCAGTAAGGAACGGTTTGCACCTTCGCGCTGGCGAAATATCTACCATACACGAAGGCAGAGTGCAGACGTATTCGCATACTGTAGATTTGTTTAATGCCAGTAATGGGAATGGCTGAATGTGTGAGGATAAAGAGATGTTTCATTTTCGTATATGATCTTGCAAACCTTAAAAACGTCAAGTTGGTATAGTATGACGTGATGTATTTTGACAGTAAGATGTTTTTTTCAACTTATATCCCGGTTAATCTAGACATCCGAAGGTACAGAAATTCTCCAAAGTCTGAAATTTGGTAAAATTGTTCAAAACATAATTATAAATGAAATTTAATAAGTCGTCATCAATCCGGTACCTGGAAAAAGATATTCGAGGTCAAAAAATGGGTTTTGCGCGATTTTTAGCAAAAATATCTATTACAAATGTATCAATATTGTGAAAACTTCTTTAGCGGCGTTGTGCACCAGAGTTTTAAATTATTGGGATGGGTAAAAAATGTTAAAGTCGCGTCAGGACACGTGACCTGATCGAAAATTCGTAAGACGGAGGGAGAGTAGATCGCCGGTGCAGCGTAGGAGAGGAAGTAATACCCCCCTCTCTTTCTACCGCGCGGCGAAAATGTATGCCTGCTCCTGCTGTTTCGTTTAAGCGGTTTTCACTTCTGCCGGCACTCCCGGAGTGCAACCCGTTGTTTTTTTTCCTAAGAGCCATCGTTTCTGAGATAAATCGATTCAACAACTTGCAAAAGTTGTAATCGTCATCATTTGCATATGTTTCCACGCCACCTAAGAGGTAGTGTACTAAGCGCGTTTTTTTAAATCCCGTATAGGCCTATTCCACGGATCTGTTGTGATTCTGTTTAATTTGTAACTATTGCATTAACCTATCTTACTAATATTACAAATGCGTAAGTTTGTGAAGATTTTATGATGTTGTTACTCTTTCAAGCAAAAACTACTGAACGGTTTCGGTTAAAATTTGGCATACAGAAGATAGCCTGGATTAAAACATAGCATACTTTTTATCCCGATATTCCCACGGGAACGGGAACCACGCGGGTAGAACCGCGGGTGGCCGCTAGCAATATTATAAATGCGCAAATATATAAGTTTGTTTATTTGTGTCTCTTTCACGTCTCAACGGTTGATTTTGATGAAATTTGCTAAGGACTACAAGAAGTGGATGCCTTTGTGTTAGGCACCTTTTTCCCGATATTACCACGGGAATGGGAACCACGCCGGTGGTGAAACCGTGGGTGACCGCTAGTAACAGATTCTAGCAAGAGTTGGAAACCTGGAAATGATAAAAGCTGTGTAAATAAAAAAAAAGTTGAGAATTTTATTCGTCTGATTCATAACTTTTGAAGAATTGGAACGAGTCCAAGCTACTTCCAGAATTGAATCTTTAAATTTAAGTGTACTTGGCACATTTTACAGCGACAATCGAAGGATTTTATTTTCTCATGCTCTTCATTCAATTACTGGCCACAAAATAAACATAGATTTCCCGTAGGAATATCGAGTTAAAAATTACCCTACGTGTTAGTCCACTATTCGAAGTCCCTATATACCAAATCAAAATCCCTAAATTCAAATCCTTTCAGTAGTTTTGACGTGAAAGACTAATAAACAATCAAATAAACAAACAAACTGACATACTTTCGCATTTATAATATTAGTAGGATTCTGACATAAAGCAGGTTAGAAAAAGAAGTATTGATACATTTTTAAAGTTAACTAGCGGCCGCTAGCGTTTCACCCGCGTGGTTCCCGTTCCCGTGGGAATATCGGGAAGAAAGTATCCTATGTTCAAACCCGGCTATCTACTATCTGTGTACCAAATTTCATCCAAATCCGTTCAGTAGTTTCGGAGCCTATTCAATGCAAACAAACAAACAATCAAATCTGTCCTCTTTATAATATAAGTATAGATTACATGAACTACAATTTTGTCTAAGCTAATTTTATGATATAACTTACGTTTTGCTGAAAAACGCGAAAAACCCATTTTTTTACATTTAACTGATTTTTTTCCGGGTACCGGATTGCTGAAGAGTTTTTAAATTTCAATTATGTTTTGAACAATTTGATCAACTTTCAGCTTTTTGGGAATTTTTCGGTCTAATTTGACCGTCCGGTCAAATTATAAGTTTTGTTATTTATATTTTGAGATGAAAAAATTTGTCAGAAGTTGAGTTAATAGATATACTTACATCTGATATTAAATTAAAATACTCATAAGAGAATTTCTGACATAACAAGCAGAAGTAGCGGACGGATGTAACCGCCTCTGTGGTCTAGTGGTATAACCACCGGTATCAGATCCAGGGGTCCCGGGTTCGATTCCCAGCGGGGTACATATTGTATTCGGTTTGGTTGGTGGTAGGACTTGTTGTAAGTCCGCCTGGCTAGCTACCACCATCTTATCTAAGTCTGACGCCATAACAACAATGTTTTCTGCATTGTGTTCCAGCAGTTAGAGATAAGATAGCCAGTTCCTCAGTGATTGAGGATTCCGGGAGAGGCTCGCTCTTCAGCCTTATCAATACTTAACATCAGGTATGGTGAAGGCTAAGTCTACCCGTCGGTCATAAAAAAAGAATACTAGTATATAAAAAAAACTGGTCCTCTACTCATTCATTCATACTCCATATGTATATTCAGTTACCAACTTGATATTGTAAATTATAGTAAGTGTGTGTGTGTTTCTAGTTAAGTATTCGTAGCTTAGTTAATATTTACTGAAATTAAACCATTTTGATAATATTTAACATTTTATTTCATTAAATGCTGATTTTTCAATCCTCGAATAAAAGTTATCAGTTTATTTATAACCAACTAAAATAAATGACGATCACAAACTAAAAGAGATATTAGTGACGACTATATAACTGCCTCCGAGACAAAAGGTTAACAAATAAACCAATTGAAATAAAACAACTTTTACGGAAATCAAACGCGCCATATTTCACGAACTAAGTTGTAATTGTCCGTATTTTTAGGGTTTTTAGGGGTGTTCAAAACATTTAAGAATGTCTTCTCTGGCAAAACAGTCAAGTTGGTCGCTATTAAATCGACTGTAGAGGGACAATATCCATCTAAATGGTTTTCAGAGGCAGGTGATGTTAAGAAACCAAAAATCCATATTAAACAATTCCCTGAAGCTGACATTTCAAAACTGAGAAGAGGAATTGTCAAAGGGATCTCTGACGGGAAACTCAGCAAGGATGCAGTAAAGATCTACTTGATCAAAATTGGTTCACAAATCAAGGAGACTCTGGATTCAGACTGGACTTCATATGGATCGACTATTGGATTGAAAGATACGGAAGTGAATGTCACAAGCCTTCTCAATATTGCAGAGCAAAATGAACAATTGACTGGATTTGAGGTGGGAGCAACAAATCATGAAGCTCCTGACTTTGATGTAGTCCTGTCTCTGCTATTTATACATAGGTTACCCAGGGTGAATCCCAACGTCAACACTGATGTCTTGTTCACTGCCCTTAGACGCCAGCTTACAACAAAGGACAATATCCTCTACAAAAGTATTGGACGATTAGCTGAATTCACCACTTGGCAGAACGACAAACAAAACAAAACAAAACTGTTGCTGCATATGACATGTTCCTCTTTATATTCAACCAAAATGATTTTGCAGCGGCTCGATTTGGCTCCGTCACATCACGGTTTAGGGACTGTGCTGGACTACTATCTGTTGCACATATCAGTGAAGTGCTAGGATTGCCAGCTGATACACTCCCTGATTGGATCTACAGCCAACAGGCTGGAACAGAGTTGGACAAATTGTGCAATGAAACAGATACAAAAGAGGCTCAAGACAGTTTTTCATTTTTCCCATATCAGGCTGACTTCGGTTTTGTTCAACGTTCAGTGTATTCATCAGTATCTGTGCCTAATCTATATTTCCTGATACATACTGTCGGCTGCCTCTTGAGATCAACATGGTCCTTAAATGCTCGACTCAATGCAGAGCTCAATTTTGACTTACTGATAAAGAATGCACTCATCATTGCAACCGCTCACAAGTCCCTCACGCAGTTGCATAAAGTTTACAACAGTAAACAAAAGTAATACTGTCCCACCTTCATATCCCCATCATGAATTCTATGCAGATACCTATCTTCCCTGCAATTGTCTGGATGCTTCGTCTCCTTATCGGTCTCAGTCAGATAATCATTCCTGGATCTTACAAAGGAGACATTCATCCTATCCAGTCTCACGAACTAAGTTGCAGAATCTCGGGCAACCAAGACGAACCCTCAGGTGGGTCTGGCTTCTATTACAGATCGGCATCTCCGTTACAGGGAGAGCACACAGTTGAGGGTTACCTATGTTCTAAGCAGGTATGGAAGAGCGAATGTAAATGGGGTTTTATCAATAATGAGGATTGAAATAAAACAACTTTTACGGATATCAAACGCGCTATATTTCCACGAACTAAGTTGTAATTGTCCGTATTTTTAGGTTTTTTTAGGGGTTTTTTGATTTCCCGACGTTTCGGCACCTTTAGCTGCCGTGATCACGGGATGACAAAAGCCCCTAAAAAACCTAAAAATACGGTCAATTACAACTTACTTCGTGGAAATATAGCGCGTTTGATATCCGTAAAAGTTGTTTTATTTCAATGAACAGTGCGCGCCAAAACAAGATGTAATAATGAGGATGTTCAGACCGCAAGTGATGCTCCCATATTTCATTCGGTATGCTTAGATTCTATTCATGACTTCTTAAGAGGCCGACTAGAAGCCCCTCATTTCCCTCCTGCCTCCTCTGCTGCATTCACAGGAGCAGTCAATCAAAAGACTTACATTCTAGTAAAGCCTAAAATCGTTCAATTTGACCATTATAATCTAGATTATATCGACCCCATTTTTGTGGGTGGGGTATGTGGTTCTCAATCATGTCCGACTTATTATGACAATATAATTTGAGTCGACCCCTCAACCCAAACCATGAAATGCCATAATTTAGAGTCGACTCCGATCAAGTATTGTTCTAAAAAAGGTTCCCAAAGTCTTTCATCAAAGTGGATTGCAAGTTCATATATACCCCTCACAAATCTGAAAGGAGCATGCAAAGATTTCAAATACTGCGGAGTTAGTTTTTCTTTGACTTCCACCGGCTACATCTTTCAGCTAAACAACACCTCAGTTGTGGATAAATTACCGATTTGTGAACCAAAAAGAAAGATAATCTTAACATTGAAAACAAAATATACCATACATTATATCAAGACCGTTGCCTCGAAAGCCTTAACAAAATACGTGAAGGCCTCAAGGTCACACGCTATGATTTAACTTATCTGTCCCCGGTGACACCAGGTTTAGGGTTGTGTTATTTTAACTACAACCAAACAATTAGAACAGGGTTAGTGAACTATATAGTTGCTGATACCATAGTGCCTGATTGCAGAAAGATTACTTCCTGCAAGATAAAGGTTAAAAAAATACAGATACGAAAATTATTAAGATACAGAAAGAGTTATGCAACATTCTACCAGAGCCCCATTGTGATTTAGGTAACGGACTGTTTGTTAGTAGGAACAAAATCATTGACCCCAAGATGAATATACATCCAGAGTTTGAATTCTTGTCTTTAGAGGAGAGGCTTACCCCGCTCCATACATCTATGATAATACCCCATGTCTCCAATGAAACAGTTCACACATCCACTAGTATTGACCCGCTCACTCAGAAAAAGGGAGGATTATTGCAAAGGATATCTAACTTCTTTGAATCCATTGAATCAATATTGATATGGACTTTTGTATTTCTCATTTTTATCATGTTGATATATTGTTATTGCAAATGCTCAGCTGGATCTCACCTTAGCGGTCTCTCTTCCATCCTGGGGGGTGGGAAAGATAAGCCTCAATCTATCATGATACCAATGACAGAGTTTCAATCTAATAGATGAACTTCCAACTTCATCCATTTCAATATTTGCTTATGAATGAGTATCATTACACTGAGGACGGAGAACCAATCAATATGGAAAGGATCCAAGAGGAGGCAGATTTAGGGACCACAGACGACGATATTGTGTCCACTAATTCAGAGGTATTTGACTTTATGGCCAGACGAAACTTCAGACCAACAAATCAAATGATCCGAATGTTGGCTAACTTCAAGAGAGATGTAAGGGAATGACCCTTGCCGTGCCGTGGTCACGGCAGCTGATCAGCAGATGAACTTAGTTCGTGAAATATAGCGCGTTTGATATCCGTAAAAATTGTTTTATTTCAATGAACAGTGCGCGTCAAAACATAAGATGTACGTAAATAAACCAATGCCTCATTTATTTGGTATGTTATGTTCATAAAATTGTCAAGACATCTATGAGACAAATTATTGTTGCAAGGTAGGTATGCAATTTAATAGGTATATTTATACTTATGATAAATTTAAAATAGAAAAATGTGCTGCTGTGGGCCAGCTGTTGCATCTTAATCGATCGTTAAACACCTGAAAAGATGTTTCTTTCGAATGCAAGGATATTCCTAGCATTGATGTGACAACGCTGGCCTACAGCGTATTAAAAATATAAAAGTATTATTTGACGATCTGTTTGGCGTACGGGTACTATATTGGCCTTCTGCGCCTGAGGCGGGTTCGATCCCCGGTCAAGACAAATATTTGTGTGCATGAACATGTCTATTTGTCTTGGTCTGGGTGCTTAGTATGTATATTATGTATGTATTTAATAAAAGTGTATAAGTATGTTTATCCGTTATCTAGTATCCATAACACAAGTTCTTCATGAAACTTAACGTGGGCTAGAAAATTTGTGTGTTTTGAAGGCAATTATTTATTAATTTGATTACAAAATTTCACATTGCAACGTAAATTATTTGCTTTATCAATACTCTTCAATTTTGTAGTATTAGAATGCGTTCAAAGAGGAACAGCAGTTTTACGTGTTATAAGTCACTTTTTCCTTAAATAGATTTTAGATGCTGTGTGGTGACGGCCTAAGAATACACGTGTCACCACTCCCTGACATGCCTGGGATGTCGTAAGAGTCGACTAAGAGGCTCGACGCATTGAACACCTGTGCGAGAGAAGGAAAACTTGAAACAAACCCTCTACCAACCCGTCTGGCCAGCGTGGTAGCAGTAGGCTAATAGCATCCTATGAACGCCACAATAGGCGTGAGCTAGGAGAGGCCTATGTCCAGCAGTGGACGTCCACAGGCAGATGATGATGAGATTTTAGATGCGTGTTAAAATTCGACCTATTGAAAAACGTTTTTATGGTTTGTTTACCCTTTTGTCTCAGAGGAATTTGAATTTAGAGTATAATTTACTATTAGTCCGTATAATATTACGAATCAAAGGAATATTTTTTATCCGAGCATTGAAAAATCGACCTTACTCTTTGTAAACATACAGTCTTATTCTTCATTTAACACAACTTAGAAAGACTTCATAATTATTACACATCAAAGTTTTTTCATGCATTATGACTTGGCATAGATTTTCTAGACAAGAACTATAAAAAAAATCATCTCATTTTCAACTTAAAATCCAAGATATAGAACTCAATATTCAATTGACATTAATTTTGTTAGTATTTAGAGTGAAAGAGCAAACACGAAACCAAAATTAAAATTTATGACTTAAATCCTTTCCACATAGTACAGGAATATCAGTGGAACTAAAATGGGGTTTGCTTAAGTCTAAGGCAGTAGAGTTCATATTCGTAGGTTCAAGGTATTCTTAACTTGCTTGCTGACTGATTTAATTACCAACCAAGATAGTCTTTATTTTGAATAAAACTTGTACTTCTTTACACAGTACAAACTTACAGAGAAACTCAACAATAGGAATTCATTTTAAAAAAGTAAGAAAACTTAAATAGCATCTAAATCTCTATATCAAAGAGCATATTTTACTTTGCTGTACTACTTCGAAAAGATAAGCCATGTCTTTTTTGGATACTAGATAGAAAAGGCAAGGTGACCGCTTAGTTCTCCCACTTCTTAAATTCTAGTCCATCTGGAGGTTTGACATCTACCTTGTCTTTGGCTACTTGGTCCCAGTTTGTGCTTAAAACGGTACCGCCGGATTCGACCTGTAAAGTAATAAGTATTTTTTATTGAAATAATCTTGATAATAAGGATTTTAAGGAGCCCGTGGCGTAGCGGTTCGCGCGCTCAGCCTGCGATTGTTGAGGTTAAGCAACTTTCGCAATGGTCAATCACGGGATGGGTGACCAAAAATTACTATCTCGAGCTCCTTGCTTCGGATGGCACGTTAAGCCGTTGGTCCCGGCTGTATTTGCAGTCGTTATAACCCACCAATCCGCATTGGGGCCGCGTGGTGGGTCATGGCCCACTTTCTTTATCCATCCAGTACCCCAGCAGTGGGGATCCACCAGTACCACAGACATCTGTGAGATAATCATAACTAATATTAATAATGCGAAAATGTGTTTGTTTGTCCTTCCGTCATGCCCTAACTAAGCAACCAATAGACTTGATTTTTGGCATAGAGTTTGTTGAAAGGACATAGAGTAACGTAGACTACTTTTTATCCAGATATTGGCGCGGGTGAAACCGCGATCGGAAGCTAGTTTAGACACATTTTCCTTGTTTCAACTCTCAAATTATCAGCCAGGCATGTTATCCAGAATTTACGTGACGGTGAAACCAGCCCCCTAATTGTCTAATTTAAAATCTATCACAATCCCTTTCAGAGGTATTGTGATTGTGATATTTTCTTCTGTCATATTGCTTAGACAGGTCAATTTCGTTCATTCCATACCTTTTAAAACGCGTCCCGATCATAATCCCTTTCAAATGTCAAATAGTGATGGCCTGAATAACTTTCAAATTACGAAGTGAAAGGGATTGCGATAGATTTTAAATTAGACAATTACCTGCTCTTAGTTGACAAGAAAAATGGGCGCAAAAAAATTATTAGATTTATCAAACCACAGGTTATACAATATTAAACTAGATCAAAACGTAACAATATATACAGATATTATGTCGTTATTAAATAACTACAAAAACTAATTTTCGTTCTTTCTACTACATGTTTTAGTTATTTTTTTTTACCAAGGTATGCGCAGTCCAACCAAAATGAAAGGGCAAAAAAAATATTATGATGATGATGTATACTTACAAAACTCTTGTTCATCGCTCGCCGCACCTCGTCTGACCCTTCACCGTATATCTTCTGGAAGAGAGCGTTCAATGCTGCATCGCCTTCAGGCTTTTCTTCTTCTTCCTGTTAAATAATAATAACCGTTTATTTTAGTTCCATAAAATTTATAGCATTTTCTTCTGTTACCGAGCAAAAGAAAAGTTAGAAGAAACAAGCTACCACTTCTGTAAAGCAGACAAGCTGCTGGTAGAGGATCTAAAGCAGTTAACGATAAAGCGCTTTTCAGACTACGCTATAATATAATAGCATATAGCTTATAGCTCAACGATATCGCTCACCATACATTTACTTAGATAGCATATAGTAAGCCAATAATATATATTATAGCTAAGTGTAAACGTGTTCTAAGTAAATGAATGTATGGCGAGCGATATCGTTGTGCTATGAGCTATAAGCTAAATGCTATCATATTATAGCGTTGTCTGAAAAGCGCTTCAATCAAGTCAACAGGTAAGCGCCACAGACCTATTCGACCGAATTCCAAAGGTCGCGGGTTCGATTCCCGTTTGAGAATTCACAAATACAAATACAAATACAAATATATTTATTGTTTCATGAGTAGATGTATACATGGTGGTATAGTAAATAATTAGTAACATCATGAACCCCGTTAGGGCACTACAATTTTTATGCTTAAGTATTTAAGATGGTGCAAACATTCTGACCAACTTGTGGCCGAGTTAAATTTTTCCAATATTTTTCTATTTAAAATTTACCATAAGTATAGAAATAGCATTGAAAAATGCAAAAATTACAAAATCATACACTCTTCCTTAGCTTGGTTTCCTCTAGATAACCTATACCCTATTTGTTGTCTGTAAATTCCTTACCATTTTCTTAATATCTTTTTCTATTTTGTCCCAGTCTTTTCTAAATAGTTGAGGTGGTTGTTGCGGTCCGGACGCATCGATAACAGCTGCAACAATAATATCAAAATCTTAGCTTTGGACAGGGCTTCCCAAACTTGTTTGTACTGTGACGCCCTTGGGAATATGCAATTTTTAACGACGCCCCTTAACTCCAAGCCCGTTAACTAGCAGTTTTAGTACTAGCCGATTAACAAGTTACTAGAAGAACTGTACCTATTTATAACTTTTTAATTTTGCATTTTACAATGCTATTTTATGTGATAAATATTTAACAAGAAAATATACCAGAAAAAAGCAACTAGTCTCCCGTCAGGGCGACATGAGACTAGTTGCTTTTTTCTGGTATATTTTCTTATTTAATATTTATCACAACTGTACCTATTTTGTATTTTTTATTGGAAAATAAGAACAAAGTAAAATATTGAATAAAAACAAGCTTTTCATGACTCGGTCGCATCGACACGCGACGCCCCTGGAACGATGCTGCAACACCCCAGCACCTGACCGCCTAACGGTATAGCTTGTGCTATCGCTATAGCTATCAAACTTCAAACTCTCATAAAACCCTTGAACGATAGGGTTTTTGTCAAATTCTTACGTATTTCTTTTCATCTATTGGATTCACTATTGATTTTTTAGTATGAAAACGATAGCGTCAGCGAGAGCCCCGGTAGGGCTTTGAAAAATCGTTAGCTATAGCGATAGCACAAGCTTTACCGTTAGGCGGTTGGGGTGCAGGGCGTCGCGAAACACAGTTTGGGAAGCCCTGGTTGAGAACATAAACACTTGTAAAAGTTAAAAGAAAGCAGAACTATAAGAACTGTCTGTCATTAGACAACACTCTTTTGCGTATAAGTCAGGATAAAGCTTTATTTCTTACTATTTTTGATAATCGTCGTCTCAGCTACATGACATCCACTGCTGTGTATAGGCCTCTCCCAAGGATCCACACAACGATCGGTCCTGCGCTGCCCGCATCCAGCGGCTTCCAGCGACCTTCACCTTCATTTTTGTTAACCATTCCAAAATAATATTGGTTGCTAAGAACAATAACCAAGGTCATGTCCCTGATGTTTAAAACTTTATTGCTTCATTAAGTACTGATGATGATAAATAAATAAATACACCAATCATCTAGCCCACGTTAAGTTTCATGAAGAACTTGTGATACTAGATAACAGATAAACATACTTATATAATTTTCATTTTTGTAAACACATATTATACACCCAGACCAAGACAAATGGACATGTAAAATAATAAATAAAAAGCTTTTTATTTCAAACCAATTTTACAATTTCTTAACGCATGGCTTATATAATAAATAGGTTTTACTTTAAAATTTGGTTTGAACTCATTCGGGAATAAGCCTCCCCCATCTCCTTACATTTTCCTGTCTCTGGCCTTGCTGGTCGAGCCGTTTCCCGCAACACTACTATATCGTCCCTCCAGCGCATACATGGTCTTCCCACAGCACGTTTTTAGGGTTTCGTAGCCTAAAGGCAAAAAACGAAACCCTTATAGATTCGACCAAACCGATGTGTCACACCCTTTTTATTCCAAAACTATGAGGATTACACAGTTGAAACTTGGTAGGTAGATGTATTCTGTAAACCGCTTCACGGTTTTTACATAAAAAAATATATTAATAAAGGGGGGGCTCCCCATACATGGAACTGGGGTACTGTGGAACTGTGGGGTATCTATAGATAGGTCTTTAAAAATTGCATTGAGGTTTCTAAAACGATTTTTTCTCAAAGTCAACCGTTTGAAAGACGTACACTTCCAAAGTGGTAAAATGTGTCCCCCCCCCCCCTCTAACTTTTGAAATAAAGGAGTGAAAAATTGGTTTGAACGAAATATATTAAGCAGTTTCAGAGCTATAGCACATTTGCCAAAACCGCAAATATAATTTTGTCATTTATACAGACACTATGAAAAACAAAGTTATTTTTGCAGGCGAAAATTATAGTGGCATTTTGGGTAGGTGTATTTAATATAATAATAGAAATTTTATTGCACACGATACAAAAACCAAACACATACAGAGAAAACACACATTAGGCGGTCTTATTGCTACATAGCAATCTCTTCCAGGCAACCTTGGGTGAGAGACGAAACCCTTCATGCGCGAGTTCGACTTGCACTTGGCCGATTTTTTTTGTGGGCCTTGGACATGAAAAATGGACATGTTCATGCACACAAATATCTAATACCTCTGGTGCAGAAGCCGGGTATAGTACCCCTGCCCTGCGCCAAACAGGGCGGTAATGCGCAAGTGTCGTCGGCATCGACATCAACTTCATTTGACAGATGGATGTGACATATTGCTCTTAGTCTTATGTAAGTTTTCATTTGTGTCAAAAAGAAGCAGCAATGTGTCACATCCATCTGTCAAATGAAGTCGATTTCAATGCCAACGTCACTTGCGCGGTAGGGGCCCAGCCAGCGTAGCATGCGCACTGCGTCTCGCTGTCGATGCTTATCTCGCTATGTCTGTCCCGCTCGTATCAGTACGGTGTGAGCGGGTCGGACGATGCGCTTTAGCGCAAGTAAAGTTTCGAGAACGGAAAGCTTTGTCGAAGTGCGCATGCTACGCTGGCAGGTCGTCAGCTATGATAGATTATTGAAACTGAAATAATGCGTTAAAGCTCTCACCTTGAGGTATTGCCTTGACCTTCTCCTGTTTCCCCTCTCCCTCCAAAACAGTCCATCTCAGTCCCTCTTTCTTTCTCAATTTGACTTCTATTTTGGATGGTGTAACTACGTATGTGCACATGGACGGTTCGATTTCATGCGCCAGTTCTAACTCCAGGCTGTATTCTGAGTCCGATTGAGGTATTGAACTTGTGAGAGACAGCTGCAAAATTGGTGATTAAGTTGTTTTATAGAAGCGCTCATGACAGCACTTGACAGACTGATCTTTGACATTTGATAACTTTAAGGTGGTACGGTATTACAACTGAGCGCTCCCGTGCTTCGGAGGGCACGTTAAACCGTCGGTCCCGGGTGTTGACATCTGATAACAGTTGTTAAGCCAAGTGAGAGGCCTCAAAGTGATAGGCGGCCTAATACCTGAAACCAGAGGTGGCCACTAATCCTCTTAGAAGGATCCTCTGAGAGAGAAAGAACTGATTTAATGATTTGATTTGATTGACTTTGACGACTTTTTTGGCGCAGGGCACTAACCCCACCTTCTGCGCCAGAGGTCGCGGGTTCGATCCCCGTACAAGACAAATATTTGTGTGCATGAACATGTCTATTTGTCTTGGTCTGGATGTTTAATATGTATATTATGTATGTATTTACAAAAAAAGAAGTATATAAGTATGTTTATCCGTTATCTAGTATCCATAACACAAGTTCTTCATGATACTTAACGTGGGCTAGATTATTGGTGTGATTGTATGGAAATATTTATTTATTTATTTATTTCATGATAAATTTTAATAGAACTGGAACAACATAATAATACAGTGTGTTAAAAGACCAAACAAAAATTACATATTCCCCATTGTTACTATCATTTTCTTGTATGGGACCAAATCTAGGTAACTGATAGTTACAGAGTTATTGAGGATCAAAGGCCCTCTATAAATATCAGAACCAATCAAATGAACTGGATCCCAACGCCTACTCGTACTCTCTAGACACTCGTACTCTCTAGACACTCGCACACGTTGATGCACGCTTTTTTTTGCGTGTAAAAATATAACCCATGTTTTGAAAACGAAAAATAAAAGTCGTTTCCCAGCAATTCTTTTCAAGTATTCATATTTAGTTTAATGTATACTACGCACATGTCGCAGGGTGATTAGATAAATCGCTTTTCGAAAATCCTAGGGATATTGCGAAAACACGGATAATTAGACAATGGAGTTATTAGTTCTCAATCCTACAAAAATAAACATAGGGGTTTTTGCGAAAAAACGGGTTGCCTTAGTAAGATTGTAAAGAATAGCTGGCTTTTATGAAATAAGAACACTGATTGGCTGGTCGGACCATCCAAAACAACATCTTCTCTGATTGGTTAACGACTTTGACGTTTCAAATGTCAATCCATTCTCTCATGTGTAGTTAACTTTCTGTGAACCAATCAGAATAAGAGTTAGCAATCAAGCAAAAGTTAATCCAATCAGAGTTAAGAATATCCAATGTAACTAAAGCAACCAGTATTTTTGCAAAAACCTCATCTTTTTTCAATAGGATTGAGAAATGTCAACACCATTGTCTGATTATCCGTGTTTTCACAATATACCTAGGATTTTTGCGAAAATTCTATTTATCAAATCATGCTATGAAAAATTATTTCTTAATTATATCATATAATTATTATTTGTTAAATTAATTATTGAATTATTTGTTATATTATAATTTATAATATTTTGTTGAGAATTCATTAAATTTTTTTTTTGTATAAATTGAATATAGATTAATAATTTATAATGGCCAACACAACAATGTAATTGATATTATTATATTGATTAAATTAATAGTTACTCTATTGTTTTGGGTTAATCCTGTAATAATAGATGTAAGTGTGGAAATAAATAAATAAATATGTTGCGGCTTCGGTATGGGTCTTTTAACACCCTGTATAAGTATTTCTCAGGTGGGACTTGAACCTGAACTTTCGGATGTTTAGCCCATTGCTCTGTAGGCTAAAAAGCCTTAGCTGAATCGAGACTTTAATAACTTTAATAAATTTCATTTGGTTATGAAAATAGGGAAGTAATACTTACATTGCGTTCACCATAATGAACTCTTACTTTGTCGCTGGGAACATTTTTTAGTAAAATTGTAATAACAACTTGTGACTCAGTCTGGTACCAGTCATGTTTAATTTTTGGTTTTGCTGCCTAGAACAAAATACACAGATTAATTGGCACATTTTTTTTTTTGGACTGTCTGCGACATCCAACACATGCTGAGTGGACTACCTTTTAAGTGTCACTATTATTTTATGTGTCAATTATGTCATTATTGTATACGTGTGATTTCTTGTGACACTTAATAAATTTTTCTTTCTTCTTTCTTTCTTTTATGACGACGTGGAGACTCTTAACCTTCCCCATACCTGATGTTAAGTATTGATAAGGCTGAATATGAAAGCGAGCCTCTCCCGGAATCCTCAGAAACTGATGAGGAACTGGCTATCTTATCTCTAACTGCCGGAACACAACAATGCTGAAAACATTGTTGTTATGGCGTCAGACTTAGATAAGATGGTGGTAGCTAGTCAGGCGGACTTACAACAAGTCCTACCACCAACCATAATTATATTAATTTTTTTGTTTAGGAAACAAACAATACAATATGCCTTAATAAATAAAATATTAACTAGATATGTATACTAAAATCAACAGTTTCCACTTATTACTAAAACATATGAAAGTAATAATCAGATCTTCCAAAGTTAATTAGGTATTATCTGTATTTACAAAAAGAAGAGAAACATAAGGTACCTAAAATATTTCAGTTGTAACTGGGGGGCTATCGCATAAAAAATCTGGGTATGGATATGGGCTTCATTTGACAGTTAAATGACCATATATGGTCATTTTATGAGCTTCAACTGTCAAATGAAGCCCATGTCCATATCCATATTTTTTAAGCGATAGCCTCCCTCTTCTTTATAGTTGTAACTGTTCTAATATTTTATTTTATAAGGCCTTTATTTACTTGTGAGTACTACAATACATAATAATTACAACTAATTTGGGTTTTAATTCTTTGAGTCCCCCACGACGAGGAGGCCTTTGTGTTTGACCAAGACCCCAAGGGGCTGACTTGCCAAGGATGCTGCTGCGAACTCAAAGGATAAAAATCCCAAATTAGTTGTAATTATTATGTATTGTAGTACTCACAAGTAAATAAAGGCTTAATAAAAAATATATAAAATCTTTGAGTTTGCAGCAGCATCTTTTGCAAGTTTGCCCCTTCCGGACACAAAGGCCTCCTCCAGTCTGTCCCAATTCACCCTATCTCTAGCTAGTGTTGGCCAGGGTGGGTGTATCAGCTTTCGATACTTGTCCGACCATCTTTGTATTGGCCTTCCTCTTTTTCTATTTGTTTTTTTAAGGGGTTCAACAAGCTGCTTCTTTGTCCATTTGTTTCTTGGATATCTTTTATTTTTCTGTTCTACTGCTCTACTTATGATAAACAATACAAATACTACTTAGATGTAGTAGCCAGATGGTGGAAAGTATGAAAGTCTAGCTTCCTGGGAATATCGGGATAAAAAGTACCTAGCATAAGTGACTCCCCGTCCTTTTAATTACCTCTATGCAAAAAATTAAGTCGATTGCTTGCTTAGTTAGGGCGTGAAGGAAGGACAAACAAACAAACACACTTTCGCATTTATATTATAAGATATTTTAGGATTAAGTACCTATTCTTCTTACTTGTGTGAAGTTTTTTGATTTTACTAGATTAGAACAGTGTTAGCAATTACTGAGCAATCTATGACAAAAGGTTAAGTTATCAATCTCCCCAGATTCGTATTGTTTTATTTCAAGCAATAATATCAGATTACAGTCTTGCTCTATAAAAAGCGAATTCGAAAGTTTTCGATAGTTATGAAAAGACTATGATAGACATGTATTACTTATTTACCTCAGAAGGAGCGTTACCCGTCTTGTCGGTCATTTTTAAAAGTTCTCTGTTTTTTGAAAATGCCACAAAATACAGGTACAGCTGAATTATTTTCGTAACAAAAATCGAAAATTCGACAATCACTCACGACTTTTCTAGATCAACAAACTTTGACATTGATATTTTGTTTTTTTTTAACAGCAGCGGTGATAGGTGATTCGACAAAAGTGAAAATGATGTCAATAGTATGTTTCGGACTTTGTATAAAGTTTATATGTACCTACCTACAAAAAATATTATTATCACATCGATCGGCTTAAAGTAACGTCGGCCTTCCCCAAGGATCTCCACAACGATAGGTCCTCCGCTGTCCGCATCCAGCGGCTTCCTGCGACCTTCACCAGATTGTCGGTTCACCTTGTCGGGGGCACGGAGCGTCGTCCTGTGCGCGGTCGCCATTCCAGAACCTTTCCGCCCCAACGGCCATCGGTTTTCTCGCTATGAATCTCGTCCACTGCCACTTCAGCTGAGCAATCCTTCGATTGGAGCGATGTCAGTTACTTTAGTTTGCCTACGGATCTCCTCATTTCTGATTCGACCACGTAGGGAAACGCCGAGCATAGCCTTCTCCATTGCTCGCTGGGTGACCTTGAGCTTTCTTATCAGACCCATAGGTAGCGACCACGTTTCAATACTGTAAGTCATCACTGGTAACACACACTGGTCATAAACATTCGTTCGTCTGAGACACTTCGGTAATTTGGACGCGAAGATTTTACGGAGCTTCCCGAATGCCTCCCATCCAATTGGATTCGACGGGGAGATTTCTTTCTCTTTGTCTTGTAGTTGGACTTGTCTAAGTGGATTGTCCAAGGTAAACGTTGTGGTCAACAACTTCGAGTGTAGTAGTGTTCCCAACGTGAACTGAAGTGGGTACATACAACATGGGAACTTGACATGATTTTCGTCTTATCCATGTTCATCCTAAGACCCACTCTTTGGGAAGCACTACGGAGATCTTCGAGCATTATGTTCATCAGGTCCTCCAATCCAAGGTTTCAGCCAGCCATAAGGAATATAGCATTGGCAAACCGAAGGTGTGTCAGATACGGGGCATTAATGTTGATTCGGAGTCCTTTCTAGTCCAAGAGCTTTAAGATGTCCTCTAACGCAGCTGTGAAGAGTTTCGGAAAAAAGACGTTTCCCTGTCACACACCTCGCTGCAGTTGGATGGGATTTATACTCTGGTCTGTAATCGGACCTACACGGTGGCTGGCATGTTCGTAATTCGGGTCAGAGTGTCGTCTATAAGTACCTTAACACCTCAATAAACCTATAGTTCACTTGGCACCTTTGGAGAGACTGCAGCATCGCCCAGGTGTCTATCGAATCGAAGGCTTTCTCATAGTCCACAAACGCCAAGCAACGTGGCATATACTCCTCGGTCTTCTGTTTTTTAATTAACCTGATGCCGCAGCGTATGGATGTATCTACTAATGGTTCTAAAGCAGGGGTATCCAACATAATTTTGTGGAGGGCCAGGTCTTGTTTTTTTGTAACCGTAGCTGGCCAAAAAATATCCAATAGCTGAGGTTTAATTAAGTAAGCACTCTCCTACCTATTGATGTCGTCGCGGGCCGGATAAAGGACTTATGCGGGCCACATTGTGGCCCGGGGGCCGTATGTTGGCCGGGCCTGTTCTAAAGCCTTTTCGGAACCCGGCTTGTTCAGAAAAGTTTAAAAGTAACAAATGAATATTTTAGTTATGTTTATTTCATAAATCAATCATTATTATCATTTTAGTCAAATACTCTAGCTAGACACTCTATGCGAGTTTTAGGTTGTTAAGAATGAACACATTAGGAAGAAAGCCAACACACACACAATGTCAACAAATCTATACTCTCAATATTTTCCCTTGAGGATTCAAAACCCAAAAAAAAAAAAACTTTGAGTTTTGAATACTCAAAGGTATTTTCAATGATTTTAATTGAATTTAAATGTAAAACAAAATATTAAAATGAAATTGACATTACCAACACGTTTCGGACCGCTCAGCTGTTTTTGAAGTTTTTGTTTGACAATAGTTGTCAAAATCAGTTGATTGTATTTAATTTTTTTATTTAAAATTTAGGTAAAAATTAAATACACTACATACACGTTCTGTTTGTGCATCATTCAACTCTACATCTGCTCAACATTAATATTCAGGGCTGTATAATGCGCGTAAGTCTGTAAATAGATAGTTTATGTAGGTATATTATCTTCTGTTTCTTAGGGGATGTTTGGCTTCCTTATCTCTTCGGCTTTATCATTTAAAAGATATTACATTTAATTAAATTGACGTTTAGCTACCTTCGTCATTCAGCGATCTATTAAACATATGATTGTAAGATTTAGGTCAATTCTTATAAAGATTTCTAAGTTTGATACTTACTTACCTATATCTTCAAGATGCTTTTTTAAATATTCTTTTAAACTTTTTCAGCTATGGGCTCCAGCTCTTCTAATTAAAGTTTACAGCAGAGTGTTGATCAGAAAAGCCAGTAACAGTGCAAAGATGAGTCGAAGCAAGATAGCTGTTTGTCAAATGACCTCGGTGGCAGATAAGGCTCAGAATTTGAGTGTTGTCAGCAAGCTTGTGGATGAAGCTGCTAAGGATGGAGCCCAGGTAAATTATAATAATTAATTAACCCAATTTAACTAGCTAAAGAGTGTTATGAATTGTCTCAACTACTTGTTTATGATCTGTACTATAATAATATAAAGCTGGAGTGTTTATGTTTGAGAAAGAGAGACAGAGGATGTCTTATCCATGTGTAAGGTGAAATTTATCATCTAACGTCCGAAATTAATAACCTATCTATAGATATGGATAGGGCTATCTAAGATGGTTGCCTTCTGACTGCCTAGGATACTGGTTTTGTTGCCTAGCAACCATCGTTATTTTGGTCATATTAACAAAAATATCCTAGCCTATCTCAGTTAGCGTAATCCATATCTAAAGATAGGTTATTAATTTTGTATCTATATCTATCGCTTAGCATACTTTTAAGATGATGTGAGGAATAGTAAACATTTGGTAGATTTTTTTATCACAGACAATAATTTGATCTCTGGGTTTCTGGGTACTTCCATAATAATATTCAAAAGGCAACAATAAGTTGTTATTGTGTCTGTCACCTTTTTTCACCTAAACTACTGAACCAAAAATGGTGAGAGTAAATTAGATATTGAAGAAGACAGGCTTTTGTCAAGAAAACATTAATTGATCTCTAAAAAGCAAGAAATTAGCCATTACTGCGCAACATACTAGTACTTTTATTGGTTTAATAACCAATACCTTTGGTCGAAGTTCTTTCCAATATTTGATCAAACTTTGATGTATGCCCATTATACTATTCCAATAACTTTTTTTTTATGAATGACGGGGAGACTTTTAGCCTTTATCATACCTGATCTTAAGTATTGATAAGGCTGAAGATGGAAGCGAGCCACTCCCGGAATCCTCAATCACTGTGGTATTGGCTATCTTATCTCTAACTGCCGGACCACAACAATGCTGAAAACATTATTGTTATGGCATCAGACTTAGATAAGATGGTGGTAGCTAGCCAGTCAGACTTACAACGAGTCCTTCTACCGACTAAACCCTATACAATATGTACAGTCAGCAACAAAAGTCCATGAACACATCCAAATTTTCAAAACCTCTGCACACTATAAAGGTTCATATGTAACTGAACAGGCTGTTGTACAAATGTCCGTAGACATTTGGGAATACCAAAGGTACATTATTTTTACAAAAGTAGCTGAACATGTTTAGTTACATAATTAGCCTGTTACATATCAAAATTTGCTGAACAAGTCTGACTACATAAATTCACTGATATGTATACTACTCAAAACTTGCTGAACATATTTTTTACAATTATCTCCTCTAAGTAGCGATTGCAGCCACTTATATAAACACTTATATTGACATAATTAAAAACAAAAGATAGAAAGAATGTTTGTGAAATATGCTATTTAAAAAAGAAGAATAGCTACTTGTCAAAAAAAGGATTAATAGAAAACAAACAATTCAACGGAAAAATCTCTTGTAATAAACTAGAAAGCTAGGAAGATTAGAATATGCTCGTGAACGGGTGCTGCCAGTGGGATGGGTCTGCTCTTGTCTGATTGTGTTAAAATGTGTTGAGATATTTATATTTTTGTTTCAATTTTATAAATTCTATGTTATTTATGATGTTTTGAATTGAGAACGTGGCACTGCTTGATCAGAATAAATAAAAATAAGTATTGTTCTCCAATTATTGTAATCAAGTATATGAAAGCCATTATTATTATTATTTTTAATTTACTTTAAATACGCTTTATGATTATGACCCAGCTGATGCGTCTTCCAGTAACATTGTAAGTTGCGTCTTATATTAATGCACTTTTATATTTCTTTTTTTTTGTTTTTGCCATTGTATTTTTTATATTTATACACTTTAACATAAGTACCTGAAGTACGTCATGCTCACTCAAACGTTTCTTCGGCGGTGTCGTGTGAGGCGGGTCGTTACGTTCCCTAAAATATGGTTGAGCGAAGCGATGGCTGGTTCATGCGTCATGCTCGTGAACGGGTGCCGCCAGCGGAAATGGGTCTGCTTCAGTCTGCTTGTCTTAACGTTGTGCTTAGAGATTAAATATTTTCATCTAAAATAAATTACTATCGACCTGTATGATGTACGTCACAACTTGCAGTACAGTAACCTTGTAATGCGAGAAATGTTAAATGTAAGTCCTTCCTTACGAGTTGAAAATTGTTTACGGTTAGGATAACCATAAAATGTAATATTATAATTAGTATTTTCTTTTGTGATGGAAATTGACCTTACTGATATGTTAAGCTCACTTTTCAATTTGACGACTCTGTATGAAATAAAACAGGGAGAAAAAAATAGCCCTTGACGAGTTTCTTGCCGGTTCTTCTCGTTACAAGGTCTCCCGCCGTAGGGTTTGTGAACCGATGGCGTAGCTTCTTTGACGTTCATAAGTGCTTGTAACAGCCTAGACTGAATAAATGATATTGAATTTTTTTTTTTTTTTTTTTGAATTTTTTATGAAAACTCTTATAAGAGAAAATAGGAAATTTTGATAAGCCCGACTGAGTAAGTAATTTTAACTAAGGCAATAAGGTACATCATTTAAATATCATGTTTCATACAGTCATCTTCAAAAGTCGCTGAACATTTTAATACAGTCAAGGTCATAAATATGTGTACAATCATCATAAATAGTCGACAGGTAGAACGATATTTTCGATCGTACAGTCCGATCGATACGCATTTCTGAGAACGCGATATCTAGGAAATAATAAAAAAAATGAAATTATGTTATAGACGTAAGTAGATATTAATAATTGAATTCAGTCATGTTATTATCAAATATTTCAGTGGGTATAAATTGGAGCTATAGGAACGATCTACAAGTAACACCGCGAAAAAGTCAAACTATTTGAAAATTTAAATTGAAAATTTATAAAACTTACTTCTACAATTCTGAATAAAGTCACCACCACCCCTTGGAGTGTAACTTTTATCCATTAAAGAAAATAATTTGTAAAATCTATTCATAAATGTCGTAAAACACAATTGAACTGAGAACCTCCTCTTTTTGAAGTCGGTTAAAATCTAAAATAGTAAAAAAGTGTAAGAAGCGAGAGGCTGGCATAAACAAATGACATGTCAATGATGTCACGACCAAAATTAAAGAGACAAATGTATTATATGACAGTGCTGTACTTTTTTCGATGATTGTCATCAGTCTAAATTCGAAAATTGGTCCGGTTATGATCTAACAAATCACTTTTAGGCGATACTACGTCCAGCAACTTTTGGAAGTTTACTATACAGCCACTTTTGGAAATATCCTGTCCAGCAACTTTTGTAAGTTTACTGTCCAGCCACTTTTGGAAGTCTACTGTCCAGCCACTTTTGAAAATATAATGTCCGGCCACTTTTGGAAATATACTGTATAGCTACTTTTGGAAATTTAAAATGTAAATGGAATTTAGTTTGTAACTATGTTCAGTAACTTATGTATCTAGTAGTGTCTAGTGTCTTTTGTAACGTTATTTTGTTCGGCAAGTTTCGTTGCTGACTGTACCACCGCTGGGAATCGAACCCGGGACCCCTGGGTCTGATACCGGTGGATGTACCACTAGACCACAGAGACGGCAAACTGTCCAAAATGTTGCGTAGTTAAATGTCAAATAAACTTAGATCAAATAATATATACTAAGCTAACATAATTCTTAAGAACCTTTGGTTAGTATTATTACTTATCTTAAACATATTTAATCAATGTTGTGTATACCTATTATTGGCATGCATGTAATAATTGTACCCCTAGCTATAATTTATTATAACAATGTTTGTACATGCTGTTGGTGTACCTAGATAAATAAATAAATAATATCAATGTTACTAGCACATTGGATGAAGTCATCCAATTTCTTTAAACAAATGCACATGCGCAAGTTATTGGATAAGTGGAAACCCACCCTCAAGTGTTATATTTACTTGTAGACTTGTACTGGGGGCTAATTGTCTAATTTTAAAATCTATCGCAATCCCTTTCAATTCGTCATTTGAAAGATACTCACATACTTCAGGCCGTCACTATTTGACATTTGACAGGGATTGTGATCGGGACGCTTTTTGAAGGGTATTGAATGAACGAAATTGATCTGTCTCAGCAAAGTGACAGACATACATATTTTGTATTTTTTTTATTTTTGCATTTTTCAATGCTATTTTATACTCATGATAAATTTTAAATAGAAAATTATATTAGAAAAAATTAACTCGGCCACAAGTGAATTCTCAGATGGGAATTTTTTCCAATATTTTTCTATTTAAAATTTATCATGAGACGGACATATCTTTCAAATGTATGGAGAATTAATGAAGACAGGCAATGAGCTTCAAATGAAATGTCATTTAAAACATCATTCATTACGAAATGGATTGCGACTATAAGTTACACAATTCCATAAATCACTATCACAATCACAATACCTTTGAAAGGGATTGTGACAATAAGGGGGCAGTTTAGGTATGCAATACCGTTTTATATTTCCAGACAATTAATCATTTAATATTGTAGATGGTATTCTTCCCAGAAGCATGTGATTACATCTGTGATAATAAGAATGACGTAGTGAAGTTTTCTGAACCCATATTGGGAGGTGAGCTTGTGAGCAAATATAGACAATTGGCTGCGAAACACAAAGTTTGGTTGTCTATGGGTGGTGTCCATGAAAAGGTAAGTATTCATTTATATACATACTCACACGCCATAGAGTTTTTTCCTTTTTTTATGTATGACGGGGAGATTCTTACCCCCATATTCTAAGTCGTTCCTCCAAAACTTTTTACACTCCACTCAACCTCGTCGTGGGTAAAAATAGTAGTGTGCTCTAGGCCTAACACGGAGTGGCTACGTACTCTTTGGCTCCTCCAGATCCTTACGGAGTTATGACTTAGAATACCGATTTCGAGGAGTATTACGAAGAGGTTTTCAATGAGGTTTCGTTAAGTCGAGGACGAGTAAGTTTTGGAGGAACGACTTAGAATATGGGTGTTAGCCTTCATCATACTTGATGTTATGTTAAGTATTGATGAGGCTGAAGTATTAATCGAAGGTGCAGCTTGAGAGCATAGACGCAATATAATAACAGGACTAAGTACTGCCAAAATTTTAACTTACAAAAACACACCTTATTTTATTGTTTTAAGATTCAATTTTGTCAAAAAACATTGACAGAGGCAAAACGAGCCGAGTGAGATATTTACAACAGATGCCGTTTGTCCCTTTCTCAAGCTTGCCATGTGGTAGAAAGGAGTTAGTTTGTAGAAAATGGTAGAAATTATTTCAGACAATTATAGATTTATTTTATAATCTTAACTTGTTAGTAAGAACAAAGTCCTTATTAATATAGATAGTTCTTTGTAACTTACCTCTTAATATTTTTTTACTACTTACTATGTATACACTTCGTTGATGTGTCATGCGTGTCATGGTGTGGTATGTTATATGTATAACAATTAGGGTAACCATGCGATGCGGGATTAGTTGATCGTGTATTCATGTGCAAAAAAAGCACAAATTATTTTTGGTAAGTCTTTTTTTTATGAATGACGGGGAGACTCTTAGCCTTCATCATACATGATGTTAAGTATTGATAAGGCTGAAGATGAAGCGAGCCTCTCCCGGAATCCTCAACCACTGAGGAACTGGCTATCTTATCTCGAACTGCCGGAACACAATAATGCTGAAAATATTGTTGTTATGGCGTCAGGCTTAGATAAGATGGTGGTAGGCCAGGCGGGCTTACAAGTCCTACCACCAACCAAACCGAATACAATATGTACCCCCGCTGGGAATCGATCCCGGGACCCCTGGGTCTGATACCGGTGGTTGTACCACTAGACCACAGAGGCGGTTAGTCTGCTGGAATTACTTTTCTCGTTTAGGTATGTACTGTGATTTCTACACTAAAACTAAAATATTTAAATTATTGTTTCTTACAGGGATGTGATTATGACAAGTGAAGTAAGTAAATAAAAATACTCGCAGCTAAAGTATATTCTTCAATCTCTGATACAAAATTACATATTTTGTATTTTTTTTTGTTGTTAATAATTGTTGATACAAATAGCATCGGTCTATGTGTAACTCCGAAGGGTGATTGTGACTTTCTGAAGTACGGTAGCTTTTTTTTAGTAGAATTATCCTACTGGCCATATTGCCATCTCTTCAACTTACTTAATTCTAAATTAAAACTCATTAAACTAAATATAAATTCATTAGGTCCCGTGTATTAAAATATTTTCCCACATTACAAATAAAATGTGGTCACTTTCATAGAAAGGGACACAGCGCCTCTGTACGACATATCTCGCTTGGCTCGCTTTTCAGCTGCGAGTACTCAGTCCTGTTAATATATAACATCCATGCTTGAGAGTGAAATGTGTCATTTAAAGTCGGACTTTTAATTCAGTAGAGTGATTTGACAGGTTGACAATGTCACCTGCCTTAAAATGTAGCTATAATGATATTATTAAATTTGTATTTGTGAATGAAATCAATACTTACTGAACTGGATCTGCGCAAATCATTACGAAAAACAGTTTACATGGATTATTTTTACAAAGTGATATTGTCACTTGTCAAATTACTCTACCCAATTAAAAATCGTACTAACGACGACACATTTTGCTTTTAGTGGGGTCTAAGATGTTCTTCGAAAACAAAATTGCAGTAGTTAATACTAATAATTTAGAATACATAAAAATAACAGTTTAGGTTTGGACCACATCTGCCAGCACGCTATCGCCTTTTTCCGTTGCCCTATCGTTTTCTGTTGCTCAGAACCGCCATTTGCTGAAGCGAAAAAGACTAACGGAACGCTATCGCACCCCCTATGCTGCAGCATGCTATAGCATCATAACATATTAACAACAAAAAAATACAAAATATGTAATTTTGTATCAAAGTTGAAGAATATACTTTAGTTGCGAATAGATAATTTTTATTTACTTATTTTACTCGGCATAATCACATCCCTGTAAGAAACATTAATTTGATTATTTTAGATTTAGTGTAGAAATCGCAGTACATACCTACAAGTGAAAACTAGTTCCACCAGACTCACCAAAAACCATTCGTGCTTTTTTGGCACATGAATACACTACGATCAACTAATCCCGCATCGCATGGTGACCCTATTTGTTATACATTTAACATACCACACCATGACACGCATGACACAAACAAAGTGTTGACACCAAGTACCACAGTAAAAAAATACTCCTAAGTGTTTGAAGTAAAAACAGAATTACAATATTAAGAGGTAAGGTACAAAGAACTATCTATATAAATAAGGACTTTGTTCTTACTAATAAGTTAACCTCAGAGATTATTTAATAATTCACTAATTTTCTGAAATAATTTCTACCATTTTCTTCAAACCATCACGCTATCGCACCCCCGATGCTGCAGCATGCTATAGCATTCCATCAGTCTTTCTCGCTCCAGCAAATGGCGGTTCTGGGCAACATAAAACAGCGACGGAGAAACGCTATAGCGTGCTGATAGATGTGGATCAACCCTTATTCTTACAACTTTCTAGGATGAATCCAAACCCGATAAAATGTTTAATACACACTTGATTATTGACGACAAAGGAGTAATAGTACAAGCATATAGAAAATTGCATTTATTTGATGTGGAGATACCGGAGAAAAATGTGAGATTGAAGGAGAGCGATTTCTCTCATGCAGGGGCGCATGTTGTCACCCCTGTTGAGTCACCAGTTGGTAGAATAGGTATGTACCTAGTTTTCAATCTGTCACATAAATAATAAATAAATATTTTTCGCACTCACACCCATTAACCTAGCACCAAAGTAAGCACTGTATTTTTTTTTTTTTGCGATATATTTTAAATTATACAATTAGCCCCCTGGGGGGCAATTCTCGCGCCTTGAATTCGACATTTTCGGAGCCATAAATATATATTTAAAACTCACAGAAAACAATCTTCAACATTATAGGATTGTCAAAGATCATTGAAACTAAAGTATTATGTCCGTAGTAAAGATTTTACTTACATTTTTAATAAAGAAATTATGGTTTGAAAAATGTCGAATTCGACATATCTCAGCGCGAGAATTGCCCCCCTGGGCCTCTGCGTAGAATGCTGGTATTCGTTCCCCTGCGTCAAACAGACCGTGGAATATGTAATGTTTGTTTGTCAACAGGCTTGGCAACATGTTACGACATGCGTTTTCCAGAGCTCAGCACATCTCTGAGCATTATGGGTGCGGAGATACTAACCTACCCGTCGGCCTTCACCCATACCACTGGAGAGGCCCATTGGCATGTTTTACTCAGGTACTTACTATTTTATGATTTACTTATGATTTAAAATGAAATAAAAAAGTATATTGTTGTATGAAACGTATTTTTTTATTATTTTAAAATATTTTTTTAAATAACAAATTATTTTTTGGTCGTCGTCTCAGTCACATAACACCCACTGCTGGGTATAGGCCTCCTCCAAAAAGCGGGGGTTTGCCATAATCGGCACGCTTGGCAGGCGGGTTGGCGATCGCAGTATGGCCAAGTTTGTAGCAGACGCTGCTGCCCGTCTCCTGAAGGCCGAGTCCCTTAGTCGCCTTCCCTTAGACACCCACGGGATGAGAGGGGGTAGTGCTATTCTAAGCTGACACTACACAGCTCAGCAAAACAGCATTTTTTGGTCAAAATGGGTTTATCGACAATAATCGTTATAAGATTATTGTCGATAATTCCATACCACACCTTATGTAACTAGTTTAACTTTAAAATTTATATTTTATGTTTCTCATAAAACTGAATGAATAATTATTTTAAAAAAGTTCTTCTACGCAAGACAACTAGGGCTAATAAGCACGAACCTAAAATAATAAAATTTATTTCAAAGGTGGTATGATAATAGTCTTGCCACAGTCTAAACAGTTTTTGCACTGCCCTACAAACAGCCGAAATGACGCACTCACAAAATACATGTCGCAAAACGCGCGCTTGGAACTGTTTTCCAGTGAAAATCTGTGAGATCGAGGGGCCGGTCATGTAGCGATAGCGAGCGGCGCGTGTGTGTGAGAGCATCATATTGGCCGAAAGCAACGAGACGACTGTTAATGTTTAGACTGTGGTCTTGCTGTGATCACAGCTCCCCTAGCATGAACACCACTATATCATGCGATATGATATAGCGCATCATGCTGTCTTACTTACTTCGCTAAGATGTGAGCAGGACAGTGACACGTTATCTAGTTATCGAGTCGATAAAACCCGCTTATGCTAGGTCTACAGCCCCTGCAAAATTATCGGAATGAAACTACTTAAAATAATCTGTTGCTTGGATATAGTTAACGTGATCAACTGTAAGCAAATAGTGAACACAACATCTATCGACTATTCTAGCTATTTTGAATATACTAACCATTAAAAAAAATACAATTTAGGTGACAAATGATCTGCTTAACGCCCATATCATAATAATGACTGCCAAACCCTTCAAATATTTTAGAGAAATCGATATATATCGTCATTTGTTTACCTAGATGATATTTTTATTATCACACCAGCTACTTAAGTTTAGGAATAAATGCATTGTATTTCTATTTTGTTAATCAGGAGTAGAGCCATAGAGAATCAATGCTACGTTGTAGCTGCAGCCCAAGTTGGCCATCACAACGCTAAACGAAGATCATACGGCCATGCTTTATGCGTCAGTCCTTGGGGGGAAGTACTAGCAGACTGCGGGGAAACATCTTCTAGCTACAAGATTGCTGAACTTTCGAGTGAGGACTTGGCGAAAGTTAGGAGAAATATGCCTGTTTTTCAGCATAGGAGGTAAATGTTTTCATTATAAAATTTTAATTTTGCTTTTTACAATGCTATTTTTGTGTGATAAATATTAAACAAGAAAATATACTAGAAAAAAGCAACTAGTCTCATGTCGCCCTGACGGGATGAGACTAGTTGCTTTTTTCTAGTAAATTTTCTTGTTTAATATTTAAGTGTTTTCATATTCAGGTTGTTATTTTCCTGGGATTCAAATAATAGCTGACGCCATCTATCGTAAAAGAATGTTTAGATTATTAACACTGAACATAAAACAAGCTACGAGCCCTCTCTTCTGGCTTTTTGCGTGCCCCATAGAGACCATAACACTGGTCTCGTATTATTTTGTTACATCCACATCCACACGTACAGTCAACAGCACGCACGGCTTGACACTTTGACCTTGAGAGCGCCCTTACGTCGTTCGTAATAGCGGCGGTTTTCGTAGTGCAAATGTAAAGCCGTACGTGCTGTTGTCTGTACATGACAAGGTTGTAGTCAGTCATTCAAACCTGTGGAGGTTCATCTGGGCGTGTTCAACCACAGGGCAGATAAGTGCCCGATACACCCAGGATCACATTGGTAACCAGGAGTTTACATGTTTCGCGATTTTAGAAGCAGTTTTATTTGCATCGAAACATCTACATGCAATCATACCAATTATCTGGCCCAAGATAAGTTTCATAAGAACTTCTGTTATGGATACTAGATAACGGATAACATACTCATATTCTTTTATACCAACCGCGGGCAAGAAAAGTGCCCACGGTACACTTAGGTAAACCACCCAGGTGTACCACGACCCATGACTGGTTGTAGTGTTTATATATTACTGCTCGTGACTGTACGTTCCGGTTTTGCAAACTAGTTCTTTAAGTTTTTCATATTTTAATCAATTCGAGTAATTAGTCAGTTTTCTATAGCCTTTGTCCGTATGGTGTTCCTAAGCGGGCCATATATTTGCTGCTCAAATGTGTGGCCCGCAACTTTATGCATCTTGCTCTAGTGTATAAAGTAAGTGTGAAATAGAAATAGTTGCTGGTTAGAAATTGTAGGCGTTCAGGTGTACTATTACATTATCCTAACTAAAATTATAAATGTGAAAGTGTGTTTGTTTGTCCTTCCTTCACGCCCTAGCTAAGCAACCAATAGAGTTGATTTTTGTCATAGAGTTTATTGAAAGGACGGAGAGTAACTAAAGCTACTTTTTATTCCGATATCGCCACGAGAACGTGACCACGCGGGTGAAACCGAGGGCGGAAGCTCCTCCTCGCATCGTGTTCCTCATTATTGAGGGTCATGATTCCCCCAATGGGAAGTTAATTTTCCTTTGATGATGCTCCTCCATCGATTTCTGTCCTTGGCGTCATGTAGTACATCATGTAGCTTGGTGTTCAGCGTTGAGCGGATTTGGTCAGACCACCTAGTTGGGCTTCGACCTCTCGGCCGTTTGCCATCGACCTTGCCAGTGACCATCAGTTGTTCGAGGTTGTGTCCATCTTTTCGGGCGATGTGACCGAAGAATTCCAGAATCTTTTGGAGACAGGAAGTGGATAGCCTGGTTTTAATGTTGAGCTCTCGAAGGATAGACTCGTTGGTTCCGAATGCAGTCCACGGTATTTGTAGCATCCTCCTCCAGCACCACATCTCAAAAGCGTCAATGCGATCTCGATCGGCCTTCATTAACGTCCACGTTTCCGAGCCGTAGTTGAAGATTGAAAACACCAGAGAGAAATCCAATTTTATCTTTGTCTTGCGAGATATGTTCCGGTCTCTCCATATTCTCTGCAGTTGGGACATAGCGCTCTTAGCCATACCGATACGCCTCCTGACTTCTTTTTCACAAGAGCCCGAGTTGCTGACTGTTGCGGATTGGCGGAAGCTAGTAGATAAATAAACGCATAATTGAATATTTTCCTTTCTAGGCGCGACGTATATTCTCTATACACCCTAAGCTTACGTAAAGCCCTCCTACCAATCCACACACACCGTCCGGACACCCCGGACGCCCCGCCCCGGACGCACGACGGACCTTCTCACGTATTCGGACAGGTTCGGATACCCGACACTTGTGTGTTCTACCAGTCGAAGCTGAGCTATGCGTTCGTGAATTTGAGGTTAGTATTTTACTCTTTTTATATATTTATTTATATATTAATATCTCTGTAGTGCCTATCTTATCTGCCTGTCTTTACAGCCCATTTCACAATGTCAAAGTTAGTTCTGAGTAGCTTAGTCGAACTGGCAGTGTCAAGGATTGGAGTCTCCTGATTGGATTATAATTTTTAATTTGGGTCAAATGTTGCCTGGGTTTTTTCCGGATGCATAGGTACAACATTAATACAATTTATTGTATGTTTTTTATTTATAATGAAACACACACACGCAAGGATTTTTACAAAGCCAAGGCGGAGTTGTAGTCCTTACAAATATAAAAGGCTGAGTAAACACGCTAATAAAAATAAGTAAATTTAATCTACTAATATTATGTTGAACTAGGTCTTTATCTTGTAGAGCTCTGCATGCAAAGTTAGAGGTTTTATTAATAATTTAATAAAATAACCATTAAATAATACTCACTCTTTTTTTATTATTTCACCAATCACCAATATGTAACACTTTACACCACACAGTTATAACGTAATTGTAACACAGAAACTAACGTTCACTTCGATGGCTCAGAAGCAAATGACTCGGAAAGTCAAAGCGACGCTCAACTGACCGCCGCCTCGCCCCGCCATTTAAACATAAAAAAATAACATAGAAACATTTATTAACAGAAAGATATTACAGCGTGGTGAATTACAAATAAGTCCCCAAACTAGGTAATCCTGTATCTCAGGGACTTGAGTATGAGATTTGCAAGTAAACTACATAGTTCAGTGCCGTTGCAAGATTTACAAACATTTAGATGTTTTCTTTAATTGTACAGAAGATAATGAAAAAGAAAGAAAATGGAAAAAAGAAAATGAAAATCACTTAATTTTGAACAAATAAAGGCAATGTGTTTTGTGTTTCAACGTCTAATCAATTAAGTGTGTGACTGTCATTGATGTGAAAGTATTAGAATTTAATTGCATCTCATAATACGTAGGTATGTTGTGTGTGTGTGTGTGTGTGTGTGTGTGAGAGTGTGTGTGTGACCGCGTGAGTGTGACCGCGTGAGTGTGTGTTTTTTATTGTTTTTTTTTTAAGTAGTGATTTCTAACAGTGATTCTGTTTCAGCGTAACTGAGTTTTTGGAGCCAAGAGGTTAGCCTTTGTTTGGCCTTAGTTGAGCTAAGTTTTTTAATATCGCATTTAGTGACAACTTTATTATATAAGAAGGGAAACAAAAATGCACTGTGTCTTTTAGCGAAAGAGGTGAATGGTCTAGGAGTGTTGATTTTGAAAGTACGTTTCTGAAGTAGTTTTTGGTAATTGTCAGAACGGGTTACGGACTTGTGAGTAGATGTTATAGCCTTGAGAATAAAAAGCTTGCGAACCCTAAGGACTTCACTTTCTTCGTACACAAGGGTTATTGGATAGCGGCGTGGCCGACGAAGCATAACCTTTATCACAGCTCTTTGAGCTCGCTCGATCCTCAACATCCAGGTTTTGTCTGTTCCTCCCCAAACCGAGATACAGTAGGTTAGGATAGATTGACACAACCCAAAGTAGACCATTCGGAGCACTGTGTAGCTGGCGGAGTCGCGGAGTAGCAACATGATGTTGATTATTTTGCGAACGCGGTTTGAGAGAGCTATGATTTTTACCCTCTCTTAAAAGCAAGCTGACTGGTCGGTTGAGCGTGCGCCGGAAGCAGTCATTTTAAGAACTCTTAAAGATTAGGATCATCAATAAAACTTCTATAAATTACTTTCTTTGCAACAATTAATTAGTAAGAATTAATACGAGTTAATAACACAGTAATTAACTATAATTGACTAACTTATTTATAAATCAAAATGTTAACAATTATAAATGCGAAACTGTGTTTGTTTGTGCTTCCTTTACGCCCTAATTGGATTGGCCACTTGATGTTTCCATAGAGTTAGTTGAAAGGACGAAGAGTAACATAGACTTTTTATTTATTTATTTATTTAATACTTCATGCACAAATTGGATGTACATAGGCGGACTTATTGCTATAGGCATTTTCTACAAGTCAACCTTAGGGTGATGTGGAGACTAGTAAGAGGTAGGGTGCACGCACGACCAGTGTAAAAACTAACTGAAAATAATAATATATGTATTTATATATAAAACAAAACATACTCTATACATAAATACTAACAAAAACTAAAATTGTATTTATACATACTTATATATTTCTATATTGATATATACATACATATAAATATAATGTAAAATAGGTAGAAACAAACAAAGTTATTGACGATTATCAAGATTGATTTGCTTGCTCTGTGAGATATTTGCGCAACTTAGTTTTGAACGCGTACCGACTGGTGGTTTTTATCCTGATATCGCCACTGGAACAGGAACCACAGGGGTGAAACCGCGTGCGGAAACTAGTAAATAATAATTTTGTATTATCTTTTGCCAGATGCGTCACTCCCGGTCACGTGTTGGTGGCACCGGTCAGGATGGCTGAAAGAAACAAGGATTTGTCAGACCAGGAGGCTGACGACTTTTACAGAACTATTAGATTGGTTCAGAAGGTAAGGCGAAATAAATGTGGCAATCCCATTTTTCGTGGCATAAAAAATAAGCTGAACTAGTCCAGCCATTTTTGAGTTTTGCGATTGGCAACACATTTAGAAGTTAATTTTTAGGGTTCTGTACCAAAATGGTAATAAGGAACCCTTGGTGCGACTCAGTCTGTCTGTTACAGCTGGATATATCAAGAACTACTAATGCTATCAACTTGAAATCTGGAATAGTTTTAGATGACGTTTGCCCAACTACTTTGCAAATAAGAGAGAAAAAAAAAATTGCAACGGGGGACTAAAACGTGTCTTAAACTAGAGCATATCATATAAATATCAGAGGGTATCATATGAAAGAACGGTGCTTGCATATTCTTAAACATTTATTTTTTATTTTTTTCGACATAAATAAAAATACCGTTTCGTTATTCGAAGTTTACATAGAGAGAAATTGAAACTATTCTATGGGATAGAAGTTTATGATAAAACGATGTCTCAAAATATCATGCTTTTTCAGAAATCTTAAAATAGTTATTTTATACTTATTTGCTTTTGGTTTGGTATGTCGATGTATGGGGACAATATATGATGGTACGGAACTCTCGGTGCGCGAGCCCGATTCGATCTTGACCGGTTTTTTTTTCTTTTCATAGATATCATACTTACTATCCTTACTTTGTTAAAACGCCATTTTTTTAATAATTGCATACAACACACCAAAATTTATCTAGCCCACGTTAAGTTTCATGAAGAACTTGTGTTATGGATACTAGATAACGGATAAACATACTTATATACTTTTCTTAACACATACATAATATACATAGTAAACACCCGGTCCAAGACAAATAGACATGTTCATGCACACAAATATTTGTCGTGTCCGGTGATCGAATCCGGGACCTCTGGCGCAGAAGGCGGGCTTAGTACCCCTAAGTGCGCCAAACAAGAGGCTAATTGTCTAATTTTAAAATCTATCTCAATCCCTTTCAATTCGTCATTTGAAAGATATTTTAATTATTGTGGAGAAAATAAAGTAATATTATCATATCATATCATTATCATATTTACATACTTCAGACTGTCACTACTTGACATTTGACAGGGATTGTGATCGGGACGCGTTTCGAAAGGTATTGAATGAACAAAATTGAACTGTCTAAGCAAAGTGATAGACGAAAATATCTTTCAAATGTATGGAGAAATGTCAAATGAAGTGTCATTTAAACATCATTCGTTTTGTGAGTTACACAATTCCATAATTCACTATCACAATCAGAATATCTATGAAAGGGATTGTGATAGATTTTGAAATTAGACAATTAGGGGGCAGGAGCTCTATTTTTGATTCACTCGTCTCGAGGATTCTACTGATTATCGTGCGACGTTTGAGTTTCCGTATTCCGTAAAAGCGACCTTGCATGTAAATACTTAACTTCGCTTTTCGCCTGTCGTACCGCCTCCCAACGCGAGCGCGCAAGGGGCAAAGCGAAAAGCGTGCTATGTCTACGCATGCAAGGTCGCTAATCGCCTGATCGCCTCCTCGTTCGCCTCGCCACTCGCGCGACGAGTGATTCAAAAATAGAGGTCCAGGTCGTCGATCACTGGAAAGATAGCTGGCTCTGGCGCATTCTATGCTTTCCCTTCGATCCCACGTTGTATGTTATTTTTTTTATTGTATTTTCAGTTAATGGAGAAAGTACACAACACACATTCTTGTACAGTAACGATACAGGATGGCCCGGACGCCGGACAGACTGTTAAGGTATATTATAGTTATATGGGGTGTATCGAAAATGCGTAAAAAAAATAAGGTGCTGGATCTACGGCTCAAATACATACTCATGGTGTTTGAATTTTTGCTTCTAATGCTATTTAAGTACTTATGATAAAAATAAAAAAAAATTTAAAAATATTGGAAAAAAATGTGTTAAACATGCCAGCTTACCTTAGCCGAGCTGTACTTTTCTGCGCTGTATCCCTGCATTGTTTTATCAATGAGAGAAATATTCTCGCATTCCAAAGAAACATTTTTTACAAAGAAAGTAGTTGTATTTATGATAAATTTTAAATAGAAAAATATTGGAAAAAATCAACTCGGTCTCACTTGTGGCCGAGTTGATTTTTTCCAATATTTTTCTATTTAAAATTTATCATAAGTATAAAAATTGCATTGAAAAAGACAAATAGACATGTTCATGCACACAAATATTTGCTTTGTCCGGGGATCGAACCCGGGACCTCTGGCGCAGAAGGCGGGTATAGTACCCCTGCGCCAAACAGCGGCCCGACCGCCTAACGGTATTGCTTATGCTATCGCTATAGCTATCAAACTTCAAACTCTCATAAAACCCTTCAACAAAAGGGTTTTTGACTAATTCCTGCATATTTCTATTGACCTATTGGATTCACTATTGCATTTTTTGTATGAAAGTGATAGCGTCAGCGAGAGCCCTTGTAGGGGGTTTGAAAAACCGATAGCCAGTGGGCGGATTATTTAACTCTGTTTCTATTAGTTCTCCATTGAAATTATGTAATTGTATCCTTCAAGTCAGTTTTGCGATTATGTATTATACTATATTATATGTACGATTTGACAAGTTGAAAATTCAATTACAATCCATTGCAATTCTGACTTATCGATAGAATTGTTCTTATCGAGCACCGATCATGTGCTTGTTGCAATCAAAGTGACGGCTTGGATTTGCAGTAATTTTCATAGCAATAATGGAAACTATTCAGACCACAGACATAGATCTAAAATTCAGACCTTGTTTCTTATAATCGAAAACATGTTTTTATAATTTTAAATCTTTGTTTTTTTCTTGTATTATGATACTTACAAAGTTTTTACTTAAAATAAGCAGTATAAAAGAAACTGCATCTGTTTTAAGCCCATGCTAATAAAATGATACTCATAGAAAAATGTTTTAGCCATTCGGCCATTTAGCCTTCTATACTATAATTTAATTTTAATAAAAATCAGAGGAGCTCGGTGGCGTAGTGGTTCACGCCTTCGGCCAGCAATTTAAGCGGTTAAGCAACTTCCATATTAGTTGATCACGGGATGGGTGACCAAAGTTTTACTATCGAGCTCTACCGTGCTTCGGAAGGCACGTTTTAAAATTTTATTGTATTGCAGCCACGTAAAACCCACCTGTTGTTTTTGTCATGTTTTTGGCCCGCGTGTTGAGTCATGCTCATGGCCCACTCTCCTAATCAGGCGGATAAGGGAGGCCAGTACCATAGCATTACAATGGCTGTTGACGATTACGACGAATAAAAATCATAGTAGCAAAAGGTGTGCTTTGAATTTCGGATAAGATATTTTAACAATCATACAAATAATACCTACGCTTTCAATCCCAACATGACTTACTATTTTATTTTAATTGAATACCTTGACTTAGGTAGCATTGTTGAAAATTCATTATTATATTTAAAGAAAGATAACACGACAATACTTGTTTACAATGATCGAATTTTAACTAATTTATTCTGTTTTTTTTTGTTTTTATACTGTGTAATCATAAAGACTAAAATGTAGATGACATGACTAGTATCCATAAAAAAACTGTGGAATAACGCTGATAAATTATGAATGTACTGTTGCGGTGCATAACGATGCATTGACTTTTTGAATAAGTCGTATTATCCGTATTTCGTAGCAACTTCATGATGGAGTATTGTTTATATAGTCTGTTATTTTATCGATAGAAAGTGAATGGCAATTACAAAAAAACCGTTTAAGTAATCGCATTTCATCGATATATATTCTTAGGATTTAGTTACAAAATGTTCATTGGAATAACTTCAATCAAAGTTAGCTAATCAGCCTGCAGGACCCCTACCGCCTAACGGTTTTGCTATCGGTATCGCTATAGATACAGATTTTTCAAACTTCCTACAAGGACTCTCGCTAAGGCTTACACTTTCATTATTAAAGTGCAATAATGAATCCAATAGATGAATAGAAATATGTAGGAATTGGACAAAAACCCTATCGTTGAAGGATTTTACGAGAGTTTAAAGTTTGAAAGCTATAGCGATAGCGATAGCCATACCGTTAGGCGGTAGGGGTGCAGGTCGTCGTCGCCAGTTATTGTTTTGCTTTTGCTGCTAAAGAGTAAACTCTTTTGCATTTGTCTATGCTATTTTTGAAATTGCATTATACATATTGTGAGTAGCTCAATAAGGAGAGCAGTGGACGCCAAAGGTCTGCGGGTTGAATTTGAGCGCAGACGATTTGGCTTTTTCTTGTACAAAATTTTTTGCAACCATTTCCTAGTAATCGCTACGATAAGCAATTTTTTAAACACTAGCGGCCGCCTGCTGTTTTACCCGCGTGGTTCCGCGCGGGATAAAAGTGTGAACTCTACAGTTTTAATCCAGGCTATCTACTATCTTTGTCGCAGATTTTATCCAAATCCGTTCAGTAGTTTTTGCGTCAAAGAGTAACAAACAAACTGACATACTTTCGCATTTATAATATTAGTTGAAAGTTGGATTAGTAGGATAGACTACTCAAAGGCGCCTACTTGTGTTGTATTTTTATCAATAAATATTTAGGTTGTGACTTTATATTTGTAGTTGACTTAAAGTTTTCTTTGCAGCATCTCCATTGCCACATAATGCCAAGGAAAAAGGGAGACTTCATAGAGAACGACCTCATTTATTTGGAGTTGGCTAAACATGACCAGTAAGTATAATATTTTATAGGTAGTCTTAGGACAGAATATGTAATTAAGCGGGAATTATCTCCACAAATTGTACCTCTTAATCGAGGTTATCTTTCTTGTATCGACCTTTATATTATACTTGTGTGAGATTTTTTGGATCCAAAGTTGAATATAACGTTATGAAAGAGAGATAGATATATAATACATACATACATACTCTTACGCCAAAATCCCTTAATGCGAAAATGGAGAAAAACGGTCTCTTCTAAACACATAGTTAAATGAGAAAGAAACTAATAATTCAGATTTACAAAATTCTATACGTAGGTAAAAAACCTGTACTAGCCGAGTAGGTATTCAAAAAGAATTTGGAAAAATAATCGTTTTTTTATTATTTTAGATACAAACTTTGCATCATAGAAAAAAAAACAATATTAACTCAAATGCTCTAAATTATCAATGACACCACATATTTCTTTACGAATTACGTAGCCAGACTTATGTTTTAGCAAAGTAATTGATCTTTATTTTATTACATGCCTACATTTTCAATAATTAATTGTATCATACGATTTTCGACTCTGAACAAAGCGGCGCCGCTTGAGATTTATTTAAATATTCAACCTATATATGGTACTTTTTTTGAATTATAAGGTTCTTTCTTATTCAGTCTTTATAAAGCGCCATCATCTCTTCTATTTTGCTGTACCATTTTGGACCCTGTTGTCCAGGGAATGCAAACAATTTTGAATTGAATTACATAAAATATGTGATTAAAAAAAATACCGTTTTTCTCCATTTTCGCATTGGGCGCCCTCTTACACATCCGTCTCATAGTCACAGCTCAACGACGCCATTTGGCATCTGAGATGTTTTCCGGAATCAATAGTGACAGATTGCTTCGATTTTGAATATACCCGGCCCCCTTATTGTCTAATTTAAAAATCTACCACAATCCCTTTCAAAGGTATTGTGATTGTTATAGTGACTTATGGAATTGTGTAACTCAAAGTCGCCATCCCTTTCGGAACGAATGATAAATTAAATGACATTTCATTTGACACTTCTCCATACATTTGAAAGATATTTTCGTGTGTCACTTTGCTTAGACAGTTCAATTTCGTTCATTCAATACTTTTCAAAACGCGTCCCGATCGCAATCCCTATAAATGTCAAATAGTGACGGCCTGAATTATGTAAATATCTTTCAGATGACGAATTGAAATTGAAAGAGATTGCGATAGAATTTAAAATTAGACAATTAGCCCACTGATCTTGGTAGGCCTTTACTACCAGTGTCCACTGGTCTGTCTTCCGAGACTGACTCCCTAGTCCCGATCCCATCCGGCCTTTGACCCGGTGGAGGATCGGGAGTGGGTGAGTCCTGCCCCGAGGCTCGACGGGGTGGCGAGAGATAGTGTGCTTGTTCCTAGGTCTTTACTAGTGGGGGTATGCTAGGTGACCCCAGCATATCGTCAAGGCAGGAATCTGTAAAGACTGGATTCCCCTCACTCAAATAAAAAAAAGGGTCTTTACTACCAGTGGGCCTACCGCGTAAGTGCCGTCGGCATCGCTGTAAACTTCACTTTGACAACCCACGGCGTATTCGTACAACGCAATTACAATGTTATCCTCGTAATAATAAGATTCCTTTTCCATAGTCAGTTAATACTCGACTCTGTGGGCGACCGAGACAGCGCTATAGCATCGGCGCGCGCGTGTGAAGAGTCGCGCCCATATTCGACAAGTCGACGATGTCGACGACACTTACATGGCACGGCCACCGCTCTAGACAACCAGCAGCTGGCACATTCTATGTTTTTCTTTCACTCCCTGTCCAGGATGGAAGCCCAGTGGTTGTTCACACAGACCTATATCAGGCCTGTCTCACTTACAAACGGCGCAAAATCCCCGAGATATTTACCTACTATTCTGGAAAACAACCTAATTTCAACCTTTTGCATTGCGTATAGCGTTCATAGTACAATAACTGTCTGCCGTCTCGCTTCAATCTGCTAGGGCAGCCTATTGAGACTAGTCCGGTGACCGGACGCTTGCGTTTATCATACCTAAACTCGGGAGTGAAATTTCTGTACCGTAAGGTACTAATATATATTCTGTGCCTATATTAAGATAGACAGTAAAAGTTTACCTACCTTGCGTGTAAAAAGTTTGATCCACGGTCAAACTTTTCCGACCTAAATCAGTCCGCTTGAGACCGTTGCCATGAAAACACGCGTCACTCAGAAACGAAAATGGTTAATTTTGCAGTGCTTTCTTGCAAGAGCTCGTCAATAACATTTCCACATCACTAAATCACTAATTCTCGCTCGTGACGTCATTGTAGGTGCGAAAAATGCGACACGCTATATTCTCATACAGTTTGAAACGCCCTCTTTCGTCTGTCGCGATATAGGTCTGTGTTTGTTCAGGTTGTCGGTTTTCTATCGCCCGAAATTAATAATCTACAGATAGGTTATTAATTTTGGCCGTATATGAATAAGTATTTTGTATTTTTAGGTTAAAATCTGGACACCCATCAAAACCAGCAAGGACTCTCGATGAAATGGCGACAGAAGCTGACTTTCTGAGGAAAGAGCTGAAGAAAATGCTAAGCGAGACAGAACTTAACAGATAATAAAGTTTTGTGTCTATGGATTTTTGCCTATGGTTTCTTTTTTTTTTTAGGAACGACGACTGGGTAACTCTTAGCCTTCATCATGCCTGATGTTAAGTATTGATAAGGCTGAAGATGAAAACGAGCCTCTCCCGTAATCCTCAGCCACTAAGGAACTGGCTATTTTATCTCAAACTGCCGAAACACAACAATGCTGAAAACATTGTTGTTATGACGTCAGGCTTTGATAAGATGGTGGTAGCTAGCCAGGCGGATTACAACAACCCTACCACTAACCAAACCGAATACAATATGTACACCCGCTGGGAATCGAACCTGGGACTCCTGGGTCTGATAACGGTGGTTGTACCACTAGACCACAGAGGCGGTTAAATATCTGTAACGTATCTGTAACGTCCGGACCACTCCTTTATTTCGAAAGTTGGACGTTTAGCACTTAATGCCATTTGCACACTGACGTTGACTACTGATGACTTGATGACTGGTAGTTTGACAGCTTCTGAACGTTTCCTTTCAAGTGCTTCAACTACGATTCAATATCGGTTTCTTTAAATGTATGGAAATTTAGTTTCCAGTTTTTAAATATTATGCATAAGAATCAGAATGTCTAAGAAGTTTAAGAAAACGGCATCGGCATCACCGTATTCGAATTATTAAAAAAATGTGACAAAATGGAACCCAGTGAATTTCATTTCGCATAAGAATTTCGAATGATTCAAAAATACGTCTCTATAAACTTTTATTGTTAAGTGTCGTGGAAGAATGGTCTCCTATTGAATAGGTACAAGCCATGCCATTTAATTTTTTAACTATTGTTTCAAAGATTATAATTTAATCTTTGAACTGAGCTCCGTTATATATATATAACCTTAATTTTTTTTACAGATAGATTTTAATTCAATGGAAATAAGAGTGATAATTATTAACATCTATTCGCAAACTTCGGCGTAAGCGACTTAAGTGAGAAAATCCACACTAGGTATACTCCAGCCATCTTACAGAAAAAATGTTTGTAAACAAACATTTAAGCATTTTTCGTAATTATTTTACAAATAGGTACATTATATTTCGTTCAACTTTTACCATATTACCAATTTCCAAACTTGGACAACATAAGTAAGCTATTAATTATGGACCACACTTATCTAAGTCATCGAATAAAATGCTCTTCTTCTTCTTTAGCAGTCGTCAACCAATGATTTGGTCTGGGCCTAATTTAAATACTTCCATCTTTCTCTGTTTTGGTCAGTTAGAGTCCAGTTGCTGCCCGCCACCTTTTTGATGTCATCCTTCGATCGCATTTGTGGGCTCCCTCGTGGTCGTTTTTGGTCCCACGGCCTCCAATCTAGGAGTCTTTTGCACCAGGATTCTTGTTTTCCGGCAATGTGACCGGCCCATTCCCACTTGAGTCTCGCCACTCTAAGGACTATGTCAGTGACTTTACTCTGCTGTCTGAGCCACTTGTTTCTTTTTCGGTCCCCCAGAGTCCCTCAGAGGAACGATGACGACGAATATAAATGCAATTTTGAAATTATGGGCGGTATGTTTACAATCATTTTCGTAAAATGGCTGAAGTATAAGCACTCTGATTAGGGCCAGCACCCCTAGCATGAACACCGCTATATCACGCGATATGATATAGCGCATCATGCTGTCTTGCGTACTCCGCTAAGATGTGAGCGGGACAGCGGCACGTTATCGAGTCGATAAAAGCCGCTCATGATAGGCCTACTGTAATACATAGTGCTGTAGATATCTAAATATTATCATCTACGTATATCTAATAAGTATACGACTTCAAAAATGGTTGATATTATTAAAGGCGTAAGAATCGAAACCTTGTTTTATTAAATTCACCTATGCAGACTTTGATCCTACTTGAACCCAAATAGGTGTAGGTAGGTACTCTTCTCTTAACAACGCTTTTTAACACAACCTGAAATATTTAAATTAATAAGTCATCGTGCCTTTCACACTGGAACTTGAAAAAGAGCTATTTCATATAAAAATATTAATTTATACTCTGCCAAGAAAAATACTTTTTTTTCATGATTTAGAAAGAAAGAAAGAAAAATATTTTATTCGGCTAACAAACAGTTTTACACATAGAAACAATAGTAACAAATAATATCATAGTAGCCGAAATGGTCTCCGACCTCAGCTTATGTCACATATTAATGTGACGCTGGTTTTCAGGCGGAGCCAGAAAGTAGATAGAGGCACAGCCAAACAATGAACATTATGCTCAAATAAAACTTAAACTATAACATACTAATTAATTAAACAAAATAAAATATTTTTTAATTATAACAAACAATTTGATTACTTACAACAAAGTTGTTTGTAGGTACAAATATACAATCGGGGTACATCCCGGTCGACCATTAGAGTTTTTAGGGTTTCGTAGCCTAAAGGAAAAAACGAAACCCTTATAGATTCGGTCAAACCGATGTATGTCACACCCTTTTTATTCCAAAACTATGAGGATTACACAGTTGAAACTTGGTAAGTAGATGTATTCTGTAAACCGCTTTACGGTTTTTACACAAAAATAAAAAAATATATGAATTAAGAGGGGGCTCCCCATACATGGAACTGACACTGACTTTTTTTATTTCATCAAACCTATACGTGTGGGATATCTATAGATAGGTCTTTAAAATTGCATTGAGGTTTCTAAAACGATTTTTTCTCAACGTCAACCGTTTGAAAGATGTACACTTCCAAAGTGGTAAAATGTGTGTCCCCCCCTCTAACTTTTGAAATAAGAGAATGAAAAATTAAAAAATATATATATGCTGTAGATCTTAATAAAAACTTTCAACGAAAATTGGTTTGAACGAAATATGGTTGTCAGTTTTAGAAATATTGCATTTTTCCCGAAAGGGATTAAAAAAAAAAATTTTTTTCATCAGACCTATACTTGAGGCGTATCTATAGATAGATCTTTAAAAATTACATTGAAGTTTCTATTACAGTTTTTTCTCAAAATCAACCGTTTGAAAGATATACACTTCCAAAGTGGTAAGATGTCACAGCCACTTTATTCCAAAACTATAAGGATCACACAGTTGAAACTTGGTCGGTAGATGTATTCTGTAAACCGCTTTACGGTTTTTACACAAAAATAAAAATAAATGAATTAAAGGGGGGGCTCCCCATACATGGAACTGTTACAGAATTGTTTTTTTTCATCAAACCTATACGTGTGGGATATCATTAGATAGATCTTTAAAAATTACATTGAGGCTTTTAAAACAGTTTTTTCTCAAAGTCAACCGTTTGAAAGTTATACACTTCCAAAGTGGAAAAATGTGTGTCCCCCCCCCTCTAACTTTTAAAATAAGAAAGTGAAAAATAAAAAATAAAATATATGATGTAGATCTTTATAAAAACTTTTAATGAAATTTGGTTTGTACGAAATTTATTTAGTAGTTTCAGAGCTATAGCACATTTTCCAAAACCGAAATATAACTTTGTCATTCATACAAACACTATGAAAAACAAACTTATTTTTGCAGACGAAAAATTATAAATTGCATTTTGGCAATAATAATAATAGAAACTTTATTGCACACGATACAAAAACAAACACATACAGAGAAAATGTCAAAAAAGAGTAACACACAATAGGCTTATAGCTACGTAGCAGTCTCTTCCAGGCAACCTTAGGTGACAGGCGAAACCCTTCATGTGCGAGTTCGACTCGCACTTGGCCGATTTTTATGTTCAAAATGGGCAAAAATAAAAGTTGTGACGCGTCAACTAGGTACCTAGGCAGTTAGTTCTTAATTTGCAATTTGACCAAAAATGGAAGTACAGGAGAATAGGATCATTTAAAATGTTCCGTAAAGAAAGTTTTTAATGCTATTGACCATTATAAAAGACACGGAACTGTGATAAATATTAAACAAGAAAATATACTAGAAAAAAACAACTAGTCTCATGTCGCCCTGACGGGATTCGAACCCGCATCCTTGGGAGTCCGGCCCAATGCACTAACCAATTATGCTACAGAGACCTATGAGCACACGTCGAATTTTTCTAGTATATTCACCGTTCTACGGTGTTGGCTACCGTCGCTTCATCAATGAGAGAAACATCCTCGCATTCGAAAGAAACATCTTTACAGATGTTTGACTATCAATAAAGATGAAACAGCCATCTAATTATAACTTTTTAATTTTGCATTTTACAATGCTATTTTTATGTGATAAATATTAAACAAGAAAATATACTAGAAAAAAGCAACTAGTCTCATGTCGCCCTGACGGGATTCGAACCCGCATCCTTGGGAGTCCGGCCCAATGCACTAACCAATTATGCTACAGAGACCTATGAGGTAGATGTCAGAATAACAGCGCTACTGGGTCACTTTGCACATCTATTAGTGGCTCAGTAGCATTATGCTGAGACGGGGTATTTATTGGCCCTGCACGCATTAATTTGTTTTTCTTCTATGTGTTAATATTGTAACTTCTGAATTGTATCCTTGTATTGTTGTGTGTGTGTATCTTCTGTGTGTATGTGGCTAATAAATGTTCTTCTTTCTTTCTTTCTTTCTTTCTTTTAATTATAAGTACACTAGAAGCATAGTCAAGCATGGGGGCGGCAATATCAAGGTATGGGAATGTTTTTCCGGATGAGGAGTTGGACCCGTTCGAAAGATTGAAAGTACCTACAATGGATCAACTGCAGTACAAAAACATCTTAGAAGAGACAATGATTCCCTACTCTGACGACAATTTGCCTGTAACCTGGATGTTTCAGCATGATATTGACCCTAAACACACCGCCAACAGAGTTAAATATTTTCTTAGGGAACAGCGTATTTCCGTCTTAGACTGGCCTGCAAATAGCTCTGATTTAAATCCCATAGAAAATCTGTGGCATGTCGTAAAAAAGAAAGTCTCAAACAAACGTGACTATTACCTAAATTATATAATGCTAAATAATTAAACCTTTAGATTATTTATCTTTTATTTTTTTGTATTGTTTCTAATTAGTTGACTATTATTGTTGGTACTTTAAAACTCATTTATTTTGTTTTTTTTTATTGAAAAATATCATCACATCACATTTATATTTTTAATACGCTGTAGGCCAGCGTTGTCACATCAATGCTAGCAATATCTTTCCATTCGATAAAAACAACTTTTCAGGTAATTAACGATCGATTAAGAAGCCAATAATTTATGATTTTAGATTTTTTGCATTTTTCAATGCTTTTTTTATACCTACTTAAGTATGATATTTTTTTTAATAGAAAAATATCGGAAATAGTCAATTCGGCCACAACTGAATTCTCAGATGGGACTCGAACCCACGACCTTTGAAAATCCGGTCCAATGCTCTAACTACAGAGACTTGCGAACCACCGCCGCGCGCCGTCGAAATTCTCCAATACTTTAATATTTTTAATACGCGTTGGCCAGCGTTATCACCAATGCTAGAAATATCCTTGCATTCGAAAGAATAAAGTTGTTTCTTTCAAAAAAACAACTTTTCAAGTGTTTAACGATCGATTAAGATGCAACAGCCAATAATTTGTTTTTTTATTTTTGCATTTTTCAATGCTATTTTTATACTTAGTATGATATTTTTTTTAAATATAAAATATTGGATAAAGTCTACTCCGCTACAAGTGAATTCTCAGATGGGACTCGAACTCACGACCTTTGGAAATCCGGTCCAATACTCTAATCACTGAGCTACCGGGACTTGCAAACCACCGTCAAAATGCAAAATTTCAAAAAACAAAAACTCATTTAGTTTATGATTTTGTAATTTCTGCATTTTTCAATGCTATTTTTATACTTATGGTAAATTTTAAATAGAAAAATATCTCACTTGTGTGGCCGAGTTAATTTTTTCCAATATTTTTCTATTTAAAATTTACCATACATTAGTGACATTTTGTAATTATTGTTAAATCATTGAATTGAGGTACCTACTTAGTTACTTATAAAGCGCTTTTCAGACTACGCTATAATATAATAGCATATAGCTTATAGCACAACGATATATTATAGCTAAGTGTTAACGTGTTCTAAGTAAATGAATCTATTTAAATGTTTAGCTATTAATTTTTTTTTAATATGTAATAAATCTATTTTCTATTGCCTCGAATCTTAATCTTATAAATATTATCGTCATTGTTTGTCTTGTTCATGTTAAAACAATATTTTTAATTTTTATATTGCTTATGTGTAACATCTATAATTAAGATTGCATTTAGTTTAAGTTTAAGCTAATATTCAATTACGCATGATATAATGTTAATCTTGTTGATGTTAATAAATAAATAAATAAAAAATAAATAAATAAATGGTGAGCGATATCGTTGTGCTATGAGCTAGAAGCTATATGCTATTATATTATAGCGTAGTAGACTGAAAAGCACTTTACACGGACGACCTGTTTGGCGCCGGGGTACTAAGCCTGCCTCCTGCGCCATATATATATATATATTATACTAGCTGTGCCCCGGGGCTTCGCTCCCGTGGAATTTCGGGATAAAAAATAGATAGTAGCCGATTCTCAGACCTACTCAATACGCTCACAAAATTTCATGAGAATCGGTCAAGCCGTTTCGGAGGAGTATGGGAACGAAAAATGTGACACGAGAATTTTATATATTAGAAGATATACAGTGGTGGACATAATAATTAGCAACTCTACCAACGGAACTTAACATTATATTTTTTATATTTGACCCTAATACTATAAATGACCCTACTTTTATAATTAACCACTAATTAATGTTCAATAACTTATCATTTATTAGAAAAAACAACAAAATATCAACTAAACAATTGTTTACTTAAGTACCGATTCAATATTAAATTTCATACAAACAACTAAATGAGTATGGTAAATTTTAAATAGAAAAATATTGGAAAAAATTAACTCGGCCACACAAGTGAGATATTTTTCTATTTAAAATTTACCATAAGTATAAAAATAGCATTGAAAAATGCAGAAATTACAAAATCATAAACTAAATGAGTTTTTGTTTTTTGAAATTTTGCATTTTGACGGTGGTTTGCAAGTCCCGGTAGCTCAGTGATTAGAGTATTGGACCGGATTTCCAAAGGTCGTGAGTTCGAGTCCCATCTGAGAATTCACTTGTAGCGGAGTAGACTTTATCCAATATTTTATATTTAAAAAAAATATCATACTAAGTATAAAAATAGCATTGAAAAATGCAAAAATAAAAACTGTATCAAGATGAAAGACATGCCTCCTTCGCGTTCATCTTGCTTGAATGTCTAACGCCAAATATAATGAACTGAATACGGTTGACACACAGAGCTAGACTTGAGATTAATTTCCATGCTTAATCTATTTAGGACAGGGTCGTACTAAGGGCCGGTAAGTATCACAGAACCCTTAATGATAAAGATAATTTATTTACGTTCATTGAAATAAAACAACTTTTACGGATATCAAATGCGCTATATTTCCACGAACTAAGTTGTAATTGCCGTGGTCACGGGATGACAGTCATCCCGTGACCACGGCAGCTGTAAAGGTGCCGAAACGTCGGGAAAATCAAAAAACCTATAAATACGGACAATTACAACTTAGTTCGTGGAAATATTGCTCGTTTGATATCCGTAAAAGTGCTTTTATTTCAATAATTTATTTAGATACATAAAATATGGTACAATGAGATCTAATAAAGTAAGTATTTAATATATAGTTCCACATACTTTGCCAAATTTGATTTTGCTTATGTACGAGATGACGTTTACTCTCAACGTTTTCGACAACTATCGGATGCCCTTCTCATGTCGGTAAAGCAGTCTTATCTATGGATATGAAAAAGACAAAGGTTTAGTTTCTAAAACGAATATAGTTTGCCAATCTCGTACTAAGCATACTGTACCCCTATTACGAGTTTGACATGACATTTACAGGACTCGTGAGCGTAGACTATAGGATACACTGCTCATGTCGGTAAAACAGTCGCTAAGTGTGAAAGAGACAGAGCTACATTTTACGTTAACGTTTACTGTAAAGTCAAGTTTGCCAAACTCGTAATAAGCCTACTGTACCTCTATTACGAGTTTGCTTAACATGACATTTACAGGACTCGTGAGCGTAGACTATCGGATACACTGCTCATGTCGGTAAAACAGTCGCTAAGTGTGAAAGAGACAGAGCTACATTTTACGTTAACGTTTACTGTAAAGTCAAGTTTGCCAAACTCATAATAAGCCTACTGAACTCAAGATAAAGGCTTTAATAATATATGGTGCTTTTCATCCTATATTCCCTTTTTTGTTAGGTTGGTTTACCCCTGTTTACCCCTGTCGAATTCTGTCAAAAGGTTAGGTTAATTTAAGATTTTAATTTGATGCAGATATTTAAAGTTTTGAATTCTGTGCTAAAATCATGCTTTTGAAAAGAAAAATGGTTTTGATTTTATGTTTCTAACACATTAGCGCCTTCTTGACATACCAACCTAACAAAAAAGGGAATATAGGATGAAACGCACTCTAACCGCCTCTAGGTCCCGGGTTTGTTTTCCAGTGAGAGTACATAGTTTTTCGGTTTGATTTGTGGTAGGGCTGGCTGCAAGTCCCCCTGGCTAGCTACCACCATCTTAATCAAAGTCTGACGCCATAACAACATGGTTTTCAGCATTGTTGTGTTCCGACAGTTAGAGACAAGATAGCCAGTTCCTCGGTGGTTGAGGATGTAGGGAGAGGCGCGCTTCCACAATTCAGCCTTACCATTACTTAATATCAGGCTGAGCGTAGCCCCGTTGTTCATAAAAAGAAGAGGTTAGAATGAGCATGTTAATGCATTAGGAAGTGCCCGAAAAAGGGGGGCTCGCCATGTCAAACGTCAAGAAATTAAAATCGTACGATGGGAAAAGTTTTTTTTTATGTACAACGGGGAGACTCTTACACCGAAATTAATAACCTATCTGTAGGCAACAATCTCAGATAGCCCAATCCATATCTACAGATAGGTTATTTATTTCGGCCGTTAGCCTTCATAAAACCAGATGTTAAGTATTGATAAGGCTGAAGATGAAAGCGATACTCTCCCGGAATCCTCCATCACTGAGGAACTGGCTATCTTATCTCAAAATGCGGTTAAAATTTTGAATCGTGCGGCACGATTTAAGGGCTAAGAGGGGTGTGCGGGGGGAGCTGGGGGAGGGTCGATGCCCCCCCGCACTACTCCCATTACAAGGTGATACATGGTTATGAAGATATTAAAAAATTTAAATTTAACCTCAAAATGTATGAAAATCTACATGGCGGACCCCTGCATTACAAGATTAAGACCATTTTTTTTAAATTTTCTATAACTATCTTAATATAGGTTTTAAATAAAATAAAAAAAAATCTGGCGCTTCGCCGGCCGCTGCCGCGGCACGCTCGCTCGGCTCGCGCGTTTTACGAGTATATACCTAATATACCTAGTCATAATGTATATTATACTAGTTTTTAAAGTAAGACGTCGTTTTATGGGCTTCGCCGGCCGCTGCCACGACGTGCTCGCTCGGCTCTCACGTTATATATTATAACGACATTTTAAAAAAATGTCGTTTCTGGCGCTTCGCTGGCCGCGTATGTAGTTTTATTTACGGCCTTGGTGTCAATGTTTTAGGTGACAGCAGACATTTCAGCTTCTTTTTGCGTTTTGTTTCACGGCATTGCATAGACATTATAGACAAGTTATTTTTTTTATCTTTATGACAAGTCAATGATAATGCGAGGTGAATTAGCGTTTCGTTTCATGGTTTAACCGTTTTGAGGTTACACATTGTTTTTTGATTTTTTCAAAAACGATACATTACCTACCTTGTAATAAGAGTAGTGTTCGGGGGATGCGTGGACCACCCCTTAACAACCCTTCCACTTTCAACCCTTAAATCGTGCCGCACGATTCTAAATTCAACCCCTAACTGCTGGGCTGGAACACAGCAATGCTGAAAACCTTGTTGTTATGACGTCTGACTTAGATAAGATGGTGGTAGCTAGCCAGGCGGACTTGGAGCAAGCCCTACCACCAACCAAAAGGTATGGACTGCTCTAGTTTTTCGCGCTTATGGATACTGTTAACGATTCGAAAATAAAGTACTATTCTATCGACGTGTATCGACAAGGTCATCGATACCATCATCGATATGTATCGATGACACTCGATGCAACACTTTAAAAAAAAAGAAGGAGTCCGCCATCTTTTAAAAAACCATACCATTATTGGCGCGGTTACTAGAGTTAAGACTGCAAGAAAACCTTCTCTTGAAAATCAACCGTTGTGATTGTGAGTAAGTTACAGTGCTTCATTCTGACGATAATAGTTCAGAAGCGGAAAGAACGTTTTCGCCTATTTGTAAGGCCCTGACAGCGATCTGCACCCCGACCGCCTAACGGTATAGCTTGCCCTATCGCTATAGCTATCAAACTTCAAACTCTCATAAAATCCTTCAACGATAGGGGTTTTATCTAATTCCTACATATTTCTATTCATCTATTGGATTCACTATTGCATTTTTAGTATGAAAGTGATAGCGTCAGCGAGAGCCCTTGTAGGGGGTTTGAAAAATCGATAGCTATAGCGATAGGGCAAGCTATACCGTTAGGCGGTCGGGGTGCTGGTAAGCGAACGTATTTTGTTATATTTGTTAGGTATAGCTTTGGCCATACCAGCCAGTGGAGTTGCGCAGAAAAGTTTAAAGAAGCTAAGTTTACCAAGTTGTTAATTCACGAGTAAGCTAACTACTAACTGGGTTCCAATAAAATTGTATTCCATAATCAATAATCGATGATTTTCTTTTGGCTGATGTGATGATGTGAAAAAGCACATGGAAGGCTGTCACTACATAATGTAGACAGCACTTTATTCCAAAGATGTTGAATAATAAAAGTTTGTTATACACGAAACACTTGCTAAAAGTATAATCTCACAATAAGTTTAAACTTTGTGTGAAATATGGTTTCAAGATCTGAATAAATTGATCCTGTAAAACAAGAACAAATCATTTAAATATATTTATTAGGAATCATTAAATAAACACCTAGGTACTTGCACATTCATATTATACATACTTAAAGCTCAGTTGGCGGTCAGAGTAGGGGACTCTCCGACCGAGTGACTGCTAAAAGCATTGAAGTAAAATAACTTTATTGATTGTGTATTGATGTAAAAATGTATTGAATCAAGTGTACCTATGTAAAGCATTAGCTTGATTTGAACTATAACAATACATTCTTATACTTTCTTAATTTTACTTCTTCTGCCGTTTGTTTTTTTCTTTTGTGATAGGATCAAGAAAAATCTGACGGTTAAAAGTGTGTAAACTAAGTTCTGACAATATTATTTGAATAGGTAATAAACTTTTATTTACATATATACACTTGGAGTTAGTTGTGAAAATAAGACAACTAAGTAACAAGTTTTTTTTTCTTTTCTAATATAACTTTTACAAAGTTGCAATGAAATAACTGTATAAAAAGGGTTTTTCCTGCACTCATAAAAAAAAAATATATGAGAATGTAATTATTATTACATTTAAGTGTCCTTTAAAGTCTGATCAAAGTTTTATAATCTGGTAGCCCCACTATTTAATAAGTGCTTAAGCCTAGAAATTGTAAGTGATTATCATCATAATCACTTAATTCTGTTTGTCAAGCGTTCAATTATTTTTATATGTATTCATGACTTTCTGCGTGTACCTATTGTTGATATTCATTAATTGATTAGTTTGTGCACATTTAACATTTAAATAATGACTGTATCAAAAGATTGAATTAGGTAGTAGTTTAATTGTCAGAAAATTAAGAACTATTAAATAAATAAATTTTAATTTAATCCATAAATAAGTTTGTGTAAGTAACAACAAACAATAATATTTATTTAAATGCTTTTAGCTGTTACAAGGCTATGATGTTACTTTCAAGATTACTAAAAAGGAACTTATTACTTTTCGAAAAGTTCAAAACTTGTCCAATAAGAAATACTGGAAATATTGCATCAAACAATATGGACATAGCTATCAAGTTATCAGTACTACTATTATTCATTGACGTTATGTCGGTTAGTTTTGTTGCCAGTATAAAAATACTTTATGTTAAATAATATGTACTACCTACTTATTCCTGATTAAAAACAATGAAGGAATAGGTACATAGGTATATATATATATATATAAAAAAAAAAAAAAAAAAAAAAAAAAAAAAAAGAGAATATGTGCGTGTTATGTTTATTTAGGATAGCACATTGTCAGTTAAGAAACAGGGTGAGCCTTTTGAATTGGAAGGCTGTACAAAATTTAAAAAAATATCTTTGTTTATTAATTTAGATACACATGTATATTTATGTGTATATTTATGTTCAATGATGTGTATGGTATTTCAGATAAACAGTTTACTCCTTTTATCCCATTACCTATATTATAATTCCCCAATCCTAATGGGTACTCCTGCGTATAATTATAAAGGATTTAGACTTGATAAGGGGATAAGTCAAACACCTTCTGGAGATCCTCCACCGTTATCACCAGAATTACCGAAAGATTCCGTTTACCGACACTCAAGAACGCGTAGCCGGTCGCGACTATACAGTGCTAGATCTCGGTCACGTTCACGGTCACTGTCACGGGTTCGATGCTCGACTATGGAGCGACCGTCCATTAGGAACTTGTCTACCCCAGTCAGGACGTCGTGGCCGGGTAAACGACATCGCATAATATCAGCTACGAGTGATGGCGACCAAAACCGATCCCCAACACCGCCAGAACATCAAACCGAGAATAAACTTAGGCGATCGAGATCGAGCCATCGACCGGAGTCTAGAAAGCGTAAACACGGTTCAGATTCGGAAAGAACTCCCGAAAGACGATCGCGTTCGGGTAGCAATCAATCGCCTAAGTTCCGTTCACCGTATGACACACCTACTCACCATCCATACCAAAGTGACCATAGCCTATTCAAGGTGGTCTTACCTTCACCAGCGACAGTCCCTAAAGTCAATGATAACGTAGTTATGGCTACCCCTAACGAGATCTCTCTTTTAGAGAAATTAGTGAATGCGTTAAGTGAGCGTAGCGGCACGACAGCCCCAAGTATGGGTATGCATGGATCCCAAAGCGTGATACCAGATTTCGACCCGCACTCAAAAATTCAAACCATGAGAGAATGGTTAGACAAAATTGATGAGTCGGCTCATGTGTATGGCTGGTCAGAACGACAAACAATATTTTATGCATTACCCAAATTGCGTGGCTTGGCCAAGCGTTGGTACGACGGCCTTACCAGCGTTAAATTTTCATGGGCTCAGTGGCGTGAAAAGCTGATGGCTGCTTTCCCCTGTGAACAAAATTACGCAGACAGCTTGTCGGAAATGCTCGCTAGGAGGACCCGACGCAACGAATCATTGGAAGAATATTATTACGATAAAATGATGCTAATCAACCGATGTCAGCTGCACGATAAAAAAGCAGTAGACTGCCTTACACAAGGTATTTTTGATACAAATATTAGAATGAATGTCCAAGGGGCAAATTTTCGTAATCCTGAACATGTACTCCAATATTTTAGAAATATCTCATGTAAGACTGCTTTTGTACCTTTGCCAATGAAAGAAAATCGACACCATGATGAACAACACAAAAGAAACTTGATTACTGCTTCTAGAAAGCCAAACAGTTCAGTTACTTGTTTCAATTGTGGCGAAGTAGGCCATAGGGTACCCAGTTGCTCCAAAGTGATTATAAGATGTAACAAATGTAGGCGGTTCGGTCATGATGACAAAAGTTGTATTAGACCTACTGATTCACGAAATCCATCTGGCCAAGTCTCAAAAACTCCAATAGCGGCTAATTCTCGGAACGTGTTAAATATTGCAACCACGGATAAAAGAAGTGAGAAATATTTTAAACCTGTGGAAGTGAATGGTAAACCAATGACTTCCTTTATAGATCTAGGTAGCCAATGCACCCTAATACGTGAAGATTGTTCGACTGAACTAAATCTAACCGTCAACAAAACCAATCTTCCTACTCTCAAGGGCTTTGCAAATGGATTTATCGTGCCGAGTGGTCGTGTTCACATTAGAATTAAGCTGGATGAGTTGCATGAAAACATAGAAGCTTATCTAGTGGATCCTTCTGTTCTACCAGCCGACGTTTTAGTAGGACAATCTTTAACAGAGCTACCTCAAGTAAGAGCTGTTAAAACTAATGACACATTAACATTTTACAAAAGCGAAGGAGTGGCATTTGATAAGTTCTCTATTTCTACTGCAGAGAGTGTGATGGTATATGGGGTTATCACAGTAAAGGTGCAAATGGCTCTACAATTTACGGGATTATTATATATAGACACGGAACCTTGTATGCGTGAAAGTAAGGAGTATATGGTACTACCCGGAATATACTCATTTAACAAAAGCGACGGATCAGTAGTAGTAGTTTGCCTGACTTCGGAACCCTTTTCGCTAAAAAAGGGAAGCTTAATAGCTCGTGGTATTATATTGTCTCACCACAATCCAGAAATCCCAGATAGCCAAGAGTGTATCTTTAAGAATTCAATGGCTATAAATTTAGTATCCGTTATGGGTGGTTCAAATAAGACAGTAATCGATCCCGAACAAATAGACGCAGGTAGTTTAACCCCTGTCGAAAAGGATCATCTGGGTGAATTACTGAACGACCACCGTGATTGCTTTGCATTTGATCTAAATGAACTCGGGAAAACCGAATGCACAGAGATGCACATAGAATTGAAGGATCACGCACCAGTTACCTATAGACCATACCGACTTTCTTTTTCCGAACGCGATAAGGTAAATAGTATTATCAACAATCTATTGGCGAATGAAATCATTCGGGAATCAACTTCGGAATATGCCAGCCCAATAATTTTGGTAGCAAAGAAAAACGGAGAGGTGAGGCTGTGCGTGGACTATCGCGCTTTAAACCGAAGGACTGTGAAAGAAAAATTCCCGATGCCTCTGATCGATGATCAAATTGACAGCTTGTCCGGTCAAGTGTATTTTACCTCACTCGATCTCAGATCTGGCTACCACCAGGTACCGGTAGCCGACGATTCGAAGCATCTTACTGCGTTCGTGACTCCGGATGGGCACTACGAGTATAACCGTATGCCCTTTGGACTCACGAACGCACCTGCTGTATTCCAACGTCTAATCCAAAAATTACTAAAAACACGTCGTATACCTGGCGTGCTTGCGTATATGGATGACATAATTATACCCTCAAAGACGATACCGGAAGGAATGTACAAATTGCGGGAAGTACTTGAACTACTCAAAGAAGCTAGACTTACATTAAATCTCTCAAAATGTCATTTCTTTCAGAGAACTATACAATATCTAGGTTTTGAGATTACATCTGAAGGCGTAAGGCCAGGACAAGAAAAAACCATTGCTGTCACTAATTTCAAAAAGCCAAGCAGCGTACACGAAGTACGCCAATTCATTGGCTTATGCAGTTTCTTTCGGCGTTTTGTTCAGGGATTTGCAACAATTGCAAGACCATTAACCACGTTAACAAAAGCGTCCACCCCATGGACGTGGGGTGTTGATCAAGAAGAAGCATTTTCTAGACTAAGGAATATTCTGACAACCCGTCCCGTCTTGGCTATATACAATCCAGCCTTTGAAACAGAGCTGCACACGGACGCCAGTTTAACTGGCTTAGGGGGTATCCTATTACAGCGGCAATATAGTAGCGAACCATTTCGACCTGTTGCATACTTTAGTCGCCAGACATCATCAGAGGAACAACGATTTCATTCGTATGAACTGGAAACACTAGCGGTAGTCGCATCGCTAACCAGGTTCAGAGTTTATCTCCTGGGAATAGAATTTAAAATACTAACGGACTGTAACGCACTACGCACCACCCTTACGAAAAGGGACCTTATACCAAGGATAGCACGATGGTGGCTGTTGGTTCAGGAATTCTCATTTACAGTCGAGTACAAACCCGGATCTCAGATGGCACACGCAGACGCACTCAGTCGCAATTCTCTTCCAGATCAAGATGAGCAATTATTATCTGTCTTACAAGTGGGCGAGGTTCCCTGGTTACAAGCAGTACAGATGAGTGATCCGCGACTGTGCCACATTAAAGCAGTATTAGATGCAAAAAGTCCCGAAGCAAAAGATATTAGGCAAAATTACGAATTAAAAGACGGGAAAATTTACAGAAAGGTAGACGGTGAGTTGCGATGGGCAGTACCAAGCGATGCTAAATGGAAGATCATGCAACAATGTCATGACGACTCTGGTCATTTTGCATATGAGAAGACACTGGAAAAAGTGAGACGAAACTACTGGTTCCCAAAATTAGCAAGATTTACAAGAAAGTACGTTCGCGCTTGCATATCCTGTGCTCATGCCAAAGTGCCAGGAGGCAGAAAGCAAGGTCTTTTGAATCCCATACCTAAATCTAATTTTCCTTTCCAATGTCTCCATATCGATCATTTAGGTCCGTTTACAAAAAGCAAAAGAGGTAATTTATATATCTTAGGTGTCATTGATAGCTTTACTAAGTTTATCATACTCCGTGCGGTTAAAGACACTAAAAGCAAAACCACAATTTCAGTACTGAGAGACATATTCGCTATGTTTGGAATACCGACACAGTTAATATCCGATCGTGGAACAAGCTTCACTTCGAATGAGTTCAAATCGTACATCGAGTCCATCGGGGTTAAACATACATTAAACGCAGTAGCCACACCTCGTGCAAATGGTCAGATTGAACGATACAATCGTTCAATACTAGCCTCTCTTAGGGCTCTCTGTCATGATGAGGACGATCGAGATTGGGATGTCAAACTTGGACAAGTACAGTGGGGACTTAATAATACGGTTAATCAAGCAACAGGGAAATATCCTACAGAAGTTATATTCGGGAAACCAACAGTTAATTCGGGTGAAGCGCTGGTGCATGAGATTAATGGGTCGCAGGAAACTTCAACCGACGATATAGAAAAAATTAGAGACGATGTATCTGCTAATATCCAAGATCGACAGCGAAAAATGAAGGTTCGCTATGACAAAAAAAGAGCTAAAGCGAGGATTTATAAGGAAGGCGATCTTGTCATGGCTCAAAAACACTCGAAAATCCAAGGAGACAGCAACAAGTTAGTACCAGCCTTCAGTGGTCCATATAGAGTAACAGCTGTGCTAGGAAATGACCGTTATGAGATTAAAAGCATTGATGGTTGCTCAAAAAGAAAATATAGTAATGTCTTTGCTGTAGATAAATTAAAGCCATGGGTGCGTTTAGGCTATTCGGAATCAGAAAGTGATTATAGTGATAGCGAGTAAGCGAAAAAAAAAAGAGAGAATTGATTATTACTTTTTATGTGACTTTATTGATTTACGAATTATGTGTTAATATGATTACGAGTTAATTTGATTATTAAATTTTGATTATTTGATTGAAATAATTTAATACTAATTAATAAATGAAACTTACCTTGAGCTCAACAATTGATGTGATTGTGTAGATAAAATGATTATTATTATTTGACATTCTAAAACCTACCTTAAATATATCCATCTTTATTTTCATTTCCTAATTAGTCCCATCCTAATCCTGTAAACTGTAAAGAAACCCAGTACGAGGATGCACGTATGTGGGCAAGAATGAGATAACTGCGTCAAACAAGACCAGTTCCTTGGGTTGCAAGTGAATGGCGATTGCGTAAGGTAAGACCGTATTGCTTATTTGGATAAACGGGCGCTGGCTGCTTGGCTTGAAACCGTAGCTCCTTGTGTGGGCAGGCGGGTAATATTTACATGATTTAAGACCGTAGCTCCTTGTGTGGGCAAGCGAGTGTATTGATATTGCCTAAGACCGTAGCTTCTTGTGTGAGCAAGCGGGTTGGTGTGGCTTGAGGCCGTAGCCCCTGGTTTGGGCAAGCGGTAGTTAGATGAATGAAATGTGACAAATCTTGTGAAGGCAGCCGGTATGCAGTTGGACGAATTAAGCTGGCACGAGCAAACAAAGAGAGAAGATCTATTCGGTAAAGGTCAACTTGCCGTTAAGTGAGTGGAGTGTTATCTTGAGTGAAGTGAATAAAATTATGAAGTGTCTTTATAGTGTAGTGTGTTAAATTAAAAGTGGAGTGAAAACGTGATGTAATTAAACTTATTGTGTAGTGTGTTTGAGCTAAGTGGAGTGATTTACACAATAAATGTAGAATGACGCTGTATATAAATAAATATATTAACTGTATACTCATTTATGGTAATTTATTATGTAACTTATTACCATTTCGTAGGTACTTACATAAACAGAATGAGGTCATTCTTAAGATTAGGATGGCCGGGGGGAGAAGTCGATTCAATGAACATCCTATGTATATACCTAATTTTCCTTTAACAAAATATATAATTAGGGTATACGCACAAATAGAAATATAACTTGCGTAGATCGTTTCGACTAGGTAACTAGTCTCTTGTCCTCATTTATGATACTTACGTATAATTTTAGAGTACCAATCAGATATTGTTCTAAAACTAATCATATGTACCGTGGCAGAAAAAATAATTGGCTAAAGTGAGGAGAACATATTATGTTATAATTGTAAACAATAATAATAATAGTATAGAATTAATAAATAAAATAATGTAAAGTCATACCTAACAAATGCTTTGGGACTAGGCCTTGTACTAGGCTAATTAGTATGAATGTAAGAAATAAAATAAAAAATGCAATAATAACCCAGAATTCCCGCTGTGCCTGGGACAGGCACAATATCAGGATGGCCGACTGTTAACGATTCGAAAATAAAGTACTATTCTATCGACGTGTATCGACAAGGTCATCGATACCATCATCGATATGTATCGATGACACTCGATGCAACACTTTAAAAAAAAAGAAGGAGTCCGCCATCTTTTAAAAAACCATACCATTATTGGCGCGGTTACTAGAGTTAAGACTGCAAGAAAACCTTCTCTTGAAAATCAACCGTTGTGATTGTGAGTAAGTTACAGTGCTTCATTCTGACGATAATAATACCAACACGTGACAGCCTTCTTAACTACTTCTTCGTAATTCTTTTTTGTATTCTGTAGAGATAGGTTGGTACGGCAATTCTTCTTCTTATCATATGAGAATTAGTGGCCACCTCTGGTGTCAGAGTTTATTATTTACTTCGACCATCTTTCTTGGAGTCCCCCCAAATACAAGCTACGTACCTACTAAGTATGTCTCTGTATTCATGATTATGAATGAACATTATCATACCTAATATTTGCGGAGTACGGTTGCGTTTGATAAATTATGTATTATATAGCGTCATATAGATATCGTACCTTACCTCAAATATATTCATGTGTTTTGAGTTTAAGTACAAGACGTTACGTTTATTGCCGAATAGATCCGTTTCGAATATAATTTATATATTTTAAGGATAATACCTACTGATTAAGTCAATACATTACTTACAGGTATTTGTTGATTGCTGGTTAATAAGAATAAAATTAAGTGGTAGATAGGTAGGCCCATAGAGTACCTACATTATAACATATAGGTACTTAGAGAAGGTAGGCCTATGGCTCCTAGTATAAAAAAAAAAGGTAGGCCTATGGATTAGACCTGGGGGATCGCATTGAGATCGAGATTGTACTCGTATGTCAATAATTATTACTGACTAGCTGTGCCCGCAACTTCGTTCGCGTGAGAACCTGAACGTCGTTTGCAATCCTTCCCGACCTTGGACGAATTTTCCCGACTAAAGGTAAGGCGGTCATTTTAACCAACTTACATACATTCTCATCATCTTATCGCCTTTAATAGAGAAGCTCATCAATTCGTCAGTACCTACGTACTTACCTATATTTTATAATAGAACTAATAGGTAGGTATTTGTTATGCAAGGCTGGAAAGTTGGTTATTAGCGGTGAGTTACCTCCAGGGACGTGCATTGAATAATTGAGTGATTGCAATAAATAAATCTGAATCTGAATCTTGGTTTTCCAGCGTGGTAGGCACTGTAGATCTAACTAGTAACTTTGCACTTATCCTATCCTGCTACCGAATATTATAAGTTTGAAAGTTTGTGAGGATATTTGGATGGATAAATGTTTGTTACTCTTTCACGCAAAAACTACTGAACTGATTAAGATGAAACTTTACAGCAATGTCGCTTATACATCAGAAAACAACGTAGGCTGCAAATTATCCTGATATTCCCACGGTGACGGCCACCACGCGGCGAGTGAAACCGAGAGCGACCGCTGGTCATAAATGATAAGGTTCGTAATATTTAGTAGGAATATTAAAATGCTGAAGAGTTTGATTGTTTGAGAATGCTAATCTCCGGAACTACTAGTTCAAATTGAAAAAATATTTTTGTGCTGGATAGTCCATTTATCTCGGAAGGATAGAAGATATTTAATATCAGGCTACGATTAATAGGAGCAGAGCATTAATGTAAAACGTTGCAAAAACGGGGAAAAAATATTACTTTTAGGAGCTTCCGTTGCGGACGGTGTGTAAACGGTTAAAGTTACGTAAAAATCATGTATAACGAAATTTTTCCTCATCAAAAGTTAAAAAAAAAGTCCGCATACATCAGACAGCATATGTCTATGTTTTATGGTTAACTCACTATAACCATTTTAAAGATAATAAATTTTGTTTTAAACTAATATTAGAGAAGGTGTTTTCATAAACACGATATTAATCCTTATCTAAATTAATTACTTTATTCATCAGAAGTATTTAATTTTGAACAAAATTGTCCTTTACATCATTTTATTTTAATGAATATCTTAGGAAATATGATTGTTTTAAAATAATTCCTCAACAAAATAATTCGCGACCAAATTCATTCGTCAGGTAGGCTTGCTTACTTTATACTGATACATTCCGAGATGTTTAAGCTAGAACGTTACACGTACAAATAGCGCCCTTCTTGCAGTGGGCGGTTTATACTTGAGCAATACTTTTTCTAAATATGTGGTATTCTTGTATGAAACGCTGCTTGTGTAGGCAATTTGGAGACTGCCTACCGGTAGGTATTCAGTATTTAGCGTAAGGAAAATCTTAGTGGGTTAGTGTTGAATATAAGTTTAAACTAAAATAAAATAACTTTAACACTTATTGTATATTGAGGTTTTGAATGAGGTAGGCAATGCCTAATTGCCTATATGGAATGCACGCCCCTGGTTACCTCTATTGAATGCTGAGCAAGAGAGCATTCTAGGATTGAACTACGAGCGTAGCAAGTGCTTCAAAGATTGAATCCTGAGCGAAGCGAGGATTTCAAAAGTACAAGACGCTAAAAACTTTTCTGCCGAGCGCTACACACAATCTTTCACCTCCAACAGCGAGGAACATTTTATGGTTGTTTCCGCGGTCAATTTCCGGTTAAAAAACTTTAAACAAAAAGTTTAATCTAAATATACCTTATTCTCGTTGTTTTAATGATATAAAAAACTAAAATATTAAAAAAGGAAGTGTTATAGTTAATTCAAAGTTATTTAGAGTAGGAATATATTGTACTTATAAATAACAATAAAAACGATTCGGTAAATGTTGATATTAAATGTTGAAAGACAATTTAAAAATAAAGGTTTATGTCACGTTCCGAAATCCAATCATAGGTTGTGAAATCTCACCCACCCAGCCCAATATAAAATTGTAAATTGTTATAACAAATAGTTTAATCTTATTGTTATTGTTTTTATGATTCAATAAACTTAAATAATATAATAAAACCAAAACGGAGTATTATAATTAATTCAAACCTATTTAAAATAAGAATAAAATGTAACAAAAAAGTCAATAGTGCGATTCGGAACGCATTATATTTAATAACGGAAGCCATGTTATCCTTACCGACTTCTTTTAATTTTGATACTGCTGCAAACACAAGTTCACTGCATCCACTCCAATTCACCACTTCTTCATTTTTTTTGCTTGGATCCTAAACCCTCAAAAATTTTCGACGAAACTTTCTTTTAGTCGTAGTGCCAACTGATGATGATAATGTAGATGGAAGCTCTTCATCAGACACCAAAAATATCGATGTTCATTGCAATTGGATCAGGATACAGCTAGGCCAGTCAATATTTGTCTCAAGCCAATCTTCATAGTTCTTAAATACGGAATATTTTTGCTTTTCGGCTCGATAAGCGCCAACGTTTATCGACTGCTTTAACAAATTTTCTGCAAAATACCTGGTTAAATTACAGTTCAGCCGAGACAACACTTCCTTTAATAACAATTGGTAATCATTTTGTTTGTTTCCACTTTTTAATATCATAAATAAATTTAAGTTAGAAACGATATTTTTAACCGACTTCAAAAAAAGGAGGAGGTTCTCAAATCGACGTTTTTTTTTTATGTATGTTTTACTATAACTTCTCCAGTTGTTAACAGATTTTTATAATTCTTTTTTATCTGAAAGAAAATGGTTTATGTGTGGTCCCATATAATTTTTACGAGGATCTGGCTAGTAGTTTTGTTCATAATCTTGAAAAATATCAATCACCTTTTGGCAAGTAGTCGTTTACTTAGATGACATCATTGTTGTGTATGGGCTGATTTTTAGTGTAAGTAACGGCACATGATGTTACTAAAAAATCTCAAATAAAAACAGTTTATAAAAAAAATCAAACTGACTTCAAAAAGTAAAAAATAAAACATTTGGAACCGGTGTTAGCTAGCTAAGGCCAAAAAAATATATAGTTAATAGAAGTGCAATGTAGAATGCCTTGGCTGGCACCGACTCCAAAAGTTTTATTTTTTACTTTTTGAAGTCGGTTCGTTTTTTTTTATAAAATGTTTTTATCCATTTTTACTGTGATCCTGGTTACTGTATTCACTTGTAATGATCAAAGAGATGTGATAACAAAAAAGAAAAACACTAATATTTATTGCAAATATAATAAGGTCCGGAAAAAAGTTTCTTCGCATTTTTTAAGAATATTCAAAATATTTTTTTATATAATTTATTTACATCTAACTAAAGTATGTATGTAGATGCCATTTTGTTCGATAACTTTTTGCCATCTTGTAGTTAGGGACATGATCCCATCGCTATAGTAATTTTAGGGCTTCTGATCAAAATACCGCGACAAGTGGTTTTGGCAGTCCTTTCGTGATGTTAACCTGACACTGCCTAAAGAATTCTAAAGAGACCGAAACAGGTAGAAATCTGAAGGTGCAAGGTCAGGACTATACGGCGGATGCATTAACACCTCCCAGCCAAACTCTCTTAATTTTTGCTGAGTGGCTGAGATGCTTTATCTAGCGTTATCATGATGAGAAATCACACCTCTTCTGTTGATAAATTCCGGCCGCTTTCTCTTAACTTCTTGCTTTAATCTCATCAATTGTTCGCAGTCGAGTTCAGAATCGATGGTCTTGCCTGATGGTAACAGCTCATAATAAATAACGCCCTTCCAATCCCACCACACACACAGCATACCTTGTTGCGAGTTAACCCGGGTACCGCCACAGTCTGTGAAGCCTGACCGGCCTTTGACCACGACTTTTTCACACGTTCTTGTCGTACGTGATCCACTTATCGTCTCTAGTTATCAGCTTCTTCAAAAATGGTTCGGTTTCATTACATCGTAATAAAGAATCATAAATGAGTACACGGTTCATTAGGTTTCTTTCAATGAGGTCGTGAGGTACTCAAATATCGAGCTTTTTGTGTACCCAGTTTTTTTCAAATGCGCGATAACTGTTTAGTGGTTAATAATTCCCAGTTCTTCAACTACGTCGTAATTACTGAAATGCCGATCTTGCTCCACTTTTTTAAAAATGGCATCCATTTTATCCGTAATATTTTATCCGGCGACCAGAGCGACGTGCATCTTTGACGTCAACATTTCCGGATTGAAATCGGTTAAACCAAATTTGTGCTACGCTCACAGACACTGCACTAGGTCCATAAACATCGCAATTTTTTATCCCGGCTTGCGTTGCATTTTTACATTATTTGTAGTAAAATTTTAAAATGTACCGAATTTCTTCATTAGATTCACTCATCTTGACAGTAAGAAAAACAAATGAAAATCACACATTTTCCGAATTTGAATTTGGAATTATTTTCTTTAAAATTTAAACTTTTAATGATACCAAAACCAGCCAGATACAAATAGTAAAGCAAAAGAGATTTTATTACAAGGTCATAAAATAATACTATATGCGAAAAGATTTTTCCCCAACCAAATAGCGGAACATCACATCGGTATTCGCGTATATTAACGTATTTCATTATTAGCGATAATGAGGATGTTTGGAATTTGATTTGGGGTTAGTAGGTTAAAATTGAGGATCCTGGATCAGAAGAGATCCAGGACCCTCATTTTTTCCATCGAAACAACACTATTCAACCATTACTTAACATCTTTACATAATAATGCAAGATGTAGACTCATTTTCAACGACACCTGCCTTATTTTTGCGTATGTGTGTCGCAGTAAGCTAAGAAGTCGACCGACCAGCACACACGTAACGGAAGTGTCTGCTTGGAACCGAACCGTGATTTGTTAATAAGTTATCTACGAGTATCACATGACAATCAGGAATGCACTACTGTTATTGATGCAAGTAATTACTTGTAATTTATTAATAGAACAACAAAGAAAAATAAGTTTGTGAAGCAAAGGATTGTCTTTTTTCAGGAAGGTGGTAGGTAAATAAAACTATTAGTAATATGTTTTATATGTATTTTTTATTTAAAATTCTTACACAAGTATTACATAGGTACCTACTTATAAAAAATTCTTATAAGTGCTACTACTCGTACCATGTACCTACCTATATTAAATGTTTACCCATGGGGTTATATCTAGTAAGTAAGAATAAAAGGAGAAATCATTGTTATTAAAATAATAACATTATTATTTAATTCATATACTTAAAGACGTTAAAACATTATTTTCTCTACACCATTTATCCAAAAAAAATACATTTTTTAGAGCACATATTTTATCATGATGAATACAACTCACGATATTCGATGAAGTATATTTTTCATACAGTGTTAAAAAACTAGGACAATGAATATCTTCTAAATTAAACAAGTTATCGTTTTTAAACATCTCCTTGATCCACAACATTTTTTCATAACCTTTAGTCAAAATACAACACTTTTTGTTTAAGTAGTAGTTTATACAGTCTTTATAATTAGAATATGGAACGACTCCTTCATTCCAATATATTCCTCTAGTTTTTTCGATACTGGCTACTTCTAATCGTTCTTTTTTTGTCAGTTCATAAAATGGGTATGGTGGTTTTATTAACAATACCAATAATCGACTTTTCCATAGAATTGCTATTTCTTTTGGAATAAACTGGTTGAGCTCGTTCTTAAATCCTTGCACATCTACTATCACATTCATGATAATGTTGTGGATAGGTTAGTACAAAAAGGACCTTCACAATACAATTTGGAGAGACAAATGTTACATAAAAAATTGGTGTAGCCTTTTATACGGTAATTTGATTTTCACATACTAGGTACATATTATTAACGAAACAGTAATAATTAAAAATTCATACCGCATTATTATTATTATTATTACACCACATTTTTAGACATAACACATTTTTTAAAGCACACATTTTTTTATGGTGAACACAATTTATTTCTTTGTTTTCATTTTCATTATAATTATTGTAATCGTTATATAATTCTTTGAAGTTCGGACACCCTTTCTCACCTAATTCTATTAAATCACAATTTTGACATAACTCTTGAATCCATTTTACTTTTTCCAAACCCTTTAATAATATTTTTTTGTTTCTCAGATATGGAACCACTACCCTTCTGAATTCAAAATAATCAATGTATCCTTCACTCCAAGTGAGCCCACGATTCTTTTCCAACCATCGTATTTGTTTCTTTTCTTCATTTGATAGTGTTTTAAAAGCATAGGGTGGCTTAATGAGAAAAGTTTGCGTGTGCTCCTTATGCGCTATTGCTAGCTCTTTAACAATAAACTTATTTTCAAAATCTTTAAATCCTTGCAAGTCTACAATTATAGTATCCATATTCATGATATTTTCTTAACAATGCTGGTTAGTGGTTTGTATTCGAATATGCAATCGTTTAGTATGAGACAATATGCGGTGGTCTGATCAGGGATTTCTATATCTGATTCGATTTCAACTCGCACATCTATAGACCCCTTAAGTGTTTCGTGCTGACGAGAACAGTCAATCACAAATAAAGGAGCAACGTCTCTGAATTCTTTCAAACTCATCAACGGTTCTGCTCGACGCCCATAGTAAGACTGCTGAAATCTTACGTACTGTTCATATATTAATGAAAACTTTTGTTCCGAAAAACTAACATTCAGCCCTTCATAGGGGTAATACGATGAATTCAAAAAAACTCTTACATCGCGTACATTGCAATGGTCAAACTCTGCCATTGATCTTTCAGCATTATTTTTACGGTTGGTTTGTAAACCAAGAACAACATATCGTGGTTTCTCAATTTGTGTTGATGTCTTTATCGACCAAGTATGTTTACGTGTTTTAGGGAGTAATGGATATTCATACAAATCCCAATTACGGAACGCTAGTGTTATTGCCCGATCCTTTTCTAATTGCTTTAATAAATTAATTCTTTCACGATCTGATACTTTAATATGCGGAACTCGCCAAATGATTTTACTTAACGTTATATCCTCCACTGATTCCCCTGCTTTCAATTTTAAGGCATTGAGATTAGTATTATTTCTCAATAGCACTAACTCATGTTTACAGTTAATGATGATTTTTTCATAATCTTCTGCAAAACCTAATACTTTATTCAATGGTATTGAAACGGAAAACACTCCGCCATTGTCATTTGTAGTACCAGTAATCGACCATCCCCAATTTTTTGCGCTTTTGGATTCATGTTCATTCAATGATAGCAAAGACTTGATAGTAGTAGTGATGCCTGCATTCTTAATTTTATCTATTTCTACACCATTTAGTTCATACCGAATGTCTTGAAACAAGAATAACGCAGGGTTATTTACAAAATCCACACTTGGTACTTTCTCCTTAATAGTAGCGGTGCTCTTAAACACATTTACTGTACCCTCTATATACAATGTGCTGAGTGATGGTAGCAAATACAAATCTTGTTGATTAATAGGTATGCGTATTTCGTCATTCTTGTTGAAACTTGTCACGTATGGTTTGTATGAATGATATTCGAAACTTTCAACGCTGTTATCGTAAGATGCTGGCTGAGTTATATTTAAAATATTCATTTTAATAAACCTACCAGCTTCAGAAATTCCTTATTACTTTTAGTAAGTTTCTTTTTTAGCTGAAACGGTGTTCGTTTACTAACTGATCTTTGAGAACTGACTTGAATACAAGACGGAGAGGGGTTTTTATTGAAATTTAACATTTTTTTCTGAAATGTAAATATAGCTGTACTTCTTCACCACGTAAATTGATTTTCTTATTTTCACTGTCTAATAACCTTATGTTAATAGTATTTATTGAACTTTGGTTAACTGGAAAATAGGTTATATTTTTAGGTATATCAATTATTCGATAACCAGGTGGTACACTTAACACAAATTCGTGAATTATATGACTTCTTCTTCCATTCACGAATGATCCACTAACCACATCACATTCAATGCGTATGATGGGTGTTGATAAAATGCTAACAGGATACCGTGACTCAGTACTTATATTAGCTTTTACTGTTTCCATACCAAAGCCAAAAAAAATTCCGAGTGAATCACTTTTGTTGAAGTGAACATCTTCAGAACAGAAAATACGAGTTTTCAGAGTATTATTGTTGCAAGTCATTTTCAATGTAGTATTAATGACATTATTCTTTATAAAATCACTAATATCTTGAAACTCATATGATCCTTCCGGTATTTTGATAACTTTGTCCTTACCATAGTAAAACTTATTGTTTTTTTCGTCTATATTTGGAATAGAGTTAAAAGTAGAAAAATATAAAAGTCCGCACTCATACTCTCCACATAATTCTAAAGTTGGTGAGTAGTTTGTTGTCAAAGATGCTCCTCTTCCAGTTATCGATACGGTGAAAGACATATTTATACTAACTTCGATTTCTAATGTTTTCTTTATATAAATGTTTTTTCCAATAGTCTCTTAAAAATGTTAAACAAAGATGACCACAATTAATAGTGCCAAATGTTTGATGCGGTATGTAATTATAGGTTATAGACATGTGTTGCAAATATTTTATTAATTCTAAAGGTGGTTTTAAGTTACCGAAACTATCAAAATATTCACAGTAATCATTTCGTTTAACGTAGGCTACCCAATGAGTTCCAGGATTATCAGAACTATCCAAATTTAGAATAGCACACTCTATTTTCCTAGGTTTCGATGGTAATGTGTCTCTCATAAAAACACCTCGAAAATAAGGAATGTATTTTGCATGTTCAACTATATCTACATTAGTGAGTGCTCTTCTGGGTAGCCGCTTAATTAGTTTTTTGAAGTATACAACCCAGCTCCTTTTTTATGAGCCTTTACATACACGCCTTTTCCTAGAGCAATAGCTTCCATAATCTTATTATGTCTTTGGGATTCTTTAAGATTTTTTTCAGCAGCCTTGTAATCATTAACTGCTTTGGCAATACCTGCAGCACCTCCAGCTAATGCACCCAAAGCTGATAATCCAGCAAAGATCGGAATGAGTGGTAGCACCCCACCGCTTTTTGGAATAGGAATAAAGCGTGGTATACGTATTCCTTTCTTATCACCGAACAGTTTTCTCGCAGCAACATATGCACACTTTATAGCTGCATGATTGTTCTTAGATTTTATTTTTTTTATTTGAGATTGTATTTTTTTCACTTTTGTCATAAAAGAACCCATTCCTGCACCAGCTTTAAGTTTTGCTTTCATTGATTTTTTTACTATCCATGAAGCGGCTTTCTCTCCCAGTCCAGCATCTTTCGCTTTTAATCTTTTTTTAGCCATATTCAAAAGTTCTAAATCCGCCTTATGTCGAACGCTCAAATCACTATTGTTATAAGCAATATCGTGGTACATACAAGCTTCATCCAATTTGTTTATACCTCGATCACCCCTCTGCAGTCGTTTTGTCAATTTTGTTCCAGGACCGCAGAATTGATATCCGGGTAAGTGTAACTCAAACGGTATATTATTTATTAGGTCGTTAACAATACCGCTTCCTTCCTTCATCGATGCAAATGAACTGAATGTGTTAATAAAGACGCTTTATTTATATTATAACACCAATGCAGTTTTGTCAATCCAACTGTTCTCGTCAGCACTAAGACCTAACCATTTTACATAAAGTTTATTTCCTTTTCTTTTAATAACTTTCTCAATTAGAAATATGTTCGGAAACTTTGTTTTCTGTAATTCGTATTCGTAAAAAGAACCTAAAATCTTCTGTTTATGTTTATCTTCTAAGTGGTAAGTTGGCGGGTTTGTGTGATTGACTTTAATCACATTAAATATTTCCGTCGACCAATTAGATGTATAACCTTTGTAAAAATCCCCTTTATGTTTACTTATACGAACGTGATCACCAACTTGAAACTTAGATTTTTTGCCAGTTTTGTTACTTTGAGATTTGATAATGTTTGATCTGGCCTCCATCTCATTTGTTTTATTTACATCGAAGGGCTTAAATTTTGTTATTCGGTGTCTAGTATTATTATAGCAATGGACGACGTCTTCCAAATTTTTTTTTACCCATTTATATTGACCGTGTAGGCTAAACAATTTAAAAAGGTCACTTTTTAATGTTCTGATTACTCGTTCTACAATGGACGCCTTCTTTACCGAGTAGGTAGAATAATGGTTAATATGATAGTTATTCATTAGTTGTTTAAAAGTGTCGTTATAAAACTCTTTACCAAAATCAGTTTGTAAATTTTCAGGCTTTCGAGATGAACTTAGTAATATATTTTGCATTGAATGTGTAACACATTTTTTCTCCTTCGATTTTAAAGGACTAACCCATACAAACTTTGATAAAGCATCAATAACTACTAAAATGTATTTATACCCTTTGTTGAAATGTGAGTACTTTTGAAAGTCCATTAAGTCAGCTTGCCACAAATCATCTATTCCTTTTATGATTGTGCATCGGCGAGGAAAATTTCTCCTTGCCGATCTATGGAGTTCGTCGACTACGTCTCTTTTGCTCATTTTTTAAACTTTGTATGATTCAATCAAATTATCAATTTCAGATTTTGAATAAAATAAAGTACTTAAACGTTCACTAGTTAGTTTTTCCAAGTTATTGAGGTAAATTTTAACTTCACTATTATTTTTTTTCATTTCATGTCTCAATTGCTGAACAGCTTCATCCACATATGCTTTATTTACAGCTTCATCGTCATTCTCAGGAGATGATACACCTTTTAATTTTGATGATTTTAAGTCGTAGTCACCTGTTTCCGACTTAACTAAAGTATTGTCTAAGGTATCAATGTATTCTGATAATCGTAAACGTTTATGAACGTGATTACCAAATTTATCTATATTCATTGCAGTGTTTGTCTGATCTTTACTGTAAGTCAACTGTTCATTTTTAACGCTGCATGTTACTTATATTTCTTAATGATGCCAGCTTCGTATAGTTCTTCGATGATTGCGATAATTTCATTATCTAATCCTGTGTTTCCAGCATCTCGTGATGCATATAATAGTTTTAACCGTTCTACTAACTCATTTGGATCATCCCAATAAATATAGTCCGTATTCTTTTTAACCTTTTTTAAAATTTCGATGCCTTTTCCGTGCGGAAGATTCTCCGAACTAGTAGTAATAGTTCTAGAAAATTTAAACATTGGTTTTATTATATTCATATATTTAAATCCCTTGTTGCTGTTGATTGGTTTGGATGGATCATAACTACGCTTGTGTGCGTTGGTATCAATGAGAAGGTATTTATAATTATGCATATCCTCATCTGTGATTAAATCTAGATTAGGTTTCTTTTTGTACAACAATTCTTTTAAACCAACTGTTTTCTCAAAATATTTATTTCCTATTTTCAGAATCCTGCCATCATCGTTAACGCGAGTTTTACCAAGCATAAGTTTCCCCCGTTCATTTCTTATTCCAAATGGGATGTTAGTCATTACTTCAGATGATGTTGACCATGATAATGATGGATTTGAAACGTTTGGTGATGATTGGAGGGATTTAAATGAGCCATCACTAACATTGTGGTTTTCAGAAGGTGATATAGTTAAGGTTTTATCATAGGGTTTTTCATTTTTAGCATCGTCGTCTTCTTCTTCTTCTTCTTCTTCTTCTTCACAAACAGATTCATCAAAATCTTCAATAGATGAATTCGATGTTACACTTTCATTATTTTTAGTCTTTTTAATTATTGGTTTGTGTTCCAAATTTTCCGTTGGACTCTTTTTATCATTTTTATTTGCTAACAGGTTTAGAGGCTTAATTATGGGTTTAAATATTGTTTCTAAGACCACATTATTTGTATTTTTTGCATCCTTTAACATTTCAACCTTCCTCTTAACAGCTGCTGCAGATTTTACAATTTGTTTTTTAAGGTGTTTTTCCATTTTATAAATTATAGCACTCAGTTCTATATCACAAATGAAAGTGATTCATCAATGATATAGCAATCTCTTATGTATTTTAATCTACAACTATAAATGTGTCAAATTCCATTCTGTAACAGCCTTTATTACGTTCACAATCCTTATTAATAACAAGATATCTAAAAGGTTTATTCCAAACAACTGAGCACATATCACGGAATTGTCGCCATGACATGTCAGACCCTACATGCTCATCATAAACGTGTCTTAGATTGATATCATCTTGTTTAAATAATATTATTAGATTTGAATTGTCTCTGACAAGTTGTTTGGGTATTTTTGTATATGTTTGATTTATATAAAAACAATCGATATTCTTGTGGCGACCCATAGCAAAATAATCTCGGATGCTACTTTGATTTTCACAGGCAACATCATCGAATATAATTATTGAATCGGGTAAGGCTTCGTGTGGACTTAAAATGTCACTGTTGTGATCGAATTTGTTATAGGAAATTGTAGGGACTATATTTAATACATTTTCTAAATATATGTATTTAGGTTGGTATAAAGACTTTGAATACACATAAACATTACTAAAACGTGGACCATCCTGATGTAATAATAAACTAATAACTAAGTTAGTCTTCCCACAATTTGATGGACCACAAACAAGACAACGTATACTATTTGGTAATAAATTGCCATGACGCTTCCATTCACTTAATGGGGTAAGATAGATGCGCTCTAGTTTTAAACTCTGTTTTTGTTTTAAAAATTTCATATCTGGTTATTTTAATTTGACTGTTTTGTTTCAAGGCTATCAATAAAATGATTTTCAAACATTGCACATACAATATTTAAATGAATTACCTATTGAATCGTACTAGTCAGCATCAGGTACTTTAGCAATAAATACAATACTAAAGCAGTGCTTTTATTTCAGCGTAGGTAATTATGTTATGGGACATTTTAAATAATAAATTATTTTAGTTACATACTGTTATATATTTTCAATAAAACATATTTCATTTATACATTTTATCGTTATCAACTATTTATTATTAATACTTAAATGAATCCATATTAAAATTAGAAAATTACTTAAGTACTATAATTCGATAGATAGGTAGGTACAAAATAATTTTAATTTGATTTTAAACATTGGTATACTCGTATATAACTTAAAAGCTATCTGTATTCCATAAAAACTTTTTTAATAGAACAAATATTTTTACAACATATTATATAATATACACAATTTTTTAATTATACTTACATCATAATAAATTAATTTTTATTTTATTCTAAGCCCCACTCATTGGCTTACAGATTTTGAAAATCAGAACTATAGTGACCCCAAGGCAGTGTCTCTATTTGATTTGAAAGGATTTGCCTTTTATCATCACATCTGTTTAATACAAGTTTATTTACTTGTTGAGTATACAGAGTATGTTTAATTGATTTAATCATACTCATTTTACATGTAAAATTAGTATTATTATACAAGGTTTTAGCATACTGTGACATTTTTAATTTACATGTCACTGATTTACATATTCCTTTAGCTTTCATTATTTTTGTTTTCATCGATGATAAAGCATAAAGTTTTGCTCTTAACCCGATAAACTCAACTATTATATCACCACCAAGTTCATCTTTGAATAAACCGGGTATTTTAGCGTTCACCTTAGACATTTCATACGGATTCTCAGTGCAAAAGTTGCTCGTATCAAAGTTATTTATATCATCTTTGATGTCTCTATAAATATCTTCAGTATGCACTAAATAAAGAAGACTATCCGTATCTGTATAACAAAGTTTAATATTTTCACCATATTTTCTTTTCATAAAATCGTAATGAAAATTGTACAAATGCTGTTTAGCGTATTCTAATACCGTGAAGCCAATATAAATCGGTCTATCAAGACATATTTTTTCACGGTTTAGTTGTATAGCTATAAAGTTTTCGTTGAATACTGTTATACTTTTTAAATTCGGACGTGTAATTAATTTTTCAGCGCCCAAATGTTTATTCGTTTTATTACAATGTTCATTCCAATTTGTTACTAACTTAACATCAACTTGTTTACGTTTGTTTTCTATAGTCTTCCCAAATATTGCATTATTTAATAGTTTAAAAAAATCTTTCTGAAATGAAGTAGTTGAAGCTTGACGTAATCGTGTGTTTAAATCAATATATTTTTGTAAAAAGTTATCCTGACGGAAACTTAAAATGCGATGTATTTTAAGTAAAATTAGTCCATGTTTAATGCATTCTTTTAAATGAACATAGTGAATTACATAGTTGTATTTGTTGTACAGATTAGCAATCAACTTTGATGTTTTTCCTCCTGGTGGAATAAGTTTTTCCGGAGCGAAAGGTAAATCACTATGCAAATCATGTAAACTATCAGGATAGGCTAAGTCAACTTCTAAAATATACCCGTAATCAGCATCATCCGATATGCTCATTACATCGAAACATTTAATTTCATCCATTGACATTAACCTGAACTCTGAAAGAGGCATTTTTTTCGTCATAGCATGACCATAAAGATTGTTACAATCAAGATATATTAAATATTGTGACTGTCTCGAGTCATCAAATGCCGGTAAGTACTTATTATTGGCTACAGCATGTCGATATGAACATTGTGCCAAGCCTCCGCGTACACCCTTTTCAAGCATTTGATATATTTCTGAATCACTAATTAACTCGAGTTGGACACCTGTATAGAGCAACATTGCATCCCAACTTAAGCTTGGTGCGGTAATATAATACGCACAATCCAGATTATAAAATATTAAACATAACATTCGGAACTTTTCAAAAATATCACACAATAATAACACATCACATTTCAAATATAAGTCTGTGTATTCACCGAGTGAATGAATATTGAAATATTTCCAAATAGTTTTCGCATGGTTATACTCTTCATCGGATATATCATTCATTTTCAAGTTATTATAAAAATGCTCTTTCGAGGGAAGTTGTGGTTCATCGTACTTTGACCACGAATCCATGTATTCATATGGATAGACACCCTTTTTTCTCAATAAAGAGCATTTAAATTCATCATTAAATTCTGAAAACAAATGTACAAAATCTTTTTCACATAAACTTTTACTTAAAGTGTCTAAGCTTGTACTTAGGAAATGGAAAGAATCAATGAACTTTATTTGAATTGGGTGATTTTTATCGTCTGATTTAATAATTTTCGTTATACTTAGATAGTTTTCTTTAGTTTTTGGTATAATCTTGATCGTACCTTCATATCTCGCCAACTCACCAATAAAAATATGTGAATCATAGCCAGACAGATTATGGAAAACGACCGGTATGAATGGACAGGTTCTATGCATTAAGTTACAATGGGAATGCACAGCTCCTCTATACTTGCCAGTAACATGATCGTGATCACGAACTTTGTCATCGAATAACAATTGTTTACAAATGTAACATTTTTTCGAGTCTTGAAAACATTTCTCTTGTTCAGTGGTTAAAGGATGCATATCCTTTTTGTCACGTAAAATAGCGTGGATTCTTTTGACTTCCAAAATTAATTTTTTGATAAACACTTCAACACAATCTTCGCCTCTATAAGATACATATTTATTTAAGGAGTCGTCATGAGAACAACATACATAATATGCAAAACATGAAGGCTTATGAATTTTATTTGTTGTTGTATTATTAGTTTGATTTTCATTATGATCTATTAATAAACATTCAAAGTCAGCATAAATAATAAAATTAATTCTTTGCTGTCTTTCATAGTGATTAAATTTAAGTACACTGTTTTTTTCTGGTAACACAGTCAACACATTAGAGCAATCATGAGAATGAAGCTTTGTTTCACATGGAAAAAATTGTAAACAGCTATCACACAAATATACTTTATTCTTGTGTAATGATACCTGCTTACGAACTAATCGTGCCAGGTCTTTTATTAAGCAGTAGTGAGCTTTATCATCACTTTCCAGATATAATAAATTAAAATGATTCTGTTTCTTTGTGTTTGTTTTATACAAAGGGCCTACTACGATGTGTTTATTTAGACCGTATATATTGATACTTATTTTAGAATTATTTTTCTCAAATAACTTTATATCACTGATCGAAGGTGGAAATGACATCCCTTCTATGTTTAAAACTCTAGAGTAATGAGGATATGAAGATGGCCTGCATACATTATTTTTGGCAGGAAACATACCCGCAACAACACTCCATAAAAAACAGCAGTTGTCAGAATTTTTTATATTTATACAGCTTTTAGAATTTCTTACACTTGGAGGTAATTCTAAATAAGTGCCACCTCTCATAGGGGTATATTTGTTAACATTGATTTCTAGATGGCTTATCGCAACAAAAGACCAACCAGACTCACAATGTTCAAATTCTGTAATTTTTTGATTAATTTTATCAATCATATTCATAAAAAAAATATTCAAGTCAGTATTTTTGTAAATAATTTCATATTTTGTATTAAATGATTTCAACTGTTGCTCATTTGTTTTATACAATATAAAATGAGCGAACAATTCAAAGTTAACTTTTATACAGACATTTTTAGCTACAGATTCATCGATCAGTTTTATCATGACTCGTTTGTTATCCTGCAGGAACGTCTCTATTTTATGGTACTCGTCTTCCTGCGAGGGGTTTAAACGATATGTCATGATTCGATTTTTAAAAGCAGTAGCAATAATGTCAATATTATTATATTCGGTCTTTAATAAACAATTAGATTTGTGTATATTACTTTTGGTATGATATCGATATTCATTTCTTGTTAATTCTGTATTACATTTTTCACAATATTTCATTTCGTCGGATGGGGCTGAAAAAAAAAGACCTTACACTTAATAATATATAATTTTATTTCTTATAGATTAAGTACAATAAAAATAGATCTATACAAAGAAATTAATTACACACTTTAAACGGTTATATGTTAATTAGTTTCATAATAATGTTCGTTAGAACTGCTTTTTATTTTGGGTGGCAGCCCTTCATAAAGACAAATAATATGCAAGTACGATAATACTAATTCAAATACACTGTTATAGGTCTTTAATAATAATTGCTCACGAAAGTTGGCGGGCAGTCTTTAAAATCTTTGCGCGTTGCCGCAATTAATTGGGATAGCACACGCCAACTGTCACTATCCTCATTAATTTTATTTTTTATTGTAACGATGGCATGACGCCATCTATTCAAAGGCAGGACATGCTCTATTTCTTCGGTTTTGTATACCTTAATCTCGATATAATGAGAGCCTTTCTTGTTCTCATTGATTTGGCGAGAGTGCCCGTTCGCCAATCGTCGTGTGTAATAGTTATAAACTGGTGCTTTGGTTTTACCTTTCGGCTTGGGCGGTGGTTGTGGTTCTTCATCGCTGTCGCTTATGTCACCGAACAATTCTTGGGCGGTAGCTCTTGCACTTTGCATAGAAACAGGTCTTATCTTGGGCTTCTTTTTCGATGGACCGGCGACGGTAGCGGGGGCGGTGGTGGCAGGCGCTGCTACCCGTTTCTTCGGCTTGTCAGTTTTCTTCGCAGTTTCTTTCTCCGTTTCTGAATGACTAACATCTTCATCGGATGGAAACAGAGTGTCAGCAGTAGCGGTAACATGATGATTTGACCTGTCGAAAAATAAAAAAAAGATTTGAAATAATTACACAACAACTTCGAAGATAAAGTACTTATATTGTTTATCAATTAACTATTACTACCGTACACAGACTTTGAATAGGTACTTAAATAATTATATTTATTAATAAAATAATAAGTACTTATTCATTTAATACAACAATGACAGGTTAGGTTAGGTCCAGGCAACTATGAATACTTCGTACTGTATGGGACGCACATACAAATGCAAACATTTTCCTCTTGCAGGAATCGAACCCGCAATCGTAAGTTCAGTAGTCATATTCACCCACTAGTTGCAATGACTATAGGTACTTAGTTAAATAATATACTTGGTAGGTAGGTACTCACATTTTGTTTTATTATTAGGTTGATGATTTCTTGTAGAGTTGTTGTTGGTCCCTCAGGAGAACTGGATGTGAGGTGATCCAGGTTGGATGGGCTTAAATATTATGTTTCACACAATACTCTTCATGTAACGACACGGACGCACACTTAGAAAAAATGCTTACTTTATAATAATCCTAAAATGGATTGATGTGGATCTCAGTTTCTCAGTGCCTCGCAAGCAATATTTCGCGACATAGGTACTTTATACGGTGACTTACAAATTAATTAGATATTTTAAGTAAACAGGAAAACAAATTTATATCTAAAAAGTATAGATAAGTAAAAAGTAGAAACCTGATCGACTGATTTTTACCAAGCTATGATAATTTTATAGTACCCTAAATGTAACGTAGTGATTTGCGACCTTATTTAGGGGTTCGACTCCGTTATAAACATTAAACATAAAAAAACCACTGACTTTAGCCACCTCCAAATCCCGGGTTCGATTCCGATCGAGCCAATGTAGATTTTTTTTCTATTATTGTCTGTAGTCCGATTCTTTGTCGAGTTCAATATCCGACTTCTTACTTCCTACTAATATTATAAATGCGAAAGTTAAGATGTTTGGATGTTCGTTGCTCAATCATGTAAAAACGGCTGAACTGGTTTGGTTGAAATTTGGAACACAGTTCTCTATTGCAAATTTCATCCAGATCCGATCAGAGGGCCTAATGCGAGTTTGCAAATGTCCAAACGTTACTATCCGGTGAGAGTTACATTTTCAGACATAGCTTTTATACAATAGGAATAAGGTTGAGAATTAAACTCTATTCGCAAACTGCGGCGTAAGCGAGTTTTTGTGTGAATGAGTAACAAACTAAGTAGGATTTTAATAATTTAATAAAATGTATATTTTATTCCATTACGGAATCGAACCCGTGATCCTCAGTTTAGCAATCGGTTATGCCCATCAGTCATAGAGGGAGGTATACACCTACGTACGTTGATCGATAAAAAACAAAGCTATTAGAATCGTTTTTCTCTTGTTAAATAAGTATTTGAGTGGTGATACAAAAACAATTATAATTTAAAGTGACAAAAACTAACTAGGTACACTAAGATTCGTACTATCTGACGACCTGTTTGGCGCAGTGGTACTATACCAGCCTTCTGCGCCAGAGGTCTCGGGTTCAATCCCCGGACAAGACAAATATTTATTTGTCTTGGTCTGGGTGTTTAATATGTATTTTATGTATGTGTTTACAAAAAAAGTATATTAGTGTGTTTATCCGTTATCTAGTATCCTTAACTCAAGTTCTTCATGAGTGAAACTATCGTGGGGATATTATTGGTGTGATTGTAAGAAATTATTAGCAGCACATTAAGTTATACAAAACTGACAAAAATCTGCAATTTATTATGAACCTAAAAAGATTTAAATATTGACATTTAAGTATAAAACTGATCGAATTTGATTACCCTGTTGTGGTATCCCTGCGTGCCGTTAACTGTACTTAAGTATTTTTAAAACATTGCTTTCGTTAACAGTCGAGTAGAATAATTATTTTACAATAGTGCACGTGCATCATGTGGGTACCTACCTAGGTAGAGATGTATGGCGAAGAATTCATGCAGTGTTGTATTGTATGTCATCCCTAATATGGTAACACGATAAATAACTTGTTTTGCTATTCTATTTTGAACTTTATGATTAATTTTGAATATGTATAAATTGGGGGTAATATTTAAAAAATCAATCACTTTTCTACTTCGCCATTTACACTCTAGACTTCTAGACCAGCACGATTTGATATTCCAAATAAATTATGTCGGTAAGTTTTTAGTGATTTAATTAGATTTTATAATATAAGTATTTATTTATTTTACAAAACTTATTACTGTTTGTAGCAATTACTTACACTTATAATATAAAGTATTGTTCGGTACTTAACTGAAAATAAGGTGGTGAGGTGGTTTGTGTATTTAATTTTTATACTTAAATATATCTTTATTTTATTGCAGGATACTGAAGAATTATTCAACTTTGTAGATTTGAGCGAACTTCCTAAAAATAAAAACATTCAAGAGTCTCGTAAGCGACGATCTGATGAGAATTCCTTAACGACTAACTTTTGTTTTATTAAGACACCGATGCAAGGATATAAAATCATACGTATTGAAGTTTATGATGCGAAAAAATTTGATAGTATAGACGATACGATATGCAAGTGCAAAGCCGAATTGTGTGTACAACATGTGGTGAAGGGGGTGTTGTTTGATGAAATTTACACTAGCACGTGTGATATAATATCAAAAATTCAGCAGCTTATTGAGAGAAATAGTTTGTAATACAAAATAGTGGTATGTTTCATAAATAAAATTTAACATAATAAGTAACGTGTTTTATTTTTTAGACCCATTTTATAAGTTTTTAGCTAGCATCCTTTTAAAATTATATCATCAAAGGTTAAGTGTAAGCTACATCTTCATTATCATTAAGTACCTACTATTGTTATCCGTATAACGCACGTATTGCTAAGTGTGCTGTTTTCCATATAAAGAACATAGCTTTAATTTAAAACACCGAGCAACTGTTGTAACCTCGCAGTGAGACGATAGGTCAGTTAACTTCAATCAATACGTTCAAAAACTAACTAAATTAATTGGTAAAAAGTAGTTTAAAGTAAGCAACATGAAAAGTAATGGTTAAATCACTATTCAATGTTTTGTTTCAATGGTAAAATTGAGGGACCTGGAGCTCTTCTGATCCAGGATCCTCAATTTTAACCTACTGGGGTTTATTAGCAATAATGGTTTGCGTGAAACGTTGATAATTAATAAATTTCTTGAAGACGCTATTATTCGAACTAAGGAGCACATTAAAGTATTATTTAGATGTAAAAAAATCAATACATTACAATAACTAAGTTAGTTACGTTAACTAAGTTTCTTGCGGCCGTTCTTCTTATCAGTTAAAAGATGTCCTGAATGGCTGGTAGGAAAAAAAATATTTGGACGATTCGAAAGCACTTATCTATAAATCTATTTGAATAAAAATCTTTGACTTTGACTTAGTCATATTTATAGATTTTAGGTCGAACCGAGTTAATGTTTGTAATGTTTAAAAACGTTTCGCACGACGGGCAATTAAGTATGTCAAAAATTCGAAAGAATTCAAAGTTTAAGCACCTGAAGCGCGAGAGCAGAGTTATGATTTTTTTTCAAGTCGGCTCCATACAATTTTTTTTACCGACTTCAAAAAAGGAGGAGGTTTTCAATTCGGTTGGTATAATTTTTTATTTTTTAATTTTTTTTTATGTATGTACACCGATTACGCCGAGATTTCTGAGCCGATTTTCATGATTCTTTTTTTGTTCGATGCAGAATAGGTTGCCAATTGGTCCCATAAAAATTTGGTTTCGTTTGACCCAGTACTTATTATGTTATGAGCATTTTTATATATTTCATTTCATTGTTGACTTGGACGATGTAGTATTTACGATAATTTTGTTTATAATGTACATGAAACCTTATCTAATCTAGAAAAACCCTGCCGTACTTTACAAAACAGCCTATTACAGACACTAAAAAGTAAAAAACAAAACGCAGTTTTTTTAACTTAATAAAAATGTTAAACCATAATGATATTATTTTAGGCATGTAGTAAGTCTTCTTAGCCACATCCAAACATAAAAATCAACACTCTCGAGATTTCGAATCGGATGGTAATGAAAGCCGAAATCCATCCCACTTTGCGCTCCGTGGGTAGGCCCCCGACAAGGTGGACCGATGATCTGGTGAAGGTCCCGGGAAGCCGCTGGATGCGGGCAGCGCAGGAGCGAGCGTCGTGGAGACCCTTAGTGGAGTCGGGAGGCCTTTACCCAGCAGTAGGTGTCATGTGGATGAGAGGTCGAAGTTCTTATTATCTATAAAACATTCCTTATCTATTTCAAAAATCTAACTAACTTTTCTAAATACCAAGGAAACTTGAATTTAATTTCAACTATTTCCAAAAATGAGTTTCATTTCAATGCATAAATAGTTTACGTGAAAATCTAAGATGCGATTTCATTTTATACGCTGTGAGAATTAAGTTTTCCTAGAAAATCCCTAACACAGCAAATGTAATAAGTAGGTAACTGCTATATTCAATTAGGAAAACAGAAATCTTGCTGCAAAATTCAAGCTGAAATCCAAAACATATTTTCAGGAATTTACAGCTACGAGCTTGCAGGACGAACGTTGTGTTTAGTTTAGTTACGATTCAGGCTGCACAAGGGGCGGCCGCGTCGGAGTGATCCTGAAAAATATATCCTGAAAATAAAGTTTTCGCTCAGTGTGTTTACGTAAGTTACGTAAGTGTAAGTGTGTGTGAGTGTAAGTGCACAAAAAAGTGTTTTTGTGGAGTGTTTTTTTGGTGTCAAGGAGTTTTTTTGCTGTTGGAGAAGTTAAGGTAAGTTGATGTTCTTTTTTTAAGTTGTTATGTCAGATTTTCGGCGGCGTTTCCTTGTGCAAGGATTCATTTTTATAATTAGTTTGTGAAGTCATTCTGTTTGTCTATTCGTTTTGATTTTACGACGGTAATTAAGAAGTTTTGATTAAAACTTTTTGAAGATGTTAGGTAGATATATATTTGTGATTGCTAAATGCTAGGCGCTTTTTTTGAAATTATACCTATTTCTCTCAGGCCCTGGATTATGGGACACAATAGAAATGCCACTGTTCTCTGGACACCTGTGTCCTGCTAGCAAATGACGCATTATAGTACTTAGTTAACATCTATACTCACTAATATAAAAAGACTATCGGCCACTCGCGGTTTTACCCGCGTGGTTCCCGTTCCCGTATGAATATCGGGGTAAAAAGTATCCTACATTCAAAACCAGGCTATGTACTATCTGTGTACCAAATTTCAATCACAAATTATATTTAGTTTCTGTTCAGATATGGAAAACGCTAACCACAAATGACGTCACAGTTGGATAACATAATGATTTATTTTTGCATTATCAGCAATTTCAATATCTTCACTGCTGTGGCACAGATATTCCATAAAGAGATAAAGAGAATAGCCATGAAGCACGCGGCCCAAAGCGGATTGGTGGGTTTTAACGACGGCAAATACAACCAGGACCAACGTGGCTTAACGTGCCTTCTGAAGTACGTTGCAGCTCGTGTTAATAACTTTTTGGTATCCCATGCTGGACTGGGAGAGAAAAAAACATATCTAGATTGTAATAGCTGCTAGCATTCCAGTGCAGATAGTAAAAGCCACAGACTTATATCAAGATAGTCGAAAAGAAAGCTTTAAACTGGGCCCTTATTTCACTATGACCACTTAGCGATTCCCTGCTCAAACTAAGCCAATCTCGTACTCAGTTAAGACATTTTTAAAATTCGTATTCTCTATGACTTTCACAAATTATATAGTTATGGTACAAGTAAACGATGCTCAAAAATGCTATAGTTAATGTACAATTACAATAACTATATAATTTGTGAGTGTCATAGAGAATACGAATTTTAAAAATGTCTTAACCAAGTACGAGATTGGCTTAGTTTGAGCAAGGAATCGCTAAGTAGTCATAGTGAATACCGGCCCTGTATGAGAACCTAGAGTGTCGAATTTTTCGTATTTACGGTGACGTCACGAGCGACATTTAGTGATGTGGAATGTTATTGACGAGCTTTTGCAAGAAAGCACTGCACAATTAACCATTTTCGTTCCTGAGTGACGCGTGTTTTCATGGCAATGGTCTCAAGCGGACTGACTTAGGTCGTAAAACGTTGACCGTGGATTAAATTTTGGCACGCAAGGTAGATACACTTTACCGTCTATCTCAATCTAGGTCGATCGGGTACAAATGTTCAATGCTATTTTTATACTTATGATTTTTTTTTTCCTTTTTTTGTTCTAAACACGTAACACAACCTTCACCTCAACCTTAAAATAAAAAAAAAACACGGTATATATTACAAATATTACAATAGATCTCCCGCAGCAGGGTTTGTGAACCGATGTCGTAGCTTCTTTGACAGTCACAAGTGCTTCAAGAGATTGTGAAAGCCTATTATTCATTCAAATGATATTGAACTTGAATAAATAAGTATGTAATGAAATTTTTATCGGTATCTCTCGAAAAGCAACATTTTAAAAGCTACTTCAAAACACGTAATAAGCACTCACAACATGTTATAGCAAAATGCATTAGTAAATTACTAACACCATACCTACCTGCAATACTGCTTTGACACGCAAACAGTTTTCAAATAACTATAATTATAATGTTGGCAACTTGGAAAATGTGAAATTCATTTCATTTTTGTGCACTCCAATGAAAGGAAAATGTTTAATGATTTCGATATTTTATGTTGAAAGGAAGGAATAATATTTTTGAAGTCGGAGCCAGGCCAGCATATTATTAAAGAGGAAATAGTTTACAGGAGGATCGATAGATAGATAATGTTAGTTGGTTAAGGGCTATCTTAGTTTACTTATTTATGTTAATCAGCCCAAAATAATAGCAACCGCTATTATTTTGGGCTGATTAACAAAAATATCTAGGCAACAAACTTTTTTTTTATGAACGTTGGGGACACTCTTAGCCTTCATCATACCTGATGTTAAGTATTGTCAAAGTCAAAGTCAAAGTCAAAGTCAATATCATTTATTCAGTCTAGGCTATTACAAGCACTTATGAACGTCAAAGTAGCTACGCCATCGGTTCACAAACCCTACGGCGGGACACCTTGTAACGAGAAGAATCGGCAAGAAACTCGTCAAGGGCTGTTTTTTTCTCCCTGTTTTATTTCATACAGAGTCGTCAATTTGAAAAGTGACCTTAACATAATATCAGTAAGGTCAATTTCCATCACAAAAATAAAATACTAATTATAATATTAAATTTTATGCTTATTGTAACCGTAAATAATTTTCAACTGGCAAAGAAAGACCCATCTATCATACATTACAACATTTCTCGCATTAAAGATTACTGTACTGCAAGTTGTGAAGAACATACAGGTCAGTATCAATTTATTTTAGAAATAAATATTTAAGCTTTAAGCACAACATTAAGATAAGCAGACTGAAGTAGACCCATTTCCGTGTGCAACCTCTCCCGGAATCCTCATCACGGAGGAACTGGCTATGTTATCTCTAACTGCCGGAACACAACAATGCTGAATACAATGTTGTTATGGCGTCAGACTTAGATGAGATGGTGGTAGCTAGCCAAGCGGACTTACAACAAGTCCTAAAAACAACCAAACCCAAAACAATATACCCCCGCCGGGAATCGAAGTAGGGACCACTGGGTCTGGTACCGGTGGTTGACTACTAGACACGGAGGTGGTTTATATTAATCTATAAAATTTTACTGTGTCTTTCATCCAAATCTGTTCAGGCGTGATTGAGTACCTACTTACTTAAGATTCAAACTTTCACAGAAAAAATATTTTATAAATTAAATGCATTACATTTCTAGTTGTTTGTGAGTCAAATTGAATACAAATTTAGTTGATTAATCAACACACACATATTTTCAGTTTTAAGCCCGACAAGTTACGTGACAGTTAATTATGATTAATGCTGTTCTGTATCCCATTGTTATTTTGCTAACTACAATAGAGAAATATAAATTGAAATGTTGAATGTGGTTTTTGGAAATTAAATTGATATAACACGTTATGATGATGGTTCATTCTAAACTAGCTTCCGCCCGCGGTATCACCCGCGTAGTACCCGTTCCCGTGGGAATATCGGGATAAAAAGCATAGCCTATGTTACTCTCCGTAACTCTAACTAACTCTATGCCAAAAATCAAATCGATTGGTTGCTGAGTTAGGGCGAGAAGGAAGGGTAAACAAACACACTTTCGCATTTATAATACTAATTATTATTATTATTATTTTTTATTTTATTTAGAATTAGGATTGGAAAGGATTAACTGTGCCCCGTGTGTGTGTGTTCTCGGGAATATATCGGGATAACATGGTCCCATAATCATCACCATTAGTCATTTTGATGTGCCCACTGCTGGGGCACTGGCCTTCCTTATGGATGGGCAAAGAAAATGGGTCCAAAGTGTGACTAAGTTACCAACCACTCGGTTTTAAATGCGCTATAAACCAGCACGCTGGCCCATGCGGATTGGTGTGTTGTAACGTCTGCAAACGCCGGGACCAACGGGTCAACGTGCCTTCCGAAGCACGGAGGAGCTCGATATAATAAATTTTTTGGACACCCATCATGCAAAAATTACTTAAAACCGTTACAATAGTTGATAGATAAATTTTTCGGTAAAATCGGTGTTTTAAGATACTACTGGGTAAAAGTTTAATAATAATTGTCGCTGTACCTTTTGGATAATGCAGACTTCAATGCAGAAGCAGCCACAGGCTGTCTATTAAAAATAGCTACATTTTTAGTAAGCACCAACAAAGTCTTTTTTTAAATATTCAACCCAAAAGATGTTATTTTCACTTTCATTTTAAGATGTATTTTTCTTACTAAATAAAAAAAAAATAGTTTACCCCTTTGTGCGACATTTAGGAAAATCAACCAAGATAGGGTGATAGCCCGCAGAGCGTCTGGATGTCCGATGGAACAAAAGGGATAGCGGTATGAGCTCATTCAGCTCCTGATCACACTCATCGAAGTATAGTCTGTAAAAGACCGACAGACAAGCAACTATGCGGCAGTGTATGAAATTTGCTCTTCACCAGATTATAAATTTTTAATTTTTGCATTTTTACAATGCTATCCTTGTGTGATAAACAAGAAAATATACTAGAAAAAAAAAACAACTAGTCTCATGTCGCCCTGACGGGATTCGAACCCGCATCCTTGGGAATCCGGCCCAATGCACTAACCAATTATGCTACAGAGACCTATGAGGACCCGTCGATTTTTTCTATTATATTCACCTTTCTACGGTGTTGGCCACCGTCGTTTCATCAATGAGAGAAATATCCTCGCATTCGAAAGAAACATCTTTACAGATGTTTAACTATCGATTAAGATTCCCAAGGATTCGGCCGGATTCCCAAGGATGCGGGTTCGAATCCCGTCAGGGCGACATGAGACTAGTTGTTTTTTTTTTCTAGTATATTTTCTTGATAAATATTCTTCACCAGATCTTTGCCAATCAGCCTCTCAGCTCTGAGTTGGATCGTGTCCAGTGCAGCTACTCGCTTGGTATTTAGCTGAGCCGTCCCGGAGGTAACTGCAATACTCCATGCAAGATCGGACACTTTAATAAGTGCACTATATACAGGGTATTAAAAGACCCATAACAAAAACGAAAACCACGTATTCTACCCATTGTTACAATCATTTTCTTGTATGGGGACAAATCTGGGAACCTGATAGTTAAGGAGTTATTGAGGATCAAAGTCACTATTTATTTTTAAATATTATCGTTTATAGTTAAAAACCGCAATGAATATCAAAACCAATCAAAGAATCTTTATCCCGGCTACCTACTCGTGCCCTCTAGACGCGCATACGTTGTTGCACGCGTTTTTTATTGCGTGTAAAAATAACACCCATTTTTTTTAAACGAAAAATAAAAGTCGTTTCCCAGCAATTATTTTCACATATTCTTATTTGGTTAGATGTACAATACGCAAATATTACGTCTTCGGTATAGGTCTTTTAACACCCTGTATTTCACCGTTAACGCATAACTTTTGGATTTGGTGTTATTTCAGGGATTTTTGGGCTTTTAAAAGTAATTGTTTTATTTTATTGAACAGAGCGCCAAGAAACTTAAGATGTGCTTAAGGTTGTTTTTCCTTTATCCTCACAGTTTTCCTTTAAAGATAAGGAATAAGTTCAGGATCGTCGTTATGAAGGAAAGTTTTGAAATTTTATCACCCCGCTTCGTAAACAAGTAAACAAATAAACGTGGAAGCTATGAGATTCCAACTTTATCTGAGAAAACATTCCAAATAAGTTTTTGTTGAACTAAAGAATGAGCTAAATATTCCGAGTATTTAATTTAGAATTATTTTTTTCTTGACCTAGCAGCGGATTCTGATCAACGGAGACAGTTAGCCTTCATCATACCTCATGTTAAATCTCCATAGAGGTTTATAATTATAAATGTTGAGAATTATCTCATTTTCTGGGGGTTGATAAAGGGGGTCCCTTCATTTCACAACCGGATGAGCGCTAGCGCTAGCGCTTTGATCAATTAAGATCTGCCGACCTCGGTCCGTGACCCAATTTATTCAGCTAATAACGAAAACAATGAACATCTTATGTAAATACACAAAAATCTTAACACCGCAGTCTACGCGTTGTACGTTTGAAGACAGCGCCATCTGTCGACATGTTATAGAACTTAACACCAGTAATGATAATTCTGAAGGTAGGCACGCATCTCTCGGAATCCTCAACCACTGAGCTTGGACGAATAAACCACTAATTCGTCCAAGCCACTGAGGAACTGGCTATTTTTAACCCCCGACCCATAAAGAGAGGGGTGTTATAAGTTTAACGTGTCTGATTGTGTATCTGTCTGTGGCACAGATCTGTTCTGTGGTCTGTGGCAGTGGTATCGTAGCTCCCAAACGGATGAACCGATTTTCGTTTAGTATTTTTTTGTGTCAGAAATAGATAATTTTTTCCCGAGTGTTCTTAGCCATGTTTCATGAATATCATCAGTAGTTAGTTGATGAGGGGATCTGACTAATTTCCTTATGTCCGATCGATTCGAAATTTGGTACCGTGTTACTTCAATAATATTGAAAGTATATGGTAAGGTAACCATGACCTGATCAGCCGTTTGAAGTTCATCAGCTCTTTAATAGTTGATTAGGGGATTTGACTACCTTCTATATGTCCTATCATCGGACAATTGATCTTAATAATAAAAAAAATATATGCTTGAAATAAAACTTACATTTAAAATTTAAAAATCACCCAACACAAATTATTAATGTAATAAATAAGTAATGAGGGTAAATAAATATTATTTTTAACTTTTTAGGAGTTTTTTTTGTGTTGGGGTTTTTTTTTCTTTTATGAAGTACGGGGAGGCTCTTAGCCTTCATCATACCAGAGGGTCAATTCTGCTAAATTTTTGTCATAATCGTCTCTCAGTGGTGTTTCAATAGTAGTGTTTATTTACACTGTTGTAGCAAGAACAGTGTAAAACAGCACTAACATTGAAACACCACTGGAATACCATTGTGACTAAGCATTAGCAGAATTGGGCTCCTGATGTTAAATATTGATAAGGCTGAAGATGGAAGCGAGCCTCTCCCGGAATCCCCAATCACTGAGGAACTGTCTATCTTATCTTTAACTGCCGGAACACAACAATGCTGAAAACATTGTTGTTATGGCGTCAGACTTAGATAAGATGGTGGTAGCTAGCCAGGCGGACTTACAACAAGTCCTACCACCAACCAAACCGAATACAATATGTACCCCCGCTGGGAATCGAACCCGGGACCCCTTAGTCTGATACCGGTGGTTGTACCAATAGACCAAAGAGGCGGTTTTTTTTATCACTAACTGCCGGAACTTGTTGTTATGGAGTCAGACTTAATTGATGGTGGTAGCTAGCCAGGCGGACTTACAACAAGTCCTACCACCAACCAAAGGCTATGGTGGGTTCGATTCTCATTAGGGTTGAGATGGGATTTGTTTATATGAATAGAATATCGGGAAATTTAGGAACTCTTTGAATCGCTAAAAAATATACGCGATAAATTGATATCCTTAAAATAAGATAAACTTTAGTCTTCTTTTATTGAAATTGGTTTAAAAATGAGATATGCATGTCATATGTGATCATTTAACACATAATATGTACTAAATCCATTATTCTGAAAAGTGTATTAAAATCAAAATGACGCAGTTCCAATAACAACCTAGGGAAACTCGTTAGATCGTCGCAAATAAATATATTTTATTGCGACAAATAAGGTTATGCTTGCCATCGCGATATTGCGTGCAAATAATATTAATTATTATAGGTACCAGTGAACCAAGATCACTGCATCAAAAAAGGAATATTTTATTCGAAATTCCTGTATTCGAACTTTCCGTGGTTTTACTCCTTTTCTTTATCAGGATAAAGGGTAAGTAGGTATCCTATGTGCTTCTGCAGGCTGCAAATGATGTGTGTGCCAAATTACATCAAAATCCGTTCAATCAACAAACATTTAAACGTCTCATCATCCAAAAGTTCACATTTACGATATTAGTAGGTTTAAAACAATTTCATATCCGAATAAATATTAATATTATATAAAAATATTTGACATAAATTTTATTATTCATATTTCCTAATCCCGATCTCAATGAAACCAATTTTTTTAACACAAGAAGAGCTCAAAAAGAGCATATTGTTATTGTTACGTTTTTAAAATAGAAACAAGTGCCGCTTGAAAACAGGCACTTCACCACGGCAACAGGATACTGTTGCGGCTGGCCCGCACCCTGCGCACTAGGCATGTGCACCGTTTGCGAATGGTGGACTGCTTCCAGTCCACTCCGGCTTCGGTAAACATCCCTGATGCGCTACAGAAGCGAGGCAGCCCCAAGAGCACTTCTTCTTCTTCTTATCAAGTCAGGGTTAGTGGCCACCTCTGGTGTCAGAGTTTATCAAGCCGCCTAGAAGGCCTCTGACTTGGCTTAACGACTGTAATCAAATGACAACAGCCGGGACCGACGGTTTAACGTGCCCTCCGAAGCACGGAAGCGCTCAGTTATAATGCCACTTTACGGTCACCCATCCAACACCTGATCGGGCCGAACTTTGCTTAACAAACGTGATCGAATACGATCAGTCTGTCCAGCGCGGCCAAGAGCACTCTGAAAGCATTATTGAACTGGATTTGTAGCGCGCTGTTCTGTTTCAGAGTGTAATCGACCCACAGACAGCTAGTATTGAAGGACGTACAAAATGCCCTGAAGAGAGTGATTTTGACGTGCCTTGAACATCGAACAAATCTGTGAGCTATCATATTGGCTCTAACAGACAGCGCCCTACGCTCCCTCTCAATATCAGCATCGTCCTTCAGGTCTGAGGTTACTCGATGTCCGAGATACTTAAACGTCTCTACTCTGTTAAGACACAACCATTGAGCTTGTGGTATTATATAACCCTACCTCGCGCCCGAAATACCATGCATTCAATTTTCTTGACATTATATAACAATCCATGTTTTTTAGCATAAGAACCTTTCACAAACGTCAAGCAGCTTCGACAGACCGCAAGCAGAGGCACTCAGCAACACCATGTCATCCGCGTAGCTAATGTTATTAAGACATATTCCGCTAATATGACAACCGACATGCATGCTGCTGAGCTCCTCTATCAGCGCATTAATAAAAAGATTAAACAGTTTGGTTGAGGTCAATTCCACACTCCAATCCATAAGGAACCGAGCAAGCCCCCGACCATCTACGTTGACCTGGTTCTGGTACCAAAACCTGAAAATACGAATTAGTTCCTCTGGAACTGATGTCTGTTGTAGCTTTCGCCAAAGAATGTTATTTAACAGACCAGATCAAACGCCTTAGATAGGTCAAGGAAACAAGCAAACACAGGTGTGTTTTTATCGGTGTAGTACCTGACAGCCTGCTTTAAACACAACACAGCAGTTCCAGTTGAGAGACTTCATGTACAAAAAAACTGCGAAAAGATAAATAGATTTGCATATGCCCTATGGCGTCTAACGAAACAAGTTAATAAAAAAGCAGCTTTATTGGCCTATAACGGACACGTCGTATCCAATCTCAGATACGGGGTAATCTTATGGGGAAACTCAATTGACGTAAACAAAGCCTTTATATCGCAGAAACAATGTATCCGAGCTATATGTGACGTTCCTCCAATGACGTCCTGTAGGCAATTATTTCCAGAACTAAATTTGCTTACCCTCCCCTCTCTATATATATATATTAGAGTGTTGCATTTTTGTAAAGAAACATCCCCATATCTTTAATTTAAAAAATACAGATACCTGTAGATTAGCGAGACACCATGGTAAGTTGATGTTACCCAAAATGCATACAAGGTATTATAAAAGGAATTGTTATCCTAATTGCATAAAGATTTTTAATAAATTACCAAAATCAATAACGGAGCTTAGTTTACCTATATATAGGAAAAAACTGCAAATATGCTTAACAAGGAAATGTTTTTATTCAATTGAGGAGTATTTTAATTTAAAAATTGACATAAAATGAATTATTATTATTATTAATGACGTTAATGCTATACAATTTTATTTTATTTGCAATTATTTACCTTAATTTTATAGTGACATTTCACATGCCCTTTGTATGGCAAAACAGAAGATCAACATTGTAAACGACCATCTGTAACTTACTCTGTTTTATGTGAATAAAGATGATTTGATTTAGACTTAAAACCAAATTGATTGTCATGAATGTGAAGATATTTATCCTGCTGGGTGTTTAGCAAACTGTCGCCCGGACGGGATTCGTACCCGCATCCTTGGGATTACAGCCCAATGCACTAACCAACATGAGACAAGTTGCTTTTTGAACCGAGTTTTCGTTAGCTAATCAGCCCTCGGTTTGTGCAGGCATGCTCTCAGCTAAGACGGTGATGCGTGTAGCCAGGACATTAGAAACCATCATATATCATAAGAACTTTTTGATTGCCTTTTGTTTTTATTGAAGTTGTCACATTCTGACACACTTCACACTTTGAAGGCGATGATTGAACGAAGACATCACAAAACTTCCGTCAATAAACAAGCTTACTTTTGTAGATTCGTAGTATGAAATAGCATGGTAACATTGAAGCAATACTGCGCTAGGAGGTGGCGGTAGTCCCCCAGATACTTAGATCAAATTGCTTAGATAGATGGATGAATTATGAACCCAAAATTAATACAAAAGTATGTCAATGTCTGCAGATATTCAAGTACGTTTATTTAGACTACAAAGGACGCAAAGCCATTATGACATCTATCGTCATTCCGATAACAGTGTGTTTCCTGTAAATCCGTTATCTTTTACTCAGAATGATAAATTGTAATGGCTGTTTTGGTTTAGAACTTTGATTTTATCCATATTAATATTATAGTCTGCTAAAGTAATTTTCCTGTCTGTTAATTTTACACGCTTGAACATTTTTGTAGAACCTATCAAAATTCAAATTCAATATCATTTATTCAGTCTACGCTGTTACAAGCAATTATGAACGTCTAAGAAGCTACGCCATCGGTTCACAAACCCTACGGCGGGTGACCTTGTAACGATAAGAACTGGCAAGAAGCTCGTCAAGGGCTATTTTTTCTCTCTGTTTTATGTCATACAAAGTCGTCAAATTGAAAAGTGACCGTAATTAACTCAAACTCAATAGGTATCATTCCAAGGTATCATTTATTTAGTCTAGGCTATTACAAGCACTGGTGAATGTCAAAGAAGCTACGCTTCATAAACCCTACGGCGAGATAACTACCATGAGCTATATCATAGAAAAGCTTTTTATAAAAAAATTAAAACCGACTTCTAAAAGTAAAAAATTAAACTTTTGGAGTCGGTGGCAGCCAAGGCATTCTACATAGGATTTTTATTACCTTTAATTTAATTTTACTTGCCTTGGCTCCGACTCCAAAAGTTTTATTTTTTATTTTTGAAGTCGTTTTTTTTATAAAATATAGTTTTTTATTTACACAAATTTTAAGTCACCTATTACAACGATGTCATCTATATATACTACTATTTGCCAAAATGTAATTCATTTTTTTCAGGATTATGAAAAAACTACCAGCCAGATCTTCGTAAAAAAAGAATCATTAAAATCGGTTGACAACTGACGACTTTATGATAAAACATTCATAAAAAAATAGGTCGACTTGAGAACCTCCTACTTTTTTTAAAGCCGGTTAAAAATCACTATATCATCTCGATCAATAAGTTAAACAGTTTAACCTAATAAACTTGACTCCCATAGATTATTGATTGGTTTTCTAGTATTAGTGAAGCGAAGATCAATAATAAACCTATATTCGCACCCTTACAATGAATTTTGAATTTATTGTTATACATAAGCTCGAGATAACACATGAATGAGTTCCAAATGGTTGATGGAGATCAAAATAGTCGATAGAACATTTCGCCGAAAAGAATGTAAACCTCCTTCGATTGCTCTGCGAAAATATGTGATCAGTGAATAACCAAAAAGTTTTTAACAGCTGGATCACTGACTAATTAAGTATCGCGGCATTCGTGGCTCGCGCTTTATTATGACTAGTGATTTCGGCGAATGAGTTATTGATTTCGGCGAAACGTTGTATTAGCGAAGAGTGTTTCGTGAAACCATTCTAAGATGGGGAATGGTTAACACCTTCAAAAATACTCGAGTTACAAGTTACAAAACAATTTCGAGCGTGTTGTCACTAAATAAAAAAACCAAACACTTTTTTAGCTGGTTCCTCATAGGGTTTTGATGCAAGCTAACAAGCTTATATTCGCAAAGTTTCACAGTCGTGCAAGCATCAGATAAGATATATCAGATGTGATACCTACTCTGTGATAGTATACCTACTTTATTAACTAATGCATTGGTTAATCTCTATGGCTGATAATAGTAGATATCGCACTCTATTTTGTCGGTAGTCAATAGATAAGGTGGTGCAATGAATACCTATAGGAGCTTTTGTGAAAGGTTTCGCATTCGGAATTCTGGTAAATAGCATTGTGCTACAGTCGGTTACAGTACAGTTTAATTCAGTAGAATAATTTGACAGGTGTCAATGTCATTTTGTAAAAATAATGTTGTCTTAAAGTGAAGCTTGGAGTTTCACCCGAGTTCTTTTCGTAATAACACGTGTTGTAGCGCTCCATTTTTAACTCAATGTACCGTACAATATCTATAAATACTATAAAATATACTTGACATTGGCGAAATTCGCGAATTTTATCGTGAGCTAGTCATTAATTACGACGGGGATACTCTTAGCCTTCATCATACCTGCTGTTTAGTATTGATAAGGCTGAAGATGGAAGCGAGCCTCTCCCGGATTCCTCAATCATTGAGGAACTGGCTATCTTATCTTTAATTTCCGGAACACATCAATGCTGAAAACGTTGTTATGGCGTCAGACATAGATAAGATGGTGGTAGCTAGCCAGGCGGACTTACAACAAGTCCTACTACCAACAAAACCGAATACAATATGTAGCCCCGCTGGCAATCGAACCCGGGACCCCTGGGTCTGATACCGGTGGTTGTACCATTAGACCATAGGGGCGGTTAACGGAGATTTATTGATAGCATTGAATTTGTGTACTTGAATGGAATCAATACTGACTGAACTGGAACAAGATCTGAGCGAATCATTACGAAAAACTGTTTAAAGCACGATTATTTTTACAAAGTGACATTGGCACCTGTCAAATTTATAAATTTTTAATTTTGCATTTTACAATGCTATTCTTGTGCGATAAATATTATAGCGATAAATATTAAAGCAACTTGTCTCCCTCAACTATGTCGCCCTGACGGGACGACATGAGACTAGTTGCTTTTTTCTAGTATATTTTCTTGTTTAATATTTATCGCATAAGAATAGCATTGTAAAATGCAAAAAAATATATAATTAAATGGCTGTTTCATCTTAATCGATAGTCAAACATCTCTAAAGATGTTTCTTTCGAATGCGAGGATATTTCTCTCATTGATGAAACGACGGTGGCCAACACCGTAGAAAGGTGAATATACTAGAAAAATTCGACGTGCCCTCATAGGTCTCTGTAGCATAATTGGTTAGTGCATTGGGCCGGATTCCCAAGGTTCGTATCCCGTCAGGGCGACATAGGACTAGTTGCTTTTTTCTAGTATATTTTCTTGTTTAATATTTACCTGTCAAATTTACTCTACTGAATTAAAATCCGACAGTTTCACCCGAGTTCTATTCGTAATAACACGTGTTGTGAGGCTCCATTTATAAGAAAGAAAAAAATAAGCAAAAAAGAGTAGTCGGAACCTCTCGTTGCAGATTCGAATGCGAATTGGAAATTTCAAAAATATGGTTTTAGCCAAGTTTTAGCATTCGCATGCCAATCTTGTGATTCCGTTTGCGAATAGTAATTCGAATGATTAAAAACATACTTCTCCGCAACCTCGTACGTAACAATAATAATACTGGTATCACCATGACCATCGGAACTAAAGTAACTGACAGCGCTCGAAAGATTGCTCAGCTGAAGTGGCAGTGGGCGGGACACATAGCAAGAAAAACCGATGGCCGTTGGGGCGGAAAGGTTCTGGAATAGTGGGCTCCGTGGGTAGACCCCGACAAGGTAGACCGACAATCTGGTGAAGGTCGCAGGAAGCCGCTGGATGCGGACTGCGCAGGACCGATCGTTGTGGATATCCTTGGGGGAGGCCTATACCCAGCAGTGAGTGTTATGCGGCTGACACGACGACGACGACCACACCATGACCATGATCGAAGCGCTCATGACTGATCGTAATCGATCACGTTTGTTAAGAAATGTTCGGTCCGGTCAGGTTTTTGATGGGTGACCGGAAAGTGGCATTACAACTGAGTGCTTCCGTGCTTCAGAGGGCACGTTAAACCGTCGGTCCCGGCTGTTGTCATCTGAAAACACTCGTTAAGCCAAGTCAGAGGCTTTATAGGCGGCTTGATAAACTCTAACACCAGGGGTGACCACTAATCCTCATACGATAAGAAGAAGAACCAAATGCAGTTAACACAATACCTACTTGTCTACTTGCTCTTCGCTTTTCTAGTAAAATTTGCAGTAAGTCAATCTAATTAACTAAGTTAACTAATGTTAAGTTCCTCAGTGGTTGAGGATTCCGGGAGAGACGCGCTTCCAACTTCAGCCTTTCATTACTTAACGTCACTTATGATGAAGGCTAATAGTCTCCTCGTTGTTTATAAAAAAGAGGATAAAACTACAATCGCGCATCCTCCCGGAATCCCTAACCACTGAAGAACTGGCTAGCTTGTCAAACATCGTTGCTAAAGCAACAGACTTAGTTAAGATAACCCGCCATATTCACCGGACTCAAACCCTAGTGATTTTCACTTATTGACGAGCATGTTCACGTAACAAGTTTTCACGACAATGCCGCGGTGATGGCCGCGGTCATTGACTTATATATTACTAGCGTAAGGACCCGGCCACAGAGACCCGGCCAACGGTGCTAAAAGGCGTGCCAAATCGTTGGCCCTAAAATATCAGTTTAGGGCCAACGGCGATTCATTTGTCTACGGGAGACTGAAGTTGAAAGACGTTTGCTGTCATTTCATAAAAATGCCGAATTTGTGTAGTAAAATGGTGCAAAAATTATGACCCAATAACAAGATCCATGGAATATCGTATCATCCGTAAATAGCTTTACATGATTTTTATTGCATGTCTAACAATTTTATTTAAACGATATTAACTGTTACGAGAATTGTTCGAAGACAGATTTTTTCAACTCATACAGTTTTCTTTCATTCACTTTGTATCAGCTGCATTTTAGTGAAGTCTTTCTATGGAAAGCTGGACCTTTAGTTCCATAGTTAATTAACTCAAAGAATGATAGTAAATCGAAAATAAAGGTAGGTTACGAACGCCGCGTATAGAAACGAGACAATTGCACAGGTTACGATGTTATTACCTACGTCTAATATTGCATCAAAGTTTGTTGAAAAATATTATTTTTCGTTTATTTCTATATACAATAATTGCAGTGTTGTCAGATTGAGGAGAAAAGATAATTTTAAATTGAAACATGCGTGTTTTTATTTTGAATTAGTTAAACAATATTAAAACATTTAAAAATAGTATTAGCTCCCCAAATAAACTAGATGAGTGATAGATAAGATAGCTCTAATTGAACGAAATCGTTTACTTCTATAATCTTTTTTGGCCACCTCTAAAACACCTATGCTATGCGAAAAGTTCGAGAGAGTTGTTCACAGATGGCTCTGATTTTACTGGCATGAGACATTTTATGTCAAATGTTCAGATGGGCGCATCCTTCCTTTTGAAATCATTGGCTGCGGTAGAGGAATTATCGAGAGTCAAGGATTTTTTGTTTCCCGAGGGAATGAAAAAGTTGGAGATGCATTATACCAAATGTTTAGAGTTAGAAGAAGATATCGTAGAAAAAAATGACATTTGAAAGCATCAGTAATGCTTTATTGGCCATTCTAAGAACTTTCTGATTCACCCTCGTATATACCCTGATATATCCAGCTGTGCCAAACAGACAGACTGAGTCGCACCATAAGGGTTCCTTTTTACCAATTTGGTACGGATCCCTAAAAATAGCTTTACACTTTATTAACAAACTTTTTTTACAGAAGGCTAATAAAGAGGTTATTCAGCCTGATTAACCAGGAAGGCAGTTTATTGGAAAATTGCTTTAGCCTGGGTCAATTTCACACACACGTATTTAGGTCAAAGGAGCTTTTATAATGTGTAAACTGAGAAGTTTTTCCGACTTATTAGTCAGGTCTTATGTCTCTTATTGTTATGTCTCCTACTGTACTTATTGAAATGTAAATCGGGCTTTTATACACACAGGTCAAGTACAGTGGCGAATGAAACAAAAGATAACGCCCGTTTTTTATTTTATTTTTAAAGTGAAAACTTCTTTAGTGGCGTTGTTCACATCAGTTTTAAATTTTTGGGATGGGTAAAAAATGTTGAAGTCGCATAAGGACACGTGACCTGACATCGAAAATTCGTAAGACGGAGGGAGAGTAGACCGCCCCGGCGCGGCGTAGAAGAAGAAATAATCCGGTCTTTCTACCGCGCGGCGAAAGGCAGGCATACACTGCTCCTGCTGTTTCGTTTAAACGGTTTTCATTTCTGCCGGGACTCCCGGAGTGCAACCCGTTGTTTTTTATTATGTATAAATTAGCGCTTGACCGCTATCTCGCCTGATGGTAAACGATGATGAGATCTAGGATAAAACGCGCTTGCCTAGAAGATACTTACCTATTCACACGCGACTTGAAGGCCCCCAAATTGTTAGTATCAGGAAACACAGACTCAGGCAAAGAATTCCACTCTCTGGCAGTACGATTCATAAAATTTGACGCAAAACGTTTAATGCGAATCTTTGGGATGTTTATATTTTAAATGGATCCACTTGCAAGGCAGCTTGCAAGCCCTGTTGACTCGCCGCTGTCCGATCGTTTACACCACTATACTTACCAACTTCGCTAAAGACTTGAACCGTGTAAATCAGAGATTAGTGGACCGGTAGGGAAAGAACAACACATAATGCGCCAACTGCTTGCTTTCCAGTGCAGATAGCAGAAGCCTGTCAACGGACAGGGCTTATCGAAGACTAGGTATTGTAAGCGATAGGCTGGCTACATGCGCGCTTGCTACCAGTGAAAACCAGTGAGATCGAGGGCCCGGCCGTGTAGAGATAGCGAGCTGCGCTTGCGTGTGTGAGCGCATTTTTTTATGAATGATGTTGAGACTTCATCATACCTGATGTTAAGTATTGATAAGGCTGAAGATGGAAGCGAGCCTCTCCCGGAATCCTCAATCACTGAGGGACTGGCTATCTTATCTCTAACTGCCGGAACACAACAACGCTGGGAATTGAACCCGGGACCCCTGTGTCTGATATCGGTGGTTGTACCACTAGACCACAGAGGTGGTTATCGTGAAGGTCGTATTATAGTATTGGATATTAAGTATGTATTGGGTCTGCTGATCCCTACCTTCTGTAAGTAATAATAAAATTCGTTTCTGCCCAATCACTAGAAAGGAATATTCTACGTAGAGCTAGGACGAATTAATTCGTCCAAGACGTAGAGGCATGCATTGTAGTCTATTTGGAAGTTCGAACATACTATTGATCGGTTTGTGAATTGAGAATTTCAATAATAATAATATTAAAATACTTTATTACACACCTAGAAAACAAAAGACTAAGAAAGTAAAGACAAAGAAACAGAAAGTATAGAAATAGGCGGCCTTATTGCTGAGTAGCAATCTCTTACAGGCAACCTTGAGTATATAAATATTAAAGAAGAGGACAAAAGGGACAAGACGATATTTGATATAGATGTACATGGGTACATATATTAATTACAGAAGAATCAAATAAAGTGGAAGTGAAAGAGAAAATATATAAAATATGTAAATAGATAATATAATAATATTATAATAATATAATAGATAATATTATGTAAAAGGACATAATTTTTCACTTGTCAGAGAAAAAAAAGGGATTAAAAATTAAAAAACCGACTTCAATAAGGAAAATTTAATTCATTAAAAATGAAAACAAAAAATACCAAATAATAAAACCCCATAATTACAACAGAAACTGTCTTCAAAATATACTTTTTGGAGTCGGTGCTAGCTAGAACGAAAAAAACTGAACGTAGGCACTTACCTACGTAGGTATAAGTAAAATTGCAATGTAGAATGCACCATAGATACCCTGGCTGGCACTGACTCCAAAAAGTATATTTTCAAGACGTTTTCTGTTGTAATTATGGGGTCTTATTATTTGGTATTTTGTTGTTTTCATCTTTATATTTTCCTTTTAGAAGTCGTTTTTTTGTGTTAGATAAGCTCAGTACTTTTTATCATGTTCATCGTGAGGAGCATAATTGCCTAGGAATCGAATCGCACTCGTGATATACTGAGAATTTAATAGTTCCGATGACCATGTGTGGTCTTCATCATCAGTTTCACTCCGCCAAATGGTGCTTTATGGAAGCAACTGCAAGATGTAGGTGTGCCTATAACATTTGGAGGGTTCCCTGGATTTCTCCAGGATCCCATCATCAGATCCTGTCTTGACGACAATGGGAAAAACTTGAAAGTATGCTCTTTCAGACAAAATAGTTATTTGTTATGCAAGGCTGGAAAGTTGGTTATTTACCTCTATTGAAAGCTGAGTAATTGAAGGAATGTAGGATTGAACCACGAGCGTAGCGATTGGTTCAAAGATTGAATCCTGAGCGAAGCGAGGATTTCAAAGGTACAAGACGCTAAACACTTTTCTGCCGAGCGCAACACACAATTTATCACCTCAACACAGCGAGGAACATTTTATGGTTGTTTCCGCGGTCAACTTCCGGAAACAAATTCTTTAAACATAAAGTTTAATCTAAATATACCTTATTCTCATTGTTTAAATGATATAAAAATAATAAAAAGGGAGTTTTATAGTTAATTCAAAGTTATTTAAAACAGGAATATATTGTTACTTATAAATAACAAAAAAAAAACGATTCCGTAAATGTTGACACTGACATGAGGGACACGAAAAAGACAATTTAAAAATAAAGATTTATGTCACGTTCCGAAATCCAATCATAGGTTGTGAAATCTATCCCAGCCTAATAAATAAATAAAATTCTTATAACAAATAGTTTAATTGTTATAGTTTTTATTTAAGTTATTTTATTTTATTTTAGCTTTAAATTAATTACAATACTCCGTTTTGGTTATATTATATTATTTTAGTTCATTGAATCATAAAAACACTAACAATAAGATTAAACTATGAGAATTTTACATTTAAGCAGGGTGAGATTTCACAATATATAATAGGATTTCGGAACGTGACATAAACTTATGTCAATGTCACATCAAAGTTATTTTTTAATAACTTTGATGTGACTTTGATGTGTTCATTAATAAAATGTAACATAAAAAGTCAATAGTGCGTTTCGGAACGAATAATGACGTATAATTTTCTTTCTAAATTAAAAAAATGTTTACCACGCTAGGCCGGTAAATATGCCATTTTCGGCGCCGAAATCGCGCCGAAAGTGAAAAATAAGTATTTTGTAGATGGAACTTACTTATTATGCTTACTAACTTACTTATTATTATATTACATAGAAAGCTCAGACTTTTCAAAGCGCCATTATTATACAACCCGTCTGCATTGGACTAGAAAACCTTTTACAATTGGCTGCGTCTGAGACGAGAGCGTCATAGTCATTCAAAAGACGTTCGTCAAAATAAATGTTGTGGAAAAATTTATTGCTCAGTGTAAACACGTCTGCTTACGATTGAGTGGTGCTTTAGAACTGAGTAGTTAAATACATATCTGTTCTAGTATGAATAAATAAAATACTAAAATAGAATGTGAGAGGGAGATTTTTTTTATTGACATATAAAATCCATACAAGGCCATACCGCACAAATGCACATACAAAAGAGATAATATAACAAAAAGTAATACAAAACAAAAGGTAAAAATGAATACAAAAACAAATATATACACACATAACAGAATAATATAGTTTATGGCATTTGGAGTAAATAAGGGTCCTGCCTCAGTTAGCCTCCTTTTTACCACCGGGTGTGCAGACGTACTGCAGGCTATCACCCCTGCAGGCTATCACCCCTACCTGGTTGATATTCCTCGTCTGCGTACAAAGCGTTTTCTTCATACTTTATTTATTATGCGCACAGCCAGAGAGCGGAATTCCCTGTCTGCTTTTGTATTCCAGGCAGCCTACAGCCCTAGTATATTTAAAGCGTGGTGGGTGAATAGGCATTATATAAGCAAGCCATCTTCGGCCTCTTCTTTTGATCTTTGATCCAGAATGAGGCCAAGAGTAAGCATATTTAATATATATAAAAATAAAAACATTTTATAAAAAAAAATCTGACCGACTTCAAAAAGTAAAAAATAAAACTTTTGGAGTCGGTGCCCGCCAAGGCATTCTACATTGCACTTCTATTAACTATATATTTTTTTGGCCTTACCTAGCTAGCACCGACTCCAAAAGTTTTATTTTTTACTTTTAGCAGTCGGTTTGAATTTTTTTAATAAAATGTTTTTATTTCAGATTTTTTTGTTACATCATGTGCCGTTACTTACACTAAAAATCAGCCCATACACAACAATGATGTCATCTAGGTAAACGACTATTTGCCAAAACGTGATTGATATTTTTCAGGATTATGAAAAAATTACTAGCCAGATCTTCGTAAAAATTATATGGGACCACACATAAACCATTTTCTTTCAGATAAAAAAAGAATTATAAAAATCTGTCAACAACTGGCGAAGTTATGGTAAAACATACATTAAAAAAAACCGTCGTCTTGAGAACCCTCCTCCTTTTTTTGAAGACGGTTAAAAAGTGTTGCCATGACATTGTTAACGATTTTTTTTTTGCCTTTTTAATGCTATTTTTATACTTACTTATGATACATGTAAAATAGAAAAATATTGGAAAAAATCAACTCGGCCACAAGTGATCCCATCCAATCCCATCTGAGAATTCACTCATGTCACGGCAACGCTGGTATTCTGGTAGGGTATCGTTGGTGCGCGATTGGCAGATTACACCAAAAGTAACAAAACAAGAAAGACAAAATAAAATAAATAAACTAGACAAGCACAAAGTAATAAAAAAAAAATAGAAACAACATCACACTGATCTGTTTGGAGATAAGTAAGCTTAAACACTCGTATCACTCACACCCTAACTGCGATTGTTGAGGTTAAGCAACTTTCGCGACGGTCTGTTACGGGATGGGTGACCAAAAATGTACTATCTCAAGCTCCTACGTGCTTCGAAAGGCACGTTAAGCCGTTAGTCCCGGCTGCATTTGCAGTCGTTAAAACCCAAGTCTCCGCATTGGGCCCGCGTGGTGGGTCAAGGCCCAGTCTCCTTATACATCCATAAGGAAGGCCCCAGAAGTGGCGACATAAAAAATGTCTGATGATGATTGGAAATTCATCTTTTAGCAATACGAAATCTCCGAAATACTTTATTACGTTCAGCCGTGATCAGTGCCAAAGTAGGAACTAATTGAAAAAGTTCTCGAGGGTACTTACTGTCGAAGCATTGTGTGGTCCAAGGTATAACATTTAGCGGAATATATTGCGCTATGTATACCGCTACTTTGAAGAATAGGATAGAATAGAATAGAATAGAAAGCGTTTATTTGGTACAGGTAAAACATACACAAAAACATATTTATAAAAAATTACAAAAATAATATTAACCTATGTACCAAATAGGCCTCTGCTCAGTATAAGCCATGATAACATTACTGTCACCACGGCACTGGTTTTCTGCAGATGCCTTTAGAGAGCAAAGAAACATGCAAGACACTATATAAACAAAATTTTTCGTCATTGAATATAAAATCTTTAAAACATAAAATAGCAACGCAAATTAAAATAGAATAAATAAAGCATAAACATAAGAGAACAGTTAAAATTTAAATAATGTTATAATTTTTAATGTAACCAAATATACGGCATTTCGAGCTGACGTTCACACTTTGCTATATAAAAAAAACCGTTTTTCAAAATAATGCTATGCTAGCTATATAGATAGCATAGCATTATTATGAAAAAGGTTTTTTTTTTACATGTTTGTATTTGTTTCCGAGGCCCTGATATTTTAGCGCAGTTCATGCGTCATGATCACGGCGTAATATAGCTTTATTATCTTATACGTAACGAAAGATAGATAGACAAGATAGATTTTTGATATTAGAAATAGTAAAATTAAATCTGTCAGCAGCTACCTCAATTCAGTACCCTACCTGTTTGTTTACTAAATCAGACGTAGTTGAAGAGCTGTATGGGATATTGACGAAAATCCAATCTAACTTTCTCTAAATGCTTATTTAGACTTGAAAAAAGTAGAGGGTCGTTTTAGGGTAACGGCATAGCATTCTTAAATAAAGTCCCGCAAGATGTTATTGAACTACCTTTGCATAAATTAAAAAAAACATGTTAAAAAGACGCTCATAAGCAAAGGTTATTACAACGTACAAGATTATTCTAAATGACTGTAATGCATGGAACTGATAATTAACATAATGTCTACTATCTATGTCACTCACTCATCACTCTGTTACTCATCAGTCAAATCAAATAATACTTTGAGTGATTTGTATTAAGTAATGGTATAAACAATACAATAAACAATACATTTTTATTAATGCAAAAAAACATTACATTGGGTAGTTAAGTTAATATTGTTTGTAAATATACTATTACTTACATTTGATAAAGCTGGTAAGTATTATTGCGCCCGTTTTTCTTGTCAGCTAAAAGAGTCTGAAACGGGTGGTGGTAGGGCAGAACTGACAACTCAAAAATGCCTGTAATATGCTCAATTAAATGAAAAATATTGTCGTTTTAATTTTTCCAGGGATTACCTTTAATTGTGCTTTTCTTTGGATCTTATTCTTAAGTCCACGCATACGCATTCATATCCGTCATCATCATCATTATTATCGGGCATTTTACCACGTGTCATGTCATGTCACCAGTGCTGCGGTGTAACTGCTGGGTTTAACATCTCAGGTTTTTTTCCCCGTTAATTTAATGTTTTTTTTAACCTTAATTGTTTTTTTGTTGTAATGTTTCCGTCTTTTTTTGTTAAATATAAATATTTTATTTTAAACTTATGATAAATTTTAAATAAAAAAATATTAGAAACAATTTACTCGGCCACAAGTTAATTCTCAGATAGGAATCGAACCCACGACCTTTGAAAATACGGTCCAATGCTCTAACCGCTGAGCTACCGAGACTTGCGAACCACCGTCGAAATTCTCCAATACTTTTATATTTTTAATACGCTGTAGGCCAGCGTTGTCACATCAATGCTAGGAATATCCTTGCATTCGAAATAAACATATTTTCAGGTGTTCAACGATCATGATAAATTCGAAAGCACAACCAAAGAGCGAAAACAACAGACAACATCTCACACAGATCCAACTCTACCACTTGTCCTCGGTACAAAACTGTTTGGAATAAAATTAAAGACCGGGTAGATTACGGGTCTACCTAATTTTTCATATACAGTCGAAATAAAATAAAATTTCTTAGCTACATAAGTTTTTAAAGATATATCAGATTTCTGACCCACTATGTCAGAAGATAAATTATTAAAAAAAAAAAAAAAAAAAAAAAAAAAAAACCATGGAATATTACACTTCGAGAAACAAACACAATTTTACCGACCAACATTTTTACATTACGATGTTTTATATAATATTTTTAGTATTCAATAATCAATACTGCCAAATTGGAGACGATTTCCTCCGACCGGAGCTTCCGCAAAGGCCAAAATCGTTAACTCACACTCAGACATCATTCTATACCTCTTGATAGAATCAGGCTCGTTACTTGGCGGAAATCCATATCTCAGTAGAAAACGAAAAATATGTAGCATAATTCCGCAAGAAAACTTACAAGCAAGATGCAACGCCCGCCCGCCCGCAAATAAATGCAGATGACACACATTGCACCTTCACCAACTAAGTACTCTACATACGGAGCATCCTCAGGAGTTGTTAGACCGTGCAATACCAGCACCGAGTCAGCACTCGGTTTGCGGGCGGGCAGGCGGTGCATCTTGCATGTCAGTTTTCTTGCGGAATTAAGCTATATTGCCCTTAGTACAAAACATGAAGATTTTCTGGTCGCAATGGAGGAGTTAAACCCAGATATTATGGCCATAAATGAGACTTGGTTAAGGTCGGGAGAGGAGGACAAAGCACCGAGGCTAGCCAGTTATAGTTTGCGGCATACACCACGGCCCAACAACATTAGAAGTGGACGGGGGGGTGGAGTTGGGTTCTACATTCGTAAAGGCTTTAATGTGCGCACGTGCCCTCACCCTATTACACCATCAGTAGAACAACTGTGGTTGAGTGTGCGCTTGCTGAACAAGGTAGTCATAATAGGCACAGCTTATAGGCCACCATGGCTGGATGTTGGTATCTTTCTTGACGCTTTGACTGGCTCCATTACCTCTTTCACTAGATGTGACGGGCTTATCTTATTGGGAGACTTCAATGTAGACCTCCTTGTCAGTGGGAGTAGCGGGCAGCGATTACTTACGCAATTCTTTGAAACCATAAACTTGAGTCAGTTAGTAAATGAACCAACACATTTCACAGATCATAGCAAAAGTTTAATAGACATTATTGCCACTGATATACAATCACTAAAGGTCACAGTCAGAATCTGTCCCGATCTCAGAGGTCATGCAATGGTGGTGGCCGAGTTTAAAATAAAAAAAGAGAAGATGGGTCCACAGTGGTTGGAATATAGGCCTTTAAAGGATATTATTCAGAGTCAATGGGAAACTGATCTTGAAAAAATTGACTGGAGCCATTTTAACAAAGCAGGAAGTGTTAATACATTAGCGGATAATTTTACTACTTGTTTAATAAATTTATTCAACTTGCATGCTCCAGTCAGAAAACGCAGATTTAAGCATCCTCCTCATCCTTGGATCACAGACACGGTAAAATCTATGATGCATATTAGGGACATATATCTACAAACTTTCAAAATGAACAAGACAGATTCACATAAAGCCACTTATTTAGAAATGAAGAGTCTTGTGGAAAAAGCTATTATACAAGAAAAGAGGTGTTACTTTAATCTGCACATTAATTCCAATAGAAATAACCCTAAGCGGCTTTGGAAAAGTCTGAAACACACTGTGTTGCCTGATGGCAAACCTTCTGAACTTCCTCCGTGCTTTGATAACCCAGATACCATCAACACTCATTTCCTTAGCGCACCTGGGCATAACAATGTCTCAATCTCCCAGCTCACGTATTTTGAGCATCATAGACATAGCTCTTCTATACTTTCTCTAAAGCCAGTTAGTGAGGAACTGGTGCTTAAAATCATCAAGGGCCTCAAATCTAATGCAATGGGCTGTGACGGTCTCTCACTGGACATGTTACTGTTAACACTGCCGCATACACTGCATGCCATTACTATTATAATAAATAGGTCAATAGCAGAATGTACTTTCCCAGACAACTGGAAGACAGCGGTCATTAAGCCTTTGCCCAAAGTCAGCCCACCATCATCCCTTCAGGATCTCCGACCCATAAGCATCCTGCCATGTTTGTCTAAGCTGCTGGAACGGGTGGTTTGCGATCAACTTACACAGTATCTCGAGGAGAACAAAATCTTGCCTTGTTATCAGTCGGGCTTCCGCAAGGGTCACGGCACCGCTACGGCTTTGGCTGACGTAGTTGATAATATTCTCGCAGCTCAGGATCAGGGGAGAGTCAGTGTTCTTGTGCTCCTGGACTTCTCGCGTGCTTTCGAAACCTTAAATACCGCATTACTGTTGTCCAAGCTTGCCTATTATGGAGCCGACACAGCCACGGTAAAATGGTTCGAAAGCTATTTAACGCTTAGGAAACAGTATGTGCAACTTCGGGACACACATGGGATCAAATCCAATTCATCTCTCCTACCTATACAACGTGGGGTACCGCAAGGGTCCATACTTGGCCCCATTCTGTACATTCTGTACAGTGCTGACCTCGTCCAGAACATACAGCACTGCCACCACCATTTATATGCAGACGACCTACAACTATATTTGTCTTTTGACCCAAACGATTTGGACAATGCTGTTGCAAAGATTAACAGTGATTTGTCAAAGATAGCTGCTTGGTGTGACTCCAGCTGCCTCGTCCTTAACCCAAAAAAGTCTAAATTTATGCTTTTAGGTTCTAAAATTAAACTTCAGAGACTGGATAACATAAGCATAAACATTAAATTAAATGGCGAGAGTATTACCCGTGTGGACAAATGTAGAAACCTGGGTGTAACTCTGGATAGTCGCTTAAACTTTGAAAGCCACATCACGGAGTGTGTTCGCAACTGTTTCTATCGTCTTAAATTACTATACAGAATACGTCCATATTTACAAGAGCAGCTTAGAATTACACTCTGTGAATCACTAATACTCTCAAAGTTTAACTATTGTGACACTGTTTATGGTCCACGGCTTCTGGCTAGGACGGCTAAACTTGTGCAGCGTGTCCAGAATGCCTGTGCACGCTTCTGTTTCTATGTGCCGCCTCGGTCTCATGTGACCCCATATCTAAATAGCGCTAATTTACTGAAAATGGAGGCCCGTAGAAAGCTACACCTTGCCACTCTGATGTTTTCAGTAATTAATTCAGGCAAACCAATATATTTACACAAGAAACTCACTTGGACTAAAAAGTACAATGATAATCCGATTAGAGCTTGCACAAACACCTTTGCAACACCAAGCCATCGCTCTATGGCCTTCCGTGGATCTTTCAGGTTCGCAGCCACGCGTTGTTGGAACGATCTTCCGCCGCCGTTGCGTGACCTTAAAACAATAAATACATTCAAAAATGTCTTAAAAAGTATTTAATTTCGCTCCAGCTTACGTTTACTGCTTCGAAACCGTAATAAAAGTGTCTGATTACTTACAAATAGGTTTTTCCACGTCGTGCGTATGGCATTGTGGAAGTCGCTGCGAACACCTAAACAACATCTAATGCACAATCCATAAACTCCACTACTGCTTGTAGTCATAAGTACCTCTCGGAAACTCAGCCACCTCGGCAAACGGCTTTCTTAATGGCATCTATAATTATACGCTACGTGGCAACAAACAACTCTCATGGTTATAATCAAATTGTCAATGTCAATCAAGGTGACAGACGCATGACATGTGCGTTCCATTTCATGCATGCAAAAATATGAACGATATTTTTCCCTTACTTCACTTATTTAGTTTTTTAGTTTATTCCATATTCCATACACCATTTAGTTTATTCCATTTTAGGTTTGGTTTTATTTTTTTATTATATTTTTTTTAATTATAAATGTACATATTGCTAAGTTTATTTATTTATATCCATTATACACAGATTTCAGCTATCAGCTCTTTTTTTTTTTCGCGTGTTGTACGGTTGAACGTTTCTCGTATAGGACAGGCCCTGCCAGAATACCAGCGCTGTTGCGGTGTTGAGATATCGTTCTCACATCGTAACAGCATTTTAGCTGAGGCAGGATCCTGATTGGCCCGTCACACTTTTCTTTTGAGCATAAAATAATTTGATGTTTGTGTTTTTTTTATTTTTTATTCCTTTTTGTTTATTACATAATATTTTTGTTTCGTGCCTTGTGACGTGTCAATAAAAACTTTTTTCTTTCTTCTTTCTTCTTTCTTTCTATATATTTTTCGTTTTTTACTTTTATAATTAGGGTTAAAGTATGAAATTGGCGATTTTTTTTTTACACTTCTAGAGAACCACAGTAATTCTGTGATTAAAAGGTACATCTATTGCTTGATTTTATATTAAATTAAGATCATAATGATCAAGAATAATTAATCGCATTGTTATTATTTCCGTTTCTTATTCGATAAAAAATACCTCGAACGATCCTCCTTTTTTTGTTAGTAAAATTTACTACTTTATTTAATATAATTTATAAATTATTTATAATTTTTAAAATAAAAATATAGGATTAGATTGCTTAACCTTCAAACAATGATTGTTCATTAAAAAGTTGTGGCATTAGCACTTGCGGTAGTAACTATAACAAAAATTGTTAGTATGGAAAACGAACTTTCTTTGAAATCTTCATACAAATCGGCAATTTCATAGTTAAAGACCTAATATTTTAGTAAAAAAGAGATGACACACATTAGGACAACGTAGTCATCCTGCCATAAGGCGGAAAAGAAAATCTATACCTACTATTATAAAATTATAAGTTACTTTAACATAATGCGAATACCTAGTAACAATAAACGTTTACCCGTATTTTGAGAAAAATACCTACCTAATATTATTATTTTCACCTATGGCAGGCGATGGCTGGCCACCTGTCACTTTTGAAATAGTATTATTTTTGGCTGAAAACCATGACAGACATTGCGACAGACTGCAATATTAATGTGATTCAACAGGTTTTGCCCTAGACAGGTTGGCATGTAAATACTAAACTAAATGTAACATTTGGTAATGTTGAGCAACGAAAAGTAACTGAATGTGATGAATACGTATGTTATAAACATACGTACGCATATACGTACGTTTGAATCGCAATTTTCGAATTGAAAACATAAGACTAAACTTTAGAATCATACTTCTGTAACTGCAGGCTGTGCTCACACTATTACGCTTCTCTACTCCTTAAAGCTGAGGAAATAAGCTTTATTTTCGCACCACTATATCTCGGCAACGTTTTATTAAATAATTTGGTTGAATGCGAAGTAGCGTGTTACCACTCCATTGGGACTCACAGATCGATAGAAGCACCGTTTGCTATGCAAAAATATTCAAGAAATTTAGTTGTAACAGAAAATTTTGTCATGCAGACAAGACAATAAGGAATTGTATAGAAAATTTTAATTATTCGTTTGAAATACTTTGCTTTTGAAACACAGAATAAATTCAGAAATATCTTAGTAAGAATCTTACATGTTACTACTAATAATAGTTAGTAGGGTAGTTACCTAGTTGTAAGTATTTAGAGTTAGACGACCTCCGTGGTCGAGTGGTTCGTACACCGGTTTCAAGGTGTCGCCTACTCTGGGGTCTCGGGTTCGAATCACGGCAGGGGCAAATCTTTGTATGATGAATACGAGCATTTGTACCTGAGTCATGAACATTTATATATATTTCTACACATAAATACTTATATATGTATTTATATCCGTTACCCTAGTACCCCATAACACAAGCCTTATAGTGCTTACTTTGGGGCTAGGTTAATTGGTGTGAGTGTAAGAAATATATTTATTTACTATTATTATTATTATTAATTGACCACATTTTATAATCTTAAAAGAAAAAGATCCGATTTACTTTTGTCTTTAGACATGACCAAGTGTAATTTTTGTGAGTTATCCAGTGACTACGGCAGCTGAAAAGGTGCCGAAAAGTCGGAAAAACAAAAAAAACTTAAAATACACATCGGAATATCAAATTTTAATATATACTCGTGTGAATAAATTGAGCGCTAGTTACCCGTTGAAATTGTTTTAATTCAATATGTGTTTTTTTATAACAAAGCTTTTTAATAAAAAAATACACTTAGGTAATTACGTTCTTTATGTTTTTAGACTATGAGCTGTAGATCTGCATTAAAGTAGAAAACATTTTCCAGTTATAAAAAAATTGACAATTATATAAAATCATTCAATATTCAATTATAAAAAATTGAATATTTAATGAAAAAAATATTCATTCAATATTCAAACGCCGTCAATTTTAATAAAAAATGTTGCCATATATTTTATTCATCGCCGTCAATTTTCTCTAATCTGTATTCTCAGTAAACAAATAAGTGAATTGGTAAAACAAATTTGCTTAAGTAACATTACAGATGGGCCCGAAAAGAACACTGGGATTTAAGATAAGAAGGAATCTGTTGAGATTTGTGTGGTGCAAGTTATAAGAAAGTGTAGTAAAAGAATGGTAGTGAAGAAAAAGAAAGAAAGAAAGAAAAGTTATTTATTTCAGACAAACAAAAACAGTACATCCGAATAAAAACACACAAACGAACGAAAAACGGTTTATCCCAAAACGGTCCCGACTCAGCATTATGCTTCCGTCGTCAGTACCGTTTTGTGGAACTGCGAGCCGTCTCATAAATAAAAATAAAATAAAAAAATTATGATTTTTTAATTTTTGCATTTTTCAATGCTATTTATAAACTTATGATAAATTTTAAATATAAAAATATTGTAAAAAATTAACTCGGCCACAAGTGAATTCTCAGATGGGAATCGAACCCACGACCTTTGGAAATCCGGTCCAATGTTCTAACCGCTGAGCTACCGAGATTTGCGAATCACCGTCGAAATTCTCCAATACTTTTATATTTTTAATACGCTGTAGGCCAGCGTTGTCACATCAATGCTAGGAATATCCTTGCATTCGAAAGAAACATATTTTCAGGTGTTCAACGATCATGATAAATTATGATAAATTTTAAATAGAAAAATATTGAAAAAAATTAACTCGTCAACAAGTGAATTCTCAGATGGCGCAACGCTGGCCTACAGCGTATTAAAAATATAAAAGTATTGGAGAATTTCGACGGTGATTCGCAAGTCTCGGTAGCTCAGCGGTTAGAACATTGGACCGGATTTCCAAAGGTCGTGGGTTCGATTCCCATCTGAGAATTCACTTGTGGCCGAGTTAATTTTTTACAATATTTTTATATTTAAAATTTATCATAAGTTTATAAATAGCATTGAAAAATGCAAAAATTAAAAAATCATAATTTTTTTATTTTATTTTTATTTATGAGACGGCTCGCAGTTCCACAAAACGGTACTGACGACGGAAGCATAATGCTGAGTCGGGACCGTTTTGGGACAAACCGTTTTTCGTTTGTTGGTGTGTTTTTATTCGGATGTACTGTCTTTTGTTTGTCTGAAATTAATTTATTTTTCTTTCTTTCTTTCTTTTTCTTCAATACCTTTCTTTTACTACACTTTCTTATAACTTGCACCACACAAATCTCAACAGATTCCTTCTTATCTTAAATCCCAGTGTTCTTTTCGGGCCCATCTGTAATGTTACTTAAGCAAATTTGTTTTACCAATTCACTTATTTGTTTACTGAGAATACAGATTAGAGAAAATTGACGGCGATGAATAAAATATATGGCAACATTTTTTATTTGTTTTAAAAAATAGTTTGCATATTGAATAAATATTTTTTTCATTAAATATTAAATTTTTTATAATTGAATATTGAATGATTTTATATAATTGTCAATTTTTTTATAACTGGAAAATGTTACTTTAATGTCTACTTTAATTCAGATCTACAGCTCATAGTCTACCAACATAAATAACGTAATTACCTAAGTGTATTTTTTGTTTAAAAGCTTTGTTATAAAAAAACACATATTGAATTAAAACAATTTCAACGGGTAACTTATTTTATTCACACGAGTATATATTAAAATTTGATATTCAGATGTGATTTTTATTTATTTTTGTTTTTCCGACTTTTCGGCACCTTTTCAGCTGCCGTAGTCACGGGATGACTCACAAAAATTACACTTGGTCATGTCTAAAGACAAAAGTAAATCGGATCTTTTTCTTTTAAGATTATAAAATGTGGTCAAGGATAACTATTTAATAATAATAATAAATAAATATATTTCTTACACTAACACCAATTAACCTAGCCACAAAGTAAGCACTGTAAGGCTTGTGTTATGGGATACTAAGGTAACGGATATAAATACATATATAAGTAATAATAATGCACTGCAAGACCCAAAGATACGGTTAGCTCTTTTTGTAGATAAATAAATATAAAAAAGTAAAGGTTGAGACAACATATCTTAAATTTCTTTATAAAGGTGGAGGTCGGCCCGCTTTGGAAGTTTTCTTGGCAGCTCCTTTCTTCGAAGGTCCTCCCAATTTTGTGAACTGCCAGTAGAGTCTTTAGTTTTCTCTTTTCTTAATAATAAATTAAAATAACAATTAAATCAAAATATCAAATCAATAATAATTTGTGCCATAGTAAATGTCTAACCGTATCCGAACGAAAATAAATTAACTTTTCGAGGGTAGACTTATAAGTAGCCAGTCATCCCGTGACCACGGCAGCTGTAAAGGTGCCGAAACGTCGGGAACATCAAAAAACCCCTAAAAAACCTAAAAATACGGACAATTATAACTTAGTTCGTGGAAATATAGCGCGTTTGATATCCGTAAAAGTTGTTTTATTTCATATATAAGTATTTATGTGTAGAAATATATATAAATGTTCATGACTCAGGTACAAATGCTCGTATTCATCATACAAAGATTTGCCCCTACCGGGATTCGAACCCGAGACCCCAGAGTAGGCGACACCTTGAAACCGGTGTACGAACCACTCGACCACGGAGGTCGTCTAACTCTAAATACTTACAACTAGGTAACTACCCTACTAACTATTATTAGTAGTAACATGTAAGATTCTTACTAAGATATTTCTGAATTTATTCTGTGTTTCAAAAGCAAAGTATTTCAAACGAATCATTAAAATTTTCTATACAATTCCTTATTGTCTTGTCTGCATGACAAAATTTTCTGTTACAACTAAATTTCTTGAATATTTTTGCATAGCAAACGGTGTTTCTATCGATCTGTGAGTCCCAATGGAGTGGTAACACGCTACTTCGAATTCAACCAAATTATTTAATAAAACGTTGCCGAGATATAGTGGTGCGAAAATAGAGCTTATTTCCTCAGCTTTAAGGAGTAGAGAAGCGTAATAGTGTGAGCACAGCCTGCAGTTACAGAAGTATGATTCTAAAAGTTTAGTCTTATGTTTTCAATTCGAAAATTGCGATTTAAACGTACGTATATACGTACGTATGTTTATAACATACGTATTCATCACATTCAGTTACTTTTTGCTCAACATTACCAAATGTTACATTTAGTTTAGTATTTACATGCCAACCTGTCTAGGGCAAAACCTGTTGAATCACATTAATATTGCAATCTGTCGCAATGTCTGTCATGGTTTTCAGCCAAAAATAATACTATTTAAAAAGTGACAGGTGGCCAGCCATCGCCTGCCATAGGTGAAAATAATAATATTAGGTAGGTATTTTTCTCAAAATACGGGTAAACCTTTATTGTTACTAGGTATTTGCATTATGTTAAAGTAACTTATAATTTTATAATAGTAGGTATAGATTTTCTTTTCCGCCTTATGGCAGGATGACTACGTTGTCCTAATGTGTGTCATCTCTTTTTTACTAAAATATTAGGTCTTTAACTATGAAATTGCCGATTTGTATGAAGATTTCAAAGAAAGTTCGTTTTCCATACTAACAATTTTTGTTATAGTTACTACCGCAAGTGCTAATGCCACAACTTTTTAATGAACAATCATTGTTTGAAGGTTAAGCAATCTAATGCTATATTTTTATTTTAAAAATTATAAATAATTTATAAATTATATTAAATAAAGTAGTAAATTTTGCTAACAAAAAAAGGAGGACCGTTCGAGGTATTTTTTATCGAATAAGAAACGAAAGGTACATCTATTGCTTGATTTTATATTAAATTAAGATCATAATGATCAAGAATAATTAATCGCATTGTTATCGATTAATTATTCTTGATCATTATGATCTTAATTTAATATAAAATCAAGCAATAGATGTACCTTTTAATCACAGAAGTACTGTGGTTCTCTAGAAGTGTAAGAAAAAAAATCGCCAATTTCATACTTTAACCCTAATATATAAAAGTAAAAAACGAAAAATTTATAGCTTAATTCCGCAAGAAAACTGACATGCAAGATGCACCGCTCGCCCGCCCGCAAACCGAGTGCTGACTCGGTGCTGGTATTGCACGGTCTAACATGCTCCGTATGTAGAGTACTTAGTTGGTGAAGGTGCAATGTGTGTGTCATCTGCATTTATTTGCGGGCGGGCTGGCGTTGCATCTTGCTTGTAAGTTTTCTTGCGGAATTATGCTACATATTTTTCGTTTTCTACTGAGATATGGATTTCCGCCAAGTAACGCCTGATTCTATCAAGAGGTATAAAATGATTGCGGAAGCTCCGGTCGGAGGAAATCGTCTCCAATTTGGCAGTATTGATTATTGAATACTAAAAATATTATATAAAACATCGTAATGTAAAAATGTTGGTCGGTAAAATTGTGTTTGTTTCTCGAAGTGTAATATCCCTTGGTTTGGTGGCAGTTGGTGAAAGTCGCTCTTAATATAATAATTTCATTTTTCTATAGAACCTTTGTCGACCTTATTTTGCCCGGCGTTTTACAAATATTTCATTTCATATTTATTTTATTAAAGTGAAATACTTAATATTTGAAAGTGACATTAATAACGCTACGTTTGGCGTTAACGTTCTTAAGAACCATTAATATTTAATTCCGTCTGTGAAAAAAGCTTAAAAGAAAAAGTTGAGCTAAAAAAAACCCTACTCCGTTTCAATTCTGTGTCCAAAGACTGTGGTCGCAGTGACAGCGATAAAGTAGTTATAGCGGTTTGTAACTATAATTATACTAGTCGGTGCCACCCGAGGCATCATTATTGACCAAAAGTATTACAAAAGTCGTGAAATTTAGTTTACTTACCGCTACAAAAGCTGTTTCGGCTTTAACTGTGGCGGAGGAGTTCAGTTACAGAGCAAAAACAACAAAATTAAATTGTTGGAAAAAAAAATATAAGTACATATTTTTTCAAGTATTATAACTAAAGAAACATTTTTTTTTTGCAGTTAGAAAAGAAATGAAATGAAATAATAAAATTTATTTACCCATTCACAATCACAATGCTACAGTACAATTATTACCATAAAACAATTTATGTATAGGAATGGCGGTAGCAGATAATGACAGCTACCCTCCGCGCTAGTTAAAAAACTGTGTTGCGGCAGAGTAGTATCGTCGTCTTCTATAACCAAACATGAGTTTACAGTACAGTATATGCAAGGTGAACAGATCAAATTAACTTAACTAAACTTTTCTTTCTACAAGTAATATTAATGTGTCAACTTTAACCAATTATAATATATATTATTTAATGCTTATTATATTAGTTATATGTTTGTTTTATATGACATTTATATCTTTATATGTAAATAAATTATCCATTAATATTATAGTATGTATGAATACATAAATGTGAAATATTATTAACGAAATGTGTATTGTACTAGCAAAGTTATATATTATTGCAGATTTTGTAGGAAAGTATAATTGTGTAAATAAATGAAAATCAAAATTAAATATTAGTATATGTATATGTATAAATATATGTCTTTTTATATTTGACTCTTTATAATATAAAAGTGTATCATGCACGTGTCTTATATATTTATCAACTCCTCTGTAGCTTTGTAATCCATTGTCGATAGAAACGCTGATATAGTTTTTTTGCATTTGTAGTAATTTTTGTCACGTAACGGCTCATGTATGCGACTTATTTTATTATAAAGCCAAGGACCCAGGTAAGAGTGGAAACTTCGTGAGAATATCGTTTTAGTTGTAGGTACCAAGTAAACAGGAGGAACACGTCGTCTCGATATGATTTGAGGTGGTGGTTTAAGATGCTGTCTTAGTACCACAGATTTAACAAATAGTTGCCGCACTGTTAGCACACCAAACTCTTTGTATAATTTAGTTGTGGAGTAAAAAAACTTTTGAAGTTTAAAACCTTGATTATGGCCCTTTGTGCTCGTTCAATGGTAATTAAGTTAGATTTTTTAGCTCCACCCCAGGCTGTTATTCCATAAGTTAAAAGGGACTGGCATAGGGAATAGTATACAGTTTTGATGGTATTACTGTCATTAATGTGTCTTATTTTTTTACAAATACAAATTAATTTCCGTACTCTTTTTGATATTGCAGTTATTTGGGTCTTCCAATTAAGATTCCGATCCATCAATAACCCTAAATATTTTATCGACGTGACCGATCTCAATGTATAGCAATCACAGACAGACTGATTAGCACAAGAGTGAGCGGTTAAAGAGAAGTCAGAAGGTTGATCATTTTCGTAAATACTGAATGTCATATACTTGGTTTTTTCAAGGTTTAAGGTTAACATATTATTATCAAGCCATTTTAGCACAGTTTTAAATCCAGCCTCACTAATGTCTCTAACATCATTCCACGTCGGTCCATCGAACAGCAGCACAGTGTCGTCAGCAAAGGATACAATTTTTGTGTTTTTTAAGACCATTTGACTAAGGTCATTTAGGTAAATCAAAAATAGGGTTGGGCCAAGGACTGAGCCTTGTGGTACGCCAAAATCAACATCTAGGTCCTCACTTTGTATACCATCAATGCAAACACACTGCTTTCTATTCGATAGGTAGGAGCGAAACAATTTCAAAGGGATACCACGGACTCCTACACCTTCTAATTTACGCATGAGGATGGGGATAGAGACAGTGTCAAATGCTTTTGCCAGATCTAAAAAGACAGCTACACACTTTTTTCTTGTATCTAATTTATCCACGACATGTTGTATTACACTTTCAATTGCGTCTGAAGTTGAAATTTTTTCTCGAAATCCAAATTGGTTTGGTGACAAAAATTTATTATATTCAAGGTATTTGATGAATCTCGAGTTTATAGCTTTCTCCAATATTTTTGCAAGAGTTGGCAGAAGAGAAATTGGCCTATAATTGGTGACACTATCTCTATCCCCAGTCTTATGTATAGGTATGACAACAGACTTTTTCAATGTTTCAGGGAACACGCCTGTAAAGAACGAGATGTTGCAAATGTGTGATATTGGTCTCGCTAAGTATTCAGCTCCCATTTTCAGAAAAGCAGATGAAACTCCATCCCAACCAGTTGATGGGGTAGACTTTAGATTTTGAATTATTTTTATTATCTCGTATTCATCAGTTGGTAGTAGCATAAGTGAATTTACAGGACCTGATTGATTACATGTGGAATTGGCTAGTTCAATTTCACTTTTGTTTAATTTAGTTATTATTTTATCAGCAAGCGTCTTTCCAACATCCCTAAAATACTTATTAACATAGTTAACAGAGGTGTGGGGAGTACTTTTGCTATAGAGTAATTCACTCGCAGGCTTGGAATTATCATCAAGGTTGCATATGCGTCGAATTACTTTCCACGTTTTTTTAATGTAAATTTAAAAAAATATTGTTTCAAAGATTTTTTCAAACACTAAAAATAATTTTAAATTCCACATTGCACTTCTATACTTCTTGCTTTGGCTGGCACCGACTTCAAAAGGCTTATTATTTACTTTTTGATTTGTGAAGTCGGTTTACATTTTTATATATTCCGTGGTAGGATTCGCAATAAGACGGCTTCTCATTCTTCATCTTGCCACAGTTTTTCGTTGAGCTCCTAGTAGGAGTTCTGCAAACTATATTAGCAATCGAAATCTCTGTCCTCTTCATATCTACTTACCCGCCATGAGCAGTGTATCCCATAGTTTTAGATATTCCACTCAAAGTTTTTTTATCGCATTTTAACTTGTTGACCATACCACAAAACTTTTCTTCCTGGACTTCTTCAATTCTTTCAGTGGTAGCAGTTGATCGGTCCTACTTTGTGGGATTGAATGAGCGCTCATAGTCGTTGCACTCAGCCGATAGACGCATTCACACACAAGCCATGCTCGCTATCGCCATCGGCGGCCCTTCGATCTCACCGGTTTTCACTGGTAAAACAGATGCGAGCGCTCGTGTAGCGGCGCGTATCCGTGAGTGCGTAATTTCGGCCGTTTTCTGTGCTTTTAGTTTGTATTCGCTATTTTTTTTTTGTCACATTCTAACCCGCTGTCACTCAGACCATACCTCAAAACTTTTTTCCTGGACCTCTCCAATGCCTTCAGTGTTAGAAGTTGGAATTAGCGACCGCTCCTACTTTGTGGGATTGAATGAGCGCTCGAGGACGTCGGTCGTGAGGAAGTTTCATGAAATTTTACTGAAAATAAGTTTCGAGAGTTTGTTGGAGTATTTTATAACGACGCCGACGCTCTGCCTCAATGTCCTGAATGGCGAAATGGATGCCTCAAACAGTGGTAAAATCATGCATGCTGAGTCAGGAGTCTGTTCAGTCCCCACCCAAGACAAACATTTAATAACCTTGAAATAAAACAACAATGTCAAGTATTGATAAGGCTGAAGATGGAAGCGATCCTCCCCCGGAATCCTAGGAAATCCTTCTAAAGGAAATCAACATTATCAGAAGTCGATATAATTATAATCGATAAGAGTTATGCCAATGATCGATTAAAACACCGAAAAGATTCGATCTGATAAAAGTATTCGTTTAAACGAGTTTCAGCAAAATTTATTGCCCGACCTTTCTTGATTTCCCCGGTTTTTCTCAATAACACCACAGATTATTTGATGTTCCTTAGATATTCATGATAAGTTATTTTTATTACTTACTCAATGGAATGTAAAAAAGTAAGTATTATGATTTTTGAATTTTTGCATTTTTCAATGCTATTTTTATTCCTATGATTAAATAGAAAAATATTGGAAATAATCGCCTCGGTCGCAAGTGAATTCTCAGATGGGACTCGAACCCACGACCTTTGGAAATCCGATCCAATGCTCTGACCACTGAGCTACCGAGACTTAAGTTTAAAATTTATCATAACATAAGTAAATTTAGCTTTCATTTCACTAAAGATTATGAGTGGATGTAATTACTATTATTATTATATGTAATTACTATTATTATGAGTGGATGTAATTAAATCTTCACTGCCGGACAAACTTAAGGCAATAAAGATTTATTTTCGACCTAGGGAATCCTAGTGGGGAATTCAAGGCGAATTGCATGGCGATGACGGTTTGTTTTATTTTAATTTAACAAATATCGTTATAAGGATTTTTTTTATTGTTATAGTATCTACATTTGATATTATTCTTTCTTTTTTGTGATACATTTCTCACATTTAGATATACCTAATAAGCCTATATTGTACTTGCAGTGTGATTATAAACAAATCACTTTTATTTATTCTAGTAGCGGATCCTCGCGGTTTTATCCGCGTGGTGCCTGTTCCCGTGGGAATATCGGGGTAAAATAAAGCCTATGTCACTCGGGAGACATGTAGCTTTCTAATGGTCTAAGAATTTTCTAAATCGGTCTAGTAATTCCTGAGATTAGCGCGTTCAAACAAACAAACTCTTCAGCTTTATAATATTAAGTAGGTATAGAACAATCGGATCCGAGTGGTAGTGGTATACGCTACCACTGATGCCGCCCACTCGGCTCCGAGTGGTGAAACCCCAGACGGCCACTAGTATTGTAATTTTTAACATAATAGATACGGTCTGTAGTTAAACTTGTCCTCTACAGAGCGGTATTAGTGTAAATGGAAATTACGTGGTCTCCAATTGGACATATTTTGTTATAAGAATCATCTCCTCCTCATATATCTTAGTAAAAAAACTAATCTCCACATCCAAATTTGAGTCACGTTTCTAGCCTTACGGAGTAGGGGGGTCTATTAAAAAAATGCGAAAGCGGACGTAACTTTGTGGTGAGATATATTTGTCATTTGCTACCAGGATACCGTCAGAGAACAATGGAATATCTTTAACGACCTGCCCATTAATTGTCTAATTTCAAAATATATCACAATCCCTTTCAAAGGTGATTTATGGTATTGTGTAACTTTTAGTCGCAATCCCATTCGGAACGAATGATGTTTTATATGACACTTAATTTGACACTTCTCCTTGAATTTGAGAGATATTTTCGTGTGTCACTTTGTATAAGCAGTTCAATTTCGTTTATTTAATACCTTTCAAAACGCGTCCCCATAACAATCTCTATCAAATGTCAAATAGTGACATCCTGAAGTATGTAAATATCCTTCAAATAATGAATTGAATGGGATTGCGATAGATTTTAAAATTAGACAATTAGCCCCTGGTACTAAACCCACCTTCTGTACCAGATTTCCCGAGTTCGATCCCCGGACAAGACAAATATATGTGTGCATGAACATGTCTATTTGTCTTGGTCTGGGTGTTTAATATGAATATTATGTATATAGTTACAAAAAAAGTATATAAGAATGTTTATCCGTTATCTAGTATATATATAATACAAGGTTCTTCATGGCCAACATAATTGGTGTGATTATATGCAATTATTTATTTATTTAGCTATTGTGCCTTATTGCCCGGGACCTACAAGGGTAGTAGGCTTTCCAATGTGGAAAGCAGTTAAACTTGCAGTATTAAGAGTACCTTCCTACATTATAGTTAAACGAAATTATGTAGTAAACTGCAGGGCTGTATGGAACAAAATTAAATGATGTTTTTACGTGACACACTTACCGAATTAAACAACGATACCGTAATACATTGTTTTTAACAAAAAGATGATTCAAAAGTAGGTGCTTGGTAGGTACTAAATCTTCATAAATTCATTTGAATAAAGCTTCTTTTGATTTGATTTGAAAATATTGCTGGGAATTAATATTAAGCTAAAGATAGATGTTTAACATACGTTATTATTAATAATTTCTCGACCGACACCGTCCGAACATCGATATACGGTTTTCGGAATACGTCCTTATTTCTTACTCGCCCTTTCTCCGTCTTCGTAAGATATATTGTAAAAATTTCGACTAAGGGATCTCGGAGTTTCTCAATAGCTTTAGCTGTTTTTCTTCCGCTGAAAAATTTTGGAGACTTGTCAAGCGATTTTGAACTCTACACCCATAGCTTTAGAGAAAATACGAATGCATTAAGACTTTAGTATTCGGAAATGGGTAGGAAGTTTCGTATTTCCAGGTACATTGAATACACTATTTGTTTGGTTTATTGACTATTAGAATAATAGGCATAAACAATATAATATACTTTATTTTGATTGGAAGTTAAACATTTGTGTAATAAACTTATTGGTATTCTTACTCCAAGGTTTTATTTATGGTAAGGACATTGTACGGGTTGAGGATACACCAAAGAAATATATTTTATGATGTAACAAATATATACTTTTATTGACACAAAATTACTTATTTAGTTGATGAATTGTGAATCGCGGTTTGATGATCTACTACAACTGACGCGCTGTGCCCTGGATTCGGCGCACTCGCGTAAATATGCTGACATGAATAAATGTTAATGACAACAGTTCTGTGCGGTTATCTGTACCGTACAGACATTATAGATAAGTAAATAAAAAATAAAAAAAAGAATTCAAGACCAAGATTGCAATACGAAAACTTATAAACCATAAGTAAGTACCTACTTAAAAATGGATTAATTTATAGGTAATACTAAAGGCCATGTTTATGAATGGATAAAACTATGTGTAACAAGATTTTGTCGATGTTAAAAACTCTTAAAAAACTCGGGTCAAACTAAAATAAAGTAGAGCTTGAAAAAAAATATACAAAATTGGTTACCCATCCCAAAACCGACCATAGCGAAGGTTGCTTAACTTCCGTTACCGAACCCTCGTCCATGAAGATAATCAATCCATTCCCCATAGTCGTGCCTTGACGGCAATTTGTCGTTCGTGGCGGTTGTCACGCGATGGTGCCGCAGTCAATATTTGTCTAAGTGAACAAAAAGTACAGTCACCGGCACGTTAACATAGCATGTTTACTTTATGTGGAACCACAGAAATCGATTTTCTAAAACTTCATTTAAAAAAAATTCAGTAATAAAAATTGCAATGTGAATGCAAAGAAGTAAAATTATTAACCTTGTTAAAATTATGTGATTTGGAAAGTTTTTACCTATTCATTATTAACTAAAATGACTTGCATCTAAAATACATGAATGTTACAACGCAGATCGACTAAAGATTACTTTAGTAGATCGACTTAGCATTAGCACGGAAAGAGATTTCCCATCACTATTAGCGTAGACGTCATTATATGTAGTACATAAAAAGTGGCACGCTCGGTTTTCATACAAATCGCGGCACTTGCGTCGTCAATTTAGATCTATGTCTGTGTATACAATAAAATTATTAAGCAATGTCCGGTCCGGTCAGATGACCGTAAAGTGGCACGATGCAACTCCATGCAAGATCGGACTTGAGCTTTAGAGAGAGTTGAAAGCTGTTCCGGCGTGAAATATCGCTTGACCTCATTTAGGACGCCCAGCTTTTTGGCAGCAGTTTGACCCTTGGACTCGATGGTGGTGCCGAAGTAAAGGTCAGAAGACAACTCGTGTAAGGCGGGTTGTACGTTCCCTAAAATATGGTTGAGCGAAGCGATGGCTGGTTCATGCGTCATGCTCGTGAACAAGCGCAGCGGAAATGGGTCTACCTTAGTCTGTTTATCTTAATGTTGTGCTTAAAGCCTAAATATTTTTATCTTAAATAAATTAATACTGATCTGTATGTACCGCTGGCTTTTGCGTCAGACAGGTATCTCTCCACGACAGTACCGTCATCTGCATACCCAACAATTCCTGACATCAACTGGTCTTTGCAGTGCAGCAGGAAAATCGTCACAGAAAGAACAGAACTTAGGAGGGCTTTATTTATTGCAAAAATAAATACTTTAATGTACCTACTGCTGAGGCACAGGCCTTCGTTTTGGATGTATTAAGAGAATGGGCCATGTCCGAACAGTAGCTAGTACTATGCGGAAAGGACAGATACACAGTTTAAAGAGTCTTTGCACTGACTGCAAACAGTCGAAATGACGCACTCACACAGATATGTGCCGTTATTTGCAACTGTTTAACAGTGAAAACCAGTGAGATCGAGGGGGGGCCGGCCGTGAAGCGATAGCAAACGGTGCGTGTGCAACGACTCTGTTTAGACTGTGACAGGTTAACCTACGTCAGGGTTATTCAAATTTGTATACACACATTAAAGAGTCAAAAGGGTCCCGGGTTTGATTCCCAGCGGGGGTACATATTGTATTCGGTTTGGTTGGTGGAAGCAATTGTTCTAATTCCGTCCAGCTACCACCATCTTATCTAAATCTGACGCCATAACAACAATGTTTTCAGCATTGTTGTGTTCCGGCAGTTAGAGATAGCCAGATCCTCAGTGATTCCATCTTCAGCCTTATCAATACTTAACATCAGGTTTGATGAAAGCTAAGAGTCTCACCGTCTTTCATAAATAAAAAGAAGTTTGTGATCACTAAATGATTTTCATACAGAATACCTGTTTTAGTAGAGGCGTACATGATTGCAAATTCAGCCCGGACCAACAGCTTAATGAGCCTCGCGAAGCACGGAAGAGCTCAAGACACCATATTTTTGGTCATACATCCCGTGGCAGACTATTGCGATGATTGCGTAAACGTCATAATCGCAGTTTGAGTGAGAAAACTCTATAAATAAGTAAACAATTTAGGCATTCAAATAAATGTGGTCGGACTACGAATCCTAACAATCTTAATCCTAATTTTTTTTTAATTTTGATATTAATATTTTAATATAATATAATTGAAAATGCGACAGTGTGTTTGTATGTCCTTTCTTGTTGCCATAACTAAGCAACCAATGATCCAATCGACTTGATTTTCGATATAGAGTTAGTTGAAAGCACGAAGAGTAACAAAGGCTATTTAATCCCGATATTCCCACGGGACGAACGGGAATCACGCGGGTGAAACCGCGGCTGGAAGCTACTAGTACATATTTCTTCCACAAACAGATTTTCTTTTCTTTCTGGGTTTGAATTCTGTTGTTCGGGAACTTTTAGAGGATTATTTGTTATTATATATAAAATTAATTGATATTTCGTAAGTACGGCAGTTACCCTACGGTATGTATGTGTGCGTGTGTGTGTGTGTGTGTTCATTACACGCTCCAAGCTCTAAGTATAGGCATATTTGTCACAGGTGATCGGAGTAAATAGAGAGCGACCTTGCGGCGACCCTTCATGGGGTTACATAGATTAGATAAGGATATAAGGCAGAAGCTTCATGTGTTTGTTTTGGGTTGATAGGCGCAGTAAATATGGAATAGATTCATAAAAAAAATTATTAAAATAATGTCAAGATATTATTACAATTCAACGTCAGTCTATATTAAGTGTGTGCATTAATGTGCATTAAGGCTATTAAATTTTAGTATTACTGTAAAAAAAATTTGCTTTTTGTTTTCTTTATTAAACACTATCTATCAAACCAATTTGCGGTAGTTATTTTTTATAAAACAATTTCGCTAATTAAAACACCAATTATCTCGTAATGAAACCTATATTATATATGTGGTATGTACTTATAGTATCTTTAGTACCTGTAGTAAGCATGGGAAGAATACGATAGGGCTGCTAAATCTTGTTAAATAACAGTTCTTTAAAAAGTTTAAATTTAGCGCAAGTGTCTTATGTTTTGGCGCGCACTGTTCATTGAAATATGTCATCCCGTGACCACGGTAGCTAAAAAGGTGCCGAAACGTCGGGAAAATCAAAAAACCCCAAAAAAACCTAAAAATACGAAACTTAGTTCGTGAAATATAGCGCGTTTGATATCCGTAAAAGTTGTTTTATTTCAATTAGCGCAAGTGTCTTTAAGTATGTACCAAGGCAAGACAAACAGACATGTTCATACATACGAAGATATTTTTTGAGCAGCAAATAGTTACACACTTTTAACTATTGCACTATAAAAAAGTTGTGGATATGAATAAAATGTGTCTTACTAAAAAGATATAATGAAAAGATATTGTCACATAATCAAATCACAAACCTTTGTCACACAGATACTTTATAGGCTGGATTAAAACATATGAAAAATACGCCTACTAGTTATCAAGAAAATTTGATTTTGCGTTATTTCATGATTTACAAGCAAACCAAATTAATGATACCTAATTAAAAAAGACTAACTGATCCACTTTCATTTTAGGGGCACCACTGATCCGTAAAACAGTTGTCCTTTACAAAGGTCAGACCCATCTATAAATAATTATTCTTTGTCAACATACCTGCGTTGTTAATGAAGGATCGATAGCTAGCTCTAGCATCGTCAAGGTGAATTTTATTGGTTTTGTTCGCGATGTGTCACAGTGTAATCGCGATTATTTTGCAATATAAAATAGAGATAGAAAAGTTGGCTGTTCGTTGCGGTATGGCTACAGTGGAGATTCAGCCTGGAGGTAGCTCAGATACACCTAAAATAAGACGTCAATCAGACAGACGGAAGAGCAGTAGGAGTTTTGATGATTTTATTTCAAGATTGAAACTGTTTCAAATGTTCCTGAAACTTGTTTCTTCTGAAAAAAGTTTTAGGAACTTTTCATTACTAGGTAAACTATTTATAATACAACATTGTTAGGGAAAAACAAACTTTTAGCCATGTCCTTTTAAACGATGAAGCCCAAAATTTCATAATTAAATAAATTATTAATTGGTCGCAATAACGTTTTTTTATTTTTATTTATTTATTATCACACAACAGATTACAATATAAAAAACATTAACAATAATATATTTAAAATATGTATAGGCCTAGATCATAATCCGAGATTATGCATGACTGTAGCTGCCAAAACAAAAGAAACAAACTTAAACTAGAGATTGCTACTTAAAATAATGAGAAGAAAAATGCATTGTTGATAAATAGGTTTAAGATAGAATGAAGTTAAACAGAATTTAAACCAAAATACTCAGGACAGACAGAAACAACACAATACCCACACACCTCAATCAAAACTTGCAACTGTCAACGGAACTAAAGCAGAACTTATTTATCTTTTTAACAAATTCATTTACATAACTAATTATATTAGGACAAATAACAAGTTCTAAGAAATGTATCCACTGCTGAGCTAGGCCTACGCCATACAGCACCAGTTCCCTAGGAACAAGATCATGCACCTAGTCCATTTTATATAAAAACTACTTTAAATTTATGAAAGAATCTTGCAAATAACAATTGCGTTTTAGAACTTTCATGGTCATGTTTGTATTTCTTATCGAGTCCCCGATATATCGGCGCAGTTGCATGCGCCATGATCACGGAGTGACTGACACACCGTGATCATCATAAAAATCATATTATCTTGATATTTTTAACATTGAAAATATTTTTTCCATCGGTTCAGTTTAGATAGCCCTATTTCGCTCAGAGTGCTACATGAATGTTTGAGATCTCAAAAGACGCGTATCGACAAGGGTTACAATAAAAAAAAATCGATAAAGACAAAAACTTTTTTGAAAATCGCAAGCATTTGAATAGTTAGATCCATTTTTTAGGGTCTTATGTCGTAAAATCAACTATGTCTCAAAAATGAGATATAGAATTTTAAAAAATCCTCGGGGTATTGAGTTAGTCTACATTTAAATGAAAACTGGACCTCTGTATCACTAATAGTCTAGGCAGGAGAGTGCCCTTCTTCTTCTTCTTCTTCTTCTTCTTCATTCAATACGGGCGGTTTCCGCAACTCGACGACTCTTTTGCGCCTATTTTGCGTCCGGAGGGTGTCAGGCCGGATCACTCCAGCCATCCCAGCTCAACCAGGAATGCTCCCAGCGCCTTCACGTCAGAGGGTGCCCTTTGTGTGGCGTAATTTCGGGGTGCGCGCTCCTTAGATGCGCGTCACGTCGCTGAGTTGTTATGGGAGTGTTTGATCGTGAAATGTATTTGTATTTATTTGTAAATATTTACTTTAATAAAATGTATAATGGTGTTAATTTAATTTTGTAATATTGAAAATGTTTTCATGTTTTTTGTAACATTGGAAATGGCCTATACAAATGCCACAAAGGCATTTGAATAGGCTCGATTCTCAGCCAAAGTGCAATATTGCCCTGGTCTAGTGAGTTTTGGGGCTATGTGAATGGTCCACATCTCAAAAGATGCGTCTTGACAAGGGCTACAATGTGATGAAAAAATATTTTGAAAAAGTAAACAAAAAGAAAAAGATCGCATTTTTTCGGAGTCTTTTCGCACTTAATCGACAATTTCTCGAAAACGAAAAGCGATGTCGAAGAATTGTAAAGAGATCCGGTTTTTTTCAGAAGGGTAGCCTAAGTCAACACGTTATTGACTTAGGCTACCCTTCTGAAAAAAACCGGATCTCTCTATCTCTTACGGTCTAGGCTATGGCTTAATCTTTATGTAGCGAAATGTCAGGATACCGCGTGCGCGGCGCGGGATCTATAAGACCACAGAGGCGGTTAAATATTGTACGGATGTGGACAAATGACGCGGTCTCAAATCGTTCATGGCTCCGGTGGTCCTCTCGTGCTCATCGTCCGTCGCAGATGGCTTTAAGGCCCACACATGACCGCCTCTGTGGTCTAGTGGTACAACCACCGGTATCAGACCCAGGGGTCTCGGGTTCGATTCCCAGCGGGGGTACATATTGTATTCGGTTTGGTTGGTGGTAGGACTTGTTGTAAGTCCGCCTGGCTAGCTACCACCATCTTATCTAAGTCTGACGCCATAACAACAATGTTTTCAGCATTATTGTGTTCCGGCAGTTTGAGATAAGATAGCCAGTTCCTCAGTGACTGAGGATTCCGGGAGAGGCTCGCTTCCATCTTCAGCCTTATCAATATTTAACATCAGGTATGATGAAGGCTAAGAGTCTCACTGTCGTTCATAAAAAAAAATAAAAGTAATACCGCCTCCCGATGCGAGCTCAAGAGGAGCAAAGCGAAATGCGACCTATGCCTACACACGCAAGGTCGCTTTTCGCCTGATCGTCTCCCCGTTCGCTCACCACTCGCGCGACGAGTGATTCAAAAATAGAGGTCCTGTGCGTTTCAAACGCTTGGCAGGTAGGATGAACGAAAAAAGCATTCACTGTCAAGAGACGGGACCGGTCGTAGAAGCAGTATGCCACCCATCCATATATGGTGGATGTGGGATACATCAGGACAGGGTCTTTTTTTTCGCACATTTTTGTGATATTTATTTTTTATTTTTTATGAAGTACTGGAAGACCCTTAGCCGTCGTCATACCTGATGTTAAGTATTGATAAGGCTGAAGATGGTAGCGAGTCTCTCCCGGAATCCTCAATCACTGAGGCATTGGCTATCTTATCTTTAACTGCCGGAACACAACAATGCTGAAAACATTGTTGTTATGGCGTCAGACTTAGATAAGATGGTGGTAGCTAGCCAGGCGGACTTACAACAAGTCCTACCACCAACCAAACCGAATACAATATGTACCCCCGCTGGGAATCGAACCCGAGACCCCTGGGTCTGATACCGGTGGTTGTACCACTAGACCACAGAGGCGGTCATGTGTGGGCCTTAAAGCCATCTGCGACGGACGATGACCACGAGAGGGACCACCGGAGCCATGAACTATTTGAGACCGCGTCACTCGTCCACATCCGTACAATATTTAAGAGGTAACTCTCTGCTAATAACCAACTTTCCAGCCTTGCATAACAAATAACTATTTTTATAACTTAGTTGTAATTACTTATTTGTTATACCGAAAATACTTTTTATATTGTTAAGTGCATTTTCAATGTACCCGAAGGTCGTGTAGGGAACGAGATCTGTTTTTTTTATTAACTGCAAAGACACTTATATTTTATTACCTCTCATCTTTTCGTACCTGAGCTTCTGCCACTGCCTTTTATCGAATTTGATATAGGGATTAGAATTTCCTTTAAAAATGAAAAAAAAAAATGACCAGGCGAAGACAGGGCACGCATAGTAAGTATAGTTATGTCTTTACTTACATAGTATCACATCATCAGCCTGTGGACGTCCACTGCTGGACAAAGGCCTCTCCTAGCTCACGCCTATTGTGGCGTTCATAGGAGGCTATTAGCCTACTGCTAACATGCTGGCCAGACGGGTTGGTAGAGGGTTTGTTTCAAGTTGTCCTTCTCTCGCACAGGTGTTCAATGCGTCGAGCCTCTTAGTCGACTCTTACGACACCCAAGGCATGTAAGGGAGTGGTGACACTTGTATTCTTAGGCCGTCACCACACGGCTGACATAGTATAAAACTTAGAAAATATGATAAACTTACTTAAATATTATGAAATACTTACATAGTATATTATAACACTTAGAAAATATGAAAATGCAGTGCAACCTACTACGATGCTACGAGGAACCGTAACACACTACGTCGTAGCAGCAAAGAATGTTTGACGAAACATAAAGTAATAATAATCTACCCATCAAGCGAATTTCGTCTCTGTCCCCAGGGAAGAGGGTACAATTTCGTCGCGTTCTGTTTGACGCAACGCTTTTTGGTATTCTACGTAGGGAATTTTCGCACATATTTTATTACTGTGAAATAAATAAGAAAGGTACAGTCGACAGGATGCTAGGATTACTAAAGTACGGGGTTGTTTTAGGTCTTTACGTAGAAATATAATATATACAAAATGAGATTCTATTGAAATTTGTATTCATTAGAGAGATTATATTGAAATTAGTATGGATATTGTAATGTGACCTATAAACATTTGCAATATGCCACAGACCTATATCAAGATAGACGGTAAAAGTGTACCTACCTTGCGTGCCAAAAGTTTGATCCACGGTCAAAGTTTTACGACCTAAGTCAGTCCGTTTGAGACAATTGCCATGAAAACACGCGTCACTCAGAAACTAAAATGGTTAAGTGTGCAGTGCTTTCTTGCAAGAGCTTGACCATAATATTAACATATCACTAAATCTCGCTCGTGACGTCATCGTAGATACCAAAATGTCTATCTCGATATAAGTCTGTGCAATATGCAATATTTTTTGGTAACCTCTCACTAGTTGTTTAGCGCCGCGCCGATCAGATTAATAACACTCTCGATACTTCAGAAGAAGGGTGAAGGAACATCACTAAAGAAAGACTCCTGGGGCCCAATTCTGCTAATGCTTAGTCACAATCGTATTCCAATGGTGTTTCAATGGTAGCCCTGTTTTACACAGTTCTTGTTACAACAATGTAAATAAACACTACTATTGAAACACCATTGAGAGACGATTTTGACAAAAAATTAGCAGAATTGACCCCCTGGGAGGTTGTGGTCACGACCCTCAGACATGAGGAATACGACGCAAGGAGGGAGGAGTTGTTTAGCTGAGACCATAGAGCAACGAGAAACGGAAGCCGCGTTGCTCTATGGCAGGGACTATCTATAGCCGAACGCATTACGTCCCGACTATACGTTCCGTCTTTCCTGAGAGCATGCCTGCACAAACCGGTTTGCGCAGGAAGACGTTAGTCCACCACAATTGTTTCTGATGACATAAGTACACTCGGCAGCAAATAAATCGAGCCACTGCGTTATTTTAATACAAAAATGCACATTTCACGGTCTAATAAATAAAAAAAACATGTGTATTTCTGCAAAGATTTGTGTGTTGATGGCGAGGTCAATAAAAACATTTCTTGATTTTCTAAAATTTAAGTGAAACACATGTTCAATTTATATTCCATATAAAGTTGTAGGAAACCGTATTAATGAATTTGTTTTCCTTACTTTGCACAAAACTGAAAGTTTTCTTGGATTTTGAGGACTTTTATTCGCAAGTCGAGTATTCGACTCATACATTGAAGTACAAATGTTTACATAACTGTTTAGACGTATTGAATGATGATACTGTAAAGTGAGCATGTTTGTATAAAAATAACGCAGTAGCTCGATTTACAGCCAAGTGTAGTATTTTAAGTATTAAAATGAGCGATGTAAGGGGTTATTCGAAGGAGGTTTTAACTCATTTCATAGAGCTCTCTCAAAATAATGAGGACTGCGCAGTCCAGGAATGTGCGTGCTTACCTGCACGTGTAACCGGTCGCACGGTGTTCCGTCATGAAAGAGCGTGAGTCGGTACATTAGCGTTACTCGGTCGGCTATTCAGTTGGTGTAACCAAGGTAACATTGAATAAATCGACTACATTTTTATAAGCCATATCCATAAGTGCTCAATGATATACACCTACGTTACTTTAGACGTAATGTAGTATTAATTAATTAGTGTAATAGGGTGTGCCAACCACTTAAAGAAATTGTTCCGTATATTATGTTGCAATAGCAACAAACCACACAATAAAGAAATGCGTATCATTTTTTTTGGCTTTTTTATGAGCGTCGGGGAAACTCTTAGCCTTCATCATACCTGATGTTAAGTATTGTTAAGGCTGAAGATGGAAGCGAGCCTCTCTGAGAGAACTGGCTTTCTAATATTTAACTGCCGAAACACAACAATGCTGAAAACATTGTTGTTATGGCGTCAGACTTAGATAAGATGGTGGTAGCTAGCCAGGCGGACTTACAACAAGTCCTACCACCAACCAAACCGAATACAATATGTAACCCCGCAGGGAATCGAACCCGGGACCCCTGGGTCTGATACCGGTGGTTGTACCATTAGACCACAGAGGCGGTTCATCATCATGTTACGCATTGTAAACGAAAGTAAAAAATAACTTTATTCATATAAACCTTGAAATAAGTACTTTTGAATCGTCCAATTTTTATACTTATGGTAAATTTTAAATAGAAAAATATTGGAAAAAATTAACTCGGCCACAAGTGAATTCTCAGACGAGAATCGAACCCGCGACCTTTGGAAATCCGGTCCAATGCTCGTCGAATTTGGTTTCCTACTAACTATTCACGAGATCTAGCCGTTAGATTTCAAATCCCACCAAGTCCACTTTTGACAGAAGGCGCTATCAAGATCAGCAACACTACCGCGGAAGTGTCGTCGGCATCGACATCGACTTCATTTGACAGATGGATGTGACAAATTGCTGCTTCTTTTTGACACAAATGAAAACTTACCAAAGACTAAGAGCAATATGGCACATCATTCTGTCAAATGAAGTCGGTAACGATGCCGACGACACTTGCGCGGTAGGGGCCCTGTTGGGGCCAGTGCCCTTCCTATAAATAAATAAATAAAAATAAATATTTCCATACAATCACACCAATTATCTAGCCCACGTTAAGTATCATGAAGAACTTGTGTTATGGATACTAGATAACGGATAAACATACTTATATGCTTTTTTTTTGTAAATGCATACATAATATACATATTAAACACCCAGACCAAGACAAATAGACATGTTCATGCACACAAATATTTGTCTTGTCCGGGGATCGAACCCGGGACCTCTGGCGCAGAAGGTGGGGTTAGTACCCCTGCGCCAAACAGGTCCTATATTATTGGGCTGAAGAGAATCCTCTCCTAGTGGTGGTAAATGAAACGTTGAGTGGACTGTAAACGTACGCAGGTATGTATGACGTCAGCGTCGGTCCTCGTAGTCCGACGTCTTTTTACGTCATGCGGGGGCATCAAAGAGGGGCTTTGATGGACATGGAACCGGTCACCGCGATGCTGTGGCTGACAGCCGACGACGGCCTTGTATTCACCAAGTACGGTTGCCATCTGCCTCTTCCTGACTTAAGGGCTACCAACGTCTAAAATACGGGTTTTTGATTTTTTTACGGGAGACATTTAAAACAGTGGTGTTTTAAAAAGATATTTTTTCCGCTTTATAGTAATTGTTTAAATAACAGCTTAACACTCTTCATTTTAAAAAGCAAATGCACAAAAATATTTGCATGTACAAAAAAAATTACACATGGCGATTTTCAACCTCAAAGTCAAACACTCATTATGCGCCAGCCAGCAGCGTGAGAAAACGTCAGCGTTTGATTTCGCCAGTCAACTCATGGCTAAATTAGTAAAAAAAACCGGAGCTTCATTTACCCCGTATTTTATTTTCGCAATTACAGGTTTTTGTATTATCAATGCATGAAAAACGGGGTAACCCGTAAAATACGAGGCATCTGGCAACCCTCTCACCATTTCAAACTTTACAGCCTGACGTGCGGTTAACTGTACATCGAAATATCGGGACCACCGCAGTTTTTGCAGTAACACTCGAATCAAATCAATCCGTCAGTTTTTACGTGATGTCACGTCACGACGAGAGGACTGAATATCGAAATTGGATGTCTACAGTTTTTTCATATGAATTTCTGTGACTCTTTTTTAACCCTATCGCAGTTTATAAAACAGGCATGACCTGGCAAGACTCCGTTTCAAACTATGAAATGAAGCGCTCATGGCCGCGCTTGACAGACTGTCCTTATCCGATTACGTTTGCTAAGCAAAGTTCGGCCCGGTCAGGTGTCGGATGGGTGACCGTAAAGTGGCATTATAACTGAGCGTTTCCGTGCTTCGGAGGGCACGTTAAACCGGCGGTCCCGGCTGTTGTCATTTGATTACAGTCGTTAAGCCAAGTCAGAGGCCTTATAGGCGACTTGATAAACTCTGACACCAGAGGTGGCCACTAATCCTCACTCGATAAGAAGAAGAACTATGAAATTAAGGCGCCATACGACTGAAGCGAGACAGTAATGAGCATAAGGACGCGCGCGCATAAGCGAGAGCGATTTTTCACTTCGTTGTAAATAACTATAGCGTTTAAAGAGAAATGAAATTATACGATGCTAAATATTATTGGAGTCCTCTAATTAAACCAATTTTTTTTATTTTTTTTATTTAATAACATCCGTATCTCGAGCAAGCAGAATTGTAACCGCTGGATAGTCGTGATTGGCCTACAATTTTTTTAAGTCAAAAATTGTAAATTGGAATGTTTCTAGTGTTGTGTACCATCCCTATAATAAGTAAATAAATAAATAGTATATGTATGTAATGCGTAACATGATGATGAACCGCCTCTGTGGTCTAATGGTACAACCACCGGTATCAGACCCAGGGGTCCCGGGTTCGATTCCCTGTATAGTATAACCCCATTTGAGAATAATTTTGAGATGTATAGTCAAAGTCAAAGTCAAAGTCAAAGATAAAGATATGAAGAAATACATATTATGTTATTACCAGATTTGTAACATCTCTAACCATCCTATAATTTTATAAGAAAAAGTTTGTACTTTTTCCGTTTAACATCTTAAATTGGCGAGCTTTCTTTCGCTGTTTGACCCAAAGGACAGTGGTTTAACCCGCGTGTCTACCGTTCCCGTGGGAATATCAAGATAAAATGTATCATATCATATGTTTTAATCCAGAAACTATCTAACTGTGTGCCATTCAGCCAAATCCATTTAGCCGTTTTTGCGTAGTTGAGTTACAGCATTTACATGTCTAAACATCGGGAATATCACTTTTATAAGATTAGTAGTAATCAATGATATAATTTTTTTTTTTTTTTTATGTTATACAAAGTGATACATCATATACAAAAACACCCGAGTGACTTAAACCCAATTAGGTTTATCCAGCTACGCGTATTCGTCAAAGTAGGTGGTAAACATAAACAATACAACTAAGCAGTGTTCTTATAAACTTAATTGTACTTAATTTATTAAGTCTTTACTTGAAGCAGATTTGTCATACGAGGTCGCATTGTGAAACATTGAATAGACCCTATTTGGGGTCCGATTCAAATTGCTATCTCTTTAATTTCCGTGCTTTTTCTTGTCTATTGTCCTACTTGTCAATTGTCTATGTATGCAGTCTGTGTCACGATTTAATACTATAAAATTAACATATCTTAATATATATAAATCTCCTGTCACGATGTTTGTCCGCGATGGGCTCCTAAACTACTTAACCGATTTTAAATTAAATGGGCACACCGTGAGCAGTAATGGTCCAACTTAAGAGATAGGATAGCTTTGATCCCAAAATTCCCACGGGAACGGGAACCACGCGGGTGCAACCGCGCCCGGCCTCTAGTCTATTATTCAAATTCAAAGTCAAAGATTTTTATTCAAATAGACCTAAAGATATAAGTGCTTTCGAATCGTCTAATTTTTTTTCCTACCAGCCATTCAGGAGATCTTTTAACTGATAAGAAGAACGGCCGCAAGAAACTTATCAGCTTTAACAGAAGCAACAACATTTACAAATGAACATGTAGTTGCTAAACACAAATCTACAATCTTGAAACATATTTAATATAAGAGGAAAATTTTCTTTCCAAAAATATTTCATTTCTAAATTTCATTTCCAAAAATACCCTGTTTACTCCAATCGATTGTCATTGTATGCGCGCGTGAACCTAAGAAGTATAAATTGTGTGTAACGTTTTGAACTAAAAATATAAGAATTATTTATCAGCCCGAATAAAACCATTGTCGGGAAACCACGTTCTTTTTATTCTCTCCTCAAATCAAAGTGAACGTTATTACAAACATCAACCCTGTTCCCCAAATGTTTATAAAAGAACATAACATTATAAAAAATAGGATTATTATGGATTAACATATGACCCTAATACTCTCATTCCCAAAATAGCCTGTTGCCCCCAGATGTTTACAAAACAACGTTACATTATAAAAAAAAAAACTCGTCCCTCCTGACCACAGGACGTGGTGAATATTTTAGTACTCTTCTTTCCGGTCAGTCGACATTTTCAGAAGGCTTAGTTAATTTTTCAGGGTGTGCCACCACAGTCTATGTAATTTGTTTTCAATTCAGTCGTCCAATGGACACGTTTTGACAGAGAAATCGTGCGGGGTTCGTGGGGTGAGAGGGGGTGCTAGCGAACCCCAACTGCTATCATAATCCTAATCCTAACTAATAATTTAAATGGTTGAATTTCAACAAAGTCGTTTTTTCTTATCATATCGGTGTTATTGCTTATTATTAGGTTTTTAAATAAATGATACAATCGCACACCGAAATGAAATAACTACCCACCGAAATGCAATGACCCACTGAAATTAAAGAAGTTTTATGGAACAATAGCATTTTATTTACCATTAGGTAAACTGGGTGCATATTATTATACAATTGCTTTTGGTGAATACTATCACTATTAGCAATTCAAATAATAGCAGCGATTTATTTATTTCAATAAAGCTTACCAACTAAACACATACTCGTACATGGCATTCACAAATTAAAAAACGACAGATAATAATAATCTATATAATGCGTTTAAATTATTGGCTTGCACAAGATTCAAAGTAATAGACCTATCAAAAAGGAAAACAAATTAAATTACATTAAATTTCAAAGAGGCAACATCAATATTTAAACAAAAATTCAGAAAACATAATAATAGTATCATAATAAAAACAATTTAAAATCAAAGAGATCAAATAAAAATCAATAAAATCAAATCAAAGATAAAAAATAAAAATATTAATTATAATCGCAAATTGAAACAATTTATTGAATTACAATTACAAATTCAAAGAATCAATTAAAATATATAAATTTCACTGTTCATTCATGTAGAAAGATTGTATGTTTCTTTTTAATACACCAAGGCTGTCACAAAAAATATCAATTTCACAGTTTACCCATATCTTGTTAGAACTTATCATCATCGAATGGCTGCCATAATTCCTTTTATTGAAATTAGTTGTAAATAATTTGAAATTAGATATTCTGGTTGAGACTCTGGGTAGGTACCATAATATTAATTTGTGATAGCAGGGAAGGAGAATCCACTTTACGATTTAGCAACTTATGTAAGAAGCATATTGCCAATTGATTCTTACGCTGCTCCAGTGACAAAAGTTTGAAGTGGGTCAACCTATCACCGTAACTACGAATTCTACGATGGATCCCATTAGCGTATGAGCTGTAATTTCAAAACTTTTTCTGGAATTTCTCCATACGCTGAATACTGTTTTGGTAATACGGATACCCCACAATGCTACAATAGTCCACATGACCAATAAAATACAAAATTTTCAATGCTAGAACAGATTTGAATTCTTTGGTATTTCTTATAATAAAAAATTTCAATGACTTGTTTATAACATTATTGTAATAAAATGCATTTCCGAGTCGATAGTGATTCCTAAATCTTTAATTTCGTCTAATTTCTTTAAAGTAACTTCTTAAATTTTGTAGTTGTTTTGAAAACCCAAATAAGTTATTGCTTTTGTAGGATGTGTTGGGACATTTTATGAACAGGCACCGAAATGATAAATTTGGGGTTGTGCCTTTTTTATCAAATTAACTGTAATCTTAATCTATAATGTAATCATTTATAATTTTATTAATTGTATTTGTGTGGTAAATGTTATTGATATTATGTCGTTTTTATGACAATAATAAAAAAAAAACCCTAGTAACTAGTATCGACCTCTTCTACCTAGAAATATTTTATAAATAGATAATTAGAACCGTACAGTAACGTTCTGCACTAGCAATTTCATCAATGCCGCACAAATTTTGCTGCTGGAAAATTCACCCAAGGAACCACGCATGTGAAAACACGAGTGGAAGTTTGTATCTATAAAATGATCGCTCGGTCCTGACAATGCCCTATCAAATACTAATAATGTCTTGTCAAAAAGGTTGTCCGTTGGCCCACCGTTAGTTCCTTACGCTGTGGTGCCGCGGTGATATTTCATTTTGTAAGCTCCCAGGGGCGGTTGTATGAGGGACGTTAATTTTTTTATGTTGTAAGTTTAAAGGGAATAAAAATAAGAACTAATGTGCTTCTAGTAGGTAATGTTAACGAAATCCTACCAATATTATAAATCTGATAGGATGTTTGTTATTCAATCACGCAAAAGAGGCTGAAAGAATTTGTAAAAAGTTTGGCACACTTAATAGCCATGGATTATAACATAGGAAACATTTTATCCCTAACCGCCTCTGTGGTCTAGTGGTCACACCATCGGTATCAGACCCAGGGGTCCCGGGTTCGATTCCTAGCGGGGGTATATATTATATTCGGTTTGGTTGGTGGTAGGACTCGTTGTAAGTCCACCTGGCTAGGTACCACCATCTTACCTAAGTCTGACGCCATAACAACTATGTTTTCAGCATTGTTGTGTTCCGGCAGTTAGAGATAAGATAGCCAGCTCCTCAGTGATTGAGGATTCCGGGAGAGGCTCGCTTCCATCTTCAGCCTTATCAATACTTAACATCAGGTATGATGAAGGCTAAGAGTCTTCCCGTCGTTAATAAAAAGAAAACCGATATTCCTACGGGAAAGAAAATCACGCGTCCACTAGTAACAAAATAATACCGCAGACACGCGTAAGGGATTCGATTCCTATTTAAAACAAATATTTGATGAATTTTTATTAGGTGCTGTGTCTGGGTGTGTAACCCGAGGTCTATTTTCACATCCAGCCAAATATGGCCGGGAAACTAATACTGACTATACACTCTCTCTCGCTCCACAGTACTTACAATAAATCTATCCCTTACTGCCAAATTTGACATGACACGCGCTACTTTATCGCATTATATTGACCTTGACACTGTTGTCATAGTGATTTTATATATATGCCCTGTTGTCTATGAAAATTTAACCCGCCAAGGACCCTGGGTTAAATCAACTAACTCTGGGTTTGCACTGCCAAAAAATACCAAAATTGTTTATTTAGTTTTAAGGTTTTCTTATAAGTTACGTCACATACCAGCAAATTTTTGCCGCTCAACTGAGATTTCTCCACCTTTTTGTAGATAATTTATTTTCACAAAGTATTATTATCAGAAGTAATATAATCTGTTATTAGAAGGTAATCACTATGACAACACTCAGTTTAATGAAACCAAGTAGAGCATGTCATGTCAAATTTTGTCAGAAAGAAATATTCTTATCTGAAGTAGGTACTGTGAAGCAAAAGAGAGCTGTATACAGTTAAATCATTGAGCATTAGTTCCGCTTAGTGATGGGTCCCGAGAAAATTCTCCAAGTGAGAATATTCCCCAATCGGTAATATTCTAGGGTTATCCTTTTAATTGAGAATATTCTCAGATCAAGGAGAATATAAGAGAATTTAAAATTGGATGAAGATTTTCTTATTTTTAGGAAAAAATATTGTATTTTTTTAGATGTTTTGAACTACGATGGCAGTCTTGTATAATATAAGTAGGTATCTCAGTTTATTTCACTAATAATTATCACAGCACCATCGTTTTTGCCGATAACCTGCGAGTAAAAATTAATTTGAAGTTTCCACCGCAATATTTTTTTCTAATCTAGAATATTAGAAGAATTTAACCTCAGGAAAGACAATATCTTAAATTTTCTGTGTGACATATTTATAAATAAAGCAGAAACACAATCGCAGTTCTATTAATTTACTCAGATTATTGAAATAGTCATCCAATTTATAAATTCTCTTCCAAAGAATATTCTCGAGAACTTAACAGCAAAGTTCTCACTAAAAGAACATTCTCGGGAATTTCCCATCACTAGTTTCACTATATTTGGCCGGATGCAAAAATATCTCTGGGCTATTTATTTAACCGGATGTTTTGGCGCAAGTGGGCCTTAGCCTCTCTTATGTAATGTGCTGCTAATCCCATTTTTTAATATTACCTATTTATTTATTTTATGATATATACAATGAGTACCTATACTATAACATAGCCTCACAAAACCTAACAATAGGTTTAGCTGTGAGTTTGAACATTAACCATTTACTAATAAACGCTAAAATGTAGCGCCCATGGCCGCCTTGACAGACTGATAGTATTCGATCACGTTCGTTAAGCAACGTTCGGCCCGGTCAGGTGTCGGATGGGTGACCGTAAAATGGCATTATAACTGAGCGCTTCCGTGTTTCGGAGGGCACGTTAAACCGTTGGCACCGCCTGTTGTTATTCGTTAAGCCAAGTCAGAGGCCTTAAAGGCGGGCTGACACAAGAGGTGGCCACTAATCCTCATACGATAAGAAAGAAGAAACATACTTATAAACTAATGAATTTGAATTCACCACACACATTAACTATATCTAATAGAATTAGGTTAGGTACATTACATATTGTGCCGTGTGGTAACGGCCTAAGAATACAAGTGTCATCACTCCCTTACACGCCTGGGATGTCGTAAGAGTCGACTAAGAGGTTCGATGCATTGAAAACCTGTGCGAGAGAAAGAAAACTTGAAACAAACCCTCTACCAACCCGTCTGGCCAGCGTGGTAGCAGTAGGCTAATAGCCTCCTATGACGCCACAATAGGCGTGAGCTAGGAGAGGCCTATGTCCAACAGTGGACGTCCACAGGCTGAGGACGACGACGACATTACACATTTAATAATACATGTCAAGTCTTGCCAGCAAAAATGCGAACTCATTGTTTCTCATGTGACAATTTACATCTTCCATATTCATGGCACAAAGTAGGTAATGTGGAGATCGTATAATATGTTTCCGCACTGCAAGCAGGCCGAGACACCGCCGTTGCTGGCTGGTTTTGTTTATGATATAAAATTAAAAAACGGAGAGGCCCGTCGTGCCTAGATATGGACGGTCGCCTTGTCAGATAAAATATGTATAAATTCTGTAATAAAGGGTTAATGCGATTTAATAATCAATCAAATCAAATTATTAACGCAAGTAATGATATAAGTATTATGTGTACTTGCTTGTATTCTTCGCTTTAAAATAATTTGGAATTTGGGGGGTGAGGGGGGAAATCCGTTTTTGTAAAAAGTTAACTTATAATTTGATAATACTAAAAATATTTAATACGTAATAATTTTAATAATAATTTTGTTTCAATATTTTAAACTAGTTTATAAGTAATTTGATTTAATATTGTTATGTCCTTACAGGGCTCAAGTGTATGCACTAAATAACTACCTCTAAGATCTTAAATGTACCTACCACAATCATGAAACGCAATAAATGATTCTGATTCTGATTCTTTGGGGTAACAGTTCTGAAAAGTTTAGAAAACACTATGACAGAGTGACACGTTACTGAGTCAAGAGTGCGATAAAAGCGGCTCATGCAAGGGCGACAGGCTCCGTCTAAACAGCCTTGACACTGTCTACAAACAGCCAAAATGACGCTCACGGGTACGCGCCACAGACCAGGGGCCCAATTCTGCTAATGCTTAGTCACAATCGTATTCCAATGGTGTTTCAATGGTAGTCCTGTTTTACACAGTTCTTGTTACAACAGTGTAAATAAACACTATTATTGAAACACCACTGAGAGCCGATTTTGACAAAAATTTTGCTGAATTGACGCCATGGGGCCGTACCGCGCAAGTGGCGTCGGCTTCAAGATTTGACAGATGTATGTGACACATTGCTGATTCTTTTTGACACAAACGAAAACTTACCAAAGACTAAGAACAATATATTACATCCATCTGCCAAATGAAGACGATATCGATGCCGAAGACACTTGCGCGGTAGGGGCCATGTATCGAGATAAACGAAAAGAGCGCTTCAAACTGTATGAGAACCTAGCGTGTCGAATTGTTTTACCTACGATGACGTCACGAGCGAGATTTAGTGATGTGTAACTGTTATTGACGAGCTCTTGCAAGAACGCACTGCACAATTAACCATTTTTGTTTCTGAGTGACGCGAGTTTTCATGGCGATGGTCTCAAACGGACTGATTTAGGAGGTCGTAAAACGAAAAACACGACGGAAGACCAGCGCTGGTCGTAAGACCATGCATTATGCTGAGTCGTGACCGTTTTGGAACAAATCTTAATGTTCTCTGTGTGTACTGGCTTTCGTAACTGTCTGTGTAATTTGTCTCAAATAAATAGATTTTTTCTTTCTTTCTTTCTTTAAAACTTTGGACCTTGGATCAAACTTTTGGCACGCACTTTTACCGTCTATATAGGTCACACCGCCACGGCGCGGCACCCAAAATATATATTCATTCATCATTCTTCACCTCGGCGGTCACTCCCACAGCCGCGACCAGTCACAACGTGCTCAGCATTTTGCCACTCCATCTACACTGCGACCAACATCAAGCGAACCCCGCCGGTCTCCATTTGTATTGCTCTTTCGTAGCCTTGTTGAGTTAGATGCAACGGTTTAGTTCTGGCCTCTGCCTCGAATCTAGCGGGCAGCGGGGCGGCGGCGGCGCGACTATCGAAAACGGCGGTGCGCGGGTGGTGCGGGGCGAGCGTTTCCAAGTCGCGCCGCCGCCGCCCCGCTGCCCGCTAGATTCGAGGCAGAGGCCTTAGTGGCAAAAAATTGGTTCTAAGACATCACAATAGGCACGATTTGTAGTTGTCACAACTTTTAAACATAGACTTTGAAACTCTTTCATTTAATTTTCATCAATCTCAATTACTGTTCAAAGTTACTGAAACAAATGAAAGTTGTATACCTAAAATATTTATTGGCTTCATTATTTACTAATTGGGCCGTCAACAAAAACACCCATTTAACACTAGTGATATGGTTCCAGACAAAACTTAACAGCCTTAACAGATTGCCTATTTAAATAAAACTTTAATAAGTTAGGATATCAAATTTATTTAAATATATATTATTATATTCGTATATTTTATTGCTTTCTTGTTGAATACATTGGGGGGGGGGGGTTAATAATTAAATATGTGATTAAATATCATTATCACAAAACAAATAAGTTCGCAATCTATTGAGCGAAGCGTTCTGTTGATGGTGTTATATTTGTATTAGGTTTCTCGGCGGCGGCGGGCCACTACAAGCACGCCTCCACGCGCTCGGAACTGTTTACCAGTGAAAACCAGTGAGGCGCGCTTATAGCCTAGATTGAAAGATAGGATACGTTTTATTCCGATATTCGCACGGGAACGGAAACCACGCAGGTGAAACCGCAAGCGGTCGCTAGTCAAGAACGGTATCTTACCTTCTGGTAACTTTTTATATTGTGTTCATGGCGTGTTATGTAAAATAGATCATTGTTATCGGTTTAGCATCAGGGCTGTCAATTTCCCCTTTCTGGTTTGGATACCCTTTCGATCTTGTGTGGTACTCTTATTAAATTGACTTACGTTAAATCTCAATATCGAGTATGTGAGAATAGGTTACGGAGAAAATGGTTGAAAGAAACAAGGGGAAGATTGGTAATTATATCTTTTACTGATTAGAGCGAGTTTCTTTTATTACAAAACTAAGTAGCGGGTTTCACTCTTGCTAGTTTCACCCGCGTGGTTCTCGTTGGCGTGGGATTTCTGTTTTTTTTTGGGAAGAGCAACAGCGTGCTGTAATTACAATATTTAGTACAGTAGGAAACAGATAATATTACAGGTCCTCGCTAATAACTATTTAAAATACTGAAATAGAAATAGAAATATATTTATTTGCTTTAAATAGGGTTTACATTAAGGTGTTCATCTCATCCATATAAATAAGTAAGTAGCTCAACCTATTTAGCCATTAAAATGATAGCATGCAAACTCGACAAAAAACAAAGTTAATATGATTTTATTCGCGAAGAACTGAAACCTCTATTATCAAGCACTTATGTATGAATGAAGAATATAATTTTTTTAAGTTAACATAATCCCACAAACAGTACATCCAAACAACGATCTGTATTAATCTATTTAGCTCTATATAACTTAAAACTATTGGTCAAAAAACCGTCTGCTAAACGCATTCCTCGCTGAAGTGACACTGGTGTTGAATAAAATCAAAGTTGTGTAAGCTACTTAAGTGGTTAAAGTTATCGCTAGCATTCCAAATATATTCATTTTCCTTGTAATTCGTGTGAGCTGGAGGTAGGGTCAGAATTGAGTTGTTTCTTAAGGATTTAGAGGGCACTCTTATACACAGATCACCGAGGAGTTCAGGGCATTCAATCGAACCGGATGTCAAAATCGGGATAAAACGTATCTTAAGTTTCGATCTAGGCAATAAAACTATCTGTATGCAAAATTTCATCCAATTCGGTCCAGCCGTACGGTATCACCCGAGTGGTTCCCCTATCCGAGGAAATTTCGGGATTTCCCTTCGCAATTTTGACTATTCGCATTGGGACCCGCGTGGTTAATCATGGTCCATTCTCCTGATCCATCCATAAGGAAAGCCACTTCCCAGCAGTGGAGATATAAAAATGGTTCAAATTCAAATTCAATATCATTTATTCAGTCTAGTCAAACCCCGGACCAGACACCGGTGTCGTCTCCGAATTTCAGCCGAAAACCATAATTTTCTAATAGTTAGAGTTTAGTCTTGTATGAACATCTTGATTTCAGAATCAAGCTCGATAAGTATACTCCAATCTGTGATAAAAAATATAATCTACTCTTTGGTTTGAAGTGACATTTGACATTTTTGAAAATTGTGATTTTTTGGGGTTGTTTTTTTTATTTATGTGTTTTTTTGCTATTTCTATCCACATAAAACAAATATACTGTTCATGTTATACCTAGTTATTTTAGTTTAGTATCTGAACATGGTTAAAATATTCATCAATCTAATACAGTTTACAGATTGAAAAAATTTGGTATGTGCGGTAACTTATAAAATTTTATAGAAAAGTATAATTTTAGGTAAATGATTTTTTTGGCATGTCACAGTATGGCCCGGGGTCTGCATGGCTAGGCTGTTACAAAAACTTATGAACGTCAAAGAAGCTACGCCATCAGTTCACAAACCCTACGGCGGGAGACCTTGTAACGAGAAGAACCGGCAAGAAACTCGTTAAGGGCTGTTTTTTCCCTGTTTTATTTCATACAGAGTCGTCAAATTGAAAAGTGACCTTAACATAACAGTAAGGTCAATATCCATCACAAAAAGAAAATACTAATTATAATATTGATATAGATTGGCAAACATAATTATGTAATTGTTATTATTTTATTGATTTAATTATTAGTTACTCTATTGTATTGGGGTAATCCTGTAATAATAGATGTAAGTGTGGAAATAAACAAATAAATAAATAAATAAATATTGCATTTTATGGTTATTGTAACCGTAAACAATTTTAAACTAGCAAAGTTGATAGTGATTATGATGATTTAATCTTAAGGTTCTTAAGGATGTGGTTATAATACTGCTTCCACTGTTATAATACACATTGTAACCTTAATAAAGCCAAAAACCTTTACCTTCATACAAAACGTTAAAAAAATACCATAAACTCGAACAGCGTCTTGGCCAGCTATAATCCAAAAATAAAAAAGGCCTATTAACCCATATAATGGTGGAGTTATGTGCAATCTTCCCTAATGGAGTTGCCCCACTAGCTAACTCAGTTAGCTGTGTATTAGCTGGCAGAATAAGGGTAATGCTATCTCTTGTTTTTATTAAAAAATAAAGTGTCAAACTCCTTGGTGAGCGAAAATGGCGGGATTTTTCTTTCTTTTTCTTTTTTAGCTGGCGTAGTGGGTGAATGGAATGTAGGTCCCTTTAATAGTATTAATAATAATTACATACAAACACACCAATAATCTAGCCCACTAGTTTAAGTTTCATGAAGAGCTTGTGTTACGGATACTAGACAACGGACAAACGTACTTTTATACTTTATAAAATAATACATAACTAATATACATATTAACACCCAGACCAAGTCAAATACACATGTTTATACATGTACACAAATATTTGTCTTGTCCGGGGATCGAGCCCGGGACCTCTGGCGCAGAAGGCGGGCTTAGTTAGTACCCCTGGGTCAAACATGTCGCCTTTTCAGTGTTCTTAAAAAAAAATGTTAATCTACTTGATGGAAATTACCCAGTTTTCGTCGGAAAAAATCTAGTCTTTTTTTCACTTGGCCCTAAAAGTTTTTATATCAGACTTTTTATATATTTTTCGATTACTCGAACTCTGAACCGATTTGAGTAATTCTTTCTTTGTTCAAAAGGGTATACTTTCCATGTGGTCCAATTGTCATAATGTCAGGATCTGATGACGGGATCCTGGAGAAATCTCTAGGCTAGTTAATGAAGCTAGTTTTAAATATGATGCATAAATTGATGTATTTTTAGTTTTGGCATTAAACTAATTAGATTAATGTATTTCAAGTAAAAGACCGTTTTTATCATTATAATCACCTTTTTATATTGATCGTAACCGATCACGTTTGTTAAGCAACGTTCGGCCCGGTCAGGTATCGGATGGGTGACCGTAAAGAGGCATTACAACTGAGCGTTTCCGTGCTTCGAAAGACACGGTAAGCCGTTGGTTACGGCTGCTGTCATTTGATAACAGTCGTTAAGTCAAGTCAAAGGCCTTACAGGCGGCTTGATTAACTCTGACACCTGAGGTCGCCACTAATTATCACGAAAAGAAGAAGACGATCATAATATCTTTTTCCATTTTTACTTCCATTTTAAATTAATGTTGCAGCAAGTACCCATTATTTAGCAAATTTTGGGTACTAGCTGCAACAATCAGCTTTAAACATTCTGTACAGATTAAACTTAATACAAATACGTCATGAATTATCCAATACCTCATTTTGTCGAGACTTGTTTACTCAAAGTCTATGCTTATTGCATTATTTAGAGCTTCGATTGGATGTGAAGTTTAGACTACGTAATCAAACGAATGGTTGTGACAGTACAGTTGGGGTAACCATGGTTTATGAAACGAGAGAAACAGGACAGATCCTGCTAGTTGATTATCTATTTGTTGTAACAGATTCTGATTGCTGACAGAGTTTATTGAATGTGCAGTTACATTGCTGCTTTAGTAAGATAGTTGTCACATAGATTTTTACTAAAGCAGCAATGTGACTGCACTTGCAATCAAACGTTTAAAGAAACAAGTTACAAGGGGCAGGCATCATCTGGCGGAAAGTCTCTATGAAACTGAAAGGCAAAAACGAGATATTTCGGGTTTATACTTAGAAAAGAACTGTTAACTTTTGAGATCACAAGACCACAGAACTATATGCTCTAGGCATTACACTATGATTTTAATGCGCCCAGCAGGAGCACTGATCTTCCTTATCGTTTCACCTGCGTGGTTCCCGTTCCCGTGAGAATATAAGGATAAAAAGTATCCTATGTATAACTTTTTAATTTTGCATTTTACAATGCTATTTTTATGTGATAAATATTAAACAAGAAAATATACTAGAAATAAAAATATTTTATAAAAAAAAATCAAACCGACTTCAAAAAGTAAAAAATAAAACTTTTGGAGTCGGTGCCAGCCAAAGCATTCTACATTGAACTTCTATTAACTATATTTTTTGGCCTTAGCTAACTAGCACCGACTCCAAAAGTTTTATTTTTTACTTTTTGAAGTCGGTTTGTTTTTTTTTATAAAATATTTTTATTTCAGATTTTTTTGTTACATTATGTGCCGTTACTTACACTAAAAATCAGCCCATACACAACAATGATGTCATCTAGGTATACGACTACTTGCCAAAAGGTGTTTGATATTTTTCAGGATTATGAAAAAACTACTAGCCAGATCTTCGTAAAAATTATATGGGACCACACATAAACTATTTTCTTTCAGATAAAAAAAGAATTATAAAAATCTGTTAATAACTGGCGAAGTTATGGTAGAACATACATAAAAAAAAAATACAGTCGACTTGATAACCTCCTCCTTTTTTTGAAGTCGGTTAAAAAGCAACTTGTCTCATTCTCATGTCGCCCTGACGGGATTTTTTTGTTTAATATTTATCAAGTATCCTATGTTTTAATCCAGGCTACTTACTATCCGTGTACCAAATTTTATCCAAACCCGTTTAGTATTTTTTGCTAGAAAGAGTAACAAACATTTAAACATCCTCACAAACTTTCGCATTTATAATACTAGCGGCCGCCCGTGGTTTCACCCGCGTAGTTCCCGTTCCCGTAGGAATAGCGGGATAATAAGTAATCTTTGTTTTAATATAGGCTATCTTCTATCTGAGTGCGAAATTTCATCCAAATCCGTTCAGTAGTTTTTGCGTGAAAGTGTAACAAACATTCAAACATCCTCACAAACTTTCGGACTTATAATATTATTAGCGTAGGATTAGTAGGATAGGATAAGAAAAAAAAAATACAACCGAGAAACTGGCTATTTGGGCCACAACCACAAGCTACAACAATGCTGAAAACATTGTTGTAATAGATGCTTTGTGGTAGGACTTGTTTTAACAAGTGTTACCAACCATCCAAAGGTGTACCAACCAACCAAAGATGTACCAACCAACCAAAGGTGTACCAACCATCCTACTAATATTATAAATGCTAAAGTATGTCAGTTTGTTTGTTTGTTTCTCTTTTACGCTAAAACTAACGGATAGATTTTGATGAAAGGCGAATGGTCACGATCGACCCACAGTCGAGTAAAATAACTTATATGTGGTTAATTTTGACATAATTAGTAGGTAACAAATATGTAATGAGTTACTCTCTAAACGATCACTGAGACAAGAACTGTGCGCTCAAAGTGGCCACTCTGCAGGGGTGGCTAAAAGAGTATCTTTGTTTAAAAGACACATAAATAACGCAATTTGTAAAAAAAACAGTTAATGCGGATTCATTTGTGGCCATTATAGGCGTACAAAGCCCACAGCCTGCGATTGTAGATGTTAAGCAACTTTCACAAGGTGACCAAAAATTTATAATCTCGAGCTCCTCCGTGCTTTGAAAGGCACAACAACAACACAACAAAAGGCCTTTGGTCCCAGCTGTATTTGCAGTCATTAAATACCACCAATCCGCATTGGGCCCGTGTGGTGGGTCTATGTATATAGAATAGGCTATGCCATTTTCTTCATCTATTCATAAGGGAGGCTGCTGGGGCACTCCCCAGCAGTGAGAACGTCAAAACCAGCCACTTAACGTCTACCTTATGACTATGACTATTCATTTTCTGATAAAATAAAAGTCACGGTAAACTGCCACAGTGATGATTACTAAGCTATTATTTATGTCCTGTAAAACCACAGACAATCCTAATCGATGCTGGGTTTTTTGGCCATACTTCTCTGAACTTTCTCCTTTAGCACAGATAGTTTAAAGTCTGAATTAAAACAGGATACTTTTATCCCGATATTCCCACGGGAACGGAAACCACGCGGTCGAAACCGCGGGCGGCCGGTACTATTGAATACATTGTACCATTTGTACCCCAATGGACATCGAACCTCTGGATTTTATACAGGCGGAGCTACCAGACCACAAAGACAGTGAAATTTGTTTTTGCGATGTTAACCGTTCATTAACTGAATCTATTCTCAGGTTGCTTATAAAAGAATAAATAAAAATACCCGTTATCTTGCCAGAATACTAGCCCTGTTGGTGAGCAACGTACGTTCTCACATGTAACAGCATTTTAATCTGAGACACGGTCCTGATTGGCCCATCACACATTTATTGTATTGTAAATTTTTGTTTTTGATTGTTTGATGTTTTGTATATTTTTTATTTTATTTTTATTTTTACTCTTACGTAGTTATGTTTCATGTTATGTGCTGACATGGTGTTATGTGTCAATAAGAACCACTTTCTTTCTTTCTTTCAAAAAGCAATTATATTATTATGGTAAGAAAAATCCCGCCAATATCATGGTCACCACCCCTCGTCCCGACTGGAACGTGACTGGCGTCGTATTCCGAGCAAATCTTCAAGGAACTCGCTAGTAGAGCTTGGTTAAATTTTCAGCGGCATTTAGGGAGTTTGAGGGTTTGTGGTGATATATGCAGTCGTTTCAGCATTAACTTACAGAAAAATGTTGTTTCTGAATCCCTCCTTCCTTACTCCTCCTTCGATACCGCAAACGACGATGGTTTGATCTCGTTTCTGCTTTGCTAAAAAAAAACAATAAAGTTTTTTGCTATTCTGTAGTGATTTTTGTTAACTTATTGTAACTAACCCCCATATTCTAAGTCGTTCCTCCAAAACTTTTTACACTCCACTCAACCTCGTCGTGGGTAAAAATGGTAGTGTGCGCTAGGCTTATCACGGAGTGGGTACGTACTCTTTGGCTCTTCCAGATCCTTACGGAGTTATGACTTAAAATACCGATTTCGAGGAGTATTTCGAAGAGGTTTTCAATGAGGTTTCGTTAGTCCAGGACGAGTAAGTTTTGGAGGAACGACTTAGAATATAGGTGTTAGTATTTCTTGTTATTTGATGGTAGTATGAATCATTTTATCTATGATTTCATTCTTTCATTTTGAGAGCGATATTAACGAAAAGCCATTTTTGTTTACATGGTATGAAAATTTTATGATCTGAAAAAACTCTGGACGAAATTCTTTTCTTCGATTAGTTCTTTAAGAATTGCTTCAAGCTATTAAGGTTGGTAATAGGACTTGTAAGTCCACCTGACTTAGTAGCCACCATCTTATCTAAGTCTGATGACATTACAACGATGTTTTCAGCATTGGTTGTAGATTCCTGTAGAGGACCGCTTCCACTTTCAGCCTTATCAACACTTAACATCTGGACCCGTATTCACTATGACCACTTACCGATTCCTTGCTCAAACCACGCCAATGTCGTATTTGTTTTCGACATTTTCAAAATTCGTTTTCTCTATGACACTTACAAATTTTTAAGTTTTTTTACTTGTTTGATAATTATACAACTAGTGACTTTCATGCACTTGTACAATAATTTTTGATTTAGGAGTATCATGTAGAAAATGACTTTTGAAAATGTCAAACCCAAATACGACATTGGCGTGGTTTGAACAAGGAATCGCTAATTGGTCATAGTGAATAAAGGCCCAGGTATGACGAAGGCTAAGCATCTCCGCTTGTTCATAAAAAAACCTTTTTAAAAAGCCCCATTCAGTCAGAATATCCGAAATGTCAAAAAAAAAAAGAAACAAAACATAAATATTTCAAATTGGAACGAAAGGCAAAGGACGTAGAAACGTACAGCTACTCAAAATTACGATGCACATTCCTATGCAAATATGGGCTTCTGGAGAATGGATGCTCGGATGTTGAGGACTGGTCTTTATGCTTGTAGAGCATAAAAATGTATATGAACTTTGTATTATCTTTTATCTAAAAACATGTCATTGAAAAAATGTAAGTTCGGAAGTCTTTGTAAAAACCAAAAGCCAGTGACTGATTTTGGTGCCTTTTTTCGCTGTTACATGTTACATCGACCAATCCTATTTATTTGGGTTTAGAATAACGTAACCAACAAATCGTTATATGGCAACTATATACCTAAACACAGTCAAAGCTGAGATATTAGAAAAAAAATGAACTGTTTCTTTCGGTATTTATATTTGATTTAATTAATTTTACATACTACTGACTCTACTACTGCGACACAACTTCACTGCGACAACACGTTATGGCGACACGACTCCACTGCGACACTACGCTACTGGGACAATATGTTATTCCGACATGACTTTACTGCGATATTACTCCACTGCGACCTGCGACACGCACGACTTCACTCCGACGTTACGCTATTGCGTCAGAAGTTTGAAATATTATGTATATATCAAACTTCCGACTCATAAAACTTGGCTCTGACTGAGTTTAGAGGTATCATTGTCATAGTAAAACTTGATTGTTACAAAAATGGTTTGGTCGATGTAACAGCAAATAAAAAAGGCACCACTGGGCCATACAAATCCGGCTTCGTCCTTTTCAAGGATAACTAAAAGAACGCAATGAAACTGATGAAAAAACACAAATTGTTTATTTTTTCATGAAGTTTTATGTTTTTGTTTATTTTTTACTTTATTTTATTTTTTTGTATGTCACCAGTAATTGTTTTTATTCCTATTTAATGACATGAATATTTTGCTTTGTTATATTCACAGACCTATATCGAGATAGACGAAAAGAGCGCTTCAAACTGTATGAGAACTTAGCGTGTCGAATTTTTTGTACTTACGATGACGTCACGAGCGAGATTTAGTGATGTTTAAATGTTATAGAGCTCTTGCAAGAAAGCACTGCACAATTAACCATTTTCGTTTCTGAGTGACGCCTGTTTTCATGGCAATGGTCTCAAACGGACTGACTAAGATCGTAAAACTTTGACCGTGGATCAAACTTTTGGCACAATTTTACCCTCTATCTCTATATAGGTCTGTGGTTATACATAATAGACGACGCGAAGCATAAACACACGTCGATCACTTTAATCGAGTTAAAACAACATAACTTTGTAACTAATACAGAAATGATACGTGACATAGTATTATTAAACAATTGTACTATAACTTTGCTAATGAATTCTCAAACTTTGCGAAGCCAACGAAATGTGTCGACAGGTGCTTTTAATGTCTAAATAACTAGAGACTGTAAACGGCGTTGTTCGCGTTAAGCTCTGCTCGTTTGTCACGTTTTTTTTTTTTTTTTTTGTATAACTGGAAATAAAATTACTTAATAAAAAAATTATATCAGACAACATCACATTAGTCTGCAGTACACTTTTGTGTTGCAATTGCAAACAAAGTTATAACAAATATTAAACAAGAAAATGTACTAGAAAAAAACCGACCAAGTGCGAGTCGGACTCGCGCACCGTAAAATATTTTTATTATATGATGTAACTAAAAATTTACGGTTTTAGCATTTTTTCCTTTATCTGTACTATAAGACGTTACTTCGTACCAAATTTCAAGATTCTTAGTTTACGGGAAGTACCCTGTAGGTTTTGATTCCCGCGAGAGTTTCGAAAATTTGCGGCATAAACGGCTGCATCTTTTGATTGCTTTGGCTTAGAAGTTTGATCTTTTCACAGCTCCAAGGGACAGTAGACCTGAGTATTAGATATAAATTTCAGTTTGATACCTCAACGCGTTCCTGAGAAAAACGGTCTTGACAGACGGACGGACGGACGGACGAACAACTAAGTGATCCTATAAGGGTTCCGCTTTTTCCTTTTGAGGTACGGATCCCTAAAAAGCAACTTGTCTCATGTCGCCCTAACGGGATTTGAACCCGCATCCTTGGGAATCCGGCACTAACCAATTATGCTACAGAGACGTATGAGGACACGTCGAATTTTTCTAGTATATTCACCTTTCTACGGTGTTGGCCACCGTCGTTTTATCAAAGAGAGAAAATATCCTCGCATTCATAAAAATAGCATTGTAAAATGAAAAATGCAAAAGTTATAACAAATAATTATTCAATTACAAAATAATTTAGTTAGGAGCTAGGAGGCGCAAATGTTGGAGCAATCTACCTACAATAACTTTGGTCGGTCACGGGATGGGTGACCAAAAATTTACTATCTCGAGCATGCTTCGGAAGGCACGTTAAGCCGTTCGTCCAGGGCGTCCCGGCTGTTATTACAGCCGTTAAAATCCACCAATCAGGATTGGGGCCGCGTAGTGGGCTTAGATCTTCTTCACGTCAGAGACGGCTTCCCGGAGACTGCCTGGTGCACAGAACAGAAAAAACTGTTCTGTGGCCTGGTGAGCCGAGGTATTTGAAACATTCGGGTGAAACCGCGAGCAGCCGCTAGTTAATTGATATAAGTACATATAATACCAACCACCTAGACACAGAACAAACATAATTTTTTTTTTCAATATTTGTGCTGACAGGGAATAGAACCCACAACCGCTGGCTCAGCATGACCAGTAGTAGAAGACCAATCAAAGAATAGGCAAACAAATTATTTACTTTATTATTTCTTCAAAACGTAAATTGCCTTTCCTACCAACATCAAGTATAGAACAAATTCCAAATTGTAGATGACATCAGGAATACTAAAGAAGATTTTGTCTGGAGATTGAATTATTCAAGGGATAACCCCTTTGTGTAGGGAACGGCTGTGATTTTCCCCGATTTCCACTTTATCGGGGAGTTTCGAGAGATAATGGGCCCGGGTGATTTTCAAGCGATAATAAAGGAATGCTGAATCTATTTCCCTTTTCTGGATGTAATGTGGATTGTCTTTTGGTTTTTAACGAATTTAAAACAGGCTCACATTTAGTTTGGATTTGAAGATGTTTACAAAACTAGGGTAGGCTATTTTTGAAGTGAAAACTTTTTTAGCGGCGTTGTGCACGTCAGAGTTTTAAATTTTTGGGATGGGTAAAAAAATTTAAAGTCGCATCAGGACACGTGACTTTGATCGAAAATCCGTAAGACCATTTACCGTTGACCTATTTCAAATTACATAAAGTCTCACAGTTGGAAGATCTACGTATATTAGTTAATAACAACCATTATATAAAGATCTCTTATAACTACCAGCTTTCATATTGATGCCAGGTCAGTTTTAATGGTTTTACCTGCCAAATCAAGTTGGTCTCCGTTTTCATCAACTTTTTATGAAGTTGTGGTCAAGATATAGTGCCTTTTGATCGTTATTTTCGTTTAAGCGGTTTTCACTTCTGCCGGCACTCTCGGAGTTCAACCCGTTGTTTTTTTTATATACTCGTATGTTCACTTTACCTCGACTTCAAGATCTTTTTCCTGAATTATACCAACTTATTTCTTTTTTTTTTCTAGTATCTACCTATACCTATTTGTTGGCTTTTATTAAAACTATGGGGAAACGCAGCCTCCATTATAAACTTATTATCGGATGATAAGGCTGAAGGTGGCATCACGCTACTTCTGGAATCCTCAACCACTGAGCAACTGGCAATCTTAAAAAGCCGGAACACAAAAATTCTGAAAATAATGTTTATATGGCAACAGACTTAGATAAGTAGTACTTAGATGTCTATCGGTCTTTTACAGGATACACTTTGGAGAGTGTGCGAGAGAACTGCACCACCTTGTTCCTCCAGCCCCTTTCCACCATCGGGTACCATACACAGGTTAGCTTATCACCCGTACGTCGTTGACATTCTAGCGATCCGTACCAAGCGCTTTGCTGACACATTTCTTATGCGAACCGCTAAAGAATGGAATGAGTTGCCTGCTCATGTGTTCCCCGATTCCTACAACCTTGGCCTCTTCAAGGCGAGAGTGAATAGGCATTTCCTGGGCAAGCATGCAACACCTTAGACCACATCCTGTTTGTTAAGCACGATGGTGGTCAAATGCTTGCTCAGTTATTACTAAAAAAAAATAGAGGCGGACAAGTCCTAATAAAAACTACACCGAATACAATATGAACCCCTTCCTGGAATCCAACCAGGAAACTCTGGATTTAATACCGATAGTGTTACCACTAGATCACGGAGCCGGTTAAATCTATCTGATAAGACAATAGATGAAAAAAATAGCAAATATACAAATACCATAATAATATTACCATGGTAGTAGCAATATTGTTTGCCTGTCTACAGCCTTTTGCCGATTACAAGTGTGAAAAATATTCTTTTGTCTTTGTACTTATCCTGTTAATATCCACGTTTATATTATTGTACGTAGTTTTAAATAAGGTCGCCGCTAGAAATATAACCCCTTTCTTTGAAGCGGAAATAATGTCGTTTATATGTTTCTGAATATACAGCGGAGCGGAAAATTCAATTTCTGTTTAGAAAAGGTAGTAATTAAGATGTGTTTAGGATAATTCTTTAACTGGTACAGTTGACCGCACATAGGCTTTATACTTTGATCTTGAGGGCGCTTTTCATAGTCAGCCATTTTAATGTTCACACAGCTGGCACTGGCTTTCCTTATGGATGGATAAGGAATGGCAATGACCCAGCACGCGGGCCCTAAACATACATAGTTATCAAACAGACATTGGGTATACGTCCAGTAAATATAATAATAATAGAAACCATCATGTCATAGGAACGTTTTGTTTGCGTTTTGTTTTTATTGAAGTTGCCACATTTTGACACACTTCACACTTTGGAGGCGATGATTTGAGCGTTGACGTCACAAACTTCTGTCAAAAACAAGCCTACTTCATAACCGCACCGGCAGGTGGCTTACTTAGCGCCTAGAGCCTGGCGCGTCACCTTAGGTGACTCACCTAGTGAGCAGCTTGGTGAAACGAACGTTCTTATATACGCACGTATACATGATGGAAATTAAAAGATACTAAAAAGCAAAAAATAAGCCTTTTGCAGTCGGTGCCAGCCAAGGCATTCCAGTTTCCGGTTCTACTCTTTGATTTTTCTTGCCTTGGCTGATTCTTTAATTTTTTTTGCTTTTTAGTTTTTTGAAGTCGGTTTTTTTATATAAAAAGTTTCTTATATCGCAATAATGTTTAAGCCTCTTCTACCGAAGAGGTCCCGTGCCAGCGCTAATCGCTAATCTATAGAAATTGTATCGCTTCCGTGAAATGCTAAGTACCTATTTAATTCTTCCGATAACCATTAGTGGTATTCATCATCAGTTCCACTTCGCCAAATAATGCTTTCCGGAAGCATATGCATGAGTTACTATAGAAAACACCAAAATCGCTATAGGGGTGCCTATAATATTTGAAGAGTTCCCTAGATTTCTCCAGGATCCCATCATCAGATCCTGACATGATGACAATGGGACCACATGGGAAGTATACCCTTCGAGTAATCGAGTAACATACATAAAAAAAGATTCAGTCGAATTGAGAACCTCCTCCTTTTTTTGACGTAGGTTAAAAATGGGGCACTAAGGGCAGGTACTGTTACAGGGCGGGTCAGGAGATTGCTTTTTAATAAACTATTTTTCTCAAACATGCATGGAAATATTATCATTATTTTCGAAAAAAGAACACGCGAAGTATCGGATTTACGGACAAAGAAAATCAAATCCATTGCAGGAGCGTTTCTTGAATTTGGAACATTACAAAGAGTATTTAATAACCCCAGCACGCCGTTTCATACAACATTGCTGGAGCGTTGTAATGTTCCAAATTCAAAAAACGCTCCTGCAATGGATTTTTTTCTTTTAGTAATTGCCCCAATATGACTAATGTAACTTTTAATATTAATTAAATTAAATGTATAATATAAAAAGTATAATTTATTTCCCTGCATTTTTTTGAGAAAAACACTATATATGCCTCGGCGAAAATGGCAATTGCCTGTCTCGTATTGGTGAAGTCCTCGCCTACAGCTCGGCCTTCAAACTCATACTCGACCTGCAATTGCCTATTTCACGGCCTTTGCAATAATGTACTATTATTTAACTGGAAGGAACTTGTATTAAAAATGAAAGTATTAATGTCTAACCACGACGAATGTCCAAATTAGAAAAGGGATGTAAATGTGTATCCTATCCTATTGCATTGACGTCAATGCAGTGGGAAACTCATCGATTTTATTTTATATGGTTATTAAATTATCTTCAGCCTTATTAATACTTAACATCAGGTATGATGAAAGCTATGAGTCTCCCCGTCGTGAATAAAAAAATAAAAATGTTACATCCAATATAACAGTACCTTAACCGTTGTAGCTACACGAAAACGTTCTTAGAAAACCAACCTTAATTTTTTGAGAAATATTGAACTGCATTCATAGATTTTGAAAAAAAGAATATTCAGCATTTTTTTTTTTTTTTTAACTTTTTGATGCCTATCGATCCTGTATCTTATAAGGATCAAAACAGTCTACGACACATACGAAAAGCCAGAAAACTCGAAAAAGTATTTGCACACATTCGCTTAGAAAATAAGTTCCATCAACAAAGGTACTCGTCGGTGACGCGGAAACGGAAGCGTGTGGATTTGGATGAAACTTGGCACAAAAATAGTAGATAGCCTGAATTAAAGCATAGGATACTTTTTATCCCGATATTCCCGCGGGAACGGGTGGAACAGCGGGCAGCCGCTAGTAATGATATAAATTCGCTTACCACTTTTTTGCCGTATTCTTGAGGCTGTAAATAATGTTATGTGAACATGCTTCCTAGGTATAAATGGATAATTTTCATAGGCACCTGGCAGTCGAACGAATTTTTCACCACCACAGATATCTCAAAAATGTATGGATAATAAAAAAAGTCACTTAAACAATGTCATTTGAGCGATAGCTGTAGTGGCTTAGCCCGTTGTTAATTTTGTTTTATGTCACTTCACTCACATCACTCACGAATACCAGGTTTAATATACGAGCAAAATAACAACTGTTCGAAAGGTTACGTACGTAATTTCTGTAAACAAATCCAATCCTCAGCACAATCGGCACACTCTAATTTTTCAATTAAATTTTAATTGCATAATACTTATTTTATACACAAACACACACACCAACTCCTTTTTTCATAGCACTAATACTAAACACGGAAGGAAATTAACAAAACAAGTAAATATTAATGTAATTATCGAATTAACTCGTGCCGGCGTAATGTCAACAAACACACTAAAAACAAAAACATGGCCGGCACGGCAGCACTCTTGTTGCAAAACTTTTCTATCTCGTATTAAAAAGTGTGGTTGAATTGAAAATGTCAACAAACACTGTTATGGCAGCGCAATAATGTTGAAACTCGTTCAACAAAACTTGCAGAGCGAGCTATGGGAGCGAGCACGGAGCGAGTGAGAGATATGATGTCGGTTTATCTCGCGACAGTTCATTCGGCCGGCTGGCCGCCGAGTAAGCGTGCTTACCTAACCCATTTCAATTGAGAACGTCATGTCTTAGGACGACGACGTTCACATTTTCGGTAAACATTATACGCGGTCGTATTACCTTGACCTTGACTTTTTATAATTTATGTTGTATGAAACGCTCTTGCTTCGAATAGGCAATCCGGAGCCTGCCTACTGTAAGTATTTAGCGTTAGCAAAAATTACGACGTTGAGCAAGCTATTCGTTAGATGGCGCTGTTTTACATATTGGGTGAGGTGTTGAATAGACATTTTGTTATAGAATATCTGAACCATATTGAACTAAATTAACTTTATATTATTAAATTAGTGGCATGTTATTTAGGTTTTTAATGAGGTAGGCACTGCCTAATTGCCTATATTATATGCACGCCCCTGCGCGCACTGTTCATTGAAATAAAAAAACTTTTACGGATTCTCAGTGCACTGTATTACAGAGTTAGGATAGAATATTTCCATGTTTTTAAGGTATTGTATAGCTTTTATCGCGGGCTTTGAGAGTGGCGACCGAATCAAGAAATTCCGTAACGAAAATAAAACCTAACACGCCCCACTCCGTGTCATAGATTTTTCCGCGACAACTGGAAAAAATGCGATAAGTACCGGATTTAAAATATATATATATTTTCACACAAATTTTCCTACAGTTCTTTTCATTGTTATTCACAATCGTAACTAACCAACCAAAATCTATGATAAAAAATGATATGCAATAGCTTTACCGCGGCAGTCCCCGAGTGCCACACGTATTTTTAAGGTTGTCGTGGACATAGTCGCACAACTGACACTTAGTTATTGGCTGGCTGGAAAAATGCCACTACGTCCGATGAGACGCTGAAGAACCGTTGATAAGTATGTCGTCCAAGTAAATTAAAAAATATGCACTACTACAATCCGCTTATTGAATTCTCAAATGACACATCAATAAATACTTTAAGCAAAGTCACTTCAATAAAGTTGGTGAAAATTTTAATACACTGAATTCGCGACGATGATAAATAAATCTGCACTTTAAATAATATAAAATCTATTATTCCTTAAAAACAGTTCACGCTTGACAATTCTTGGCACTTACAATATTTCACACTTCGTTGCACTAATTCGGACTCTCCGTATTACTCTTTAGAACACTTTCCGCACTTGATTTTAAACACTTATATCGTACGCTGCGCTGCGTGCCGCTTTTATACCGCCCGCAGAAAGTCGAGAACCGCATCGAAAGTTCGCGACGCGTACGCCTCGAACGTTCCCGACGATCCACGGGCGGCCGAGAGCGAAACACACACACACACACACACTATTTCCATCTCGCTCACTCGCTTCTGCGGGAGAAAATTCTCGCAATCTTCGATCTTGTATATCGCAGCGCGATCCTTTTTACAACTTTTTGCCACGCTAAGTTCGCGCGGCGTTCAAACAATTATTTACGCTCACAAAGGTTTTTTGGTTTTCCTGACGTTTCGGCACCTTTTCAGCTGCCACGCTGCCCTTACCGACACGTGACCACGGCAGCTGAAAAGTCGATCTAAACTCATGAAATCCACTTTGTTTAAATCCGTAAAAGTTGTTTTGTTTGAACGTTCTTATATTTATGAGATCGGCCGCACTGCGCGCTAGGCACCTTGCGTGTATTACACCGTGAATCGTAGCAACCAAGTCACTAGGCGCTAGGCGCTAAGCAAGGCTCCTGCCGGTGCGGTTATGCCCTAAGAGATTTTTAGTGCGAAACAGCATGGTAAGCTTTGAAACAATAATGCGCTAGCTTAGAGTTGGCAGTAGGCCCCACGATCTGTGGCCCTACCGCGAAGTGTTGTCGACTTTTCGCAACTCTTCACACGCGAGCGCTGATGCTATAGCGCTATCTAGGTCGTGCACAGAGTCGAGTTAATCGATTAGTCGATTAACTGACTATTGAAAAGGGATCTTATTGTTAGGGCGATAACGTTGAAGTTCTGCCGTACGAAAACGCCGTCGGCTGTCAAAAGTCGACAGCGATGCCGACGGCACTTACGCGGTAGGCCCAATGGTTGTAACGAGATCACTACAAAAAAACTGACATTTTGATCTAGTAGTAATATAATTCTTTTTTAAAACAGCGTTTTATTTGAAATAAAACAACTTTTACGGATATCAAACGCACTATATTTCACGAACTAAGTTGCAATTGTCCGTATTTTTAGGTTTTTTAGGTCATCCCGTGACCACGGTAGCTGAAAAGGTGCCGAAACGTCGGGAAAATCAAAAAACCCCTAAAAACCTAAAAATACGGACAATTACAACTTAGTTCGTGAAATATAGCGCGTTTGATATCCGTAAAAGTTGTTTTATTTCAATGAACAGTGCGCGCCAAAACATAAGATGTACGTAGCGTTTTATTTTTTTAACTTCGTTGTGGGCTTATTAAAAGTTATTCATATTGATAACCAGCCCTTAAAATTGTTCAGGTTTTTGAAAATTACGGTTTATTTTTAATTGTAACGTCACTGTTAGCGTGCGAGAAACTTCGCTTTGCTCAGAGTAGTCTCTCTGCTTGGGTACTCGCCATCCGTCTTTCGTACTTTGTGACTTTACCCAGTAGTTGGTATTTTAGGTTGTATATGATAATTTAACACGTTTATACATCTGAAATATTCAAATTGAACGCACGCCACAGTTCCTATAATATCAAAGAATATACATAAATGTTAGCAGAAGAGTCACTCGATATAAAAGTCATATTTAGGTACTTATAGGCAATCTCTCTCTTATCGTATGAGGATTAGTGCCTACCTCTGGTGTCAGAGTTTATCAAGCCACGTAAAAGGACTCTGCCAAGCTAGCATGAACGGCTTTTATCGACTCGATAACTCAATAACGTGTCGCTGTCCCGCTCACATAGCAGCGAAGTAAGCAAGACAGCATGATGCGCTATATCATATCGCGTGATATAGCGGTGTTCATGCTAGAGGGGCTGACTTGGTTTAACGACTTTAATCACATGACAACAGCCGGGATCGGCGGTTTACCGTGCCCGCCGAAGCACGGAAGCGCTCAATTGTAAAGTCACTTTACGGCCAACCATCCGACAACTGACCGGATCAAACTTTGCTTACAAACGTGATTGATTACGATCACTCTGTCAAGCGCGGCTACGAGCGATTTACTTTACAAGCAATTCAGGCGGAGCAATCTAATCTTTCTTAAATGTCATGCCTGACCAAAAAACCATCTCTTTGCTCCACCACCGGAATGAGATCCAGAAGTCTTGGGTCCGATTTCCAGTGGAAGGCATTAAATTGTATTCGGTTTGGTAGGTGCTAGGACTTTTTCTATTCTAATTAAATCTGTCACCAATGTTTTCAGCATTGTTGTGTTCTTGCAGTTAAGAGATGTGCAGGGATGATAGTGGTAGTATGGAAAAGGGGGGTAGACGGTCGTAGGTGTAGGAAAAGTCGAATAGCGAGCTCCGGACTGGGTGTTGGTAGTCCGCCATGTGATCGTCGGATGTTGTATATATGTGAGTGGCTTGGGGGAACTTCGCTTGCGTGATGTAGGTATCCATTCTAGCTTGTCTTGTTCCATAGAAAGACCAAAATGCATGGAAGTGATACTAACATAAAACATGACTATTGTAATTGTATAAAAGGAAAATATTCTAATAACTGAGTACCTATAAGAAAATTTTATTCTTATATTAAATGTGTTTCAAGATTGTAGATTTGTGTTTGGCAACGACATGTTCCTTTGTAAATGTTGTTGCTTCTGTTAAAGCTGATAAGTTTCTTGCGGACGTTCTTCTTATCAGATAAAAGATGTAGGAAAAAAAAATTGGACGATTCGAAAGCACTTATCTATAAGTCTATTTGAATAAAAATCTTTGACTTTGACATACAGAGTTGATATCAGCGTCATCTATTGTATGTTGCACGGTGTTACTAGGTGCACGGTGATACTTGATAATTGCACCGTGTTAAGTGCGGCGTTGGTGCCGCCACAGATGAGATAGCCACTTCCGCAGTGGTTAAGGATTTCGGGGTGAAGCATGACTTCATCTTCAGCCTAAAGATCAGGCATAAGCTAGGATTACTCCGTTGTAGACTGCATTGTAGATAAAAAAGAACCACAAATAAAGTTATTGTAATGTCCATCTTACTTTATTTATTTTACTAGCGGCCGCCCGCGGTTTCATCTGCATGGCTCCCGTTCCCGTAGGAATATTGGGATAAAAAGTAGCCTATCTTCTATCTTCATGTCAAATTTCATCCAAATCCGTTCAGTAGTTTTGACTTTTACGTGAACAGTAACAAACATCCTCATAAACTTTCTAATTTATAATGTAAGTACGTATAATAGGATTTATTCACTATTACAAGTTTACAAAATAACATTAGCAAAAGTGTGGTGTCCGTGTGGTGACGGCCTAAGAATACGCGTGTCACCACTTCCTTACATGCCTGGGATGTCGTAAGAGTCGACTAAGAGGCTCGACGCATTGAACACCTGTGCAATAGAAGGAAAACTTCTAACAAACCCTCTACTTTTGAGTCGAATTCCACTCCTTAGCTGTGCGCATGATAAAAGATGAGCGCTTTGTACGCAAACGAGGAATATCAGGTGGGGGTGATAGCCCGCAGTACGTCATCCCTCCAGCTCCGTTCTATCACTGGGAATCCAGAGACTCCCAGTGATAGAACGGAGCTGGCGGGATGAGCTCATGGAGCTCGATAGCACACTCTCCGAATCCTCCATGCAGTCTATCTAGATATTGTGTAGCGCGCAGCGCTTCTGTTTCAAAATATACTCTACATTTTGCGATATTTTGTACTTCATGAATATTCGATTGACTTACCATTTTCATAATGATAAGCATTGATTGCAAACGATTGAAATCGAATGTGCCACGGTTTTTATTTTTGGATCCGTATTTGGTTGTCATTTTTTTATTCAGACTTTATGTTCCATATTTGATCCAAATGGATGATATCAAGAATATTATATATGTAAACTTTTTTTGTTTTGAGTGAGGGGAATGTGTTTACGCCTTGGACGAATTAACCACAATTCGTCCAAGGTTTACGCATACCAAATGGTTAAGCTGGACTCACCTAGAATACAGGACTCGCGAGTCCAGCACTCTTTCCCTCGCCGCCCCCCGACACCCCGTCAAGCCTAGGCTTGGCGGGGGTTCGGGGTAGGATTAAACCAGCTCCCGTAGTTAGTTACTTATGTTACTACCCGCGACTTCTTCCGGATAGCAAACAATTTTTTCCGACAAAATGTAGCTGATGACCTTCCAAAATTCTTCAACAATTTTACTATGCTTTAGAAGTAAAAATATAACAGACAGATGGAGTCAATTATTATTATAGTTTATTTTTAAGAACTTCTAAGTTATGCGCTTTCAATTTTATTTAAAATGCGGAATACTGTATTTTTTTCTAATGTAGTGAAAGTATACTGTTTTATAAACTTGTTCGTAATTCGTACTTAATTTACGCTAAGTCTTCATAATACAATAAATTTTATTGATTAAAAAATAAAGTGGCTGTGACATACATCGGACATGACGAAGCTATAAGGGTTCCGTTTTTTGCCATTAAGCTAAGAAACCTTAAAAACCAGCATACCTAATTTCCTTCTCCAATTGAGCTTCTCGGTTCGAATTCCCAAACATTATTAGTAGAAAGCTGCTGTATTTTTCAAGTATTTTCTAATAAATGCTCAAAATATAACTAAGATAATAAAACAAAATATAACTATAATATAGATAAGGATTGTTTGTTTCTTTGTCAGGTATTTTCGTCTCGAGTTTTGTTAGACAAACAAAAACATAGAACGTCTAGACGTCGCGACTTAGATCGTATAAAATATGGAGGCTGTCTGTTTTGCACGAATGCAAAAGGAGACTGGAACTTCTTGCCAGAATCTGTGTTTCCTGACACTTACAATTTGGGGGTCTTCAAGTCACGAGTGAATAGGTAAGTATCTTGTAGCAAGCGCGTTACTACATCCAGATAGCATCTTCGCTTACCATCAGGCAAGATAGCTGGCAAGCGCTTTACCTATCGACTATGCTACACGAAATACCTGTATAAAAGATACTTTTGCTGTGGTCATTCACGAGACGGGTGACCAACAGGATGTGCCGCAGAGATGCCATTAAAAAAAGCTGATGATAAATATTAAACAAGAAAATGTACTAGAAAAAAGCATCTTGTCTCATGTCGCCCTGACGGGATTCAAACCCGCATCATGGGAATCCGGCCCGATGCACTAAAAAATTATGCTACAGAGACCTATGAGGACTCGTCGAATTTTTGTAGTATATTTTCAATGCTGAAACCATTGTTATTATGGCGTTAGACTTAGATAAGATGGTGATAGCTAGCCAGGCGAACTTACAACAAGTCCTACCACCAACCAAACTTAATACAATATGTACCCCCTGGGAATTGAACCCGGGACCCCTGGGTCTGATACCGGTGGCTGTACCACTAGACCACAGAGGCGATTAATCTGCACGAAAGTCAGCAGCTGGCACATTCTATGTTTTTCTTTCACTTCCAGTCCCGGGAGATATAACAATGTTTTTAATTCTAATTTATGAATTTGGTTACATTGTTTCAGGTATGTTACTCGAAGGGATGGTTAAGGTAAAACGTATAAAGAATTGAAGAAGAAAGAGGTCTGCCCTAGAAGAAGGCTCTTCTACAAAATATTATTTATTCCCGTTATTGGTTCCCGTTCCCGTGGGAATATCGGGATTAAAAGTATTCTATGTTCATAACCAGGCTATCTACTATCTGTGTACCAAGCTCAATCCAAATCCCTTCAGTAGTTTTTGAGTTTATACGTTGCAAACAAACAAACAAACAATCAAATCTTTCCTTTTCATAATAATAGTACTTATAGATTTATTATCAGTACGAACGGAGAATCAACAAACAGAAAAACAGAATTATAATTAGCTGTATTCCTAACCCAATAGGTTTTTTATTTATTTTTGCATTTACAATGTTCTCATAGCTGTTTTTTTTATATTTATTTACAATGTTGATAGTTTAGTTTGAAATTACGTGTTAAGTTTCTTGCGCCCATTCCTCGTATTAGTACTTGTACTATTAAGAATTCTGTGGTATTAGTTAAAAGATGTCCTGAATCGGTCGGTAGGACAAAATATTGGACAATTGGAAAGTACTTATTTTAGTTACTTTTTTTATTTTTAATGCCATTTTTATACTTATGATAAATTTTAAATAGAAAAATATTAGAGAAAATCAACTCGGCCACATGTCAATTCTCAGATGGGACTCGAACCCACGACCTTTGGAAATCCGGTCCAAAATATTTAAAATTTATCATAAGTATAAAATAGACCCACATCCTTGGGAATCCGGCCCAATGCACTGCACAGCAATTATGCTACAGAGATACACCTATAAGAACACGTTGAAATTCTCTAGTATATTAATCTTTTTCTACGGTGTTGGCCACCGTCGTTTCATCAATGAGAGAAATGTCATCGCATTCGAAAGAAACATCTTTACAGATGTTTTAAGTTTATTAAGATTTTTTAATGAAGTTAATTATTATAAATGGAAAATACATATACTACGTTGTGAAAATAATATTTCTGTAAAATTGACGTCCACGCTCGCATTTAATAAAAATCTTTGTATAAAACGTCAGCAACTGACGTTAACATACGTCTATATGTAACAAAACATATAATGGCTTTAGAAATTCTTTATTTTGAACCACAATCCAATATTTGTTGGAGTCAAATAACTTTGTAATATCCAACATATTGCAGCCCAACATTAATTGCGATGCGGGAAACATCAGACAAGGTATTTTATTTCAAGGAAAACTCAACCTTTCTTAACGTTAAATAACTAAGTAAAAATTTAAAGCGATATTTTTACTAGCTATTTAATGTAATATTAGGTCTTTAACTATGAAATTGCCAATTTGTATGAAGATTTTCAAATAAGGTTCGTTTTCCATACGAACAATTTTTGTTATAGTTACTACCGCAAGTGCTAATGCCACAATTTTTTAATGAACAATCATTGTTTGAAGAGATAGGAATCTACTGCTTTATTTATATTAAAAAAATAATGAATCATTTATGAATTATACTTGCGGATCCTCTCGGTTGTACCCGCGTGGTGCCCGTTCCCGTGGGAATATCGTGATAAAATATAGCCTTTGTCACTCGGGAGAAATGTAGCTTTCTAATGGTCTAAGAATTTTCTAAATCGGTCCAGTAGTTCCTGAGATTAGCGGGTTCAAACAAACAAACTCTTCAGCTTTATAATATTAGTATAGATTAAAATTATTATTTTGCTTGTAGATTTCAAAAAGTAAAAGATTTATAGAAAGAGTTTATATCACAAATAGGTATTTCATTTGAATAAAACATACTAAATAACTTTCCCAAAATCTGCTGGTCGACCTCGAAGTTTCCCGATTGTATTTTTTTTTATGAGCGACGGGGAAACTCTTAGCCTTCATCATACTGTTAAGTATTGATAAGGCTGAAGATGGAAGCGAGCCTCTCCCGGAATCCTCAGCCACTGAGGAACGGGCTATCTAATCTTTAACTGCTGGAACACAACAATGCTGAAAAAATTGTTGTTATGGCGTCAGACTTAGATAAGATGGTGGTAGCTAGCTAGACTTACAACAAGTCCTAACACAAACCAAACCGAATACAATATGTACCCCCGCTGGGAATCGAACACGGGACCCGGACCCCTGGGTCTGATACCGGTGGTTGTACCACTAGACAGAGGCAGTATCTATGTGATTAAGTGGTCTGTGTATTTATTATAGTACAGTACGCATAGTTGTATACAATGATATGATATGTGTTTACTTGAAGCAGATAATATGCCATTCGAGTTCGCATTGTGAAAATTGTTATGCTTCAAATTTACTCTTTCATACGTACATCTTATGTTTTGGCGCGCACTGTTCATTGAAATAAAACAACTTTTACGGATATCAAACGCGCTATATTTCCACGAACTAAGTTGTAATTGTAGTTGTAATTGAGAACATGTAGCTGACGTGAAAAATAGGCGCGATAACAAGTCTGCAGTGTGTGAACATGCTTTTGAGGGACCCACCCACTACATCAGGTTTGATAAGCCACAGATCCTCGCCAGGGAACAAAAATTTGTCCCCAGAATGCTGCGTGAGGCTATTGAAATTACCAAATACCCAAACTTCAATAGAGATGATGGGTGGAAGATTCCACCAGCTTGGGACCCTATTATCCATAAATTAAAGTCTCAACCCAAATCACGCACTGCAAGACCCAAAGATACGGTTAGCTCTTTTTGTAGATAAATAAATATAAAAAAGTAAAGGTGGAGACAACATATCCTAATTTTTAATATTTTTTATAAAGATGGAGGTCGGCCCGCTTTCGAAGTTTTCTTGGCAGTTTCTTTCTTCGAAGGTCCTCCCAATTTGTGAACTGCCAGTAGAGTCTTTAGTTTTCTCTTTTCTTAATAATAAAGAATTAAAATAACAATTAAATCAAAATATCAAATCTATAATAATTTGTGCCATAGTAAATGTCTAACCGTATCCGAACGAAAATAAATTAACTTTTCGAGGGTAGACTTATAAGTAGCCAGTCATCCCGTGACCACGGCAGCTGTAAAGGTGCCGAAACGTCGGGAAAATCAAAAAACCCCTAAAAAACCTAAAAATTACGGACAATTACTCTTTCATTTCCGTACTTTTTCGTCTGTTTTGTACTACTTTTAAAATTGTGTATGTCTGCAGTTTTGTCACAGATTTTAACGCAAATTGCTTTGAACGTAACAAAACAATGTATAAAATATCATTGGTTCTATAGAAGTATAACATTGTCTATTACGCGAGTACATCTTTTTATCCGACTACTATAAGATGCAGGCTTTGCCAAATTCTTAGGATAATGTATTACGTACTTTATCACTGTCCAGCTCAGATACTTATTACCATACTAACGTTTCTCATCTGTTACATTCACAGATTAGTGTACATAAGCCGAAAGGCGATTGATTGTACCATGCCAAAAAAAATTGCTGCAGGGAAATTACAATTGAGACTTGTCTCATGTCGCCCTGACGACATGAGACAAGATGCTTTTTTCTTTTTGTTTAATATTTATCAGATTTTAAACTTTCGCGTTCCATTAAACTAATAGTTTAGAGCAACGGGACTCAAATGCGACATTTAATATGAAGTACATATTATTATGTACTTAGGTACAGCTTGACGTTAACCCTGATCTGCACGTCAAGAAACGACTTTTCCTTGACGTGCAGTGAACATATCGCAGCTGTCAAAAATCGACAGACGAGTAAGTCCGCGGTAGCTGAACATCTTCTTGAAGCTGGAGTTAATCATTGGATGGAGTTAAATGATCCTAAAATCCTCTCCACCGATCGTTATTATCATACTAGGATGGTACGAGAAGCGATTGAAATCAAGAAGTATAAAAATTTCAAGCGGGAGGACGGGTTTAAATTGTCATCAGCGTGGAATTCAATGATTAACAAGTGCGAGCCTAGAGTTTTACCGTTCAAAACAAACCTTGATACTGTCAGTGATGTGTGCCGCAATCACATCACTAACAATAATAAAATTAATAAAAGTGACAATTTGAGGGTGGCCGAAGATCTTCAAGCCCGCCCGAACAGACGACGCCGCGCACCACCATTCTGCTTGTGACCACGGCTGTACAACACAGCCGAAACGTCAAGCTGTAAACAAGTACATATGTACTTCATAATAAATGTCGCATTTGAGTCCCGTTGCTCTAAACTATTAATATTTATCACATAAACATAGCATTGTAAAATGCAAAATTAAAAAGTTATAATTTTATGATTTTTCAATTGATCTGCGACCTTTTGGCCTCGGTGCCAGTCCGCCATTGTGAAAAAAATTCAAAATGGCGTCTCTCGATAATACCTACTACGACTGGGACTGGGACGAGGCCAGCCATGATACAAAAAAGTTCAAATCAAGTCGGAGCGTAGCTATCAGCGTCCGTTGACAGTTACGTTATTAGTTACAGTATTTATTTATTTATTTATGAAAAAGGTACACCAACAGTACATTCTTAGATATTACCAGTTTACAATAAAAGTTCTTATATATATTGTTTTTGTCATCAGCTTGTGGACGTCCACTGCTGGACATAAGCCTCTCCTAGGTCACGCCTATTGTGGCGTTCATAGGAGGCTATTACCCTACTGCTACCACGCTGGCCAGACGGGTTGGTAGAGGGTTTGTTTCAAGTTTCCTTCTCTCGCACAGGTGTTCAATGCGTCGAGCCACTTAGTCGACTCTTACGACATCCCAGGCATGTAAGGGAGTGGTGACACTTGTATTCTTAGGCCGTCACCACACGGCATATATATATATACTTATGATAAATTTTAAGTAGAAAAATATTGGAAAAAATTAACTCGGCCACAAGTGAATTCTCAGATGGGAATCGAACCCATGACCTTTGGAAATCCGGTCCAATGCTAGTATATATATATTATAATTACAGGCATACACAACATTTGCAGATGTTATGACTATTATTATTTTAGCTGTTGCAATTTTTGTTGGAGACCAAACATATCGACGAAACATGTCAAAGTTTTTAAAATTTGTGGAACCCATAAAAATATTTGTCTGTGCAAACAAGTATTGTTTACGACTACATTGGAACTTGATAATGTTTACCACATACCTATAATTGAGATAGACGGTAAAAGCGTACTTACCTTGCGTATCAAAAGTTTGATCCACGGTCAAAGTTTTACGACCTAAGTCAGTCCGCTTTAGACCATTGCTATGAAAACACGCGTCACTCAGAAACGAAAATGGTTCATTGTGCAGTGTTTACTAGCAAAAGCTCGTCAATAACATTTACACATCACTAAATCTCGCTCGTGACGTCATCGTAGGTACGAAAAATTCGACACGCTAGGCTCTCATCCAGTTTGAAGCGCTCTTTTCGTCTATCTCGATATAGGTCTGTGATTTTTACAATATTTATCTCATAGCGTCACAAAATTCCAAATAGTTGTGGCGAGAAGCTCGTTAATACCATTCAAATGACAAGTAGAGAGGGTATTAAACAAGAAATTATACTAGAAAAAGGAAACTAGTCTCATGTCGCCCTGACGGGATTCGAACCCGCATCCTTGGGAATCCGGCCCAATGCACTGACCAATTATGCTACAAAGACCTATGAGGACACGTCGATTTTTTCTAGTATATTCATCTTTCTACGGTGTTGGCCACCGTCGCTTCATCAATGAGAGAAATATCCTCGCATTCGAAAGAAACATCTTTACAGATGTTTGACTATCGATTAAGATGAAACAGCCATTAGTTTCCGCTTGTGGTTTCACCCGCGTGGTTCCCGTTCCCGTGGGAATATCGGGATATAAATAAGTAGCCTATGTCACTCTCCGTCCTTTCAACTAACTCTATGCCAAAAATCAAGTCGCTTGGTTGTTTAGTTAGGGCGTGAAGGAAGGACAAACAAACATACTCTTGCATTTATAATATAACTAGAGGCCGGGAGCGGTTTCACCCGCGTGGTTCCCGTTCCCGTGGGAATTTTGGGATCATTTATAGCCTAAGTTACTACTTGGGGTCTAAGGATTCTCTATACCAAATTTCGTCAAAATCGGTCCAGTAGTTTTTGAGTTTATTCGTTACATACAAAAATACAAATCTTTCCTCTTTATAATATTTAGTATAGATTATAGGATTAATAAATTATTATAGTTAGGATTATTATGTTAAGCCCCCTTATTGTCTAATTTTATAATCTATCACAATCCCTTTCAAAGGTATTGTGATTGTGATACTGACTTATGGAATTGTGTAACCTATAGACGCAATCCCTTTTGCAACGCATGTTGTTTTAAATGACATTTCATTTGACACATCTCCATACATTTGAAAGATATTTTCGTGTGTCACTTTGCTTAGACAGTTCAATTTTGTTCATCCAATACATCACAATCCCTATCAAATGTCAAATAGTGACGGCCTTAAGTGTGTAAATATCTTTCACATGACGAATTGAAAGGGATTGCGATAGATTTTAAAATTAGACAATTAGCTCCCTGATCTGCTGAGATGAGTTCTATACTTCAAAGGTTAAATAAAGTTAACGTTAAATAACGTTGTAGAAACCCTCTTATTAAATTTCTCTCAAAATTCATCGCCAGGTTTACACAAACGTACAAAATATCTTTTGCAAACAAAAGAAAAAAAATTACGCAGATATTTTCATAAAGTCAGATTGTTTCCCGCCAAATGTAGGCCGATTCTATTTGTCTTCCCCGCCATTTTGTTTGCAAAGGCGACTTTTGTGGAAGCACAATCTGCAAAGGTTCAATTTTTATTCTAACTCTTTTGTTTAAACTGTGGAACTAACTAGCTCTTGAAATTTACAATCTGTGCCCTGGAAGCTTTCTTATTCGAATTTGGAATCATTTTTTTTTATTCACGACGATGAGACCTTCATCATACCTGATGTTAAGTATTGATAAGGCTGAAGATGGAAGCGAGCCTCTCCCGGAATCCTCAACCACAGAGGAACTGGCTCTCTTATCTCTAATTGCCGGAACACAACAATGCTGAAAACATTGCTGTTATGGCGTCAGACTTAGGTAAGATGGTGGTAGCTAGCCAGGCGGACTCACAACAAGTCCTACCACCAACCAAACCGAATACAATATGTACCCCCCGCTGGGAATCGAACCCGGGACCCCTAGGTCTGATACCGGTGGTTGTTGCCACTACAGGCGGTTGAATAAAAAACAATTTTCCCAAAAAGTTTGATTGTAATTTGAAATTTTGCTCATTCCGACCGACGCGCGACGGACGCTGAGAAACGCACGCGTGAACTGCGAAGCGATAAGGATCATATCTCTATATATAAGGCCCGTGTTATCCATTCTAATGTTCCCTCCAGCGCCATGAGTATAACACCTTACAGCCTTAGCTAATAGCTTCAAAAATCACAAAAAAATTTAGACGGCCGGAAAAATATAATTATTTTTTGAAATTGACCTTATCAAGGTCAAAGGTCAGAAAAACTTTTTTCTCAAGTGACCCCAGTGAGTACACGTGCGTAGCACGCGCTTAAGTCTAGTAAGACAATAAGGGTCATATTAGACAAATTTTGTTTCGTACGAAATTCGCGTGTCGCGACGACGCGCAACGCGTCAGTCTGACGACAGGGTAACGACTGTAAATGCAGTGCAGCAGAGGGAGGCCAACTCTTCGTTTCTTCCGAAGTACGGAGGAGCTCGATATAGTAAAATTTGGTCACCCATCCCGCGACCGACCATTGGGATGGTTTCTTGTCCACCACTATAGCAGGCGGAGTAAGCGAATGTTGCTTATCTTTTGCACATTGTAAGGGTTCCAGTCCCATCTGAGCAGAGACAAGTTGTTTTTTCTATTATAGTAAAAAACTTAGTAATACGTACATCTTATGTTTTGGCGCGCACTGTTCATTGAAATAAAACAACTTTTACGGATATCAAACACGTTATATTTCACGAACTTTGATTTTCCCGACGTTTCGGCACCGTTTCAGCTGCCGTGGTCACGGGATAACTGTCATGTCAAGTTGTTTTATTTCAATAAACTTAGTAATGCCATAGTGTATGCACAAAAAGTTTACCTACATAAAAATAACAAATATCTGTAATTCTGTACTTATGTTATTTATACTCCGACTGGGCCTAGAGAATGCAAAGAACGTGACAGGCAGCCGCGAGCGCTACTACCGAAGTACTTTGAAACACAAACGTACAATTTAAAGTAAATAAATAAATATTTGCATTATTATTTACAATCACACCAATTTTCTAACCCACGTTAAGTTTCATGAAGAACTTGTGTTATGGATACTAGATAACGGATAAACATACTTATATCCTTTTTTTTTTTTAATACATACTTAATATACATATTAAACACCCAGACCAAGACAAATAGACATGTTCACGCACACAAATATTTGTCTTGTCCGGGGATCGAACCCGGGACCTCTGGCACAGAAGGCGGGTTTAGTACCTCTGCGCCAAACAGGTCGTAAAAAACTTAGTAATACGTACATCTTATGTTTTGGCGCGCACTGTTCATTGAAATAAAACAACTTTTACGGATATCAAACACGCTATATTTCACGAACTTTGTTTTTCCCGACGTTTCGGCACCGTTTCAGCTACCGTGGTCACGGGATGACTGTCATGTCAAGTTATTTTATTTCAATAAACTTAGTAATGCCATAGTGTATGCACAAAAAGTTTACCTACATAAAAATATCAAATATCTGTAATTCTGTACTTATGTTATTTATACTCCGACTGGGCCTAGAGAATGCAAAGAATGTGACAGGCAGCCGCGAGCGCTACTACCGAAGTACTTTGAAACACAAACGTACAATTTAAAGTAAATAAATAAATATTTGAATACAATCACACCAATTTTCTAGCCCACGTTAAGTTTTATGAAGAACTTGTGTTATGGATACTATAAACATACTTATATCCTTTTTTTTTTTAAATACATACTTAATACCTATACATTTTAAACACAACAAATATTTGTCTTGTTCGGGGATCGAACCCGGGACCTCTGGCGCAGAAGGCGGGGTTAGTACCCCTGCGCCAAACAGGTCTACTAAAGATAAATCTATTAACAAAGGTCGAGTGAACTCTGAGCGTTTCTGATAGATAGGTATTTCCTGAAGTTTTTCTAAAGGTGAGTGAGGTTAACAAACAAAAGGGTGGAAATAACAGGAAAGCCTATTGTTCACTTTATTGCTAAGACAGCCGATTTTCGGCGGAAGGGTGAAGCAAAATAGCATCGTAGTTTTGGAGATAGATAACTTTTTTACCCATACTAAAGTCAAAGTCAAACACCCATATTCTAAGTCGTTCCTCCAAAACTTACTCGTCCTCGACTTAACGAAACCTCATTGAAAACCTCTTCGAAATACTCCTCAAAGTCGGTATTCTAAGTCATAACTCCGTAAGGACCTGGAGGAGCCAAAGAGTACGTAGCCACTCCTTGTTAGGCCTAGCGCACACTACTCTTTTTACCCACGACGAGGTTGAATGGAGTTTAAAAGTTTTGGAGGAACGACTTAGAATATGGGGGAAAGATTTTTATTCAAATAGACTTATAGATAAGTGCTTTCGAATCGTTAATTTTTTTTTCCTACCAGCCATTTAGGACATCTTTTAACTGATAAGCAGAACGGCCGCAAGAAACTTCTCAGCTTTTACAGAAGCAACAACATTTACAAAGGAACATGTCGTTGCCAAGCACAAATCTACAATCTTGAAACATATTTAATATATGAGAAAATTTTCTCATACTAATGTTAGGAACTGGAGTTCCCGTTCCCGTGGGAATATGGAAATAAAATGTGTAATTTGTGCTATTCAAGACTATATAATATATCGCTGTGCCAAATTTTATACAGTTTTGTACAGCCGTGCTTGTTGGCGAAACAAACATCCATCCAAACTTTATTAGCAGTCTTTTAAAAATTTCTGGGATATTAGTAAGATACGTAAGTACTTTACCTAGATGGAAAGCAAGAATAAGATAACTCCCAGTTTGTTTTTAAACTTTTCACGCCTAAACTGCTGAACAAATTTAGATGAATTTTGGTGCAGAGATAGATTAGAGCTTGAAGAAGGACATTAGGCTAGTTTTAGTTTCTAATAATTTAGAGATCATTTAGAGACATAACGAAAAAAAAATTGATCATAAAAAAATAACGTTTGGTGATACATTCTAAACAATAAAATATACTAGAAAAACTTAGTTTTGTATTGAGTTGATTACTTCAAAGACAAAATGATATTATGTAGTATAATTAGTATCTTTCTAGTTTAATATTTATCACATAATAAATTATAAATGCAAAACTAAAAAAAAATATCTTTTACGAGTTTTGATAATCTTAAAAAAGTGAAAAGAGGTGTTTTTTTAATGAAAAACTATCCGCGTTGACGAAGTCAGCTAATTTAGTATATATAGTATTGTGTTATAATTTGGGGTTTAACTAACTTTTTGTTTAATTTCGTCACAAGTCTCTGTCTGTGGCGCTTAAAACTATTACTTGAAAATTTCCTTTAAACTTTTAATTGGTTTTTGTTGAGTAATCACAGCTGTCTTTAGGGAGTTGGTGTTGTCTTTAACAAGTTTGAGATCTAGTGTTCTAGACTTGAGGCACACTGAGGTTAAGCTATTCTGAGTCTTAAACTTCGTATAAAATTTACAAATCAAGAATTATGTTTGCCAATGGCTAACTGGTTGTTTGAGGAGCTAGGGTTGTAGGTGTTAAAAATGTAAAATGTTAATAAAAGAATGTTAATATTAAAAGAATATAATGTTCAATCATCACGTAACAAATTTTATAAATGTTGAGAGTAATCTTCGCGACCCGCACCAGTCCGCGGAAATATACATACTAAAATTAAAACTATGTCATTCGGTGCAAGCGCATCGATGACAGCCGTGTGCGTTAGTCGCACGTCACAGTGTTTGGTGCCTATGCACCGAACACTGGTAAAGAAATAAGTATAAAAATACACGGACTCCACTGACTGGCTACTTTAAAATAAAGAAAACTTTGTGATTGATGAAATTTAGCCTGAATTCTTCTTCTTCGTCGTCACACTCTTGGCAGAGTGGTCGTAGTCGTCACTTCAGGGGTGGTGGTTTGCTTGACAATCCGTCGCCATTCCTCCCGTATTGTGGCTCTTCTTGTGCATCCGTGGAGCGGACCATTGAGGGCAATTTTGACTTGGTCGGTCCAGTGGAATGCTGACCTGCCCCGTGCTCTAGTGCCTTCGACCTTTCCCTGCACTACAAGTCGCTCCACAGATGTGTCAAGCCTGCCTAGCCTGAAAACCATGAACCAATCGCGCAGTGGAACAAAACACTAATAAATATTTATTTTAGACATGTTTGACTTCTGAACTCAGAAAAAGTTGTCGTTAAGAAAGATTCAGAACATAGTTATAAGCTTAAGTGAATTTAAAAAATTGTCGTGGGGCGTATACCCATCGGTATTTCTACATTTTTCATTACATGTTAAAACGAGTATTAAAATAAGTAAAAAAGCATACCTTATTCTTGAGGCTCTAATAAATAAATAATCACTTATATGAGAATATTACGAGAAATCATCTGATTAAACTCGCATATTACGGGCTCTATGTTCACTTTCGACACTTACATTAGACAATGGAAATAATTAGTTATGCGGAATTTGTTTATTGCTAATTGATAAATATTAAACAAGAAAATATAGCAGAAAAAAGCAACTTGTCTCATGAAGCCCTGAAGGGATTTCATGAGACAAGTTGCTTTTTTCTGATATTTTTTCTTGTTTATATTTATCACATAAAAATAGCATTGTGAAAATGCAAAATTTAAATGTTATAATGTACTAGAAAAAAAAAATATAAAAGTTATTGCTAATTGTTTGATACAAACATAGGAATGTAAGTAGTTTTAAAATTAATTTGTTGGCCACACTAAACGGGTGTTTTGTACGTGTGTGCTGGCAACCCTTTTTTTCTCTCTTCTATCAAGAAACTGAAATGGACGGCGGCATGTATCAAGAAATTAAAATTATAATTGTATCTCTTGTTGAAATAAATTCAAACGCATTTTCATTAACACTAATATAGTACATTTATCGGTCAATGTCATGACAGCATTGAGTAATTTGAAATACCCTCTTATTTTTTATTTTATTTTGACCTCTAGTGAGATCTTTTAGCGCAGTATTGTTTCAATTATCCATGCTTTTCGTACTACGATGCTTTGTTTTTTTTTAATTTTGGCTTCTTCCGTTTTTCACAGAAATTCCGCCAACGTCCCGCAGTCCGTAGTGAAAGAGACACGGTTTATAGAGAATTTGCCCGGTGAAAATAGCACGTTTTCAAGTTTCCACCTTGAATTTCTTTGTGGTACCTACGCACAAACACAAAACGACACTCACATCACATTAAATAAAACATATTATGTACAATAATACCATAAAGAGGATTACACAAATATCTACAATATATTTTTAAATACATATCTTAATTTTTATGTTTACAATTTAATAAAGTTACCTTGTTTTTGACCCAAGTTTTGTGACGTCTTCGCTCAATCATCGCCTTCAAAGTGTGTCAAAATTTAACAACTTCGATAAAAACAAAACACAAACAAAACGTTCTTATGACGTGATCGTTTCAAATAGTAGGCCAGCAAGTTGATTGGCGGCATGAAGATGACGAATTAGGTATCGTTTCACTGTTTTTATTTTTAAACTTGTAATGTGCACACAGTTCGTTGTATCGTTTCAACTACTTCGAAGACACTTCATTTCCAAGAACGTAATTCACTAAATTTCATCGATTATCGATAGCTACGGCAATGTAAGCATTTCATGATTCAGCAGCCATATTGTTCCTTCGCCTTCATAATAAATTCAGTGACCGATTCAAATTGAATCTTATCCACCTGAAGGCAATAATTCTAGTTCATTTATAGCTATGCCGGTTACACGATTACATTTTTGAGCATTGACAAGTTAACAACACAGTGTGAGTTTTAGCTTCGTCATTATTAGTGACCATTTTAGTATACCCACTGCTGAGGCTATAGTCAACAGACGATTATAGCCTCAGGAGTGGGTATACCATTTTTTATAACTTTTAAATTTTGCATTTTACAACACTATTTTTATGTTATAAATATTAAACAAGTAAATATACTAGAAAAAAGCAACTTGTCTCATGTCGCCCTGGCGGGATGAGACAAGTTGTTTATGGTTTTTCTTACATTCAATTTCCTCTGTTTGTTGGAGAGATTAGATTTTTAGGAGTGACTCTATCGATTCTATCCTATCGATGTCATAAAAGTATGGGTTGATATTTTTTTCGGATATAAGCATGTTCGATTATTATTAAACCCGATCCAAACTCAATATTAATATCAATATTATTTATTCAGTCTAGGCTGTTACAAGCACTTGTGAATGTCAACGATATATGCCTATATACGCCATCGGCTCACAAACCCTACGGCGGGAGACTTAACTGTAACGAGAAGAACCGGCAAGAAACTCGTCAAGGGCTGTTTTTTTTTTGATCTGTGAATACTATTTTTGTTTTTATTTAATAACGGAATGTTTCATTTGAGATATCGTCATTATTTCGAGTCCATTCCTGGTAGGTACTGTAAATTGTCATCTTATAATAGGTATTTACCTATAAAAATGCGATTTATTTCTTACTTTCTAGAGAACCTCTCTACTTCTGTGATTAAAAGGTACATCTATTGCTTGTTTTTATATTAAATTAAGATCAGAATGATCAAGAATAATTAATCCTTTGATGATTATTTTCGTTTCTTACACGATAAAAAAGATCTCGAAAGGTATTTTTATAAAAACTGACTACTTACTACCTTTTTTTTTAGCAAAGTTTACTACTTACTTATTTAATACTAGAGGCCGGGCGCGGTTTCACCCGCGTGGTTCCCGTTCCCGTGGGAATTTTGGGATCATTTATAGCCTATGTTACTACTTGGTGTCTAAGGATTCTTTATACCAAATTTCGTCAAAATCGGTCCAGTAGTTTTTGAGTTTATTCGTTACATACAAAAATACAAATCTTTCCTCTTTATAATATTAGTATAGATATAGATAAATTTATAAATTATAAAAAAATATAGCATTAGATTGATTAGTCTCCAAACAATGCTAACATGCTGTACATAAAAAAATGCTGTACATAAAAAAATTGTGGCATTAGCACTTGCGGTAGTAAGTATAACAAAATTGTTAGTATGGAAAACAATTTTCTTTGAAAATCTTCATACAAATCGGCAATTTCATAGGCAGTTTCATTAGTTCTAGTATAGTGTATGTAAAATATTTCCACTCAGTCCCTCGGTCTATTCCTCTTGTCGTACAAAATCTCTGCTCTTTGTTTTTTTGTAAGAATGAAGTCGGTAATGGGCCGCGAACCTTGGCTCGAATTCCACGGCACGAATTACTACCAGTTTATTGAGCAGGCCGAAATGGGAATTTTGGGTGGAAGGTATTTGAATAATGACAGACGAATCGATTTTGTGCGGCCGAGATTGCGATGGTCGGTCGTATACTGGAGGCCGGTTCATTAGATGGTTTATAACACCTGACAGAAAAACTTTTGATCATTCTTTAGTTGATCGTCTAAACAATTGACCAAAAGAGATTTGGTCGAACGACCTACTAATGTTATAAATGCGAAGTATGTCGGTTTGTGTATTACTATTTCACGCTTAAACTACTGAATGGTTTTGGATGAAATTCCGCACAGAGATAGTAGATACTTACTTACTTACTTCGCTGGCTTAGTGATCCGAAGAGGATCTTGCCATTGTCGCCACGCTTGGCAGGCGGGTTGGCGATCGCAGTATGGCCAAGTTTGTAGGAGACGCTGCTGCCCGTTTTCTGAAGGCTGAGACCATTAGTCGCCTTTCACGGCACCCACGGAATGACACTGAGACACTGACACTGAATGAACTAGTGCTATTCTAAACCGACACTACACAGTTTTTTTTTTTACAGCTTTGCTCAGCCTACAAACGGTTAACATGACGCACTCACGCAGATACGTGCTGCTACTCGCGCACTCGCTACTGTTTTAGGCTTGGGCTACAGCGAAAACCAGTGAGATCCGCGTAGCAATAGCAAGCGCGGCGCATGTCTGCGTGGGCGCGTTATATCGGCTGAGTGCAACTATTATTGCATGATTTTAGAATTTTTGCTTTTTTTCAATGGTATTTTTATTCTTATGAAAAACTTTTAATAGAAAATTATTGGAAAAGATGTACTCGGCCACAAGTGAACTCTCAGATGGGACTCGAAACCACGACCTTTCACTTGAGGCCGAGTTAATTTTTTTCAATAGTTTTCTATTTAAAATTATCATAACTTACTGTTTATTATGTTTGACTACCGTAAGTCATCATTGGCAACACACACTGGTCTTTGTCTTGAGACACTGAGGTAAGCTGGACGCGTAGATTGAACGGACCTTCCGTTAATTCTCCTTATCCAGCGTTAATATAACGAAGGCCGGTGCCTCAGCAGTGGGAACATCAACATGGCTGATGATGGTGCTGGTGTTACATAAGCTTGATCCGAAATTCGAATTAATGACCTCTCAACACGAAACTTGAATTCCTTACTACTCACATGTGGTAGTATTGAAGTATACTTTTATACAAAAAACCGATACACCATCTGGAAAGTATCAATCCTTTTTCTTTACAAGCACAATTTTTCATACATCGACCCTTTTTTGCTGTAGATGTTGTACTGTTCAAGTTTGATCAGAAAGTCAACTTCTAGACGGCCTTTCAATGGCTGATTATCCTTAACAATTCCCATTTTTTCATCATCCCCCGATCTTCGCCTTCATCATGCCTGATGTTAAGTATTGATAAGGCTGAAGGTGGAAGCCAGCCACCGGAATCCTCCATAACTGAAAAATTGGCTATCTTATCTCTAACTGCCGGAACACAACAAAGCTGGAAATATTGCTGTTATGGCGTCAGACTTAGTTAAGATGGTGGTAGCTAGCCAGGCGGACTAACAACAGGTACAAACCCAGGATCCCTGGGTCTGATACCAGTGGTTGTCACGACTAGATCACAGAGGTGGTCAGCGAGGATTGCTAGAAGGAATGCGAGGATATTCCTCTCATTGACGAAGCAACGCGCGAATACTGCTAGAAAAAAGTAAAAATACTTGAAAATTTCAACAGCTGCTCACAAGGCTCGGTACTAGCTCAATTGGGAGAGCAGTGGATCGAACATCAAAGGTTATATATACGGGGTTCATGTCCCGCCTTTTAACTTGTGAGCTAATTAACTTATTATTGAACTAGCGCCCGTTCGTAATTTTGGGTTCGAATCCCGTCAGGGCGACATGAGACTAGTTGCTTTTTTCTAGTAATTTTCTTGTTTAATATTTATCACATAAAAATAGCATTGTAAAATGCAAAATTAAAAAGTTATAATTAGATGGCTGTTTTATCTTAATCGATATTCAAACATCTGTAAAGATGTTTCTTTCGAATGCGAGGATATTTCTCTCATTGATGAAGCGACGGTGGCCAACACCGTAGAACGGTGAATATACTAGAAAAATTCGACGTGTCCTCGTAGGTCTCTGTAGCATAATTGGTTAGTGCATTGGGCCGGACTCGCAAGGATGCGGGATCTAATCCCGTCAGGGCGACATGAGACTAGTTGCTTCTTTCTAGTAATTTTCTTGTTTAATATTTATCACATAAAAATAGCATTGTAAAATGCAAAATTAAAAACTGAAGTACTTTCACATTTAAAATATTAGTAGGATGAAAAATAGATAAAAAGGTTAGTTGAGACAAATACGGTGACACAAATCGAATTCAAACAAGCAAAGAAGTAAAAGGCCCAGTTTGTCCCAAAACGTATTATTTGTAGTTTGAATTAAATAATATTTACATATCCTCTCGAGCGCAGGCCGCGTAGCGCAACTAGGTACTAGTATGAATAATATGGAGCATAGTTCATTCCGAATGAGACAGTATGCGTTCTTTAAGGAATTATGCATAAGTTAGAAAGAAATAGGTAGATTTTGTGAGGAGCGGCCATATTGGGAATACAGTCCCATGAATCAATCAAAAATCCAAAACTTTTTGGGTCTGTAATCCCAAAAATCTAGCCTTTCCAATTGTCACTATCGATGTTTGTTTGTCTTTTTATTTTGATTTTAGTGAACTCTTCACTCGCAGACAAACCATGCTGCATTTTTGTTTCATAATGAAACATAACGTGGTCTAGATGATTAGTGTGATTGTATGCAATTATGTATTTATTAAAAAATGAGTTTCTGTGTCACATTTTGCCTTGTCATCCTTAAGGAAGATTCATATAGAGTTTGACCTCTAAAGGTCAGAAGAGCGTTTTTCAGAATTAACGGATATATAGACTTTGAGTAATGGTTTTGCTGTTTTCTTTTAACCAAAACATTATTATTAACACCATATTTTTTGGATTATAAAAGGATGGTTTAGCAGTTTACCTATTTTCTTTGACCAATTAGGACATATCATTAATAAATTCCATTTATATCTGAATGACGTGCATATTGACTGACATATCGACGGTTGAAAGGCTAATTGATCTAAGCGACATTTTGTGAAACTTACAGGGGGATGGATTAAAGTTTTCTTTTTCGAAAAAAAAATCATAAAAAATCAACTATTGAATGGACTTTCATTTATTTAATACCGTTTATCCCTTATCAAATAAGGAAGTTTCCTAAACTATTACTGTTGATAATTGTGTATTATTTTAGCAAATTTATGTCGGTTAGCCCAAAATGCATCAAATTTAGTTATTTTTAGAGAAAGCCAAAATGGCTCAAACGCCTACCGTAAATAAAATAGCTAAAGGTAAACTGACTCAAGCATTGACTCGGATTAATATATCTCGAGAGAAAATGAATTTAGCGCCAAATCAACTTACGGTTTAATGTGCCCAATGAGCCTTAGCAACATGATGGTGTTACACTAGAGTGAAGTTGTACGATGCATGCCCATTAAAGGGACTGCAGGATGAAACAAAATGAACCCTTCACTAGGGTTTTTTTAATAAACAAGCCTGTGTTTTAGTGGCATTGAAACACCCCAATTGGAGACGGCTTAAAGTGCCAGACTCATATGCCTGACAACGGTCTCTCGATAAGACTGGATATCACTGGTAGCCTTTGTAGTTGAGAAAGAGCTGCTGGTTAAAGTGGTGTCATCTGCATACTTAATGGTATCAGACACTAGCAGATCATTAATGTGCAGAAGAAACAGTGTCGCGGATAGGACAAATAGGACAGCGGATAGGAGGGACACCTGCATCAATTTCTTTTAGGTCGGTTGATTGACCATCTACTACAAGTCAGGTGGACCGATTGCGAAGGAAGTCAGCAATCCAAGTGCACAGACTACCAGAGATACCGTATGATGGAAGCTTAGCAATAAGGCTGTCATGCCAGACCCTGTCAAAGGCTTTGGAGATGTCGCGCGATACGGCAAAGACTTCGCCGTGTTTCTCGATCGCTTCACTCCATAAATGGGTCGCATACTCAAGAAGATCTCCAGTCAAATGACCTCGGCGAAAACCAAACTGGCGATCACTGAGGAAGTCGTTGCCTTCAAGGTATGCCAAAAGATGATTGTTCAGTACAAGCTCCATAATCTTACAGAGTATGAACGTGACTGGAATTGGCCTGTAGTTGGAAGGGTCCGCAGGGCTGTCCTTGAGGTACATGTCCAGTCTTAAGTGCACAGCTTCACAGAACAGTTGCAGTGGTTCCATCGGGACCACTAGCTTTGAAGTCTAGAATACGAAGAGCTTTTAGTACCTCTTTGTTGTGAATCTGACAGTCGCCCATAGAGGAATCAGCACGAGGTAACAAAGATGGCGCTTTGTTACCGACATCTAGATGTGAATTCTCCGCATACAGAGAAAAAAACCTTTGCTTTCTCTGTCGCAGTTTGAGCAAGGAATCCGTCAGGCTTGAGCAGAGGTGGAAGTGATGGGCTACAGAAATTTTGTTCGGCTACTATGGCAAGAGACCAAAACTCTTTACTTCCAGATGGGTGGTAAGTGGTAAGCAAGTTAGGCTCCAATGCGGCATGTGGTCAAAACATGCCCTGCTTAACATGCGCTTGCTAGACTTGGCGGCTCGGTTGTAAGCTTCTTCAGGGTTTGGGTGTTTGCAGATTTACACGCTCGAGCATCGGCCCTGGCTAAGAAAACTGACTCTTTCTGCGCTTCGGCGCTCTGGCAGTCAGCATTGAACCAGGGGCGAGCTTTACTGTCTGACGGAACATCGGAGTTAGGACGTAATATTCCATACCACGCAGTATGATCTCGGCAACAGCGTCTGTGCACTTCGACGGATCCTCTGAAGAGAAGCAGTATTGCCGCCACGGGAAAGATGCAAAGAAGTGACGCATCTCATCCCAGTTTGCCGCCAACTTGTATCGTCACAACTATCTCATACCAATAGGGCCCTGATCGGGTGGGGAGTAGACGCATACAGAATGTCTGTCTGGATCAGTTGTCAGCAGAAGGTCTAGGAAGTTCGGGGTATGTGTCTATATATGGCACCCGCGTAGCGCAGTTAACAAGCTAAGAGAGGTCGTGCGAAAAGGCTAGTCTTCACGCTTCTCTCCCAGCATGGTCGGCCACCCGAGATGGGAACAGCCATTCTTTGTGATGGCCATTAAAGTCCCCCAGAACGACCAAATGGGCCGTGGGATAACGAGCCAGAATTACATCAGCCGACTGACTAAGATGGTTAATGAACCTGGTTGTCTCCTGGCCACTGCTGTGCGAGCAGTAGAGTACTCTCTACCGCTCGCACAGCAGTGACCAAATAAGTGCTTTTATTGATTTGTATTTAGTAATGGTATATTGTTTGAAACGAATGAACGTCTAAACCGAATAGGGCAAAACTGACAATTCAAAAATGCGTGTTATATGCTCGATTGAATAAAGAATATTTTCACCTCCACTCATGTGTCCACGAAAGCCCACAGTAATAAAAATTTGGGCCCCTAATTGGTTTTGAGACGATTGAAACAAATGTCATCGCGAACGTACACACAGATTCCGACATTGGGTATGAATCAATGCTCCAGAGTACCTACACCTGGGGTAGGTTGAGGTTGAGGTTGAGGTACGTACGTACCTCAGCCTTACTTACAGGGTTATAGTAGATATTGATACTTAGATCATTAATTAAGTAGCAATGTCCATCGTAACGGACACTACACAGAGTGCGCAATTGATTGAACTTAGTTCCAAAGTGACTTAGGCGTAGCTAACCATATTCATCTATTGGACGGCTTATGTGTTGAAACAGATTTAATAAAATGATGGAAGTGCCAATTTTACAAACACGGAGTTAAATTAAAATGTGTGAACAGCCATAACACTAATGAGATAGTTAGGTTAAAACAGCCGAAGTGACTTTACTTATTATCCTAAATAGAGACTAAATGGGCCAAGCGACATAGTTAATTAATATAATTTAATGCAAATTGGTTCAAACGACACGATTTTCTAATGTAGTTGAATGCAAAATATGCCAAACGACAAAACCACAACCATAGCGAAAAAGCCAAATGCCTTAATAGACACACGTTATAAAAAATCGAAAAATCAAAATAGCTTAAGTCATTGACTCCTCAAATTGGTCTAATTTTGTGTCGTATAGATCAATGAGCTTAGAAATGAGGCCGGTTTTGCTGTGGGTGCTAAGCGCCAAAAAAGTAGTCATATGAATTTAAAACCCAGCTCAAACGACGGAGAAAAATTTGCTGATTCCGGATATGTATATAACTCAATATCGCAAAAAATGTCGCTTAGACCAATTAGCCTTTCAACCGTCGATATAATAAAATTATAAGACTGACGTAACATTTTTCATTGACATAAGTGTAAATATTGTAACGTTGACATTTATCTGAATCTTGTGATTAATATCAATTTATTAGGTACTTAATTTTAGTTGATGACATTATAAATTCTAATTCGACTGAGTATTATACTCTTAGTTACATAGTTTATTTTTAATTTGACATTATTGCTTCTAATTTTTATTCTATATTCTTTGGACATTATTTTGAATTTTATTTGACATTTGTTTTTTTTTTTTTCATATAGGTATTGTATTGAAATGTATCCATCTATATTATTGTTAGATTAAGCTTACTGGCGTTTTGGAGTATTCTGTCAGCCTGTAAGTTATTGAATTGAATAAAAAAAAAAAAATAAAAAAAAAATATTGTAATAAAAAATACTACTACACCAAAAGACACATTATTAAGAGATTATTTGGTGAGCTCGTAAAAGAGCTCGATGACGCAGTGGTTCACGGGATGGGTGACCAAAAATGTATTATCTCGAATATATTTTTTAAAATTTTTAATAAGTTGAAAATTATGCGGTTTAGGCCTCATACTTTTTTTGTGTATGTAGATTGTTTAACTTGAAATAGCTACTCAGTTCATGCGGTGACAGGGTTAAGTCCATAAACATTTTTTAGACCTTAACATGAAATACCTATTGGAAATAACTTGGGTTTGGCCGCTCTCTTTTTTTGGCTAGATTATTTAACTTGAAATAGTTACTCAGTTCATGCGGTGACAGGGTTAAATCCATATATTTTTTTTAGGTAGTAATAGGAACTACCTATTGAAATTAATCCCGGGTCTGGCCACCCATTGTTTATTTGTGTTTTTCCCCACAATGCCTTTCTTTATATAGCTACTCAGTTCGCGCGGTTACAGGGTTAGGTCCATTTATATTTTAGAAATTTTGGGTTTAAATTTTAAAATTCTTGGGTCTTGGGTAATGTGGTTTTTTTTAGAACCAACTTTGTATGAAGGTTGCCTGATGTTCTTTTAAGTTGATAGCACCAGTAGTTCTTGATATATTCAGATGTGAGAGGCAGACAGACTGAGTCGCACCTTAAGGGTTCCTTTTTACCACTTTGGTACGGAACCCTAAAAACGTAATTTTATGAATCACATATCTGCGAATATAAATGACTATTTAGTTATTTTTGTTCAGATATGTATTTCAATATTTCCAGTCGTATTGGAGATTTATAAAAACAAAACGTGTTTTAATAAAATTCGCAAATATATTTTTAAGTTGAAAATTCAGAACATATTATTTCATAAGCTTTATTAATGATGAGCTATGTTGCATTGAAAATAAACATTATATAAAATTTTAAGCTTTCATATTTCAGAATAAAAAAATAAAAATAATTGACAAACGTTGATAACGAGATTTCAAGTCGTACAGAACTCATTTGGCAGTGGATTTAGTTTTTATTGTCGAATACATTGCAAACTCTGGGAGCAGTGAATTAAGTAGTGATGTGACAAAACATGACGAATTCGGATGGTGGTAGGACTTGTTGTAAGTCCACCTAGCTAGGGACTTATCTAAGTCCGTCGTCATAACAACAGTATTTTCAGCGTTGTTGTGTTCCAATGGTTGAGGATTCCGGGTGAGGCGTGCTTCGAAGTAAGAATGGTTAAAAGTTTATCTGCTCTGACTGACTCTCTCTCTGCCACCTACAGTCTTATCATAACATTTCCAATATTTTAAATTAGATTCAGTGGACACCTATTCACTGTTGGTTCGATCACATATCAATTGGAAAGATCATATTAATAAAATGGCCACGAAATTGTCGAGGTTCACATATGCGTTATAGGAACTCAAAAAGTGCAGTGATAAACAAACCGCGTTAAATGCATATTACGCTTACGCACACTCTTGGTTACAATATGGCATCATTTTGTGGGGGAATAGCGTAGACTCTCTAAAACTTTAGGCTTCAGAAGCGATGCCTCGGAATTATTTATTACTTAGATAAAAGAACAAGCTGCCGATCAATATTTACTAATGAAGGAATCCTAAACGTCACATGTATGTATATATTAGAGTTATGTATCTTAGTATAAACACAAAAGATTAGCTCCTCCCAAATCAAAATAAAATTTTATTTTGATAGGTCCCTATGCAATGGCTGTAAAAAAATATAATCAAATCCCTGAAGCAATAAAAAATGAAAATAATTTAAATAAATTTAAAAAATTATTAATTTTTTTTTGATTGAAAAGTGTTATTATTCATTGCAAGTTTTGTCTTGATTTTGTCTCTTGCAATGAATAATAACTTTTTTTCTTTTAATAATAATTTATTTATTTTTTTATGTTGCGATACCCTAACAGGGTTTATGTTTGGTTCTGTTTTTTTTAATGTCATCTATGTATACCACATGAGTGTCATTAAACGATTTGTAGATAAAAAAGGATACCTTTATCAGTGAATAAATTGCTTTTAACTGTTTATGTCAGTTATTGACAACTGCAAAAAAGAGTGTAGCTTTGTAAACATTGTCACATCTTAAACTTACCATTGGTGGACATTTTTTGTCGATTGTTCATTCATCATTTTTTATTTTATTGTTGTGTTTATTTAATATTTACTTGACATTGGCAAAATATCGCGAGCAGGCCATTAATTAAGAAAGAAGAAGAACTTACCATTCTTGAAGCGAAAAAAGAAAAAACAAAGATATAAAGAATTCTATTCTATAGCACAGAATCTCACGGAGAGCGAAGCGAACAAAAAAAATGTGTGGTTCACTTTGTACTTAGAATTCATTACTAGGCAATTAACAAAATAACTAAGTCACTTAGTAATTTGGTTAATCGCCTAATATTGAATTTAAGTTGTTGTACGAGCTGCTGCTGTACAATGTTTAATTTGATAATGATGAAATGATAAGAAGTCTTGATGAAGGTCTGAATTTATTATGATTGATATTTGATACAATATTTGATACGAGTAAACATCGGTGCGATCGAATGAGTACTGAATTAATATTACAATAAAATTAAGTAAATTGCTGAATCGCCGATATGACGCAATTGTGCGGTTGTATAGACCGTACATGTTGCGGGCGCGAGAAGAAGACATGATAAGACAAAAACAAAATTAATGTATAAATGCTTAATAAAACGAATATTTGATATAAAACATAAAAAACTTAAAAATTTCATGCTTAAAGTTTCTATACTTATAAAATTGAATGTCACAAATAATTCACTGTCACACTCATCACTATTCACATTCACTAAAGCGCTTCCGTGTTTGTGGTGACGTCGCCTTATCCAGTGCGCGTGCACTCTGATTACTCGCCATCGTGGCGGAGACTACTTTGTTGTGAATGGGATCTAGCGGCTGTGTTAGTTGATAAGCTCGCGAAAGTTCCATTCTAGGGTCACTGTTTGTGAAATGAGCGCTCAAACCCAATGACCGCTCGCTCAAGGGTGCTGCAGGTAGTCTTGCTGAACACCTTCGTCGCAGACGCCGTCCCGCATACAGGAAGGCCACCAAAATACCGGCTCCCAAAATAGTATACATGACTGCATACTGATGTATGTCATGATGTGATATTGAATCTGTTAATCCAGTAGTGGGATCGCTGTTTTTCATCAGATCGATTTCTTGACCGACTTGTAGAAGACGTTCTTGATAACGGTTCTGCTCACTTTTCTCCGTTTTCCCAATTATTTTGAGGGGGATTGATATATTGATGACGTCATTGATAGGAGCAATGTTTATTTCTTCAAGGTCGGGCTTCACTTTGAAATTAGTCATCTGTTGTTTGTGTGCCAATATAGTGATATTCTCGTCCTTGATAGTACAGCCGTCGCCGAGAGTGATTATTCCGGCCTTGCTGAGTTGCTTAGCTGTAACTTGATGCTCGCATATTATTCTTATCGTGCATTGCTCGCAACAGAAATATAAGTAGGTGTTTATCTTGTTAAGTTCAACCCAATTGTTTTTACAAGGTTGAGTGTCCACTTCGCATTCATTTGTGTTTTGATTTTTGATACACAAATGATCGTCTGATTTCATGTGGAAAATTGGTTTTTGAAGTGGGCAAAGGTGAGTTTCCGAGTCAAATGATGTACATCTTTGAACTTCACTTTCCGATAAAGGAATATATGAATCCTTGAGTATGCTGATTGCCATGTGATCGGCTGTAGGTTTAATGCTGACCATTTCTTTCCTGATTTGTTGCGGTACAGCGATAAGTCTGTATATTTCGTAACTATCCCTGCTGACTAAAGGGATTTGAATTTCAAAAATGAAATATTTGTTTGTCATTCTTGCCTTGACCTTGAGTAAGTGATATATGCTGGGTAAGTTTGTTTGAATATTGTCTATCGGTAGAGACAATTGTTTTGCTAGCTGGCCAGAAATTATATTTAACTCTTGGCGTAATTGATCTGGTGTCAATATGTGAATATTAAATTTTTCGTATTGTATGTTGCTGATTGTATCTAATAATGTTTCTTGTATATTTTTCAGGTTTGTTAAAATGCTGTTCGTGATTAATGTTGATAACATAAATTCATTGATGATCTCCACATCTCTCACTTCCTTGGCCAATGTATTGCTTGCTTTTTCTAATTCTGTTATATGCTGAATATATACTTCTTGCTGTTTGGACATCGAATTTTCTACTCTTTTTAACAAGTTGTACTCGGCCTCGACTACGGATGTTTGATTTTTCCATAGGAGGGCGAGGTGCTTTTGATTTTCCCTGATCTGATCGATATCTTTTTCATATTTAAGTGCGAATTCCTCGTCGAGTATACCGAACAAACTTCGCGCAATATACCCGACTCCGTTGATAAGGCCTCGTCGCTTACGCTCCGCGCGTGTATTTTGCTGACCGAGTAGAATGTTGTTGTAGTATTCGAGCTCAGTAGCTTCGTGACGTATTTGATGTAATAAAATGTCACACTTTGTTTGTTTTGCTGCTGATGAACATATGGTCTCAAGGTTTTTGTAGTATTTATCTATTAAGGTCATTCCTTGCCAATATGGTTCCATATCGTAGTATACGATTAGTTTCCACTGATCTCTGATAAGGTGCATATTTGATAATTTGTCCAAATAAATGCTCTGATTGCTTTTTAGGTTCAATATGTTGTAAGCACATTGAGCGGGTGATATGATAGTGAGCAGGAGCATAGTGGCTAACGTGATAAAGTTACACGCCGTCTTGCCTCTTGTTTTCTTTGTTTTGATTTTGTCAGCAGTATCCAAATTATCAGGTTGATTTTTTGTACTTGGTACTAATGTTGATATTTTTGAAATTGGTCGTTTGATAAGTCCATTTTTTGTTTTAATTGATACCACTCGAACGAAGCCATCCTTGCCTGGGTGAAGGTCAATAACTCGTCCGAGAGCCCACTTGCCGGGAGGTAAATTGGCGTCATTAATGATAATTATGTCATTGATTTGTGGGTTTTCTTGCTTTTGCTGCCATTTGCTTCTAGTTGATAGCTGACACAAGTATTCAGACTGCCATCTTTTCCATACGTCAGTAAATATTTTTTGGACTAACTGCCATCTTGTGCGCTCATCCCTTTCTGTTTCTACAATAGTTAAAGTAGGACCACTTGCTAAAAAGTGCGATGGGGTGAGATAGTTGATGTCGTTGATATCTTCACTAAGAGCGCAAAGTGGCCTTGAGTTTAGTACCGCTTCCAGTTGTGATAATAAAGTTGATAGTTCCTCATAAGTGAGTTTTTGCTCTCCTATAACTCTACGTAGATGAAACTTCAGGCTCTTCACCGCTGCCTCCCATAAACCTCCTGCACTAGGCCACGAGGGGGCGTTGAAGTGCCATTCTATCTCAAGGTCTGCTATTGCTGAGAAGAACTCGCTGTCCAATGTGCTTTTTAGTCCTCCAAATTCATTTTTAAGTAGTTTGCTGGCCCCGACGAAGTTCGTTCCGTTGTCACTATACATGTGTCGTGGGGCGCCTCGCCGGGCTGCTAATCTCCGTACGGCTGATAAAAATGCTGAGGAGCTGAGGTCGGACACCAGCTCCAAATGTACGGCCTTCGTGACCATGCACACGAAGACCGCGACATAGCCCTTGGTCGTTTTGATGCCACGACCCTTGCTTGATTTTACTTGGATGAAACCCGTGTAATCAACGCCTGTATGATGAAACGGTCGGGTCGGATTACATCGCGCCGAAGGTAAGTCACCCATTATTTGAGTTTGCTTGATAGGGTTGTGCTTCCGGCAAACAACACATTCACGGATACGTTTTTTGACAGCCCTGTTGCCGCCTATAATCCAGTAGTGCTGTCTTAGCTTTGCTAGAGTCACCCTGGCGCCTCCGTGGAAAGTCATCTTGTGAGCGTGATCTATGATGATATCAATGAAGTGTCCACTATGGGGCAGTATAAGGGGATGCTTCATGTTCTCGTCAATATTGGCATGCTGGATTCTTCCACCAACTCTTAGAAGATCTTCTTCATCAAGAAATGGATTAAGTGATAGAAGTTTGCTGTCATGCTGGACAACTCCTTTTTGTTTGATGGTAAGTATTTCCCTCATATATTCTTTTTGCTGTATATATTTTATGACAATGTTTGTTGCTTTTCTGATTTCAGGTGCGGTCAGGTGCTTCGGTTTGCTTTTGTAACGTGAGACTGCGCGCAACACCCACGTAAGTATACGCGTCACTCGAGCTAGACAGCTATGTTTGCTTATCAACTCGCCGATTACGTCATGACGTCGAACGGTGACGTTTGTCTGAGGCGTTTTTCTAAGCTCTTGATCTGTGTTATAGCTTATTATGTTGTCATCTTTCTTGTAATTTGGTAGCCATGCTGGCCCTTCCCACCACAGTGAGTGATTTAATAAATTGCTTGCTGTAATTCCACGACTAGCGCAGTCTGCCGGGTTATCAGCTGATTTTACATGGCGCCAATTACTAGCGGGAATGATGTCCTTGATTTTTTGCACTCGGTTGGCTACGAATGGCTTCCAACGCTGAATATCACCTTGTATCCAACCAAGCACGGCAGTGGAATCTGACCATCCGAAGATTTTTATGTTTTGATCTGATAAGCTGTTAAGGACAGTTTTCATTAAACTAGATAGTAATAGTGCAGCACAAAGTTCCAGTCTAGGTAGTGATACGCATTTTGATGATGGAACTAGTCTTGATTTGGCTGCTACCATTACTACTGATGCTGATTGCTCTTTTTCTTTGCTTTTGACCTTGCAGTAGATGACACAAGCATACGCGCGTTCCGACGAATCACAGAACCCGTGAAGTTCGATGTCATCTTGACCTTGATTTTTCAACCATCGTGGTACTTGTATTTTGTTAATCTCTTCAAGGTCAAGTTTGATAGTTGACCATTCTTTAGCGATGCTTTGAGAAAGTTGGTCGTCCCATTTTAGTTCTTGTTGCCATACTGATTGAAATAACAACTTAAGCTTTGTTGTGATAGGACAAAGCCAGCCTAAGGGGTCGAAAATGCTTGAAATCTCTGATAAAAGTGAGCGTTTTGTTGCTGGTTTTGTTGATGAAGTGTTAATTTTCAGATTAAATGAGAAAATATCTTTTTCTGCACTCCAGTGTAATCCCAAGGCCTTCGTCGATTCCTTTTGCTTGAATTCATATCCATTTTGATTGTTGCTATCCGAACTAACATTTTCTAGTAATTGTTTAACATTCGAATTCCATTTTCGTAAATTAAACCCTCCTGCTTTCAGTAAATTGATAAGATCTTGTTGAATTTTCATTGCTGAGGAAATGCTGTGTGCACCACTTAAAACGTCGTCCATATAAATTTCTTGCTCTAAAATTTTTGATGCTTCAGGGAATCTGTGACCTTCATCGTGTGCTAACTGCTTCAAAGTTTTCATTGCTAGGAATGGCGCCGCTTTTGTGCCATACGTAACTGTTGTTAACTGATATTCACGCAATGGCTCATTGGTGTCATTACGCCACATTATTTTTTGATAAATCTGATCCTTTTCATTGCAAAGAATAGCTCTGAAAAACTTCTCAATATCTGCTGAAAAGGCGATTTTGTATTGTCGCCATTTGATAATAAGTGTCATAATGTCAATCTGGAGATTCGGTCCACTGTACATCATATCGTTTAGGCTGTAGCCGGTCGACGTCCTTGCTGACGCATTGAATACGACTCGTAGCTTTGTAGTCGTAGAGTCACTCCGTTGCACACAGTGATGCGGTAGATAATAACTCGGTGTCGTGTTGCTGTTACGAGTACATTGCTGCATGTGATTTAAATCAATGTATTCTTGCATAAATTCTTTATATGATTCGGCTATATTTTCATTTTTGTCGAATTTTCGCTCTAGTTGATATAGTTGAGCGACGGCTTTTTGTCTTGATTCACCCAACCTTAGCTCAATTTCAGGTTTTAGAGGTAGCCGAACGACATATCTGCCATCACTAAGTCGTTTAGTTTCTGTCTCATATCGCTGTAGACAATAATAATCCTCTGATGAAATGTTTATAGAGTTGTCTGCTATGTCTTCAATGGCCCAAAATCTCGAGATGTCTTCCAAATTGTGTAAAACAACATTACATTGATATGATGACTGTAAGTTGCCACATATGATCCAACCAAGGCGGGACTGCTGTGCTATTGGTTGGTTTTCATCTTGTCGTATGATTCCGCTCAGAATAATATTTGAGTAGATGTCAACGCCTAACAGTATGTCTACAGGACGGCTGATGTTGAATTCAGGGTCGGCTAATTGAATGCTTTCCAGGTGCTCCCAGGCCGGTTTGCTGAAGGTGCGATTTGGTAAGTTGTTTACTAAGTTTTTCATGATGATGACGTCAGTACTAAAAGTATAATCAGAATTGATCGCTGATGCTGTGATATTGATAACTCCCTTGCAGTTATTTTCCTTCGTGCCGATTCCGAAAATAACTCCTTTACAACGTTGTCTTGGTAAATTAAGTCTCTGTGCTGCATTTTCTGTGATTAGCGATGTCTGTGACCCTTGATCGATCAAAGCACGCATCGTGATAAGGTTTCCATCAGCTGCTAGCACCTTGATTTGTGCTGTTGCTAACAGAATTTCTGCGACACATTCTTGTGATACATGTGAAACATGTTTTTGTAAATTAGGTTTTCCATTGCTTGCTTGCTGGCTTGATCGGTTGCTTGATAAGTATGCTTCGTGTAGCAAGGTATTATGATTCCTTTTGCAGTGAACACATCTTTTTTCCGAAAAACATTCCTTGCCGTTATGATCATAAAGACAATTTTCGCATAAACTTAGTTTTAATATTGTCTTTCGTTTTGCTTCCGGTGACTGTTCTAAAAATGATTTGCAGTGATAAATACCGTGCGGTTCATTGCACAGGAGGCATGGTGTCTTGTTACGTGACGTAGTTGCTTGTTGTTGAAGTGTTTTTACATTTGCATGATTTATAAATGGTTTATTTGATATTGTTTGATTTGATTTGTAATAATTAGATTTTTTAGAATCATAAAACTGAGATTGTTGGTTTGTTTTAGGCGTATCTTGCTTACGCCTAGATGACTCCAATGCTGTAAATCTCATTTCCAAGAATGATAAAAAGTCTGATAAAGTTGGTAACTCTCTTGGATCTTCAAGGTACTCGAAATAGTCATTGTGTGTTTCACTATCTACCTTTTGGATTAGTAGATGGACTATAAGCGGATCCCATGTTGTTATGTTGACACCTAAGTTTCTGATAGCGTGTAGACATTCCTCCCAGGCCGGTTTTTTTTTTTTTTTTTTTTTTTTTTTTGATGAATTTCCTTCGTCGTGTCGTGCAGTTTTTTGAGTGCGAAAGCTGATTGCTGATGAATGGCTGGTAAACAGAGAAGGACGTTGATATGTGAACTAAATATCATGCGCTTGTTGTTGTAGCGATGGTTTAGGATGTCCCAACACGTCGAATAATTTTCGGAACTAATTGTTAGGTGTTGGATTAATCTTTCCGCTTCTCCTCTGACCTTGGTTTTTAAATATTGCATTTTTTGTGCATATGATATAGTCCTGCTTTTGTGAATGGATTCCGTGAACAAGTCCTTGAAACAAGTCCACTGCTGGTAGCTCCCACTGAACACTGGAATCTCCATTTTTGGTGTCGACTGCTCTTGATGAGAAATAGCCCACATTTTGCTGTTGATAGATTTTTTGATTTGATTATACCGATCTTCAAAGGAATAGTATGTGTTTTCGTAGTTTACATCTTCCGTGGTGAGTTCACTGTCGATGTCCCAGTGTAAGGTATCCACAGCGTTCCAACGACCTTGAATTGTATGCAAAGCGTCGTCGAATTCCCACTTTTCAGTAAGTGAATCGAGATTGATAGCGTTTAATGCTCTTTCGAGAGCTTTGATGTTACTTTTTTGCTTACGGTACATCTCGTCGAGCTTGCTAGGGTTGCCTCTGTCGACCTTGATTGATGATGTTGATAAAAGTTTTGATGGATTATCTGATCGTGAAGGTTGTTGCTGTTCCGTGGGGGTGCTGACAACGGTTAAAGGTGATTGACGCCTCTCCGGTTGCTGCCAGTCCATGCCACCCAACGGAGTTGCTGGTCGGAGCAGTCCTTTGGGTTCCTGGTCCACTTGATATTTTTGAATGATTCTTCGACTCTCAGTGTAGAAGTCCGAAGCTTGCTCGTAGTGCTTTTCAGAAAAATACGTATAGTCGCGATTTTCACCTTCACATAATTTGATATGATTTTCTTGGAAATCTCTCCAATACTGATCTAGAGTTTCCAAGCGTCTCTTGATATAAGAAGGACTTTTTCGTTCCGAACTGTCCTTCTTGAAATTGCTGATGAGTTGCCGCATGGCATCCATGAGCTGATGTTGATTTGATAGTATATCTTCCATGATTGAAGACTAGTGCTTGATAAAGTTGATAAATTATGCTGTAACCACACGCTTTTGAATCACGCTGGTTTCACGTGTCACGTGCCAGATGTCCGCGGTGCGGTATGTGCGTGCTCGTCTCAATCTCACCGGTGAGACCCGCTGGTGGGAGGCCGGCTTGACCGATTCGCTACCACACTTTAGACCCAAAACACGAAAACACTGAACTGATTGCTTGATTCTTGATAAAGTTTGATGATGAACGGAAAGTCACAGGAAGTCACGTTGTCGAGTCACGTTGTCAAACCGCGTGGTCGTCGAACCGCGTGGTCCCGCTTTTTGGCCTTTCCGCGCACTAGGTCAAAATACTCGAAGGACCATAAACATGTACGAGCTGCTGCTGTACAATGTTTAATTTGATAATGATGAAATGATAAGAAGTCTTGATGAAGGTCTGAATTTATTATGATTGATATTTGATACAATATTTGATACGAGTAAACATCGGTGCGATCGAATGAGTACTGAATTAATATTACAATAAAATTAAGTAAAATGCTGAATCGCCGATATGACGCAATTGTGCGGTTGTATAGACCGTACAGTTGTTCTTATTTAAAAACTTTTGACCAAGGTTTTACTAAGTAGTCATTTAGTTTCTAATTTGGTTGCTAATAGACGCTTTCAATTTAAATCGCTTCGTTTCATCTAACTTGAAAACTATTTTAGGCTTGTTTATCGATATGTCGATAAATATTTTAGTCAGCACATCCCTACAACTTACCCTTTCGCAAATAAGTCCGAGACATAAGTTTTTACAATCCTCATTAAGAGTGGAAATTACGAAAATGACGTAAAAGCTTAATTCAGTCAGGGTTAACTGTCGTCATAATTATGTTAAATTATAATTAGAATTGTGTCAGTTTGTTGTGCTTCAAGTTCTTAGCCACCACCTTTTATCCAAATCCATTGAGCCGTTTTGGCCTGGTGATAACACTCAAACATCAAAACTTCCACATTTATAAAAAAAACTTACCAGCTTTATCAAATGTAAGTAATGGTATTTACAAACAATATACCATTACTAAATACAAATCAATCGAAGTATTATTTGATATGACTGATGAGAGTGATGAGTAACATAGTAGACGTTATGTTAATTATCAGTTCCATGCGTTACAGTCATTTAGATAATCTTGTACCTTGTTTTCATAAGCGTCTTTTTAACATGTTATTTAAATTTATGCAAAGGTAGTTCAATCACAATATCTTTTTGAACTTTATTAAAGAATGATATGTCTTTCCCCAAAAACGGGCCTCTACTTTTTTTAGTCTAAATTTTGGATAGGCGGGCAGAGCAGAGCGGGCAGAGCGATCGTCGTGGAGGCCTATACCCAGCAGTGGGCGTCATGTGACTGAGACGACGATGACCATATACATTACACTCAGCCATTAATCCCTTAAGGGACTGGTAGAGCTTCAAAGTCCCTTATACACACCACAACGACGACATATTCCAGAATAACAGCGTCTCAGTGGCACGCTCCGTATGTCACTGTGACATTGTTAAGGATGGGGCCTTGTTGGACGCGCAATTTTATTTTGAATTTTTTGTTATTATATTTTTTTATTTTGATCTTCAAGGGCCACTTGCACGTGGAATTAATTCTTGGGTTCAGCGCTAACCCAGCTTGGCGCAAGTGACCCTAAGTTAGTTTTATATTTTGTACTTAGTATTTTTTTATATTTTTTGTATAGTTACATTTATTTTTTCATTTTTTCCTGTGTGTGTGTGTGTGCGATGTCAATAAATAGTATATATATAAATATTTTCTTTATATCTTTCTTTCTTTTTTTCTTTCTATATTTGGCATTTATTGGTCTAAGATGTTGTTCTGAAACAATAGTAACGGCTTACCAGTCCATCTTAAGGCGGTACCCTGACCGAAAGTGGCGCCGCGTTGAATTTTATTTAATATAACTGCTAAAAGTGACCGTTTTTGACACATTTGCTATCTACTTCTAGCAGTGACTACGAGGGAATGTAATGATACCGTCTAAAAATACTAGACTATGGGCTCTAAAAATTCCACGTAAAGTTTTATTAAAATTGGGAATTAGAATTACGATATTAAATAAAATTCAACGCGGCGCCACTTTCGGTCAGGGTACCGCCTTAATCGTAATCCTGTCCTAATCGTAATCGTTACAGACATTATGAATGCGAAAGTGTGTTTGTTTGTCCTTTTTTCACACCCTAACTGAGCAACCAATCAACTAGGCTTTCGGCGTTGAGTTATTTGAAAGGACGAAGAGTAACATACCTAGGCTACTTTTTACCCCGATATTTATAATAATAATAATAATAAAGACTTTATTGCACACAATACAAACGCAAACACAAAGAGAAAATTACAAACAGAGGAACATACAATAGGCGGCCTTATTGCTGCATAGCAATCTCTTCCAGACAACCTTGGGTGAAAGAGATAAATAATTAATTAAGTTCGTACATCTTATGTGCGTACGTCGGGAAATTCAAAAAACCCCTAAAAAAACAAAAAATATGGACAATTTTACAATTTAGTTTGTGAAATATAGCGAGTTTTATATCCGTAAAAGTTGTTTTAATTAAATTAATTAAGTATTAAGTAAATTAATTATTTATTTAACCGCCTCTGTGGTCTAGTGGTACAACCACCGGTATCAGACCCAGGGGTCCCGAGTTCGATTCCCAGCGGGGGTACATATTGTATTCGGTTTGGTTGGTGGTAGGACTTGTTCTAAGTCCGTATGGCTAGCTACCACCATCTTATCTAAGTCTGACGCCATAGCAACAATGTTATCAGCATTATTGTGTTCCGGCAGTTAGAAATAAGATAGCCAGTTCCTCAGTGATTGAGGACTCCTGGAGAGGCTCGCTTCCATCTTCAGCCTTATCAATACTTAACATCAGGTATGATGAAGGCTAAGAGTCACACCTACGTTAATAAAAAAAAACAAATGGGAACGGTGCCCATACGTGTGAAACTGAGAGCGGAAGCTAATTGCCTATATTTTCGAATATATTTTATCGATTGATTGGCTTTTACCAATCTGCACCGGATAGATAGCAACTGGCACATGCCTTTTCACTAAAGTATCCAGTACTTGTAGTACGACAAATCAGAGACCCGTTTTATATCGGCTACAAATGGACCTTATTTGCAGTTAGACAGCTATCTCTGCGGTCGAAATGTCCGATTCTGGTGGGTAATATCATATTTGGGGTGTGCCCGTCGGTCCTTATGATTATAAAAGGGCTTTCGGTTTGTGCTCGCTGATATGGAAAAATGGATAAAAGCAATTCTACATTTATATAGGTATTATGGAACGGAGCGGGGGGAGTTGAAAATGAATACTTTCATTTGTTTTTCTGTAGCCAGGATAACGGAACAATTCTGAGTGCAATCCTACTACTATTTATTTAATACTGCCACCCGCGTGGTTCCCGTTTCTGTGGGAATATCAGGATAAAAAGTATCCTTTGTTTTAATTCGGGTTATCTACTATCTCTATGTCAAATTTCATCCAAATCCTTCCAATAGTTTTAATGTGAAAGAGTAACACTAACAAACAAACACACTGATATACTTGCGCATTTATAATATTAGTTTTAGTGGCTGTTTTGAAGTGGCAGTTGTATATTGTAGTTTTGCTAAGTTAAAACTTACCAAATGCATGTTTAACAAGTTCAGCAGTAAAAAAAACGACTTCAAAAAGTGAAAATTTGTTTGATAACGCCTTTGAAGTCTCGTGCAATGCCGCTTTTGACAGGACATTAGTCGTTGCGGCAGTCATTATCAGGCGTGTCCCGAACAAGTAATGGCACCTCGGGCTCGCTAGCACCTTCCTCTCGCCGCGCGAACTCCGCATGATTGCTCTGTCAAGCAAGACGTGTCCTTGACCGACTCTAGGGAAGAGAAGAACACGATGGATGACCAATAATTAATACACAAAAAATTATTAATACAACCTATAGGTACCATCCTCGATCCCGCATCTCAATTTGTTTACGCTTAGGTGCTAAGCTGTGCGAACCTGATCACTGTCCGTGTGGCAAAGATTCGGACCAGTTCGGACGCCATGGGCTCACTTGCGTCAAGAGCGCAGGTCGCGCCTATCGGCATGGTGCGATGAACGATATAGTTAAGCGTGCCCTTGGCACTGTTTCGATCCCATCATCTCTGGAACCTTGTGGTTTATTCAGGGATGATGGTAAAAGATCCGATGGTGCGACGTTAGTGCCCTGGTGCTTGGGGCGTACCTTGGTATGGGATGCAACCTGTGTAGACACCTTAGGTCCTTCCCATATACGTGGTACGTCCTCAAGAGCTGGAGCCGCGGCGGAGCAAGCTCAATTCCTCAAGCGCCGCAAGTATGCGTCGCTCTCAGTAAGCCACGAGTTTGCGGCTCTTGCAGTAGAGACAATGGGCCCTTGGTCGTCGGACACAAAAAAGTTTATGAAAGATATCTCCACAAGACTGGTCCACGCCTCAGGAGACTCGAGAGCTGGTGCCTATCTTGCCCAGCGGCTGAGTCTATGTATTCAGCGGGGCAACAGCGCCAGTGTTCTCGGTACTATACCACGCGGCTGCGGGTTGGACGGCGTTTTCTTGTTATAGTTAGAAAGGTAGTGTAGTATGTTTATATGTTTATTATTAATTTATTTGGTATCTAATAAATGATTAATAATAAGGTTTTCCTGATCGAGTATATTGCCCTGATTTGGCAAAATGAAAGATTGGCATCTCGGGATTGAATTAGGCTACAGTTCTAGTCATCTTAGGACGCGGGCGGACTAAAACATTAGGCGGTAGCGGGTCCCTTACGCGCGAGGTCAGTCTGCGCTCTATTCACTTTATTGACACTATTAAGATAATGTCTCTTTGAAGGCACTTAACAGTAGTTACAATTTTGGACGACATAAAGTTCTCAATAGTTTGTAATATAGATCGATCGTTTCTTTTGGTTGAATAAAACTTTATCGTGTGCTTCATTTCATTACATATTCAATGACTTTGATTGTTGCGCGTAGTGTGAGATCTGTAGACTTTTTATCTTGAGCTCCACCATACTTCGAAGTGCTCGCTAAGCCGTTGGATCAGCCTTTATAGGCAATCAGGTTAACACGACAATACGTAAATGACTTGGTAAGAGCCCGGCCACAACACAACAGTGCGTTGCGACGTCGCACCGCAGAATTTTCCGATGCACTGCGATACCGTCGCGGGCCGGCTCTAGGGCACCGCATCGGATAATTCTACGCTGCGACGACGCCGTAACACAAGTGTTGTGGCCGGGCTCTACGGGTCATAGTCCATTGCCTTTATCCATACAAAAGGACCCAATGGCCTACAGGGGGGTTATTCTCTAAGCAAACATCGACGCTGTTGTCATGACTGAATATCAAGTAAGCTGTCAAATAGTATTGAAAATTGGGAAATCTCCGCTGTTTCAGCCGTCGATATTCAATGATGTTTGCTTACGGCCATTCCCAATAACCTATCCTCGGTAAGAGATAGGCTTACTATGGTGTAGTTCCTAGGCAATCTTTGTTATTTAACAGAAATAACTAAGCAACAAAACTAAAGTAGCCCTATTTGTTACTATGTGAACGGCTGATAACGTATCTGTAGTTAACTCACACCATTGGTCCCGCGAGGTAGATCATGACTCATTCTCCTTATCCATCCATAGGGAAGGCCTATGCTCCAGTGCGGTCATAAAAATGGCTTAAGATAATAATGCGGTCCTATATAGGGTTAAGCAGTATTTCACGCTGGAGCAGCTTTGGATAAAGTTTTGAATACATACTTGTGTGTGATCCTGTTAAATAATAGTCTGATTTTAATAGTTTGTCTTCTTGTAGAAAAATAGTTTGACTACAAATTGATGCTTTAAACCATTCCAGTAGATTTTTAATTAATTATTCATTGATAATTATGATTTAAATTCTAACAGGCAGACTGCGCTTGTAAAATACCGACGGACAGACATAATTAATATTATCCAGCTAAATGTACCTATAAGAAAGTCGATATACAGCTTCGTTCAAGGGCATATATCATCCAACAAACAATACCGTAGGCGTCGACAAAATGGATGGTTCTTCTCACAATATTTTCCAACAACAACAAAATAATAATGCTACCTAAAATAATAATAACAGGCGTAGAGTGATCTATGTAAGCACTAATGTTATCAAAGGATGATAAGAATAACATGTATGTATACGAATAGTGTGTAGAAGTTAATAAAAAATGGTTTTGTTTTAGTACTGGTTCATAAAATTTGACGATGTTGGCATGTTATGAATGTCTAAATTCTTATCACTCCGTAATTTTTTAATGAAATATCAGAAAAACTTTAGGGTGTGGTTAGTATCCATCTATTTACACTAACAACTTTTACTATGGACCCAACCACGAAGTCCCGAAAAAAACTATAATATTTACCTACTCGATCAAAATGTTTTAACCGCCACTGTGGTGTAGTGGTACAACCACCGGTATCAGACTCAGGGGTCCCGGGTTCTATTCCCAGCGGGGGTACATATTGTATTCGGTTTGGTTGGTGGTAGGACTTATAGTAAGTCCGCCTGGCTAGCTACCACCAGTTTTCAGCATTGTTGTGTTCCGGCAGTTCGAGATAAGATTGCCGCACCAGCAGCCGGCGAGTGCCAGAACCGAATTCTTCTTATTTCGCTTAATTCAGGCAGTGTGTATTAAATTATTAAAATACTTAAGTTTCTATGGAATTAGTATTAATACAAAATTACTACTTGTCTATAAATAATCTGTCCAGGTGGGTATTACAATAAAATTATTATAAAATACCGCCTTTTGTACGGCTTCGTCTGATAGTTATTTTTAAAAACAAATCATTTATCTTCTAACTTTTTGTAAAATCACCAATTTGGCAAACGAATTATTTAGTCATGAGATTATTTTTAAAATAATATTTTTACAGTTTAATTATTTCTTAAGTAAAACATTTGCGAAACATGTATTATGTCAAATTATTGTTTTTAAAGTAATATGTTTGCGAAATGAAAGTTTGTCAAATGATAAGTTTTTCAAACGTTGTTTGTAAAATGATCTTTTGTCATACGTTTTTTGTTAAACAATAGTAAACCGCCTTATCAATACTTAACATCAGGTATGATAAAGGCTAAGAGTCTCCCCGTCGTTCATAAAATAAGAAAATAATTAAAAAATAAGTATGGCACAGCTGTTTTTTTCACGATTTCGTTATTGGCTCCATAGTAAAAGTACGCATTGACGGATTCTCTAATGAAAAAAAAATGGTGTAAAGCTACGAGATATTAATAGAAGAGCATTTTTTTATGATCGGGCTGAACGTCATATAGCACAGCCAAAGATTTTTCTTTTTTAAGTAGTTAATATTTATTACAGTATTTGTGTTGTTGTTTTTAAACTTGTATGTAATGTCCGTCGATGTCCTCAAAATAGGTTCCTCCTGAAAATCCCTAAGGAACAGCAAAAGTTCCTTAGGGATTTTCTAATGCTGTGAATGTTCGAAATTTATGCTTTCCATGACGATTTCGGTCATTCAACGGTGTCTGTTAACGTACACTACGACGACTTGGTGAATTTATGATTTATGATTTTTTGCATTTTTCAATGCTACATAAACGCATGATAAATGTTAAACAGAAAATATTGGAAAAAGTTAACTCGGCCACAAGTGAATTCTTAGATGGGACTCGAACCCACGACCTTTGGAAATCCGGTCCAATTATCTAACTACTGTCTCGGTAGCTCAGTGTTCGTGGGATCACGTCCCATCCGAGAATTCACTTGTGGCCAAGTTGACTTGGTGAATGTTCACTATGAGTGAAATTATTGCTGATTGACTGATACAGAAAAATAATTATGTGTAGAAACATGTGCAAATTAAACATAATGACCAATATAAAACTACAATGTCGTAATAACTGTTGAAATAATTACAATAATTAAAAAAAAAATGTCTGGCGCTTCGTCTACCGCGGCACGCTCGCTACGCTCGCTCAGCTCGCGCGATTTTTGGTCACAGTTCTAACCTAACCTTACCCAAAGATACCTTTCATTCTTTCTGTGTCTTCTTTTCGACACACGGTTGTGTTAATGTTAACACTGGCGTTTGTTAACATTAACACAACCAGTAAATCTCTCAACCTAAGATTCACTGTATCTCTTCTGTGTATCTTAAGATTCACCTCGCTCACAGTACCCGGCGATAAATATTGCACATCGACCTTTGGAAAGAGACAATCGGCTAATTTCGGCTTCGTAGAGCGAGCGTTATCTCTGTCGCACGAAATACAAACAGTCCGGTATCTATTAGGAGCTGTTAAAACAATTATAATTTGCTTCTTTTGATAATTATTTTTATTCTTTGTATAAAATACAAAATCCAAAGGTCGATGTGCAATATTTATCGCCGGGTACTGTACACCTGGTTAGTTCAACCGTTAAACTAGTGCAACGTTGGCCTATCTGTAAATCCTCTAACAAGTTGAACTACCGCGACTATTCGCTCCCACTAGTACACGCGTAGTTCGCCTGTTGAACTAGTGCAACTTTTTATCTCAGAATTTCACTCCCACTATTACACGTGGCTAGTTCGTCAGTTGAACAAAAAAAAATTGCCTTTGACGAGTTTGTTGTCTCCCGCCGTAGGGTTTGTGAACCGATGGCGTAGCTTCTTTGACGTTCATAAGTGCTTGTAACAGCCTAGACTGAAGAAATGATGAATGTGACCTTGTTCAACCTTTCAGAAGTTCACCTTTCTATAAGAGTTGAACCACCGCGACTATATGGTTTAACTTATTACTCCTTTACGTCAGTAGTACCATTAAAAATACCCTTTATTCCCGCTAGTAACACCAGGGTAACTGAAAATATTACGAACTAGACTTAAGCGCGTGCTACGCACGTGTGAAATCCGTCGATAAGTGCTTATGTTTGACCTACGATCAGGCCTGTCTCACTTCCATACAAGCGGCGCAAAATCCCCGAGATATTTACCTACTATTCTGGAAAACAACCTAATTTCAACCTTTTGCATTGCGTATAGCGTTCATAGTACAATAACTATCCGCCGTCTCGCTTCAATCTGCTAGAGCTGGCAGAGGTATACAATAGTACCTTACAGTATTAACAGTTTACTTTTGTTTCGCGGGTGCGTGCGCTGCGCGTGCGACTAGTCGAGCGAGTGCCAGCCTATTGAGACTAGTCCGGTGACCAGACGCTTGCGTTTATCATACCTCAACTCGGGAGTGAAATTTCTGTACCGTAAGGTACTAATATATATTCTGTGCTATGATGCCAGTAAAATCGGACCATGTAAAATTCTAGCTGTCAGTAAAAAAATGCACTCTAATCGTTGTTGAAGCTTGTTGTACATAAAATAAATGGGAGGTTGTGTGAGGTACGTAGGTAGTATGAAGTTTTTGAATGTGAGCGGTAGTTGTAGCTAGGCGCAGTATGTGGTCTCACGGGGGTCACTTGTGAAAAAAGTTTTTCTGGCCTTTGACCTGGATAAGTTCGATTTAAAAAAAATATTATAATTTTTCCGGCCGTCTACATTTTTTTTGTGATTTTTTGCTGAAGTACCAGGGCAGTATAACCAACCAGGAGTTATTATACCTAATGAAAAAACTGCTGCCTATAAAAAAAACCAGGAAAAATTTCAAGGATTTATAGATAGGTGTGAACTACTGAAAAAAAAAAGTTGCACTAGTTCAACGGTTGTAATAACCGGCCCCCTAATTGTCTAATTTCAAAATCTATCACAATCCCTTTCAAAGGTATTGTGATAGTGATTAATGGAATTGTGTAACTTATAGTCGCAATCTATTTCGGAACGAATGTTGTTTTAAATGACATTTTATTTGCCATTTCTCAATACATTTCAAATATATTTTCGTCTGTCACTTTGCTTAGACAGTTCAATTTAGTTCATTCAATACCTTTCAAAAGGCGTCCCTATAACAATCCCTATCAAATGTCAAATAGTGACGGCCTGACGGTGACAGTGACGGTCAATATCTTTCAAATGACGAATTGAAAGGGCGCAATCCCTTACCTGTGGTGCCGTGTGGTGACGGCCTAAGAATACGCGTATCACCACTCCCTCACATGCCTGGGATGTCGTAAGAGTCGACTAAGAGGCTCGACGCATTGAACACCTGTGCGAGAGAAGGAAAACTTGAAACAAACCCTCTACCAACCCGTCTGGCCAGCGTGGTAGCAGTAGGCTAATAGCCTCCTATGAACGCCACAATAGGCGTGAGCTAGGAGAGGCTTATGACCAGCAGTGGACGTCCATAGGCTGATGATGGAATCCTTTACCTAGATTTTAAAATAAGACAATTAGCCCCCTGGTCATAGCCCACGTTTCACTGCCATACAACAGGATTGGTCTTATTATGGACTGTTACATTAAACCTTTTAATTTAACCGGCACCTAAAAATTACGGACAATTACAACTTAGTTCGTGGAAATATAGCGCGTTTGATATCCGTAAAAGTTGTTTTATTTCAATTAACCGGCATTCTTTTGTCGCAGGTAACACCAGTCACCAGTCACCACACATGAGTACAAAGGATTTAAAATAGAAACATCAATATAGATATATAGATAGATAGATTTGAAAATTAGACCATTAGCCTCCAGGGGCCCAATTCTGCTAATGCTTAGTCACAATTGAATTCCAATCGTGTTTCAATGGTAGTGCTGTTTTACACAGTTTTTGTTACAACAGTGAAAATAAACACTACTATTGAAAAACGATTGAGAGACGATGCTTAGGCCCAAGAAAGCGCCTATGAGTTTATAATAGCAATTCGACTGATTGTTTTACACTAAAGTAACTACAAAAGGAGCGGTTATCGCCGGTACTTGAAGATTAGCTTTTTTTTATTCTCTAATTTTTAATATCATTCGGATCAGCGCGTCTGCGCATAAAAAAAATTGTAACTTAGCTGAAAATATAAGATTTTCATAAACTTCTGAGTTTCATTTGAAACCCCTGCATGTTCTATCAAACAGACGATTATGACAAAAATTTAGCAGAATTGACCCCCAGGTTTACAAATGGCAGCGAGGGCCAATATTCAGATTAAACTATCTGCGTGACAAGATATAAACAAACCTTTCAGCTGTTTTGCGTGATTGAGTTACAAACATCCAAACTTACACATTTATAATATTAGTAGGACTCTCCCAACTCCTTTGAGGTCCAATCTAATTTAGATTACATCGCTCGGACATATAACGGTTACGATTTTCCACCGAAACCTTCGGAAACGGAATTTCCTCAGTCGGAAATAAAAATGGCGTCAGGTTTGTGAATAAATTCTCCATTTGGCCATTTTCACGGGACGGTAACGGTCGGGAAAGTTAATCTCTGAGAATTTCCGATCAGTCAATCAGTATCGGTCTGAGTGATTATTTGTACCTTTGTTGTGAAATCTTGATTTAGGCCCACTGCTGGGTATAGAGTTCTCCTAAAATGGGTAAAATAGAGAAAACATAACTAGTGGCCGCCCGTGGTTTTATCTGTGTGGTTCTGGAGGGCTGACCCCTTACCTGACACGGCACTTGATACGGCACTTGAGCTGTTGTCAAGTGGTTTTGTCAAGTGGTTCCACCTTATTTGGTTTTTATGGCCTTTCTGTTTATAAATACCACAAATATTTACATCGTTGGATTCGTGGATGAACTATCTACAACGTGGAACTACTTTCATTAAAGAATATTGTACTATATTACATATATATGCAAGTGAAAGTGAAAAAGGGTTATTTCTAACTTTCATAAAAAATGTATGAAATGATTTAATGCGTCTTCGCAAAAATTTGACGAACTAAGTTTTTTTCTTAAAGCAAGTCTGTTTTTATTAATTCTAATGAAAGAGCACAGCCTATACAGCCATTCTGTCCTACTCACACGTTCCAATTTTTTTTTAAATGTATATATATGTATATAATATATATATGTATATAATGTGGCCATAATATGACCGTTCACCAGTTAAGGGGCAAACGAAAACTCGGTTCAGCTCCAGTTTCGTCGCTGATGTAGCTGTCATTTAGTATGAAAATGTGACAGTAATGACAGCGACGAAACTGCCCCTTTATTGTCTAATATCAAAATCTATTACAAAATCACTTTCAAAGATATTGTGATTGTAATGGTGACTTATGGAATTGTGTAACTTATAGTCGCAATCCCTTTCGGAACGAATGATGTTCTAAATGACACTTCATTCGACACATCTCCATACATTTGAAAGATATTTTCGTGTGTCACTCAATTTCGTTCATTCAATACCTTTCACAACGCGTCCCGATCACAATCCCTATCAAATGTCAAATAGTGACAGCCAAGTATGTAAATATCTTTCAAATGACGAATTTAAAGGGATTGCGATAGATTTTAAAATTAGACAATTAACCCTCAGGTTTCTAGGTGTTTTTTGTTACATAATCAGCATGCCTCTCCCGTGAGGACATCGGGTTAATAAGAACAAGTTTTTATAGTCCAGTAGACCTAGCACGAATATCTTTCGATTAAGTATCGAGAAAATAAAGTTAAGAAATGTATGGCTTATGGAGCGGCGTTCCTACCGGACGTAAACGGAACTACATTTTCCTATACATTTTCTGTCATTACGTGCTTACTTGTGCGATACTTACTCGATATTGTTTTGATGATTATTCGTGTTACCCCTTCAGGTTTGAAATAATAGGTGTGCGAAATTTCGAAATCCGTTCAACAGTCTTCGCGTTAGGTAACAAACATCAAACATTTATAATATTAGTAGGATAGTTATTGATAATAATTGATTTGCATTAAACATGGTACAAACAATGATGAACAGTAAAATAATAAGATCTCACATTTAGTCTTTTCAGACATGCAACATAATGAAAAGAAGAATTAGGAACTATAATCAGGTTACATTATTAAATTGATTAAATTATAACAATAACGCTAAAATACAACAAAATTCCAAAAAGTAATTATAAAGCATTCATTCGTAATGTCAATCCAATAATAATAATAAAATTTAGTTCTAGATAATAATTAAGTTAATAAAAACTACTTAATCAAATGTCACTCCAATAAAAATAAAAAAATCTTAATGTTGCAATTAATGAAATGACTTTAGGATTTAGCTTTGGATAGCAATTTATTAAAGAAATATTGAAAGTACAACGAGCAGTCTCACAATAATAACATGTCACTCATTCCAATATGTCATTTAAATTCTCATTTACGCTATAATAAAATTTTTTCAAGAGAAGACGGTACAATCTACTCTTAAATAAGTTCAGCGGTAAAGATTTTATATGCTTAGGCAATTTATTATAAATTTTATTGGACATCGGCAAGCAATTATCACTGTATAACGTCATTAACACTTTGGGATAGACAAGTTTATTTGGTAATCTTCTATTATAATTAGGTTAGCACATTATTTTTATTTAAAAGACTTCCATTGGATTTGACAAAATTACATATTTCATAGATAAATATGGATGGGAATGACAACAATTTCAATTTTATAAAATAAGGTTTGCAGCTTGTCGTACGGGAAAGCTTGCAGATGGAGCGTAAACATTGTTTCTGAGCTATAAAGGCCCTATCCGAATCTACCGAATTACCCCAGACGATGACTCCATATCTAAAGGGGGAAGCTACATAACCATGGTATGCTAATAATCGCTCGATTAGGCGTATTATAAGCCGCTAATTTTTTAGTGATAGCTGCTAAATTCAATGTGTCACTTAGGAAATGAGTCATATTTTTAAGTTATGTGTACCTGTATATTTAATAGTTAGGCTAGGCTAGTTTAAATTTTTTTATGTATCTTATTTGTGAAGACCTGTAAATGGCTTTATGTTTATATTTAAGTTTTTTAATGTATTAGGTTAAGCAGTTGGTTTTCCAGTAAATAAATAAATAAGGCTGTTTGTACATCAGCAATATTAAAGAGCCGATATAAGGCGTATGCAAAACTATTTATTTTACTACAAACGTGGTGTAGGTATATGTTAGTAGGATATAAAATCCGTAGAGATCGTTTGATCGATTTAAAAAGTGTCCGATAATAACTTTTTAATTTTGCATTTTTCAATGCTATTTTTATGTAATAAATATTAAACAAGAAAATATACTAGAAAAAAGCAACTAGTCTCATGTCGCCCTGACGGAATCCGATGTTCTAATCCAGGCTATAAATAAACTATCTGTGTGCAAAATTTCATCCAAATCCGATTAATTATACTTATGGTAAATTTTAAATAGAAAAATATTGGAAAAAATTTACTCGGCCACAAGTGAATTCTCAGACGGGAATCGAACCCGCGACCTTTGGAAATCCTGTCCAATGCTCTAACCGCTGAGCTACCGAGACTTGCGAACCACCGTCGAAATTCTCCAATACTTTTATATTTTTAATAGGCTGTAGGCCAGCGTTGTCACATCAATGCTAGGAATATCCTTGCATTCGAAAGAAACATCTTTTCAGGTGTTTAACGATCGATTAAGATGCAACTGCCAATAATTTATGATTTTGTAATTTTTGCATTTTTCAATGCTATTTTTATACTTATGGTAAATTTTAAATAGAAAAATATTGGAAAAAATTTACTCGGCCATATAAAAATAGCATTGAAAAATGCAAAATTACAAAATCATAAACCGTTTAATTATTTTCGAGTAAAATCGTTTTTTCGCTTTCTTTCTCACCACTCCACCGAGCTCTCCGTTGCATTAATTATTTAAAAAGAATAATTAAAGATGGCTACCGTACGTTAATTGCATTCAGCAATTCCACGTATAGTTGGTTAGTATTTCCTGTAGATGTTTTCGATACATTTGTGTGTCGATTTAATTTATTAGGTCCTTGCGTGACTGTAATAGGTGGAATTATTTATTAGGTACGTTAGAACGATTTTTGTGTTTTGTTAAATTTATTATTTTAGGTAAACCTAACATGGATTTTGAAACCGTCATTTTTGGCCAAGGCCTAGCACGAAAAACTTTCGAAATAATGTCGAGGACGTATAGTCAAAAAATGTATAGGAAAAAACTGCGTTAAAAAAGCGACTTCAACTAAATTTTTTTGCCTTAATTTTGGGGTAGGTGCCAGCCAAGGCATTCTTTAATTGCTTTTTTAATTATTATTACTTATTTAGTATCAGACAACATAGGACCATTTTAAGTTTAAACTTTAAGGTCCTATTCTTTTATTTTTGTTGCCTTGGCTGGCACCGACTCCAAAATTAATGCTTATGTTTTGTTTTTTAGTTTCTGAAGTCAGTTTTTTTAACGCACGTTTTTCCTATACATTTTTTGACTATACGTCCTCGAAATTATTTCGAAAGGCTTTCGTACTAGGCCTATTGAATGATAAATATTGGAATTTTTCATTCACTTTGAATTTTAAACGTTCTGCATATTGTTTTCTTTTGCATTTCTTTTGCACTTTTAGATTTTATGCAAAGTTATAACTAAAGGATGTGTTAGTCTTAACTAAGGAACAGTCAAATAACAATCGCAGGTCTAAATAACATAGGACGCGATCCTTTGTACAAAAGTAGGTCATTTTACGGTTGTGTCGTAAGAAAAGAGGTCAGTAACCCTTTGACAAAAAGGTTTGAAATTAATTTATTAGCTCGGCTATTCGATTACGCGTGGGTGACTTTTAGATCGATAAATGTTCATTTGTCAATTAGTAAAAGGGTTAATGCACAAAAAGAGGTTAGAAGTACCTAACCTTTTCATTTAGGAGGAACTTCAGGGCTGATTATTATCTAACGGAAACTCGGTTCAGGAGGTCTACTCTCTAAGCACGAAACCCGTAGTTTCGGCCTAAGTTTCGGACGTTTCCTACTCCGTATCACCTACGGATAGCTTATTAGTTCGGAGAATGAATGAGAATACGTTTTGACATTGTCCCTACTCCCAATGTGTTTGTGCCGTTTGTCCAAAACAAATACATCCGAAATCAATAGAGAGTAGGCTTCATCCGTAGTTTCGGGAAACTTACGGACGCGGGCCCGTATCTTAGTTGACGGGCTTAGCGAGTAGGCCTCCAGTTTCAGTTCCGTTGCTGTCGTGGCTGTCATTCAGTATGAAAATGTGACAGTAATGACAGCAATGAAACTGGTTGCTAGGTGATTTTTTGTTAGATAATCAAACTGCCGGTAGTCTAGAGATCGTTATTTACATAAGTTTTAGATTTATAGTTAATAGACATTGCATTTGAATAATAAAATATTTATATTACAAAAAAAAAAAACTAAAAGCTCTAATTTCGACCGGGAAATTCCTCAATTTATAGTACATTACTGCAGCGGCCAGCAAAAGAGGTATTGATGGACGAACGTGTAAATGTAGCACACATACGTAAGTCCATCAATGCCTACTTGTGGCCAAGGCATTTAGTAATTTCTCAAATAATGCGCGGAAATTAAAACTTTTCGAAGTTAGACGAACAACGAACAACAATATTTTCCTGCGTAAGTAAGTCGTAAAGTGTTAATTTGTTGTTTTTTTTCTAAAACAGCTTTCTATTTGTAAGCCATTTCGAAATTTAAATGAAACCTTTGTTAAGTTACCTCCTTGGTAGCCATATTTCGTAGTAAAAGATCGATCCATTTTTAAACTACACGACAGATATGAGTTTACTATGTAATTTATTTGGCCGGTAAACACGACAGATATGGATGTTCATACAACTTTCGGCGGCCGCTGCTCGCATGTATGTGGCCAGTACAGCAATATCGATTTATCTCGAAGAAGGTTGTCAAAATAATACTCGTATTTCCAAGCATGTTTGAGAAAACAGTATTTTATCAAGTAATGTCAGGTTTGGCTAACTTTTTATCGGCTACACTGCTTATATTGGTAAAACAATCGATAGAAATGATAATAGAAATAGTTTAGGTTTTCATTGATAGTTCATTTCATTGGTTGTCTGGCGTAGGGGTCAAATGTTTCGTAGATTTTGTATAGGTTGGTGGTAGGACTTGTTGTAAGTCCGCCTGGCTAGCTACCACCATCTTATCTAAGTCTGACGCCATAACAACAATGTTTTCAGCATTGTTGTGTTCCGGCAGTTAAAAAGATTGGATAGCCAGTTCCTCAGTGATTAAGGATTCCGGGAGAGGCTCGCTTCCATCTTCAGCCTTATCAATACTTAACATCAGGTAGTTTGATGAAGGCTAAGAGTTCCCCGTCGCTTATAAAAAAAAGTGCTTAACTATTAACATAAAATGATGATAATATATGATTTTGTAAAATTTGCATTTTTCTATGCTATTTTTATACTTATGGTAAATTATAAATAGAAAAATAGTGGAAAAAATTAACTCGGCCACAAGTGAATTTTCAGACGGGAATCGAACCCGCGACCTTTGGAAATTCGGTCCAATGCTCTTCACTTGTGGCCGAGTAAATTTTTTCCAATATTTTTCTATTTAAAATTTACCATAAATGATGATAATAGTAAAGTAGGTATATAAAATCCTCGAAAAAGTTGTTAAAATATGAAGAAATGAGAGGTCGTCGTCGTCTCAGCCACATAACACCCACTGCTGGGTATGGTCGCCACGCTTGGCAGGCGGGTTGGCGATCGCAGTATGGCCAAGTTTGTAGGAGACGCTGCTGCCCGTCTCATGAAGGCTGAGTCCCTTAGTCGCCTTTTACGACACCCACGGGATGAGAGGGAGTAGTGCTATTCTAAGCCGACACTACACAGCTAGAAAATGAGAGGTACAATGATAAAAATATAAGAATGGCAGATTTTTTCAGTGTGTATGCAAGTTGGTTAAAAACTAATTTTTTTTTAGGACAACATAACTTTCTTGCTGAATTTCTTTTGTTCTAATAAAGATCCCTTGAAATTAAGACATGAATCGAGAGGTACATTGGGATAAGCTACGATCAGTGTTATTTTTATGCATCCAGAGCGTAATACAGCCGATTGCCCCGACATATGGATGAGACTATGTATCGAAATTTCTGTCAAAACGGTTAAAGTACATTGAATTTTTTTTTTATTTATTTTTTTATTAAATTACTTATGTCTAATACATACTTTTCCCCCGCAAAACCATTTCCATGGTTTGTCTGCGAGTGAAGAGTTCACTAACATCAAAATATATAACATCGGTACTTAACAATTACAAAGACTATTTGCCACTAGCTTTATAACTCTAGCTCGAGTGGCCACGCTAGATAGAAACACACCCCAGGGACTAGATAGTTTGTGTTATTGTATGAAATTATTATTATTATAAAAAATATACAATTTAAACCGTTATAGTTTAACCCACAGAACAAGGGAATGTTCTCTGGTTTAACCACAGTGTAACTATGTAGCTACTGTTGGAAACGCCCTTGAAACCTCGCGGCCATGCCGCTTTCATTATTTATTTATATGAATCTTTATTGTACAATAAACACAAAGTTAGGTACAAAAAGCGGACTTAATACTAAACGTATTCTCTACCAGTTAACCTTTAGGGAAACAGAGAGCAGCGAAAGCGGTACAAAATGCGATGTGTTAACATTGAAATATAAACGTACATCACTTAAATACTACAAAAATATACTAATTATATATACATAAGCTTTTAACAAGGATTTCTATTTGACCGGACATACGTCATTGTGCCCGAGTGAGTGTATGGCAGCTCGGTCTCGCTAGCCCCCCTCTCGCCCCGCGAACTCCGCACGATAGCTCTGGCAAAACGTGTCCGTCGGACGACTGTATGCGTAGATAGTGTGGTTAAACTGTGGGTTAAACCCTCGAAACTTGCATTAGTTACCGACTTATTTGCATTTTGCCCTCATGGTAGATATGATCTACACATTTTCCACATTTTCCATTCACAAGCAGGCCTGTCTCACTTCCATACAAGCGGCGCAAAATCCCCGAGATATTTACCTACTATTCTGGAATACAACCTAATTTCAACCTTTTGCATTACGTAATAGCGTTCATAGTACAATAACTGTCTGCCGTCTCGCTGCGTGTGCGACTAGTCGAGCGAGTGTCAGCCTATTGAGACTAGTCCGGTGACCGGACGCTTGCGTTTATCATACCTAAACTCGGGAGTGAAATATCTGTACCGTAAGGTACTAATATATATTCTGTGCCACAAGGAAGGTCTACGCCCCAGTAGTAAACATATTAAAACGGCTGATGATGATGACCAAACCACGGGCCGTACCGCACAAGTGGCGTCGTCATCGAAAACGGCCTTATTTAACGATGGATATGACATAGTGCTCTTAGTCTTTGGTAAGTTTTCATTTGTGTCAAAAAGAAGCAGCAATGTGTCACTACCATCTGTCAAATGAAGTCGTTGTCGATGCCGTTGACACTTGCGCGGTAAGGGCCCAGGTGGTTCTCTTCACATCGCCTTCTATTTTTCTTCAAAGAGCTTTTAGCTCTATAAATAAAACATAAAATCCGATCCTTTGAGAAAACAACTCCTTAAAAAATCCCTGTAATTTAGACTTCGTAATGGCAAGTGCCTAATTTATTCTTGTCACGGGAAAAGCACCATTAATTAAGCCAGATTCTTTGTGATCATTAGACGAGAGCTAAGATTGCATAAAGCTTGTTTTCGCTTGAATGTTTTTGCTTTAGAAAGATCGGTGGACAAACAAAGTCTAGGGTAACTAGTTACGGCTGTTTTTGTGTTTCACGCAAAGATAAAATACGGTGACAGCTAACTAACTAGACATTAAGTTTCATAGACATTAAGTTTCATAGACATTAAGTTCAAAAATTCTATTTAAAGAACACATTTTTGTAACATTAGTATGTCGGCGAATACACTGAGCAAGTAATCACTGTGCCGATCATCAGATTTGTTGTTACATTCCATCGCTATGTAGCCGTGGGCATTAAAATAATAATGCAACACGATAGTTAGCATGATCTTTTTCTTGTTTCGAGCAAGAACTAAACAAAATCACAGTTGATCGTCGCGATGTTAATGGATAGAAAACGCGATGATACCCTAAATGACGTGTCTGACGTTCTGCTCTCTACTCCTTTATCAAAGTTACTTCACGGACGCGTTCATGCTGCCCCTCTTCATCAATGTCATAACGCCAGAGTCGGATGCTTCATGCTCCGCCATATCCTTTGACACTACATCTTTCCATCTTGTCTTGGGTCTACCCCTTGATTTTCGACCAGGCAGTGAAAGATGCAGTGACCGATTCCCGATGTAGTCGGGTGGCTTCCTCATTACGTGCCCATACCATCTCAGCCTACTCTCCTGCATTTTAATTTGTCGACAATGAGACGTACACCAAGGTTTCCTCGCACATACTTATTGAAAATTTTACCGCGTGCATCTCAGCATTTTCATTTCGGCAACTTGAATGGTATGGGCGTGCTTCCTGGTCATAGCCCACGTTTCGCTGCTATACAGCAGGACTGCTTATTATGGACTTGTACACTAAACCTTTGAGTTTAGCCGGCATTCTTTTGTCGCAGGTACCTCACAAGTCACCACACATGAGTACAAAGGATTTAGAATAGAAACATCAACATTAAAATATATATAAAACCTTCTTTTGTCACAAGTATTAACCCTTTGTAATTTGATTATCCGAAACATAATGATTTTCTTCATAATAACTTTCTGCTTTAAATTAACTAATTTATCTCTGTCCCAAACTTGGAGACTTGCTTGGGTCTTAACTAATTATTCTTCAAGTAAATGGGGAAATAATTAATGTCTCTTGTCATCATTAGATAAAGATGGTGAGATAAAAAGTGAGGTTGTTCAACTTTTTCAAAGACTTATTTTGGGATGGGTGACCGAATAATCAATCCTAAGATTCACCAGTCAGCAAGAAAAAAATAAAAGGTACCTACATACATTACAACATGTTACATACCTTGATCGATTCTTAGTAGCTTAAGAAAAACCAATGAAGGTATCACATTTTTTTCTTTATTTTGACACATACAATCATTAGTACAAATCACTATTAAACTAAATTTTATGTAGGTACTTGCCAGCTATACAGTTTTTTTTTCTAACTTAAAAGTACAAAAATACTGAATAATAAAAACACTTAAAACAAATTACTTTTTGATGAAATTTAAAACATAGAACAACAAAATATAGTGTGGTATATGTTAACTTTACTATTTAAGATAGGTATTCAAATCATATAATGAGAAGTGATAATGAAAAATATGGGAATAGTTAAGTAAATATACTTATTACTCAAGTTTTTTCTCAAGATATTCATTGAGCTCTATTAGCTTTGATTGTTATTTAGTAAAATATTTTATGTAGTTAAATATTTTTATAAATTTCTTTTGCAAATGTTTGATTCTTTGGATATTGGTTTATATTTTTTAATAAATTAAATAACACCTAGACACAGAAAAAACATTAATTCATTACATTAATGAATAGAGATCAAACCCATGGCTCCCTCTAGGGCCGTTGCCATGGCCATCAGCGCTTCAAAATCAAATATAAATAATCAAGAACAAAAAGCCTTTGTCGATTGCTTGCTCACTTAGGGCGAGAAGGAATGACATACAAACACACTTTCGTATTTATGATATTAGTTAGGATTAGGATGGGTCCAACAATGTATTTCCATCGTGACAAGAACCTTCTTCCTAAAACGTCCTATCATCGCGAAGCTATTAAAATACCGTCTTAACCTTGGATGTATAATCTCAATAAATATCAGCTTTAACGATACACATCCTAGACCCTCAAACACGTCATAAAAATTGAGAAGGGTGTTGGCACGGAGCCGGTGTGGCTTTACTGCTGGTTGTTTAGTCTATGGCTTATGTTATGAGCGATATACTAGACTCCGCCCGCGTGGATGTCGGTTACAACTGCAAAAAGCCTACCCAGGATTGCGAACTCTATTTGTGGACAACTGCTGTCTCTCTGCCTGAGCTCTAAGTCGCTGCAAACGCTCGACACTTGACTCTCTTTCGCGCAACTGAGAGGTCCTTATGTTTTGTTCATGAAGACGTTGGGAACGCTCCAGCCTCGACTCTTGAGCGCGTAGTTCAGAGCTTCTCAAGCTTTGTTCGGCAAGGCGTTGCGAACGCTCGACACTCGTGGATAATGTAGCTTTCGAATGGTGAAAGAATTTTTAAAATCGGTCCAGTAGTTTTTGAGCCTATTCATTACAAACAAACATACAAACAAAGTTTTCCTCTTTATAATATTATAGTGTATAGATAATCATTCTTTAGCTGACATTCTTCTTCGTTTCAAGTCGATAGCAGACCTCATTTGTATCGGCCCAATAATCAGTTACCAAGTCTGCAACATCAGTAGTCTCTATAAGTCCTGCCTGAGTGCAGCTATTCTTGGCCAAACACCGCCCGAAGTCTATTGGAATTCTGAATATTCTAGATAGACGTCTGGTTTTTTGGATAGACTTCTGGATATTTTAGATTATACTTCTGGTCTTCTGGATAGACTTCTGGATATTGTCCTTGGAAGTCTGGAAGTCCTGGCAAGTCTGGAATGATTTCCAGACTTCCAAGTCAGCGGTGGCAACCCATGTCCGGACTCTCAGAAGCTAAGTCAAAGTTTTGAGAGGTTGGTTTTCTTTTACCACGTCAAAATTATCCATCGACCTTTGCTTGAGGGTCTAACGCAAAATGGTACATAATTATTTTTTACCGCGGTCACTCGCGGTTTCACCCGCCTGATTCCCGTTCCCGTGGAAATATCGGGATAAAAAGTATCATATGTTCATAACCAAGCTATCTACTATCTGTGTACCAAATTTCATACTGATCCGTTCATTCGGTTTTGAGTTTATTCTTTGCAAACAAACAAATAAAGAATCAAATCTTTTCTCTTTAAAATATTAGCATAGATATAGATAGAGATAGAGATTGTACATCTATCAACTCCGTCCCGTTTATAACTTAGACCACACCCCCCGGTCATTATTTCCAATAGAGCCGATAACCTCAGTAGCCGTGAGTTAACGGTTCGTTGTTCAGAGGTTTAAACCTCCGTTAGTTATGGAGCTACTGGCTAAATATAGGATTGGGTTAAGTTAGGGGTAGAAATATCGACGATTATACAAAGTCGTAGAGGGTAAAGTACGTATCCTCATGCCTTATATTCTACTAGCGACCGCCTGCGGTATTACCCATGGTTCCCGTTCCCGTGGAAATATCGGGATAAAACGTAGCCTATATTTTAATCCAGGCTATCTACTGTGTGCCAAATTTCATCCAAATCTTTTTAGTACATTTTGCGTGAAAGAGTAACAGAAAAACAAACTTACATTACTTTCGCATTTATAATATAAAATAGGATACGGGGTTGGCAGAGCAACAAGAGTGCAGTTTAGCAGAAAAAAATGTATAAACGTCAATGCAAAAAATGCAAAACAGTGACACACCTTGCATCTTCACCGTCTATTTTACACGTGTTTCGCCCCCACACGGTGCATCCTCATAGCTTCATCTCTACGACACCACATTTGGTAATGATCTAAGAAGTTGACCGTTGTGCCGTGTGGTGACGGCCTAAAAATACAAGTGTCACCACTCCCATACATGCCTGGGATGTCGTAAGAGTCGACTAAGAGGCTCGACGCATTGAACAACTGCGCGGGAGAAGGAAAACTTTAAACAAACCCTCTAGCAACCCGTCTGGCCAGCGTGGTAGCAGTATTCTAGTAGGCGCCTCCTATGAACGCCACAATAGGCGTGAGCTAGGAGAGACCTATGTCCAGCAGTGGACGTCCACAGGCTGATGATGCATGATTCTAAGAAGTTGACCACAAACAACAGTAACAGGTAACCAGCCTATGGCCTAAAATAGTTTGCGAATAAACCCTCTAAGAGGTTTAACCCTCTGTGTTAATAACGACGATTATATAAAGTCGTAGTCGTGAGGAGCTAATGGCGGTGGTTCGCACGCACGGCCTGAGATTGTTGAGGTTAAGCAACTTTCGTAATGGTCGGTCACGGGATTGGTGACCAAAAATTTACTGTCTCGAGCTCCTCTGTGCTTCGGAAGGCACGTAAGCCGTTGGTCCCGGCTGCATTTGCAGTAGTTAAAACCCACCAATCCGCATTGGGCAATCGTGGTGGGTCATGACCCGTTCTCCTTATCCATCCATAAGGAAGGTCAGTGCCCCAGCAGTGGGGACGATAATAAAAAAAAACAACATTTTTTAAGCTTCATGATTCTCTTTTGCTAACCATACAAAATATCGTTGAATAAATTAAGATATTAATAACGCCTCATTACTCCCAAATAATGAAAAGCCTCAAGCCTTAATTTGTCCAAGTAAATCCAACAAAGAGTTACTTTAATTCCTTATTTTCTCGAACTCTGCCCATTTATCAGTTTCAATCAGTAACTCTAGAAGTTAAATTGACAGCACGGTGTCAACATCGGCGATCACGGATGTTGTGCCGCACGCCCCGCTCGGATTTGGCAGTGAACTGTATCGTTGCGGAGGGCGAGACGTACGGTGTTTCGAACTGGGTGCTGGGTTGCGAAGTAAAACGCAGAGAGCTTGTTGTACCAGGAACTAGGAGAGCTTGCTTGCTGACTCTTTCAGAGTCTTGAGGCGAGAGTGGGACAAGTGATGATCCGTAGCCATAGAAACCCGACTCTCACTAAGCCACTTAAAGGCAATACCATATAGAGAGCCGCGCGCAAGCTCACTAGTTTTCAACTTTATTTATCTCATTTTATCTATGCATATACGACGTTTCTTATCACTAACAATTCCTTATCAGTCACAATATTACATGTTACATATTAAAATATTCTAAAAAATTATTGCTATCAAGTTAAGTTACATTTTCAATACTAAGTTCAATACTATTTCTAATCTACCTATAAATCGTTTTGGGAAATGGGAAAACACACGAAAAAATATACTTTATTTCTTAATATCTTATCAGCTATTTACTTAACTCTTAAGTACTCATACCTTATCGTGAAGGTTTAATTAGCCGCTATGTGCGTAACATCAATTTATCAACATGGGATAATTTATTTGTAAATACCTACTCTATAAATACCTACTGCATAAAACTTTCATACAAACTAGTACAACACGAACAAACTTTACAATACACGAAAAACACTAACTGCAAATATTATCGACTAAATACATTCCAAACACAAACAAACTTATTATTATACTATAAAACACCAATAGACAACGAATTCAATAGATTTTACACTTATAACTAGTCACGAAATTTCACATCATAATACAACTTTATTACCACAATTATTAGTCACTGTCTATTGTTCACTTTATTGCACTATTCTGCCGGCCGTCCCGAACAGATGTTAACTAATTTTTTCGAAGTCCAGATCAGAATGGGTTACCGCTGAACTGACAGCAGGATATAATGCATAAATTAATAATGATTTCAAGATCGATCGAAAATGAAAAGAAAAGCTTTTTTACCAATCATATAAATAATAATATTAACAATTCTAAGAGACTATGGAAAAATTTAAAAAATACTTTTTCATTAAATAAGAAATCTGAATTGGATCTCCCTGCTTATTTGGACAATCCAGATCAAATTAATGCACATTTCCTGAATCTACCGGGGAGCCATGGAGTATCGATATCTCAACTGACTTACTTGGAACACCACAGGCACAGCACTGCAACTTTCTCATTGCACCCAGTCAGCGAGGATATGGTATTAAAGATCATAAATAGTTTCAAATCCAATGCACAGGGGGATGATGGTATTTCTTTGGAGATGTTGCAACTTACTCTGCCCCAGTCATTGCAAACTGTAACCAGCATAATTAACAGGTCAATAGAAGAATGCATGTTTCCTGAAGGTTGGAAGGTTGCAGTAATCAAACCACTTCCAAAGATCAACCAGCCAGAATCATTACAGGACCTTCGACCCATCAGCCTGCTCCCCTGTGTTTCCAAGATCTTGGAAAAAGTGGTCTGTGAGCAACTGACAAAATTTCTGGAAGACCACAACATACTCCCCCAGTTACAATCTGGCTTTCGCAGAGGCTATGGTACTGCTACTGCTTTGGCCAATGTTGTTGATGATCTTTTAACAGGTCAGGATCAGGGTTTGATGACTGCTATGGTCTTGCTTGATCTCTCACGTGCTTTTGACACAATAAATACAACTCTGCTGTTGTCAAAATTATCATATTATGGTGTCGATGTAAGAACACTTAGATGGATGGATAGCTATCTCTCAGGCAGGCAGCAATATGTAGAATTAACCAAGGGTGATGGATCTAAGGTCCAATCTACCCGTCTACCTGTAACACGAGGCGTACCCCAAGGGTCAATCTTGGGCCCTATCCTCTACGTTTTATACAGTGCAGACATCATCAGAAACATTACTCACTGCAAATATCACCTATATGCAGATGACTTGCAATTATACATTTCTTTTCCACCTACTGAGCATGCTGCGGCTGTGGCAAAGATAGATAGTGACCTGGTTCGGATAGCTAAATGGTGCCATCAGAATTGCTTGACCCTAAACCCCAAAAAGTCTAAGCTTATCTTATTTGGCACAAGACACAACCTCCGCAACTTTGCTAGCATATGTCCCTCATTCAGTATCAAACTTAATGGGGAAAAAATTGAACAAGTTGAAAAAGTTAAAAATCTGGGTCTGCTCTTGGACGGCCACCTAAATTTTGAATCGCATATTGCGGAATGTGCTCGAAACTGCTTATATCGCCTTAGGTTATTATACAAAATACGACCATACTTAAGAGAAGAACTCAGGATACGCTTGTGCGAATCATTAGTGTTGTCCAGATTGAATTATTGCGACACTGTGTATGGGCCATGCCTACTGTCTCGAACCAGAAAACTCGTCCAACGTGTGCAAAATGCCTGCGCCAGGTTTTGCTTTCATATACCGCCTCGTACACATATAACACCTTTTCTTAATGCTGCAAATCTGCTCAAGATGGAGGCTCGCAGAAAACTGCACCTTGCATCCATGTTATTTGACATCATCAATACAGGGAAGCCTCAGTATCTTTATGATAAGCTGGTGTGGGCAAAGAAATGCAGCAGTTACTCAAAAAGAGCATGCACTAATACCTTTTCTGTTCCTAAGCATCGTACTATGGCCTTTCGGGGATCATTCAAATTTGCGGCGTCTCGGTGCTGGAATGACCTCCCACCACCAATGCGTGACCTAAAAACGAAAAACACCTTTAAGAAACATGTAAAATACCATTTAATCGAACAACAAAAGCGTCTTGAATAATGTATTATAAATTACAATCGTATGTGATTATTTACCTACTTTTTCTCTATACTTATCATATTTATCACACTATAATAATATAATAATACTCACTCTTGGGTTTTCACGACGCGCTTGTCGTAGTTTTTTGAGGGTCCAGCCGCCGACACGCCGCCACCAGTTAAGAAGGTGTATACCGGTCCGTCCATCCATGTGGTGAAGTAACACATGCGCTTGCCACGTTTACGCCACGTCATCAATCGTCGAGAAGAATTCCACACCTTGATCCTTGATCCTTCGCATTACTTTTCTTTTGTTGTGAAACTTTTTAAAAAATAATTGGTGAATGCCAAATAAAATTAAATGTCATGTAATAAGTCATGTTGTGTCAGTCAATCAAATACAATGTCAATTCATTGTCAAAGGTCAAGCAATCTCAAACTAGGTACAGTAGGCTTATTACGAGTTTGGCAAGCTTGACGTTACAGTTATCGTTAACGTAAAATGTAGCTCTGTCTCTTTCATATTTAGCGACTGTTTTACCGACATGAGCAGTGTATCCGACAGTCTACGCTCACGAGTCCTGTAAATGTCATGTTATGCAGACTCGTAATAGGGGTACTGTTTCCTTTTTTTCTTTTCTTTTTTTATGTATTCGGTTTCGGCAAAGGAGACGCGTAATTTTTAGTGCCTAACAACTTTATTTTTATTTTTAATTTTTTTTTATAATGTCCCGTTTTAGTTTTTATTATTTGTTTTTTTTATTTGCATGTTATTGTTTTTATTGTTGTTTAATTTATGTATCGTTTAGTGTTTTATTTTTGTGCTTTTGTTGTGTTGTGTCCACTCACTCATTTGGCCCTGTCAGAATATCAGTGCTTCTGGGTTATTCTGACCATCAATGAATGACCCAGAAGTTAATTTTGCTGAGACAGGGCCTATTAGCAGCACACTTATTGTTCTTTTTCGTCATTTTGTTTTTCTGTCTAGTATCAATTTTTCTTTTTGTCATAATTAAGTACCTACTTGTCTCATTGTATAACTGTTTTTTGTGTGTGTTGTTAATAAATGGTTTTCTTCTTCTTCTTCTTCAAGACTGTAATAAAGAACGTTAAATAACTTTGGCAGAGGTCAGGAGGTCTACTCTCTAATCACGAAACCCGTAGTTTCGGCCTAAGTTACGGACGTTTCCTACTCCGTATCACCATAGATCACTGCTAACTGTGCATATCATCTACGGACAGCTTATTAGTTCGGAGACCTGAACTAAGAATGAATGAGAATACATTTTGACTTTGTCCCTACTCCCAATGTGTTTGTGCCGTTTGTCCAAAACTAGTTCATCCGAAATCAATAGAGAGTAGGCTCCATCTGTAGTTTCGTTAAAATTACGGACGGAGGCCCGTATCTTAGTTGACGGGCTTAGAGAGTAGGCCTCCTGGATTGAGATGGGTGACCAGTAATTAATTTGCCCAAGTAAATCCAAAGAGTTAATTCCGTACTTCTTTCCTCGAACTTTAGGCCCATTTGTCAGTTTCGATCAGCAATTACAGTTGGCGTCGACAAGTTAAATTCATTGTAATCAGCTAACTTAAACCACAGATTGATAATGGTTTCAAGATTCGGAGATTATAGATGTTAAGCAACTTTCGCAGAGGCTGGGGTAAGGATGGGTGAGCGGTGAGGGTTATTTTTATGACTCATGGAAATTGAATTGCAAGCAACCAGCTTTTACCGTAGAATTATTCTTTCAACAATCGGAGATTACAGATGTCAAGCAATTTTTGAAGTGGTCGGAATTAGGATGGGTGACGGATAAAAAAAAATCTCTATGAATAAGCTTAGTTGAATTATAAGCAGCTTTAGCAGCTGAATGAATATGATGGTTTCAACAATTAGTGATAGATAACAGATGTCAAGCAACTTTCGCAATGGTCGGGATTGGGATGGGTGAGCGGCTGTAAATTTTTTTTCTATGTCTAGTCAAATTGCAAGCTTTAACCGCAAGTTAATTATGTCTTCAACAATCTGTAATAAAGGTTGTTAAGCAATTTCCGCAGGGGTAAGTATAAAGATGGGGTGCCCATGACCAGGAAGTAATTTAATTAGTGAGCCAGCAAAGAATTCCGCATTTTCTCGAACTAGGCTCATTTGTCAGGTTCGACCAGTAATTAAAGTTGGCGACCTTGATTGCCCTCAGCTGTGGAAGTTAAATTGAAAGCTGCCAACTTTAACCGCAGATTACTATCGGCAATTTCAAATGTTAAAAGACTTTCGCTGTGGTTGGTTTTGGGATGGGTCACCGTTGAAAATTGTTTTTTATTTCTATGCATAAGTTTAGTTAATTTGCAAGTACATCTGTTCGCTTTTGCCGCAGATTGATAACGGTTCAACATCGAAATTTACGGATGCTAAGGAACTTTCACAACGGTCAGGATTGGGATAGGTGGTCGGTGAACTTTGAGTATAGTCGGCTTTAACCGCTAAATATTGAATGTTTTTGGAAATCCGCGATAACGGTTTTCGTAGAGGAGGGATTACGATGATAATTTAAAATAGAAAATATTGTAAAAAATCAACTCGGCCACAAGTGAATTAAAAAAAGTATAAAAATTGCATTGAAAAAGACAAAAATTCAAAAAACCTTTAAATTTGGATTACGATTGTTAAGAAAGAAAGAAAGAAGAAAGAAAAAACATTTATTAGCCACATACACACAGAAGATACACTATACACAACAATACAAGGACCTACAATATTAACACTTAAATGAAAAACAAATTAATGCGTGCAGGGCCAATAAATACCCCGTCTCAGCATAATGCTACTGAGCCACTAATAGATGTGCAAAGTGACCCAGTAGCGCTGTTATTCTGACGGGGTTTACAAAGGACACAGACAGTCAAAAACAAGTAAAATAATAATAGATAAATAACAAAATTTATAAATAAAAATATAAAGCAATAAAATGTATAAATATAAAAAGTCATACAGGTAGATAAATAAAAATATAATATTATGGCATTATGTGCACTGTTGTTTGCCGGTGACTCGGAGAAACGACAGTCGGTGATTGGTTGGCAGACGGGACAGATTGACAGACTTATAATATGTCAATGTCATCGCCTCCACCTCACTTCCTTCCACGTCAAATGCGCCACGTTTTGTATATAAGTAAAAATATAAATAATGCCATGTGGTTGTTGCAATACCAAAGCGTTTATGTCCAGCGATTTTTTGTACTGAGCAAATGTTCATCCAGTTCGTAAAGATATGCCCCATGCTCAGGAAAAAGTATTGCGGCCTCATCGGGTGCGATCCCCGTAACGCTAAATGCGAAGTGAAAACACCTAAGGTATGCGTGACCATTCTGTATTAAAACAATATACTTACCAGAGTCAGGGTTCTTTTACTTGATTAATAATTTAGCATGATTAATAAGTGTGTATTTCGATTGTCGAGAAAATGTTCAAGATAAAAAATAAAAAAACTTATGAACGTCAAAGAAGCTACGCCATCGGTTCACAAACCCTACGGCGGGAGACCTTGTAACGAGAAGAACCGGCAAAGAAACTCGTCAAGGGTTATTTTTTTCTTCCTGTTTTATTTCATACAGAGACATTAAATTTAAAAGTGACCTTAAACACATGGGTAAGATTAATTTTCATCACAAAAAAATACTATATAAAAGTGGTTATCCTAACCGTAAACAATTTTCAACTCTCAAGGAAAGACTTACCATACATTAAAACATTTCCCGCATTAAAAGATAACTATACTGCAAGTTGTGACGTATGTACATACAGGTCAATAGCAATTTATTTTAGATGAAATTGTTAAGCTCTAAGCACAACGTTAAGACAAGCAGACTGAAGTAGACCCATTTCCGCTAGTGGCACCCGTTCACGAGCATGACGCATGAACTAACCATCGAGTCCTTTAGACATTAGACCTTGTTTAGTCTCCGTTTTGACAGCATACTATTTTTCGTGATGAGTCGAAACTCCACCATCATTATATTGGGCTGAATCATCAAATTTTGATCCTATATTAAATACACCTCATTAGCACGATTTTTCTGGAATGCTCGTTGAGACTACGAATTTATTTTATTGACATCATCATCTAAGCCTCGTGACACCGGTAGTTCGGTATAGGCCAAGGATCTTCGCGACGATCGGTCCTGCGCTGCCCGCATGTAGCGGCTTCCTACGGCTTTCATCAGATCGTCGGTCTACCTTGTCAAGGGTATACCTTGTCGCCATTAAAGAACCTTTCCGCCTAAACGGCCGTCGGTCATTATCGCTATATGTCCCGCCCATTACCACTTCAGCTGAGCAATCCTTCGAGAGATGACGGTTATTTCAGTTCTCCTACGGATCTGCTCATTTCTGATTCGATTATGCAGGGAAACGCCAAGACAGCCAAGTATAGTCTGTTCACTGAACCGAGTCAGTACTAAGAGAATTTGCTCGCTCTTTATCATTAGCCATTTTTAATGTCAATGTTATGGCCATTTCTCCAGCAGTGGGGCGCTGAAGAACTGGTCTTTCTTATAGATGCGGGCCCAATGCAATTTGGTGGGTTTTGACGCCTGCAAATACAGCCGGGACTAACGGCTTAACGTGCCTGCGGAAGTACGGAGGAACTCGAGATAGTAAGTTTTCGGTCACCCATCCCGTGATCGACCATTGGGAAAGTCGTTTAACCTCAACAATCGCAGGCCGAGCGCGCGAACCACTTCGCCACGGGCTCCTCTGCTCGCTCTTGATTGGCTGAATACAATATTTCAGTTCTAGCTCGTTTCTGTGAACAGAATTGCTCTATCCATTGCAAACGGTGTAACCTTGGTCATCATCACGTTTAAATAAATGTATTTTATCTCTTCATCTACTATCAATTGGAACTGACCTTTACCGTGCTTCTACCAAGGTCATAGAATCATCAGTAAGTTGTCTTAGACTCTTTCTTGATAAAAGTTTTTTATTATTATTGCAGCCGCGCGTTACGCAACGCGCTATAGGGCTGCCCGCCAACAAAAATTTGCCGTTACCACACGCTTACTGCGTACTGACTTTCAATAGCGTTTTGTCGTCACCGCGGAGCATTGGGGACTGAAAATTCTTGCCGAGTTCTTGCCGAACCGAGGGGCGTCGGGTATGACTCGCGCACGGACTTTTGGTAGGAAGACAGAATACTGTGTATATTCATACTGTGCTTCAACTTCAGCCAATGCAATTTGTCAAACAAAACCAGTCCAACACATGACTACAGTCCATTGGAAATTGCGCTCTGATACGTGAACAATAGAGTCCATTCATCAATAAATTTGTCTGACCTCGGTTGGAACTCGATTGTAGCACAAATTCATTACCCCTACTATTTGAATTATTTTATATTACTATTTTTGGGTAATGCTATTTTTATTCTTATTTGAGTTGTAATAAAGTTCAATTTTATTATCAACCGATTACAAAAAAGTATTAAAGAGAATAGAAGAGGAGCCCGTGGCGCAGTGGTTCGCGCGCTCGGCCTGCAATTGTTGAAGTTAAACAACTTTCGCAATGGTCGGTCACGGGATGGGTGACCAATAATTTACTATCTCGAGCTCCTCCGTGCTTCGGAAGGCACGTTAAGCCGTTGGTCCCGGCTGCATTTGCAGTCATTAAAACCCACCAATCCGCATTGGGCCCGCGTGGTGGGTCATGGTCCGTTCTCCTTATCCATCTATAATAAATATATAATAAATAATGAAAGGATAGGCCCCAGCAGTGGGGGAATTAAAAATGGCTGATAACGAAATGACTAGAATTGCATAATATTTACATAATTAAATTAGTTCATATGGCGTTAAACCAGTTCAATATTCAAGTTTTTAGAAACTACTAAAAGAAAAACTGGATTTATTTTTCTTAGCTTTGGTTTTTAACTTGATTGATCAAAATTGTTACAATATTTTTTTATAGTATTGCCAGCTGTTAATTACCTGAAAGAATATGATTTAGGTTCAAATTGACTTTTATCATTTTCTTGCTTATCACAAAATATCCTGGATTTTTTTAAAACGATATTCGCTTTAGCAAGTAAACAAATAACCATGGAAGTTCCAAATCTTGCCGAAGTTGAATTCGGACTTGTGATAATACGAAAATCTTGTTTAATTCCAAAAACTACGGAGATTACCAACTTCTAATACTTTCATTGAACGAACAAAAGTTCTGAACAGAGTTTTGTCGGGAGATTCCGTTGAATATAATAATTTTACATTCAACGGAATTCTTTATAAACTCACCGGCACATGAAATGGCCCACCCCGTTATTTTCATACAAACATGCTCATTTTGCGACTCTGTACACAAAAATGTCAACATATACTCGTATCTGCAAAGATCTGTATGCTAATTAGGTTAAGCGTTCGACTGTCCAATTAGCAATTCTAACGAGTACCGAAACCACTTGTGCCATAACCATTTGTCCATAGAGACAGAAAAATGAATGCTTCATAATCACATTTAATGTTTCTTCGCGCACTCATCTTTGAAATTAACAACTTTTACTGATTTTAGTGCACTATATAGTTCACCTAAATCCGTAAAATATGTTTTATTTCAATGAATGCTGCATCTCCAAACAATGTGATATAGCCATAAAGTAATGCTTTGTTTAAACGAATGTTTGGAAACAGAAAGAGATTTTTAAAACTCTTTAAAGTGCTCATTAGACAGTCTGGCGCTTAACCTAAACATTAGCGTAAAGATCTTTGCAGAAATATGTTGTCATTTTTATGTATAGAGTCGCAAAGTGAGCATATTTGTATGAAAACAACGGGATGGGCCATCAGACGTGCCGGTGAGTGTGTAATAATTGTAGATAAGTAAGAAAAAGACTTCAAGGAATCAGCATAAATTATTATATTGTAAAAATCTGGATTTGAAATAATAGAAAAGAGTAAACAACTAGGAAACAAAGAATGTGATTATACAAGCTTCCGCCCGCGATTTCACCCGCGTGGTTCACGTTCCCGTGGGATTATCGGCATAAGAAGTAGCCTATGTTAATTCCTCTTTCTTTCCACTAACCTATGCCAAAAATCAAGTCACTTGGTTGCTAAGTTAGGGCGTGAAGGAAGGACATACAAACACACTTTCACATTTATCACATTGTAATACGATTTCACTATTTGGATAGGTACCTAGAATAGAATAGAAAATTGTTTATTTTGTTGCAACACACATAGATACATCTGGTATTTTAGACATCATATAAATAGGTAACATATTTTTATAATCACTTCGTCAGACGTAGTGCGGATGCCTCTATGTGCAGCAGCAAAACAGGGTCTAGGCTCGATGTGGTATTTTCGCTCGTGGGATGACCGAAACATCGATTTTCAGCCCTCACCCTATTGATGGGTGGGCGGGAAATGGTGAAAATGAACCTACAATAAATAACGAATTATAAAAGCTACTGTATGTAACGGCATGTTTCGGCAGCAAATTTTTCTATCGTAGCATTATTGAAATCTTAAAAAAAAAATGTACCTACATACTCTGAAAATGTTTATTTGAAATGACACGTGGTTTTTTGTGGCATTATATTACGTTTACTGCTAACTCTTTGTACATATATAACCAATTAGAATTTAACTCCAAAGAAGCATTTACCTCTAACTAAACCTAAAATGGTGTAAGTGGTCCTTAAGCGGCGGAATAAACCTGATTGGGCCTTGTTCACACCTTGTACAATACCCTTTAAGTTAATTTACGAGTGTCTTTTCACTCCTTAGTAGAAGCTTTAAAGTCATATCACACTTGGACACGACGCGACAAAGATTCGATTACCGATACAGAATGTGGGGAAAAAGGGGGGAAGATGGGAAAAAGACACGTGAAACGATCGTAGGAGTTAACGAGTTTAGCACCTTTTTTAGGATTGTTCAGTATTTTCCACCATGGACCTTAAAGGGGAGGACACATTGCGAGCGAAGATGAACGAAAAGTTATTAGACTATTTTTGAAGTGAAAACTTCTTTAGCGGCGTTGTGCAAATCAGAGTTTTCAATTTTTGGGATAAGTAAAAAATGTTAAAGTCGCGTCAGGACACTTGACCTGATCGAAAATTCGAAAGACGGAGGGAGAGTAGACCGCCGCTGCGGCGTAGGAGAGGAAGTAATATCCCCCTCTCTTTCAACCGCGCGGCGAAAATGTATGCCTGCTCCTGCTGTTTCGTTTAAGCGGTTTTCACTTCTGCCGACACTCTCGGAGTGCAAACCGTTGTTTTTTTTGTTGGGGCACGCGTTGCCTAGTCATATGTGCTAGTGGATTATTGGCATTTTGTTCGAATTAATTCACGAACGACCACCCACTGCGAGGCACAGAGCGAGATTTTCTGCGGCTCGCCCCACCCGTGCCTCTGCGTCACCCGCGCTTGTGCGCCACCTTCCAGTATGCGTGGCTGGTGCCGCACCGCTGTGAGACGGACACCGATATTCCTCCGTTTGCGCAGCTCAGTACAAATGTAATTATGTTGCTTGTGTCTTCAACTGACGACTTTTAGTATCCAGATACCGGCACCGAACACTTTTTGATCGTCATGAGTATGTGTTAAGCGGAAGCAACTGGACATAAAAAATGTTAATGTATGCGCAGGGGGTGGATGATTTCATACTGGTTCTATAGAAATCAAATATTCATCGGTAGCTTGTATCTGACACAAGACACAAAGCGTCTACGTTTGCGCAGCGCCTAACTCTGTTACTAACAGATTTTGATTGAAATTGATTGAAAGTGCAGTTACATTGCTGCTTTAGTAAGATAGTTGTCACATTGATTTTAACTAAAGCATCAATATGACTGCACTTTCAATCAAACGTTGATAGAAATAAGTTACTTAATCAGGAGGTTGATGTTAAGTAATTGCTCAGTGCATTAAATTACGATCAATAGTTTTTTTATTTAATGTTTGATTAAAAAATGCTTTTCAGATAATTCATATACCAATTAGTTAAACATTTTGATCTAGGCATCAACATCTTTTTTATTTTATTTTTCGGAATACAAATAAAATCATGTACTTATACAAATACAATAACATACACAATTTTTTTAAATTATTAGAGTGCTAGCTGTTCCCGCGGTTTCACCCGCGTGGTTCCTATTCCCGTGGGAATATCGGGATAAAAAGTAGACTATGTTACTCTCCGTCCTTTCAACTAACTCTATGCCAAAAATCAAGTCTATTGGTTGCTTTGTTAGGGCGTGAAGGAAGAACAAACTTCACTTTAATAATATTAGTTAAGATAAAGTGAGCACACTTCTATGTAATGGCATAGGCAAAATAATAATATACAGCGACAGTCAAGCTGCCATCAAAGCCCTTGACAAAGTGGAGACTAGTAAAGAAATGCATACAAACATTCAGGAACTCGCCAACTTGGCTGAGGTAGAAATTGCCTGGGTACCCGGACACGAAGATAACATTGGCAATGAGGAAGCTCACAAATTGGTTAGGGGGGGGCTGATGAACCCTTCATTGGCCCTGAACCAAGACTGCCAATATCACATAGAATCTCTACGAACATCATTGAGATAAGAATAATTATAGAAACTAACCAAAGATGGATGAAAAGAAAGGACTGCAGACAGTCAAAGATCTTCATCAAATCAGTTGATAAGAAGAAAACTAGAGAGCTGCTGAAACTAAGCAGGAGAAACATAAGAAACATAGTAGGAGTACTGACAGGACATTGTCCACTGAACAGGCACCTTTAAATTATCAAAAGGACAGAGGATCCCCTCTGTCCACAATGTAAAGAAAGAAACAAGAAAGAAAAAAGAAAGAAAAGGAAGAAACAAGCTACCACTTCATGGCAGAATGCCCAATGTATGCATCACTGCGCTGGGAGCTCTTTGAAGCGGACACGCTAAAAGAAGAGGATCTAAAGCAGTTGACGATAAGTGAACTCAACAGGTATTGTAAGCGCACAGGAAGGTTCGAGGGTCCGACGCCGGTGGGGTGAACTATAACCCGCCCCCCCTGTTCTTCAGGGGACTTCTTCTTCGGGGAACTGGGTGAAATGGTTCCAACTAGGGAGACTGCTCACCCGTCCGGCCTTGCTGGTGTCCCCTCTCCAAAAAAAATAATAAATAATAATGTAATGGCAGCATCGGTCATTTTCTGTCCTCGCAAATGTACAGTCGGGAAACTTCCCGGTTGACCAGTAGAGTTTTTTTAGGGAGCTTTATTTAAAAATGTAATAGATATCTAGAAAAAGTTTATACCACAAATAATAGAGCATTAACAGGTACTTCATTTGATAAATAAATTGTTTCTTTAACATAAGTACTTTCCGAGAAAACGTTTCGCAAATAAACTCTACTGGTCAACCAGGAAGTTCCACGACTGTACCTACCTACAGAGTGTTAGAAGACCCACACCGAAGCCGCGATGTATGCGTAGTGTACATCGAATTAAATAAGAATGTGTAAAAACAATTGCTGGGAAAAAACTTTTACTTTTAGTAAAAAAATGGGTGTTATTTCTTACACGCAATGGAACGCGTGCAATAAAACGTTTGCATTGTGTCTATAGAGTACGAGTAGGTGACCGGGGCCCCGTATCATTGAGTGGTTTTGATATTCATTGCGGTTTTGTTACTTTAAACGATAATCTTTAGAAAAAAATTATGACTTTAATCCTCAATAACTCCTTAACTGTCAGTTTTCCAGGTTTGGCCCCATACAATAAAATGATAGTAACGATGGAGAGAATACGTGGTTTTCGATTTCGTTATGGGTCTTTTAACACCCTGTATATCGAACTATACAACTATAAAGTTCGCGGTGTGAAAACGAGTATTAAAAAACGCATCGAGCTCTTTTCGATTAGCTTCCGAATGTGACCAACGCTTTATGTACAAAAAAAGACAATCGCTTTTATTCCTTTTTTTGTTTTCGTCGCGCACTGTCGAAGTTTCGAAGTCTTCTTTTTGTTTTGTTTCAGAATTTAGTTGCCACCTTTGGGTTAGTTTGGATAAAACAGCAAAGTAGTTTTGTAAAATAGTTCGCGAAATTCAGGTTTCGCAAATAAATAGATAATAGATAAGTTTATTTGCTACAGCACACACATTCAAACATATAAAGTTACAGTAAAAAGAACACACGATATTTACAAAAGATCTGTTAACAGTCACATAAGAGATGTTAGTGTTAAATTTTTTATTATTAATCATCAATTTATTTATATTTACAATGTTTAAATCAATTATTATTTTATTTTGTTACGTCAATCGTTATTGTTAAACAATTAGTAACTAAATCAATAATTGGTAAGTATCATGACTTGTGTTAATTTTGACGTTCGACCGCCATGTTATTTTTCGACATTGTATGTTTTGTTGGCGGCAGCTGAAGGAGCTATCTGTTGTCCAATTGTTGCTGAATAAATCTAAGAGTTATTTACTACTAGTAGGAAGTGAAAATGCAAGTGTGTGCTGTAGCAAGAAGGGTCAAGGCTCGGTGTGTGTACTTTGAACACTGATTTTCAGCCGTCACCCATGTAAATGCGGGAAGCCCTGCAATGTTGTGTTCTGCACGATAATACTGTGGCATAATGTGCTAAGATAATTGAAATTCATTAAGTGCTTGTTTCACAATCTAATAGTATGTTCTGAGTGGGTTACTTGACAGAGGATTTGTAATTTTTTTATAAAATGGAGGAGATAAAGATAAGGAGCTGTGTAGTGTCAGCTTAGAATAGCACAACCCCCTCTCATCCTGTGGGTGTCGTAAAAGGCGACTAAGGGACTCAGCCTTCAGGAGACGGGCAGCAGCGTCTCCTACAAACTTGGCCATACTGCGATCGCCAACCCGCTTTCCAAGCGTGGCGATTATGGCAAACCCCCCCCCCCCCCATTTTGGGGGAGGCCTATACCCAGCAGTGGGTGTCATGTGGCTGAGACGACGAAAGATAAGGTAAAAGATAAAATATTCTTTATTGTACACCATGATAGTTTACAAAGTATTTTTTTTAAGAAGAACAATTGGCGGCCTTATCGCTAAAAAGCAATTTCTTCCAGGCATTCCACACATAAAGTTGAGAATTGGAGGAGGAGGATTAGAAGAGGTTCTTAAGTCGACTGTTTTTTATGTTTGTTTTAATATAACGTAGTCGGTTGTCAACTGATTTGAATAATTCTTTTTTTTATCTGAAAGAACATAGTTCAAGAGTGGTCCCATATATTTTTTTTACGAAGCTCTGGCAATTAGTTTTTCCATATTCCTGAAAAATACAATCTACGTTATGGCAAGTAGTCGTTTACCTAGATGACATCATTGTTGTGTATGGGCTGATTTTTTGTGTAAGTAACGGCACAATGATGTAACTAAAAATTGTAAATTTTTTTTCTTTCTTATTAAAACCAACTTCAAAAAGTAATAAATTGCCTTGACTGGCACCGACTCCAAAAGTCTTATTCTTTACTTTTTTTCATTAACAATGTCAAATAATCTGTCAATTACGAGTAAGCTAGTCGGAACTTGCTTTTAGACTGTGTAACAGGCCTTTAGAAAAATATAAAATATTTAGGTGAATTCCGATCAGAAGTTACGAAACCAAAAACGATAGTTAAATAATTTTTTTTTGTGTTTAAACGACTATAAATTAATTCCGAAACGTGAAATTAGTGGTTGGATGTCAGCTCAAAAAACTATCTGCAAAGCTAAGCCTTTTACTCAAAAAGAATATTAAAGCACCGCTCTCTGGAAATCGTATTCCCACTGGAATTGGTAATGGGCAGATAGACTGACAGAGCAATGTGAATTGACGGTAGGACGATAAACAGATCAGCTGATAATGCTGGCTGTACATCGACGAAATCGGTTGAAGTTATTTATTTATTAGCAAATTACGTTACATGCGACTTTGTGACTAAAGTAATAAGGTGCCTTGTTGATTAATTTTGTTGACAAATAAATAAAAAAAATTACGACTACAAAAAGTGAAAAAAAAGTGTCGGTGCTAGCCAGTAAAGTGTTAGAATCGTACTTAACTAACTACACAAAAACTCGGGCTGTTATCATGTCATCTAGGTAAGGATACGGAGAAGTTACGAAAACGACAGTTTTGTTAAAATTTCCTGTAAACTACTGAAACGATTTCAAAGTTTCAAAATATGGGACTAACTTGGGTACAAACTTGATGTAATAACGTTTAAATCATTACAATAGGTCCAGCCGTCTTCGAAAAATCGGTAAATAAAACTAAAATTAAAAAAAAATACGTGACGAATTGATAACCTCCTTTTATTTGAAGTCGGTTAAAAAATGGGATTGCGCTGTTTCAAGTTCACCGTCAAGTTTGCAGCGGACTTGATGCGGCGTCCAGTAAACATGACGGTGTATGGCTATGGGTGTGCACGACAAGTCTACTACCCATTACCCATTATGGCCTGTGTAGTGTTTGTATCTATGGAAAAGGGTACAATCTACCCTGTCTCACACACACAGGAGGGCAACACTAGTAGCTGTCATTGTCAACGATAGATTGACAAATGACATATAGCTAGGCGGGAGTTCTGGTGGAGTGCGGATAGGATTTCGGCTCCAGGATCCCCGATGTGATGATACGTATTATGTGTGCCTGTCTTGGTGTGACGGTGTGCCAGGGAAACGGTTCGGTAGGATTGCAAATCCTACAGCCTGGGCCCGTATTCACTATGACCACTTACCGATTCCTTGCTCAAACCACGCGAATGTCGTGTTTAATTTCGACATTTTCAAAATTCGTTTTCTCTATGACACTTACAAAATTTTAAAGTTATTTTACTTGTTTAATAATTATACAACTTGTGACTTTCATGTACTTGTACAATAACTCTATAATTTGGGAGTATCATGGAGAAAACGACTTTTGAAAATGTCAAAACCAAGTACGACATTGGCGTGGTTTCAGCAAGGAATCGCTGGGCCCTGCATAAGAGGTACCGTGGCTTCCGGGTCCAGACCACCCGTTTCGAATTACTAGACACTCTTAGCCTTCATCATACCTGATGTTAAGTATTGATAAGGCTGAAGATGGAAGCAAGCCTTTCCCAGAATCCTCAATCACTGAGGAACTGGCTATCTTATCTGTAACTGCCGAACACATCAATGCTGAAAACATTGTTATTATGGCGTCAGACTTAGATAAGATGGTAGTAGCTAGCCAGACGGACTTACAACGAGTCCTTCCACCAACCAATATAGGAATAGGTTGTGTATATAATTGGTTTTCATGTATGACAAACATTGTTAACGATATGACCTACTTGTATGAAATTACATGTAAAACTGTTGGTGTGCCTATAAATTAATAAATAAATATTGTATGTAAGCTGAATTTGCATTACTAAACAAGTGGCATAAAATTAAGGTCGCGACACTAACTTTCATCAAGAAATATATGTGCATACATCAAGTTTCACAAGCATGCATTAATTTTTTACCGCCTCTGTGGTCTAGTGGTACGACCACCGGTATCAGACCCAGGGGTCTCGGGTTCAATTCCCAGCGGGGGTAAATATTGTATCCGGTTTGGTTGGTGGTAGGACTTTTTATAAGTCCGCCTGGCTAGCTACCACCATCTTATCTAAGTCTGACGCCATAACAACATTGTTTTCAGCATTGTTGTGTCCCGGCAGTTAGAGATAAAATAGCCAGTTCCTCAGTGATTGGGGTTTCCGGGAGAGGTTCGCTTCCATCTTCAGCCTTATCAATACTTAACATCAGGTATGATGAAGGCTAATAGTTTCCCCGAGCATAATAAAAAAAAAACATGACACTTAAAAGTTAAATAAAAAAAATATATATATTTGTAATCACTTGTGGCCGAGTTAATTTTTCCAATATTTTTCTATTTAAAATTTACTATGAAAAAAAAAGTTTGTAAATTCGACTTTTAGCGAAGTCCTTTCTGTAAAAAAAAATGTTTTTATAGATTAATTAATACTTGTTTTGCATGCTTGCACATGCATGCCTGTCATGCAGAACCTATCGTCTATGGCCTGCTTTACTTCAATATGTGCGGCCGACTACAAACAAGTTCACAGTTGTAATTTTTATTATTTTAAAAGTTCCTTAGCAGTGTACTGATTTGTTATAGCGTGTGTAACCGGCATTAAATCGCACCCTATTTTGTAAGATTTATGGCGTGATAAAGTATTTCATATATTGTGATATTTGTATACACTACTCGTATATCATACATGTAGTTTATAATCATTATTGTTTTACGTTTTTGTATAAAGTGTTCAATAAAAAGGAAGAAAAGGCACGTGCGTTCGTTTCGTACTTTTTACGACTTTTGTCAGCAACAAACAAAACTGTTACGATTCGGTGATAATTATTATTGTCTTTTCAAACAATAATAAAAATAAACTTATTGAGAAAGATGTAAATTGAAATTTTGTAAAACAAAATTTCGTAATAATTAAATTATAAATGTATTTTACACCTTACACGCTCGGAAAAGGAGGAGATTCTCATTAAATTTCTGCGTTGAAAATCGAATTTCCCGGCCTAGGCTGGTAAAGTATTTTTTTTAATTAGAAAGAAAAATAAAATGCGTCACAATGCGTTCCGAAGCGCACTATTGAATCAATCTTACAATCCTAGAATCCATCGCTTGCTCAGGTTTCAATAGAGGCAACTCGCCGCTAAAACCAACTTTCCAGGCTTGCATAACTATTGAGGATCTGTTGGGTGCAAAGATAAGGAAACCTGTCTTTGAGATGAAGAAAGCTTAGAAATTGTTGGTTATATTTCCGCAGAAAACAAAGATTAATAATAAATATAAATATTTCCATACAATCACACCAATTATCTAGCCCACGTTAAGTATCATGAAGAACTTGTGTTATGGATACTAGATAACGGATAAACATACTTATATACTTTTTTATTATAAATACATACATAAAATACATATTAAACATCCAGACCAAGACAAATAGACATGTTCATGCACACAAATATTTGTCTTGTCCGGGGATCGAACCCGGGACCTCTGGCGCAGAAGGCAGGCTTAGTACCCCTGCGCCAAACAGGTCGTCAAAGATTTGTTGTTACAGAAAGTTGGTTTGTCTTGTTCGTGATGTATCCTAATATTTTGTTGTTAATATAGATAAGTAATATCTATATTAACAACAAATTAGAAAGTATTCAAGGGTATCCTATCCTAACTATAGGTATATTAAGTACTAGAGGCCGCTCGCGGTTTCACCCGCGTGGTTCCGTTCCCGTGGGAATATCGGGATAAAAAGTATCCTATGTTCACAACCAGGCTATCTACTATTTGTGTACCATTTTTCATCCAAATCCATTTAGTAGTTTTGAATTTATTCGTTGCAAACAAACAATCAAATCTTTACGCTTTATAATATTATTTATTAAGTATATAATAATATAAATGCGAAAGTATGTTTGTTTCTCCTTTCTTGACGCCGTAATTAAGCAACCGATCGATTTGATTTTTGGAAAGAGTTATTTGAAAGAACGGAGAGTAACATAAGCATTCTTTTTATCCCGATATTCCCACGGGAACGGGAACCACGCGGGTGATACCACGGGTGGAAGCTAGTTTATCTACATTTTTATCTAGTATCACACAAGTTCTTAGTGATATTAACTTCGTCCCAAATCTGACCTTTGTTTTATTTACTTTTTGACATTTATATATGTCGGAGAAACACCATTCTCCTCGACAACGTCGTTAGTGGTCACGGGTCTGGTGGGCGCCATCGGGGTTAAATGCGAGCACAAAACTAAATAGTCACCGTTTCGTACAATTTTATTTACACTTAACTTAACTGATTAAAATTAACTTTCTAAATGACAATTTAATAAGTAAAACCGAGCAGCGGGTTCGAAGCACCGATCTAACTTTAATGAACTAAAAAATGATCCACCTCGATCAATCGACACAACAGTAATGCGCGCCAACACTTAATGCGCGTCAAAAACAGTGAAAACAACAAGATGGCGCCTCGACCCCGCTCGAGGCGCGCCCTCTGCTCTGAGCCGTTTAGTGATTTTTAAAAATTAATAATTTCTTACGTGATAACAAAAAATGGAGAAAACCAAATTAAATTAAATTAAGATTTTACAAAAATATTGAAAGTGTAACAATCAAAAAAACTCGCATTATGCAACCAACAAACAACTCGACTAGTCACTTCCTCCGACATATATATATATATATATATATATTTTCTCTTTATTTATTTAGGGGCTTTTACCTATATTCAGGTATGTCAGCCCCATCATAACCTTAGCCTACAATTACTTACACAATAGTTAATAACAGGGAAGGAAAAAGTCAATGATGCAAGTATATGGAAATTACTTCTTGACATTTATAATTGACTTGACTATATCTTAAATATATTTCTTATAATCTTGGACATTTTTAACGGTTTCTTGTTTTTTACTAATTTGTAAATATTTAATAAATTTATCGGGCCATATAATTTGCTGTTAACTGAAATAATAAGTAAGTATTAGTTTAGTTTATTTAACTGCCACTGAACGTCTGACATTTCGACTAATGTTTCCATTTGGGGCACTTTAAAGGCAGATATATAATTCAAATCAAATCAAATATTTAGTATTCACTTACTCAAATAATTCAAGAATCTCTATATATTACGAATTTCATGAATTCAAGTTATATTCTGCAAAGAATATATAGTTGCTATTATTTAACAAGTACTTGCCCCCGGTTTTGTTCGTTTAGATTTTATTTCAGAACATTTCTAAGCAAAACCTAGATAATATTTTTCATAAAAAGTATTGGAAAGTTATAAAGATTTATTTCGTTCCCATTACAACAATATTATCTAGCCACTAGCGGATCCTCGCGGTTTTACCCGCGTGGTGCCCGTTCCCGTGGGAATATCGGGATAGCCTATGTCACTCGGGAGAAATGTAGCTTACTAATGGTCTAAGAATTTTTTAAATCGGTCCAGAAGTTCCTGAGATTAGCGTGTTCAAACAAACAAACTCTTCAGTTTTTTAATATTAGTATAGAGATAAAATATAGCCTATGCCACTCGGGAGAAATGTAGCTTTCTAATGGTCTAAGAATTTTCTAAATCGGTCCAGTAGTTCCTGAGTTTAGCGCGTTCAACTAAACAAACTCTTCAGCTTTATAATATTAGTATAGATACGTAAGTTCCAGACAGATATTTAAAAACTGATAAACATATTTAATGTTTTTGGAATTACATAACATTATATACATAGAAACCATCCAGACCAATGCAAACAGAAATGTTCATTCAACACGAAACTATATATTTCGCCTTCCGCGGGAGTTAAAGCGTCCAAAAAGGAGACTGCCTTTTTAACATTTTATTACCTATCTTTGGAACAGCAACGCGACAGCGATAATTGCTTCATGTCAAGTATCACTATAAAAACCGTGCGGTTGCTCCGATTCCAATTCTTGAAACCACTGGCTGTAACTCTTAGCATTTATGGTGTACGATCTTGTTGGTTGTCCAAATAAATAAACTTGAAGCGCTTATAGCCGTGCTTGACAGACTGATCGTATTCGATCACGTTTGTTAAGCAAAGTTCGGCCCGGTCAGGTGTCGGATGGATGACCGTAAAGTGGCATTACAACTTAGCGCTTCCGTGCTTCGGAGGGCACGTTTAACCGTCGGTCCCGGCTGTTATCATTTGATTACAGTCGTTAAGCCAAGTCAGAGGCCTTATAGGCGGCTTGATAAACTCTGATACCAGAGGTGGCCACTAATCCTCACTCGATAAGAAGAAGATGAAGACTAAAATCAATAAAAAAGTTATATATATTTACCATAGTCAAGGTTTAATACGCAGTTTGTATCCCAATAAAAAGGTCACCTTTTTAAGGACCTGTCGCTTTACAAATATTAGATTAGGATAAATGTCATTTTCTATAACAAGATAAAATTTATTGACACGTATGAAGCTCACACTTTATATTAAAAAGCGCTGTTGAATACGAATGATATTATGCCACATGAGCCAAGCACTACTAATAAAATGAAACATGGGGGCTAATCGTCTAATTTTAAAAGCTATCGCAATCCCTTTCAATTCGTCATTTGAAGGATATTCACATACTTCAGGTTGTCACTATTTGACATTTGATAGGGATTGTAATCGGGACGCGTTTTGAAAGTTATTGAATGAATGAAATTGAACTGTTTATGCAAATTGACAGACGAAAATATCTTTCAAATGTATGGAGAAGTGTCAAATGAAGTGTCATTTAAAACATCATTCGTTCTGAAATGAATTGCGACTACAGGTTACACAATTCCATAAATCACTATCACAATCACAATACCTTTTGAAAGGGATTGTGATAGATTTTGAAATTAGACAATTAGGGGGCTGCCGGCTGGTTCGAATGCCGGCTGAGCGCAGGAGACAAGTTGGATTTTTCTAGTAAACACATATTTTTTCATGTTAAAAATTTATCACGTAACATTTGGTTTAATTCATGACATTTATTAGTTTCAGACTTATCAGGTATTCAGCACTTTGACCATCGTTGCAAAAGGAATTAATCTTTACTTTCGATCCCTTGCCAAATTGTGGGCAACTGACATGAATTTTAAATAAGTACCTATGCCTTGAAATTGGCGAGCTTTTACATATAGTCAGCCATTATTGGATGGGATCGAGAATTTTCACTGTGAATTTTAATCAGGGGTGCGATTGCGTAAAGTCAATCGTATTCTTATGGTAAATTTTAAATAGAAAAATATTGGAAAAAATTAACTCGGCCACAAGTGAATTCTCAGACGGGAATCGAACCCGCGACCTTTGGAAATCCGGTCCAATGCTCTAACCGCTGAGCTACCGAGACTTGCGAACCACCGTCGAAATTCTCCAATACTTTTATATTTTTAATACGCTGTAGGCCAGCGTTGTTACATCAATGTGGCCGAGTTAATTTTTTCCAATATTTTTCTATTTAAAATTTACCATAAGTATAAAAATAGCATTGAAAAATGCAAAAATTACAAAATCATCAATCGTATTCATTTGACAGTTCATATCGTAATCGATCGGCTGCAATTTGTATGGAATTTGACACTAATGACATACAATAAGAACTGTCAAATGAATACGATTAGCTTACGCAATCCCATAGCTGGTATTGCCAAGTTGAAGCAATAAATTAAACTTGGTTATACCTGCGTAAATATATTGATAAATCGTACTAATCCTACTATTTAATATTATAAATGCGAACATTTGTGGGGATGGATGGATGTTTCTTACTCGTTCACGCAAAACTTCTAACGGGATTTAAATGAACTTTGGTACACACATAGTAGATAGCCTGGACTTAAAATATAGGATACTCCGTATCCCAATATTCCCACGGGAACGAGAACCACGCAGGAGAAACATTCGTTGAGTCCCGTCGTTGTAAATATACTAGTGGCCGTATTCCCGCTCCTGTGCGAATATCGGGATAAAAAGTATCATATTTTTTATTCGAGGCTATTAATTTTATGTGCGCCTAATTATTAAGTTAGACACACAAATAATAAAATTGAAATCCTAAATTAAATATACAAAATCCGTTCAGTAGTTTTTTTTTTTCACACTAATTATCTAGCCCACGTTAAGTATCATGAAGAACTTGTGTTATGAATACTAGATAACGGATAAACATACTTATATACTTTTGTTTTGTAAATACATAATATACATATTAAACATCCAGACCAAGACAAATAGACAATACATGTTCATGCACACAAATATTTGTCTTGTCCGGGGATCGAACCCGGGACCCTTTAGCGCAGAAGGTGGGGTTACTACCCCTGTGCCAAACAGGTCGTCATTTTGAATGATTGTTGAGGTTAAGGAAGCAAGCAAGCAATGGGTGACCAACAATTTATAAATTTAAAATATAATATATTTTAAATTTAAAATATAATATATTTTAAATTTTTAAATTTTTGGTCACATATTATGTTAAAAAAAAGCTCTTGAGCAAAGGTTATTACAAGGTAGATGATTATTTGAAAGACCAAAATGCATGGAAGTGATACTAACATAAAACATGACTATTGTAATTGTATAAAAGGAAAATATTCTAATAACTGAGTATAAGACAATTTTCCTCTTATATTAAATATATTTCAAGGTTGTAGATTTGTGTTTGGCAGCGACAGGTTCCTTTGTAAATGTTGTTGCTTCTGTTAAAGCTGATAAGTTTCTTGCGGCCGTTCTTCATATCAGTTAAAAGATGTCCTGAATGGCTGGTAGGAAAAAATAATTGGACGATTCGAAAGCACTTATCTATAAGTCTATTTGAATAAAAATCTTTGACTTTGACTTTGACTTTACTATGTCGTGCTCCTCCTTGCTTCGGAAGGCACGTTAAGCCGTTGGTCTCAGCTGCATTTGCAGTCGTTAAAACCCAGCAGTCAGCATTGGGGCCGCGTGGTGGGTCATATTCCATTCTCCTTAACCATCCATAAGGAAGGCCAGTGCCCCAGCAGTGGGCAAAATGGCTGTTGACATTACAGAATAACTACGTATTTTAGTTTAATGGCCTTCATGACCATAGCACTAAGCTAACAGCGACCCTCTTCCATATTCATGTAAGGGGTTAAGTCATAACCCTTGTAATGAGCTCTTAAACGGCCGCTTTATAATTAAATATCCCATTATGTTCTGGGTTTATTTTCAGCGTACCTAAGTAAACGAAAGTCCAGCAACAAAGGTAATAAAATTAAAATTAACACTGTAAAAGCATGAAGAAATGTAAGAAAGAACTAGTGCCTGATCAACAATTATGATGAGACACAATTTCTGCTCAGAATTTGAGTGAAAGATCTTTTAATAAGTACTTTTTAATCATATTTTTTCCGTAACATATTGAGAACATATTTTAACTTATTAGATGTACGGGCGCTTAGCTTTGTAACAAAAGAATGAAATGAATTGTCAAGTAAATTAAATCAAACTTGATTGGGCTCTGTGAAACAGGGCCTTTATCTTTTTGGGGTTAATAACAAATATATGGCCCCGTCAGAATATCAGTGCTTCTGGGTTATTCTGACCATCAACGAATGACCCAGAAGTTAATTTTGCTGAGACAGGGCCTATTAGCAGCACACATTTTGTTTTGTTGTATTGTACTATGATTCTTGTTTTTTTTTTCTGTCTTAATTTATGTACCTACTTGTCTGATTGTATTTCTGTGTTCGTGTGTGTTGTTAATAAATGGTTTCTATTTCTATCTATTTCTATTTCTATAATATACTTTTTGTTTGATTTGTGTTTACAACAGCAGATTCAGCCTAGCCGGGACCAACAGCTTAATGTGCCTTCCGAAGCACGGAGGAGCTCGATACAGAAAATATTTGGTCACCCATCCCGTGACCGACCATTGCGAAAGTTGCTTAACCGTCACTACCGTCGTCGTCAAACACGCTAACCACTGCTGGTAATAATGATTTATGATTAAGTTCAAATCAAATCACAATCTTTGCTTACCCTTTCAACAAATAAGATTGCTACTTCAACATTTTATTATTATGTTCATCCATTATTTAAGAAAGTGTTGACGTAACATTTCGTGACCTGACTTTACGGCCTATTACAGTAAAATTACGATAAAATCACGGCAATATCACGATAATATCGTGGAACGGAAGTGTATAATTTTATGGTTGGCGTACTAATAGTTTGTGATAATAACGATATTGTTTACATGTTATGGTAATGTCCGATAATTTATTGCTTGAAAGGCCTTTCTAGGGTTATGTATTACTAGACATGACATCATACAAACTTATACTAACTACCAGTCGCTTTTTGTTGTTGTTTTGAGTGAGGGGAATGCATTTACGCATTCATCATCCATCCATCATCAGCCTGTGGACGTCCATTGCTGGACATAGGCCTCTCCTAGCTCACGCCTATTGTGGCGTTCATAGGAGCCTATTAGCCTACTGCTACCACGCTGGCCAAACGGGTTGGTAGAGGGTTTGTTTCAAGTTTTCCATCTCTCGCACAGGTTTTCAATGCGTCGAGCCTCTTAGTCTACTCTTACGACATCCCAGGCATGTAAGGGAGTGGTCACACTTGTATTCTTAGGCCGTCACCACTCGGTACAATACGCATACATGGTACGCATACGGTGCATTTACGCATACCAAACGGTTATGCTGGGCTCACCTAGAATACTGGAATCGCGAGTCCAGCACCCTATCCCTCGCCGCCCCCTGAAACCCCGTCAACCCTAGTAGGCTCGGCGGGGGTTCGGGGTAGGATCAAACCAGCTCCCGTCCCCCCAACGAGCTCGAAAGCTCGGTGGGAGGACGGGAGAAGGGAGGGACTACCGTCTCCCGGTCCCCCATTCAGCTTCGAAATTCTGAATGGGGGCCCGGAGGGGGGGGGGTACTACCAACTAAACCCCTCACTGCTTGCCAAGCCACTGGCGTAGGCCATGGGGGATCAGGCAACTACCAGGGCCAGCAATACGCCAATGCGCCATGTCATGAATGATATAGCTGTTTTCACACAGACCTATATCTAGATAGACGAAAAGAGCGATTCAAACTGTATGCGAAACCTAGCGTGTCGAATTTTTCGTATGTACCATGACGTTATGAGCGAGATTTAGTGATGTGGTAATGTTATTGACGAGCTCTTGCAAGAAAGCACTGCACAATTAACAGTTTTCGTTTCTGAGTGACGCGTGTTTGCATGGCAATGGTCTCAAGCAGACTGACTTACGTTGGAAAACTTTTTACACGCAAGGTAGGTACATTTTTACCGTCTATGTCGGTATAGGTCTGTGGATTTTCACGCTAGGGGGGCAGTTGTATGAGTATGGCAAACTATATTCCTTATAGAAAAAAATAGCTTTTTCACAAGGTACATAGATTGCTTTACTTGTGCTTTGCAGTGCATCCAATAGTTTTAAAGAACGTTGATAGTTAATATCAACTTGTACTAGGGATACAGGACCTCTATTTTTTATTCACTCGTCTCGGGTTTCTACCGATTTTCGTGCGACGTTTGAGTTTCCGTATCTTCCGTACTTCCGTAATAGCGACCTTGCACGTATATACATAGCTACGCTTTTCGCCTGTAATACCGCCTCCCAACGGGAGCGCGGGAGGGGCAAAGCGAAAAGCGACCTATGTCTACACTAGCAAGGTTGCTTTTCGCCTGATCGCCTCCCCGTTCGACTCGACACTCGCGTGGCGAGTGATTCAAAAATAGAGGTCCTGGAGCTCTATTTTTGATTCACTCGTCTCGAGGATTCTACTGGTTTTTATGCGACGTTTGAGTTTCCGTATTCCGTAAAAGCGACCTTGCCGGTATTTACATAGCTTCGCTTTTCGCCTGTAGTACCGCCTCTTAACGCAAGCGCGCGAGGGGTAAAGCGAAAAGGGTGCTATGTCCACGCATGCAAGGTCGCTAATCGCGTGATCGCCTCCTCGTTCGCGTCGCCACTCGCGCGACGAGTAATTAAAAAAATAGAGGTCCTACATGCTTATCAAACTTTATTGCTCATGGCCATGCTTGACAGACTGATCGAATTCGATCACGTTTGCACGAAAGCTAAGTTCGGCCTGGTCTGGTGTCGGATTGGTCGCCGTAAAGTGGCATTACAACTGAGCGCTTCGGAGGGCTCGTTAAACCGTCGGTCCCGGCTGTTGTCATTTGATTACAGTCGATAAGCCATGTCATAGGACTTATAAGCGGCTTGATGAAGTGACACCAGAGGTGGCCACTAATCTTCACTCGATAAGAAGAAGAAGACCAAACTCTAAACTAGTGGTCAAGTCAGAGGCCTTATAAGCGGCTTGATAAACTGACACCAGAGGTGGCCACTAATACTCACTCGATAAGAAGAAGACCAAACTTTAAACTAGTGGCCAGCCGTATTTTTTATTTGTTTTAATTGTTATGAACTACGGTGAAGGTGACAGTGGAAGCGCACCTCTTCCGGAATCCTCTACCAATGATTAACTGCATATTGTGTCTCTAACTTCCAAAACAACAATGCTGAAAACATTGTTTTTGAGTTGTCAGACTAAGATAAGACGGACAGGCGGACTTACAACAAGTCCTCGTCGTCATCGTCATCAGCCATTTTATGTCTCACTGCTGGGGCACTGGCCTTCCTTATGGATAAGGAGAACGGCCATGACCCACCACGCGGGCCCAATGCGGATTGGTTTTGACGACTGCAAATGTAACCAGGACCAACGGCTTAACGCGCCTTCCGGAGCACGGAAGAGCTCGAGATATTAAATTTTTGGTCACCCATCCTGTGACCGACCATTGCGAAAGTTGCTTGACCACAACAATCACAGGCCGAGCGCGCGAACCACTGCGCCACGGGCTCCTCCACAAGTCCTACCGCCAACCAATCCAATTACTATATTTTACTAACAAAAGTATTCTAAAAATACCTAGATATTGAACTGATAAGTTGATCTATCTGTCCATCCGTCAGTCTTGATCGCAGCCATAAATAACTATTCAATTTGAGATCAATCTCTTATGTCTATTTATCATGCTCAAACGAAAATCTAAAAGATAAGATAAGAGGGATTTTGTAGATTCTGAGCTAAATTTTAACCGATATTCTTTTTTTACATAACTTTATTGTTCATTCTGGATGCTTGACAGTAACGTTAAAATCGGGAAATGAACTTTGTTTTAAGTAAAAAGAAAAAAAAACAGAGTTTTCGCGATGTTATGGCTGCATACATACATCATCAGCCTGTGGACGCCCACTGCTGGACATAGACCTCTCCTAGCTCACGCCTATTGTGGCGTTCATAGGAGGCTATTAGCCTACTGCTACCACGCTGGCCAGAAGGTTGGTAGGGGGTTTGTTTCAAGTTTTCCTTCTCTCGCACAGGTGTTCAATACGTCGAGCCTCTTAGTCGACTCTTACGACATCCCAGGCATGTAAGGGAGTGGTGACACTTGTATTCTTAGGCAGACACCACACGGCTGCAAGTACCTATACAAATAGTTGTTTGTGATGATGAGAAGTGATACTAAGCGTGCACTTGGAGAGTTCAGCAGTGAATAATGATAGACTAATGATCGTGTTCTCAAATCATTTTGAGGTTTTTAGAAAAGATTAAAAAATATTTATCAAATTATCGTACGACATTACATAATACATCATACTGTAAACTATTCAGTGATGAAAACAAGAGAAGAGAAAAAAGATATGAGTGACCCCTTTTCACAAACTGAATTACCTAACAGACCGATTAACGCTAAACATAATTTAAATGACTAAGAACTGAGTTCACCAACTGTCGATTAGATAACCATGGTTTAAAACATCGTTCTGTCCCTTACGATTTCAAACAAATGGCTGAAATGCAATGACATTTAAATGACGTTTGGCGTTAATCGGTCGGATAATAAGTTGGTGAACTCGAGCCTAAACATTTCAGTCGTTAGTTTGACGTTAAAAATAAAGCTATTTTAAACTATAATTTTTAAATGAATGTTGGTGAAATTGACTATTGATAGATGAATCTAATCGAATCTCGAACATCCCTTTAATCTAAAATTTATTTTACAGCATGATCAATAGTCGATAAAGAATGAGTACCTTTCAAATTGAATTGATAAGAAAATGGAATGGCAAAAATTCAAAAATCATAAATTATTGGCTGTTGCGTCTTAATCGATCGTTAAACACCTGTGAAAGGGCGTCGCGTCGGTCGTCAATGAGCACAGGATTGCAGAGAAAGGATTTATTTCACTATTTACAAGGCACTAAGACAATACATGAGAAAATCTCGCTAGTCGTCGCGATCAAGTCGATAGTCGTCTTTTTCTTCTGTCAACCTTCAGTGTCCGTCATGCTGGCAGCGTGTCGCGCTAGCCAGCGTCTTATTTACCAAAAAGTCCATAACATTCCCACCTCCAGTATTGCAAGGCAATACTCAGTCAGGCCCCGTCAGGTCAGGCAGGTGGACCAGGTCGGGTCAGCCAGACCAGTCGGGTCTGGCCAGCCAGACCAGTCGGGTCTGGCCAGCCAGACCAGTCGGGTCTGGCCAGTCAGACCAGTTCGAGTCAGGTCAGTCAAACCAGGTCAGGTCAGTCAGACCCGTTCGGTAGTCGAGGCTTAAGGCAATAATGTCAATCAAGTCGATTTACAACAAATTAGTCATGTCTAATGTCTAGTCGGCAAACCCCTGTCAAAATCCTGTCATTAAAGTCTGCCAATGGCTGGTGTACAAAGTCAGTTTGTCCCCCAAAAATAAATGGTTAGGCGTCAAAGGGGTGGAATCCTTGTTATCGAGAGAAATATGGGTCAGTGGTCGACTGTTTACCATAGATTCAGCCTCAGCCAATAGGGTCTGTAAAGTCTGCTCAGTCGTAACTTGTTCCTTTAAGGTCATCTTCAGTGCCGTCTTGATAGACCTCACCATTCTCTCCTAACATCCGCCATGGTGAGGAGAACTCGGGCAGATAAACTTCCATTTAATACGACGAACACTGAAGAACTGACGCAATCTGTCGGCATCCAGGTTCTCGACGTGTCGTCTAAGCTCCTTATCGGCGCCTATAAAAGTTGTGGCGTTGTCACTCCAAATTTCATTAGGAGTGCCACGTCTGGCTATGAAGCGCCTCAGAGCCATAATGGCACTGTCAGACGTCAAATCATCGACCAACTCAATATGGACGGCTCTTACTGTCATGCACGTAAACAGAGCCGCATACCGCTTTTCATGGCGTCGTCCGATTTTAATTACCATGGGTCCAAAATAATCCAGTCCAGTATAGGCAAAGACTTTAATTGGTGTCAGTCGGCTTATTGGTAGCTGTCCCATAAGTGGTGGCGTCGGCATGGCTCGATTGTTCTTGCATACTTGACAAGTACGCCAAGCCGCTTTAACAGCCGATCGACCACGCAAAATCCAGAATTTTTGTTGTATGTCTTTAAACACCTTTTCTCTACCACAGTGCGCAGCATCTTTATGGTACTGCATAACTATCAGCCGCGTAAAATCGTCAGACGGAGACAATATGATGGGATTCTTCGCGTCATATTCCACATCGGCGGAGTCGATACGACCACGTGCACGAATGAGCCCCTGTGGTGCGTCTAAAAACGGAACTAACTGGAATAGGCGACTATTTTTGTCTACTTTGCCGGTCGTCTGTAAAGTATGAGTTTCATTTGGGAATGAACGCTGCTGGCTGTCTTGGGTAAGGAGCAGCTCTGCCTCTGTGATCTCGTCAGCCAAAAGCTCTCCACTTCGACGTTCACTCCTATTTGTCAAATTGTGACGAAATCACAAGATCCACGCTGTCGCTCTTACTAGTCGCCAATATGAAGAGAAACGAGCTAGGTTTGGCAAGCTGTCATTCGAATGCGAGGTAATGACAAACGCAACCTTTACCTCTGGATCGGAATTCACCACTTCTTCGGTTGCATGGGAATCTTTCATCTGCCATGCATCTTCCTCTTGTCGGAGAAAGTCTGGCCCAGTAATCCAAGGCGTATGCGCGACGTCACATGTCTTGTCTCTAGTTGCAAGATCAGCGTGATTCAAGTGCGTGGGGACCCACCTCCAATCACTTGGGTCAGTTAAGTCAGCGATCTCGCTGATCCTGTGTGCAACGAAAGGTTTGAAGCGGCCCGCTTCAGATCGTATCCAGCTCAAGACAGTCTTGGAGTCAGACCAATAAATAGTACGGCTGATAGTCAGGTCGATGTATTTCTTGATCGACTGTGCCATTCTCGCACCTAACACAGAACCTTGAAGCTCCAACCTCGGGACGCTTAAAACCTTCAGTGGTGCAACACGAGCTCTAGCCATTATCATTGAGACGTGATAACTACCGTCAGTCAACGTGGACCTCAGATAGGCCACTGCAGCAAAGGCTCTGGTGCTGGCGTCGCAGAACACATGCACTTCGACTGGCTTTGACAGATCAGTCTGAATGCTAAGAAACCATCTCGGAATATGCAGTCCGATTGCCACTCGAAGCTCCTGCAACCATGACCGCCATCTGTCATTGAGGTCACCGGTCACCTCGTCATCCCAGCCTATTTTGGTCTTCCAAATATCTTGTAAGATAATTCGGGCTTTTATCGTCACAAAAAGTAAAAATCCTAAAGGGTCAAAAACGGACATGCATACTTTCAAAATATGCCGTTTTGTAGGGCGGCCGTCTGCTTGACTATCGATGACGTCACACAGGTTTGAAAATACGAACTTGTCGTCACCAGGTGTCCACTTGACGCCTAAAACTCGCTCCACTGTTAGGTCAGTGGTGTCATTCAGCACTTTGGCACCAGAATTTGACAGCTTCTTTTCCGGCAAACAAGATAAAATTTCCTTGGAGTTGCTCATAAAGCTTGTCATGTTGAAACCACCGTCAGCGTGAATGCTGACCACGTCCTGGATAATCTTCGTCCCCTGGTCTAGTGTGTCAACTGACAAGATCAGATCATCCATATAGTGATGGTCCGTGATGGCTTTGACCGCGTCAGGGTGTGTCTCTGCAAATCGGAGTGCGTTTGCGTTCTTGACGTACTGGGCTGATGAGGGAGAACAAACCGCGCCAAAAATCATCACGTCCATCTGGTACTCGTCATGGGCCCACAGGAACCGCTGAGCTTGTCGGTCTTGCTCAATAATTCGCACCTGATGGAACATCTCTTGGATGTCTCCCATTATCGCGTAGCGATGGCATCTAAATTGCAGTAACATCCCTGGCAGAGAATTTAGGAAGTCTGGCCCTGGCAGAAGAAAGTCATTTAACGACTTTCCATCGGATTTGGCTGCCGCATCTGTCACAAATCGTAATTTGTTGGGCTTATTGGGGTTGAACACTGCAAAATGAGGTAGATACCAAGTCTTGTCTGACCTGTTCCGCGCCTCATCAAATGTCAACTTACATGCATACCCCTTCTTGATATAATCCTCGATCTTCTGCTGGTATTTCTCGGCAAACTCAGGAAGCTTCGCCATCTTGCGTTGAATGCCCTTCAACCTAACAAAGGCCTGGTTGAAACTGACAGGCAGACGAGCGCTGTCATCCCGCCAAAGAAGACCGGTCTCCCAGCGCTTCAGATCGTATAAGTACCTAGTCGTCGATTTCATGATGTCCAGGGCTTGCATATCCTCCCGAGACCGGGGAGTGTCGGAGCTCAGCTTGACTCCAAAATCTTCTGTACGAAAAGTCTTGCTATACAAATCATTCAAGTCCTCACATTCACAGTGTAAAACAACCGTATCATTCGAAAGACCTTTCATATTAACAACTCCATGCAATACGTACCCCAATTTTGTCTTGGAGATTATTGGTCCGTGTCGAGGACCACACTGTATGATTTGTCGTGTCACTATAAGGTCAATATTATCCTGTCCTATTAACATGTCAACTTTGTCAAATGTCAGGTCGTCTTTATCGAAGTAGTTAATTAAAAAGTTTCTATCTACAACATTCTTATTTACAGGAAAATTATTTACAGGTAATTTCAAATTATTTACAGTACGAACATTAACTAACTTAAATATTTCAGTATTATTGCGACCGCGAACATTAAAGGAAACGGAACGCGACGTAGAGTCAAGCGATGTCATGCCGTGCGCGCCGCAGATCCGCAGAGGTCGCAGCGGGCCGTCAATGCCGGCGCGCGCAGCCAATGACGCGTCGATCAGGCTCATGGCAGCACCTTCATCCAACAGGGCCGATGTCTCGATATCGCCATTTCTCCCGCTCACGACGATTCGAATGACTTTCAACAGTACGTGGCTGGGCTGCGTCAAAGACTGAGTAGTCGCAATAATAGCGTCATTAGGATCGTCACCGCTAGGTGGCATAAGCGTGGCGTCGTCATGTGCCGCCTGTCTAGGTTCAGCGTGCAAAATTCTGTGGTGTACGCGCTCACATCCTTGCATACCACACTTAGCTTTCGTAGTGCAAGCTTTTAGTTGATGTCGGGGTGACAGACATGAGAAACACAGATTTTTCGTTGTGACAAAGTTCCATCTGTCATCTATGGAAAGGCGCAAAAAATCTGGGCATTTCTGTAAGTCATGGTTGTTGTGACATTTCTGACAATCTTTGTTTAACTTGTTCGTAGCCATGACAGGAACATGTTTGTCATTGTGCCTGTAATCACGATTGTAACTTCTTTTGTCGTATATGCGCGAGCTTGATGGTGTCGTAGTAAATTCAGCTGTCGCCTTTGCTACTTCCATTAGCCATTCCGCTACGTCTTCTAGAGTAATGTCGTACATTCCTCGTCTTAATTTGTCAATTCCCCACTGATATTTGAGGTTTGACGGCAGCTTTGATAAAATATTACGGATAAGTGTAGGATTACGTAAATGACTTACGTTTTCGGTCGAAACCATGACGGCGACAATATTTTGCACTTCGGTCGCGTACTTCATAAGCTGCGTCAGGTCGTCATGACGTATGTCACGGTAAGCTTGAATTTTCGTGATCATAGACTCAATGATAATGTCGGATCTCCCGAATCTTAGTTGTAGTGTGTCGATTATTCGGTCTAAATTTGAAGCGCTTGTCAGTAGAGCATAAACGGAGTCACGTGCTTCTCCCCGAAGGCACCTCATTAGCCGAGCTATATTTTCGTCATCACTATAGCCACACAGCTGGGTCGTAATCTTGAATTGACTGTAGAAAAGCAGCCACTCTTCGGGTGCTCCAGTGAAGACTGGCAGTTCCTTGGCGCTTGTCTGTCTGGCTAGGAACTTGTCTATTTTTGTGTTCGAGTCAGATGGTGGATCACGTGCGGCGTCTGTCGGCTTAGTACGGTCGCAGTTACTCGCCGTCGCAAAATTGTTCTTCCGCGTCGTGCGGTTGTTTGACGGTAGGCAAATGTCAACATCACCGTTACAACTCTCTAAATCTAAAGCCTCAATGTCTAGGGCGATCTGATCTTGAATTAGTTTTTCCTCGTTCTCTATCCTGCGGCGCTCGAGGTCAGCGAGCTGTACCGCTGCCTTGCGCTTAATGTCTAAAGCTCGCTGTCGGCGTGCTCGGTCGGAAGTACAGGAAGCGGCGGTCTTAGCTACAGATACCTGGGATTGTATAGTCGTGACTGGCGGTGGTGGCAAGTCGGCCACGGTCCCGCTGATAGTCGCACTTTTACTTCTTGTCAGCATTCTGATTTTCCACGGACTGGGTCGTTAATTCTCGAAGGACCAGTTGAAAGGGCGTCGCGTCGGTCGTCAATGAGCACAGGATTGCAGAGAAAGGATTTATTTCACTATTTACAAGGCACTAAAACAATACATGAGAAAATCTCGCTAGTCGTCGCGATCAAGTCGATAGTCGTCTTTTTCTTCTGTCAACCTTCAGTGTCCGCCATGCTGGCAGCGTGTCGCGCTAGCCAGCGTCTTATTTACCAAAAAGTCCATAACAACCTGAAAAGATGTTTCTTTCGAATGCAAGGATATTCCTAGCATTAATGTAATAACGCTGGCCTACAGCGTATTATAAAAAAATATAAAAGTATTGGAGAATTCCGACGGTGGTTCGCAAGTCTCGGTAGCTCAGCGGTTAGAGCATTGGACCGGATTTCCAAAGGTCGTGGATTCGATTCCCATCTGAGAATTCACTTGTGGCCGAGTTAATTTTTTCCAATATTTTTCTATTTAAAGTTTATCATAAGTATAAAAATAGCATTGAAACATACAAAAATCATAAAATGAAAGAAAAAAAAAACAACGGGTTGCAATCTGACAGAAGTGAAAACCGCTTAAACTAAAATAACGATCAAAATCCACCATATCTTGACGCATTGATCTTTATACTCGTATAATGGTTGTTATTAACTAACATAGGTATAGTCTTCCAAGTGTGAGACTTTATGTAATTTGAAATAGGTCAACGGTAAATGGTCTTACGAATTTTCAATCAGAGTCACGTGTCCTGACGCGACTTTAACATTTTTTACCCAGCCCAAAAATTTAAAACTCTGATGTGCACAACGCTGCTAAAGAAGTTTTCACTTCAACAATATACCTCATTTAATACTACATAGTCTTATCTTAACAAGTCACAACAAGTACATTATTACTCCATGAGCCAGAAAGTATTCATGAATATTTTAAACAAAAATTTATTCAAAATAATCCACGGCTCTCTACTAATTAGAAAAGTGAAACGAACAAATAAGATTATAAAACATTTTCCACCATTACAGATTTATTCGTCTTGACGTTTCTTTCATTTCAATTATCCTCTAATAAGTACCTTTAATCTTTTATTAAGTCTACCTTCTCATCTTCAGACTTTCTTAATGAAGCGATCTTCTCTTTAAAGGAAATACAATCTTATTACAGGGCTCATTAGTAAAGATTTCACTATTTTAAATGACTTATTTAAATATTCTTTAAATAAGACTGCAGTTATTAACGATAAGTAGCTTTCGCTATTTTTAACCGACTTCAAAAAAGGAGGAGGTTCTCAATTCGGTTTATATATATATATATATATATATATATATATATATATATATATATATATATATATATGTACGTACACCGATTACGCCGAGATTTTTGAACGGATTTCCGTGATTCTTTTTTTGTTCGATGCAGAATAGTTGCCATAAAAATTTGGTTTAATTTGACCCAGTACTTTTTATGTTTTGAGCATTTTTATATATTTCATTTCATATTTGTTACTTGGATGGCATGTTATCTTCCTTTAAAAACTGTGAAATAAAACTTTTTATAAAAAAAATGAAAACCGACTTCAAAATACTAAAAAGCAAGAAAGAAGTCAGTTTTAATTTTTTTTATAAAAAGTTTTATTTCACAGTTTTTAAACAAAAATTCGCACTGTTTTTTTAAATGTAGTAAAAAAAAACAACATTTCATTAAGTACAATGTTTTCATCATTTACTCAAAATCCTATTTGCTTTTTTTTAGAAAGCTATGAGGCCTAGAGGCTCGACTTTGGAATTAAATTGAAGCTTATTCAATTTTCTATAATTTATTTTATCATTATTATTATTAATATTATCATGAATTTTCTGTAGGACTATTAGTTCAGCCGGTACACGTCCTGGACCTCTGTTTTTGAATCAACGTCGCGCGAGTGGCGAGGCGAACGAGGAGGCGATCAGGCGATTAGTGACCTTGCGGGCGTGGACATAGCACGGTTTTCGCTTTGCCCCGCACGCGCTAGCGTTGGGAAGCGGTACTACAGGCGAAAAGCGAAGCTATGTATATACGTGCAAGGTCGCTTTTACGGAATACGGAAACTTAAACGTCGCACGATAATCAGTAGAATCCTCGAGACGAGTGAATGTAAGATAGAGCCCTGTCCTGGTAAATGAATTTTTCACTTATTGGAAAAATGTTCCCATCTTTGACTAGCTTTATCTCCGCAACCAATCTTTAGCAGCTTTATCTCCGCGCATGGACACTAACACGCACACATGCACACTCACACTCAGTCACACTCTCACACACACACACACGCGCGCGCACACTCACACACACACACACACACACGCACACAAATACATACACAATGTAAGCTGTTTTGGTTTCTTTCTTTTGTGTTTCATTTTATTATTAACGTCTTATGTTTTTTTATTTTTTTCGTTTTAACATTACTACTGTAAGGAAGAGCAGTATCTCCTAACACAGGCTGGTCTAGCTTAAAAGGAGATGCTGATCACTAGCATAAGACACCTAAAATTGTTAGAACAAATAAACATATTTTATTATTATTTATTTATTATTAACCAATGAACCCAGACTGCTCGGAGTTGAGCTCAAATTATAGGAAATTTAGTTTGTTTAAAAAAAGTGTAGAACAAATATACTTGAGAAACGCTTCCTTAAGGTCCTTTTTCAAAAGGGAAGTGTGGCAATGGAAGAGGCCGTCTAATTCTGAATGGCTCGTTTCAATTTTAATGCTTAAATTAAAATTGAATATTGACCATTCATATTATTTAAATTAAAAAAATGGTTGAGGGGACCAACGCGTGGTCTATCTCTATTGTCTATGGAAGTAAAATGTATGTTTTATACAACGTTCATAAGTTTATATTTTACTTGGATGATGGAGTTGTGCTCTTGTAAAACGTATATTATTGTTGTAGTTTTATGTATAGCTTATTGTAACCATGGTGTTTTTTATAGTTTACATAATTATAAGTAAAACATGATTGTTAATATAATCTTTGTTATATTTTTTATTGATGAAATGTTCTTGGTTGCAGGTACTCACATTAATGAAAATATTGTTTTCCTCATCATAAAGTAAGTAAAGTAAATTAAGATTATGATCAAGGCTTTCCTATATTCGTCTAGAGGAAAAAGATCGTGCTTTTTTCGTAATAAGCTTATCAATACTTCGATTGTTATAAGTAACAATAATTATTTCTTTCTCATTTGGTCAACTTTATAAATACTTAAGTGTATATAATATTAGGAGCTCAGTAGCACAGTGTTTAGCGCGTACGGCCTGCGCTTGTGGTGGTTAAGCAACTCTCGTAATGGTCGGTCACGGGATGGGTGACCAAAAATTACCAGCTTGAGCTACGTTAAACCATCGTCCCCAGCTTTATTTGCAAATCTTAACACCTACCACAGCAATGGTCTGTCACGGGATGGTTCACCAAAAAATTACGATCTCGAGCTACGTTGAACCGTCAGCACCAGCTATATTTGCAATTGTTAACACCCACCATAGCAATGGTCGGACACGGGATGGGTCACCAAAAAATTACTATAAGGCTACGTTAAGCACTGAGTTCTTCACGGCAAAAAGTTTTGAAACAAAAATTTTTTTCAAGGTTAATCTTTTTATTAATCTCATAAAAATTGTAACAGAACAGCCCCCTAATTGACTAATTTTAAAATCTATCGCAATCCCTTTCAAAAGCTTAGTGATTGTGATAGCGATAGAGAGTTGTATAATTTGGAGTCGCAATCGCTTTGGGAACGAATAATGTTTTGAATGATATTATAAATGACACTTTATTTGATACTTCTCCATAATATTTGAAAGATATTTTCGTGTGTCACTTTGTTTAGGAGGTACTGTTTCGTTCATTTAATAACTTTCAAAACGCGTCGCTATCAAAACCCCTATTGGTCAAGTAAGATAATTTATTTTTCACCTCACACGCTCGAAAGAGGAGGTTTTGTCATTAAGTTTCATCGTAGAAAATCGCTTTTGGCGGCCTAGCGCGGTAAAGTACTTTTTAATTTAATACCTAAAAATATGTCATAATGCGTTCCGAATCGCACTATTGACTTTTTTGTTACATTTTATTCTTATTTTAAATAATTATAATACTCCGTTTTGGTTTTATTATTATTATTTTAGTTCATTGAATCATGAAAACAATAACAATAAGATTAAACTATTTGTTATAAGAATTTTATATTAGGCTGGGTGAGATTTCACAACCTATGATTGGATATCGGACTGTGACATAAATCTTTATTTTTTAATTGTCTTTGTCTTGTACCTTATGTAAGTGTCAACATTTACGGAATCGTTTTTATTCTTATTAATAAGTAACAATATATTCCTACTTTAAATAACTTTGAATTAACTATAATACTCCCTTTTTTATTATTTTAGTTTTTTTATATCATTAAAACAACCAGAATAAGGTATATTTAGATTAAACTTTATGTTTAATTTTTTTTTTACCGGAAGTTGACCGCGGAAACAACCATAAAATGTTCCTCGCTGTTGTGAGGTGAAAAATTGTGTGTTGCGCTCGACAGAAAAGATTTAAGCGTCTTGTACCTTTGAAATCCATGCTCAGGATTCAATCTTTGAACCACGAGCGTAGCGCGTGGTTCAATCCTAGATTCATTCACTTGCTCAGATTTCAATAGAGGAAACTCGCCGCTAAATAACCAACTTTCCAGCCTTGCATAACAAATAACTATTACTTGACATTGGCAAAATTCGCGAATTTTATCGCGAGCACGCCATTTATTAAGAAAGAAGAAGAAGACCTTATCAGTTGGTGGTCCGTAATTATTTCTTTCGCAAACAACAAAAAAAACTCCCAACAAAATCCATAAAGTAACAAAAATGTGATTCTAACGAATAATGGCACATCAATGGAATAACGTTCAAAATTGAAAATGATTTTCTACTTATTTCTGCTTTTATGGGATTTTGTAAGTCATTTAATGGTATTAGGAGGATTTCACTAGTCATGTTACTTTATAAGGATGTAATGGAAAATGTGCGAAGAAAAGAACTGAAAAATTCAATGGACAAAGGGAATGGTATAAAGCACATTTTGCTATTTCATTCTGTTCTGATTACGCCAATAAGAAGTAGCTAAGGTAGGTAGGCTTGTTTTGTTTGAATTAAAACACTAGCAAATACCAAATTTGATTTATAAAGCTGTTATTTCTGCGCTGCTAGAACGGTTTTTACTACTGGGTGTTACCAGATTTAAGGTGCCTGGTACGCAACATCAAACACACCAACAGGGCCTAATCAACCTGGCTGGACACAGTTTGAAAGTACGAGTATATGGAAACTAGTTTAGCAGCCAACGTAATACACTTTTGTACTAAAACCTCGTGACCATAATCAAATATTATAAAAACTCTGACAAATGCAATGACATTTTTAAATTATGTTTAGCACTAATTTGTGTTAAGTAGCAATAAGTAAAAGTCATTCTTAATAATTTATTTATTTGTTGGAAAATCTTCAGACAAATCTATACTTAATATTTTAAAGTTGAAGAGTTTGTTTGTTTGAACGCGCTTATCTCAGGAACTACTGGACCGATTTAGAAAATTCTTAGACCATTAGAAAGCGACATTTCTCCCAAGTGACATATTTCATCCCAATATTCCCACGGGAACGGGCACCACGCGGGTAAAACCGCGAGGATCCGCTAGTATCAGTATATTTATGACAATAAAATTATGATCAGTAGTTAGAATCGAAGCCATTTACATATATCTGCAAATAGACACTTTCGAGTCGTTAAAACTTTATTTGTAGGACTAGTTCTTCTATCCTACGAATATCAAAAATGTGAAAGTGTGTCAGTTCGTTTGTTTGTTAGTCTTTCACACTATAACTACTGAACGGATTTAATGTAATTTGGCACAGAGATACAACATAGGTTTTTTTATTCCGATATTCCCACGGGAATGAGAACCACGCTGGTGAAACCACAGGCGGCCGCTAGTAGAATTGTACAACGGGAAAATTTAACAAATGTCAATAAAGGAAATATCCTAAGTTTCATTTAAATCTAAAGATTTTTCAGCACTGCTTCACAATACCCGGAAAAAGAGTCCTATGACAAATACACCCTTAAAATGGTATATTTTTCACGTCACGCCTTCTAGTAGACAATGACTTCTTCCCATTGTCATGTCGTCTGAAATGATTTCGCGGTACTTTTGACCATCTATCATGTGGAATCAACCGGGGTATCTTATACCCGTGTCAAGTTGACGCCAGGGTCATACGCTATTGTTGGGAGACAGGGTTGAATCTCTCTGAACTATTTACTAGCTGGATATGGCGTATTATACAGGATGGAAAAAAAGAACGGTAGCTTGAGGGAAAGTACCCTCAATATTGATATAAAGCAAATTTTACTTAAAAGGAACATTCCTTTATTTACAAAAATAAGTTAAACTGCAGTTAAAGGTTTTTGATAAATCACATACCTGCACCGGGAACCCACTTAAATGAGAAAAAATAACAACCTGTCTTTTTGTGGTACCGTTCGATAGTCATAAGTACAAATATCAATTTAGCTTAATTAACTTAAATTAAAGACAAAGTCTGTAAAGATAAAAGAATAGATAGGTAATAGTTAAAAATATTTTATTGTACCTTGGTGCTCATTACTAAAGTAAAAATAAAATTCACTTACGAACATCTTAAGCTAGCTATGTAGTGTCAGCTTAGAATAGCACTACCCCCTTTCATCCCGTGGGTGTCGTAAAAGGCGACTAAAGGACTCGGCCTTCAGGAGACGGGCAGCAGCGTCTCCTACAAACTTGGCCATACTGCGATCGCCAACCCGAATGCCAATCGTGGCAATTATGGCAAACCCCCCCTTTTGGAGGAGGCCTATACCCAGCAGTGGGTGTTATGTAGCTGAGAAGACGACGACGACGACGTATCTTAAGATTTGGCGCGCACTGTTCCTAAAAAACCAAAAAATACGGACAATTACAGCGTAGCTCGTGAAATATAGCGCGTTTGATATCCGTAAAAGTTGTTTTATTTCAATAAACTTTACTTATTTAACTTTTTAAGTTGCTCGAAATGAAAGCCATTTGCAGCATCACAACATCACAGCTTTATAATAAGCTGTGGTTTTGTGTTGCAAATGGCTTTTCGCAAATACTATATTCACTCTAGAGACTTTTATATTCTAAGTCGTTCCTCCAAAGTTTAGTACGTAGAATCGTCGCAATTCGTACCACAATCACTGTGGCAGTGTATTTCGGTGTAACACCCATTGTTATATAATATCGTTTGTACATATAGTGATACGGCATCGGCGTAGACGCCGCAATAAACAGTGAAAACCATAAGTGCTGTATCATTTACTAGTGGTAACCTTCCCCCCTTCAACCGAACCCGCGATCTACCAGCTGTACGTGGAAGGCCCGGGAACGTGACGAGAGCACCAGCGACGCGCCGAGACTCTTCGCACCGACCCACCTGCCACAAGGTTCACACGGTACACGGCGTTGTCTTTACGGCTGTGGAGGGGCGGCTCTGACGACGGCCGTGCCTGCCAACCGGGCGCAGCGCTTGGGTGAACATATTTAATATCCCATGCTGGTCTGCCCCCCTAGCATGACCGCCAAAACGCGATATGATTTAGCGTTTTATTCACACTCAAACGTCAAAACCCATTGTCTTTTGACGGTTAAACGTGATAAAGCGCTGTATCATATCACGTTTTGTTGGTCATGCTAGGCTAGCTGGGAGTGAAAGAAAAACATATAATGCGCTGGCTGTTTGCTTGCCAATGCACAGGGTATATTGACTAGCTTGTTATAATGTAAGTGTGTGTATCTCTTTCAGTATATTACTAAATAATATTAACTTATTACTGACATTATATTAACTAAAGTCACGAATATAGGTAGTTTGTAAAGCTCGTACTATGGGTAGTACAAGTAGCAAGCGACAGTGAATAGGCATTTCCTGGGCAAGATCGCATTCTGTTTATTAAGCTGGCTGACACCTGTGTATTGCAACGAGCTCCCGCCGGAGCTGCACGACACCACCAAAACAAAAATCACCTTAAGACTATTTTAAGAAGACACTACTTGTCGTTATGTCCGTAGGCGATTTTTGTTTGTCTTTAAAATATTTCAAGTTTATGAAAGTTTAAAATATAATTAGGTATATATTATTATTATTATTATTATTAATTAGTCTTTTCTAGATTTTTTTTCTTCTAAATTTTAGTAAATACTAAAGTACTTACTACATAGCTACATTTATTAAAATGTATCTAAAGTAAGTAAAAATAAGTTTCTTATAATTAAAACATATTTTTGTTTATAGTTTAACAGAACTACAATGCATACTTATACAATAATGTACTACTTTCCACGAGAGCTACTGCCGACAAACTGTTGTACAGTTTGGCAGACGTTGTATAATTTGTAAGCACTGTATTCTTGAGAGATCAATAAATTAAAAAAAAGCACAATGGTGGTTGCACAACCGCAGAGTTGCATGTCTATCGGTGTTTTAGAGGATACATTTTCGAGAGTGTGCGAGAGAACTGCACGACCTTGTTCCTTCAGCCCCTTTCCACCATCGGGGTACCAGACGCAGGTTAGCTTAGCACCCGAACGTCGTTGACATTCCAGCGATCAGTACCAAGCGCTTTGCTGACACATTTCTTATGCGAACCGCTAAAGAATGGAATGCGCTGCCTGCTTATGTGTTCCCCGATTACTACAACCTTTGCCTCTTAAAGCGAGAGTGAATAGGCATTTCCCGGGCACTCATGCAACACCTTAGACCACATTCTGTTTGTTAAGCACGGTGGTGGTCAAATGCCTGCCCAGTTTTTACTAAAATAAAAAAAGTATCGAGAAAGTAAAATAAAAATTTAGAGATATACCGGACGGAAACGGAACTACATTTTCCTATACATTTTTTGACATTACGTGCTCGATACTTACTCGATACTATTTCAATAGTTTTTCGTGCTAACTCTGTACCTGTATTCGTTATTGAAAACTTTCGCATTGTCTCTTTCATATCCATCAACCTACTTACTTTTTTCGTAAGTTTTTTTAAGTACGACGGGCAGACTCTTAGCCTTCATCATACCTGATGTTAAGTATTGATAAGGCTGAAGATGGAAGCGAGCTTCTCCCGGAATCTTCTGTCACTGAAGAACTGGCTATCTTATCTCGTACTGCCGGAACACAACAATGCTGAAAACATTGTTGTTATGGCGTCAGGCTTAGATAAGATGGTGGTAGCTAGTCAGGCGGACTTACAATAAGTCCTACCACCAACCACACCGAATACATTATGAACCCCCGCTGGGAATCGAACCCGGGACACCCCTGGGTCTGATACCGGTGGTTGTACCACTAGACCACAGAGGCGGTTAAAAAGTAAGTATTTATTAACCGACTTCCAAAAAGGAGGAGATTCTCAATTCGGTCGGTATATTTTTCTTTTTATCTATGCATATACACCGATTATTATAAATAAATAATTGCATACAATCACACAAATTATCTAGCCCACGTTAAGTTTCATGAAGAAGTCGGTTTTTTTAACGTAGTTTTTTATACTTTTCATGTTTCATGTATGTACATTATAAACTAAAGTATCGTGAAAATGACATCGTCTAAGTTAACAAAGATGCTCATAAAATAACAGCTACTGGGACTAAATGGCAACTATTCCACGTCAAACAAAAAAAGAATCACGTAAATCGGATCAGAAATCTCGGCGTAATCGGTGTAGATACAGAAAAGGTAAAAAAAAATACATACCAGCTGAATTGAGAACCTACTCCTTTTTGGAAGTCGGTTAAAAACACAAACAAATCGTTCTAATGACCTGATGGATTCTAAAAGATAACAGTAGACTCCCTGAAATTTTAAAATATGGTTGTTGATAATGATCATTATATTGGTTCAGTCTACGCTGTAGCACTATAGCTACAATCGTAGCATTCAGCTACGTTGCACGTGCTACGCCGTAGCATCGGAGCAATATCGACAAATTGTTCAGTCAAACTGCTTGAAATTAGGATTGAATGTTCATGTGGAGTGATTATTTTCCTAATAAAATAAATGTCCTAGGACCGATTGATCAATGCTCCGATAAAAAATATTCCTCTGGGAAGTTATGAAGTACAAGGACAAATAGAAAACAAATAGAATAATAACGTAAATGTATATCGACGTCAAAAGTAAAACACTTTATTTCTTTTTGGAGTTCTCTATTAACACTTCAATACTTCTATCTTGCTATAGTTTACCTAACACAAGTTCTTAAATGTAAATGCAATTCCAAGTACACTCAGATGAAGATTTCTGGCAATACCAACCGACGAGATTATCACCATCCCTGTCACTCATTACTCTGCCTAATCAGAGCGAGCATGACCCAACCTCGTTAGTGCTGAAGGGCCATTCTAAGCACGTTCTATTGACGCAGAGTTCCGTATAAGCTTGTGTTTTGATTTCCGATAGCCAAGGGCTAGGGAGGGGAAAAAGTCGATACTTGTAAGAACATCTTAACTTTGGCACTGAGTGTTCATTGAAAGAAAGAAAGAAAAAGGTATATTATGTATGTAAACATATATAATATACATATTATTCACACTGACTAAATTCAATTTAAATTTAATATCATTTATTCAGTCTAGGCCGTTACAAGTACTTATGAACGTCAAAGAAGCTACGTCATCGGTTCACAAACCCTACGGCGGGAGACCTTGTAACGAGAAGAACCGGCAAGAAACTCGTCAAGGGCTGTTTATTTCTCCCTGTTTTATGTCGTCAAATTGACCTTAATATATCAATAAGGTCAATTCCATCACAAAAAGAAAATACTAATTATAATATTAAATTTTATGGTTAATGTAACCGTAAACAATTTTCAACTGGCAAAAAAAGACTTATCTATCATACATTACAACATTGCTCGCATTAAAAGATTACTGTACTGCAAGTTGTGAGGAACATACAAGTCTGTATCAATTTATTTTAGAAAAAAATATTTAAGCTTTAAGCACAAAATTAAGATAAGCAGACCAAGATAAATAGACATATTGTAGGCACAGAGATTTGTCTTCTCCGGAAACCGAACAGGGGACCGTCAAATACAATGTATGCGTGATATACAAACAAACTGTTGTGCTAACGATTTGTTTAGACATTTATTCATTAGTGGTTCGTTTCACAATTGACAAAGCATTTTCGAGTTATTAGTGTTCGATCAAAGGGCACTTAATTTCGAATCGAAATCGTAGTAAAGGTAAAGTGGTTTCAACGCAGGAGTACCTTTTCAGGAAATCTTGAGTTAAGCGGTAATTCCCATTTAATTAATATATTCGCTGCCTCGTCTCAGTTACACAAAGTAACGTCTTTACGAACAAAATTAATATATGCGACATGTTTACACAAAACAATGACGTCATCATCGAAACTTTTAATCGATATAACAAATCTCTTCTCTACGACTCGAATCTCGAACGAGTATTTGAGCAAACCAGTTACGGAAATTTGAATTGTATTTGTAAGAGATAAGGCTGATGTTTTCTTGCGTTACCATACGATAATATTTGCTCTTCCAAAACAATCCTATACTTACACTTTAAGTGATTACACTTGAGTTGTGATTCTGTGTAACTTCAAAGATGTTACAGCTAAAATAGAGGCAAATACATATTTAATTAAGAACCGACTTGCACGACCTTGTTCCTCCAGCCCCTTCCACCATCGGGGTACCAGACGCAGGTTAGCTTATCACCCGTACGTCGTTGACATTCCAGTGATCTGTACCAAGCGCTTTGCTGACATTTCTTATGCGAACCGCTAAAGAATGGAATGCGTTGGCTGCTCATGTGTTTCCTGATTCCAACAACCTTGGTCTCTTTAAGGCGAGAGTGAATAGGCATTTCCTGTGCAAACATGCAACAACTTAGACCACATCCTGTTTATTAAGCACGATGGTCAAATGCCTGACTTTTATTATAAAAAAAGACTTCAATTTCCATGTTAAGAGACCCAGCCTTAATCATACCTGATGTTAATACAGGCGGATACGCGCCTGAATCCTCAACCACTGGGAAACTGGCTATCTTATCTCTAACTACCGGAACAAACCAGTGCTGAAAACATTGTTGTTATGGCGTCAGACTTAGATAAGATGGTGGTAGCTAGTCAGGCGGACTTACAACACGTGCAACCTCCACCACCACTATAGTTTTTTCGTGTGTAGTTCGTTGGAAGTACAACGTTATACGATTTATGAAATTGATAATCACAAATTATTAATAGGTCTGTACCGATATAGTTGCTGATGGGTATGAAGAATTTCAAAGAAGTTCGTTTTCCATACTATATTTTTTTGTTTTAATTTCTAACGCAAATGCTAATACCACATTTTTTAATGTACAACCATTGTATGAAGTCCAAGCAATCTAATGCTATCTTTATATTTGAATAATATTGATTATCTTATAAATTATATTATACAAAGTGTTATTATTTGCTAACAAAAAAAAAAAACTTTTCGAGGATTTTTTTATCGTATAAGAAACGAAAATAATAATATTATGATTACAGATTCTTGACCGTCATGATCTTAATCTATACTAATATTATAAAGAGGAAAGATTTGTATTTTTGTATGTAACGAATAAACTCAAAAACTACTGGACCGATTTTGACGAAATTTGGTATAGACAATCCTTAGACCCCAAGTAGTAACATAGGCTATAAATGATCCCAAAATTCCCACGGGAACGGGAACCACGCGGGTGAAACCGCAAGCGGCCGCTAGTTTAATATAAAATCAAGCAATTGGTGTACTTTTTAATCATAGAAGTAGTGAGGATCTCTAAAAGTCTAAGACAAAAATCGGCAATTTCATAGATAAAAACCTATTATTTTTCTATTGTATTCAATTAAAATTTAATGAATAGACACAGATTTTACTTTATATTTCCAGACGTGAAGTTCTTTCATCTTTTTACTTAATTGCTAGCGTAAATAAATTATTTTTTAAAATCATTTTGATGACATGTATACGCGATTCGGAAAATTTTGAAGTGTCACAGGAATCATCTTAGCTGAAAAAGACTGAAGATTAATAAATAAATTAACTTTTTAGTTGTGAATCATTTCTATAGGAATATGTAATGTGACGACCTCCGTGGTAGAGTGGTTCGTACACCGGTTTCAAGGTGTCGCTTACTCTGAGGTCCCGGATTCGAATTCCGGTAGGGGCTAATGTTTGTATGTTCTAATAACTACCTCTAAGATCTTAAATGTACCACATGAAACGCAATAAATTATTCTGATTCTGATTCTGATTCTGAATACCAACATTTGTACCTGAGTCATGGACGTTTAGATATATTTCTACACATAAATACTTATATATATATAATCATTATATGTATTTATATCCGTTACCTTAGTATCCCATAACACAAGCCTTACAGTCCTTACTTTGGGGCTAGGTTAATTGGTGTGTGTAAAAAAAAATGGAAGTGCGCATACTATCAACTCGAAAGTCGATATCGACTTTTCTATCGACTAAACTGTTAAGTTGTGTGGAAATCGCGAGAAGTACACAACTCGGCAAAACAGTTTAGTCGATGGAAAGTTGTAAATATGCGAGAACTCTAAAAGGTCCTAAATCCAGTTATTAAAATGGTTGAAAAATAATAATTTTACTGCAATGTGTCAATCGGTTTAGATATGAGGAGGTCTACTCTCTAAGCACGAAACCCGCTAGTTTCGCCCTAAGTTACGGACGTTTCCTACTCCGTATCACCTACGGACAGCTTATTAGTTCGGAGACCCGAACTAAGAATTAATGAGAATACGTTTTGATATTGTCCCTACTCCCAATGTGTTTGTGCCGTTTGTCTAAAACTAGTACATCCGAAATCAATAGAGAGTAAGCTCTATCTGTAGTTTCGGGAAACTTACGGACGGAAGCCCGTTTCTTAGTTGATGGGCTTAGAGAGTAGGCCTCCTGTATCAAGCTCACTGCAACTATTACTTCAGAATCAGAAATAAATGCAGATTTATATAAATTAAACAAACGAAAGAGCAAATAACAATTTCTGTACAACAAAAACTGTATTGTCCTGGGAATAACCAATGATAAATCGAAATTTAATGGATCAGAAAAAGGTTGGGCGCCTCTGAATAATCCATTAGGTGGACTCAGACGAGATTTCAGTTTCATTTTGCTGATCGCAGCTTAAAGACTTAATTCTAGATTTTTAGTACATCTATGATTTATGATTTTATGACATTGCCTATAGTTGTCAGTTGAAATATTAGGGACATAATATTTCGCTTTAATAAACTCCGTTAAGGTGGTACGACTTCCATACAAACAAACATTGCACATTCATTTGTTCATCATACATTCATAATTCAAAAATACATGTGCAAATAATTCGTTTCAGTTATTTGTTTGCGCGAAATTATAAAAAAAATGTACTTTCATACATGAGCTATATAAATGCGATGGGTCACACACATATACGTAGAATTATTGAAATTATAAGATATTAGTATATTCGTGTTTTATGTATGAATGTACATTTTTTTTATTATTTCGCGCAAACAAATAACTGAAACGAGTTATTTGCGCATGTATTTATGTTTTATTAAGGTATGATGAACCAATAATTGTGTAATGTTTGTTTGTATAGAAGTTGCAGAAACCACGCGGGTAAAACTGTATGACTTGGTCCTACTACCCAACAATTTAAGATGTTTGTCGCTTAAACACCAAAAAACTTAGAAAGAAAAGAAAGAAAGAAAAAAACATTTATTAGCCACATACACACAGAAGATACACACACACACACACACAACAATACAAGGAGCTACAATATTAACACTTAAATGAAAAACAAATTAATGCGTGCAGGGCCAATAAATACCCCGTCTCAGCATAATGCTACTGATAACTTAACTTAGTCGCGTAAACAATAAAAAATATACCTACGCAAAATGTCACCTTCATAAATATTAAAAGTACTTTTTAATAAAAGTTACTCATCTACAAGTGTCCGTTATAATCTAAATTCTGATATCTATCGCAAAAAAAATATGGTAAGAATTATTTATTTTATTTAAAAAAATCACTTTAGTATGTCTAATACAATACTTATCCTGGGAAAACCATTTCCATGGTTTGTCTGCGAGTGAAGAGTTCACTAACATCAAAATATAAAAGATCGATACTTAACAATTCCAAAGACTAATAGGTATTAAATATTAAGTACAATATTATCATGTAAGTATGCCAAAGTGTTGGTTCTTAAGCTTTAATTAGACGTCCGATTTTGCTTCCGATTGTCTAATCAGACAATCTGATCGGATTCGCTCAATACACGTCAGATTTTTGCGTCCTACTTTTTCGAAACTCAGTCTAAAGAGTAAAATAATATGCGCTAGAGACTCAACTGGAAAATCGGAAGGGGAATTGGACGTCTATTTCGTCTCTGTACAGAAGTATGCATACAGCGTCTTCAGCCGATTGGATAAGACAATAAAATCGTAAACGCGTAGCGTTCTTTCTAACTCGGACGTCCGATCCGACTATCGGATCGGATAGATAGATAGATAGATAAAACACTTTATTGCACACACAAAAATACAGACAGAAACACAAGAAAGAGTTGACATACATGTGGGCAAAGGCGGCCTTATCGCTAAGAGCGATCTCTTCCAGACAACCTTTGAGGCATAGGAAAAATGGAGAGAGAGCGAGAGGTAGTGCACTGGTAACAAGTATCGGATGTGTATTTTGTGTTCAAACAAATGTATGGCACGAGCGAATTCGACTATCGGAGAGAAAAATCTGACGTGTATTCCCAGCCTTAGGCTATATTGTCCTTTGCACAACGATAGTGTACAGCCTAGATTTTTGGTTATTGTCACGGTCAAACTGGAATATAGATTTTCCGAAAATTTCTCACAGACGAAGTCACGGTTGGAATCTAGCAGAAAATATCAAGGATTAGTATTCCGGATTTAAAACAACTGAAACAACATAGTAGGTGTTGAAAAACGAATATTGTTTAAAACACAAACATTTTGTATTCCGAAATTAAATCAATCGAAATAACGCAGGTGTTGAAAAATGAAGAATGCTTTTTTTTCATTCCAAAACAGAGGAATACAAAACAAATGTTTCTCCAATTTTAATCCGCCGATGTTCGCGAATCACACGTCAATGGATTTGTGGGAATTGAAACAACAATACGCAGATCAATACGACTGGTTCCATTGTTCAAGTCAATTTTGGAAAGTGGTATTATTCAAAATGTATTTTTAATAGAGATTCAATTATAAAGTGCAGGTTACATAACTTTTAAAAAGGCTAATTAACCGTTGTTAGATACATAGCTAATTAACCGACTTCCAAAAATTCATAATTCAGTTAGTAATAGTAGTGGGAAAAAATTCAAATAAAACATGTTATAAAATATGTTTTTTTTCTTTTTTTATGAATGACGGGGAGACTCTTAGCCGGTATCATACCTGATGTTAAGTATTGATAAGGCTGAAGATGGAAGCGAGCCTCTCCCGGAATCCTCAGCCACTGTGGAACTGGCTATCTTATCTCGAACTGCCGGAACACAACAATGTTGAAAACATTGTTGTTATGCCGTCAGGCTTAGATAAGATGGTGGTAGCTTGCCAGGCGGGATTACAACAAGTCCTACCACCAACCAAACCGAATACAATATGTACCCACGCTGGGAATCGAACCCGGGACCCCTGGGTCTGATATCGGTGGTTGTACCACTAGACCACAGAGGCGGTTAAAATTATTTCAGGATTCAAATTATTAGTCTTGATTTATACGTTTTTAGAATTCGTTTGAAAGTTTTTATTTAAGTTCCCTTATTCAAATATTTCTATGTAATAGGAATATGAACAAATATTTAAGACTAGCTTCCGCCTGGGGTTTCACCCGCGTAGTTCCCGTTCCCGTGGGAGAATCGGGATAAAATGTAGCCTATGAACAAACAAACGTACTTTCCCATTTATAATATTAGTTAGTGTAGGATGTGGCTAAAGAAAAAATACTATTACATTAATTATTATGAAAAACGGAAGTCATACAAAACCCATGAACATGGCGCTTTCAACTGTGTAGAAACAAAGAACTCGACAATAAATCTCAACATGGTTAACATATGGGTACTTTATCACTCGTAAATACTAAAAAATATATAACTCTAGTCCATACAAACTAAGTAGTAAACTATTCATTCATTCATTAAAAAAAAATGTGTTCGAAAACAAAAAAGTGTAGTCATTCATAATTTTAAGAGCCGGTTGTACCAAAATTCCTATTACGTAGGGTAGTTCTGCCAGTTCGCCGGCCACTGCCAGTTCTCGGCCATCAAGGATATTTTGTAAAGGAATAAGAAAAATACACGCGAACAATTTGAAAAGTCTATGTTATACTATTAAGACAGTAGTTACGCGTGACCATGCCAAATTGCAGGGTAATAATATTTTGTTTGTAACGTCAGTGTACCCTTGACGTTCAAGGAGTGTAAACGTATGTCGAAATCAACGAAAAAAATAGTGCGCGGCATTCTGTTATAAGGTAAGTTAAACGGTTGGTTACATGAATTTCTGAGTCTGTTTGAATTTTTTGTGTGATTAGATTGTTAAAGTTTTATTACAATAATTTTATTTTGGGAATAAATAAGGTTTACTTATAATTTTTATGTGGCTGGCTAACTCAATGCATATTTAACAAGATTTTGAATTCTCGGCCAGGTGGCCGACAATCGGCAGTTCCATAAAGGTTTTCATTAATTTATATCTTCAACAATTGTATTTTTTTCTAGCATCTCAGTTCTAATGAAGAAATTATAACAAAAATCCAGATCCAGTTCCAGTTTCCGGCCACAAGGACTCATACAAAAAAACTGAGAAAAAGGTATTTCAATTTGATAACTTTTGGCGGCCGAAAAGAGGCATTCACGTATCCTTTTCTCGGCCTAAGTATATCTATAGAAATGTACACAAAACAAATATTTATTAATCTCTTGAACATATTTTAAAAATAATTCCCATTCAATAGTTTATCTGTTATTTAAGCATTAAGCTTCCTTTTCGTTTGATTTTTAACACAAACTCATCTAAAACTTGTGACTAAAATGAGTGGCCGAAAAACGACAGCACTTATGTGAGCTCTCGGCCATAAAACGAAAAACGGCCGACAAACGGTTGCGAAGTTTTCAGTTGTCGGCCTACCATTTCTAGTATGGCCGAGAACGCGCTGCCGCTATTCTGATTGTCGGCCATAACATCGTGCATAGGCCGGCAACTGAGTGCAGTGATGTCAATTTTCGGCCACCACCTTCCTTATGGCCGAGAACTTGCACTATCCAACTCAGTTATCGGCCACACAAAACAGCAATGGCCGAAAAACTACCTGACCTCCTTGTCAGTGGGAGTAGCGGGCAGCGATTACTTACGCAATTCTTTGAAACCATAAACTTGAGTCAGTTAGTAAATGAACCAACACATTTCACAGATCATAGCAAAAGTTTAATAGACATTATTGCCACTGATATACAATCACTAAAGGTCACAGTCAGAATCTGTCCCGATCTCAGAGGTCATGCAATGGTGGTGGCCAAGTTTAAAATAAAAAAAGAGAAGATGGGTCCACAGTGGTTGGAATATAGGCCTTTAAAGGATATTATTCAGAGTCAATGGGAAACTGATCTTGAAAAAATTGACTGGAGCCATTTTAACAAAGCAGGAAGTGTTAATACATTAGCGGATAATTTTACTACTTGTTTAATAAATTTATTCAACTTGCATGCTCCAGTCAGAAAACGCAGATTTAAGCATCCTCCTCACCCTTGGATCACAGACACGGTAAAATCTATGATGCATATTAGGGACATATATCTACAAACTTTCAAAATGAACAAGACAGATTCACATAAAGCCACTTATTTAGAAATGAAGAGTCTTGTGGAAAAAGCTATTATACAAGAAAAGAGGTGTTACTTTAATCTGCACATTAATTCCAATAGAAATAACCCTAAGCGGCTTTGGCAAAGTCTGAAACACACTGTGTTGCCTGATGGCAAACCTTCTGAACTTCCTCCGTGCTTTGATAACCCAGATACCATCAACACTCATTTCCTTAGCGCACCTGGGCATAACAATGTCTCAATCTCCCAGCTCACGTATTTTGAGCATCATAGACATAGCTCTTCTATACTTTCTCTAAAGCCAGTTAGTGAGGAACTGGTGCTTAAAATCATCAAGGGCCTTAAATCTAATGCAATGGGCTGTGACGGTCTCTCATTGGACATGTTACTGTTAACACTGCCGCATACACTGCATGCCATTACTATTATAATAAATAGGTCAATAGCAGAATGTACTTTCCCAGACAACTGGAAGACAGCGGTCATTAAGCCTTTGCCTAAAGTCAGCCCACCATCATCCCTTCAGGATCTCCGACCCATAAGCATCCTGCCATGTTTGTCTAAGCTGCTGGAACGGGTGGTTTGCGATCAACTTACACAGTATCTCGAGGAGAACAAAATCTTGCCTTGTTATCAGTCGGGCTTCCGCAAGGGTCACGGCACCGCTACGGCTTTGGCTGACGTAGTTGATAATATTCTCGCAGCTCAGGATCAGGGGAGAGTCAGTGTTCTTGTGCTCCTGGACTTCTCGCGTGCTTTCGAAACCTTAAATACCGCATTACTGTTGTCCAAGCTTGCCTATTATGGAGCCGACACAGCCACGGTAAAATGGTTCGAAAGCTATTTAACGCTTAGGAAACAGTATGTGCAACTTCGGGACACACATGGGATCAAATCCAATTCATCTCTCCTACCTATACAACGTGGGGTACCGCAAGGGTCCATACTTGGCCCCATTCTGTACATTCTGTACAGTGCAGACCTCGTCCAGAACATACAGCACTGCCACCACCATTTATATGCAGACGACCTACAACTATATTTGTCTTTTGACCCAAACGATTTGGACAATGCTGTTGCAAAGATTAACAGTGATTTGTCAAAGATAGCTGCTTGGTGTGACTCCAGCTGCCTCGTCCTTAACCCAAAAAAGTCTAAATTTATGCTTTTAGGTTCTAAAATTAAACTTCAGAGACTGGATAACATAAGCATAAACATTAAATTAAATGGCGAGAGTATTACCCGTGTGGACAAATGTAGAAACCTGGGTGTAACTCTGGATAGTCGCTTAAACTTTGAAAGCCACATCACGGAGTGTGTTCGCAACTGTTTCTATCGTCTTAAATTACTATACAGAATACGTCCATATTTACAAGAGCAGCTTAGAATTACACTCTGTGAATCACTAATACTCTCAAAGTTTAACTATTGTGACACTGTTTATGGTCCGCGGCTTCTGGCTAGGACGGCTAAACTTGTGCAGCGTGTCCAGAATGCCTGTGCACGCTTCTGTTTCTATGTGCCGCCTCGGTCTCATGTGACCCCATATCTAAATAGCGCTAATTTACTGAAAATGGAGGCCCGTAGAAAGCTACACCTTGCCACTCTGATGTTTTCAGTAATTAATTCAGGCAAACCAATATATTTACACAAGAAACTCACTTGGACTAAAAAGTACAATGATAATCCGATTAGAGCTTGCACAAACACCTTTGCAACACCAAGCCATCGCTCTATGGCCTTCCGTGGATCTTTCAGGTTCGCAGCCACGCGTTGTTGGAACGATCTTCCGCCGCCGTTGCGTGACCTTAAAACAATAAATACATTCAAAAAATGTCTTAAAAAGTATTTAATTTCGCTCCAGCTTACGTTTACTGCTTCGAAACCGTAATAAAAGTATCTGATTACTTACAAATAGGTTTTCCACGTCGTGCGTATGGCATTGTGGAAGTCGCTGCGAACACCTAAACAACATCTAATGCACAATCCATAAACTCCACTACTGCTTGTAGTCATAAGTACCTCTCGGAAACTCAGCCACCTCGGCAAACGGCTTTCTTAATGGCATCTATAATTATACGCTACGTGGCAACAAACAACTCGCATGGTTATAATCAAATTGTCAATGTCAATCAAGGTGACAGACGCATGACATGTGCGTTCCATTTCATGCATGCAAAAATATGAACGATATTTTTCCCTTACTTCACTTATTTAGTTTTTTAGTTTATTCCATATTCCATACACCATTTAGTTTATTCCATTTTAGGTTTGGTTTTATTTTTTTTTAATTATAAATGTACATATTGCTAAGTTTATTTATTTATATCCATTATACACAGATTTCAGCTATCAGCTCTTTTTTTTTCGCGTGTTGTACGGTTGAACGTTTCTCGTATAGGACAGGCCCTGCCAGAATACCAGCGCTGTTGCGGTGTTGAGATATCGTTCTCACATCGTAACAGCATTTTAGCTGAGGCAGGATCCTGATTGGCCCGTCACACTTTTCTTTTAAGCATAAAATAATTTGATGTTTGTGTTTTTTTTATTTTTTTTTATTCCTTTTTGTTTATTACATAATATTTTTGTTTCGTGCCTTGTGACGTGTCAATAAAAACTTTTTTCTTTCTTTCTTCTTTCTTTCTTTCAAAAACTGGGTGCAATCATATCAGTTATCGGCCAATAATTTTAGTGGCCGAGAATTCGCTTTAGCTAACACATCTGTCGGCCAATATCTGTGAAAAGGTCAAAATGGTATCACAATGATTAAATTTTATTACAGATGGGTCCTGGGACAAGAAAAAAAGAAGAGAAAAATGTAACGAAAGAGAAGAAAAGAGGAGGTAAAATACATAAAAAGAGGAATCTATTTAACTATAAAGAAGAAGATTTACAAAGGGCAATTGATGCCATAAATATTGATAAAATCGGTGTAAGACAGGCTTGTCGTGATTATGGTGTTCCTCGGGCTACTGTTCAAGACAGATTATCAGGGCGAGTTGTGGTTGATCAAAGAAAACCGAGAAAAGTAGGTCCGGATCCAGTTTTAGGTTTTGAAGATGAGAACAAAATTGTAGACTGGATAATAGATGTGGCTAAATGTGGCATACCAATAATGAAGGCACAATTGATGGAGACAGTGAAAAATTGCAAAGATACAATTTCTTTTACGGGTCAAAAACCTACGCTACATGGTTCAGAGTTATTTGACTCTTTATAGAAGAAGAATTAAACAATGATTCCTGAAGAAAAAAATAATACAAGTGAAGATGAAGACTGTTCTATTTTTAATATTTATGTCAATCAATGGAAGGTGAGTGATACTGTTACATGCAATATAATATTATTACATACGTACCAGTACTATATTAGAGACAACTACTCAAGTATTAATTTTAAATTATGCTTTTTTTTCAGATGATAAATAATTCAAAGCAGTATTTAATAGACTTGATTAGTGATTACTTACACATAAGAAAAGAGAGAGAATGAAGAAAAGAAGAAGAAAGAAATAGAAGACACACATAAAAAGATAAGAGTAAAAGTTAAGAAACTAATTAGGAGAATTTCAAAATAATGCAGACTGCATTAAATAAAAATTATTGGTATTTGTTGATTATATTTTAATAGACTTGATTAGTGATTACTTACACATAAGAAAAGAGAGAGAATGAAGAAAAGAAGAAGCAAGAAATAGAAGACACACATAAAAAGATAAGAGTAAAAGTTAAGAAACTAATTAGGAGAATTTTAAAATAATGCAGACTGCATTAAATAAAAATTATTGGTATTTGTTGATTATATACCAAGAGAGTCCAGAGAGAGAGAGTACCAAGAGTTTGTACATGAAGACTGAACACAGTGTATTACAATATAGATAGTGGATAATGTTATGTTATGATTATGATAGATGTTACAAAGTTATTTTTAAGACACCGAACAGAGTCTGATAGTCATAGAAGGAAAGTTTCTAGATAGTGATGAATATAATAGATGTTGATAATATATTTAACAAATAGAGTTTTTTATTTCGTTTATAATGTTAATTGTTATTCCAGTTCTTAATCTAATAGAAGTTTATCTAAAATTATGAAGACTGAGCAGAGACTGGTGTTATTTTGGAGATTTAGAAAGTTGATGTAAATTAGTTGATTAGTTATTTTTATTATTTAAGATAAGATAAGATAATGTTTATTGACAAAAAAAAGGTTATATATTGTTACAAATAATAACCAACTTAGAACTATTTTTTAACTGCCAAGTTCCTAAATAAAAACTTTGAAATACTTGAGAACAAAAATATTCTTTATTTTTTGTAAAGACCTATGCAAAATATAAATATATTTAAAGGAAAACAAAGCGGCCGACAACTAGCAAATTAGTGCGGCCGATAACTGATATAGATGGCCGAAAACTGGCATATTTACTACTTTTCTATATTTTTATAAATAAAAAATAAATGGAAATATTTGGTTATTTAATTTCTAAACAATAGAAAACTATATTAAATTCCCGTTCATACGGTATTCATTTTTTTATTTCTAGTGAATGTTTGGAAAGTTATACGAATCAGAAGTCGAAATTTCGCTTAATTGGCCGAGAACTGGCAGAATTACCCTATTAGTAAAAAAAAATAACGTTATATGCTTGTCAAAGCTGTCACACTCTTTAAATTTTTAACAAAGCTGTTGCGATATTATGTAATTTGAAAAAATATTTTAGATAGTTGGTTTTACAGCTTCATAATTTAAGGAAAACACTAAATACTGCCTCTGTACTTCTCCACTTTGTATTCTTACGAGATACAGGTGTCAAGCAGAGTCTGTAGAAACAAACTGAGCTAAAAACTTGACATTGGCGAAATCCAAGAGGGCACCGCCACTGGATAAAACGAAGAAGAAAAATTTGATATATGAAGTTTGGTGCAACCGGCTCTAAAAATATGAAGTTTGGTGCAACCGGCTCTAAAAATATAAAGTTTAGTGCAACCGGCTCTAAAAATTATGAAAGACTACACTTTTTTGTTTTCAAACACACTTTTTAATATACTTATGTTCGAATGAATGAATAGTTTACTACTTAGTTTGTATGGACTAGAGTTATATTATTCTAGGTATTTACGAGTAAACGTCGTCATCGTCTCAGTCACATAACTCCCACTGCTGGGTATAGGCCTCCCCCAAAAAGGGGGGTTTGCCATATGTGTTCTAAATCCTATCCTATCCTACTTTCTACTAATGTTATAAACGCAAAAGTTTGTGAGGATGTTTGAAATTTGGTACATACAGATACTAGTCGATAGTCTAGATTAAAACATAGCATACTTTTTAACTCGATATTCCCACGAGAACGGGAAACCACGCGAGTGAATCCGCGGGAAGCCGTTGGTTTAAAATTACACTTTTATTTTTTTTACACTAATTATTTAGTTCACGTTAAGTTTCATTAAGAACGAAGACCAAGACAAATATACATGTTCATGCATACAAATATTTGTCCGGGGATCGAACCCGGGACCTCCGACGCGGAAGGCGGGGTTAGTACCCCTGCGCCAAACAGGTCGTCGTTATATTCTGGGTATAAATCTTTCGTCTCTATACTCTTAAAAGATTTTTTTTAATGCTGAGATTGACTAACTATTTGTTAGGCTCAAAATACTTTTTTTCGTGTTTTCGTCAATATGGCGACGTATTGAGCCATCCATTAATGGTTATTAGTTTCTCGACTTATTGAGTCTCATGATTGATGTCACAGCCTCCAGAGGCAGGGACACAAAGTAATTATAGACAGGGCCGTATTGACAGTGATTTAGGTATTTATTGAAGTAGTAGAAATGTTTGGTGGGTGGTAAGAGTTGTTGTTAGTCCGCCTAGCTACAGGTCGGCTAAATAAAGCTGGCACGTCCACAGTACTCACACTAATGCAATTCCAAAAAACGAATGCACAAATACATAAAAATATGAATTGAGTCAGAAAGCATTTCCTTTCTCCTTCATCTACCTTATAATATTATCAAATTACTCTCTCTATAAGTATTTATCTATCATTATAATAGCTATATTTTGTCCATTCTTTTCATGCATCCACTACCCTAATATTCTATCTATCTATTTGTTAATCGCACCCAGTTGCCTGGAAGTGATTGCTATGTAGCAATAAGGCGGCCTATTGTGTGTTTCCTTTGTTGTAATGTGTTCTGTATTCTGTATGTTTAATCGTGTGCAATAAAGTTTGTTTGATTTGATAAAAATTCACTCCATAATAGCAAAAGCAAAACAATAACTGTCTCCTTTATACTCGTAAGCTTGACTGCGCGCTAAAGACACACATACTATTCCTAATGACCATGCATTACAACGTCACGCCGCACTCTTATTCACAGACACTATGTGTAAATATGTTGTACATGCCAGCTTAGGTTAACCGACCTGTAGCTACCAGCGTCATATCTAAGTCTGACGCTATAACAACAATGTTTTTAGCATTGTTGTGTTCTGGCAGTTAAAGATAAGGTAGCGAGTTCCTCAGTGGTTGAGGATTCCGGGAGAGGCTCGAGACCTTCAGCCTTATCATTACTTAACATCAAGTATGATGAATATGAATACTACTATTCATAGGTACTACTTATAACTTAGGGGCTACGTTCTTTTTATGCTTATAAAGACTCAAAACTAGACGAATAGTTTCGTTACCGAAGGAAAATGTAAAGAGCAGCAAATAATATTATTGTTAAATTACTCTCAACGGCAATTACGAAAGGCTGATTGTCTTACTTAGATTCTTCTTTTTCTTTTACTTAATGGCGGTGCCCTTTTGAATTTCGCCAATATCCAGTGTTTATTGAAAATAAAAATAAATGTTATATAAATTGTACGGTAGATTGAGTTAAAATGAAATCTCACAACACGTGTTATTACAAAAATAACTCGGGTGAAACTCCTTACTTAAATTACCCAGCAACCGGATAAAGTCGCTGTCATATTTTCATACTGTATGACAGCCATGACAGTGACAAAAACGGTTTTCTAGGTGATTTTTTGTCAGATAATTAGCCTGCGGCTAATACAATACTAGCCGCTCGCTGTTTCACCCACCTGGTTGCCGTGTCCGTGGGAATATCGGGATAATAAGTATCATATGTTCATAAAGTATCTGTGTATCAAATTTAAATCAAATCACGTCCATGACTCAGGTACGCTCGTATCCGTCATACAAACATTTTTGCTCTTACCGGGATTCAAATCCAGGACCTCAGAGTAGGCGACACCTTGAAACCGTTGTTCGTACTACTCGTGATAGATTATAAAATTAGACAATGAGCCCCCTGACCATCTGTTGATCGTACATACATTACATGTTTCAATTATTGTACTTATATAGATACGACCCTATTCTATTATTCTGTTAACTCTTCGTATATTTTAGATGCAAAAGTTCAAAGATTTTATGTTTGTCTGGTACTTTTATTTTGGGCCAACCGGTCCTTACTCCGGCCCTGTGTTACACAGTATTCTCACGTGGCGTAAACGTACTCTGTTAAAGGTTACCAACCTAACAAAACTTTGAGACGGTGGTGAGGGCTTTTGTGTCATTGGACAAATGTATAAGTAATAGAGTTAGCAACAAAGAAAGACCCATTATGGAATAGAATATAATAAACCGGTCGACTATGGTGATGTCCAAAAATGTATGAAGTCTGGGCCACGTCTGTGTACAGTATACCAAAAGATAGCTTAAAACACGGTATAGTTTATAATTACTCAGTTTCTTTAAAATTGCTTTGTTTTCTGGAAGAAACAATAAATATGATGCAAACACAGATCAAAATACATCTTCTTATTCTTCTTTCTTAATTAATGGCGTGCTCGCGTTAAATACGCGAATTTTGCCAATGTCAAGTAAATATATTTTGTAATATATAGAACACTGAGCAAGTAATCACTACGTTTTTAAGAGACGGCACTTCCATACAAGCAATTAAACTGATTTATGAACGTAGTTTCTACCAACCTAAGTTTTTCTAAGAGGTACCAACATAACAGTGTCAGTTGTCAAAATTACAAGGGATTAGGGATGCACCCCTAAACATATACGTATCGATATCGATAAAAAAATACTAACACATACTCACACCGTTATAATTTTTTACATTCCACTCGGAACAAGGTTTCATATGATTTATGTAATTCTGATAAATCTGTAGTAATGTTGGAAGCCAGTATCAGAAGAATGAAGCAGCCACTGATAGAAAAGACAACAGCGGTGAGGTCTTCTTCCAGACTATGTTATTCGCCCGGGAACCGGAATCCAACCAATGGAAGTCTTCGTCCCATGACGGACATCTAAAATATAACAATATCGATATCTAATAACATGACAATGACACAGCACTATGACAATATAGTACAAACACTACGATATTGTAATTGTCGTAAAATTATTACTTAAATCCATAATATTTACTGATAATACTATGATTATTAACAGTGTTTTTACTCAAATGGGCTATAAACAATGTTTTTATTAAAACAATTGATTATATTACCTGTTCAGCTCAAGCGGAAATTTAGTCAAAAATATTACCTTGTTCAACCTTCTCACTCTACGGACACAACAAATTTCGCACATTCGCAAAGATTTGCCACCCATTACGTCTCTTTGTAATTATTAACATTAATAAAATTATTTAAAATTAAATTAAAAACTTCTGAGCAAAATATTACGTTATCACTGACAGATAAAGTTAAATTTGGCGGCGCGTCACATGCTGGCCAACATGACGTGATGTATAATGCGGCTAAATTACCGTGTCGTTATAATACGGTAGGACAAAGCGATTAAACTTTCTTTTTCATTAGTCGGACTTTTTCGTAATTTAATGTTGGCACAAAGTACGTTCATAAATCTATATATTTTACATTTCTGTATGAAGTGTCGACCCCCTGATATAGAAATTGTACGGTAGATTGAGTTAAAAATGGAGCCTCACAACACGTGTTATTACAAAAAGAACTCGGGTGAAACTCCTCGTGGCGGAAGATGTCATTTTGTCACTGTCGCTGTCAGTCAATAGAATTACAGTTGAACACAGAGTAGAACTCAATAACAGTGACACTGACAGTTGTTTTTAACATCAAGTTGTCATATTTGACTCCTTATTTCGAGTAAAAAATATTGATTTGTTTTTATTAATAACCATTTAACCATGCATTATATGAAATTAGTTATATTTTTCTCATAATCAGTAATTTTGATTTTCTCTTTGGCGGTAATGCACATAGATGTGGCCCAAATTGGGACATGTCCTTCACTAATTTAAGAGACAAAAATTTAGGTTGGGTTGCGCAAAAAATTGGTTTAGGTTAAGTTAGATTGGCGACTAAGTCGCTCGCCTAGTATTTTTGTCGTTCAAAAAGTTTTTTAGTTGATCGGTTAAATACTACCCCTATGGAATGGCCAATGGCATTATGTCGTTTATTCTTTTGCTTGATGTTTATTTAAATAATCGTGATAAGAAAATATCGACGTCATAAAAGCACCTAATTACATTTGAATAAAGTTTTTTTAAAATTTTAACAATTAACCAATTTAATGTATTATTAAGTAACATTAAGAGAAACAAGCTTAAACAGGTCTCCATTTAAAATTAGAGGAATAATAATAATGGTAAAAATTATACCTTATTTATTTGAAAGAAAAAAAAAGAATGAAAATTAATTAATTTATTTTTAATAATTTTTCATCAGTTTCTACATTTTTGTATTCATAAAGCTATATAGGTTCGTAGACTTGTTTTTGTTTGTAACCCAAAGCCTCTTTTATATGTTTTTTATGGTGTTTTTCCAACTTTCACAAGGCCCTGGCAGAATAACAGCACTTCTAGGTCATAACTACTCGTTACAAACTATCTATGAATGGTCCAAAAGTTAGGTGTTGATTAAGACGGAGCACTTATGACAATGATAATAAGTCATATTGCTTACAATATTATTTTAATACAAGCTTACGGTGGGCCCGTGGGGTGAAAGTAAATTATATTTTTTTAAAACGTTTAATCAAATTAAAACATTATTATATTTTAAAACAACGGCATACACTCGCTAGTCACCACGAGCACGGACACTAGCAAATGCAAAAAGATGTTACACACACATCAAAAACATTTTATAAAAAAAATCAAACCGACTTTAAAAAGTAAAAAATAAAACTTTTAGAGTCGGTGTCAGCAAAGGCATTATACATTGCACTTCTATTAACTATATATTTTTTTGGCCTTAGCTAGCTAGCACCGACTCCAAAAGTATTATTTTTTACTTTTTGAAGTCGGTTTGAATTTTTTTATAAAAGCGTTTTTATTTCAGATTTTACATCATGTGCCGTTACTTACACTAAAAATCAACCCATACACAACAATGATGTCATCTAGGTAAAAGACTACTTGCCAAAACGTGATTGATATTTTTCAGGATTATGAAAAAACTACTTCGTAAAAATTATATGGGACCACACATAAACCATTTTCTTTCAGATAAAAAAAGAATTATAAAAATCTGTTAACAACTGGCGAAGATATGGTAAAACATACATAAAAAAAACCGTCGACTTGAGAACCTCCTCCTTTTTTTGAAGTCGGTTCATAAAAAAGAGGTCAAATTTTTTGATACTTTGTTTGTAGGAAGCGCGGTATCTAGTTGTAGCAACGTGGAGACCAATCTATGTACATAGATGGATACAGAAACTGGGCTAAGTCCCACCGCGCGGGCCCAATGCAGGGGGTCTACCGCCATCTCTTTGCGCAGTATTGTTTCAATCATACCATGCTATTTCGTACTACGAATCTCTTAAAGTAAGCTTGTTTTTGACGGAAGTTTTGTGACGTCTTTGCTCAATTATCGCCTCCAAGTGCGAAATTTGTGAAAATGCGACAACTTCAATAAAAACGTAACGCAAACAAAACGTTTTTATGACATGATAGACGATGGTGGGCTCACAGTTTGGTGGGTTTTAACGACTACAAATACAGGGCCCTTATTCTCTATGACCACTTACCGATTCCTTGCTCAAACCACGCAAATGACGTATTTGGTTTCGACATTTTCAAAATTCGTTTTCTCTATGACACTTACAAATTTTAAAGTTATTTTACTTGTTTAATAATTATATAACTTGTAACTTTCATGTACTTGTACAATAACTCTATAATTTGGGAGTTCGTTGAGAAAACGACTTTTGAAAATGTCAAAACCAAGTACGACATTGGCGTGGTTTGAGCAAGGAATCGGTAAGTGGTCATAGTGAATTAGGGCCCAGCTGGGGCCAACGGCTTGACAAAGCTCCGAAGCACGATGGAGCTCAAAATAATGTATTTTTTGGTCATCGATCCCGTACCAACCATTGCGAAAGGTGCTTAACCTCAACAATCGCAGTTCGAGCGCGAACCACTGCGCCAGCAAGCTCCCCAGATATTATTTAGTTAAACTAATTTTATCATCAGCTTTTTTTATGAACGACGACGGGTAGACTCTTAGCCTTCTTCATACCTGATCTTATTGATAAGGCTGCGATGTGAACTACCAAATTAAAGGGATATTATTTCAATTAAGTATATTCACAAAATCACATAAAAATATTTGATAGAATCAGGCGTTACTTGGCGGAAATCCATATCTTAGTAGAAAACGAAAAATATGTCGCGTAATTCCGCAAGAAAAAATGCAGATGCAGCCCAGTGACACACCTTGCACCTTCACCGACTACTCTACACGTGTTTCGCTCACACACGGAGCATCCTCAGGAGTTGTTAGACCGTGCCAATCTCAGCACCGAGTGAGTGACTCGAGTTTCTACTCACATAAAAATAGTAACAACGTAAAATAATATAAGCAAGCCACCCTGTTGCTAGCCAACGAACCCGAGATAAACACCAATAATGCCTAGCAACAGGGTTGCCAGATCTGTCGTCAACATGATGGTAGCGAGCCTCTTCCGGAATCCTCAGCCACTGAGAAACTGGCTGTCTTATCTCTACCTGCCGGAACACAACAATGCTGAAAACATTGTTGTAATGGCGTCAGACTTAGATACGATGGTGGCCTCCCACCAACCAAACCGAATACAATATGTACCCCCGCTGGGAATGCTATTGTAAATGGCTGATTGGGGTGATCTATATTACTGTTTATTTGCAAACAAGTGCAAATAAACAGTTGTGTTACTATCTACGATACGTTTTAATGTAAATCGTGGCGTAATCTCCAACTATGTCAGATGTTCAAAACTTTAGAAGCTTTCAGAAATTCGTGCAAAACTTGTGAAATGCTTTCTTGTCAGTTTCGCGCTGATAATACAACACAGTAGACGTCATGACGTCATATTATTATCGTCGCGTAGTTCGCGAGTGCCACTTTCGTACTTGGAGCATTATGTCAGACTTGTCAAGTGCCAAAATCTTTAAATACTTCTCGTAACATAACATTTTCATGGAATTAATAGGTACGACATCGTAGTACTTAATAATTCCATGTTACATTTATACTTATGGCACAAAATCCGAAAGGCGACTGGCGTCCAAGCAGAGAGTTCACTTAGAACGAAGCGCCATTTCTCGCGTGTCACATTTTTTTTATTATAGATAGGTCATAAAGATAAGCAAAAATATCCAAGGGAATCCGGAAACGACTAATAAAAACCTACATATGGAGCATCACATTGTATGGATGCGAAACATGGACGCTGACCCAAAGAGATAAGGAACGACTAGAGGCCTTCGAGATGTGGTGTTGGAGAAGAATCGAAGGAATTAGCTGGACTGAAAAGAAGACCAATGAGGATGTACTGACCATGGTTGGGGAGGGAAGAAATTTACTTGGGGAGATTGGGAATAGAAGGGGAAAGATGCTGGGCCACCTGTTACGACATGACAGTTTCATTATAAACATACTGGAAGGGAAAATGGAGGGAAGGAGAGGGAGAGGTAGACCTAGAATGAGCTATATTTCACAAATAAAGGAGAAAGTTAATGTTGTGTCGTACCAGGAGGTGAAGTCATTGGCAGGAAAAAGACAGGAATGGAAAATACTCCACCGACAAGAGCGCAGCTCTTAAATTTAAGAAGAGATAGGTCAGCCCCCGTATCAACACCAAAGAAACACGACAAATAGCGTGATTTAGCGTTTTATCAACACTCAATTGTCAAAGTTCATTGTCTTTTGACAGGTCAACGTTATAAATTTCTTTAACATATCGCGTTTTAATGGTCGTGCTAGGGTGCAGCACTTGACAGTTATCTCACCTGATGTTAAAGCGATGGTGTGATCTAGGATGAGATGCGCTTCTTATAAAATACATTTTCACCTCACTCACACACTCAAGAGGTTTTTTCGCTTTTTGCGGCCTAGCGTGGTAAAGTACTTTTTTTAATTTAATACCTAAAAATATGTCGTAATGCGTTCCGAATCGCACTATTGACTTTTTTGTTATATTTTATTCTTATTTTAAATAGCTTTGAAATAATTGTAATACTCCGTTTTGGTTTTATTATATTATTTTAGGTTATTGAATCATAAAAACAATAACAATAAGATTAAACTATTTGTTATAAGAATTTTATATTAGGCTGGGTGAGATTTCACAACCTATGATTTGATTTCGGAACGTGGCATAAAACTTTATTTTTAAATTGTCTTTGTCTTGTACCTCATGTCAATGTCAACATTTACCGAATCATTTTTATTGTTAGTTATAAGTAACAATATATTCCTACTTTTAATTTAGATTAAAATTATTCTTTGAAGAGTTTTTACCGGAAGTTGACCGCGGAAGCAAACATAAAATGTTCCTCGCTGTTGTGAGCTAAAAATTGTGTGTTGCGCTCGGCAGAAAATATATTAGCGTCTTGTACCATTGAAATCCTCGCTTCGCTTAGGTTTCAATAGAGGTAACTCGCCGCTAATAACCAACTTTCCAGCCTTGCATAACAAATAACTATTTCACTCGTTACTTGAAGGCCCCCAAATAGTAAGTACTTATTAGGAAACATAATTCAAAATCAATTATTTAGTCTAGGATGTTACAAGCACTTATGAACGTCAATGAAGCTACGCCATCGGTTCACAAACCCTACGGCGGGAGAACTTTTACGAGAAGAACTGGCTAGAATCTCGTCAAGGGGTGCTTTTTTCTCTCTTATTTATTTCATACAGAGTCGTTAAATTGAAAAATGTATTTTTTCACAACTTTGTTGGGCAAGCATTTGGCCACCAACTGGCCTGATGGAAAGCGAGCTGTGGCCTAAGATGTAGCATAGTCAGGTTAATTTTCATCACAAAAAATACTAAAAATAAAACATTTATTTATTTATTTATTTTATTTCGGAAGACCAACAGCTTAAAATATTACATTAGATTACAACAATGTTGAACATTACAACATTTCTCTCATTACAACATACAATAGTACTGGTGTGAGTAGCAAGATGTGACGTACATACATACTGGTCAGTATGTCATGGACTCAGGGAAAGAGTTTCGCTTTTTAGCGGTACGGCACATTACGCTTACAGTCATTCTCAAGCAGTTTCAAGCAGAATTCAATCGCAACTAGCGATACGTGTTGTCAAAAAGAAAATAAAACAAAAAACGGAGGATGGCGGGAGCGATCCTTCTGGATCTTTTTTAATCTGTGCTCATGGGTATACCCATAAAACAGAATGAAGAGGTTATAAGAAGTAAGTTGGCTGTTACGCGTCCTTTTTGCAAACACAGAAGAGAGAGAGAGAGAGATGTATATATTTTATAGATATTTGTAGCAAGTGGAATAAACTTCCTCGGGCTGTATGTTGACAATAAATTAAATTGGAAAACTCATGCAGAATATCTATGAATATCTATGAATCTCGAATCAACAAATTTTCGTATGCAGTATACAGATTAAGCAAAATTGACAACCAATCAATATTATTAATTACTTACCACAGTCACGTTGAATCTATCCTAAGATATGGCATCATTTTTAGGGCAATTCTACCGAAAAATACACTGTCTTCAGATCTCAAAAGAAATGTGTTCGAGCTATTTGTAAATTAAGATTTAGAGATAGTGTCAACCGCACTTTATAAACCTGAATATTATGACCTTACCTTGTTTATACATATATGAAGTAGCTGTCTTTGTGAAAACCAACATAAACATGTTTCCAAATTTCAGAAGCAACAGACTAAAACACAATGTTAGTTTTCCTCCCAGTAAAACTGCCCTGCTTAATAAAAGCATATTTGGTATGGCACCGCGACTTTGTAATCATTTACCAGAAAGTCTTAAAGAGATAACTAATGTCGAAGGCTTCAAACAAAACTAAAGATATTACTAACAGAAAAATCTTATTATACAGTTGACGCATATTTAAGAGATAAATTTTAATTATTCTAATGTAACGTATTTATTATTATTGATATCAACATGACTTTTTTTTTTTTGTATTGTATTTTGACATAAGTTTGAAAAAATCAAGTTTGAATTTTAGGTTTAAGACATTTTTTATCTACCAAATTAAATTTAATAAGTATTAATATTTTATTATTATTAAGATTTTAATTTACCTAATGTTGCATGTCAAAAAGGCAGAATACGGCTTCAATTTTATTGAGATGTATGAACCTAGGTATGTAAACCTGTATTCGCAATAAAGAACATTTTCATTTGATTGATTTGATTAAAGTGATTTCTGACTACACCTGCAATAAAAAGGTGTTATTTACGCATGTTACTTAATTCCCAAAGGTTTGAAATGTCCGATTTAATCGTACAAGTTTTTTAATGCCGTGACGTCAACTAATAGGCCGACCCTCGTCTGTGGAACAACTGGAACTTAGATGGACTTTCCTTATATGGTATGCCTGGATGTACTATAAATAGTATAATGAAATCAATACTTAAGAAGTCTTATGATGACAATACAAATTTGGTAATTTTGATTGGGGATAGGGGTGATATTAATAAAAACCAATTAATATCATACTATAACTCAATATGCTCCTTAAATGTTAGGAAAGTAGTTATGTTTACATTTCCCTATAGTCAAGGTTTCTCTCAATTGGAAAATAAAGTAAGATACAATTTAAATTTAACGTTAAGTACAATAGCTTATCATAATAGTAAACAACTACATTTGATTGACATAAATACATTGTTTAAGGATTTAAACTTGACCAAGGATAAATATTATCTGCCTATTTATTTTATGAGACAAATAGCGCTTTCGCTATCTTTTTATTTTAAACAATTAGCCAATAATCTGGCTAGTAGAACCTCTGCTTTTATTGAGCAGTTAAATTCAGACTTTTCTAATACAACCTTGGAATCTTTTCCAAGTAATTTGATTCTATTGAATCCCAATACTGACTTGGTTAATTTAAATTACTATTAGAGACAACAGAGGCGCCCTCTAGCCCAGTGTTGACAACAGGAAAGCCTAATTGTTTAAGAGTTGTACACCGAAATATACAAGGCTTTTCTGATAAAGATCTAGAAGTTAGTTTATTTATAAACTGTGAAAATGTTGATGTGTTGTGTATCACTGAGCATTGGTTAAAATGTCACGAATTAATTTTAAATATCGATAATTATAGTATTGTAAGTTCATTTAGTAGGCAATCTGTTATAATTTTACATAATAATTTTCAATACAAAGAGCGCAAAGATATAATATCAATTGAACGAATAATTGAATTGTCTTGTGTGGAACTAGACCAAATAATTGTAATATGTGTTTATAGACCCCCTCAGAGTAATTACCTAGAGTTTGAGTCTACTATGGAGGAAGTTTTAAGAATAACTAGTAAAAGTAATAAAAAGGTTGTCATATGTGGGGATTTTAATTTTGACATTTTAGACCCAAAGTTGTCAAAGCTCTCAAGCAGATTTTTAAATTTATTTAAATCTTATAATTTATCACATACCTTTAATGAGCCTACACGAATAACACCCACATCTGCCACCTGCTTAGACAACATTTTTTCAAACTGTGTAGTCACTGAAAAATCTATAATAAATGTTATTAAATCTGACCATAGTGGACAACTAGCCTCTATAGATCACCATCATGTCTGTCCTAAGCGGAAAATTGTATGTAGGCCAATAACTAAAAAGGGCATAGATGTATTTAGAAACAATGTGATTAATAAAATTGAGTCTTTACCAGTTCCCATTATGGAATCTAATTACCTTTATAATGATTTATTTCATGTGGTTGAAGGCGAATTTAGTAAAACGTTTAAGAAAAAAGTGATCAATGGTAATTCGGATAAAGTAAAGTTTAGTGATTGGGCCACACCAGGAATTTATACAAGTAGAAGGAAACTATATGACCTTTATGCGTCAAAGCATACTTCCTGTGACCCAAATTTTATTGAATATTGTCAGGAAGTATTCTCAAATGTTTAGAAATGTATGTGTAGCTGCTAAGGCGATGTTCTTTTTAAATAAAATAAAATTAGCGGATAATAAAATAAAGGCTACTTGGAATATTATTAACCAAACAACTGGGAAAACTAAACATAATGTAAACTCCTTCTCCCTTAAAGTAGATAATAAATTAATTGAATCTGACGTTGAGGTTGCCCGTGTTTTTGAAGATTTATTCTCTCGGGTACCCTTAGAAACTACCAGTAATTTAAATTCCTGTCCAAACGTTGCTGCTGCCCTCTTAGAGTCATGTGTTGATAAGTGTTATAAAGTTTTCAATTTTAAGCATATTAATAGTGAAGACATTTTAAAAGCTTTCAAGTCTATAAATATTAAAAAGACTGAAGATTTATGGGGCATATCAACCAGCGTTATTAAATCTATAATTGAAATAATAGCTCCATATTTAGCTTTCATTTTTAATCAATGCATAGATGAAGGTACTTTTCCCGATTTAATGAAATATAGTAAGCTTATTCCTCTTTTTAAATCAGGTGACAAAAGTGACCCCACAAATTTTAGGCCGATATCAGTCTTACCGGCACTTAGTAAAATTTTTGAAAAAATTATATACTCTCAATTATTAGACTATTTAACAGTAAATCAAATCCTTCATAATAATCAGTTCGGCTTTTCTAAAGGTAAAAATACTACAGATGCTGGAATAGCACTCCTCAAACATATTTTTGAGGCTTGGGAGGGCAAGCAAGACGTAATTGGTATATTTTGTGACCTGTCTAAAGCTTTCGATTGCGTTGATCACGTTACACTTTTAAAGAAGCTAGAACATTATGGTGTCTCTAAAAAATCAGTTAGCCTTTTGCAGTCATACTTGCACAATAGATATCAAAAAGTAATTGTAAATAATACTGCTTCTACTGGAGCCCCCATTATTATGGGCGTACCCCAAGGTTCAATATTAGGCCCTCTGCTGTTCTTAATATATATTAACGATCTCCCTAACTACGCGAGTAATTTATGTGAGACAGTACTATTTGCAGATGATACATCTTTAATTTTAAAAATTGATAGAGGAAAACAATTGTTCTGACGAAGTAAATAGTGCTCTCTCTCAAGTCGCACACTGGTTCAACAGTAATAATTTGTCTCTTAACCCTACCAAAACGAAATTTGTTAAATTCACATTGCCTAATGTAGGGCAGGTCGACATGCACATCAATTTGAATGGGGATGTAGTAGAGTTAGTTGAGAGTACTAAATTTCTTGGTATTACATTAGATTCAAAACTACAATGGGATCCACATATTGAAACCTTGTCGAGTAGACTTAGTTCTGCGGCTTTCGCAATAAGGAAAATAAGGCTCCTAACTGATATTGAAACGGCAAGACTAGTTTACTTTAGTTATTTTCATAGTGTAATGTCCTATGGCCTGTTGTTGTGGGGCTCAGCAGCCAATATAGAAAATGTTTTTATACTTCAAAAAAGAGCTGTGCGCGCCATTTACAACCTTCGACAGAGATATTCTCTTAAAGAATTGTTTAAAGAGATTAATATACTAACTTTGGCGGGACAATACATTTATGATAATATAGTATATGTAAGGAAACATCACGATTTATTTATTAAGCATAGCGATGTTCATAATTTTAATACTAGAAACAAGAATAAGCTTGCCGTTCCAAGATTTCGACTTGAAAAATGCAGTCGCTCGTTTTTGGGGAAAGGCATAGCCTTTTTTAATAAAGTTCCACAACAAGTGATTGAGCTGCCTTTGCATAAATTTAAAATACATGTTAAAAAACGCTCTTAAGCAAAGGTTATTACAAGGTAGAAGATTATTTGAAAGACCAAAATGCATGGAAGTGATACTAACATAAAACATGACTATTGTAATTGTATAAAAGGAAAATATTCTAATAACTGAGTATAAGAAAATTTTCCTCTTATATTAAATATGTTTCAAGATTGTAGATTTGTGTTTGGCAACGACATGTTCCTTTGTAAATGTTGTTGCTTCTGTTAAAGCTGATAAGTTTCTTGCGGCCGTTCTTCTTATCAGTTAAAAGATATCCTGAATGGCTGGTAGGAAAAAAAAAATTGGACGATTCGAAAGCACTTATCTATAAGTCTATTTGAATAAAAATCTTTGACTTTGACTTTATGAATACTTTTAGCACAGCTCAAATAAAATGCTAAAAAGAAAACAGTTGCTTTTTTATGAACGACGAGGAGACTCTTAAGCCTGCATCATACCTGATGTAAAGTATTGATAAGGCTAATGATGGAAGCGAGCCTCTCCCGGAATCCTCAATCACTGAGGAACTGGCTATCTTATCTCTAACTGCCGTCGTCAGACTTAGATAAGACGGTGGTAGCTAGCCAGGCGGACTTACAACGAGTCCTACCACCAACCAAAAATACATACAAAGCAGTTTTTTTCTTCATGAATAAACAATAAATCACGCGAAAAACAGCTATTTCATACATTTTAGCAGAGTTCAAATGAAACTTTGAATGAAACAGCTGTTTTTTCGCGATTTCGGGGTTCAAAAAGTTTAATGATGTGTTCTAAAAAATGGATTTGAGGTTTTAAGAAAGCATGAATTGAACAATAATTAAACAATAAACAACAATCTTTATTGACAAACACAGACTTTCAATAATACAGTGGACTCCTCGTTTAAGTTAAAAATAACCTATGTTGGGAGGGAGCCGCTCTTCAACATTATCTTTAATAAACCTGTGTTAAAACTAGAATCTTTAATTTTGAAACTAAAACTTATTCTAAGAAATTGACAAATAGCAAAAATATAAATAAATAAAATAACGTTGTGGATCCACGTAGCAAGTAAAATGAAGTTATTTCTGAATAAGGTGTTATTTATGCATGTTAGTTAATTCCCAAAGACTTGAAATGTCTGATTTAATCGCACACTAACCTATAAGTTGTTTAATGCCGTGACGTCAACACACATGCCGACCCTCATCTGTGGAACGACTGGGACTTAGATGGACTTTGCTTATGAATAATAATAATAACAGAATGTAACTACAACTTAATTTTATGTTTACTCAAAACTTCATGATGGACTGGGAGTGAAGAAGAATGTGCCAGCTGACCAGCATGCGTAGCATGAGCACCTCGACAAAGCTTTCTCGACACTTTTCTCGCGCGAGCGTATTGTCATTGACATCGCGAGATAAGCGTCGACAGCGAGTCGCGGTGCGCATGCTACGCTGGCAGCTATCCAGTGCAGATAGTAAAAGCCTGTCAATGCACGGGTTTATTTATTTATATAGGTACACCAACAGCATAACATGTACATACATTGTTATAATAAATTATAGCTAGGGGTACAATTCTTACATGCATGCCAATAATAGGTATACACAACATTGATTGAATATGTGTTTAAAATAAGTAATAATACTCAACTAAAGGTTCTAAAAAATTACGTCAGCTTAGTCTTTTTATTCGTCAATACTAATATTATATAGAGTAAAGATTTGACACTTAGGGCCTATTTCACAATGTAAAAGTAAGTTCTGAGTAGCTTACTTTCAGATAATTTGACAGTTGTGATATGAAAAATATGTCAATTCATCTTCTAAGTAAGCTACTCAGAACTTACTTTTAGATTGTGAAACAGGCCCTTACTCTAGCTACTTATTACCTATGTTAGTCATAGGTATATATAAGGTCTCCCGTGATCACGGCTCGAAACACATGTATTGGGTATTTTCAAGAGCTGCTTTTATCGACTAAAACTTTTATTCAGAATCACTCTTTGTAAGTCCCTGATATTATCGAGGCTCAACTATGGCGATCTTGTCTATGGGCCTCGCCTATGGTGCAGAATTAAGAGGTTGATACAGCGGATTCAGAACGCGTGCTGTCGATTCTGTTTCAACATTCCGCCGCGTACCCATGTGTCACCTTTTATTAACAAGGCATCAATGCTTATTATGGAATTCCGGAGGCACTTATACCTTGCCGCCGTGTTAATGTTAATGTTCGAGTTGTTCAGTTGTTCAGGTCTAGGAACCCGGGTATATGTATGAGAAACTGCAATTCCCGAATCGACATCGTTTTGATGGTAGAGAGCCAAGATTGACGCAGCCTTCTCTAGCAACGCAAAGACATAAAACGGTTGCTTTCACTGGCAGCTTCCGCTATCAGGCGACCAAGTGCTGGAACAATATCCCACCACCTATAAGACTTATAACCTTCCGACACTGTTTTAAAAAACGCATTAAACTTGCACTATTGGAAATGCAATAATTAGGAATTGATACCAGCACCAGTTAACGCTTGATGGCGGTTCCTGCGGGAATGGCTTAATTTATTTGAATAGTATATAATTTATTCTTAACTTATTCATAATGTAAATAATAAAAATAAATAAAATAAAAATAGTTTATTTCATTCTCATTGGATGCAAAGTAACTTCAGTGTGTAGAGCCATCCCAGGAGGCATGTGAACAGGCCTGTGTTGGGTAGTTCTGCTCTTACTTAGACCACAATACAATAAGTTTTAAAATTAAAATTCTTTGTGTTTGAGAGAGTGAGTGTTATTAATGAGTGATCATATTATATCATATTTTTAATTATTTTATTTTTATTTTATTTTAATACTATAACTATTATTTTTTATTGCATGTTTTATCTAATGTTTTTTGGATTAATTTAATAATGAACGTCCATTAATTAATCAATTATTTTTTAGGGTTCCGTACCTCAAAAGGAAAAAACGGAACCCTTAAAGGATCACTTCGTTGTCCATCCGTCCGTCCGTCTGGAAAGACCGTTTTTCTTAGGAACGCGTGGAGGTATCAAACGGAAATTTATATCTCATACTTAGGTCTACTGTCCCTTGGAGCTGTGAAAAAATCAAACTTCTAAGCCAAAGCAATCAAAAGATACAGCCGTTTATGCCGCAAATTTCCGCAAATTTTCGAAACTCGCACGGGAATCAAAACCTACATGGTACTTCCCGTGAACTTAGAATCTTGAAATTTGGTACGAAGTAACCTCTTATAGTACAGATAAAGGAAAAATTGCGAAAACAGTAAATTTTTAGTTACATCATATAATAAAAAATATTTTACGGAACCCTCGGTGCGCGAGTCCGACTCGCACTTGGCCGGTTTTTTAGTTATCGCATACGTCTGTGTCGTAGAAAATCGGTGTTTTGCTGTCAAGTAAAGGTATCACTGAGTTTTTGCCTCTTTCTATCGACAATCCCTCGTATTTGTTTCTTACGTTTTTGTGTTTTATTATTGTTTGCATGAATGTGTGTGATATGATGGAAACAAACATTTATCTTATCTAATCTTATCTTACATATTTGCAAGTACATGAAGTCAATACATATCCTTTTTAAATCCACCACAGTGTTATATTTCCTAATTTTAAATCCGAAAAACCTTGCTTTATTTCAAAATCACAACTGACTCGATACCATGAATTAACCCAAACAAATTAAGCTTAATTTTCAGGTTGACAATGCCTTTTGGGATTAAGTCTTAAAATACACGACGATCTTTGCACGTTGTACGAGGATTTATGGATGACATAAAATTAAGCAAGACAATCCGGAAGACAGTTAGTAGTCGTAACTTTGAGAGGGCGTAATTAAAATGAAGGTAACAGGGTTTTCTTGTAAATGAGACTGACGAGAATAGTGAAGCAATGTTAAGGTTAATACTTTGTAAAGTGCTTAAAATTGTCTGGCAAAAAAGGAATATATACTTAACTAGTCAGTTATGGTTTAAATTGACGAGCTGTTTGGCGCAGGGGTACTAACCCCACCTTCTGCGCCAGAGGTCCCCGGTTCGATCCCCGGACAAGACAAATATTTGTGTGCATGAACATGTCTATTTGTCTTGGTCTGGATGTTTAATATGTATATTATGTATGTATTTACAAAAAAAAAAGTATATAAGTATGTTTATCCGTTATCTAGTATCCATAACACAAGTTCTTCATGATACTTAACGTGGGCTAGATAATTGGTGTGATAGTATGGAAATATTTATTTATGGTTTAAATGTATTTTAATAACACTTTTTTATAATAAAAAAAATGTTCAAACAAGTTAGAGACTAATTGTTATTTCTATAGGTAGATTATTTACTGTATAAATGCAATACGATGAAACGTATAATATAAAAGGAATCGTTAGAACATCAAAATAACTTAAATCTTATGCCACAATTTATACGCATGTAGCTTGCCAACTATGAACAATATGATTCACAGGAACTGTAAAATTTAACCGCCTGTGGTCTAGTGGCAACAACCACCGGTATCAGACCCAGGGGTCCCGGGTACGATTCCCAGGGTTGGTTGGTGGAAAGACTTGTTGTAAGTCCGCCTGGCTAGCTACTATTATCTAAGTCTGACGCTGTAACAAAAAAAATTTCAGCATTGTTGTATACCGGCAGTAAGAGAGTCAGTTTCTCAGTGGTTGAGGATTCCGGGAGAGGTTCCCTTCCATCTTCAGTCTTATCAATACCTAACATTATCATTCATAAAAAAATGTACAATTTCACTATGTGAGAAACAAAAAAATAATTATGAATAACAATATAAATTTAAAAAAAAACAAATGAGACGTCACATTGGTCGGATTCCAAAAATACTTTTGTTAGATGTTCTTGTTGTTTGTTATTTGTTGATGTCGACAACCTTTCGTACGATTTGGTCAAACTTTAATCGTTTTCGAAAAATATTGCTTCGTCTGTTTCCTATCCATAGACTGCTTTCTTCTTCTTTTTGTGCAGTGGCGGTGCCCTTTTGGATTTCGCCAATGTCCAGTTTTTGGCTCAGTAGATTGTTTCTACAGACTCATTGCTTCATCAATAGACTGCTTTACCGACATGAATACAGCATCAAATAGTTGTCAAAACGTTGACAGTAAATGTTATCTTCATCTGTACCCCTATTACGAGTTTGCTTAACATGACATTTACAGGACTCGTGAGCGTAAACTGTCGGATGCACTGCTCATGTCGGTAAAACAGTCGCTAAATATGAAAGAGACAAAGCTACATTTTACGTTAACGTTTACTGTAACGTCAAGTTTGCCAAACTCGTAATAAGCCTACTGAAATAGATTTATATTAATGTAGGTTAGGTAGTTACTTTGTGATTGTTACTAACGCCTATACTGGACATAATAATAAATAAATAAATAATGGCCTACAAACACACCAATCGTCTAGCCCACGTTAAGTTTCATGAAGAACTTGTGTTATGGATACTAGATAACGGATAAACATACTTATACATAAAATATACATATTAAACACCCAAATCAAGACTAATAGACATGTTCATGCACACAAATATTTGTCTTGTCCGGGGATGGTGGAACCCGGGACCTCTGGCGCAGAAGGAGGGTATTGCGCTAAACAGGTCGTCTTGGCGTTAGTGTATTGTAATGTAATAAGTATTACAATAAACTAACACCAAGATAACTCCCCCGTTAATTTTCACAACGGAACCCAATCAAAGTCCGTCTTGATTTAATAATCACGACTAACTTCAGGAATGGATCAAGTTGAGTTACAAGTCCCGAGTTTGACCTCGATAAAGTTGTTATGTTAGCTCGCACGCTCGAGTGATGGGTTTACAATGGTATTAAATTACTATTAGGAAGAGGAGCAGGCAAAATACGAGCGACAAGTTACACCCAACAGATTATTATTAATCCTTAGAAATAGGTTAATCATTTAATATAATATAAATCAATCTTTGTATGTTTGCCTTCTATGGGCTCAGAAACCATTGATCATTTTGTGATGTTTGGTTGGCTGTTTTGGGAACGCCCGCGAGGGTTCCTGGCCCACAAAATCTATTATTATTTCTTTACACTTATTATTTTATTTATTTTATAAAATTATAAAATGGTTACATAATCTCGCAAAACCTAACAAGAGGTTTGACTGTGAGTTTGAAAGTTAAGCAAAAACAATTATAAGTACTTATCAAATAAGTATTAAACAGTTTACATTATGCCAGGTTACAGCTAGTATATGTTGTTAACATTATAATAATATACACATCAGAAACACCAGGGACATTGCCAAAGGTCGGCGCCGACAGGCATACCAGCAGCAGAAAGACTGGTGAGTAGGCTTTCGACCCTTTTTACTGAATCTTTTAATATTCCTTTATATTTCCTGTCGCTGTTAAAAACCTATAACGCCCCTCGACTCACGAGGGCGCATACACACAGCAATATTTTTGTGCGTAAGCTTCCTTGCAAAGCCCAACGTTTGTCTGGTATTCCATAAATCATGGTAATTCGACCTAATGGCAGGCACCTTTGTTAACAAAACATTACAGCGCTGCCACACGATGAGCTGGCAACCTGTATTGTTTCTGGACAACATCTCAGATGCGAGGCCAAGGACAGATCAAAGTGACGACCCAGTCTCTGCCTATCCACTGTGACACTCAGGGTCAGCTGTGTGTGCGTCTGCATTCAAAGTCAAAGTCAAAGTCAAAGATTTTTATTCAAATAGACTTATAGATAAGTGCTTTCGAATCGTCCAATTTTTTTTTTTCCTACCAGCCATTCAGGACATCTTTTAACTGATAAGAAGAACGGCCGCAAGAAACTTATCAGCTTTAACAAAAGCAACAACATTTACAAAGGAACATGTCGTTGCCAAACACAAATCTACAATCTTGAAACATATTTAATATAAGAGGAAAATTTTCTTATACTCAGTTATTAGAATATTTTCCTTTTATACAATTACAATAGTCATGTTTTATGTTAGTATCACTTCCATGCATTTTTGTCTTTCAAATAATCTTCTACCTTGTAATAAGTGATCTTACTTACTTCAATGTTAAAACGGGAGCGCACGATTGTGGCATACCCCTCCCTACAAAGGTAGAGGGGGGATTATTTTATTTTTGAAGTGAAAACTTCTTTAGCGGCGTTGTGCACATCAGAGTTTTAAATTTTTGGGATGGCTAAAAATTTTTGAAGTCGCGTCAGGACACGTGAGCTGATCGAAAATTCGTAAGACGGAGGGAGAGTAGCGCGCCGGTGCGGCGTAGGGGAGGAAGTAATATCTCCCTCTCTTTCTAAGAAGCTATTTCGGGAAATGATCCCAGGTGTGAAAGGGCTACCGATGTTTTGTCAAGCGGACTCTGTTAATCCATAAATCATGTTAATTCAGCCTGATGGCACTTTTGTCAACTAAATATTACAGCAGCGCCGCTGTCACTTTGCATTAAGGCATTGACCAGTATTGAAGCAAAACAATGCTTTTTAGGGTTCCGTAGCCTAATGGCAAAAAAACCGAACCCATTTGATTCGTCATTTCTGTCGGTCCGATGTATGTCACAGCCACTTTATTCTGAAACTATGAGGATTACACAGTTGAAACTTGGTACAAAGATGTATTCTGTAAACCGCATTACGGTTTACAGAATACAAACACTATGAAAAACAAAGTTTTTTTTTACTACGGAACCCTATACTGCGCGTAGCCTGCCACACACTTGGTCGGATTTTTTATTAAGTTTTTGTTAATAAAGACTTATTTTGCGTTTCATTGTTACCTACATTGTTTTTTTGATAATTTGCTCAAAGCTTTTATGAACGGATCCGGCTCGAAAGACCAACAATAACCAGGCCCAGAGCCGGATTTACCACCGACTGGTGAGTTCTGGAAAGCTTACCTGGAAAAATGTCAAACTAAATTGGCATATAGTTTGACATTTTTCCTTTAACATCTGTCAAAATATCTGCCAGAAGCTATCCAGAACTTATCTGACTCTGTCGCTGGTGAAACCTTCACTAAGTTTATTTTATTTTAAATAATAATAGTTATGGTAGTATGGATTATTGCTTGCAATATGGAAATATGAACTACTAATGGATGATATCCATTATAAACTACTCGAACATTGCAGAAACCCGCCATTGTTATTAATTAACGCCACACTCTATCAGGTTCAGAAGTGAAGTACATACAAGCCATTACTTTGTGGCGTTTAGATCGTCTGTGCTAAGTTTTATAGCTACTATATATCTCTGCAAGGAATCTAGTGGTGGTATGTAGTCGATAAAAATATATGACACAGTGTCGATAAAGAAATTTTATAAGTTTCGTTCTTAATTTTATAACTTTCCCTTTTCTCCCTATTTTCCCCCAATCAATAATCGCACTCGATTGAAATTCGCAAATAAATCAAGAAACATGTGTGCCAATTTTCGTGAACATCGGTTGGAAAATGCGGCCTGTAGATGAGAACAGACATATAGACTAAAAGACAGACGAATGAATTTTGTCGCCAATATCGAAACAGACGTTTCGGTCGCTCGATCAATAAATATTTTACAGATACGTGTCCCTACAGAAGCTTCAAAAAGTGCTTTGATATTCTTTTTCTTTTCCAGGGTTAGCACTTAACTTTTATTAATAACATAAATTAAGATTTAAGACAAATTATAAATAGAAAAATATTGCTAAAAATCGACTCGGTCACGACTTGAACCTGCGACCTTTGGGTATCCGGCCCACTGCTCTAATCCAGATTCATGTCTGAGAATAGCTTGTGGCCGAATCGATTTTTCTAGTATTTTTCTGTAATTTTTTTTCACATCAATAAAAATAGCATTGAAAATGCAATAACTTTAAAATGATAAAATACATAACTATAAACTATAGTTTGTACATTGTCAGCCGACACTCATTGTTCACGTAAATTAAAGCGTAGTTTACGTATGAAACTTTAGACTTTGGTACAGCTGACAGAAGAACAAGTTTGGTCTGGTTGGTAGTATGAGTTGATCGAATTCCGTCTGGCTAGCTATCTCACCAAAGCCTGTTGCCATAACAACATTAATTTCAGCATTAGCTTTAACTAGAGATAAGATAGATGGTTGAGGAATCCGGAAGAAATATGATTCTAGCTTCAGACTTATCATTTACAACATCAAATGAAGGAAGGAAGACAAAAAGGCAACATGGCTATGCTTAATAAAAAATAAAAATAGATCTCAGCATCTTTTTTACTTATGACATTAAACAATAAATTTTTAACATGAAAGCTAAAATTAATGGACCAAAAATATAAAATTAGTTCGTAGGTACAATACATTTTTAACATGAAAGCGAAAATGGATGGACCAAAAATATAAAATGAGTTCTTAGGTACAATAAATTTTAAAATTATTTTATCGACACATGCCCAACACTAGACCTGTAGAATAATAAGGTGGAAGGGTCTCTCTGCTAAAATTAGCATTGCACTAAAATTATATGTATGTTGCTCTTGTAAGTTGATTTTACATTCACGTTGGAAAGGCTAGGCAAATTTGAATGTGGGTCAAAATCACAGGTGGCTGCTTTGAAGTAAATTGTCTAATAATATTATTTCATAATTAATAAAATAATAATAATAAAAACTTTATTTCCGAAAAATTACAGATTGTTAATTAAAAGATTGTTTACTTGAAAACTAGTCACTCAAGTCAACGAGGTACCAGGAGGCAATTGTCTAATTTTAAAATCTATCGCAATCCCTTTCAATTCGACATTTGAAAGATATTTACATACTTGGCCGTCACTATTTGACATTTGAAAGGGATTGGATCGGGGCGCTTTGTAAAACGTATTGAATGAACGAAATTGAACTGTATAAGCAAAGTGACAGACGACAATAATTTTTCAAATGTATGGAGAAGTGTCAAATGAAGTGTCATTGAAAACATCATTCGTTCCGAAAGGGATTGCGACTATAAGTTAAACAATTCCTTAGATGACTATCACAAATCAGAATACCTTTAAAAGGGATTGTGATAGATTTTGAAATTAGACAATTAGGGGGACTGATTATGGACAAATCTTTTTTAACCGACTTCATAATCGAAGGAGGTTATCAATTCGTCGCGTTTTTATTTTTATTATGTATGGTCACCGATTACTCATGAACGCCTGAACCGATCAAATTGATTCTAACGGTATAACATCCGGTTTGATCTCAAGTTGGTTCCATCTTTTGAAATTCTGAAATCGGTTCATTTAAGGTTCATCGGTTCCGGCTGCACTTACCGTCTTACCTGAGAACATGCCTGTACAAACCGGTTTATGCTGTTAAAACGTAGCTGATTGTCCCGGCCATAGTTTGTGCAGGCATGTTTTCAGGTAAATCGGAGCGTGTAGCCGGGACATTACATCCAGGATAGTGTTGAGGAGCCCGTGGCGCAGTGTTTCGCGCGCTCGGCCTGCGATTGTTGAGGTTAAGCAACTTTCGCAATGGTCGGTCACGGGATGGGTGACCAAAAATTTACTATCCGTGCTTCGGAAGACACGTTAAGCCGTTGGTCCTGGATGCATTTACAGTCGTTAAAACCCACCAATCTGCATTGGGCCCGCGTGGTGGGTCATGGCCCGTTCTCCTTATCCATTCATAAGGAAGGCCGCAGTGCCCCAGCAGTGGGGACATTAAAAATGGCTGCTGACGACGAGTGTTTTGCGCTGGTCCTCGTTCTCGCCAGCAGTGATGCAGCCTTTTTACGTATTATCGCGTCAAACCCGTCAGTGGTAATTATTAACCTGCCATTTGCATTTATTATTAACATAGCCGGTGCTGGTATACAACTCCTGAGGATGCTCCGTGTGTAGGCGAAACACGTGTAGAGTAGCCGGTGAAGGTGCAAGGTGTGTCACCGTGTTGCATCTGCATTTATTTGCGCGCGGGCGGGCGGTGCATCTTGCATGTAAGTTCTTCTTTTTCAAGTTTTTCTTTTCTTTAATTATGCTACATATTTTTCGTTTTCTACTAAGATATGGATTTCCGCCAAGTGACGCCTGATTCTATCAAATATTAACATATTTTCGTTATGCTTGATATAAGAATAAATCTTAACTAGTCAAATGTTAATGTACGTACGTACATACGTTTGTACGTACTTTTAAGTGACAGCATTTCATCATTACTGTCGTTTTTTCAGTTTTAAATTATATAACTACTCGATTCGGTTCCTTTACAAAGATTCTTAAACATTTGTACATCTTAAGTTTTGGGGCGCACGTTCATTGAAATTTAAATGTAACCGCTTGTGTGGTCTAGTGGTACAACCACCGGTATCAGACCCAGGGGTCCCGGGTTCGATTCCCAATACAAGGTGTACCCCCGCGGTACACATTGTATTCGGTTTGGTTGGTGGTAGGACTTATTGTAAGTCCGCCTGGTTTGCTACCACCATCTTATCTAAGTCTGACGCTATAACAACAATGTTTTCAGCATTGTTGTGTTCCGCCAGTACGAGATAAGATTGCCAGTTCCACAGTGGTTGAGGAATCCGGGAGAAGCTCGCTTCCAGCTTCAGCCTTATGAATACTTAACATCAGGTATGATGAAGGGTAAGAGTCTCTCCGTCGTTCATAAAAAAAAAAAAACAACTTTTACGAACATTAAACCGAGATCTAATTTGTCTTAATTTTTTTTAAGGTTTTTTGGCTTTCCTGATCTTTCGGCACCTTTTCAGCTACCGTGCTCACGGAATGACTTCAGATTTTATATTAGATTCCTAATCATTGATTTTGGCCAGTAAAATTTAAGATAATAAATACCATTTTTTAAAACCTCAACGTAGTGAAGTTACCGTCCAATATAATTATAATGTAAAACTTGTTTACCTTCCATGTTTGGATTTGTTGTCGAGTCCCAAATGCATCCTAACCTAATCTTAATCTTAACTATAATATTATAAATGCGAAAATGTGTTTGTTTGTCCTTCCTTCACGCCTTAATTCACCAACCAATGGACTTGATTTTAAAAACCCTGTAAAAACCATAAAGTATTTTGGTCCTACCTGAAGTCCAAGAGGCGTAATGCTCATGGCCGCTCATTGCCGCGCTTGACAGACTGATCGTATTCGATCACGTTTCTTAAGCAATGTTTGGCCCGGTCAGATGTCGGATGGGTGACCGTAAAGTGAAATTATAACCGAGCGCTTCCGTGCTTCGGAGGGCACGTTAAACCGTCGGTCCCGGCTGTTGTCAGTCGTTAAGCCAAGTCAGAGGCCTTAAAGGCGGCCTGATAAACTCTGACACTAGAGGTGGCCACTAATTCTCATACGATTAGAAGAAGAAGAGGCGTAAGTAATAGCAGTGCATACCCTTCTACCATGTCCTATAGTGATGTCAACGCTAGTACCCGCGAAAACATCTGCAAACTGTTTCTCTTCGTTGTATCATAATTCATCGGAGTCTCGTCAGACGACCGAATCCATGTCTAGATTATTTTATGTAGCGTTGTGTATATTTGTAGATTTTTTTAAATCGATCCGCGTCGCGAGCACATTTTTGCCTCTGACCTGAATTAATTGTGCTTCATGTACTTTAGCGATTTACAACATGCCTGCATCTGATTAAAATTTCCTTAGTGTTGTACAGTTTGACGAGGGTGATGTGCTCAGGGCGTTGAAGCGACTGGATCCTAACTAGGGTGCTGATTTTGACGGTATACCCCCATTCTTTATTTAAAATGTTACAGACATTGTCCATAATTTACAACATAATAATGGTAAAAATAGTAGAGCCAGTGTCCATAATTTACAACACCTCTCTGAGTACACTTCTTAATGTAAGGCAGCTTGATATGCATATAAATTTGATTGCAGATGTATTCGAGTTAGTGGAAAGCACGAAATTTTTTGATACTACTTTAGATTCACGACTACAATGGGATCCACATATTGAAACCTTGTCGAGTAGACTCAGTTCTGCGGCCTTTGCTGTAAAAAAGATAAGGCTTTTAACTGATATTGAAACGGCAAGACTAATTTACTTTAGTTATTTTCATAGTGTAATGTCCTATGGCCTGTTATTGTGGTGATCAGCAGCCAATATTGATAATATGTGTTTGCACTTCTTCATGAGACCTGTTTAAAGAAATTAATATATTAACATTGGCAGGAGAAGACAATACATATAATACACAACACAAACAATTCACAAATGCGTGTAATATGTTCAGTTTAAAAAGAAACATTTTCATTTTCAGAGGGATTTTCCCAGCGGCCTGGAAGGAAGCAAAAATAGTCCGTCCCTGTTTTTAAGTCTGGAGATGCCTCCCTAATTGGCAACTACAGGCCAATCTCAATACTCTCTGTTTTTGCGAAAGTGTTTGAGTCATTACTTAGCCCTTTAATATCCCGGCATATACAACACCTTATTAGTCCCCAACAATCTGAATTCATGGGCGCTTGGTCCACAACAACAAATCTGGACTCCTTAACATCTTTTGTCACTAGTGCTATGGATAGACGTGTCCCAGTAGATACTATAAACACAGACTTTAGCAAGACGCTTGACACTGTTGACCACCAAATCCTAATGAAAAAGTTTTCTTCATTAGGATTTACACAAAGCCTCTTGTGCTGGCTTCATTCGTACTTAAATTCTCGTATCCTGCGAGTAGTTGTTGGTGGTTTCTGTTCTCAGCCATTTGAAGCTACTTCTGGCATCCCTCAGAGCCCTCAACTTGCACCGATATTTTCCAATATATTTATAAATGATATTGTGACGTACACCAATTATGCAGAATGCTTTCTTTATGCCGACGTTCTTAAACTAGCTCTGCCAAAAAAAGAACTATCCGATGTCTCGCGGCTGCAAAATGCTTTAGATAAACTGTCAGGGTGGTGCAAGGTGAAACATATTTCACTAAAGACCAGTAAATGCAAGTTCATCCATTTTACAAGACACACGTACACCTCTTCCCCAATATACAAAAATTAATGGCGAAGTGCTGGATGAACGCGATAAAAAAATTGAGGTTCCATCTGCACGCACATTGATAATGTTGCAAGGGTTTTAAAATGCTGGCTAAATGAAGTAAGGTCTTTAAAAAGCCATCCACGAAAATACTACTGTATCAGACTTCTTGAATATCGCAGCCAAGTTTGGTCACCTTTCTATGACATCAACATTATGCGATTAGAGCGAAAATAGAAGAGATTCATAAGGTATCTTACGTTCCAAAGCGGCAAGGCTAAGTTCTTAATCACATACATGGAACGCCTTTCATTTTTCGGTTTAAATAGATTACAAAACAGACGGACACTACTCGATCACATTTTCTTGTATATATTATATTGGTCGATGGCTAATAAGACAACCCCCAATTACTACAGGACTTAAATGTCAATGTTCCTCTAAGCTACCTCGCTGCTCAAGGTTCAATCTCTTAGGTGACCGACAATTGTTACACATAGTGTTTGTTTTAATGGGAAAAAAATAAATTTGACAAAAAAAGCTTAGCTATAATTTCACCTAAATATCAATTCTTTTTACTTAGAAAATTACGCAACCAAGTGTTTTTTTTTTATTATGTCAAAATAAAATTAAAACACTGCTAAGGACACTCGCGGACAAATAAAGCGAACCACTGGATACTTTTCATACGAACATGCTCACTTCGTGGTTTAATTAATAAAAAAAGTACATGTATTTCTGGAAAAAATTGTGTGTCGTAGGCAAGGTAATATGCACAATTAAGCAATTAGCATTTAAAATAACTAAAAAGATATCTTGATTTCCTCAACTTTTAGTGAAACGAATCTTTAATTTTGCTTTCTTATATAAAGTTGTATGAAAGCGGAGTTAGTGAATTTGTTTCTTCTTATTTTGCACAAAACTGAAAGTTTTTCGAACTTTTAGGTCTTTTATTCGTAAGTCGAGTATTCGACTGACACATCGACATATAAATTTTGACTTAACTGTTGATACTTTTTGAATAATCAGACTGTAAAGTGAGCATGTTTGTAAAATAAACTCAGTGGCCCGATTTATTTGCCCGCGAGAGTATTTTTTATGCTGTACGTTATGTTTCTAATTTGTCGACCTTTCTCATCTCTAGTCTACTAATGACAGCATCAAACGAAGGGAACTTAACTTGATATCATTAAAAATGCCATCAGTCGTTGTACAGTGGACAATATAATTACTGTGTCACTTTCAATCTATTTCAATGTCTTTACTATTGCTTATTAGATTTTAGACTATAAATTCTTGAAATAATTACGTATTTTGTCAACTACGAGGAAACTCTTAGCCTTCATCATACCTTGTGTTAAGTTAACACAAGACTGTGGCCTTATTATTGTTATTATTTTAAGGGGGGGGGGGGGGGGGGGACGGACCAGCAAGGCTGTATGGGTGATCAGTCAAGTTGTCTCACTGTCGGCGTTCTACAGAGTGTACTATTAAGCTGCATGACCTCATCCCGCCAGCTTCGTTTTACCACCAGGGGAGTCCAGGCGTACTGCGGGCTATCACTCCTACCTGGTTGATATTCCTCGTTTGCTTACAAATCGCTTCTCCTCATCTTTTATAATGCGCACAGCCAAGGAATGGAACACCCTGCCTGCATCCCTTTTAAGATATTCATAAATCCATGATTTTTTATTATTTTCAGTTTTCTATGCTATTTTTATACTTATGATAAAATTTAAATATTGAAAAAAACAACTCGGCCATAAGTAAATTCTCAGATGGGACTCGAACCCACGAACTTTAGAAATCCGGTACAATGCTCTAACCACTGAGCTACCGAGGCAGGCGAACCACCGTCGAAATTCTCCAATACTTTTATATTTTAATACGCTGTAGGCCAGCGTTGTCACATCAACACTAGGAATATCCTTGCATTCGAAAGAAACATCTTTTCAGGTGTTTAACGATCGGTAAAATGCAACAGCCAATAATTTATAATTTTTGAATTTTTTGCACCAAACGCTACCAGCTATATCTAGGAAATTCCAAGTAAGCCTTTGGAAATTCCAAGTAAGCCTTTGGCAATTCGATTTCTTCCCGCCTGTTTGTATGTCAGTAGTCGCTTTGTATGTATTCGTATATGCCGTACGCTGTCGAAATCCCTTGAACGTATTTACAGAACGGTGACAAAGCCAATTCGAATTAATCCTGTGTAGGCCTGCAATGCAGCGTTGTGACGTCACAGGAATACGGGATGCAGCTGCGAGGAATGCGAGGAAAATAGGATTAATCTTTTCCGTTTTATAGCTTAATACAACCTATTTTTGAAGTAAAAACTTCTTTAACGGCGTTGTGCACATCAGAGTTTTAAATTTTTCGGATGGGTAAAAAATGTTAAAGTCGCGTCAGGTCACGTGACCCTGATCAAAAATTCGTAAGACGGAGGGAGAGTAGACCGCCGCCGCCGGCGCGGCGTAGGAGAGGAAGTAATATCCCCCTCTCTTTCTACCGCGCGGCGAAAATGTATGCCTGCTCCTGTTATTTCCATTTCTGTCGGCACACCCGTAGTGTGACTCGTTGTTTTTTTTCTTTTCACATTCATATAAATCGAATGGACGAACAATATTTTACTTTGTTTTAGTTTCTTGCTTAACTAGTACCTACGAGGGTGAATCAAAAAGTGGTTAGAATCGCCAATAATCAGTTAAATGTCAAAAACATTATTTATCCTTCTACGTTATCTCCTTCTAACTGTTTATATTTAGAATAATGCATCTCCAACTTTTTTATTCCCTCCGCAAAAAAAAAAATCCTTGACTCTCGAAAATTCCTCTACCGTGGTCATTATCGCGTCATAGAACATGCTCTTTCAATAAGTGAAAATCACTAGGGGTTAAGTGGTAAATATGGCGGGTTATCTTAAATTTCAAAGCAATACTTACGGATTGCCGTGAGTGCAACGTCGGAGCGATGAAGTGCAGCGTGCACAGTGGTGCACAGAGTGCACAATGGTGAAACAAGGCCCAAATATTTTTATGGAAATGGATTGGAAACTACCAAATTAAATCTGTAGGATCTCTGCAGGTTATTCTACAAGTCAGAGGCCTTATAAGCGGCTTGATAAACTCTGACACCAGACGTGGCCACTAATCCTCACTCGATAAGAAGAAGAAGAAGATCCTAACCGCAACGTAAGAATTGTAAAACTTGTGTTATGGTACTACAATACTATACTAGAGAAACTGATAGAAATTCTTAAGTTTTGGCGCGCACTGTTCATTTAAATAAAACAACTTTTACGAATATGAAACGCGCTATATTTCACGAACTAAGTTGTAATTGTCTGTATTTTTGTTTTTAGTGGTTTTTTTATTTTCCCGACGTTTCGGCACCTTTTCAGCTGCCATGGTCACGGAATGACATTCACCCCGTTGCCAGTCATCCCGTGACCACGGCAGCTGAAAAGGTACCGAAACGGCGGGAAAATAAACAAAACCCCTAAAAAAACAAAAAATACTTGGTTCGTGAAATATAGCGCGTTTGATATCCGTAAAAGTTGTTTTATTTCAACGGATAGAAATTGTCTATACTTATAAAACAATACCGTAACTGTCTGACAGACGCACAGCCTGAACGGCTGAACCGATTAAGCTGGATTTTTGCAAACAGCATCCTTTAACGATGTACGCGAAGGCTAAGAAAGTATTTTCTGATATTCCCAGGGGAATGTGAAACCACGCGAGTGAAACCGCGGGCGGTCACTGGTACGTAATAGATAAGAATATTTTTGGAGAAATATAATAAAAGGATTGTGGTTCAAATGCTTGTATTAATCATACATTAGGTATATGATTCTATCGCGAAACTTACCCAGGAACTTCAAAGCAGGCTATACCTTGAAAACCGATGTGGGTATATTATACCACGGAGGTCACCAGAAGACACAGACCGCCTCTGTGGTCTAGTGGTACAACCACCACCGGTGTCAGACTCAGGGGTCCCGGGTTCGATTGGTTGGTGGTAGGACTTGTTGCACAGCCTGGCTAGCTACCTCCATCTTATCAAAGTCTGACGCCATAGGAACGTTGTTTTGAGCATTGTTGTTGTACGGCAGTTAGATATAAGATAGACAGTTCCTCAGTGATTGAGGATTCCGGGAGAGGTTCGCTTCCATCTTCAGCCTTATCAATACTTAACATCAGGTATGATGAAGGCAAAGAGTTTCCCCGTCGTTCATAAAAATCGTCAAAAAGACTTTAATGTCTAACTTTAATGGTGTAAAGCACAAACTTCTTTTTTTTCTTTTTGTTGGAATCCCAAACCGCCGAGTGGCTGAAATTCTGAAGACACGTGGAAATGAATTACATACACTTTTCGGCGATAAAAAAGACCTCGTTACAAAAACAAACTTTGTTCACTTACTTTATGGGGTGTGGTGTAAGTCACAGGAGAGTTTTTTTTAATGAACAACGGGGAGACATTCGGCCTTCATCATACCTCACGCGATATGATTATGGCGCATGATGCTGTATTGCGAACCCCGATGTAAAAAATAACACCCATTTTTTTTTGGTTTAAAAATAAAAGTCGTTTCCCAGCAAATATTTTTACATATTCTTATTTGCTTTGATGTACAATATCACGGCTTCGGTATGGGGTATTTTAAGGCGGTACCCTGACCGAAAGTGGCGCCGCGTTGAATTTTATTTAATATCGTAATTCTAATTCACAATTTTAATAAAACTTTACGTGGAATTTTTAGAGCCCATTGTCTTGTATTTTTAGAAGGTATCGCTACATCTCGTCATAGTCATTCGTAGAAGTAGATAGCAAATGTGTCAAAACGGCCACTTTTAGCAGTTTTGCTATCTACTTATAGCAGTGACTACGAGGGAATGTAATGATACCGTCTAAAAATATTAGACTATGGGCTCTAAAAATTCCACGTAAAGTTTTATTAAAATTGTGAATTAGAATTACGATATTAAATAAAATTCAACCAGCGCCACTTTCGGTCAGGGTACCGCCTTAATACCCTATATATTAAAAAAAGAACTTGTTTTATAACGAGGTCTCTTTATCGCCGAAAAGTGTATGCCATTCATTTCCACGTGTCTTCAGTATTTCAGCCACTTGACGGTTTGGGATTTCAACAAAAAGGAAGACAAGTTTGTGATTTTACACCATTATAGGTAAACATTAAAGCCTTTGTGACGACCATTATTAGGAACGACGGCAGACTCTTAGCCTTCATCATACCTGATGATAGTAGATTACCCTTCTTAAACTATGTACTATTGCAGCTTATAAATTAATGTACTAATCTTCTCTGAGGCATGAGGCGCTGGATGCTGAAATACTGGTCATCAGCTAGTTCGGCAACAGATGCTACATTTCTACTTAAATGTATTATCACATTAATGTATAGGCTTAAGTACCGATGTGTGAAACCTTTTTTGGTTCAAAAAAGAAATAAATAATTGTTGTTTTTGTGACCGACATATAAAGGCATTTTTCATAAGTTTTGTTATCTCCAAAGAAAAAATCAACCACACGTGTTCAACTTGTTTATCCCTTTAACTGTCAAAGGCCTCCTGTGGGCCAGTCGTCTATTGGAAACCATAATGTCACGTTTTGTTTTTATTGAAGTTGTCTCATTTTGACACACTTCACACTTTGGAGGCGATGATTGAGCGAAGACGTCACAAAACTTCCGTACTTTAAGAGATTCGTAGTACGAAATAGCATGGTAAGATAGAAACAATACTGCGCTTAGGGGTTGGGGGTAGGCCTCCTGTTAACAAAGCGGACCCCTAACTAGTTCACAAACGCAGTGTTCATCAACCTAGGCTGGTACATAATTCGACCTGGAGGAACCAAGATCCTAAAGCTAGGAAGATTTTAGACTTCCTGGAAGCCCCCAGGCTGAAAAGAGGCTTGTAGGTCGCAGTGACTACAGTTCCCATTGCAGCTACGTAGCCCCTATACCCCACAAATCCTATCTATTCCTTATCCTAACTATATAACTATATATCTATATAACTATATAACTATATAACTATATAACTATATAACTATACGAGCAACCCGTGTGCGCATAATGCGCAAAAAACACATTTTTTATATTCAATTTAAAAATCCATTAAATCCGGTTGAAATCGCTCTAGATTTGAGTTTTTGCTAAATTTCTCGACTTATCCGACCACTTCAGACAAATACCTTTCTAACGGTGTATTGCACTTGATTGTGCGACTTTTAGTTTAGGAGGAGAAGCGGCTTCACTGCCGTATTATATATATAGATAACTATATAACTATAACTATAATATTATAAATGCGAAAGTGTGTTTGTTTGTCCTTCCATCACGCCCCAACTAAGCAACCAATCGACTTGATTTTTGGCATACAGCTAATTTACAGGACGGAGAGTAACATAGGCTTTTTCTTCCGACATTACCACGGGAACGGGAACCACGCGGGTATAACTGCGAACGGTCGCTAGTAATATTATAGTTTACAAAATCGCTTCAGCTTGTGACTTGCGCGTCTCAAGAGTCCAGTTACGAAAAGACGTGGCCACACAAATTGGGCCATCTGTCTTGCTGTCCGACTTCAATTTGGCGAAACGACGCATATATTTATAGCTAAACTTTTTTATTTGGTATGTGAGTAAATTTTACGGATTTTATGGCTACTTAAGTGGAATCCTAGGGTAATTTAATATAATAAAATAAAGCGGTTTTTGTGACACATTTTATTACTACGTATTTTTTTCGATTTCCTGATTTTTATACCTGGGGATGACTTATTTATTAATGTCAGCACACATAACATTGTGCGATACTATGATTATCAGCTAAATGCTATGAATAATTATAACTTTTTAATTTTGCATTTTACAATGCTATTTTTATGTGATAAATATTAAATAGGAAAATCCCGCCAGGGGACTTGAGAGGGTTGCTTTAGGTCTCTGTAGCATAATTGATTAGTGCATTGGGCTAAAGTCCTAAGGATGCTGGTTCGAATTCCGTCAGGGCGACATGAGACGGGTTGCTTTTTTCTAGTATATTTTTTTATTTAATATTTAGCCATGAATAAGCTCAGTATAAAATTAAATGAGTTAAATAAAGGCCGCCGCCGCCGGTTTCATCCGTAATTATTGAATAAATGAATAAATAATGAATTCACACTCAGTTATCTGAACTTAATTAATTGTATTTCAGTATTCACTTTTCAGTGAATGTCATTAATGCTATAAAATAATAAAATGTAAATGAGTATGAATTAGTTTCAGTGTATCGTGTTAATTCAATTAATAAATACAAATTAGTAGTCATAATAAACCAATCTATAACAAAAAAACGCCGTCCAACTCACAGCCGCGTGGCATAGGAACAGTGCTGAATACAAAGACTCAGTTGCTGGGCAAGATAGGCACCAGCTCTTAGATCTCCTGAGGCGGGGGGCAATCTTGTGGCAAGGTTTTTAATACACTTTTTTGTGGCCGACGACCATTTTCTCAACAGCAATCGCCGCAAATTCATGGCTTGCTGAGAGCGACGAATATTTGCAGCGCTTGTAGAACTGAGTTTGCTCCGCCGCAGCTCTTGAGGACGTGCCACGTATATATGCCAAAGACCTAAAGTGTCCTCCCGTACGCCCCGTTTCATATACATTTTGTAATTATTCAAATATAGAATTTAGGTAAATGAGCAATGACCAAATCTTACACCAAAACAAGCCCCAAAGTAAGCACTGTAAGATTACGATTTAAGGATAAGTACCTAAGATTATGATATTCATATCTGGTCCAAGATAATCATGGCTTTCCAAACTTTATTTATATTTACATATGTAGGTACATACTACATTAGAATCTATTCAACATTGCCTTCTATTCATGAATTAGCAATATTCTAATTAGTTTGCAAGTACTTCTGTCATTCTTACTTAAGGTCATAGCGACCCTTTAGATCGCAATTCAGAAACCCCTCAAAAAGGGTTCTGGACATTATTAAGTACCCTCCACCGCAGATCCCTAAATCAGCAATTAACGACCTTTTGAATATTCAGATGTCCTAAATAAGGGCTTAGAAATGTCTCCAAAAATAATCTGTCACTGGGTGAAAAATAATGCAGGATTTTAACACTAGAAAAACCGGAAAATACGTTTACCCTAAAAGACGGCGAGGGGTCATTATGACCCTTCGATAATTTACAATTTTAATTATAAAAAAATATCTGAACAAAATGTGGTAGAAGCATTGAAAGATCAATAACATTAGTAATGACATCGTTTTTATAAGCTTTTTCTATGTTTTTAAATTTTTACAAATATAACTTTATGGCAGATTACACGACTGTCGAAATCGAAGACTAACACTATGGGCATGATGACATGAATTAGCGGAAATAAAAAATAAAAACACTTTGCTCCCTGAAACTTGTCGGTAATGTGAAGCTTAAATATTATTGTTAAACATAACAAATATAAAAATAATACAACATAAATATTGTACATAACCTACCTTTTACCCGTCTCTGTGGACTAGTGGTTCAACCACCGGTATCAGACCCAGGGGTCTTGGGTTCGATTCCCAGCGGGGGTACATACTGTATTCGGTTTGGTGGTAGGACTTGTTGTAAGTCCGCCTGGCTAGCTACCACCATCTTATCAAAGTCTGACGCCATAACAACAATGTTTTCAGCATTGTTGTGCTCCGGCAGTTAAAGATAAAATAGCCACTTCCTCAGTGATTGGGGATTCCGGGAGAGGCTCGCTTCCATTTACAGCCTTATCAATACTTATCATCAGGTATAATTAAGGCTAAGAGTCTCCCCGTAGTTCATTAAAAAAATAACCCGCTGCGAGGGTCTAATGACCCGGCACCGACTTTCTAGGTAGTTGCTATGTTTATTTCATGTTAAATTAATTAATTATAATTTTAACTGCCGTTAATTGTAAAAAGAGCGATTTTATTAAAGGTTACGAGAAGATTTAGCATTATAACAAAACATTGTGAATTTATCGAACGTTGAAATTTCAAAAGGGGTCAAATGATCCCAGCCGTCTTTCTAGTGTTAAGGGGTTGTGTTTAGTTTAAGGCGATACTCGAAAAAAATATGCTGAAGCGAGATAGCAATGAGAAAACGAAGTGCACGGGAGCGAGACCGATTTTGCAGATTAGGCAAAAAAAAACACCGCATCACTTCGTATTAAAAAACTACAGCGATTAAAAAAAAAATGCTTCTATACGATCCTAAATATTATTGGTGTCCACTTATTAAACCAATTTCCAATAGTGTAAGTAACCCCATTTAAGAATAATCTTGAATTTTCGTATATTTTAGAGGTCTTCTCGAAAAGAAAAAGTGTCGAGGCAAAATCATAAAATCGTGTTTTTGAAACTATACGAATCTAGATAAAGATATGAAGAAATATATATGTTATTACCAGATTTGTAACAACTGTAACCGTGCTATCGTTTTATATTAAAAAGTTCATACTTTCTCCGAGTAGCGCCTTAACTGACTACCAAACTATCTGCACAGAGGTACAAATAACGGAGTAAAACAGCCAGTTCCTCAGAGATTAAGAATTCCGGACCTTTGCCTCAGCCTTATCAACAATTTGTGAAAACATAAAACTTAAAGTTTAACTTAAAATAAAGTATTCTCTAAATATATTTGGACGTCCCATCTAGGAGAATGTTATCTGGCCTATTCTTTCACCATAGGCCCTATACGCGTATGCCAAAACTCGTGTATACCTAAGCACTAAAATTACACTTATCTAAAAACTTCAGAACTTTATATTTCGCCAACCCACCCCATTACTGGCCATTTCGAAAGTTGTTTAACTTTCAACAAACGAACCAAGTTACCTCTGCACCATTAAAACCTACTCAGTTTGCGTAAAAGTTAAATTTTAACTCACTTTTAAACATTTTACTTCTGACGCAGTGCGCCTAGTTAATTACTTTACGGCCATCTTGTGTGTGACTGGAATCACAAAGTACGTAAGATGTCAGAGAGAACAGTCAGAATGAAGTGCCATTTCTCGCACACACACGTTGATAGCAATACCGGCTCCAAGCTATCGTCCAAGTTGGATTTGGCTTTGACGATCCAACAGTCCAACTGTTCGTCCAACTCTCCACATAAGAGTGTGTTTATGTTTAGAGCATGTTTGAAGATGTTTGAAGATGTTTGGCCGTGTTAGCGCGCGATCGGTTCGCTGCCGCTGGCGGGAAATCGTACCCACACCGAAGGAGTTGGTCAACTCACACGAACAGACTCTCCACACATCAGTGGTGTTCATAGTAATTACTATAAATTAGGTTGGAAGTTGGAACATGGCCTCGATGGAGAGTCTGTTTTGATCGATCGTGAGTTGGGGAAGATTTGGAGTCATGTTGGAATGTTGGACTGTTCAACGCTAGTATGGAGCCTGCATAAGGCGTGTATACCAACAACAACATAACCCAACCAACATAGAATAAAAAACATCAGAAGCCACACTCGAAAGATTTGCCTGAATCACTAGGGTTGCAACTATATTGATTAATAAGTTTTATAAGAGAATTATGGATTTTTATTGACAATATTGAAACCTTTTTGACAATTCTGATTGAATACTTCTGAGAATGCTTGTAAATGTAACAACTCTGAGTAAAAATCAGTAGGGCTGTCGTTTTCAGAAAGGATAAGAGCTACACTTTAGAAACAGAGGCAACGGATTGACGATTAAAACGTTTGGTGAGGGAGCGCTGTGTGACCTGAAATACACTTTATTGTGCCCTTACATACTCTGTGATTTCTCTAAAAACTTTGTCAAGATTGTTAAAATCAGTAAGTAATCGGTATTATCGGTATTTCCAGAAAAAAAACCTGTAATAAAACCTATTTAATCAAAATAGTAGCAACCCTTGTGATTCAGGCAATTCTTTCGAGTATGGCGGGAGCGAACCTTCTGATAACTGTTTTATTCTATGTTGGAATTTTGTTAATTACTTAGTGGAATATGGCCGATTTAATTAATCATACATTTAAATAGTATTTGGGCAGATATGTGGTAATGGCATTATTAATATTATTTAATTGCTCTCTATATAGAAATGTAAGCATATTAACGTGCCTTTCCATTAGTAAATCCACCATATCTCCCATTATGAAATGGGAGCAAAAGAAGAATTTAGAATGTGCCAGCTGCTAGCTTTACAATGCAGACTATAAAAAAAATTAAAAAAACCGACTTCAAAAAGGTAAGTTAAGGTATACGTATATATACAGTTAAGGTATTCTACAATTCACTTCTATTGTCTATATTTTTATTTTTCGGGCCTTGGCTGCCACCGACTCCAAGAGTTTTATTTTTTACTTTTTGAAGTCGGTTTTTTTTTTTTTTAAAAGTTGTATATTTCACAATTTTTTAGTTACTATATCCCGTAACTTACACTTAAAATCAGCCCAAACACAACAATGATGTCATTCTTATTCTTCTTTTCGAGTCGATAGTAAACCTAAAATGTATCGGCCCAAAAATCAGCTACTAAGATTGCAGCATCAGTAGCCTCCATAAGTTCCTCCTGCGTGCAGCTGTCCGGACACGCAGGACACGACATCAAGTGCGCCATCGACCGTAATAATTTCGGTGCCTTTATTGGATGAGAACGAGGTGGATATGATTCTAATGCCGGGAGCAGCAAACACTGCGTTACCGTGATTTGGGTGTGGGATCTCGGCGATAAGCATGAGTCCGGCTATTTGTGGACGACACTGAGATTCGTCTCGGTGGGTTTCTTGGACAAAAAGAATGTCGCAGTTGGTTTTGCGACAAAGATTATTTTGAGAGAACCCCTCGATGTTTATCGAGACTACACACAGAGCCGGTTTTGTGAGTGGACTGATTGGACTATGTTGTTGTCCAATGATGTAATTTATGTAACGACTAGATTCTTTCCAAAACGTAATTGATATTTTTCAGTATTATGAAAAAAATACTAGCCAGATCTTCGTTAAAAAATTTTGGGACCACACTTGAACTATGTTCCTTCAGATAGAAAAAAACTAATTATTAAAATTGGTACACAAATGACGACGTTATGATAAAACATACATAATAAAATATACAATCGACTTGAGAACATCCTCCTTTTTTAAGTCGGTTAAAAGACCTATCAACGGACAGCATATTCGAAGACCTTGGCAGATGATGGGCTGGCCACCTGTCACTATTGTTTCTGGCAAATATAATATCATCGGTTTCCAGACAACATCTTAGACACATCGAATGACAAATGTGGCGTAAGTGTAGTTTTTTTTTAATGAAATACAGGGAGACTCTGAGCCTTCATCAAACCTGATGTTAAGTATTGATAAGGCTGAAGATGGTAGCGAGCCTCCCCCGGAATCCTCAGTTAATGAGGAACTGGCTATCTTATCTTTAACTGCCGGAGCACAACAATGCTGAAAACATTGTTGTTATGGCGTCAGACTTAGATAAGATGGTGGTAGGTAGCCAGGCATACTTATAACAAGTCCTACCACCAACCAAACCGAATACAATATGTACTCCCGCTGGGAATCGAACCCGGGACCCCTGAGTCTGATATCGATGGTTGTACCACTAGACCACAGAGGCGTTTAAGTTGAGGAGTCTTTTTGATGCTCTGCCCAACCCCAACGGGGATATATTACTTCATGTCGTGACTGTTTGTATGTATTAATATAGATTAAAGCATCATCAAGTAAAATATAAAAATGAAAACAAGAAATACCAAATAATAAAACCCCATAATTACAACAGAACCCGTCTTTAAAATACACTTTGTGGAGTCAGTGCCAGCTAGAACGAAAAAAACTTAACGTTGGCACCCGTAAGTAGAAGTGCTATGTAGAATGCACAATTGACCGCCGCCGTGTGGTGACGGCCTAAGAATACAAGTGTCACCACACCCTTACATGCCTGGGATGTCGTAAGAGTCGACTAAGAGGCTCGACGCATTGAACACCTGTGCGAGAGAAGGAAAACATGAAACAAATTCACTACCAACCCGTCTGGCCAGCGTGGTAGCAGTAGGCTAATAGCCCCCTATGAACGCCACAATAGGCGTGAGTTAGGAGAGGCCTATGTCCAGCAGTGGACGTTCACAGGCTGATGATGATGTTTTTTCCATTTTTATATTTTCCTTTTTGAAGTCGGTTTTTTTTGTGTTAGATAAGCTCAGTACTTTTTACCATGTTCATCGTGAGGAGTATAATTGCTTAGGATTCGTATCGCACCTAGTATTTAGTATTTAATAGTTCTGATAAACATTGGTGATCTTCATCATCCGTTCCACTACACCAAATGGTGCTTTATGGAAACAACTGCACGAGTTACTAAGAAAACACGTATAACAGTGCCTATAACATTTGAAGAGGTCCCTGGATTTCTCCAGTATCCAATCATCAGATCAGATAATGGGACCTACTTGAAAGTATACCCTTTCGAACAAAAAAAGAATTATTATTATTCAGTTCATAAATTACCGAGTACTGAGGTAACAAACATAAAAAACACAAACGCACGAATTGTTAACCTCCTCCTTTTTTTGTAGTCGGTTAATAAAACAATCTATAGACGACTTATATCTCTAATACCCACAGTTATATCCCACTCCCAGTATATTGAGTTGTATCGAGATAGACGAAAAAAGCGCTTCAAACTGTATGAGAACCTAGCGCGTCGAATTTTTCGTACCTATGATGATGTCACGAGCGTGGTTTAGTGATGTGTAAATGTTATTAATGAGCTCTTGTAAGAAAGCACTGCACAATTAACCATTTTCGTTTCTGACTGACGCGTGTTTTCATGGCAATGGTCTCAAGCGAAATGACTTAGGTCGGAAAACTTTGACCTTGGATCAAACTTTTTACACGCTAGGTAGGTAAACTTTTACCGTCTATCTCGATATAGGTGTGTGATATCACCCTTAAATCCCTTGATTAAGTTTAACGTTCATCCTCTTGGTTAATGAAGCATGAACTGATTCAGATATCGCACAAACGATCGCTTGATACAGAGGATCTTCGCCCGGATTGTTAATGTTCTCGACTTATCAAATGGCTTTATAGAGGAAATTGGGGAAAATAGAACATTTTGGAAACTTTAGCAACACGTGCTTGAAAACCCTTTTGACCCAAAGGCCATGCTTTTATTTTATATATTTTCCTGTACGTTTGTTTGTATTGTTTTAATGTCGTTTTGTTATCTTTGTTGTATGTACATTTGTGTGGTCTGTTGTGTGGATATTTTTTTCTCTCTCTCCCTCTCTCTCTGTTTGTGGACCATTGCCCGATGGCACGAGGGTATTAAATAAACTTGCTGATCTTTGAGGTTTTAAATTCGACCGTTGATAATGGGAGGAATCATCGTCAACCATTTTTATTTCCCCACTGCTAGGGCTATGGCCTTTCTTACGGATGGATGAGGATAATGGACCGTGACCCACCACGTGGGTTAAAAAGATTGGTGCGTTTTATTTAAAAAAAAACAACCGAAACAAACGTTTTTTTTATGTTTTCGTTTGTCCAACATCAGCGTCAGCCTCTTTAAAGATGGCGTTCTGACCATCCTCGTAGATGGAATATGGAGAATAGGCCATGACTCACAACCCGGGTCCAATACGGATTAATGGGTTTTTATCAACTACAAATACAGCCAGGACTAATATCGTGCCTTCTGAAGGCACGGAGGGTTTCATGATTATTGGTCACCCATCCCATGGATGACCATAGCGAAAGTTGCTTAGCTTTAGTAATCGTTAATGCGTCAAGCCACAGGGCCCTCAGGTGCCTCAGTATTAAAAATCCATTTCCTCCGGCCAAACCTAATATTATTTGAGCTTTAGCATCTGGGTACGTAAATTTCTTTTATTGCCATATAAGTCATCGGCCGTGGCTTTACATGACTAATGTTGCCATAAAAATGAATAATAGGACATTCTTACAAGCGAAAAATGTAATCGATTATGTCATTTGTTTAAATCTGGCGATACTTCTGCTGGAAAATTTTAAAATTTTGGCTTACATATTAGCGTGCGTTCTATTTATAGATGAACCAGATGGCGCAGTGGGGCCGATTCTGCCTGCTTAGTCAGGGGTCTTTTATTTGATACCCATCATCATCATTGTCTCAGCGAAGCGCTCATGACCGCGCTTGACAGTCTGAACGTATTCGATCACGTTTGTTAAGCAAAGTTCAGCCCGGTCATCGGATGGGTGACCGTATAGTGGCATTATAATTGAGTGCTTCCGTGCTTCGGAGGGCAATAAGTTTTATAATAATAATAAGCAAATAAATATTTCTTACACTCACACCAACTAACCTAACCCCAAAGTAAGCACTGAAAGGCTTGTGTTATGGGTTACTAGGGTAACGGATATAAATACATATAATTACACATAAATAAGTTTTTTTGTGTAGAAATATAAATAATCGTCCATGACTCAGGTACAAATGCTCGTATTCATCATAAAAACATTTGCCCTTACCGAGATTCGAACCCGGAACCTCAGAGTAAGCGACACCTTGAAACCGGTGTACGTACCACTCTAACACGGAGTTTGTCAAATTAAATATAATTATATGGACGATGAGGAGAGTTTATTCCATACTATGTTAATACTTGTCTTTTTCAACTACTTACACCAATTTTGGTGAATTTCGGTTAAGAGATAGAGATTGGATGTAGATGATGTAGGATCATGTAGATGATGAAAGGTGGTAGATGGTAAGCCACTAGTAGGAAGGTCGAATAGCGAGCTCTTTCTCCGGACTGGGTGTTGGTAGTCCGGGGACCGCGGTCCGACAGATGATCGTCGGATGTTGTATATATGTGAGTGGCTCGATGAAACTTCGCTTGCGTGATGTAGGTTTCCGTACATGTTGTTCGATCTTATATGGAATTGTTATCAGCGCCATCTATTTGATGCACGGTGGATACAAGTTTCTAGCACCGTGTGTTGTAGCATGTGCGGCGTCAGGTAGGTGCCGCCACAATCGCATACATCTGTGTCGTTGTCACGTAGCTACGCGCTTACCTTTTTTTTTTTGTGAGGGGAATGCATTTACGCATACCGAACGGTTATGCTGGACTCACCTAGAGTACAGTCCGGCACCCTATCCCGCGCCTCCCCCCGATACCCCGCCGAGCCTACCAAGCTCGGCTCGGTACGGGATGACACTATTATTTAAGACGCTTTACAGAAAAAGTACGCAATTTTTGCTGTTAAACTAGAGATGTTACAAATCTGGAAATGATATTATATATTTCTTTATACCTATATCTAGATTTGTACAGTTTCAGAAACTCGATTTTATGATTTTGCTTCGACACTTTTTCTTTTCGAAAAGACCCATAAAAAATACGAAAACTCAAGATTATTCTCAAAGGGGGTTACATAATACTATTAAGAGTTGGTTTAATTAGTGGACATCAATAATATTTAGAGCCGTATTTTCTACATATCTGGAAATAAGACATATATTTCTTCATACCTTTGTCTAGATTTGTAAAGTTATAGAAACACGATTTCATGATTTGTCTCGATACTTTTTCTTTTCGAAAAGACCCATAAAAAATATGAAATATCAAAATTTGTCTCAAAGGGGGTTACTTAGAAGGGGCTATTAGAAGTTGGTTTTATTAGGGGACATCAATAATATTTAGAATCGTATAGTTTAATTTTTTTAATATATCTCTCTCTCTCTCTCTCTCTGTTTTTAGGCTCTTGCAGTGGACTGTATTTTAGATGAGTTGATCGGTAATACAAAACACTCATAGTCATAGATTTTTATTCACATAGACTTATAGATAAGTGCTTTCGAATCGTCCATTTTTTCCTACCAGTCATTCTGGGTGTTAAAGACACGACTTTAATTTGCACTCAATCTATACTAATATTATAAAGCTGAAGAGTTTGTTTGTTTGAACGCGCTAATCTCAGGAATTACTGGACCGGTTCAGAAAATTTTTAGACCATTAGAAAGCTACATTTCTCCCGAGTGACATAGGCTATATTTTATCCAGATATTCCCTCGGGAACGGGCACCACGCGGGTAAAACCGCGAGGATCCGCTAGTTTTAAATATAACGGAAAATATTGCGTTCGGTTCAAAAGTGAAAGGTACTGAGAGATACTCTTATACAGGAAACTATAAATATTATTATTCTTAATTTTATGTGGCCAGTAACATTTACTACGAAATGATATCGTTTTTTTCGCCAATTCTGCTTAATGGGTCTCATTGCTTTGTCGTTTTAGTTACTTAGCACATTAAGAGCTGCGAGCTGAGAACATTTGCTAATATCTCGGAAAATCATATTAGGTGTGAATGGACCTGTAAAAATTGCTATAGTCGAGCCTTTTCTTTATGATAATACAAAATAATATACTTATCATACGGTATCGTCGTCGTCGTCGTCGTCTCAGCCACATAACACCCACTGCTGGGTATAGGCCTCCCCCAAAAGGGGGGGTTTGCCATAATCGCCACGCTTGGCAGGCGGGTTGGCGATCGCAGTATGGCCAAGTTTGTAGGAGACGCTGCTGCCCATCTCCTGAAGGCTGAGTCCCTTAGTCGCCTTTTACGATACCCACGGGATGAGAGGGGGTAGTGCTATTCTAAGCCGACACTACACAGCGGTATACAAAACAAATATTTCGTACAAAAAGAAATTAAAACCAAAATATAAACGTTCAATCCACGTTAATTTTAAACCACTTCAGATTTATGAAATTGTTACAATCAAATTACATTACGTACGCATATTATTTATTCACACATTTTTATTATTATATCTACACAGTTCTCATTTAAACAAGGACTTTTATTTCCAACAAGTCGCCAGTTTAAGTTGGCCTTTCAAATGCTTTGTGAAATAAAACTGCTTGTAATGACAAAGAGTTTTGTACGCACACGGTTCAAGTTACGTTGGTCTGCCATTTGAATTACAGATTTGTACGACGATGGAATATTTACAACATTTTTCTATGCATGTGTAAAATGTGATGAGATGTTTGAAGTGTTTTAATTAAAATTTATAAAATTTTTGGTGCTACATTTTTAGATAGGTCTTTTACATTGAGGTTCTTAAAATAAATAAATAATAAACATATAAGCATACTAAACTATAACAAGAAAAGGCCGTCCAACTCGCAGCCGCGTGGCATAGTACCGAGAACACTGGCGCTGTTGCCCCGCTGAATACATAGACACAGCCGCTGGGCAAGATAGGCACCAGCTCTCAGGTGGACATGTCTTGTAGAAATATCTTTCGAAAACTTTTTGTGTCAGACGACCAAGGGCCCATTGTCTCTACTGCAAGCGCCGCAAATTCGTGGCTTACTGAGAGCGACGCATACTTGCGGCGCTTGAGGAATTGAGCTTGCTCCGCCGCGGCTCCAGCTCTTGAGGACGTACCACGTATATGGGAAGGACCTATGGTGCCTACACAGGTTGCATCCCGTACCAAGGTTCGCCCCAAGCACCAGGGCACTAACGTCGCACCATCGGGTCTTTTAGTTTTAGATTATTTTGAAATCTGGGGGCTGATTCGCGATCCCTTTCAATTTGTCATTTGAATGGTTTTGTTTTACGAGTTACGCCACAGCTTTTTGACATGTGACTGTGATCCTTTTGGAAGGTATTGAATGAACGAAGTAGAGCTGTTTAAGCAAATTTTATGATTTTTGAATTTTTGCATTTTTCAATGCTATTTTTATACTTATGATAAATTTAAATAGAAAAATATTGGAAAAAATTAACTCGGCCACAAGTGAATTCTCAGATGGGAATCGAACCCATGACCTTTGGAAATCCGGTCCAATGTTCTGTTTAAGCAAAGTTTAGCTTAAATAATTATTTATAATTTTTGAATTTTTGCATTTTTCAATGCTATTTTTATACTTATGATAAATTTTAAATAGAAAAATATTGGAAAAAATTAACTCGGCCACAAGTGAATTCTCAGACGGGAATCGAACCCGCGACCTTTGGAAATCCGGTATAATGCTCTAACCGCTGAGCTACCGAGACTTGCGAACCACCGTCGAAATTCTCCAATACTTTTATATTTTTAATACGCTGTAGGCCAGCGTTGTTACATCAATGCTAGGAATATCCTTGCATTCGAAAGAAACATCTTTTCAGGTGTTTAACGATCGCGGGTTCGATTCCCGTCTGAGAATTCACTTGTAGCCGAGTTAATTTTTTCCAATATTTTTCTATTTAAAATTTATCATAAGTATAAAAATAGCATTGAAAAATGCAAAAATTACAAAATCATAAATTATTGGCAGTTGCATCTTAATCGATCGTTAAACACCTGAAAAGATGTTTCTTTCGAATGCAAGGATATTCCTAGCATTGATGTAACAACGCTGGCCTACAGCGTATTAAAAATATAAAAGTATTGGAGAATTTCGACGGTGGTTCGCAAGTCTCGGTAGCTCAGCGGTTAGAGCATTATACCGGATTTCCAAAGGTCGCGGGTTCGATTCCCGTCTGAGAATTCACTTGTGGCCGAGTTAATTTTTTCCAATATTTTTCTATTTAAAATTTACCATAAGTATAAAAATAGCATTGAAAAATGCAAAAATTACAAAATCTAAAAAAATTACTTATCATACTAAAGGTATACAAAACAAATATTTCGTACAAAATTAAGAAATTAAAACCAAAATATAAACGTTCATTCCACGTTAATCTTAAACCACTTCAGATTTATGAAATTGTTACAATCAAATTACATTACGTACGCATATTATTTATTCACACATTTTTATTATTATATCTACACAGTTCTCATTTAAACAAGGACTTTTATTTCCAACAAGTCGCCAGTTTAAGTTGGCCTTTCAAATGCTTTGTGAAATAAAACTGCTTGTAATGACAAAGAGTTTTGTACGCACACGGTTCAAGTTACGTTGGTCTGCCATTTGAATTACAGATTTGTACGACGATGGAATATTTACAACATTTTTCTATGCATGTGCAAAATGTGATGAGATGTTTGAAGTGTTTTAATTAAAATTTATTAAATTTTTTGGTCCTACATTTTTGGATAAGTCTTTAAAAATTACATTGAGGTTCTTAAAATAAATAAATAATAAACATATAAGCATACTAAACTATAACAAGAAACTCGCAGCCGCGTGGCATAGTACCGAGAACACTGGCGCTGTTGCCCCGCTGCGCTGAATACATAGACTCAGCCGCTGGGCAAGATAGGCACCAGCTCTCAGGTGGACAAGTCTTGTAGAAATATCTTTCGAAAACTTTTTGTGTCAGACGACCAAGGGCCCATTGTCTCTACTGCAAGCGCCGCAAATTCGTGGCTTACTGAGAGCGACGCATACTTGCGGCGCTTGAGGAATTGAGCTTGCTCCGCCGCGGCTCCAGCTCTTGAGGACGTACCACGTATATGGGAAGGACCTATGGTGCCTACACAGGTTGCATCCCGTACCAAGGTTCGCCCCAAGCACCAGGGCACTAACGTCGCACCATCGGGTCTTTTAGTTTTAGATTATTTTGAAATCTGGGGGCTGATTCGCGATCCCTTTCAATTTGTCATTTGAATGGTTTTGTTTTACGAGTTACGCTACAGCTTTTTGACATGTGATTGTGATCCTTTTGGAAGGTATTGAATGAACGAAGTAGAACTGTTTAAGCAAAGTTTAGCTTAAATAATTATCTTTGTTAACTAGTATGCTAACTAATGATGGTTGGCATCGGCATATTTGGCAACCTTTTGTCAAAAAGAATGTCCAGGGGTCAATTGAAAATCAGCGCCAGGCTCTTTGGGCCCAGCAAAATGCTGAATGGACTTCCTTTTTGGTTGCAGCCGTTAGACATCCACTTCAGACAGTGAAACTGTCGGTAAACCTTTTGGTTAAAGTTAGTTTTTAATTTTTTCTTTTTTTTTGCTTTAAAATTGTAATTGTCTCATGTATGTATCCAAATAAACTCTTATTCATTCATCCATTCATTAATTCATTCATTCAAAGTGACACACGAAAATCTTATAACTTTTTAATATTGCATTTTACAATGCTATTTTTATGTGATAATTTTTAATCAATAATTTTAATCAATAATAAAGGATATTTCTCTCATTGATGAAACGACGGTGGCCAACACCGTAGAAAAAGGTGAATATACTAGAGAATTTCAACGTGTTCTCGTAGGTCTCTGTAGCATAATTGGTCAGTGCATTGGGCCGGATTCCCAAGGATGCGGGTTCGAGTCCCGTCAGGGCGACATGAGACAAGTTGCTTTTTTCTAGTATATTTACTTGATTAAAAATTATCAAATAAAAATAGCATTGTAAAATGCAAAATAAAAAAGTTATAAGTAGATGGCAGTTTCATCTTAATCGATAGTCAAACATCTGTAAAGATGTTTCTTTCGAATGCGAGGATATTTCTCTCATTGATGAAACGACGGTGGCCAACACCATAGAAAAAGCTGAATATACTAGAGAATTTCAACGTGTTCTCGTAGGTCTCTGTAGCATAATTGGTCAGTGCATTGGGCCGGATTCCCAAGGATGCGGGTTCGAGTCCCGTCAGGGCGACATGAGACAAGTTGCTTTTTTCTAGTATATTTACTTGATTAAAAATTATCACACGAAAATCTCTTTCAAATATATGGAGAAGTGTCAAATGAAAATGTCATCTTAATATCATATAAAACATCATTCGTTCCAAAAGCGATTGCGACTCCAAGTTACACAATTCTATAAATCGCTATCACAATCACTAAACCTTTGAAAGGGATCGTGATAGACTTTAAAATTAGACAATTAGGGGGCCGGTCCACTGCTCCCCCAATTGAACTAACACAAGTCTCGGTATTTGTCTAGTATTTTTTTTACTTTTTTCTACTCGGTACGTACGTTTTTAAAAGTTTTTTTGAATGTTTGACAATCTACCTATTAACATGAACGCATGAATCTAAATTATAATTTTTAAGTATTTATTTTCAATGTTATATTATTATGATAACAAAAAATACTATAAAAATTGTCTCGAATAACAACTTAGCTTAGCACAACAATGCTGTAAACATTGTTGTTATGGCGTTCGACTTAGATAAGATGGTGGTAGCTAGCCAGTCGGTTAAAATAAGTCCTACCACCAACCAAACTGAATAAAATTATGTACCTACCCCCGCTGGGATCGGACCCAGGACCCCTGGGTCTGATACCGGTCAGTCACCTTCTGCGAGGATGTTATCCTCCAGAAGGAGACAGCGGAGAGGGCTCGCGAGCGGGATGTTCATGCGGCCCGTATAGACTGCAACAACGCCCCCACATTTATACAATCCTGGCGATATGCCTACCAAAGGAGAGCCCCACATAACCCTATGGCTCACTAGCGATAGAGTATGCATAAGGCGCATTTCCCCCTTCGATATATAAAAAAAGGATGCTCATGCGGCCCGTATCCGCCGCAGGCGGTTTAGGGGAAGGAGGCGACGTTATGATCACCTCATTCCCCTCTAATGAAACCACGCTGGCGTTGGTGGGTGTGCCACCGCCGGCATTGTACGGTTACCACCGTCTGGGTAGATGGCCAAACTTGCTCGGCCATCGGCCACGGCCGCCTGGTCTTAGGGGTGATTGCGAACCCTACCCCCCGTGGCCAATGGCGGCCAGGAGGGCAAGTACTAGTAGTTTTAGTTGGTAGTACCCAAGAGTCCAACATACGAATCGCCCCTGCACCTGGGGGCGACGGACGAGTAAAAACATTTCTCCTAGTATAAAAAAGGGTCTGATACCGGTGGTTGTTACCACTAGACCACAGAGGCGGTTAAAGTTAAAACCCAACAACCCGCTTTGGACCCGCGTGGTGTGCCATAGCTCATTCTCCTACAAGTGACAAGACAGCACGTCAGAACAAATATTTCTAAAATTATTCTTTCAAATGGCTGGATATTCCTCTCATTGATGAAATGGTAGCCAACAGCGTAGAAATGTAAATGTACTAGAGAATTTGCGGCGCGTCCTCATAAGTCTCAGTAGCTCAATGGTTAGACCATTTGTGTCGTGGATCCTAATAGTCCCGTCTGAATGAAGATTTATTGACTTTTTTCTAGTTTATTTCTTCAGTCAAACAAGTGTCAAACATATAATAATTTACCTTTCCTTTTAATCTTCTTCTTATTGAGTGAGGATAAGTGGCCACCTCTGGTGTCAGAGATTATCAAGTTTCACGTGCCCTCCGAAGCAGGGAAGCGCTAAGTTATAATGCCACTTTACGGTCACCCATCCGACACCTGACCGGGCCGAACGTTGCTTAACAAACGTGATCAATTAGATATACCTACGTCATAAACTGAAGTTTTGATAAGGTTACACATGAGCTACCTATTAAATAGTTGGTGCTTTGAACGTCAACCAACCGAAATATAATCTTGTTACTTAGTTTGTAGAAGTTTATCCATGCATTCAAATGTATAAAGGGATTTACGATAATTAAAACCGTCTTTGTGGTCTAGTGGTACGTCACCTGTATCAGACCCAGGGTCCCGGGTTCGATTCCCAGCGGGGGTACATATTGTATTGTATTTTATATGGTATTTTCTTACGATTCACCGTCTAGACTTTTACAGTAACTAAGTACCTATATAGATCATTAAAAAACTACGAAAAAAAAACCGACTTAAAAGCAAAAAATAAGCCTTTTGGAGTCGGTGTCAGCCACGGCATTCTACTTTGAGTTCCTATTCTTTTATTTTTCTTGCCTTGGCTGGCACCGATTCCAAAAGACTTATTTTTTGTGTCTGTTTAATGTTGCTTTGATGTAAACTACAGTAGGATTTTTCTAGACTAAATAAGGTCATGTAGGTACATTATGAACAAAGTATCATGAATATTACAAAGTCGAAGTTAACAAAAATGCTCAGAAAATTAAAAGTGCTAGGCTAAACTAAATCCAATTATTATGGGACCAAATAACAACTACTCCGCACCGAACCAAAAAAGTTAACAAGAAACACGTAAATCGGATCAGAAATCTAAAAAAAAACATACCAACTTTTGAGAACAACTGAATTGAGAACCTCCTCCTTTTTGGAAGTAGGTTAAAAACACTAGAAAAAGTATATGATTTGACAGCTTTGATACTTAGAATTCTGTTAATATTAACTGCTGATACTCAGCCTTATTTAAATACAGATTTTTTTTTTATATTAGCCTTCCGCCCGCGACTTCATCAGCGAGGAATTAGGTTATCGCGCGGATTTAGGATGTCGCGTGGTGGTGCCATTTCGTCGTCTCAGCCACTGGGTAAAGGCCTCTCCCAAGGATCTCCACGACGATCGGTCCTGCGCTGCCCGCATTTTGCGGTTTTCCGCGACCTTCACCAGATCGACGGTCCACCTTGTCGGGGGCCTACTCACGGAGCGTCGGCCGGTGCGCGGTCCCGCCCACTGCCTACCCTCCAAAAATGGTGTTTCTACTTTCAGCCGTTTGGTCTACATTAACATGACAAGAATCAATCAATGAATCAATTTAGGGTTGTTTAATACACAACTTCAACCTTTTTTTCTCCCCTCGGGTGGTGGAATTGTCAAATACTCTGAGACAAAAAATATTAATGTTTAATCGACAGCCTAAACACAAAGTGTGCAGACCCTGACTTTGAAACTGACGGACTTTCATACAAACTTTCATCCCCTATTTTACTTTTTTAGGGGTTGAATTTTAAAAATCTCTTCATAATGCTCATCTACTTACACCATGAAAATTATCTTCTCTCTAAAAATGGTGTCACTTCTTTCAGCCACTTAGGCTCTACTCTCATGTCAACCATCAAACAATTTAGGATTTAATTTATACCTTTGGATTACTAGCTTCCGCTTGTGGTTTCACCCGCGTGGTTCCCGTTCCCGTGGGAATATGCTATAAAAAGTAGCCTATGTTCCGTCCTTTCAAATAGTTCTATGCCAAAATGAAGAGATGATGGTGGAAATATGGAAAAGGTAGGTAGATGGTAAGACACTTATAGGAAGGTCAAATTCTGAGCTGTTCCTCCGGACTGGGTGTTGGTAGTCCGGGGACCTCGGTCCAACAGATGATCGTCGGATGTTGTATATAGTAGTGAGTGGCTCGGTGAAACTTTGCTTGCGTGATATAGGTTTCCATACATGTTCTTCGTATCCCATACTGAGTTGCTGTCAGCGCCATCTGTTGTCACGGTAGGTAAGTGTGTAGGTAAGTTCCGTGTGTGTAGCGGCGTTAGGTAGGTGCCGCCACAATCAAGTCAATTGGTTGCTTGGTTAGAGCGTGAAGGAAGGATAATCAAACACACTTTCACATTTATAATATTAGTTAGGATTATTATCCACACTAATATTTTATGGAGGAAAGATTTGATTGTTTGTTTGTATAGAATAGGCTCCGAAACTACTGAACTGATTTGGATGAAACTTGGTACACATATAGTAGATAGCCTGGTTATGAACATAGGATAATTTTTATCCCGATATTCCCACGGGAACTGGAACCACGCAGGATAAACCGCGAGCGGCCGCTAGTTATACTATAAGTTAATATGGATTTGTTCGCATTCAAATACCTAAGCATAAGCATGTAATATAAATAAACTTGAAGCCTTTTTAAGACAAAACTTGTGTTGTAAAGTAAATTTTGCTCCTTTGATGTTAAATTCCTTATTTCTCAGTTTATTCACAATTTTCTGCTATACACTGAAATAACTGAAGTTTCGTAATTTCCTACAGTTCAGTTTTGAAGTTATCAAGTTCCATGGGTGCCAAAAACTGTGTATCAATCAAAGAATACAAGACTGAGGTAAGAATAGTTGGTTTAGGCGCTGTACGACTGAAGCCAGATAGTAATGAGAATAGGAAGCGCGCGGGAGTGAGATCAATTTTGCAGATTAGGCGCAAAACCCACCAATTTACTTTGTACTAAATAACTATAGCGATTAAAGACAAACAAAACTACGCGAACCTTAATATTATTGGTGTCCAGTAATAATACCAATTTCCAGAGTATAATAATAATAATAAACATTATTGCACATAGTTACAAAGATATACAATACAAAGGAGACACAAAACAAGACAGTAAACACACAAATTGGCGGCCTTATTGCTACATAGCAATCTCTTCCAGGCAACCTTGGGTGACAGAGAGTATAGATAAAGGATAGTAGGGGAATGGGTGCAAAAAGAAAGTAAATAAGATAAATAGTAAGTATATTGAAATAAAACAACTTTTACGGATATCAAACTCGCTATATTTCCACGAACTAAGTTGTAATTGTCCGTATTTTTAGGTTTTTTTAGGGGTTTTTTGATTTTATTTTAAATATAGCGCGTTTGATATGCGTAAAAGTTGTTTTATTTCAATGAACAGTGCGCGCCAAAACATAAGATGTACGTACGTAGTAAGTATATATTCATACATAAATAGTGATGGGGAAAAAACGACCATATAAGTTAGGAGAACCTAATGGGGATTAAAAAAAAACTATAAGTTAGGAGGGAGTTATGGGAGAGTATAATGTAACACCATTTGAAATTAATATTGAATTTCCGTATTTTAAGGGGGTTTTTCAAAAATAAAAAATGTTGAGGCAAAATCGTAAAATCGTGTTTCTGAAACTTTAAAATCTAGATAAATGTATGAAGAAATTTATATCTTGTTACCACATTTGTAACATCTCTAACTGTCCTTTAGTTTTTAACAAAAAGTACGTACTTCTTCCGTATACGTTTTAATGTGGCGGTGGGTGGTGTAATTAACATATACCATAAGGTTTCTGGAATACACCGTTTCATCCAGTGCCAGTATTCGAGGCGACACATCACTACGAGCATGAAATGAAGTCATGCTCGTTCTAAGTGCTCATTCAGACGGGATCTATCATTGACAATTCATCAAAAAGATTAAAAGGCAATACGTGATCGAATCAAGAAAAAATCACAAATCGTAAAAACTTCTTTTTGTGTGTGTGTTTTTTACGAATTCGTATAAAGTAACTGTAATTTGCTTGTCAAAACTGTCAAATCGCATACAATTTTATACCATAAACCCTATAAAAGTAAAAGTATAATATAAAAAAAACTTGGCATTTTACATACCTGATGTTAAGTATTGATAAGGCTGATAGAAGCGAGCCTCTCCCGGAATCCTCAATCACTGAGGAACTGGCTATATTATCTCTTACTGCCGAAACAGCCAGGCGGACATGCGAGTACAACAAGTCCCACCACCAACCAAACCGAATACAATATGTACCCCCGCTGGGATTCGAACCCGGGACCTCTGGGTCTGATACTGGTGGTTGTTACCACTAGACCGTAGAGGTGGTTTACGTTTTTGTGATTGTCGTTGATCGATTGTGTCCGTTTTCTAGTTGACCCAAATTAGATTTCAACCAAAGTCACGTAAAGACACTAGTATTAAAATGCTTTTAATCTCTATACAGCCATATTCAAATATTTCCCAAAGTAACATCAAAGAATTAGGGGGGCCTACCCCCATCTCTTAGCGCAGTATTGTTTCAATCTTACTATGATATTTCGTACTACGAATTTCCTAAAGTAAGCTTGTTTTTAACCGACTTCAAAAAAGATGACGGTTTTTTTTATTTTTTATGTATGTTTTACAATAACTTCGCCAGTTGTTAACAGATTTTTATAATTCTTTTTTTATCTGAAAGAAAATGGTTTATGTGTCCCATATAATTTTTACGAAGATCTGTAGTTTTTTCATAATTCTGAAGAATATCAATCACGTTTTGGCAATTAGTCGTTTACCTAGATGACATCATTGTCGTGCATGGGCTGATTTTTAGTGTAAGTAACGGCACATGATGTCACGTGACTAAAAAATATGAAATTAAAACATTTTACAAAAAAAATTCAAACTGACTTCTAAAAGTGAATAATAAAACTTTTGGAGTCGGTGCCAGCTAGCTAAGACCAAAAAAATATATAGTTAATAGAAGTGCAATGTAGAATGCCTTGGCTGGCACCGACTCCAAAAGTTTTATTTTTTACTTTTTGAAGTCGGTTTGTTTTTTTTTGTAAAATTTTTTTATTTCAGATTTTTTTTGACGTTTTTTGTAAGTTTCGTGACGTCTTCGCTTATCTTCTTTTTGTTAATGAATAGCTTGCTCTCGATAAAATTTGCGAATTTTTCCAATTTAAAGTAAATATATTTTGTAGTACTTATAAAGAAATTGTACGGTAGACTGAGATAAAAATGGAGCCTCACAACACGTGTTATTACATAAAAACATTTTATAAAAAAAAATCAAACCGACTTCAAAAAGTAAAAAATAAAACTTTTGGAGTCGGTGCCAGCCAGGCCATTCTACATTGCACTTCTATTAACTATATATTTTTTTGGCCCTAGCTAGCTAGCACCGACTCCAAAAGTTTTATTTTTTACTTTTTGAAGACGGTTTGATTTTTTTTAATAAAATGTTTTTATTTCAGATTTTTTAGTTACATCATGTGCCGTTACTTACACTAAAAATCAGCCCATACACAACAATGTCATCTAGGTAAACGACTACTTGCCAAAAGGTGATTGATATTTTTCAAGATTATGAAAAAACTACTAGCCAGATCTTCGTAAAAATTATATGGGACCAAATTGACAGTGTACCCGATCGAACAAAAAAACAATTATTAAAATCGGATCACCAACACCGGAGTAATCGGTATACATACATCAGACAAAAAAAAAAAAAATAATACGCTTTGAATTGAGTACCTCCCTCCTTTTTGTGGAAGTCGGTAAAAAAGAACTCGGGTGAAACTCCGCCCTCGCTCAATCATCGCCTCATAAGTGTGAAGTGTGTTAAAATGTGACAACTTCAATAGAAACAATACGGAAACAAAACGTTCATAAGACATGATGGTTTCGAATAGATGATGGTAGACCCGCTGTGAATTTTCCAAAGGCAGCAATTAACATACATTTTGTCTGATATTCAAGTAGCGTAAACTTTTATGGAGAAAGTTTTGTATCTCATTTCTTGTCACATTAATATTGATGAAAGAATTTTAAGATGTGGGACCACAAAATTGAGAAAGAGGTTCGAAGTGTAATATTATTTCAGTTATTTTATGATTTTTGAGTTTTTGCATTTTTCAATGCTATTTTTATACTTATGATAAATTTTAAATAGAAAAATATTGGAAAAAATTAACTCGGCCACAAGTGAATTCTCAGATGGGAATCGAACCCACGACCTTTGGAAATCCATTTAGCATTAGACCGGATTTCCAAATAAAAATAGCATTGAAAAATGCAAAAACTCAAAAATCATAAATTATTGGCTGTTGCATCTTAATCGATCGTTAAACACCTGAAAAGATGTTTCTTTCGAATGCAAGGATATTCCTAGCATTGATGTGACAACGCTGGCCTACAGCGTATTAAAAATATAAAAGTATTGGAGAATTTCGACGGTGGTTCGCAAGTCTCGGTAGCTCAGCGGTTAAAGCATTGGACCGGATTTCCAGACCAGCAGTAGCATTATATAATGCTACTGCTATTAGACTACAAAAATGGCATATCAATTTTCAGCTAGAATTAAACTAGCATTTTTTTTCGAAACATTGTCCAAAAGTACAATTTAGAAAACGATATTCCTATTTCAACAAAATAGCCTCTGAGGTATTTAATTAAATTTAATGTTGATCATTATGATTTAAGGTGGTACGACTACCATACAAACGAACATTGCACAATTATTGGTTCATCATACCTTAATAATTCATAAATACATGCGCAACTAACTCGTTGCAGTTATTTGTTTGCGTGAAATAATAAAAAAAATGTACTTTCATACATAAATCACGAATAAACTAATATCTTATAATTTCAATAATTCTACGTATGTGTGTGTGACTCATCGCATTTATATACCTCATGTCTGAAAGTACATTTTTTTTATAATTTCGCGCAAACAAATAACTGCAACGAGTTAGTTGCGCATGTATTTCTGAATTATTAAGGTATGATGAACCAATAATTGTGTAATGTTCGTTTGTATGGAAGTCGTACCACCTTAAGGGCATTTTTGATAACAAATGTAATTAAATTAAGATAAATTTTAAAAGAAAAATCTAAAATCCATAATCCTAAAGGTGCGATTTAGACATACGTTCTCTTAGTTGTATTTTGGGGTTCCTCAATCAATTTGAAATAAAACACAAAATATTTTCGTTGTCCTATTTTTCAAGAATTAAAAAAACAGTCAATTGTTTTTATTATTAATTAAATAAAATATTTTGTTGTACAACATAACATAAAACATTAACTTAAAGTCTTTTCAAGAATTAAAAAAACGATTGATTGATCAACATATCATCATCAACCATTTAATGTCACCACTGATGGGGCACAGGCCTTCCTTATGGATGGACAAGGAGAATGGACTATGACCCACCACGCGGGCTCAATACAGATTGGTGGGTATTAACGACTGTATATGCAGCCGGCACTAACGCCTTAACGTGCCTTCCGATGCACGGAGGAGCTCAAGATGATACATATTTGGTCACCCATCCCGTGACCGACTAAAGTAAGAGTTGCGAAACCTGAACCACCGCAGGCCGATCACGATAAAGACTGCGCCACGGTCATGATCAACATTTTGCAAAGAGAATTCAGCAAAGCGTTATTTTCATATATAAATAACTATAAGTCAGGTAAACTAAGAATAAAGTTTGTTAAATAAGTTCTGGATTAAAAAGATCAAGCTGATTTCTGTTGCGAATGTAATAGTGTACTCTCAACCAAGTTATCAACACATAAAAAAGGGTGTCACCACCATCATAATTCCTTAATTTAAACAGGTTTCTCACTTCATTTGCTTAGATAAAACGGCAATAGATACACAATTTAAACTATAAAATAATGGCAGAATAAAAGCATGTTTTATATTGTGTTGTGACTTACCTTATCAACTTAAAAATTACAGCAATCACTCCAAAAAGCTTTTAATAACTTTTATCACCGGCGTGACAGCCACAGAGATGCGGCATACTGTCAGTGTTGGTTATGTCCAAACGTCAATACGTTGGTGTTGCCAGACTAAAAATATATGGTTTTAATTTTTTATTTAATTGTCGATTGTACATAATGTGTAAAATATTTAAGTGCTTATTCAATGTAAACAGCTTATCATATTATCAACTGAATGTCCTTAGTCCTTTCTCTTGGCCGGGAATATGTACGATGCACATCGAACATTTCGCGCATCAGCAATTCTCACAATGAACATTTCATTTTATTATTTATTTACCTTAGCAATCAGTTTTGATCAACATTTTGACCTAATTTAAGTCAGTTCGCAATAACTCGTTCTCCTAGACACACGACAATCATCAGTTCGATCAGTGTTTCTATCAGCATCATAATCATCTAAAGATGTATGACCCATGCAAGTACATACCTTCTAAAAAAAGTTTCCGCGCGAAAACAGGGCCCTTAGCCAAAGTAACAATTCAAAAACGAAAACGATGTTACTTTGTCTACGGGCCCAGGCAAGTTACCATGCAAATGCGAATTAAAATTCGAACAAAACAAAACGTTTGTGTGGACTGCTTCCGTGGTGTGTTGCGCAAAACGCGCGACGCGTAACTTCTAACTTACTACTTGTAAACAAAATTATTTTATTTACATTAGTAGAAAAACAAGAAACCGTTTTATATATAATTGTATACTATCTGATAAGAAAGCTCAAGGTCACCCAGCGTGCAATGGAGAGGGCTATGCTCGGCGTTTCCCTCCGTGATCGAATCAGAAAGGAGATCCGTAGGAGAACTAAAGTAACTCGAATCGCTCGAAGGATTGCTCAGCTGCAGTGGCAGTGGGCGGGACACATAGTGAGACGAACCGATGGCCATTGGGGCGGAAAGGTTCTGGAATGGCGACCCCGCACTGGACGACGCTCCGTGGGTAGGCCCCCGACAAGGTGGATCGACGATCTGGTGAAGGTCGCGGGAAGCCGCTGGATGCGGACTGCGCAGGACCGATCGTTGTGGAGATTCTTGGGGAGGCCTATACCCAGCAGTGGGTGTTATGTGGCTGAGATGACGAGGATGCTATAACAAAAAAACGCCACGTTCCTCAAGCGCCGCAAATATTCGTCGCTCTCAGTAAGCCAAGAATTTGCGACGCTTGCCGTAGAGACCCCATTGTCTCTTGGTCGTCTGACAACAAAAAGTTTATTAAAGATCTTTCCATGAGACTGGTCCACACCTCAGGAGTCCATCTTGCCCAGCGGCTGAGTCTTTGTATTCAGCGGGGCAACAGCGCCAGTCTTCTCGGTACTATGCCACGCAGCTGTGAGTTGGACAGCGGTTTTTTTGTTATTAGTTTAAGACTTGTAAACGAGTTATCTAATATCTAATTTATATTATAGAACAGAACAAAGAGCTTAGAAATACAGACATGTTGACTGTCTCCCTTAGCTTTCCCCAGAACTATTTACAGATTAAAGTTTGACATAGAATTGTCTCAAATAGAAACTTTGCGGTGGCTAGCGATGAAACCCGGGCATTATAATTTGACCCAGGTGAATTTGATCCGGGTCAGCGGGGTGGGCGGAACAAAAACGAGTTACGTTATCTGATGACTTTGAAATTAGTTGATATTCGACTTTGGTACGTTATTTTGCTGTGTAGTGTGTAGTGTCGGCTTAGAATAGCACTACCCCCTCTCATCCCGTGGGTGTCGTAAAAGGCGACTAAAGGAGATGGGCAGCAGCGTCTCCTACATACTTGGCCATACTGCGATCGCCAACCCGCCTGCCAAGCGTGGCGATTATGACAAACCCCCCCTTTTGGGGGAGGCCTATACCCAGCAGTGGGTGTTATATGGCTGAGACGACGACGACGACGACGTGATTTTAAGCACTTCTGCTTCTTGTTGACGATTCCTACGATACACGTGTTTGGCCTAGTGGGCTAGTGGACAGCAACTTTTCTGTTACTTATGATATATTTTAAATAGAAAACATGGGAAAAAACAAACTCGGTAGCTCCACAATGGGCCGGATTCCCAGAGATCGTGGGTTCGATTCCCATCTGAGAATTCACTTGTAGCCGAGTTGTTTTTTTTTTTTTCAATGTTTTATTTTTAAAATTTATTATAAGTATAAATTACAAAATCATAAAATATAATAAGTAGGTATTTTAAGTAATTGCGAAAGTGTGTTTAACGATCGCGTTCATCGATCGCTAGCTGTCGCACAGTGCGCATAGCTAATAAAAACATTTTATAAAAAAATATCAAACCGACTTCAAAAAGTAAAAAATAAAACTTTTGGAGTCGGTGCCAGCCAAAGCATTCTACATTGCACTTCTATTAACTATATATTTTTTGGCCTTAGCTAACTAGCACCGACTCCAAAAGTTTTATTTTTTACTTTTTGAAGTCGGTTTGATATTTTTTTATAAAATGTTTTTATTTCAGATTTTTTTGTTACATTATGTGCCGTTACTTACACTAAAAATCAACAATGATGTCATCTAGGTATACGACTACTTGCCAAAAGGTGATTGATATTTTTTAGGATTATGAAAAAACTACTAGCCAGATCTTCGTAAAAATTATATGGGACCACACATAAACCATTTTATTCCAGATAAAAAAAGAATTTAAAAAATCTGTTAACAACTGGCGAAGTTATGGTAGAACATAAATAAAAAAAAAAAAAAAATACAGTCGACTTGAGAACCTCCTCCTTTTTTGAAGTCGGTTAAAAAAGGACTGCATTTTAAACCGAACGCGACTCGATTGAAGCGGAATAAAATCTTTTGATATTTGCGGTGCTCTGGTTGAAATCACACTAAAGTAATATTGTATAAGTAGGTACCAACTTCGTCTGTTTTTCGCGAAAAAGTTGGCGGCACATAAATAATAATAATAATAAAAATAATATTTCTTACAGTCACACCAATTAACCTAGCCCCAAATTAAGCACTATAAGGCTTGTGTTATGGGATACTAAGGTGACGGATGTGTCATCAGCCATTTTAATGTCCCCACTGGCTTTCCTTCTGTGGATATAAATAAATAAATATATAAGTATTTATGTGTCGAAATATATAATAAACGTCCATGATTCGGGTATAAATGCTCGTATTCATCATACAAATATTTGCCCCTACCGAGATTCGAACCCGGAACCTCAGAGAAGGCGACACCTTGAAACCGGTGTACGTACCACCACGGACCACGGAGGTCGTCACCTCATACATGACACCCAACTCATTACTTTTATCGTGGTATATGGTATAATAGAAATTGTTGAAATATTATGTATGCCTATTGTATCTGTGCAGAAACGGTAGTCTTTTGTTCGGGACGAACCGTCAGTACTCGAGATAACAGAATTGTGGCAATGGTACAATGGCGATCAAATAAATAGGGCACTAAGTATACCCTGTTTCTAAAGAAACAGTAATTAAAATAGTGCACGATAAAGTAGTATTTAAACAAAGAACAGGTTTAAAAATATAAAAAAAACACAACCGTTAAAAAGGATTATTTTAATAGGTCACACTTGTTATGTACGTTTATGTGAAATAATATTTATTTTAGTTCCTTTTGTCATTGGTAGACGACACTGATGTTTTGTTTACATTTGGCACTGCATGGCGGGTGTCAAGATTTCTCCTAAACTATGTATAAGTATAGTTTAATCGTTTTACAACATATAAATTTCGTTATTACCTATCTGTCTTTTTCTTCACACCTTTTGGGATTTGTTCAACACTCGATAAATTGTAAGAAATGGAACCGATTGAGTTTAGTTTCAAAATATACACCAATTTTATTGCTCGCCAGTGTATTTTATTGAATTATAGTTGCTTTACATTTAGTAGGCATTTACACCCATATTCTAAGTCGTTCCTCCGAAACTTACTCGTCCTCGACTTAACGAAACCTCATTGAAAACCTCTTCAAAATACTCCTTGAAATCGGTATTCTAAGTCATAACTCCGTAAGGACCTGGAGGATCCAAAGAGTACGTAGCCACTCCGTGTTAGGCCTAGCGCACACTACCATTTTTACCCACGACGAGGTTGAGTGGAGTGTAAAAAGTTTTGGAGGAACGATTTATAATATGGGGGTTAGTAGTACAATTAGTAGGATTCCCATGGGAACGGTAGCCACGCTGGTGACAGACACCGCAGGTGACCGCTAGTAATGCCAGCGCTTATCCTCGCGAGGAGCCTGTGGCGCAGTGGTTCGCGCTCGGACTGCGATTGTTGAGGTCAATTTCGCAGTGGTCGGTCACGGGATGGGTGACCATAAATTAATTAACTATCTCGAGCTCCTCCGTGCTTCGGAAGGCACGTTAAGCCGTTGGTCCCGGCTGCATTTGCAGTCGTTAAACCCACCAATCCGCATTGGGCCCGCGTGGTGGGTCATGGCCCGTTCTCCTGATTCATCCCTAAGGAAGCCCCAGTAGTGGAGACATTCAAAATGGCTGATGACGAAACCCTCGTGGTTCCCGTTCCCGTGGGAATATTATAAAAATATTTCTTAGAGCTCGTTTACGTCGTTAAAGGATTCTGTATGCAAAATTTCAGCTTAATCGGTTCAGCCGTTTGGGCTGTGCGTTGTCTGTCAGTCACAATAATTTGTTTTATTAGTATAGAAGAAGATAAAACACCACCTAAATCTCTTCAAGTTCAAAACAACTTTACTTTCACACTGTCCCTAACCACAGATAAACAAAAGATTATATTCTCGGGAAATGGCGTATCTAAGATCGATTAGCCTTATTTCGGAGGGCTCACTGGGTTATTAATATCACGTGCCTTCAAACAGGAGAGTTCACTTGAACGTTTACTTGCATAGATATTTTTCTTTGGGAGTTAAAATAAATTAAACCCGCTTTGAATTATAAAATCGCGCTGTTATGTGTTATTTTATGTTTTTTGGGTTTCCCGACGTTTCGGCATTAATCTTTTGAAGGGTGGTGGTCACGGAATGATTAGTTATTTTAGTCTACTTTACTGTATGTCAGATTATATGTTTGCCAACTTAAACTTATACGCAACTTGAATGAAGATCACTTCACTTTTAGTTAAGGCATAGTTTACTAAACAAAAGTAATTCCAATATCCATCCTTTTTTTTTCAAAAATATATATCTTGTGAAATTTTTAAGTTTTTGCAGTTTATATAAAGTGGTACTATCTTTTGAAAGCCAGTGTATTTGTTATTTGAATGTTTACACTAATATAGAGAAGAGAAGTTTAAAGACTGTAAATGTAATTTATTTTTTTTGTTTACGTCGGGGAGAATCTTAGCCTTCATCATACCTGATGTTAAGTATTGATAAGGCTGAGTCTCTTTTGTCGTCATCACAAAAAAGATCTTCCAATTGTTTCTATAAATTATATAAGTATGTTTATCCGTTATCTAGTATCCATAAAACAGGTTCTTCATGAAACTTAACGTGGGCTAGATAATTGGTGTGCTTGTATGCTATTATTTATTATTATTATTATTATTAAAACGATAAAGATCAACTCGTGTTATTAAGCTAAGCTGCTAAATAAGTAGTGCATTGAGTCGGTACATCAAACGCTGCAACTTCAGTGGATATTTGTTAATATTCATTCACTGAAGTGATAACGTTTGGTAGTTATCACTTCGGTGTATGAATATGGTTCGGAGACTCCAGTAAACTCGCTCAATCAAACGCACCAGAATCGATACAAAGACATCGTTTTCAAGTACACTCGCTCTTTTCAACGCTCGTTGGTCGATACCAACTCGCTTTCAAGTTCAATGCTACCCATCTTTTTAACCGACTTCAAAAAAGGAGGAGGTTCTCAATTCGACGGTTTTTTTTTTTTGTTAGTTTTACCATAACTTCGCCAGTTGTTAACAGATTTTTATAATTCTTTTTTTATCTGAAAGAAAATGGTTTATGTGTGGTCCCATATAATTTTTACGAAGATCTGGCTAGTAGTTTTTTCATAATCTTGAAAAATATCAATCGCCTTTTGGCAAGTAGTCGTTTACCTAGATGACATTGTTGTGTATGGGCTGATTTTTAGTGTAAGAAACGGCACATGATGTAACTAAAAAATCTGAAATAAAAGCATTTTATAAAAAAAATTCAAACCGACTTCAAAAAGTTAAAAATAAAACTTTTGGAGTCGGTGCTAGCTAGCTAAGGCCAAAAAAATATATAGTTATTAGAAGTGCAATGTAGAATGCCCTAGCTGGCACCGACTCCAAAAGTTTTATTTTTTACTTTTTGAAGTCGGTTTGAATTTTTTTTATAAAATGTTTTTAAGTATACTTGTCAATAAACACATGATTTTCGCTCGTCCAATTTTATGAATTAAAACTTTTAATAGAAATTTCAACCTGTTTTGTAATTTCAAAACAGGTTGAAATTTCTATTTCATTTTAAAGTTAGGAGTGGAGTCATACCGTAACCTAAGCATACAAAGCTGCCAAAACTTCGAAAAAACTAAAAGCAAAAGAAACTAAATGAATTACAAAAGTCTTAAACCTTAAATGATATTAGCTGCGTTGTTATCCGTTAATAGTACATTATTGCAAAGGCCGTGAAATAGGCAATTGCAGGTCGAGTATGAGTTTGAAGGCCGAGCCGTAGGCGAGGAATACCGGCGGAGAATACGAGACAGGCAATTACCATTTCCGCCGAGGCATATATAGTGCTTTTCTCAAAAGAATGCAGGGAAATAAAACATACTTTTTATATTATACTTTTAATTTTAATTATATTAAAAGTTACTTTAGTCATATTGGGACAATTACTAAAAGAAAATGTTATGGATTTCCCCAGTGCATTTATGTTTGTTTGTTGAACTTCTGATGAGGTTTGCAGGTGGGCATTGCATGTAGTGGTAGATGGCTAAAAATCAAATCCCTTGCAGGAGCGTGCTGGGGTTATTAATAGTAGATTATTAACCAAGGGGATAAAGTAGTGTCTTCTGTCGCGGGTGACGATTTAAATCGCGAGCGTAACGAAGAACTCGATGTTTACTCCCGAGCGTAGCGAGGGTGTTAAAAACTTAAATCACGAGCGAAGCGAGGGATTTAAGACGAGTCCTGAGTGTAGCGAGGGATTTAAGTTTACCTAAGACTAAGACAGCTTTATCACCTAGGAAAATACTCTACTTTTCGTACCATTTGCGAAAAAATTAACACAATAATAATATGAGATGTATTTGAAGAAAACAAAAACGCGGCAAATTCCTAGACTAATATTTTTTTGTCGGAAAAGCAAAGGCATCAAGCTCATACGGCTTCGTCGGTTTTCGTAATTTTATTTAATATTCATAACTGCATAATAAATGCGTATTCCTTTTTCAAAAAGATGTGTAATGCTTGTAATGTTCCAAATTAAAAAAAAACGCTGCTGCAATGGATTCGATTTTCTTTGTCCGTAAATTCGATACTTCGCGTGTTCTTTTTTCGTAAAACAAAGACAATATTTCCATGCATGTTTGAGAAAAATATATTAATTCAATGTATGAGCCTCTAACTCAGTCAATGACTGCAAATGCTGACATCATTCGCAAGTAAAGTGAATAGCGACCCCGGAAACATACTACTAACTTTCCAAGTAGTACTTTCCTTTTTAAATGCTCCATGTTCGATAGTCTCTTTCAAGTAAAATCGCTCGCTCAAATACTCCTTAATCGATACTAATTCTGTTTCAAGTAACCTTTCCCCTTTAAGTGGTCACGTGGTGGTTTACTTGAAAGTGACTCGCTCGTTTAAAGGCTCCCGTCGATATTATGTTCTTACTTACTAACTTTCGATCAAGTAAACTCGTCCGCGCAAATGCTCCCACGTTTTTTTATTCTCTTTCAAGTTCACTTGCCCATTCAAACGCACTTGGGTCGATGTGGCCTCCGCATAGTATCCGCATTGGACCCGCGCTTGTAACTTTAGGGTTCCACTGTAGACCTAAAAAGTTTAGATATGCCACTTCGTGTACTTTGATATACCTAAGCTATTTTGAGTTGGTCCTGCCTGTTTATAAATTTTGCCCTTGGGAATAAACTTGAATTTGTTGATTAATTGTGTTGATTTTAGTACAACTTTTGTTTGAATACCTATTTAGTTTAAAAACGTTTTTTGATACTTGCTGTGGAGTAGAAGTGAAGTTTGGCCTGCCAGTTGATTAGTAAATATTTGATTTAGATATTTTTTTATGTTATTGGTTTAAATTCAATGAAATATACAGCTCAATGTCATATACACGATGGTTTCTTTGTAAAATTGGTTGTTTCTGCTGAAAAGTTTCTTGCGACCGTTCTTCTTATCAGTTCTAACATGTCCTGTATGGCTGGTAGGAAAAAAAATGTTTATTCGCTTATTATAAGTATATTTGAATAAAGATATTTGACTTTGATATTATAAATAAATACAAGGTATCAGTTTTTGATGTGAGCTAAAGAACTTTTCAGCACTTAACTAAGTCTAAACTCAGTTATATGATTGAAATAAAAGAACTTTTACGGATATCAAACGCGCTATATTTCCACGAACTAAGTTGTAATAGTCCGTATTTTTTTTATTTTTAGGGGTTTTTTTGATTTTACCGACGTTTCGGCACCTTTACAGATGCCGTGGTCACGGAATGACTGGCTACTTATAAGTCTACCCTCGAAAAGTTAATTTATTTTCGTTCGGATACGGTTAGACATTTACTATGGCCAAATTATTATTGATTTGATATTTTGGTTTAATTAAAATTAAAATATATTTTTTTATTATTAAGAAATGAGAAAACTAAAGATTCAACTGGCAATTCACAAATCGGGAGGTCCTTCGAAGAAAGAAGCTGCCAGGAAAACTTCGAAAGCGGGCCGACCTCCACCATACATGATTATTGATTTCGATTCAAGTTACTTTTTTTTTTACTTTCTAAAGATTTTAACTCTATAGTTCCAACTTTGGGGTAAACTTTGCAATGAATTAATAAAACCTGCATTAAAAAAAGTTTTTTATTTTATTTTCTTTAAGTTGGTAATTGTTTTCAATGCCGTTCTTACAAAATATGTTTAATTATCATCCAGTGAAATTAAAACTTAAAATTAAAAAAATTGTAAATACCTACGAAGACGGTTAAAACGTAATTAAAAAAGGATAAAATAATACAAAAACCTCCGACTTAATTATCCGTCGGGGGTTGTCATTAAATGAACTATACCTTTGCAGTTTTATAGAAACGTGAAAAATTAGAGCTTTCTTTATTCATGCTGAAATTTATAATACCCCGACGGATAATGAAGTCGGAGGTTTTTATATAATTTTATCATTTTTTAGTTACAAACCGTAACTGAAAAAGCTGCGTTAAAAAAACCGACTTCAAAAAGTAAAAAGCAAAAAATAAGTCTTTTGGAGTCGGTGCCAGCCAAGACCTTCTACTTTGAGCTCCTATTCTTTTATTTTTCTTGCCTTGGCTGGCACCGGCTCCAAAAGACATATATTTTCCTTTTTAGTTTTTGAAGTCGGTTTTTTAACGCAGTTGTTTTTTTCTTTTTAGTGTCTGTAATAGGCTGTTTTGTAAACTACAGCAGGGTTTTTTTGGGTTTCATGTACATTATAAACAAAATTATCGTAAAAATATCATCGTCCAAATTAACAATGAAATGAAATATATAAAAGTACCCATAACATAAAAACTACTGGGTCAAACTAAACCAAATTTTTATGGGACCAATTGGCAACTATTCTGCATCGAACAAAAAAAGAATCACGGAAATCGGTTCAGAAATCTCGGCGTAATCGGTGTACATACATAAAAAAAAAACCGAATTGAGAACCTCCTCCTTTTTTGAAGTCGGTTTAAAAGGGATCCGTCGTGGGTTTTTTTTTAAATTTTAAGTTTGCTTTTTTCAAACTTTATAAAGAGCATAGATATTATGTACATTGTACATAAAACCTATTTTGCTCAAACAAATGTTTACTGCAGCGCCTCCTGGTGAGTTGTCACACAACACAAACAAACAAACAACCTCTCACCTCAAACGCATATACCGTCTCCGTACCCTCGTTGGTAAAAATAAAAAGTAAGTTTACCTCATTGAGCTATTTTAAGTACAATAATACTTCAATGGTTTACCTAAACCATTTAAGCGAAATTGCAACATAAAGTTATAGTGCGATTGCTAAGATAACGTTGGAAGATTTATACAAGCTATTGGAATATTGCCAAGCATCAGATAATCTAATATATAAAATTCTCGTGTCACAGTTTTCGTTCCCATACTCCTCCGAAACGGCTTGACCGATTCTCATGAAATTTTGTGAGCGTATTGAGTAGGTCTGAGAATCGGCTACTATCTATTTTTTATCCCGAAATTCCACGGGAGTGAAGCCCCGGGGCACAGCTAGTATTATATATAATGTTTTGAACGTTCGAGTACACGCCAAAGGAAAATTTTATAAAGTTCGTCGGCGTGTCTACGCTTTGTTATGCCGATACAAAGGTTGTCGGTTGGCGACATCAGATACGGTGCGTGCTGGCGGGTTATTCTTTAAAGAAAGAAAGAAAGAAAGAAAGAACTTATTTGCTGGAAAACCATGTATGTACATTGCGATAGTCTACAATATTAATTTGATCCAATAGTTTTCTGCCGTATACAGGTTGGCATGCAAATATTAGTTTAAGTAGTCGTAATCAAACATAATAATTAATGACCAATTCTATACCTACTTTTACAAATTTGAATTCTATATCAGCATCTAAACAAACATTTTGATATAAGAAAGAAAAGAAAGAAAGAAAGAAAGAAAATATATTTATTTGACACAGACATTAGAAACATGCTTAACAAATTATGAAGGGAAAGAATAAAAAAAAAAAAACTAATCTAACGGCTGCGTCAAAATAGGATACCAATTCAGCATATGTTGGGTTTGCGCGATCAGCGAGACCCGACGCTGATTTTCAATTGGCACCTTTATTTATTTTTTTTGACAGCTGAATGTCTAACAGATATGGCTCACAATCATATGTTAATTTAAGTAAAATTTTATTTACATGCGAATTAATAAACTGTACATAAGTAAACTATTAAGTAAACGATATCGATGGACGACACATCAGTGATTACCCCCTTTTTTTAATACCTTCTATTTGACATTAGTCATGACAACAGCGTAGATGTATCGCTTAGAGAAAAGGGAGGCTGTCTCTAATGTCTGGACTTCACGCTCCGTCTGGCTTGCAAGCATGCCTGTACAAAATGCCCCCTAATTGTCTAATTTCAAAATCTATCACAATCCCTTTCAAAGGTATTGTGATTGTGATAGTGATCTATGGAATTGTGTAACTTATAGTCGCAATCCCTTTCAGAACGATTTTTTTTTAATTGACACTGCATTTGACACTTCTCCATACATTTAAAAGATAATTTCGTTCGTCACCTTGCTTAGACAGTTCAATTTCGTTCATTCAATACCTTTGAAAACGCGTCCCGCCCCCTAATTGTCTAATTTCAAAATCTATCACAATCCCTTTCAAAATTATTATGATTGTGATAGTGATTTATGGAATTGTGTAACTTATAATCACAATCCCTTTCAGAACGAATGATGTTTTAAATGACACTTCATTTGACACGTCTCCATACATTTTAAAGATGTTTTCGTCTGTCACTTTGCTCAGATAGTTCAATTTCGTTCAGTCAATACCTTTCAAAACGCGTCCCGATCACAATCCATTTCAAATGTCAAATAGTGACAGCCTGAAGTATGTAAATATCTTGCAAATGACGGATTGAAAGGGATTGCGATAGATTTTAAAATTAGACAATTAGCCCCCAGATCACAATTCCTGTCAAATGTCAAATAGTGACGGCCTAAAGTATGTAAATATATTTTAAATGATAAATTGAAAGGGATTGCGATAGATTTTAAAATTAGACAATTAGCCCCCAGATCACAATTCCTGTCAAATGTCAAATAGTGACGGCCTAAAGTATGTAAATATATTTTAAATGATAAATTGAAAGGGATTGCGATAGATTTTAAAATTAGACAATTAGCCCCCAGATCACAATTCCTGTCAAATGTCAAATAGTGACAGCCTGAAGTATGTAAATATCTTTTAAATTATGAATTGAAAGGGATTGCGATAGATTTTAAAATTAGAAAATAAGCTCCCTGGTTTGCGCAGGTAAGAGCATACGTATGGACGGCAAGAGGGTACCTCACGCAGGGCCCGATGCGCGGCTTGTTCGGGTTCCAATCTTCAGTCCATTTGATGAAGATTGGACTGCGTAAACTTGGTTTTCACGGTTTGCCTGCGCTTGTGACCAGTCATTCAAGCCACAAAATTTTAAGTTTGCAGCACAATTCAGCTGGCCTACCATCATCCTTTAGGAACCATCATATCATAAGACCGTATAATTTGCGTTTGTTTTATTGAAGTTGTCAAGTTTTGACACACCTTACTATTTGAAGGCAGTAATTGGGTGAAGACGTTAAAAAACTTGAAACGAAAAAAATTAGACCGCCTCTGTGGTCTAGTGGTACAACCACCGGTATCAGACCCAGGGGTCCCGGGTTCGGTTCCCAGCGCGGGTACATATTGTATTCGGTTTGGTTGGTGGTAGGACTTGTAGTAAGTCCGCCTGGCTAGCTACCACCATCTTATCTAAGTCTGGGGCCATAACAACAATGTTTTCAGCATTGTTGTGTTCCGGCAGTTAGAGATAAGATAGCCAGTTCCTCAGTGATTGAGGATTCCGGGAGAGGCTCGCTTCCATCTTCAGCCTTATCAATACTTAACATCAGGTATGATGAAGGCAAAGAGTCACCCCGTCGTTAATATATGTCTTCTGTATCTATAAAAATAAAAATAAATCTTCTGTCAAAAAACAAGCTTACTTTACGAGGGTTAGTACGAAATAGCATGGTAAGATTGAAACATTACTACGCTAAGAGATTATGGTAAGGCTCCAGTTTGTACGGTGTTCTTGTTCCGTTATTTTGTGCAGTCATGTCAACAGTATTGGACTCATAGGCAAGATGGAGCGTGTAGCCAGGACATAACGGCCAGTTTCAATAATCCATCCCTATTTGATAGAATCAGGCGTTACTTGGCGGAAATCCATATCTTAGTAGAAAACGAAAAATATGTCGCGTAATTCCGCAAGAAAAAATGCAGATGCAGACCAGTGACACACCCGAGTGAGCTGCTGCTGAACCGGTGCTGAGATTGGCACGGTCTAACAACTCCTGAGGATGCTCCGTGTGTGGGCGAAACACGTGTAGAGTAGTCGGTGAAGGTGCAAGGTGTGTCACTGGGCTGCATCTGCATTTTTTCTTGCGGAATTACGCGACATATTTTTCGTTTTCTACTAATCCATCCCTAGTAAGAGATATGCCTATCTTACGTTACTTAGCAACCGGCTGTTATTTTGTATTTTTTAACAAACATATCTGCGCAACAAAACTCTAGTAAGCCTATCTTACTGATGTTATGTTATTTTAACCGACTGTTCAGTAAGTATTCATTCAGTCATCGTCAGCAGATGGACTTTTCATTATTGTCTCTATTAAAAATCTATAGTAAGCAAGAAAATATACTAGAACAAAGCAACTAGTCTCATGTCGCCCTGACGGGGTCGGCGACATGAGACTAGTTGCTTTTTTCTAGTATATTTTCTTGTTTAATATTTATCACATAAAAATAGCATTGTTAAATGCAAAATTAAAAAGTTATAATCTATAGTAAATTAAATACCAACATCAAATAAAAAATATCTCTCCCAAATTTTCACCAATCAAAAACTTCATACCAAATTATCGTGCAAAACTACCAAAATAGTAGAAATAACTTCCTAAACTACCCTAGGCAATAAAGTTTCAAAAACGAACGCTCCCAAGTTTTGGCTTCCACCCAGTTTTTAAGAGGTGCAATTACGTCGTATCCGTTTCCTTTACGACCGCCATTTTGAAATAAGGTCGGGATCTGTTTGAATTATAGATTTAGAATTTTTTCGCTCCGCAAAAAGATCCACGAAGCCCTTGAGAACAAGTACCTACCTTGATTTATTTCTATTGGCGGCGCTAGTAACGTGACGTACGGCCAAGATTTCATGTGATTGCTTCCTGTTTAAAAAAGCCTACCTACTGAAACAATCGATAATGTAAAAGTATATCGTGGACAGCACTATTTTAAACTCACACGTAGACATTCATGAACACATGTAGGTATTTTTTTTCACATCGAGCCATCATTGGGTATCTTGTACATTCTAAATTTATGGTTTGAATAGTAAGCCTCTTCTCTGATTTTGACAGTTTTGTTTTTAAGTTTTCTGGTTTAATTACTGCGATAATTTTTTACGGTCGGTTAGGTATGTTTTCAGTGATGGGTTCGGGTTTGAACCCGTTGGTTCTCGAAGATCCATAGAGGCATCCACACTACGTCTAACGAAGTGATTATAACAATATGTTACCTATTTAGAAGATGTCTAAAATATCAGATTTACCTATGTGTGTTGCAACAAAAATAAAAAAAATTCTATTATATTCTATTCTAAGACATAGATATAGCAATAACTTATTATACCTACCTATCATCTTAATAAACAACCCAAGAATATCCGTCGGGGGCTGCCATCACTATTTTAAATTTGGACACAAATAAAAATAAGTTAGATAAGCACTAGTATAATAGTATATAGTATAGTACAATGTAAAATTCGACGTGACCTCATAGGTCTCTGTAGCATAATTGGTTAGTGCATTGGGCCGGACTCCCAAGGATGCGGGTTCGGATCCCATCAGGGCGACATGAGACTAGTTGCTTTTTTCTAGTATATTTTCTTGTTTAATATTTATCACATAAAAATAGCATTGTAAAATGCAAAATTAAAAAGTTTTGATTAGATGGCTGTTTCAACTTAATCGATAGTCAAACAACTGTAAAGATGTTTCTTTCGAATGCGAGGATATTTCTCTCATTGATGAAGCGACGGTGGCCAACACCGTAGAACGGTGAATATAGTAGAAAAATTCGACGTGTCCTCATAGGTCTCTGTAGCATAATTGGTTAGTGCATTGGGCAGGACTCCCAATTGGGCGACATGAGACTAGTTGCTTTTATATTTTCTTGTATAATATTTATTAGATATAATATGTCCAATTATTCACGTTATTATAAAACTGCAAATAATAGTTAATTTAATGACACGGACGGATATTCTTAGGTGTCTTATTAAGTATTTGATAGAATCAGGCGTTACTTGGCGGAAATCTTTGTATCTTAGTGTGTTGCATCTGCATTTATTTGCGGGCGGGCGGGCGGTGCATCTTGCATGTAAGTTTTTCTTGCGGAATTATGCTATATATTTTTCGTTTTCTACTGTGTTTTATTAAATTCATTGGTTGTTCATCTTATTGCCAGATCTTTATCTTCGAGAACTAAATAGGTACGCAGGGAAGGGCTATGAAAACAGATTCTCTATTGTAAACTTTTTATTATTCTGTGCTATTGTTTATATAACCGACTCTGCGAGAGATCAACTTTTCTTAGAAAAGCCTTGTTTTACGTTTATCAAGTATATCTCGTTACATAAATTTTTTTCAAGAGGGTTTTTAATTATTTTATCCTTTTTAAATTACGTTTTAAACGTAGTGGGTTTCTTAAAAAAATGCTACGATCGGTTATCTTATTCCTAATCCTAATTAATATTATAAATGCGAAAGTGTGTTTGTTTGTCCTTCCTTGACGCCCTAACTAAGTAACCAAAATTGGCATAATTTTTGGCATAGAGTATTTAAAGGACGGAGAGTAACATAGGCTACTCTTTATCCCGATATTCCCACGGGATTGGTGACCACGCGGGTGGAAGCTAGTAACAGTTACTTTTGAAACCTTGGCTATTAGACGTAGGCTTTAAAAGTGACCAGAGGTCGTATTTCGCAAGTGGCGTCGGCATATATAAATCGGCTTCATTTGACAGATGGTTGTGACACATTGCTGCTTCTTTTTGACACAAATGAAAACTTACCAAAGACTAAGAGCAATATGTCACATCCATCTGTCAAATGAAATCGATGTCGATGCCGACGAAACTTCGCTGTAGGGCCACAGTTTCGACGTCGACGACACTACGTGGCTTAGCTAGAAAACCCTAAATATCTTAATGGCCGCTCGATGTTGTATATCGTCTGAGTAGCAGTAACACTAACACTAATAATTGATTTATTGGTGTCCTTACTAATAATTGATAAACGAAATTATTTTTATTTAATTAAATACTATGAATTCGAGAGGCGTACTAAAAAAACAATAATATTATACTACTAGTTTATCAATAATATTGCAAGCGCATGTGATATTGCACTTACTACTAATTCTTTTTACACACATAAATTGGATAATAAATAGAGCCTAATGATGGTGACAATCACAAACAACTTATCAAAATATTTAATATTTTTTTGACGCACCAGCTGCAGCGCGTTCACTCTTTCTAATGATAATCAAACAGTGTTATTATAGGATCACAATCACTAATGTATTAATTAAAAACTCTATAACAGTGTCGATGCTACTCTTTTGCTACTTTATTGTGTTACGACTGATTCGACGTCACCGATATAACACCAAGGAGGTGCTAAGAACACAGATATATCGCTAATATGTATCTAATTAGCCCTAAGTGGAACTACAATAGATACACTATATCACTTAAAAGTGGTAAAAGTGGGCCCATTTCCAATGATAGACACGTTTCTGTCAAACATATACGACTGTTTATATCACCGATATAAAGCTAAGTTGTGTGTCATTTTGCTAAGCTGTAGCGTTGTGTCGGTCGCAAACAGAGTCGAGTATTAACTGATTATTGTCAGGACAACGCCGTCGGCTGTCAAAATAAAGTCGACAGCGATGCCGACGGCCCTTACGCGGTAGGCCCACTGATTTCCCTACAATGAAAGCTATATGGATCAAACTAAATAAATATAGTCATAATATAAAAAGGTCCATAAAAACTTCAACGATTTACCAAGTTATTCAAAATGTGTGATATTTTTAACTTCGTACCTAAGCCGTTAGCATAAAATACTTGAATTCCCAAAAGGAATATTTCATACCCAAAAAACTGGAATAATCTTAAGCGTTGTAAAACTTCTTGGTCTACAAGGAATATTAAGCGCTGAAGTTTTATTTGTGAATGCCGTTTTTGGATTCTCGGGTAAAATGAGAAATAGACGGGCAGGATTAGGGTTTAGTCAACATTATCAATCAATATTTGGCTAAAAGGCTTCTGTGTCTAATTTAGTGTTGACGCATTGTGGCGTCATTGGCGGTCTACGGGTAAATTTTGTGTGTGTCAGTGATAGTGTCAGTGAGACAGTGTATGTGTATTTCGGGGGACCATGATTGCAATATTAGTAACTGATACAATGAGGAATTTTCCAAGGTACGTTCTTTTAAAATCTCATAGATGGCGCTGCCCATCTCCTGTAACTTTAACTAAATTATTTACTTACGGGCTGCATGTGCATAGCCCTTTGTTCTGTTCTGACAGAAAAAAAAGAGAAAAGCTACAACATTGCTTCTTGTTTGTTGTGATATAAATTTTATGTAGACTAGTAGTGTCATGTTCAATGTCATTTCTCTATGGCATGGTCATTTCGCTGAATTCGTTAATATTTTTTTCGGTGTGTTGGTTGATCCTTTTGTATATTTAAAAAAGTAAAAAATAAGCATGTCATGGACAAATGTGCAATGTGCATGACATGCTTATTTTTACTTTTTATTGTTTTTGTCTTAGCAAAGGTCAAAGGAGATGGACAGCGCCATCTATGAGATTTTTAAAGAACGTACCTTGGAAAATTCCTCATTAGTTTTTTTTACATAAGATAAATTTTAAATAGAAATAGGTATATTAGAAAAAATCAGCTCTGCCCCAAGTGAATTCTCAGATGGGACTCGAACCCACGACTTTTGGGAATCCAATGAGCTACCGAGACTTGTCCGCAAGTCTCACCATCGAAACCAATTTTCAAAATCTTACATTTTTTTTAATATTTAGGTCGGAACAAATGACTCTATTTCCACCTGATGTTAAGTCCAGACGCGAATATAGCTGGTGCAGCCGATCAAATTGCCACATCAGCCACCCTCACCTTGCAGGCCTGCTAAATGCATCTTCACGCCTCGTTGAAAGGACCCCGGGTTGTAGGAAGGAGGGAAGACGTGCGCAGGCAAACAATTCCATTTGCGGATAGTGCAAAATGAGCCACCAAATTTCTTTGTTCGCGTTGGAATCGCTGCCACAGTAAACCGGTGGCAACGCAAGCCAGAGCGCTTGGTCCTATGAAGGAAAGGAGAAGGTGGGATAAGGGAAAATAATATCGCATTTCTTCTTTAATTTTTTGTTTCTATTGCTTTTATTATTATTCCTGAAAACAATTTGAAAGTTTTAATTTTATGTACTTATTCTTGTTGTATTTGGAGATTGAAAAAAATATTTCTATATAAAGATCTTTATAAGTGTGTACTTGAAGCCGATATGTCATACGAGCTCACGTTGTGAAAATTGAGAAGACCCTATATGGGGTCCGATTCAAATTACTATCTCTTTCATTTCCTTGCTTTTTCGTATCTTTTGTCCAACTTGTCAATTGTCAATGCCTGCAGTCTCTTCCACAGATTTCAACGTAAATTACTATGAAGGTAACATATCTACACTAATATTGTTTGATTATTTGTTTGTTTGTTTGCATTGAATAGGCTCCGAAATTACTGGACGGATTTGAATGAAATTTGGTACACAGATAGAAGATAGCCTGGTTATAAACATAGGATACTTTTTATCCCAAGATTCCCACGGGAACCGGAACCACGCGGGTGAAACCGCGAGCGGCCGCTAGTCTATTATAAAACATAATTGTTTCTATTCTATTCTTTTGCTCGTTTGTAGCTCCCTTATTATTTCGAGCTCCTCTGTCCTTCGCAAAGCACGTTAACCCTCTGGTTCGACCGCCTGAAATAATTATTTATTTTATTTGTGCCCCTAATAATAATTTTAATTGAAATGGGATCACGAGAGGTCTCTCGTGACCTCTTTGTCGGCGAAAGGGCTAAAACGCTGGGAAAGCACCAAAAATATAAAAAATAGTAGGTAACACAAAATCCTCAATTCTTTATGTGTGAAAACTAAAGGTAGATTTACCCATTAGTTAGTTTTAAATCTTTTTTCTGCTTAATGCGGATTGCAGCCCAACAGCAAAGTTAAGTTAGTTTAGCTTAGCTCGTATAGCTGACACAGTTTTGATACTCATTTATTTATTTGTTAAAAAACACATGTTGATGTTAAGTACTGATAAGGCCTCTGTTTATGAATAAAGCGAATCGTATACGATTGTTTCGCAATAAACTTGATTGATTGTTTATATCCGATTCAATGTTTTAATGTAATAATTTAAATAGCATAAGTCAACATCTTAACAGCTTATAAAGGCGTCTACAGCCTGCAAAAGTGATTGTAACCCAGTGCATTTGTATGTTCGTTTTTATCGTTATACATTGTTATACAATTTATGAAATAAAGAATTTTCAAAACAAACAACAAAACTGATAAGGCTGAAGATGGAAGCGAGCCTCTCCTGGAATCCTCAGCTACTGAGGAACTGGTTATCTTATCTCTAACTGCCGGAACATAACAATGCTGAAAACATTGTTGTTATGGCGTCAGGCTTAGATAAGATGGTGGTAGCTGGCGGACCTACAACAAGTCCTACCACCAACGAAACGGAATACAATATGTACCCCCGCTGGGAATGGAACCCGTGACCCCTGGGTCTGATACCGGTGGTTGTTACCACTAGACCACAAAGGCGGTTTAAATTTTCAAAAAACCGGCCAAGTGCGAGTCGGACTCATGCACCGAGGGTTCCGTTAAATATTTTTTATTAATGATGTAACTAAAAATTTACGGATTTCGCATTTTTTCCTGATCTGTACTATAAGAAGTTACTTCTTAACAAATTTCAAGATTATAAGTTCACGGGAAGTTCCCTGTAGGTTTTGATTCCCGGGCGAGTTTCGAAAATTTGCGGCATAAACGGCTGTAGCTTTTGATTGCTTTGGCTTTGAAGTTTGTTTTTTTCACAGCTCCAAGGGATAGTAGACCTGAGTATTAGATATAAATTTCAGTTTGATACCTCCACGCGTTCCTGAGAAAAACGGTCTTGACAGACGGCGAAGTGATCCTATAAGGGTTCCGTTTTTTCCTTTTGAGGTACGGAAGCCTAAAAATAGCGCCGGTTTGTTTATAAGAAAAACTAACTTTTGCGAAAGTTTTATTCAAATTATCATGCATTCTTTTATTTTTTTTTATTACTAAAGTCGGAATCTATGAGGGTTCTTTCCCCAAACAAACTTTTTCTGTACTGTAGATAGTTATTGCGTTATGAAGAATGTAATATAATATCCCTAGACGGTGTTGATGTGTGTACCTATTATGTATCCCCATTTAAGAATAATCTTGAATTTTTAGTATTTTAGGGGGTCATTTCGAAAAGTAGTGTCGAGGCAAAATCATAAACTCGTATTTCTGGTACAGTCGGGGAATTTCCCGGTTGACCAGTAGTTTTTAGGGGAGTTTTATTCAAAAAAGTAATAGATATAATATAGAAAACATTTATATAACAAAATAATAGAACATTAACAAGTATTTCATTTGAATAATATTAACCGCCTATGTGGTCTAGTGGTACAACCACCGGTATCAGACCCAGGGGTCCCGGGTTCGATTCCCAGCGGGGGTACATATTGTATTCGGTTTGGTTGGTGGAAGGACTCGTTGTAAGTCCGCCTGGCTAGCTACCACCATCTTATCTAAGTCTGACGCCATAACAACAAATGTTTTCAGCATTGTTGTGTTCCGGCAGTTCGAGATAAGATAGCCAGTTCCTCAGTGATTGAGGATTCCGGAAGAGGCTCGCTTCCATCTTCAGCCTTATCAATACTTAACATCATGTATGATGAAGGCTAAGAGTCTCACCGTCATTCATAAAAAAAAAGTGTTTTACATAAAAAGTATATAACTTTTTCCGTATAGCTCTTAAGAGCCTACTCCTTTTTTGAAGTCGGTTTAAAAAGGAGAGGGCTACTCTAATACGACGCTGATATAGCATCATGGCCTTGACGGTTTTGTGACAAAATGATCAACTTAAGTTAAAATAATAATTTCGTTTTTTTTTGTTACAGATAAAAAAATGAAGACGCGTGACGTTGTGTTGGTGACGATACTGAGCTGTGGCGCTGTTGCTATCCTTTTCGCTCTCGCAGCGTATTTATACATACGGCGTCGGAGGAGAAAGAGGGAAGACGACGAGGATGGTACCAGTTGTGCTATCAGGTTAGTGTTTTGATTATACTATCAGTATCAGGCCCCATAGTATGAACACCGTTATATCACGCGATATGATATAGCACATGAGGAGTGAGGGCCCGTAGCGCAGTGGTACGCGCGCTCAGACTGCGATTGTTGAGGTTAAGCAACTTTCGCAATGGTCGGTCACGGGATGGGTGACCGTAAATTTACTGTCTCGAGCTCCTCCGTGCTTCGGAAGGCACGTTAAGCCGTAGGTCCCGGCTACATTTGCAGTCGTTAAAACCCACTAATCCGCATTGGGCTCGCGTTGTGGGTGCCCGCAGTGCCCCAGCAGTGGGAACATAAAAAATGGCTGATGACGATATAGCGCATGATGCCGTCTTGCTTACTCCACTCACATGAGAGCGGGAAGGTTAAAAGCCGCTCAATTTATAGCTACTGCTTTCTTAAGCAAAGCATTGACTATATTTTTACCCCAAAGGATAAAATAATATACTTATGAGTGAATTTCATACCAGGGCCCTTATTCACTATGACACTATACAGGGTGGAAAAAAATCGATGGGCCCTGGAGGGAATTATCTTAAATCCTTTAGCTGGCTCATTTTACTGAAAGGAAACATTCCTTTATTTTCAAAAATAAGTAATCATGCATTCAAAGATTTTTTGAAATCACTTCCTGCCCCGGGATTCGAACCGGCTTAAATTAGAAAAAATAACACCATGTACTTTTAAAGTTCCAATCGATAGTTTTATTCATAAAGATCAATTTAGTTTAAGTACATAGTGTCTAAAATTGAAGACAAAGGCTAGAATAATAAAAGACCACTAATAGTTCTACCTTGCCCACTCTTTAGTATGGTACTTGTGTACCTACTTACTACTTACACCCATTAAATAAAATAAAAATGAAGTTCACTTATTCAACTTTTAAGTGACTCGAAATGTTAACCATTTTCAGCAATAAACAGATTTTGATGTTTTAAGTTAATTACATTTTTTGTCCATTCATATTTAACTCGATTCTCGAGGAGTACTCGTAGTTGGGTACAATACTAGAGTGTGGGCAAGGTATCTAGAACTATTAGTGATATTTTATCTTTCTAGGCTTTGCCTTTGATATTAGATACTAACCCCCATATTCTAAGTCGGTCCTCCAAAACTTTTTACACTCCACTCAACCTCTTCGTGGGTAAAAATGGTAGTGTGCGCTAGGCCTAACACGGAGTGGCTACGTACTCTTTGGCTCCTCCAGGTCCTTCTGGAGTTATGGCTTAGAATACCGATTTCGAGGAGTATTTCGAAGAGGTTTTCAATGAGGTTTCGTTAAGTCGAGGACGAGTAAATTTTGGAGGAACGACTTAGAATATGAGTGTAAGTTACTAAAACTAAATTGATCTGTATGAATAAAACTATCGATTGGTACTATAAAAGTACATGGTGTTATTTATTCTAATTTAAGCCAGTTCGAATCCCGGGGCAGGAAGTGATTTCAAAAATCTTTGAATGCAGGATAACTTATTTTTGAAAATAAAGGAATGTTTCCTTTCGGTAGAATGAGCTAACTAAAGGATTTAAGGTAGTTACCCTCCAGGGCCCATAGACTTTTTCCACCCTGTATAACATTTTTTTTAATTCTGTTTCTTTCTAATGTATTTTTTGTGATCACTAGTTTTTATCAAATTAATCTAATTCCAATAATTTTATTATTTTAATTTTGTATTAATTAAACTGTTTTGATTCTTTTTTTTTGTCATTGCTTCTATTTAAATGTTTGGTTTTTCAATTTTTTTTTTTAATAACAATTCTTATTTCTATTTGCATCGAGTATTAATCTTAGAATTGTTATCGTCATTGTTTGTCTTGTTCGTTAAAGAAATATTTTTAAGTTTTATATTGCTTATGTTTACATTTATAATTAAGATTGCAGTTAGTTTAAGTTTAAGCTAATATATAATTACATATGATTATGATGTTAATCTTGTTGATGAAAATAAATAAATGAAATCTTAGCGATTTATGATTTTGATTTTTTGCATTTTGCAATGCTATTTTTATACTTTATGATAAATTTAAAGAGAAAAGAAACTCGGCCGCAAGTGAATTCTCAGATAAGACTCAAACCCACGACCTTAGGAAATACGGTCCAATGCTCTAACAACTGAGCAATACCGAGACTGTCTCGAAATCGTTCCTCCAAAACTTACTCGTCCTCGACTTAACGAAACCTCATTGAAAACCGCTTCAAAATACTCCTCGAAATCGGTATTCTAAGTCATAACTCCGTAAGGACCTGGAGGAGCCAAAGAGTACGTAGCCACTCCGTGTTAGGCCTAGCGCACACTACCTTTTTTACCCACGACGAGGTTAAGTGGAGTGTAAAAAGTTTTGGAGGAACGACTTATAATATGGGGGTTAATCTACCCATACCTAAGGTTGTGGTACTATCTCGCGTAATTTGACGACTCTGTCAAAGTCATAAAATGTGAAATTGAATTAAAACGGGGAGAAAAATACCCCTTACTGATAATTTACTTGAAAAAAATCTGGTTCTTCTCGTAACATGGAGGGAAGAAGAAGAAGAAATATAGGTCAATTAAATCAATAAGAATAAAGTACAAAGTAAACGAATTTTGATCGCGTTCGTCATGCTACGCCTATACCTATCAGTCTAGTCATTTTTTAATAAACGACGGTGTGACTCTTAGCCTTCATCATGCCTGATGTTAAGTATTGATAAGGGTGAAGATGGAAGCGAGCCTCTCCCGGAATCCTCAATCACTGAGGAACTGGCTCTCTTATCTCTAACTGCCGAAACACAACAATGCTGAAAATATTGTTGTTATGGCGTCAGACTTAGATAAGATGGTGGTAGCTAGCCAGACGGACTTAGAACAAGTCCTACCATCAACCAAACCGAATACAATATGTACCCCCGCTGGGAATCGAACCCGGGACTCCTGGGTCTGATACCGATGGTTGTACAACTAGACCACAGAGACAGCTAAAAAGCTAGTCGCAAATCGAAAATGTAACTTATAACAGTTTATATCAGAAGGTATTATCTAACATTGACCTAGAAACTAAGTTAGTAATCGAACTTTTAACGAGTTCAGACTTTCGATCGGAAACATCGGTAACTTGGCCAGAATTCCTAACTTAGCACTTAAGATAAATAATAGAATTTAGTGAAACGAAAATAAGTTCACTTTACTGAATGGTATCAAGCGTATTAACTTTATACTTAGAACGAGTATTAACCGATGCACTTTGTTGACCTGCGATTGTGGTGTGAATGAGATACTCGGAAAAAGTTTGGACTTTTTAATATAAAATTATATGACGGTTAGAGATGTTACATATTAAAATATATTATTTCGGTCTCACTCCCGCGCGCGTTGTTTTCTCATTCCATCCCCGGACAAGACAAATATTTGTGTGCATGGACACTTGTCTTGGTCTGGGTGTTTAATCCTCCTCCTCGCATTACTGAGGGTCGTGATTCCCCCGATGGGAAGTAAATTTTCCTTTGATGATGCTTCTCCATCGATTTCTGTCCTTGGCGTCATGGAGTGCATCATGTAGCTTGGTGTTCAGCGTTGAGCGGATTTGGTCAGACCACCTAGTTGGGCTTCGACCTCTCAGCCGTTTGCCATCGACCTTGCCAGTGACCAGCAGTTGTTCGAGGTTCTGTCCATCTTTTCGGGCGATGTGACCGAAGAATTCCAGAATCTTTTGGAGACAGGAAGTGGATAGCCTGGTTTTAATGTCGAGCTCTCGAAGGATAGACTCGTTGGTTCGGAATGCAGTCCACGGTATTTGTAGCATCCTCCTCCAGCACCACATCTTAAAAACGTCAATGCGATCTCGATCAGCCTTCTTTAACGTCCACGTTTCCGAGCCGTAGTTGAAGATGGAAAACACCAGAGAGTTAACCAATTTTATCTTTGTCTTGCGAGATATGTTCCGGTCTCTCCATATTCTCTGCAGTTGGGACATAGCGCTCTTAGCCATACCGATACGCCTCCTGACTTCTTATTCACAAGAGCCCGAGTTGCTGATTGTGTCGCCCAAGTAAATAAAGTCGTCCACCTTTTCAAGGGATAAGGCGCCCGTCATGTGGAGCGAATTGGTGCGGTCTACTACCATTATCTTTGTTTTGGAGTGGTTGATTTTAAGCCCCAGCTCCCACTAATTCTTTCCATTCTATCAAGGAGGCTTATCATTTCAGCTTCATTCACAAAAGAGTCGTATCATCGGCGTATCGGAGATTTGTAATTTTAGTGCCACCTATGGTGACGCTGCCCTCCCAGTTTTCAAAAGTTCGTCTGATGATATATTCTCCGTATACGTTGAACAGAATGGGGGACAAGATGCAACCGTGCCTTACACCTTTTCCAAACATGAAAGGTTCCGAGGCTGTTCTGTCGGCCTTTACAACACCCTGATTGTTCTGGTATAGTGCTTTAATCAGTGCCACTATATGTTTAGGTACTCCAAGTTCTTTTAGTATTTTCCACAGGGTTGACCAAATTACACAGTCAAAGGCTTTGCTGTAATCAATAAAACACAAGATCATAGGAGTGTTAAATTCGTAGGACTTTTCGATCAGTTGGCGGACATTTAAAATTTGTTCGCGAGTCCCCTTGCCTTTGACAAACCCAGCCTGTTCCTGCGGAATTTGCCAGTCAAGAAAATATCGAATTCTGTTGTTGATGATGTGCAACAAGACTTTACTGGCATGTGATATTAGGGCTAGTGTTCGGTAGTTTTCACATTTCAAAGTTGAGCCTTTTTTGTGCAGAGGAATAATGATTGACTTTGCCCAGTCGCCAGGCCATTCACCCGTATGCCAGATACCATCCTACTGGTCTGAGTGGTTGCGCAAAATCGTAAGGATTTTTGTAGAGATCCTCGCAATATTTGCGCCATCTCTCCGCAATAGCATCCAAATCCTGGAGTCGGGTTCCATTCTGGTCTTCAACCACCCACGCTTTAGGTTTGCTCTTTTTCGAGAGGAGCTTAACTTTCTTAAAGAGATCTGAACTTTGTATTTTCTGCGCGTGGTCTTCAATTTCCTGGCAGATGTTCTCAACAAAGTTGTTTTTGTCGCGACGGCATAGTTGTTGTATTATTCTGCTCAGTTGCGAATATGTATCACGATCTTCTCGGTTGGTTAATCCTGAAGCTTTCAGATCTTTCCGCTCTTGAATTTTGGTCCAGGTGTCCGCGGAGAGCCACGTTTGTCTGCGATTGGATGGTGGACGGTCTTTCGTGACTTTATCTACTGTCTGCAAAATGAGGTCTTTAAGGTGATTCCACTGATCATTTGCATTCGTGTTTGCGGGTGGTGGTTGTTTCGTTATTGCGTTGCTGAAAACGTTACAAAATGCTGCCCTCTCGGACGGACCTAGAGTACGTGGTCTTAGCGGCGGACCTTTCTTGACTGCTTTTAGACGTAGAGCAAATTTGGCTACAAGGAGACAGTGGTCGGATCCGCAATCTGCGCCAGGATATGTTTTCACGTTGGAAGATTTCCATGTATAAAGTCGTCTTGAATGATGTTGAAAGCAGGTGTCCATAACAGACATTTTTCTGTCAATACAGAACTCCAGTAGTCTCGCTCCCCGCTCGTTTCTATCACCAAGGCCATTTTTTCCAACCGTATCTCTTATTTTATCGTCCAAGGTTGTGCTGCCCACTTTTGCGTTCCAGTCTCCAATCATTAAAGTTATCTCTCGATTTGGTATTTTGGAAAGTGTTGATTCTAGCAAGGTGTAAAAATCATCTATGACATCATCTTTCGCAGCTGATGTTGGGGCGTATACCACGACGATGTTTAGAGTACAGGGGCGTGTGTTCAGTCTGAGAGTCATAATTCTGTCACTAACCGGATTGTAGCCTATTACATGGTTGTTCAGGTGTTGCGTCACCCATATAGCAACTCCATTTGCGCTGGTATTAGTGGGGCCTGAAAAGTATAAGGTGTTCCCGTTAGAGGTTTTTTGGTGTCCTTGGCCTCTGATGTGCGTCTCAGTTATTCCCAATAAGGTCAATTTGTGAGCATCGGCTTCTTTTTCCACAATGTCCAATTAACCCGGAGCCAGTAGTCCGCGCACATTCCATGTTGCAATCCGTCGTTGTTCTCGGATTGATATATTCCTTTTAGATTCCATCCTTTTAGGGTGTTTAATATGTATTTTGAAAAAAAAGTATATATGTATGTTTATCCGTTATCTAATATCCTTAACACAAGTTCTTCATGAAACATAAGCTAAATAATTGGTGTGATTGTATGCAATTATTATATTATTATATATTGTCCCTTGCAGGTTTGGCATAGCATCAAAGGTAAAGAGCAATTGAGAGTAGTAATGTATAAAAACCATTTTCATAGCTAATACTCTTGGACGAATCAAGCTCATATCTTCAACGAAGTCACTTTTGGCATTATTTGGGTCTTAGGGCGACTTTTCCCATTTTTTTTTGAGTGAGGGTAATGCTTTTACGCATACCAATCGGTTATGCTGGGCTCACCTAGAATATACCGGACTCATGAGTCCAGCACCCTATCCCCCGACTTTCACCAACTGCCTTAAAATACGTTTAGCGCTGAACATATATAAAACATCGTTCTATCATAAATATTAAACAAGAAAATATACTACTAGAGACAAGTTGCTTTTTTCTAGTAAGTATATTTTCTTGTTGAATGTTTATCACATAAAAATAGCAATGTATAATGCAAAATTAAAAAGTTATAATAAGATGACTGTTTCATCTTAATCGATAGTCAACTATTTGTAAAAAGGTTTCTTTCGAATGCGAAGATATTTCTCTCATTGATGAAACGATGGTGGCACATCGTAGTAGAAAGGTGAATGTACTAGAAAAAAATCCACGTGTCTCGATGTCGGAAGCGCTCTCATTCCGAATGCGTCGGAAGCGGTTTTTGTAAAAACCTTAATCTAAAACCGCAATAAACGCCTCTTTTTCAAACCAGTTACAAGCCCTGCATTGCGGGGTGAGCAAAACAGCATCATGTCGATATCATTTATTTATGAACGACGGGGAGACTCTTAGCCTTCATCATACCTGGCGTTAAAGTATTGATAAGGCTGAAGATGGAAGCGAGCCTCTCCCGCAATCCCCAATCACTAAGGAACTGGCTATCTTAGCTCTAACTGCCGTAACACAACAATGCTGAAAACATTGTTGTTATGGCGTCATACTTAGATGAGATGGTGGTAGCTAGCAGTCGCGAGGGGTCGATGTATAGCGAAGGTAAGCCTGACCAAAATTTTCTCCAAAAATATCATATCTGTATAATGGATCGGTGGGGTGTGATTTCTAAAAAAGGAAGCCGAAGTGAATCGGACTCATGGACCCTTCGCCACTGGTTGCAAGGCGGACTTACAACAAGTCCTACCACCAATCATACCGAATACGATGGAAGCGAGCATCTCCCGGAATCCTCAATCACTGAGGAACTGGCTATCTTAATCTTTAACTGCCGGAACACAACAATGCTGAAAACGTTGTTATTATGGCGTCAGACTTAGATAAGATGGTGGTAGCTAGCCAGACGGACTTGGAACAAGTCCTACCACCAACCAAACCGAATACAATATGTAACCCCGCTGGGAATCGAACCCGGTACCTCTGGTTCTGATACCGGTGGTTGTACCATAGACCACAGAGGCGGTTTACAATAAAAAAAAACAATCTTAACCACCTCTGTGGTCAAGTTAAACTTGTTTTAAGTCCGCCTGGCTAGCTACCACCATCTTATCTAAGTCTGTAGCCATAACAACTATGTTTTCAGCATTGTTGTGTTCCGGCAGTGCGAGATAAGATAGCCAGTTCCTCAGTGATATATGATTCCGGGAGAGACTCGCTTCCATCTTCAGCCTTATCAATACTTAACATCAGGTATGATGAAGGCTAAGTCTCCCCGTCGTTTATAAAAAAAAAAACATTTCTCGTGATATACCGGGGTTCCTGTTAGGGAGGCAGTATAGGAGTTATAACTCAGATAGTCAATGCTATTCTTAAAGTTAAAGTTTCAAATGTCTAATGTTTTTCCGATAATCCAGGCAACGCTTTTGGACAAACAAAACAATAAATTGTCTTTATTGGCTTCCGTCCATGATACCGAAAGTGGAGACAGTATGTGAAAGAATATACTGTTTGTAAACTTACTTATTTAATAAACAAATTTATAATATATACCGAGAAAGTTTAGAGAGTATACTTAGGTATAGAAGGTATACATGGAAGAGGCTTTTGTTAAAATTCATTCACCTCGGGTTTCTATATATAACTGTCCGTAGTCAAAACAATCCGCTAGACAACGACGCATTTTTTTTAAGAACAACGTGGAGACTCTTGGCCTCCTTCATCATACCTGATGTTAAGTATTGATAAGGCCGAAGATGGAAGCGAGCCTGTTTTCGGAATCCTCATCACTGAGGAACTGGCTATCTTATCTCTAACTGCCAATGAATTGAACACAACAATGCTGAAAACATTGTTGTTATGGCGTCAGGCTTAGATAAGATGGTGGTAGCTAGCCAGACGGACTTACTACAAGTCCTACCACCAACCAAACCGAATACAATATGTACCTCCGCTGGGAATCGAACCCGAGACCCCTGGGTCTGATACCGGTGGTTGTTCCACTAGTGCACAGATGCGGTTAAAAGGTTAGTTTTTGCATGATTAGTTATATAAAGACAAAATCACGTTGTCATATTATTTCGTGAGCCCGCTCTATATTTCCTTCACCATATTAATGTCATCTCGATAAAATGCATGGCATACGATTACAAAACTTGTGCTGAGCGAGAAGCAGGAAGATAATCGCACTTAAAATTGGCAAGAAATCCTGCATTCCCGGCAACATCTTGTGTTTGACAGTCACCTGTTTTGCAATTTTTCTGTTTTGCAGTAACTATGTAGTAATATTCTTGGGTTTAAAAAAATATCTATACATACTGTACACATTGTTGACAGTTGGATAATAACGGACGAACGAAATAAGAGGCGAGAGGAAAATCAATTGGTGTTGGATAAATTGAATAATAAAAAATAAATAGGTCATAGTTTTATGTACCTAAAGATTTTTCACAAATACAAATAGGGTATTTGATTACTGACTCTCGATTTACTATATTCAGTTGTTTTATTGTTTTTGTTTGTTGTTAATAATAAAATTTGTGGTTAACAATATCCTTTTTTCTGACAACTGACAGTGACAGCTTGTCATATGTCAACTTGTATACTTTTGTTAGTATGGTAGAGTGTACTGCTGAGGCAGGGTCCGGATTGGCCTGTCACACCACAAATTTTATTTGTATTTAGGTTAAGTATATAATTAAGTACATATTTGTTGTATTATGTAGTTCGGTTTAAATTTTTGTTTTTATTTTTTGCTTTATTTTTAACTTCTGTTTTCAATATGTCATGTGTGTGTGTGTGTTAGGCCAATAAAAGCTTTTCTATTCTATTCTATTCTTTTATACTTTCGATTAGATTTTAATGGTTTTGTTTTCATTTTCTACTTTTAAATATATTAGCATATCTCTCAGTTACTATTGTTATAAACCTTTTCTTATCCGTAAGTATGAGGTTCTTTCTTTTTATTTTCCTTGGATTATTCCTACTTTCATTTATAAAGCACTAGCGGCCGCTCATCGTTTTCGCTGTTGCCGTGGGAATATTGAGATAAAATGTATCCTATGTTTTAATCTACTATCTGTGTGCCAAAATTCATCCAAATCAGTTCAGTAGCTTTTGCGTGAAAGAGTAACAAGCATCCAGCCATCCATCCAAATATTCTCAACATCTTTCGCATTTGTAATATTAGTAGGATAAAAACATGTTATAAAAAAAATTCAAACCGACTTCAAAAAGTAAAAAATAAAACTTTTGGACTCGGTGCCAGCCAGGGCATTCTACATTGCACTTCTATTAACGATATATTTTTTTGGCCTTATCTAGCTAGCACCGACTCCAAAAGTTTTATTTTTTACTTTTTGAAGTCGGTTTGAATTTTTTTTATAAAATGTTTTTATTTCAGATTTTTTTGTTACATCATGTGCCGTTACTTACACTAAAAATCAATCCATACACAACAATGTCATCTAGGTAAACGACTACTTGCCAAAAGGTGATTGATATTTTTCAAGATTATGAAAAAACTACTAGCCAGATCTTCGTAAAAATTATATGGGACCACACATAAACCATTTTCTTTCAGATAAAAAAAGAATTATAAAAATCTGTTAACAACTGGCGAAGTTATGGTAAAACATACATAAAAAAAAATATAAAAAAACCGTCGAATTGAGAACCTCCTCCTTTTTTGAAGTCGGTTAAAAATAGGATTATTTACAGCAAGATCTTTGTTATTAAGCGTTCTATTTAATATTGCCATAAAGAAAACTCGTAGCAAAGGCAGAAATATAAACTGCCAACTCATCAAAGAACGGTTTTTGCGATACTAAAATTTCTAACTTATGTACTTTCATTGAAAACACGCAACATCGCGTGATCGTATAATTCATATAGTTGTATCAATAAAAGCACGTCTTTGTGTTTGTGTTACAGATTAGGAGGTTAAATATACCTACTGAAAAATTGCTAGTAGTGGCTAGTAGTAGAAGGATCCATGCCGATTCCCATCCCATCCCATGGCACTGCTAGATACTAAACTGCGTCTGCGAGTTCATTTTGATTTGCAGTAATCTAGATGACGCTGTTTTCCATTTTAAAAATTGTGAAATTTTTGGCATGTATTTAAGGCGGCAACTAAAAAGTTTTTGAGCGGCAAAAATACTAGGTGAGCGACTTAGTCGCCAACCTAAATTTTTAAGTGATAATTTTTAATCAAGTAAATATACTAGAAAAAAGCAACTTGTCTCATGTCGCCCTGACGGGACTCGAACCCGCATCCTTGGGAATCCGGCCCAATGCACTGACCAATTATGCTACAGAGACCTACGAGAACACGTTGAAATTCTCTAGTATATTCACCTTTTTCTACGGTGTTGGCCACCGTCGTTTCACCAATGAGAGAAATATCCTCGCATTCGAAAGAAACATCTTTACAGATGTTTGACTATCGATTAAGATGAAACTGCCTGTAGCATACTTGGTCAGTGCATTGGGCCGGATGCGGGTTCGAGTCCCGTCAGGGCGACATGAGACAAGTTGCTTTTTTCTAGTATATTTACTTGATTAAAAATTATCACATAAAAATAGCATTGTAAAATGCAAAATTAAAAAGTTATACTAAATTTTTAATTTTTTTTTATACTAGGTGAAATGCTTTTACGTATCCCTCGCCCCCAGGTGCAGGGGCGATTCGAATGTTGGACTCACCTGGGTGGGTACTACCACCTAAAACTCCTAGTACTTGCCCTCCAGGCCGCCATTGGTCACGGGGGGTAGGGTTCGCAATCAGGCGAAGACCAGGCGGCCGTGGCCCGGTTACCCGGGCCCCCTCACGGCTGGAAGATGGCTGAGCAAGTTTAGCCATCTTCCCCGACGGTGGAAACCGTGCAAGGCCGGCGATGGCACACCCACCAACGCCAGCTTGGTTCAACCTAACCTAAACCTATTTTTTCCGCTGCCAACCTATTCTTTCTGCTACCCCAACCTAATATTTTTTAGTCGCCCGGTTTATTATATTTCATAAAAAATAAGCTTTTTGGAGTCGAATAGAAGTGCAATGTAGAATTCCTTGGCTGGCGCCTACTTCAAAAGGAGCATTTTTTACTTTTCGAAGTCTTTTTTTATTTTTTCATAACCCATTTCATCATCATCATCATCGTCATCAGCCACTTTAATGTCCCCCACAGCTGGGGCACTGGCCTTCCTTATGTATGGATGAATGAGTCATGATCGACCATGCGGGCCCTATCGACAGCAAATGCAGCCGGGACCAACGGCTTCAAGAACATTCACGCACGCAGGAGCCCAAGATAATTGGACGTAGTTACGCGAAAAGGATCCAAACCACAATTTTTCTGAAATTGAGTTATATATACCAGGGGGGTCTTTGCGATGATATCTTTCATGTCAAAAAAGATCCAGATGAAAAACACAATATTTGACATAATTGCGACGACTAGATACCAAGCCACTTATAGGGGAGACACTAAATATTTATCATTAAAACAGATCCAAATTACCTGAATAGTTTTTGCGAAAATATTAATCTACGGAATAAGTACTTTAAACAAATCACAAAAAAGATCTAAACTGCCTGGACCACTGAAGTAACAGCATTTATAAAATATTTGAAAGGATCCAGGCTGTCTGGAACCTTTATGCTAAATAAATTCTTTAGAATGTTTTTCTACTTAAATATCAAGAATGATCCAAGATGCTTGAATCTTTTTGTACGAATAGTTTTTCCACTTCAAAGATATACCAAAAGAATTGGCACCTTCTGAATAAATATTAATTTCTATAAAAAGAAACCGCAAAAAAGATCCTGGTTACTATTTTTCACTTTTTAATAGACTTTTTGCAAAGTTTTGGAATGCAAGTACAAAAAAACGTTTCTTTTGTTTTAATAGACTTTTTGGATTAGGTACATACATTTTAATTGATTATTTGGGTCGGGTTATCTATCACTCGTCAGTTTCCCTAATTAGCCAGTTTTACAATAGTTTATACGTCCCTACCCTAAGGGCACTTGTACACTACACGGAATTTTATCGTCCGGTAGTCCGATTTTTTACGGTCCGATATGGCAGGCCATAAAATGTATATGCTAGCTAGTGCACTATACGTAATTTTACCGTCCGACTTTTTACTTTTCCCGATTCCAGGCCGTTTTTTTCCGGTCCGGGATGACAGCAATGAAAAAAGTATTTAAGCTTGTGCACTGCGCTGCGTTCGGTCCGTGATATTCATGAGCGGCGGGGCGGGCGAAGGGGTAAGGGTGTAACTTACATAGTGCCCAACTAAAACGGCCAAGTGCGAGTCGGCCTCACGCTAGAAGGGTTCCGTACCATAAAAAATATACGTTTGTTGTATTTTAATTTAATTAATTATTTTAAAATAAATATACAACTACTACTCGGTCGAGCTAACATGACACCTGCAGGATATACCCGTCCCTCTCACACTCCGGGCATGACAGAATCGAGTGAAAGAATTAGTGTAGGGCTTCAGGTATCATCTTAGCTTGACCGAGTTGTAAATATTCTGTGAATAAAATGTCTACCTGTTGCCGTTATTAATATCGAGCAAAAAACGGCAGAAAAAAAAACGTTTATTGTATCGGAGCCACCACCAACAGACCAAACCCAGTTTTTACCCCATTTGAGGGATTTTTTTTGACTTCCCATATGGACATATTTTTTATTGTAAACAATAACTAATATTTATACTTCTGAATCCTTAAATGAGAAAGTAATAAAGCAAGCAATTGCCGACGTTCCAAGAAACTCATCATTCCTCTCGTTTACGCGTGCGTGGAATGTAGTTTCAAAGAGATCTACCCTAAACTGCGCTGCACCTGGGAGTAAAAAGACGGACAAGTGCACAAGCCAATCATCCGTTTTTTTTTCATGCTACACCGGACCGTAAAAAATCGGACTGCCGGACGGTAAAATTCCGTGTAGTGCACAAGCGTCCTAACAATGGGAACTCATTTATTTCTGAACAGAAGTGACTAGATCTATCAGACAACTTGACATGTGACAGTGACACTGACTCACTGCATGCATTCCCGGGGAGACGTTTGCCATTGGGTAATGCTCGGATTGTCGAAGATGTTGAAGGATTTAACAGATTAACTCTTGATTTTGAAGTTGAAACAGATAACTGCCAAGATTGATATACTTATCTCTTGGTAGTTATCTGTCAAGTCAAAAGTTAAATCCATCAACATCTTGTATTACACAATTTGAAAGGGTGCTAAAATTTTTGTTAAAATGTATCTATTAAGCTTAACTTTTTTGATTAATAACATTGTTTTATTTTAAGTTTTTCTTGTTTTTATTAAAATAAGTTAGTAAAATAGTATCTGGATCGTTATTGATTAAATCATTTTGAGCAGCATCCCATAATATTTAGCTTTTATTAAAAAGAATCCAGACACACATTTTTGCCATTTTCATAATAAAATTGTACTGTATGTTTAACACAACTTACGCCCATTATGAAGTGCAAAAAAATAACCAATCGTCAACACAAAAGGAAATACTCTCAATGTAATAATTTTCGACTAGAGACACTTTTAACACTTTCTAATCTTTAATGGCCTCTATCTCAGAATCGACTCTGTGTGGATTGGATCCTTTTCGCGTAACTACGTCCAATTAATTATTGTCACCCATCACATGACCAACCATTGCGAAATCGCAGGCAGAGTGCGCGAGCCAACTCGGTGACGCTCGGTGACAAAGTGGCTGAAAAGTTTAAACGGACTGATGATGACCGGCAAAAATCCATTTGGCATACAGTGTGTTGGTTTCATCGTTGATATATTCCTTTTTCCGCTATGTTGGCACCCCTGTATGTCAAGAAGTCGCGAACGCGTCAGAAACATTATTTGAAATACATCTTTCTTTCACCGCTTTCTTATGTTTTAAGCATGATTTTAGCACAGAATCCAAATCTTAAAAAAATCTGCATTGAATGCTTATCCTAACTTATCGTTACCTTTTGACAGATACCGACAGGGGTACCAACCAAGAAAAACGCACTGTAGCTTATCTAATGTCATGTCACTATGTTTTTTTTGACACAATGTCAAAGAAGGTTTAATTTCAACGCTCATTATTTTTTTCTTCTTTATATTACACAGTAAGACAAAGCGTGAATATTAGTACATTTCGTGGGCTGGATCAACATTTATCACCACTTCCAGCGTAAGGAAACGAAAGCAAAAATATTCAATGAATTCTTTCGTATAACACAGTATAGGAAATAACGCAGAAACCATAGATCAAGGATATTGTGAGAAAGGTTGCATATTATTATTTTATGCACATCAGTTCAATTAAAACCTATTGTAGAAGTCGAAAAATAAACAAAATATACGTTTCATACATAAATAAACATGAAAGCTGTCAAGAATTATCTACGGTTACGGACTTTAGTCCGGAAATGTCAGTAAATTTCGTGACGGTATGAGCAGGCTAAAATGGACTGATGTTTATGGAGAAGACGTAAACATTGCATATTGACAATTTTAAACCGTTTTATAATTTTTCTTTACCAGTAAATAAAATTAAAGTTCAACCAAAAAAAACTACAACTTAGTTCACAAAAGGTCTGAAGAAATCTGTTATCACTAAGAGGCAAATAATAAAATTTTGCCTACTATAGGAAACCAAATACTCTTTCGAAATCAAATTACCAAAACTACTCAAAACTTCTGACCAGTTGTATAATTTAGCTCAAAAATTTACAAACAAAAAATACGTTAGCACATCTAAAAATATTTGTAAGGCCACTTGCGACGTTATTAAAGTATTAAGTTATTAATGTAGATATTTCTAAAATTAATCACGAAATGGAAGTAGAAAATTCTAAATCATCCTCAATTGGTAACCCAGTTGGGGTATACCACAAGGGAGTATTTTGGGTCCTTTATTGTTCCTTCTTTATATTAATGACCTCCCTGATGCTATTGAACATATGTAAATTTTTGCTGACGATGAATCTGTTGTTATTCCGTGCAACAATATTAAAACTTACAATGATAACAAAATTAATACAACTGTTTTTTAGTATTAGCTAAACTTGCAATGTCTGTATGTACTGCCTACTCTGCTCTATGTCACACTTATAATAGTACGTTGTTCGACCAGCCATGTCTATGGCAAAACTTTTTATTATTCTGTTTGCTCACCGAGAGTATCTCATTTATACTCAAATAGTTTTTTCTTACAAGTTATCCTGTCCCAGTTTATACTTGTACTTATATAAGACTATAGGTTTTCTTGTTAACTCTGTGGAAACTTATAAATAGGAAAAAGTTTAAGACACTATTTTTTGTTTGTGTGGATATGGTTAAAAGGCTTTCAATTATTTATTAAAGTCAGTTGTACAAAAAAACTAATAGCTATCAGTAGCGAGGGTTCAAAAGTTCAAAATAAGGCTAAGTAAAATGTTAAACTATTAATTTATTAATTAGTTATTTTTAATTATGAATACATGCTGTGTGGTGACGGTCTCAGAATACACGTGTCACCACTCCCTCACATGCCTGGGATGTCGTAAGAGTCGACTAAGAGGCTCCACGCACTGTACACCTGTGCGAGAGAAGGAAAACTTGAAACAAACTCTCTACCAACCCGTCTGGCCAGCGTGGTAGCAGTAGGCTAATAGCCTCCTATGATCGCCACAATAGGCGTGAGCTAGGAGAGGCCTATATCCAGCAGTGGGTGTCCACAGGCTGATGATGGATGGATGGTATTTAAATTATTTTATGTAATTCCTAACAATGGGTGTTACTTACCTGAATAAATGAAATTCTATTCTATTCTATTTCTTTATTTCATCGAGTAATAAAATACAACTTCTTTTGTTACAGTTTTGCTCATGAACTATGTTAGTACTGATTTAGATTTTATATTGTGCTTATTATGTTTATTCAACTTGCAAACCTCTACAAACGTCACTTTACTTTTATTTTACCAAAATTATCCTAATCCAATATTTGTTTACTAAACCCACCAACAATACCAACATGTTGTTTGAAAGAGCAAGGCAAGGCAAACATTATATTTGTTTATTCTATTGTACCTGATATTCCTGAGGGAATATCTCGGGTTCACTCCTATTGTCGTATTTTCATATTTTGGAAGCTATGTTTGCTCTGATTCTCTTAAAAGCTTTATAAAATCACACATATCGCTGCTTATAAACAAAAGTGTCACAAATCTGCCAATAAAAATGCCAGAATAACAGTCTGTTGTGCAGTTTTTAGGACGGCACAGCAACATCGCTGAGGCAGGGTCCTCATTAGTTTCTTAGAACTTATGTTTTTTTTTTCTTATTTTAGTTTGTGTTTTGTTTGTTACTTTTTGTTAATTTCTATTGTGTTTAAGAGACTAATAATATATTTTCTATTCTATTCTATGCTATTTCTAAATCAAAAATAAAATAAAAAATCAGGAGAACGCGTTGAACGTTTGCCTTAAATTTTTTGTTTGTTTTTCGTCACTCCAAAATTCAATGCTTATCTTATACTAACTATTATTAATATTATAAATGGCAACATGTGTTTGTTTATGAAGCCCTAAATTCCCTAATTTAGTAACCAGTTGACTACTTGATTATTGGCATAGAGTTAGTTGAAAGAACGGAGAGTTCAAAGATAGGCTACTTTTTATCCCAATACTCCCACGGAAACTTGAACCACGCGGGAAACAGCGGATGGAAGCTAGTGTGCTGATGGAAGATGGAAGCTAGCATCATTGAATGCCTATTTTAATTCCCTACCTCTTGTTTTTTTTTAACATAGTCACTCTAACTCAAAAAAAAAGGGGTGTCCAACTTAATTTTGTGGGGGGCCAGGTTTAGTATTTTTGTAAACGTAGCGGGCCAAAAGAATAGCCCAATAGCGAAGGATTAAGTAAGCATTTTTCTAGCTATTGATGTCTTCGCGGGCCGGATGAAGGACTTATCGGTACCACATTATGGCCCGGAGGCCCTATGTTGGATGGGCCTGCTCTAACTCAAAGATATATACGAGCATAAAAGCTTTCAGCCAAGATTATCTAGCCTACGGCTCGGTTTATAAGCACATACTAACACTGGTCAAACTCATAGCGTTAAAATAAACTGTATTATTAAATATTAATAAATATACAATAAATAAATATTTCCATAAAATCACACCAATTATCTAGCCCACATTAAGTATCATGAAGTACTTGTGTCATGGATACTAGATAACGGATAAACATACTTATATACTTTTTTTTGTAAATACATACATTATATACATATTTAACACCCAGACCAAGACAAATAGACATGTTCATGCACACAAATATTTGTCTTGTCCGGGGATCGAACCCGGGACCTCTGGCGCAGAAGGCGGGGTTAGTACCCCTGCGCCAAACAGGTCGTCAAAAAAGAATAGTCAGTAAGGAAATGATGAACTACTTTTTTAAAGTCGGTTAAAAAGGCAGCCTTTAATTTTGTACAAAATAGCGTTGTAAAGCGTCTCTTGAGACTTACTTCCTGTTTCTAAGTAGAGGCCAAGAGTTTTAAGTAGGGTCCCTATTTCTTACTAATTATTTGTGAAATGGTGCTCTTGTGGAAACAGTAGACTTTAATGTAATGGCAATAGGTTCTAGTTTCCTTTGGCAAATCATTAGTCTTTTAGCTAACAGTGCTAATTGTAGTGTCTGGTACGATGCGATGGCGTTACGCTTTCTTTTGTTTCAATTTATGTTTCACTAGCGGATGTTGTTTTCTTCACTTGTTGCTTCGTCTACTAAAAAGAACCGGTTAAGAGCGAGTCGGGCTCGCGCACCGAGGGTTCCGTAGTAGGTACCATCATATATTGTATACATACATCGACATAGGTCGAGGTCAGTTTACCAAAAACAAATAAGTATAAAATAACTTTATTAAGATTTCTGAAAAAGTATGCTTTTTAGAGATATTGTTTTATTTTTCCTGTTATCTTTACCATTCTATAACGTATAATAATTTCAGATCACTATGTAAACTTCGGAGATAAGGCCTCCCTTAAAGAGAGCCCCCTTACGGACAGAGGACGGTATTTTTCTAAAATTTTCATCAAAATTCGAAAACTATGTGGCTTTGAGAATGCTGTCGGGATCGTCGTCGTTGGCTGGAACGGGTTCGAGCTTTTGCTACTTCCCCGGGCGTCATGTCATGGGGAACACTGCCCCATGGTGTTTGGGTACCGCCTGAGCGGCCGTCTACTGACGAGTGGGTGCCCCCGCCGGAGTTTGCTGCGCGGTAAGCGGCACAAGCCGCGCTCTTTTATATGATACCCCACATGCTCTAGCAGCCCACTTTGAATATTTAAGAAGCCTTTTCTGTCGCTTTTGACAAAAGGTATTTTATCATAATTAATCTCTTATGTTTTATTTATTATTTATATAATATTTTACGGAATTACTGCGGAACTTCTGAGAGCGGGCGGTAAGCCGATACTCAAAGTCCTCCAGAAGCTATTCAATTCTGTTATCGTCGAGGGCAAAACGCCAAGAGCATGGAATATAAGTGAGGTAATCTTATACTTTAAAAAGGGTGACAAGACCCGGTTAAAGAACTTCAGACCCATCTCACTTTTAAGCCATGTTTATAAGTTGTTTTCGAGAGTCATCACGAATCGTCTTGCTCGCAGGCTCGACGACTTCCAACCTCCCGAACAAGCTGGGTTCCGAAAAGGTTTCAGTACCATAAATTCAAATTCAAAGATTTTTATTCAAATAGACTTATAGATAAGTACTTTCGAATAGTCCAAAATTTTTTTTCCCTACCAGCCATTCAGGACATCTTTTAACTGATAAGAAGAACGGCCGCAAGAAACTTATCAGCTTTAACAGAAACAACAACATTTACAATGGAACATGTTGTTGCCAAGCACAAATTTACAATTTTGAAATATATTTAATATAAGAGGAAAATTTTCCAATATTTAATTATTAGAATATTTTCCTTTTATCTAATTTATAATAGTTATGTTTTATGTTAGTATCACATCCATGCATTTTGGTCTTTTAAATAATCATCTACCTTGTAATAACCTTTGCTTAAGAGTGTCTTTTTAACATATATTTTAAATTTATGCAAAGGCAGCTCTATCAATTGTTGTGGAACTTTATTAAAAAAAGCTATACCTTTCCCCAAAAACGAGCGTCTACATTTTTCAAGTCGAAATTTTGGAACGGCAAGCTTATTCTTATTTCTAGTATTAAAATTATGGACATCGCTATGCTTAATAAATAAATCAAGATGTTTCCTTACATATACTATATTATCATAGATGTATTGTCCCGCCAAAGTTAGTATATTAATCTCTTTAAACAAATCCTTAAGAGAATCTCTCCGTCGAAGGTTGTAAATGGCGCGCACAGCTCTTTTTTGAAGTATAAAAACATTTTCTATATTAGCTGCTGAGCCCCACAACAACAGGCCATAGGACATTACACTATGAAAATAGCTAAAGTAAACTAGTCTTGCCGTTTCAATATCAGTTAAGAGCCTTATTTTCTTTATTGCGAAAGCCGCAGAACTAAGTCTACTCGATAAGGCTTCAAGATGTGGATCCCATTGCAGCTTTGAATCCAATGTAATGCCAAGAAATTTTGTACTCTCAACTAACTCTACTACATTCCCATTCAAATTGATATGCATATCGACCTGCACTACGTTAGGTAATGAGAATCTAACAAACTTGGTTTTAGAAGGGTTAAGAGACATATTATTACTGTTGAACCAGTGTGCGACTTGAGAGAGAGCACTATTTACTTCGTCAGAACAATTGTTTCCTCTATCAATTTTAAAAATTAAAGATGTATCATCTGCAAATAGTACTGTCTCACATAAATTACTCGTGTAATGAGGGAGATCGTTAATATAAATTAAAAACAGCAAAGGGCCCAATATTGAACCTTGTGGCACGCCCATAATAATGGGGGCTCCAGTAGAAGCAGTATTATTGACAATTACTTTTTGATTTCTATTGTGCAAGTATGACTGCAAAAGGCTAACAGATTTCTTAGAGACACCATAATGTTCAAGTTTCTTTAAAAGTGTAACGTGATCAACGCAATCGAAGGCTTTAGACAGGTCACAGAATATACCAATTACGTCTTGCTTGCCCTCCCAAGCCTCAAAAATATGTTTGAGGAGTGCAATGCCAGCATCAGTAGTATTTTTACCTTTAGAAAAGCCGAACTGATTGTTATGAAGGATTCGATTTATTGTTAAATAGTCTAATAATTGAGAGTATATAACTTTTTCAAAAATTTTACTAAGTGCCGGTAGTACTGAAATCGGTCTAAAATTTGTAGGGTCACTTTTGTCACCCGATTTAAAAAGAGGAATAAGCTTACTACATTTCATTAAATCGGGAAAAGTACCTTCATCTATGCATTGATTAAAAATGAAAGCTAAATATGGAGCTATTGTATCAATAATTGATTTAATAATGTTGGTTGACATGCCCCATAAATCTTCAGTCTTTTTAATATTTATAGACTTGAAAGCTTTTAAAATGTCTTCACTATTAATATGTTTAAAATTGAAAACTTTATTACACTTATCAACACAAGACTCTAAGAGGGCAGCAGCAACGTTTGGACAGGAATTCAACTTACTGGTAGTTTCTAAGGGTACCCGAGAGAAGAAATCTTCAAAAACACGGGCAACCTCAACGTCAGATTCAATTAATTTATCACCAACTTTAAGACAGAAGGATTTTACATTATTTTTAGTTTTCCCAGTTGATTGGTTAATAATATTCCAAGTAGCCTTTATTTTATTATCCGCTAATTTGATTTTATTTGAAAAGAACATCGCCTTAGCAGCTACACATACATTTTTAAACATTTGAGAATACTTCCTGACATATCCAATAAAATTTGGGTCACAGGAAGTATGCTTTGACGCATAGAGGTCATATAGTTTCCTTCTGCTTGTGTAAATTCCCGGCGTGGCCCAATCACTAAACTTTACTTTATCCGAATTACAATTGATCACTTTTTGCTTAAATGTTTTACTAAATTCGTCTTCAACCACATGAAATAAATCATTATAAAGATAATTAGATTCCATATTAGGAACAGGTAAAGACTCAATTTTATTAATTACATTGTTTCTAAATTCATCTATGCCCTTTTTAGTTATTGGCCTGCACACAATTTTCCGCTTAGGACAGACATGATGGTGCTCTATAGAGGCTTGTTGTCCACTATGGTCCGATTTAATAACATTTATTATAGATTTCTCAGTGACTACACAGTTTGAAAAAATGTTGTCTAAACAGGTGGCAGATGTGGGTGTTATTCGGGTAGGCTCATTAAAGGTATGTGATAGATTAAACGATTTAAATAAATTTAAAAATCTACTTGCTAGCTTCGACAACTTTGAGTCTAAAATGTCAATATTAAAATCCCCACATATGACAACCTTTTTATTACTTTTACTAGTTATTCTTAAAACTTCCTCCATAGTGGACTCAAACTCTGGGTAATTACTCTGAGGGGGTCTATAAACACATATTACAATTATTTGGTCTAGTTCCACACAAGACAATTCAATTATTCGTTCAATTGAGAGGGATATTATATCTTTGCGCTCTTTGTACTGAAAATTATTATGTAAAATTATAAGAGACCCTCCTCTAATAGCAGATTGCCTACTAAATGAACTCACAATTCTATAATTATCCAGATTTAAAATTACTTCATGACATTTTAACCAATGCTCAGTGATACACAACACATCAACATTTTCACAGTTTAAAAACAAACATACTTCTAGGTCTTTGTCAGAAAAGCCTTGTATATTTTGATGAACAATTTTTAAACATTTTGGCTTTGCTCTTGTCAACACTGGGCTAGAGGACACCTCTGTTGTCTCTAATGGTAATTTAAATTAACCAAGTCAGTGTTGGGATTCAATAGAATCAAATTACTTGGAACAGATTCCAAAGTTATATTACAAATGTCAGAATTTAACTGCTCAATAAAAGCATAGACCACATCCATACGCTGCGGCAGGTTATACAGAAGACCGAAGAAAGAATCTGCCACTTTGCTTGGCGTTCGTGGACTATGAGAAAGCCTTTGATTCGATTGAGACCTGGGCGGTGCTGCAGTCTCTCCAGAGGTGCCAAGTGGACTATAGGTATATCGAGGTGTTAAGGTACTTATACGAACATGCCACCATGTCGGTCCGATTACTGAACCAGAGCACAAATTCTATCCAACGGCGAGGTGTGAGACAGGGAGACGTCATTTCTCCGAAACTGTTCACAGCTGCGTTGGAGGACATCTTTAAGCTTTTGGACTGGAAAGGACGCGGCATCAACATAAATGGCCAGTATCTGACACACCTTCGTTTTGCCGATGATATAGTCCTTATGGCTGAGACCCTGGAGGACCTGAAAACAATGCTCGAAGATCTCCGTAGTGCTTCCCAAAGAGTGGGTCTTAGGATGAACATGGATAAGACGAAAATCATGTCGAATTCCCATGTCATACCCACTACAGTTCACGTTGGGAACACTACACTCGAAGTTGTTGACCATTACGTTTACCTTGGACAGACAATCCAGTTAGGTAAGTCCAACTTTGAGAAAGAGATCTCTCGTCGAATCCAACTCGGATGGGCAGCATTCGGGAAGCTCCGTAAAATCTTTGCGTCCAACTTACCTCAGTGTCTCAAGACGAAAGTCTACGACCAGTGTGTGTTGCCAGTGATGACTTACGGCAGTGAAACGTGGTCGCTAACTATGGGTCTGATAAGGAGGCTCAAGGTGACTCAGCGTGCAATGGAGAGAGCTATGCTCGGCGTTTCCCTGCGTGATCGAATCAGAAATGAGGAGATCCGCAGGAGAACTAAAGTTACTGACATTGCTCGAAGGATTGCTCAGCTGAAGTGGCAGTGGGCGGGACACATAGCGAGAAGAACCGATGGCCGTTGGGGCGGAAAGGTTCTGGAATGGCGACCGCGTACCGGACGACGCTCCGTGGGTAGGGCCCCCACAAGGTGGACCGACGATCTGGTGAAGGTCGCGGGAAGCCGCTGGATGCGGGCAGCGCAGGACCTATCGTCGTGGAGATCCTTGGGGGAGGCCTATACCCAGCAGTGGGTGTCAAGTGGCTGAGACGAATCTCTTATTTGCAAAATAGTTGAGCAAACCTCATCTAAACTATTCCAAAGGAGGTCACTAATACTACATACAACTTTGACCATGTTTGTACCTTGAGGTACCTCAATTTTGCAACCTCAAATTTTTCTCTATATTTTGGTATACATGTACATGTTAGGTATACCAATATATAGAGAAAAATTCGAGGTTTTTTTTATAAACGACGGAGAGACTCATAGCCTTAATCATACTTAATGTTAAGTATTGATAAAGTTGAAGATGGAAGCGAGCCTCTTCCGGAATCCTCAGCCACTGAGGAACTGGCTATCTTATCTCGAACTGCCGGAACACAAAAATGCTGAAAACGTTGTTGTTATGGCGTCAGACTTAGATAAGATGGTGGTAGCTAGCCAGGCGGACTTACAATAAGTCCTACCACCAACCAAACCGAATACAATATTTTCCTCCGCTGGGAATCGAACCCGGGACCTCTGGGTCTGATACCGGTGGTTGTACCACTAGAATACAGAGGCGGTTAGGCGGCGAAGGATTTCGAAAAACATGTTGCGTTATATTTAAAATTGACAATTTCTAGGTAACACATATTAGAGCATTGGACCGGATTTCCAAAGGTCGTGGGTTCGATTCCCATCTGAGAATTCACTTGTGGCCGAATTAATTTTTTCCAATATTTTTCTATTTAAAATTTATCATAAGTATAAAAATAGCATTGAAAAATGCAAAAATTCAAAAATCATAAACACATATTAATCACGGTGTACTATCGGGTGTTTAATTGCGTTTAGTATCAGGCTTCTACAAACAATGTTGTTTAAAAATTATTTGAATTGCAGTTAATTATCACTAATGTACCTACTTACCGTATATGGTTTCAACAAACATATGTAAGAATTAATAACAATTTAATAATATGCAAATCAACTTTCTGACAAATAATCAAAACGCCTCTTCTTCATTATTTCTTAATTAATGGCGTGCTCGTGTTAAATACGCGAATTTTGCCAATGTCAAGTAAATATATTCTGTAATATACAGAAATTGTACGATAGATTGAGTTAGAAATGGAGCCTCATTACATGTGTTATTACGAAAAATTCGCTACGCTCGTGGTTCAATCCTAGGATCCTTCACATTTCAATAGAGGTAACTCGCCGCTAAATAACCAACTTTCCAGCCTTGCATAACAAATAACTATTGTTTGGTATTTTATTAACTTGGTTATTGCAGCTAGTACTCGTTTTTCATCCCGATTTGGCTCCAGTAAACATCCCGATCCCGTATCAATGAATAATTGGTCTAAAATATCGTATTTTTAAACAAAAAGTTTCTTTCGTTATTTTTATACTACCATCAAACAAAATGACTGGTATATTAATCAGCATATCAAAGAGTAAAACACATTTTAAATCTCTATTTGACTTTTAAAACAAATTTTACGGATATCAAACGCGCTATATTTTACGAACTAAGTTGTAATTGTCCGTATTTTTAGGTTTTTTAGGGGTGCACGACAGCTGAAAAGGTGCCGACCCCTAAAAATACAATAAATACGGACAATTACAACTTATTTCGTGAAATATAGCGCGTTTGATATCCGTAAAAGTTGTTTTATTTCAATGAACAATGCGCGCTAAAACTTAAGATGTACAGTCGGGAACTTTACCGGTTGATCAGTAGAGTCTTTTTGGGAAACATTTTCTCAGAAAGTATTAAGGTTAAAGAAATAATTCAGTATTTAAATGAAATACCTATTAATGTGTTATTAGTTGTGATATCAACATTTTATATATATCTATTACTTTTTTTAATAAAGCTCCATAAAAAAACTCTACTGATTAACCGAGAAAGTCCCCAACTGTACGTATATTAAAGAGTATTTTTTTCCATATGGTGTACCTCGGTACATTAAATGACCAGATTTTGGTGACCTCCTTTCCAGTTGATGGCATTAATAGTTTTTGATGCTTGTATATCCAGCTGTGTCTCAATCGCATAATATGGGTTCCTTTTTACCATTTTGGTACGAAAACCTAAAAATCCAGTGCGCTCCTAAAAATATATTCTTATACCATAATGTTTTTACAATCTATATATATAATACGGCAGTTAAGCCGCTTCTCCTCCTAAACTAAAAGTCGCACAATCAAGTGCAATACACCGTTAGAAAGGTATTTGTCTGAAGTGGTCGGATAAGTCGAGAAATTTAGCAAAAACTCAAATCTAGAGCGATTTAAACCGGATTTAATGGATTTTTAAATTGAATATAAAAAATGTGTTTTTTGCGCATTATCGCACACGGGTTGCTCGTATTTCATATACAGTCAACGGCGATTACGGTTTATACAATATGTCAAACATTAGTGGCTTATATCGAAAAGTTTGTGAATGTCCCGGCTACACACACCGTCTTACCTGTAAGCATACCTGCACAAACCGGTTTGTGCAGGTAAGAAGGAGCGTGTGGCCGGCAAGCCGGTATCCCGTGCAGTCCTGAAAGCGCGGCTTGTGTAATCAAAATTATTGAAATGCTAAAGATTTGGACTGGGCAAACTTGGACTGCACGATTTTGCCTGCACGTGTGGCCGAGCCTTCAGTCCGAGCTTCAGTCCACGCCTCAGTCCATCAAAATTGATTCCGATGACATACGTAGTAAATGTATGAAAATGAGCTATGTAAGAGATTATGGTAAATTTTAAATAGAAAAATATTGGAAAAAATTAACTCGGCCACAAGTGAATTCTCAGACGGGATTCGAACCCGCGACCTTCGGAAATCCGGTCCAATGCTCTAACCGCTGAGCTACCGAGACTATGTAAGAGGTTATTCGAAGGAGGTTTTGACTTAATTCATAGAGCTCTCTCAAAAAACTGGAGTCGGACTGTGCGTGCTTACCTGCACGTGTGACCGGTAGCTCGGTGTTCCATCTTTTGCTTCGTGCGTGTAGCCGGTACATATTAGTCCATAGGTTGGCAAATTTGACAGATTTGTCAAGCCAGATCTGCTGTTCACCGTACAACGACTACAAACACTTTCGCATCTTCGAAAATATAAAGATTAAAATAAGCAATTTTATTCTTAGCTTAGCACATAACTCGAAGTTTTGAAATCATTTTTATCGTCATTTCAATCAAACCCGAGACCTCAGACTAGGCGACGACTTAAAACTGACAACTTGAAATCGAAGGGGTAGGTACTAAACCCGCCTTCTACGCCAGAGGTCCCGCCCGGGTTCGATCTCCGGACAAGACTGATACCTATTTGTGTGCATGAACATGTCTATTTGTCTTGGTCTGGGTGTTTAATATGTATTTAACCAACTTCAAAAAAGGAGGAGGTTCTCAATTCGGTTTTTTTTGTTTGTACATAAATTAATTACGTAAATTTGGTTTAGTTTGACCCAGTACTTTTTATGTTTTGAGCATTTTTATATATTTCATTTCATATTTGTTACTTGAATGACATGATATTATCTTCCTTTAAAAACTGTGAAATAAAAACTTTTTATAAAAAAAATGAAAACGCATTCTACTTTGCGGCCCTACTATTTTATTTTTCTTGCCTTGGCTTGCACCGACTCCAAAAGGTTTATTTTTTGCTTTTTAGTGTTTTGAAGTCGGTTTTCATTTTTTTTATAAAAAGTTTTTATTTATGTATGTATTTACAAAAAACAAGCATATAAGTATGTTTATCCGTTATCAAGTATCCATAACACAAGTTCTTCATAAAACTTAACGTGGGCTAGATAATTGTTGTGATTGTATAAAATTTATTATTATATTTATTATTAATAAAACTTGTTACAACCTGCGTTAAAATCATCTATACTAATATTATAAGGAGGAAAGATTTGACTGTTTGTTTGTTTGTTTGCATTGAATAGGCTCCGAAACTACTGAACGGATTTTGATGAAATTTGCTACACAGATAGTAGATAGCCTGATTATAAATATAGAATACTTTTTATCCCAATATTCCCACGGGAACGGGAAGTACGTGGGTAAAACCGCGAGCGGACGCTAGTGTCATATAAGAACGTTTTGTTTTTATTGAAGTTGTCACATTTTGACACACACATCTCACACTTTGGAGGCTATGTTTGAGTGAAGACGTTACAAAACTTCCGTCAAAAAACAAACTAAGTTTAAGAGGATAGTAGTACGAAATATCATGGTAAGATTAAAATAATTATTATATTATATTATATATTATAGGAGATTGCAGTAGACCCAGTGTACCATGAAGATCGTCAAAGCTATGTAAACAATCAGTATTTCTATATTAAGATTCTTCTAACTTTGTTAAAGGTAAATTTCTAATCCACTTTCAAATTTAAAGTGTATAAATATAGCAGACGAACCCGCAGGCAGTACTATTACCGAAATAGGCCAATACTGTCTGGCTAATGCAATTTTAGAAGCGAAAATGCAAACAAAATTGCTCCTTAATCCAACCGCCTAAAGATGATATTAGAATGACGAAGCTGTAGGCAAATTGTAGGGGTGAATCGGGGAGGTAAATCGAAAAGCCGGAATGACGCTTATTTCACACGACATAAGGTGGATATTCCAGTGAAATTATTTTTGGGTTATACAAAGTTGTGCTCGCCAATCCAGTGTTACTTCGAATTTTGGTCATAACAGTTGTTTTGCGATCACACGCACAGTTTTGAAGTTTCGTGTGAAAGTGTGTAAAAAGGTATTAGTGTTTTGTTGAAATAGGTTGATTGTGAAACTTTGTGTTTGTGATTAACGTTTCGAAATATTACGACTAGTTTGCGAAAAGTTCTTTCATGAATTATATTCGATTTATGAGAAAATTTAATGAAAAAGGCGGCAGAAACCCTTTAATTTCTATAAATAGTGACAAGCAAATATAACTGGCACTAACTGATATTTCTTATAAAGATTCATAAGACATTTTTTAGACCTTTTAAACTTTTGTTTTACATGTTACTTGATATGCTGAAAAATTTACAAATCATTTTCTATTTTTATTACGTGCCTTTTTTATGAACAAAGGGAAAACTCTTAGCCTTCATCATACCTGATGTTAAGTATTGATAAGGCTGAAGATGGAAGCGAGCCTCCGAAAACTGGTTATTTTATCACTAACTGCTGGAACACAACAATGCTGAAAACATTGTTGTTATGGCGTCAGACTTAGAATAAGTGGTGGTAGCTAGCCAGGCGGACTTACAAAAAGTTAGGACTTGTAGGTGGCAGGTCACCAAACTATAAATAGTTGCTCGTTTAAAAATACAAAAGCTAGGCTTTTTAATAAATAACTGTCATCTTTCCATGGCTATATTTGGGTACATTGGGTACATATATTTGGGTCCTAAAGTTTATAGTTACAATACAAATATTTGGGATTAAAATAAATTTTAAATATCGATAATCCATTAATCTTTAACAAGATACGTGACAAACAAATACAACGATAGTGGTTTAATGTAACGGTAAAAATCTTGTCTTGTATTGCAAAAGATCCCGGGATTGAATCTTCCCTACTTTCTGTAATGCCTATAATAATAAGGACCCGTGAAAACCAAAGCGTAAAAATTTTTTTTCTTCATACAATGACAGGTTCATTACATTAAGTCTGTTTATCTCTATAAAGTAACAAATCAGAAAAGTGCTCCAACTCCTAAATTAGGACGAATCCTGTATCCTAGGAGTTGGTGATCCCCTTCAGCAGTTTTAATTCATAATTCATAATATATTTATTGCAAGTCACATTACATTAACGAGATGATACAGAAATATTTTTGTAAACATGTGACGCCCTGCAAGGGCATAGCAATACCACAATCTCAACATATCAACATACTCAATTTATCTCAACATAAACAACTAAAGCAACATGATTGAACATAAATGAAAAAAATATTAATCAAATAAAAAAACATACAAATTACATACATTTATTTAATTTATTCAAACATTTGAAAAAAAATGAGGTCAGATAGCAAGTTATCCGAACCATAATTAGTGAATTAGTTAAGGTGCTATACGGAAAAGTATGTACTTTTTTTATATAAAACTAGCGGTCGCTCGCGGTTTCACCCGCGTGGTTCTTGTTCCCGTGGGAATATCGGCATAAAAACCCTATGTTCATAACCAGGCTATCCACTAACTGTGTACCAAATTTCATCCAAATTATTCGTTGCAAGCAAACAAACAAACAATCAAATCTTTCCTCTTTAAAATATTAGTATAGACTAGATGGTTAGAGATGTTACAATTCCGGTAATAAGATATACATTTCTTCACATCTTTATCTACATTTGTGAAATACCTGAAACACGATTTTATGATTTTGCCTCAACACTTTTTCGTTTCGAAATGACGGCCTAAAAATACGAAAATTTAAGATATTCTCAACGGGGGTTACATGTACTACCTATTGGCAATTGGTTAAATTAGTGGACACCAATTAAATAATATTTAACGTCGACAGACTAAATAATACTAAGCATCGTGTAGTTCCATTTTCTCTTTAATCGCTTAATATAGCATAATTATAGATAGGCACATTAACTGGAAAGCCCACGTACAAAAAATTAAATCTAAACTATCAAGCTTTTCCAATGTACTGCGCGAAGTAAAAAAGACTACCGATATAGAAACGGCAATAGTTATTACGCCTACGCGCATGCTTGGCTAAGTTACGGAGTGGTGCTGTGGGGCAACAGCACGGACGCGGCTGTGCTACTCACCATGCAAAAGAAATTAATCCGCATCATAGCCAACATAGAACAAACGGAGAGCTGCAAACCATACTTTAAAAAATATTCAATACTGCCTCTACCTTGTCTATATATCTTAGAGGTTTGCAAATTTGTACGTAAGCATAGCGAATTTTATAAAAAACGACAAGATCCGTCGCGAAACAAAAATAAATTAATGTTACCCGGTTCCAGACTAAAATTAACATCTAATAGTACATTGCATGCGTCCATTAAAATATATAACCAATTACCATCTTTAATAATTAATGAAAGTAAACATTCTTTGTTTATAAACCAATTAAAAAAAAATCCTATAAATAAATGCTATTACAGTTTACATGAATACTTCAATGACACTATTAAATAAAAAAAGGTTTTTAAAAATCTGTCATCTAAAATTACTTGTGTCATAATTGTTTTTTTTTTTCTAATTCTTATAATTTTTTATTTTTTGGATGTAAAGCTTTGCTATCTAATATTAATTAGCGCCTCCTCTCTTCTAAACCCTATTGCGTGCCCGTCAGGGTCCATGATGATCTTTTATTTATGTTCACCATCTTTTGTGTACATTATGGAATGCAATAAATAATTGAGTATTGAGTAGCTATTTACTACGGAGTGATTTCGTAGTTTTATGCCTAATCTGCAAAATCGGTTTCGCTCCTGCACGTCCTTTTCGATACTATCTCTCTAAAGTCGTATAGCGCCTTAACTAAGAATGAATGCTACTTTTCAGAATCAGAATCAGAATAATTTATTGCGTTTCATGTGGTACATTTAAGATCTTAGAGCATCTTATCTAGTGGTGACAATCACCGATATGAGTCCCAGGGGTCCCGGGTTCGATTCCCAGCGGGGGTCCATATTGTATTCGGTTTGGTTGGTGGTAGGACTCGTTGTAAGTCCTATCTTATCTAAGTCTGACGCCATTACAGTAATGTTTCCAGCATTGTTGTGTTCCGGCAGTTAGAGATAATATAGCCAGTTCCTCAGTGATTGAGGATTCCGGGAGAGACTCGCTTCCATCTTCAGCCTTACTTAACATCAGGTATGATAAAGGCTTAGAGTCGTTCATAAAAAAAATGTAGTTAAATAAGAAAATATAAAAAACCAGTGGTCACATGTCGCTCAGACGGGACGAGAACGGGGAAGATTGTACTTAGGTGAAAACTCTTATTACGAGGAAGAAACTTTTAATCTACAGTTAGATAAAGCTAGACTTACCCTAACCCTACAATGCAAATAACAACCCTCTGTGTTCAAGTGTGAACCCTCCAGCTGCGGTCGTTACATCCCAACCCAATTCGGCCCGAGTGTTCATATAGACCTCTATGTTTGGAGGGTTGTCTTGTTTTTCTTTATGTTTGATTAGTTGCCGCCTTGCAACTTCATCTAGATATCTCTGCTTTCCATACTTTGTGTTTCCTTTTTAGGGTTCCATACCTCAAAAAGAAAAAACGCAACCCTTATAGGATCACTTCGTCGTCCGTCCGTCCGTCCGTCCGGCTGTCAAGACCGTTTTTCTCAGGAACGCGTGGAGGTATCAAACTGAAATTTATATATAATACTCAGGTCTACTGTCCCTTGGAGTTGTGTAAAAATCAAACTTCTAAGCCAAAGCAATCAAAAGATACAGCCGTTTATGCCGCAAATTTTCGAAACTCGCACGGGAATCAAAACCTACAGGGTACATCCCGTGAACTTAGAATCTTGAATTTTGGTACAAAGTAACGTCTTATAAGTAGTACAGATTAAACGGTGCCCTCGGTGCGCGAGTCCTACTCGCACTTGGCCGGTTTTTTACCCCTTCAGAGATATTTCGTGAAAAAAGCTAGCCATTCTCTAGGAAACATACCTTAGGGTTCAAACTCATTTTGTATTAAAGTTCATTGCAAACTGACGGTTGTTTCCAAATATTTAGAGAGGAATTAGATTCAAGTAATCAAACTACACTCAACTTAGCTTTTGATTTTGTAATTTTTCCATTTTTCAATGCTATTTTTAACCTTATGGTAAATTTTAAATAGAAAAATATTGGAAAAAAATTACTCGGCCACAAGTGAATTCTCAGACGGGAATCGAACCCGCGACTATGGTATTTAAAATTTACCATAAGTATAAAAATAGCATTGAAAAATGCAAAAATTACAAAATCATAAATTAGCTTAACTTTATTTGGAATCAATTTATGAGGGAAATGTTGGATAACATTTGAAAGGTAACGAAAAGAATTACCCAAAATTAAACTTTAAATTTTTTATTGGAATTGAACAAAAAAAAAGATAAAGTTTACAAAACAATACCACTTCTTAATAATGATTTTGGGTCCAAAAACCACTTAGAAAATACGTTTTTTTAAGGGTTAGATTACGGATCACTGCCTTTTGAACCTGCATTGACCCATTAAAACCCACAAATTGTAGCGCATTTGCTCAACCAGCGAACAAAATTGCTTTTTTTTTTATTGTCACATTTTTGTTATTTATTATGCTTTTTTTAATGCAATGAAATCTTGTTTATTAAGTTCATTTATTTGGCTTTCAAACGAGGCTAATTTTGGTGGGGGTACAAGCCGTACACGCATTTGTAAAGTGTTAATAACGCTTAAGAAAATTTAAAAAAGGTGCGATTTTTTTGACGTTGAGTGTATACCTATATAAGGTGTAAATTTATGAAGTGCCGATCGAGCAGGGGCTGCTCAGGTCAACGATATAGATAACAATTTCGGCGTTTTTTTTTTGTTCAATTTTCTGATTTCGACCACCGACTCAAATAGCTCAATTACCCATTTCCTTGGTTACTTACTTAAAAACTAATTTTGTTTTACGTTTGGTTTTTTTAAGCTGAATATTTATAGGTATCTAATGCTTATAATATGAAAGTTTAAATAAATTCTAAAATAAAAAAAAAAATATTTTTTATTTTTTGTATAAATTATTTTCTATATCTTTGACCTGAGCAGCCCCTGCTTGATCGGCACTTGATAAATTTAACACCTTATTTGACGGCTAGGAATAAAAAGCATACAACTTGTTATTTTTTTATTTAACATCACTTTAGGGTTTAATAAGACCATGTAAGCGATTCAAATGGCCTAAAAACTTATACTAGCACAAGAAAAAAATAGAAGTATCACTTTATTGGAACTTTTGACAAAATTATAAACGGTTACAAATGCTATGATTGCGATAGCGCATTTTTGATAAAATATCGTACGTACGAGTAATACGTACTTCACCGAGTCGTGTATTTATTTATTTATTTATTGGGCAGTCAACAAAAACATGTACTAACAATATGTAATAAATTAAATGTAGAATCTTAGTCTAAGTACAGTGTATTCGATGAAACCAGATTAAGCGGTCATATGAAAACGATATTGATTTCATTACCTTCGTTGGTTCTTATTACGGAATGAAATCAATGTTATCTTATATTAATTTATTTATGTTTACTGCCTTCAAGTTACTCCAGTTATTTCATTATATGTAAACTCATAACATGTGACATTGATAAGTGAGAGTGAATTTCAAGTGATTGTAACAAGTGATTAAAACACTTGAGTGTTAAGTGTGACACTTAAAGAGTGTTGAACTCTCGTGTAGTGAAACGACGGAGTTATCGTGGGCCAGCATGAGTTTGAGGAGGTAAGTTGGGAATTTATGTCTTGAAAGTTTCTTGGGGAGTTTAATTTGTGGATGGTCAGTCAAAAGATGAGGCGAGAGCGATTATAAAATTATGGAATTAACACAACATAACAATACTTCGACACCTGTTTGGCGCAGGGGTACTAAGCCTGCCTTCTGTGCCAGAGGTCCCGGGCTCGATCCCCGGACAAGACAAATATTTGTGTGTAAAAGAATATAATTATGTTTATCCGTCATTTAGTAACCATAACTATTATAACTTAGTCATTGTGACATTTTAACTTGCATAGTTTTAAGTTTAACATTTTTTTTTTTGTAAAGCTGTTGGTTTGTTGTCTTTAATGCATGCCGTTGTCACCTATAATTAAGGTTTCACTTTGTTCTGAATGCTATTATGTGAGTCTTCTTTTTCTTTTTGTTTGGTGTAATCTTCTTGGTCATCCAAATAAAGAAATAAAAATAAATAAATAACACAAGTTCTTTATGAAACTTAACGTGGGCTAGATAATTGGTGTGTTTGTATGCAATAATTTTTTTATTTATATTTACAAAAAAAGTATGGTATGTTTATACGTTATCTAGTATCCATCACACAAGTTCTGTTCTCCATGATACTTAACGTGGGCTAGATAATTGGAGTGATTGTATGCAATTATTTATTTATTATTATTACATAAAAAACCCTTACGCCATATATCCCGTGTGGGGAGGACATAACATCATTTTAAGGTGCAGCTTGAAATAAAAAAATGTGTAAACATCACACTCATAGCCTCACTTGAAACTGTATGCTGATTTATACTGACTTTTTACTTTACATTTTTTTTTATCTACGACGGGAAGACTCTTAGCCTTCATCATACCTGATGTTAATTATTGATAAAGCTGAAGCTGGAAGCGAGCCTCTCAAGGAATACTCAATCACTGAGGAGCTGGCTATCTTATCTCTAACTGCCGGAAACACCAATGCTGAAAACATTGTTGTTATGGCGTCAGACTTAGATAAGATGGTGGTAGCTAGCCAGACGGACTTACTACAAGTCCTACCACCAACCAAACCGAATACAATATTTACCCCCGCTGGGAATCGAACCCGGGACCTCTGGGTCTGATACCGGTAGTTGTACCACTAGACCACAGAGGCGGTTAACATACACGGCTAACGGTTACATAGGATATCCTCCTCAGTTGGAGAAAACATTGTAGTATTTTTCATATTGAAGTTGTTAAAATAAAATATAAATGATAACGTATCATTTGAAACAAAATAACTTTAGTATTGGTATTTTATTAACACTAAGATTTTCAAATTTTTTGGTCATTTGTTTTTTTAATCTGAGTAGGTTTGCTCTTGATCTCAATCAAGTCCAAGGGCTTAGACAGGATTCACGATGGAACGAGCTAGCCTGCCTATTCACACTTGCTTTGAAGGTGGTCTGTGGGCCTACCATGAGTTTTTCTTTCCGTTTACTGTACAGCAAACGGGAGACATTTTGTATGAGAACCTGTAGTTCTGCTACTGCCCACTAGAGGCGCTGAACAAATTCTCATACAAAATGTTCCCGTTGAAAAACTCATGGTAGGTCCACTGGTTACAAGTGCTCGGAAATACAGACGCAGGGAGGAAGGTCCACTCCTTTGCTGTGCGCAATATAAAAGATGTTGGATAGCTCTTGGTGTGACATTTAGGATTATCATCGAAGAAAGGGTGGTAGCCCGCAGTGCGTCTGAATGTCCGATGGAAGAAGGGGACGTTTTATGGCGTTTGGCTATGAAACTTATATTATGTTTTATCTACAGCGGGAAAACGCTTACTTTTTGTCATACCTGATGTTAACAACGGTGAATCACGCTTCTCTCGGAATCCTCTGCCACTGAGGAATGGCCACCTTATCTCTAAAACTGCTCAAATGCCAGGAAAATCGTCGTTATAGCGACAGACTTAGTTAAGATAGAAGATAGAAGCTAGAAAATGTCCAATCAAATTTATTTCGATCTGATATTCCGCTACAGCTTGTGCCTTGCTTCCACCAGTCAGCGCTTTGTAAATTGACCTGTATAGGTTCTAAAGCATTTGATTACAACGCCTGCCGTATCGAACATTAATTCTATCGATTGTGAAATAATGACTTCGGATGTAAAACAAGAATTTATAGGTAAAATGTTGTTAGGGATTAACTGTACTTTGCCTTAATGGATATTTATGAATTTATGGGTTGGCGGACCTTTCAAATAATGCTTAAATTTGTTTTGCATTATTTGGAAGGTCGTCTTCAAATTAGAAAGCTGCGAAAAACCTTGACATAAAGCTAATCTCAATGTCTCAGACGAAAATATATGACAAGCGTGTGTTACCGCCCGTTACCAGTAATGACTTACGGTAGTGAAAGGTTTTTTTATGAACAACGGGGAGACTCTTAGCCTTCATCATACCTGATGTTAAGTATTGATAAAGCCGAAGATGGATGCGAGCCTCTCCCGGAATCCTCATCACTGAGAAACTAGTTATCTTGTCTCTAACTGCCGAAACACAACAATGGTGAAAACATTGTTGTTATGTCGTCAGGCTTAGATAAGATGGTGGTAGCTAGCCAGATAGACTTACAACAAGTACTACCACCAACAAAACCGAATACAATATGTACCGAATCCCTGGGTCTGATACCGGTGGTTGGTACCATTATACCACAGAGGCGGTAAAATATGTATATGGTAATCGCTGATTATGGGTCATGAAGAAGGCTCGAAGATCTCCCAGCATGTAATGGAGAGACGTATACTTGGCATTTCCCTGAACAATTTTTAGGAGAACTAAAAACCAACAGGGCTTAAATATTGCTCGTCGTAGAGATTCCAAGGCCAAAGGAGAGAAGGCCAAGGCAAGTTTTAAAAAAATTATATTGACTTTGAAAACCGTTTGAATCCCACCAAGAACCAGTCGTGCGTTACCAATACCCATTCCATCCCTCAGTACCGGAACCCCGCTGACAGAAACACTAGCAAAAGTATTCGCCCAGACGTATGCCCTAAACTAAAGTAATTTTTCAACTTGCCTACAGTGAGAAGGGTCCTGACATTGACTTATAACGCTTTCATACTTGCGCTGAGCGTTTAGCTCAGATTTTGTAAATATTTTGGGTAGTAGCTTTTACCTCGCGACTTCAGTTTCTTTTCATCCAATTCTTTAAAATTGCTTTTTTTGTTGAAGGAATAAATAAAAGAGTTCGCTAATTGTAAATTAAATATAAATTATAAAAACATATATTTTTTTGACAAATAACCTTTTAAGAGGGACATAGCTTTATCTTGTGGTTCCTTGAACCTCAAATACTTGAAAATTTGTTAGAAAAATCCTAATAAGTAATTTACTTCAGTTTTTACAGTGGGTGTTTTTTGAAGTTGCAAATTTTTATTTACACTACCCTATCTGGGCCTAACAGTCTAACAACACACAAAGAAATCAAAACTACAATATCGTCCTTTGCAATTTTAGCTATTAATTTTCGTGACGATTTTTACAGGACTCAAAATCAGCTGCAAAACAAAGGTATTCTTTCTCAATATTACTCTTCGGTATTTATTCCACACTTTTCTCAAAAAAGAATGCACATAATAATCCACAAAATAAAATAATGTAGGTACTTCCTTTTCCTTGACCTATATTTACGATTCATAATGAGATCTAATTTGATCTTCGACTGGTTTCCAAATTATCTTAGTTGTCCTCATTTTTTATTAATCACTCCATTATGCTAAGGCCTCTATTAATAATAAAAAAAAACGAATGAACTCAGAACAAAAATATACATTTTCCTTTGTGGGACAGATTTTTATTATCGTGTTCGAAAGAGATTTGAATATCTAAATTGATGATGCTTGAATTAGGTTTGGTTGGATAGTGGGGAGTTCAGACTGCGATTGAGAATGTTACATGTTGTAGCAACTTTCATAATCCTAAGTTTTTTAATGGGTGACCGGAACAAAAAATTTGAGTACGAAATGCTTATCGAGATGATTTGTTTTGTGGCTAGCAGTGGCAAGGAGGCGAAATATGGCGACAGTAAAGTTTCATTTATATCTTCTAGCAGACGTTCATTCATATGTATCCGGCTAGACACCAGCACTGGCCAGAATTGTGTCGACGCTTGTCTGTAGATATAAATGAACTTTTAGTCGGACCAAAAATTTTCTCTCGACTAATTGCTAATCTGCCTGGTAGATCAGTGGGATGGGATTTCAAGGACTTCTAAAAGGGAAACCGATGAAAATCGTCTTGTACGGACCCTACGCCACTGAGTTTGGACCGCGAATGCGGCAATATAAAACATTGCTCTCAAACAGCTTAAAAACAACAAGGCTGCGGGTGATGACGGAATTACTAAAGAACTTCTGAGAGCGGGCGGTAAGCCTAGTAATCCAATATTGGTGTATTTTTGTATTGGACCAATATTAAAGCAACACACATTAAAAATCGAGCTGTAAAGTATCATGTCATCTAGGTAATGTAACCGTCAAGTTAGGAAGACGACACTTTTTTTTTATATTGGGCTTACAAAACTGGTTTACAATGTTATCATTTTACTTCTAATTAAAATCTAAAAGCTTATACTACATTGAAACCTACTAGATGTAAGCACAACATGCGTTATGTAATATTACAATTTGTTTTTGATTTACGGTTCGAATTTCTGTTTTAACTTACTTACTATTTTATCTTAAGCACATCTTAAGTTTCTTATTTTATCTTATTTACTTAAAATTAAGCTACGGGTTAATTGTTTATAAAACTTTTTTGGCTGAGGACACGGAACCATTAAAAATATCAAAGTCGAACTGTATTGAATTATACGTCCCATTAGCACAGAAGTAGTACTAGGAACATTGGTTCGATACCCAAGTAGGACAAACATTTACGATATACTAGAGCCCGCGGTTTCTTTCACCCGCGTGATTCCCGTTCCCGTGGGAATATCGAGATCAATTATTGTAGCCTATATTTTATTCTGATGTATAAGTTATTTTACTATTAAGTTTCATCTAAATCCTTTCAGTAGTTTTTGCGTGACAAACATACATCCATCACCACAAGATTTCGCATTTATAATATTAGTACCTACTTATGATATGATTTTGGCTCTGATATCCATAACACAAATGCTTACTTAGACTTCTTATTCTGTTATCCGATGTTTATTATCTGTGACTCTTCCTGTAAGATAAAATATTATCAGCGGGCTTACCATCAGCTATTAAAAACCACCATGTCTTAAGAACGTTTTGATGGCGTTTTGTTTTTATTGAAGTTGTCACATTTTGACACCCTTTACACTTTGGAGGTGCGAGAAGCGAAGATGTCACAAAACTTCCGTCAAAAAACAAGCTTACTTTAAGAGATTTGTTGTATGAAATAGTATGGTAAGATTGAAACAATATTGCGCTAAGTGATGGCAGTAGGCCCCCAGAACACACATATTATTTCCGAATACTACACATCTTATCTTTTGCTCCATTAGATCAATATAAAAGAAAGAAATAGTCTCATAATTCTTTCGTCCAAGATAAGTTTTACTCAAAGACAGTGCGTGATAGTAGAACATTATATTGTACACACGACAGCACGTAAGCTATGACATTGGTAATTTAATTTGGTCTCTGTTGGGTCTCTTAAGATGCTGTACGAAAAAAGTATGTACGTTTTGGTATAAAACAATGGTTAGAGGTTGGTTGGATGGCCTGGCTAGCTACCACCATCTTACCTAAGCCTAACGCCATAACAACAATGTTTTCAGCATTGTTGTGTTCCGGCAGTTCGAGATAAGATAGCCAGTTCCTCAGTGGCTGAGGATTCCGGGAGAAGCTCTCTTCCAACTTCAGCCTTAATTATCAATACTTAACATCAGGTATGATGAAGGCTAAGAGTCTCCCCGTCGTTCACAAAAAAATAAATAAAAAAAGATGTTTCAAATACCATAATAAGATAAACATTTCTTCATACCTTTATCTAGATTTGTTATTTTTCAGAAACACGATTTTATGATTTTGCCTCGATGCTTCCTCTAAAAATACGAAAATTCAAGATTATTCTGAAATTGACTTACATATAGGTACTATTGGAAATTGGTTTAATTAGTAGACACCAATAATACTTAGCATCGTAAAGTTTAATTTATCATTAATCGCTATAGTTATTCACTACGAAGCAGTCAGTGGCGAGGGGTAGAAATATGGCGAAGGTGAGCCAGGCCAAGAAAATCCACAAATCAGACAATAATAAACATGGATAATAATTTTGAAATATAACAACTTTTGCGGAATATTTAGTGCGATTTATTTACCCAAAATATATGTGATATATATTGGTACTATACTTTTTCGGTTTATTTCAGGTTTTTTGTTTTCCCGACGTTTCGGCACCTTTTTAGTTCCCGTGGTCACCGGGGTTGACTAGCTACTTTTAAGTCTACCTTTACAAAGTTGATTGAGAGCTAGCGCAGACGACGGATAACGGAGGACTTTTTGTCCGCGACACGTCTTTATTGTTAACCAAATAAGATTCAACTTAGACCGCGTATATCCGCGAAAAGTTCGCGATAGTCCTCGTTATTTATTCAACTTTATGTTCTTAGTAATAAGGTCGTGTCGCGGACAAAAAGTCCTTCAATGTCTGTCGTCTGCGCAGGCCATTATTATTGCGTTCGGAAACGGTTAGATAGGCCGACCTCCATCTTTATGTTTGTAAGTGAAGCCGAAGGGAATCGGTATGTCTGTACCCTTCGCCACTTCTACGGAATGATTTCGTGGATTTTTCGCATAATCTACAAAATCTCTCTTCAGTCGTATAGCCTCTTAATTTGGTCCCTATTAGGATGTCTTAACGTTTATTAGATAGAATATAAAAGATAGTCATTTCTATATGACGACCTCCGTGCTGGAGTGGTGTGTATATTATGCTGGTTTCGCCTAACTCTGAGGTTCTGGGTTCTAATCCTAGTAGGGGCAAATGTTTGTTATAATGAATATAATCAGTTGTATCTGAGATATATTTATATTTCTAAAAAACAGACATATCTGTGTATCATTTTAATATGTATTTCTTTCCATTCAGTATTAAATAATACAAGGGGTAAGTGTCAGAAATAACTACGGGTCACTACTACTAAGTACTATTAAAAACCATCATTTCCTAAGAACGTATTGTTTGCGTTTTTTTTTTATTGAAGTTGTCACATTTTGACACACTTCACACTTTGGAGGCGATGATTGAGCGAAGACGTCACAAAACTTACGTCAAAAACCTTTTTATAAAAAATATAAAAACCTTTGTAAACAGTTTTTTGTATTACAAATTTTAAAGTTAGAATAAGTCCCGTACGCAAAACAGGTGACAGAAACGACGATCGAACAGGTTCAGTATCTGAAACCGCGCCATTAATGGCACTGTTAGATACTTATTCCGCGCATTGATGAAGAATGCGGGCATACAGCGTAGGAACAGTATAAAGCGGCATATTAGGAGCTACTACGTAAACGAATACAACATTATTTTCAAAAATTCCTGAATAATACCTACTTAGCTGATTACAAAATTTAAATGGAACCTTCTTGAGATCAAACCTGATGTTGTAACATTTGAATGATTGAAATCGGTTCAACCGTTTTCGAGTAATCGGTTCCTTTTATGAAGTCGGTTAAAAACAAGCTTACGTAAAGAGATTCTTAGTACGAAATAGCATGGTAAGACTGAACTAATACTGCCATAAGAGATGGCTGTAAGCTCCAAATACTGTTCTACCTTTCTCATCGTCTAAAATATTGTACGAAATGTACCTGTATGAAAAAGTATTTATTGTAAAACTACTTACCTTATCTAGGTTCCTTTCATCTTCTAAAGAACTAAACTAAACTAGGCAGAACCACACTCGATTAAGAAAAACGACCGTAGAAATCTAAGATTTATCACTCGGTTTAATCCTCTCGTTCTATATAAAGATAGGCCCAAAGAAAGGGTCTTGATTTATGGATGAAAAGATAAGACGAATGTCTCTTCCGAACATTGTTGCACGAAGGCTAAAACATATTTTGTAAGGAAGCGTAATATTTTGATTAAGATTAGCTTATTATTTGTATATTATTTTGTATGTATTTACAAAAAAAAATTATTTTAAGTTTTTTATCCGTTGTTTACTTTTTCAATTATTTTACATTTTAACCGTCGTCGTGGGTTATTTCAACATTTTTAATTTTGATTTTTATTTCAAACTTTATATACAGCATAGGTATTATGTACATTGTTCTACATAAAACACATTACTGAAAACCGCATCAAAATCGGACTAGTCATTTTGGTTTTGCACAAACCATTGTTTTTTTTTTGCAGTCATCATCAGTATCAAGTCTTGATTGCCGTCAGATACATTTTTGCTATTTCAATAGCCTTTTTTATATTAAAAAAAGTAGAATTGATCGAATGTTCAACTAGAACAAGATCCTCACACAATTCAATTTACCATCATCAGGTATACATAAAAACTCTTTGTTGGAATCGAATTGTACAAATCTAATTTGCGAGCTTCCTTAGCCGTCCATAAATTGAACCTTATTGTCAAAGACATAAGGGCTTTTACGTTTTTTCTATTCGAAGGCATCCAACTCAAGCGCCAATGGATTTTATGTCGTGTTACTGTAAGTTAAGACGTATTATTGCTGGTATATTGTAAGAGGTCTGACTTAGATATATGTTTCGTTTTCGTGTTCTGGCGAGGCATTCTGAAAACAAGAATATCGCGTGAATTATGATTGTTTCCTCACTAAGTGAGGTATGCCATGTTTTCTGTCTTTAGAAATTAATAAAATAATTTATACACCACCTGCATCTGTAGCACGTATTAAATATCAAGTATTCTCAATAGGAAAGTAAGCTATTAATGCCCGGAGGGAGCTAATATTGTATGGAACTTCCCTTGGGTAAATGGCTGTATGTATCGCAATCCTTAGCACCAAGAAAACATTATGAAATTGGAATTATATAATGTGATATTGTGCACTCATTCAAATATAATGTAATAGTTATCTCTTTCATTTCCATGCTTTTTCGAGTCTTTTGTCTTACTTATCAGTAACACATGGCAAATCATCAAATTGTGAATATGTGTTGTCTTGACTCTTGGTCACAGATATACCTAATGAAAATTGTCTTTGCCTACGGAACTAAATATATAAAGAAAAAATCGGTGATTCGAATTTTTACGCCAATTGTTAAATTGTTGTCATTTATTAGTTTTCATATTTATAATATCTTTTTTTATTTAACGTCACAGTAGGTGAATAAATTAGAGTATGCTCCTAGGGGATAAAAGTGTCTTAGCCTTGAGCAGATTTGAATCCTTCGCTTCATTCAGGATTCTTACCATAATTTCCTCGCTTCGCTCAGGAATTGACGTCTTAACTACAGAATCCTACATTTCGCTCAGGATTCAATATGCTGCCCGTGACATAAGATACTGCTTTATCCCCTTAGTGCATAATCTACTATTAAAGACTGGTAAAGCAGGAAAAAAATAATTCAAATCTGTAGGTACATGAAGTACGCATATATAGGTTGTTTTTATTTTATGTGCCCAACGTTAAGGGAGAGGTTTAACTGCCTCTGTGGTCTAGTGGTACAACCACCGGTATCAGACCCAGGGGTCCCGGGTTCGATTCCCAGCGGGGGTACACATTGTTAATGGTAGGACTTGTTGTACTCAATAAAATTGGCCAGCCGTATTCTGCCTTTTTGACATGCAACATTAGGTAAATGAAAATCTTAATAACAATAAAATAATAATACTTATTAAATTTAAATTGGTAGATAAATAATGTTTTAAACCTAAAAAGTAAGCTATTAATGCCCGGAGGGAGCTAATATTGTATGGAACTTCCCTTGGGTAATTATGATAACATTTAAATTTGGAACGCCAAAGTGTCAACAAAAACTTCTATCAAACATAGTTTCGAATAAAAAACAAGGCTGTTCAAGGCATAACTTCCTGGTCCAAGGAGGTTTTAACTTTAAAATTGACACTTCAAAGAGACTTTACTCCTACGAAAAACATCAACATGGCTGTATGTATCGCAATCCTTAGCACCAAGAAAACATTATGAAATTGGAATTACATATGTGATATTGTGCACTCATTACAATATAATGTAATAGTTATCTCTTTCATTTCCATGCTTTTTCGAGTCTTTTGTCTTACTTATCAGTAACACATGGCAAATCATGAAATCGTGAATGTGTGTTGTCTTGACTCTTGGTCACAGATATACCTAATGAAAATTGTCTTTGCCTACGGAACTAAATATATAAAGAAAAAATCGGTGATTCGATTTTTTTTCGAATTTTTAAATTGTTGTCATTTATTAGTTTTAATATTTATAATATCTTTTTTATTTAACGTCAAACTAGGCACAGTAGGTGTATAAAGTAGAGTATGCTCCTCGGGGATAAAAGTGTCTTAGCCTTGAGCAGACTTGAATCCTTCGCTTCATTCAGGATTCTTACCATAATTTCCTCGCATCGCTCAGGAATTAACATCTTAACACAGCTCAGGATTCAATATGCTGCCCGTGACATAAGATTCTGCTTTATCCCCTTAGTGCATAATCTACTATTAAAGACTAGTAAAGCAGGAAAAAAATAATTCAAATCTGTACATGAAGTACGCATATATAGGTTGTTTTTATTTTATGTGCCCAACGTTAAGGGAGAGGTTTAACCGCCTCTGTGGTCTAGTGGTACAACTACCGGTATCAGACCCAGGGGTCCCGGGTTCGATTCCCAGCGGGGGTACACATTGTTAATGGTAGGACTTGTTGTAAGTCCGCCTGGCTAGCTACCACCATCTTATCTAAGCCTGACGCCATAACAACAATGTTTTCAGCATTGTTGTGTTCCGGCAGTTCGATATAAGATAGCCAGTTTCCAGATTTCGGGAGAGGCTCGTTTCCATCTTCAGCCTTATCAATACTTAACATCAGGTATGATGAAGGCTAAGAGTCTCCCCGTCGTTCATAAAAAAAAAGTAGCGAACGAGCGGAAAATGCAGCGGCACGTACGTCGTTTTTTTTTTAAAAAAAAGTGTGGCACGTGAGTGGTTATCCACGTATATCACGTGCCGCACTTTTTTTTTCTTTTTTTAGATTTAAGGAACTCAAATATTTATGTGAACCAAAACGGAGTATTATAATTAATTCTAAGTTATTTAAAATAAGAATAAAATGTAACATAAAAAGTCAATATTGCGATTCTGAATGTATTTGTCTTTCTTAAATAAAAAAAAATACTTTACCGGCCTAGGTCGGGAAATGCTAATTTCGACGCAGAACTTGTATGAGAAACCCTAATTTTCCGAGCGTATGTGGAAAAATAACTATTTAATACCTCTTATCTCTAAAACGGCTGAACGGATTTCGAAGATATCGTTATTACCTTTTTGGTACAGAACCCTAAAATTCATAATGCTGGGTTTTTGGCGACTAACTTTAACACTAAAACAATAGCTGTTGACCTTCTAGTTTGTATGTCTCTTTGTCTGGTATATTTCCATGGAAAAGTTTCTGAATGGATTACTACAAGAGACCTTACTGTTGACGGGGCAACACTTAGGTTTTGTAATTTTGATGCCGTTTATAAACGTAGTTAAAGTTTACATAGTACTCTTAAAATATTATAAAAATTAGCAAATTTTTTACTAAGGCAGGTATGTTTTAGTTCTGAAGTGCATTTTTTAGGGTTCCGAACCTCTAAGAAAAAAGGAACCCTAGGAAAATAGAATCACTTTGTTGTCCGTCTGTCTGTCCGAGTGAGTTTATCTCGAGAACGCATGGAGGTATCGAGTTAAAATTAAAACCATATTTTTAGGTCAACAGTCTGTTGGAGGTGTAAAAAATCAAAGTTCTAAATAAGCGTCAAAAAAAGATAGGCCTATTATACCCCAAAAAAAAGTATATTTCGACACTCTCAAGGAAATTAAACTTCATAGGGTACTTTCCGATGACCTAGAACTATGAAATTTGGCAAGTAATATCGTGTTTACTACAAGTAACAGGAAAAAACTGAAAACTGGAGATATAAACTGGAGAAATTGAACAGTCTAAGCAAATGTGGCAGACGAAAATAACACAATCGCAATACCTCTGAAAGGGATTGTGATAGATTTTGAAATTAGACAATTAGGGGGCAGTTTCCATAGTAATTTCACTCTAAAATTTATGATAGTTAATAAACAAGAAAATATTTTCTAGTACTAAGTACTAAATAGTAGTTCCATTTCTGTTGGTTTAACGCCCAGGTTTCATAGAAAATTTTCCATCATCCATGCCCTTATATCAACAAATGTTGTGAATTTTCTAACACTAACATTTAAAAACTACTTCATAAGAGAATCAGATAGTTCAATTATAAGTAACTACCATAGATGGTTTGTAATCAGCGTAGATATATCGGACGGCTCCTGGTCTGAAATTCTCAAAACAGAAATTAAAACGATCGAAAGCGCAAACTAAAGTGACTCGAATTAATACCAGCCGTTAGGTTCAAAGTCGATTGCAACAGTGTAGCGCACGGAAAGGCAACCGCGCTATATAGCTGCGTCCGAGCCATTTATTTTGAATTTTTTGGCGGGAAACCAGTTTTTTGCCTATAATTTTGAAACTAAGAAGCCCAGTGATTTGAAATTTTGCATGCCGTGTGCACCTATTATAAGGTATCATTTGATTCTTAATACGAGACTCTAACTTATACGGTTACAGTGATTCAAAACGTGTAACGTGTCTCCAGCTTACACATGCTTATCGGTTCGTAGCTTAAAAGCTATTCGAGCTAGAGATTAGAAAAATTTGGAGCTTACTGCTCCAATTCGACTCAAAAATTTGAGGTATAAAATATAATCCTACCTCAAATAATTACGAAGATACAGGTGTGTGTAAGCCAGAGACACGGGTCTCCAGCTAACACACACTTTAATGATCGTAGTTTCAACAGTATTTGAGTGTGACGGATAGTTTTTTTGGTTCTCATTGCTCCTATTGTGCACTAAATTTCTGACTATAGTCTAAAGCCCTAACCTCACTGGTTTGCCTTAAAACGGCATGTGTCAGCTGGGGACACAAAAAAAAACTCCTAGTAACGAAGTTATGGTTGCACCTAAAATATCACTGACACGCTTTGATTGCTCCTAATATGCACAAAAATATGGCATGCTTAGAATTTCTCTATGTCTTATGAGGAAGCTGTAGACACACACATGCGAATTGTTATCCTTTTTCTTTCAAGATTTTTAATTTTTGCATTTTTCAATGCAATTCAACTTATGGTAAATTTTGAATAAAAAATTTAAATACTTTCCAAGTCTCGGTAGCTCAGTGGTTAGAGCATTGAACCGGATTTCCAAAGGTCGTGGGTTCGAGTCCCATCTGAGAATTCACTTATGGCCGAGTTGATTTATTCCAATATTTTTCTATTTAACATTTATCATAAACCTTTTTCTTTTTGAATACGACTAACGGTTAAAATGAGATGTCTGTAGTACCACTAGAACGAAAAGCTATCGACGACGTATGGAGGATGTATTGTAAAAAAAATAAGTATATAAATATTGAGCAGCGTCTCTACTGGAAGTAAGTATTATTATCTTTAAGCCACTTACATAAATTAATTTTGAACAATCTGTTGTTCAGACCTTTAAAGGTGATAGGAATGAATTATATATACGAACACACATACATAGAAAGCTTTTAGCATATTTACTGCTTTTTGGAATTTCCTGGAATATTAGTCTGTGTGGATATCTAAGTCTAAAATTCCCAGCTTTTTTAAATAAATCTAAATGATTATGAACGAAAGTAGCCACTTCACAGATATAAAGAGAGGGAAAAGGCAATAAACCGAGGCTTTTAAAAAATGGTTGACAGGATTCGTCAGGAGGGACCCCGCAGATATAACGAATACATTTCTTTTGCGCAACAAATATTCTGTTTTTGTCCGTACTATTACGCCCCATAGTAGGATACCATACCGTATAACAGAATCAACGTAAGCATGATATGTTACTATGGCTGTTCTTTTATTAGTTATAGCTTTTATACGATTAAGTGCATAAACACCTATTTATTCTGCTACATACATTATCTAAGTGCATTTTCCAATTAAGATCTTCATCTAACATTACTCCCAGAAACTCAAATGTGTAGCTTCTTTAATTTTAGCTACATTTAGCTTTATATTGTATTTTTTTTGTTTACATTTATTAAATTGTATAAAGAGGGATTTGTTTAAATTGATTATTAAATTATTTGCTTTCAGCCATTCTTCTATTTTATCTATTGTATTATTAATATCGGTCTCATGATTTTGTATTGAATTGTATTTATTATGTCCAATGTCAGATGTCACTTTTGTTACGTCGTTGATGTAAAGCAGGAACAGTATAGGTCCTAAGACGCTCCCTTGCGGGACGCCAGACAATTTTTCATTGTAATCAGATTGAAACGTCTTCATATCATTACCCTCCAATCTGTTCAAAACAACACACAGACGTCGACCCGCTAGGAAGGAGGATATCCACTCCAAGGCTGGTCCTATTATTCCTATTGACTCTAGTTCAAAGGCTTTTGACAAATCAAAGAATAATCCACTCGTAAGTTTATTCTTGTTAAGATTAGTTAATATTGTACGAACTAAATCACTAATAGCCATTGTTGTAGATTTATTCTTTTGGAAACCATATTGGGATTTATTGATTATACTGTATTTAGTGCAGAAATTTATTTTCTTAAGCATACACTTCTCGAAAACTTTATATAGTATGGGTACTAATGTTATTGGACGATAATTATCTATATCGTCATTGCTTCCTTTTTTATACAAAGGTTTGACCAATGATACCTTCAACTCCTCGGGAAAGATCCCTTGTTGAAAAGATAAGTTTACTAGGTATGTCAGAATGAGAGCCTTTAATAATCTCGTATTGATGCCATCGTACCCTTCAGAGTTGGAGTTATTAAGCGTCATAATTTCCTTTATCAATTTACTTGATGTAATAGGTTCTAAGAACATTGAATAACGCAAAAATATACTTAGGGTCACTATTTTTAACATTATTGTTATTAGAATGTGATGTCAAATTATTTTGCAAGTCAATAAAGCGATTATTAAATGACTTGAAACAGACTATAAACTACCTAGGTTCCAAATACTAATCATCCTTTATCCGCTATTTTTTTTATGAGTAATATTATCATACATCCAAACTTGACGGACGGACTTTCACATCTATCTATCGATATAAATAAAAATCTATGTTGTACTCTATGCGTTCCGAAACCATTGTGATGAAACATTCGTCAAGTGTTTTGAGGACTCCCGCGAGGGTTCCTGGCCCCAAAAATCAATAACCATATTTATTTATACTTTACGTGACATTGCAACGCATGCCGGGTACATCTAAAATATTAAATAGACTAATAATATTAGTAGGATTTATTATCTAAAGGTGGGTCCAGATAAAACGTCCAGATGAAACGGAGGTATGGTACGGACAAAAAATAATTATCTGGACCTACCCTAAGTTACGCGATAACTGGGAGCATCACGCAGACAAAGTCGGTACGAACGCAAGTATAAAATAATTTCTCCGAGAAAATTAATTCTTCATATCACGGCACCACGGATTACGACGTTGACAGTTCCACAATGGGTTGGAGTTACGCCACAGCATAAAGAAACACAGTATTTTGTCTTAGAAACTTTCTTGATAAAAGTTAATTATTATTATTGCAGCCGCGTGATACGCAATACGTGATAGAGCTGCCTGCCAACATAGATAAGCCATTTATTTTAAATGAACGACGGGGAAACTCTTAGCCTTCATCATACCTGATGTTAAGTATTGATAAGGCTGAAGATGGAAGCGAGCCTCTCCCGGAATCCTCAATCACTGAGGAACTGGCTATCTAATTCTTTTATAACTGCCGGAACACAACAAAAAACGCTAAATGCGTACAAAACTAACACAGCTTGCGTTCGTCACCGCGCGGCGCATTCGAGACTGAGACGCTTGCCGAGCTCTCACCGAAATGAGGCGCTTCGGGTATTACTCGCGAACAGACCTTTTGAAGGAAGATAAAATACTGTATGTATATTTCTACTGCGGTTCCACGGCCGACTCTCAACTACAACGATATATGAATATTAATGATTTCAGCGAGCTAAAACTGAAGTGGAAAACATGGTCGGCTGTAGTATTTATTATAGTATTCGTTCGTATGTACATCGAATGCTTTATACAACGTTAAGGGCCGATTTCACCACCTAGTGATAAGTTTGGATAGCAACTGGCAGATAATTTGTTAGTTGCAATATGCAAAAAGGAGTGAGTAAAAAAAATTGTATTTTAAATATGGCCCTGTAAGGGTATTGCGACTTACATGCAAGCTATAGTGACTTAACATTTTACATGATAAGGTTTTTTAGGTATCGAAAATAAAATCTATAAAAAACATAATATTAGTATAAATATACAGGGTGTTAAAAGACCCATACCAAAGCCGTGATATATGCGTTGTGTGCATCAAACTAAATAAGATTCTGTTAAAATAATTGCTGGGAAACTACTTTTCCTTGTAGTAAAAAAAATGGTGTTAATTTTTGCACGCAATGGAACGCGTGCAACAACATTTGCGTGTGCCTATAGAGAACGAGTGTGTGTAAACAGCTGTGTAGTGTCGGCTTAGAATACCCCCTCTCATCCCGTGGGTGTCGTAAAAGACGACTAAGGGACTCAGCCTTCAGGAGAGGGGCAGCAGCGTCTCCTACAAACTTGGCCATACTGCGATCGCCAACCCGCCTGCCAAGCGTGGCGACTATGGCAAACCCTCTCTTTGGGGGAGGCCTATATCCAGCAGTGGGTGTTATGTGGCTGAAACGACGATAGAGAAAGAGTTAGGCAACCGGGGGGCCCCGTATCTTTGAGATGTTTTGATATTCATTGCGTTTTGTTACTTTAAACGCTAATCTTCAGAAACAAATAATGACTTCAATCACTAGCAGTTTTGGAGATAAATGGCAACATGGGTTTGCAAAACAAATGTTTACTGCAGCGCCCCCTGGTAAGTTGTCACCGTAACAGTTATCTAAGAACATGCACCAATCAAACCAGAACCCATCAAATGGTTTTGAGGTTGTGAGCAACAAAAAATAACATTGTCCATACAAAATCATTCTATTTTCACGAAACCAAAAAAATCTTAAAAAACTTGTAAGGCAATAGACCAACCGCGCGAGTGGACAGGAAAAGTATATCATAACTTCCTCATATTTGAAGATGTTTTCACAAAATACAAGAAAGATAGGGGAGAAGATACAATATACTTCGGAGACCAGTGCCCCAGAAGTGGGAACATTAAAATGGCTGATCCTGATGAATCAGGAATCGAGAATCGGGAATTTACTTATGAAATAACATTTAATTAAATGAGGTTATGTTTTATTGGGACTCGGATTCGAAGGTTCGAAGGGGGTCGAAATTTTTTTGTGCTTGCTTGATAGTCGAATTCTTGAGGAAGGTATGGCGGTTCCAGGGTTGTCACTCAACAATTTTAAGCACAGAACAAAGAAAAACTATCAGAAAGAGCATGTTACGTATTTAACATGGAAAGAATGTCGCCGCGTCAGGGCGACAAGAGACTAGTTGTTTTTTTCTAGTGTATTTTCTTGTTTAATATTTATCACATAAAAATAGCATTGTAAAAATTGTCAAAATAAAAAAAAATATGTAAGGAATTGTCGCCTCGAAAACAGGCACGTTGCAATTAAAGCATTCAAAGTAATGTATAGTCTGCTTCTGTATTTTACGCAAAGGGGTGACGACACGAGACAGCCTTACTAATTCTGACCTCTTTTTTGTGTTCTGTCATTATAATCTACAGTTGGCAGCCCTATCCATATTCGCCGAGTTGTAATGACAAAACGACATTCGAGTCCGCATCGTATTTGATCGGGAAGCCATCGATTTAATGGGTATCGATAGTGCTATTAATGGGATTGATAGTTGGAAGTATCCACTTAGAATTTAAGTTATATGTTATGTATATTAAAGTTATATGTTGTATATATAGCTGGTGTCGGCTTATAAAAGCACTACCGCCTCTCATCCCGTGGGTGTCGTAAAAGGCGACTAAGGGACTTAGCCTTCAGGAGACGAGCAGCAGTGTCTCCTATAAACTTGACCATACTGCGATCGCAAACCCGCCTGCCAAGCGTGGCGATTATGGCAACCCCCCCCCTCCCCCTCTTTTGGGGGAGGCCTATACCCAGCAGTGGGTGTTATGCGGTTGAGAACTAACTGCAGCTGCCCGCGGTTTCACCCGCGTCCCGTTCCCGTGAGAATATCGGGATAGTAAGTATCCTATGTTTAAATCCAGCGCTCTTCTAGCGATGTGCCAAATTTCACCCTATGTTCAGTAGTTTTTGCGTGAAAGAGTAACAAACGTCCATACATACATCCTCGCAAACTTTCACATTTATAATACTTAAACATATTAGTAGGCAGTATGGAGTATGAAGTTCAATGGTTATTGTAGATTTTTGTTAAAGAAGGTCTTCATCAACCCTTAGAAGTCCACTATTGGACATAGGTTTCGCCATTGAGCCTGGTCCTCAGCCTATTTCAATTCACCCTTGCACCCAAGGGTGAGGAATGCGTAAGTAGTACAAAATAGAAAGTGGTTGTCTTGGCCCGTGATCTCGGCAAGACTGAAAAACCATAACAATGATATATGAAATAGTACACTCTGAAATCATAAAAGTGGTTGTTAATAAATTCCATCCTAATTTCGATTCTATTTTTGCTCTTACAATTGTTTTGTTTTTATAAATATTTCACATTGTAGAATAGGGAATCGGTACATTCCCTTTCAACCCCAAATCTGCCTTGGAACAGGAAACCCGTAACTCAGAATACAATCTAGATTCCAGACTAACTTTTCGATTTTGTACCTAATATCCTAATATTTTTTCCAATCGTCGCGGTTGGCATACCTCGAGTTGCCGCGTGAAGTGTACGTCTGTTATTAGGATGCCTTGGTGTTTGGTACAAGCCATAAGTACACCTCAAGACCGAGGTCAGCGTCCAAACAGTCTTTGCACTGGCTAAAACGGTCGAAATGACGCACTTACGCAGATACGCGCCGCTCCACGCGCGCTGGCAACATTTTTAGGCTCGGACTACAGCAAAAATCCAGCAAGATCCGTGTAGCGATAGCGAGCGGCGCGCGTGTCTGTGAGCGCGTCACATCGGCTGAGTGAAACAACTGTTTATTGCGAGTATGTTTAAACTGTGCCAAAGTCTTTTAGCAGTGTCATGCCTGAAAGCAGTGTCAGTGAAAAAACCATGACTCCGACGCAAAAGTCTGCCGAGAAATTCCGAGTCGCTCAAAAGTAGCATGGAGAAGTCAATACTTGGTATCACCCAGAGAGACCGAAATCGCACCGATTACATCAGAGAACAAGACTAAAGTTAAGGACGTTATGGCGAAGAAGGTGTGGGTATGGGCGTGCCACATTGCAACAATGCAACAAAAGTTTATGGACAAGACCGAGTCCTGGAATAAAGACCCACAGCAGATAAACAAGGGGGCGCGGCAGACTGCAGCGCGGGACAGATCGACACGGATTACTGAACTGTATGAGTCGGGCACGAGATCACCAGGACTGAAAGAAAAGGGAAGATGGATATCCAATGGGCCACCATGATGGTGATGACGAGTCTCAATTTAGTAGTGACTGACGAGCTAATAGATCTTGTGCCATTTGTGACTTGTTAGAGAATCTTGGAGGTTTCCAAGAAGTCTAGAAGTTTTCTAGCTATAATAATGTTTTTCACATTAAAATATCGACCCGTGAACTTGTTAGACATTCCTTCTGAGTAACTTGTAGGCCGGGATGTTGTTCTTGTTTTTTTTTCTAAAAATAAAATCAAAAGCAAATTAACTGCAATACAGTTTTGTCAAGTTGATGCTATATTAAATAGATAGTGCTCGTTAAATGTTTGGCTTTGTTTCAGTCGTATCTCAGCCAAGTAGCTCGTGCGAATAATGTTTCAACACTTTATTACCACTTAGAAGCCATGCACATTTCGGACCAAGTCATAAGATAAAGCGATGACAATAACTTTGATGATCGAAGACAATAACTTTAAAAATCTGAAATGCTCAAAATACTTACTTACTTTGACGTAGAGTGGTACGTACACCGGTTTCAAGGTGTCGCTTACTCTGAGGTCCCGGGTTCGCATCCCGGTAGGGGCAAATGTTTGTATGATGAATACGAGATTTGTACCTGAGTCATGGACGTTTATATATATTTTCTACACATAAATATGTATTGTTATATTTATTTATATCCGTTACCATAGTATCCCATAACAAAAGCCTTACAGTGCTCACTTTGGGGTAAATTGGTGTGAGTTTATGAAATATTTTAATTTTTAACCAAACTTCGCTTTAAAGTGTTCAGCCAATTTCTTTCGAATGAGGAATTGAGTTTGGACGGAGCAGCCATGAAAGTCTGCACGTCGCGTCGTCAGGGTTGGCCATCTTCAAATAGGTAATGATATCATGGAGACTCTGCGCAACCGCATGTCTACGTCGAGATGCCATATCATAGAATTTCCTGTTATTTCAGAGCAGTACCACCTTTCCACTGCAAAATCTCATCTTCTCTGAAGTTTGACTTGCAGATTTGGACGATGTTGACCTCATCGGTTTGAACTCGGTCTGACGGTCAAAAGTAAGTTGTAATACAAGTTATCAACTATCTGTGTTCCCCTCATCTACTTAGATGATCCTCTTAATCCTCTAAGCCCTCTTAATCGTTTTTTTTGCATGATTGCGTTACAATATCAAAACAAAAAAACTTTTATATTATTATTGTAGTAGGATAATGAAATGAAAAAACATTGTAAAATTGTATTTATTAATTTATTTAAATATTTATTGTACAATAAACACGAAGTTAGCTACAAAAGGCGGACTTAATACTAAAAGTATTATCTACCAGTCAACCTTTAGAGAAACAGAGAGCAGCGAAAGCGGTACAAAATTCGATTTGTTAACATTGATATATAAGCGTACTTTTTACTTTTATACATACATAAGTATACAAATGCATACGTACTATACTAATACAATAATTTTTATATTATGATAAAATTAGTTAACATCAATTTAATCAATGCGCTGTAGAGCAATGCTTTAGCATTGAACTAGAATAAAGCTAATAATTATTGTTTTACGTACCCCAGTTTAATAGCAGCGATCCACTTTTAACTTAGACCATACACTATCAACCTTATTGCAAATGTTAAACTTCTCTTTAACATCTGGCCGTAACTTCTGCTCTGTGTGTAAACTTTATTTTGATTCGAGAATTTCGTTTCTAAAAGGTAGTTCGTTGTTTAAAGTTTTTTTAAACTGTTGACTTTTTATGACTTTATATTAACTATGAAACTATGAATTGGGTTATATCACGCTCCTTATGAATCACAATCTGTTGACTATTACTTGCAAGAAATAATCAACCTTAACAAAAAGCCTGGAAATAAGTTTCTAATTTTTGTACTCTGTAAATAGATAGTAGCACCAATCTAAATGGGATCAACGGCGAGATTACTATCCTATCCTACTAATATTATAAATGCGAAAGTTTGTGAGTATGTTTACTCATCCAAACATCCTCCCAAACTTCGGTCAGAGTAACAAAAATTTTTGTTACTCTTTTACGCAAAAACTACTGAACGGATTTGGTTGAAATTTGGCAGACAAATAGTAAATAGCCTGGATTAAAACAGGATACTTTATCTCGACATTCCCACGGGAACGGGAACCACGCGGGTGAAGCCGCGGGTGGCTGCTAGTAGTAATAATTAGAAATCTTGAAGTGGATTCTATATTGACCGCAACTACACTCCCTCAACAAGAGTAGGCGCTCCTGGTGTTTGAATATTTAAAAAAAAACTTCTTCAAATACCTAATAAAATAAACGATTGTTTAATTTTGCATTCTTAATTATATTTTCAACAATTTGAAAAAAGTAGTTTGGAAAATGTATCATAATAAAAAAAAAAATTTTGGCGACCCGCCTGTAACTTAGACCACAAATTATGGACCAATATCGCCGGAAGCTCAAAGCGGCCACATCTGGTAACGACATTAGTTACCAGTTGAAAATGCCTTTATAAACGCTATTTGGTTTGGAATTTTCAAACAATTGTTATGACTTGGACGGAAATTTGGTATTAAATAATAATGAAATTGTTGAAAATTTATTTTATTCAATCGAAAGAATGTTACAATAAGATCCTGCTTTCTGTATTTACCTTCTCCTGCGCAAAATACTTTTTTTATTAAATACTAGCGGGCGCTCGCCGTTTCACCCTCGTGGTTACCGTTCCCGTGGGAACATCAGGATAGTAACATCCTATGTTCATAACCAAGCTATCTACTATCTATTTATAACTTTTTAATTTTGCATTTTACAATGCTATTTTTATGTGATAAATATTAAACAAGAAAATATACTAGAAAAAAGCAACTAGTCTCATGTCGCCCTGACGGATCCCGTCAGCAAAATTAAAAAGTATAATTAGATGGCTGTTTCATCTTAAGGCGGTACCCCCACCGAAAGTGGCGCCGCGTTGAATTTTATTTAATATCGTAATTCTAATTCACAATTTTAATAAAACTAAACGTGGAATTTTTAGAGCCCATTGTCTTGTATTTTTAGAAGGTATCGCTACATCTCGTCATAGTCATTCGTAGAAGTAGATAGCAAATGTGTCAAAAACGGCCACTTTTAGCAGTTTTGCTATCTACTTCTAGCAGTGACTACGAGGGAATGTAATGATACCGTCTAAAAATACTAGACAATGGGCTCTAAAAATTCCATGTAAAGTTTTATTAAAATTGTGTATTAGAATTACGATATTAAAAAAAATTCAACGCGGCGCCACTTTCGGTGGGGGTACCGCCTTAATCGATAGTCAAACATCTGTAAAGATGTTTCTTTCGAATGCGAGGATATTTCTCTCATTGATGAAGCGACGGTGGCCAACACCGTAGAATGGTAAATATACTGGAAAAATTCGACGGGTCCTCATAGGTCTCTGTAGCACAATTGGTTAGTGCATTGGGCCGGACTCCCAAGGATGCGGATCCCGTCAGGGCGACGACATGAGACTAGTTGCTTTTTCTAGTATATTTTCTTGTTTAACATTTATCTACTATCTGTGTACCAAATTTCATCCAAATCCGTTCATTAATTTCGGAGCCTATTTAATGCAGACAAACAAACAATCAAATCTTTCCTCTTTATAATATTAGTACTCGTATAGATAGTATAGATTATCATTGATATAATCCAACTGCCAGATCCTAGAATCGCGATTATTAATGTTTTTTTATGACAATGAATATAATCAACATTTGTGTTGGTCTATGGATTCATTATGTAGCTATTAAAAGTACCTATGTATTCTCGTGATTTAATTACGTTTGGAGCTCCGTGGCGCAGTGTTTAGCATATTCACGGGATGGATGGGTGACCAAATTTTTATTATCACTAGTACCTACGTGTTTCGGAAGGCAAATCAAGTCGTCAACGACGTCATAATTACGTAAACTGAATTTGCAATCATTAACATCCACCTATCCGCGAAGGGCTTCCGTGGTGGCTCATGCATGGCCGACGTTCCTTGTCAATCAATCAATTAGATTAGATAGGCATATTCTTTAGCAGTTAGGCTATTCAAATGGCTAATGTTGATATTGGTGTGTTCTTCTTCTTCTTATCGTATGAGGATTAGTGGCCACCTCTGGTATCAGAGATGGAGTTACAAATGCTCGTATTCATCATACAAACATTTGCCGCTACCGGGATTCGAACCCGGGACCTCAGGGTAGACGACACCTTGAAACCGGTGTACGTTCCTCTTTACTACGGAGATCGTCACAGTGTGTCCGTAAAAGAGCTTAGTCGTAATTTGTGGTTGAGTGGTAGGACTGGTTGTAAGTCCGCCTGGCTAGCTACCACCATCCTATTTAAGTCTAACGCTATAACAACAAGGTTTTCAGCATTTTTGTGTTTCGGCAGTTAGAGATTAGATAGCCAGTTTCTCAGTGGTTGAAGATTCCGTGAGGAACGCGTTTTCGCCTTCGGCCTTATCATTTCTTACCATCAGGTATGATGAAAGCTAAGCGTCTTCCGTTGTTCATACAAAAGTTTCTTATCTCGGAATCGCATCAATGTATGTGATGTGTCTGATATTTATTTCACGATATAATCTTATAACTTGTACCACACATGAAGCTAATACGCTAGACGCTAACCTTTCAACGCCATCTGCAAGCGACGTTTCCTCAGTTGAAAATAGCGTGTGTTGTAAAGTATATGCTCTTGTATCCTTAAATAACTTCGGTGCAATCGTGAACATCTTAACGACGTTTTTTTTTTATTCACGAGACGGGGAGACTCATTCATCATACCTCGTGATAAGTATTAGGCTGAAGATGGAAGCGAGCCTCTTCCGGAATCCTTAACCACAGAGGAACTGGCTATGTTATCTCTAACTGTCGGAACAATGCTGTTATGGTGTTATGGCGGTAGACTTAGATAAGATGGTGGTAGCTAGCCAGGCGGACTCACAACGAGTCCTACCACGAACCAACCCGAATACAATATGTACCTTCCGCTGGGAATCGAACCCGGGACCCCTGGGTCTGATACCGGTGGTTGTTACCACTAGACCACAGAGGCGGTTTAAACGTGTGGTGTGGTTCATATTTATCAAAAAAAAAAATGTCCCCTTAGCTGAGAGTAGTTAAGAACTCGGGTGAAACTCCGCTCCATTTTCAATACCATTTGACATGTCACGTTCAGTCATGCCAACATGTAGATATTTGTGTAATCCTCTTTGTGGTATTATTGTACGTAATATGTTTTGTTTAATGTGATGTGAGTGTCGTTTTGTGTTTGTCCGTAGGTACCACAAAGAAAATCAAGGTGGAAACTTGAAAACGTGCTATTTTCCTTTATATAGCTTTCCTTATATTTATATATTTCCTTTATATTTATTAAGCCTGACGTCACAGACCTATATCGACATAGACGAAAAGAGCGCTTAAAGCTGTATGAGAACCTAGCCTGACGAATTTTTCAAACCTTCGATGACTTCACAAGCGAGATTTAGTGATGTGTAAATGTTATTGACGAGCTCTTGCAAAGAAAGCACTGCACAATTAACCATTTTCGTTTCTGAGTGACGCGTGTTTTCATGGCAATGGTCTGAAGCGGACCGATTTTAGTCGAAAAACTTTTACCGTGGATCAAACTTTTGACACGCAAGGAAGGTACATTTTAGCGTCTATCTCGATATAAGTCTGACGTACTGTTGACTGTACCTCAATATTGTGGTAAGTATATCAAATTGTATACAAATCAGGTCACGACATTTGGGCTGACTTCCAGCCGATACTGTTACATATTTCATAAACGAAGGCACAGGTACATTGTTATTTTCGGTCAGGTCAAGTTTAAAAATTCATGTTTTTTTAATCGTTTGATTTTACGCGTGGAAAAATGGTAAGCGAGTATGGTAAAATTTTGAAGTTAGCGTTCTAAATATTACCTTCATAAGATTTATTTAAAAATTATGAATCTAATCTTTTTGTTATATTATATTTTAAAGTTAGCTTTCCGTCTGCGAATTCGTTCAAGTGTAATTCGGTTTTATTCTTCTATTCAATCCAAATCGATATTAACTAGCCACATCATCCAAGGTCTAATCTCTATGACAAAATTCATCAGAATGGGTTCAGTGATTTAGGGGTGAAAGGTAACAGATTGAGTTACTTTGATATCTAAACTAATACTTATAAAGAGGAAATATTTGTATTTTTGTAACGTTTGGGGCAGAAAGGTTTTGGAACGGCTACCACGCACCGGACGGCAGACAATCTGGTGAAAGTCACCGGAAGTCGCTGCATGTGGGCAGCGCAGGACCGACTGGTGTGGAAATCCTTAGGGGAGGCCTATACCCAGCAGTGGGAGTCAATGTGGCCGAGACGATGACAATGATGTTTTAGCAACAATTATTCGATTGCTTAAGATCGACCAGTCTAAAATTTATCAAATTCGTTTTTAGCTTCTTAACGTATAAAGCTACAAAATCTAAAACTCTTGAGGTAATGAGTGTCTACCACGGGTATTTTTTGCAGTTATTAATCTGGTTAAAAGTGTAATAGTTTACTTACAAATATGTTTTTTCTAATTATCAAAACAATTTAATTACATTGGTTTTCGTCAACCAAGCTGTGTTAGCTGTGTAGTGTCGGCTTAGAATAGCACTACCCCCTCTCATCCCGTGGGTATCGTAAAAGGCGACTAAGGGACTCAGCCTTCAGGAGACGGGCAGCAGCGTCTGCTACAAACTTGGCCATACTGCAATCGCCAACCCGCCTGCCAAGCGTGGCGATTATGGCAAACCTATTGGGAGAGGCCTATACCCAGCAGTGGGTGTTATGTGGCTAAGACGACGACGTCAACCAAATCAAAAACTACAACGACGTCAACCAAATCAAAAACTAATGTTTAAACAAATTAAGGTCTCTTATTGGTATTTTTTAAACTTCTGCTTTGAACCGTTTTCGAGATCTGGGAAATCCCAAAACGTTACCGCAGCAAAACCTTAAATTACTCAAAAACTATGACACACACACATTTTGTTATTTGATAACATGTACTAGGCAATAAAAGCTATCTATTCATGTATTTGGTTCCGGGCTGAAACGACTTTTTTTGCCAGGGTAACGTTTCAGTCAAAATCAGTTTTTCTCAAATATCTTAAAAACTTTAACTCTTTAAATTTCGCCTCATGACAGACTAATTATCTGTTATAGTCTTAACTCTCTAAAGCACAAAATGAGAGGGTAACGCACTCTAAAATACAGGCTGATTTAATACAGGATATCCTATATCTGTATGCTAAATTTAATCCAAATCGGTTCAGTAGTTTTTGCGTGAAATAGTAACAATCTTCATACATCCAAACATCCTCACAAACTTTCACATTTATTATATTAGTAGGATAGGATAGGATTATAGTACGATTTAATTTGATATATACTTACATACTTACTTAATACTTAACATATTATGAAGAAGGCTATTTGATATATTTTATGAACGACGGAGAGGACTCTCCGTCGTTCATAAAATAATAAAAAATATCCGATATTCTCACGGGAACGGAAACCACCGCCGGCCCATAGTGTTGTAATATAAGTATGGATGTATTAAAAGAACTTTCAAAATAATGAATGAATACAGTCGTAACTCTTAACATTTTGAGCCCTAGTTTAAAGCCCCGAGTCACTAAGGTTATACGAGTAGAGTACCTACATAATATTATAGTATGACTGATTCCAAAACCTAATTAATACTAATTTGAAGTTTTAATCATTACTCATTCAGTACGAAATTGTTATTCATTGAATTAATTAATCATTGTATAGTGAACATTATGCGTCGTCATTCTAATGATGTGACACTATTGTTTTATGAGGAGCTCGGTAGCGCAGTGTTAGCGAGTTTTGCCTACGATTTAAGTAATGGTCGGTCACGGGATGGGCGACCCTTTTTTTTTCACCGTGCTTTGCTCGTTAAGACATTGTTTCCGGTTGCATTTTCATTAGAAATAAGAAAGAAGAAAGAAAAATGATTATTTGGGACAAACACAAGGGCGATACAAACAAACAAAATAAAAGCACTGTTTGTCGCAAAACGGCCCCGATTCAGCATGATGCTTGGCTTTTGGCCAGCGCTGGTCTTCCGTCGGTACCTTTTTGGTGGGGATGAGAGCTGTATTAACCGGTTAACCGGTTTAAAAAATAGTAATAAAAGAAGCAAAAATTTAAATGACAATACCAAATTAAAATAAATGGCTGAAAAAGCTAAAAGCCAGTGCCAGCACAGATACGCTAGTTTGTGAGTTTTTTTTACATTGGTACTGTATGGACTGTGGTGCTGACAGCTGACAGTGACAGCAAGTGCAAGGCAAACAGCAAAAACTTATACAAACAAACAAAACAATCGAATTACTTAACTTAACACTCACCAATTTACATTGTTGTAATTCTGGTGGGGTCATATCATTATCATTTGACAAAGGCTGAGATGTAGACATTTCACCAAAGTGCCAAGTTTTTGTAACCATACTTCTTTAACAATTAGCACTTTTAGAACTAATTATAAAAGACATTTATTGGAAGCTCAAAAGGATACCGTAGTATATACGTTTAAAAAATGCCGTTCTGCTTAAAACGCCTAGTATTTAGTGGTTTTTGTTTTTTGTTTAATGTCTGTTACTGTCTGTTGTTCTGTCTGTTTTTTTTATTATTATTATATAATTCTATAAGTAGATGCATATATATTTATTTCTTACTGTAATTGTTTGTTTGCTCAATGTCACGCGCCCTTTTCTCAGCAGGTATCTGCAGAATATCAGTGCCACGGTGACACACGTTCACGTTGTCTCGCGGCTTATACTGAGCAGAGGCCTATTGGGTACCTAGCTCTAAGTATTTTTAATTTTGGATTTTTTGTTTACGGTTTTTTTTAATTATTTTTCTATTTGTTTCGTTTCTATGTTTTTGGTACCCAATAAACTATTTCATTCAAACTATTTCATTCATTCATTCATTAATTCATTCATTCATTCATTCATTCATTCAATAACAAAATGTAAACCTATCAATAATAGCAACGTAAACATAACCAAATAATCCTATTAATATTATAAATACAAAAGTAGGTATGTCAGTTTGTTTGTAACTCTTTCACGCTAAAACCACTGAACGGATTTTGATAAATTTTGGTAAGTACCCAGATAGTAGATAATTCGTATTAAAACACAGGATACTTTTTATCTCGATGTTCAAATGGGAACAGATGCGGTCGATAGTAATGACGACAGGTTCAGTGTTCGATGATTATTTATTTTCATAACTTATTTTGTCTTTTTAGGGGCATTTCTCTCCACTACTGGACCAAAGCCTTCCGGGGTATGGGTATGGGTAAGGAAAAGAGACATGCCGATTCGCAGCAGATATGAAATTTTTGGTCACCCATCCCGTTACCGACCACCGCGAAAGTTCCTTAACCACCACAATCGAGCCTTCTTTGCTATCTACTGCGCCACTGAGCACGTCTGAGCTTATAATTAATTATTTCTATGATTATTTCTGATCTCGCCTTATCCCTACTTTGCCTTTATCCTAAGATAGTCATAATAAGTGATGTGCCATTACTAGATTTGCTGCTTGATACTCGATGTTTTATATTTTCCTTACTACATAATTTACTTACCCTTTGAATTTGTGGTGCTCGACAGAATCGATGATAATTTTTAACCGACTTTTATAAAGGAGGAGGTTCTCAAGTCGGTTGGTATGTTTTTTTTTATTTATTTATGTATGAACACCGATTACAACATGATTTCTAGTCAGATTTACGGGATTATTTATTTGTTCGATGCGGAATAATAGCCATTTGGTTCCATAAAATTTTGTTTCAGTATGGCCGAGTAGTTTTATTTTTTGATCAGTTTTATTAACTTGGATGATGTAGTTTTCACGATACTTTGTCAAAGAAATTCCTACTGTAGTTAGCAAAACAATTACTACTAAAAAGTAAAAACTTGTTATTGATTATTTTTTGGTGTTTAGTTTTTAACCTACTTATGTACCTACGATATATTAACTGGGGTAATTTTTGTTGCAATCAAAGTACATTTTTCAAGTTTAATGATAAAAAAGTCAACTAAATGACATTAAAATTAAATAGTATTATTAACTCAAACTATATTGAACTGAAAATAAAAAGCTTTTAATTACAAAACATTTTTACTTTTTCCAAAAAAAAAAATGGTTAAATTGTCTGTCTCCATCTAAGCACTTTGTAGAATAGTTGTTTCTTCTAGAAAACCTTATGAGTAGCGGTAAGCCAAAAATAATAATATAAATGGATATTTAGAAAGTAAACGCGACAAAATATTAGTATTTAGAATATAATAATTTTTTTTGGCACAAAACAAAGCAGGTACTTGTTCTTGTAGGTTCTGCAGGCAAACATGCTACATCTAAGGCCATTTAGTGGCCAAATGGTTGCCCATTTTAATTGTAAAAAAAAACAAAAACACATGAGGAAAAAAACACCAAAAAACAGCAACAAATACTGCACTTTGTTTACTTCTCGTCCCATCACTAGTTATAATACACATGAGAGTATTCTCCGAGTCATAATTTCATTTCTTAGTCCGTATATTTGCTTTATAGAGTGGCGTTAGATGACATTTTATTATTATGTTGTATTGTAACACATGACAAGGGAGATGGAAATCTTTATAAATTGAATCCTGATAAATTTAACAATCTTTATAAAATTTATTTGGACAACCAATAAGATCATACACCTTAAATGCTACGATTACAGCCAGTGGTTACAATAATTGGTGCTGTCTTTATTAAAGGTTGCCACGGGAAGCAAACTTGTTAAAAGAAGAGTTGGGAGCAGAAGGCGTCCCTTAACTTAAAAAAAAAAATCTTACTAAAGCTAGTAAATACAAGAAAATGACAAGATAAAAAATTTAATTTTGGTTTGAACATTAAAAAATTTGAATTGATCCGAACAGTACCCCTATTACGAGTTTGCTTAACATGACATTTACAGGACTCGTGAGCGTAGACTATCGGATACACTGCTCATGTCGGTAAAACAGTCGCTAAATATGAAAGAGACAGAGCTACATTTTACGTTAAAGTTTAATGTAGCGTCAAGTTTGCCAAACTCGTATTAAGCCTACAGATTCTGTTGTTTTACATTTCATAGAATATGATATGTTTTAGACATTCGTCGGGTCTGATGGCACTGTGGTCGGCTCAGTAGGGGTTAGGAATTTGATTCCTCTCAACCCAACCACCCAACCCAACTACAAAGTAGAAATAAGTACTTGCACTGGACACTGGACTAGTTGGCGATAAAAATCGAAGAGCTTCACACCTTAGCTCACTGCCGTGAAGTTGCCTGATTGTCAGTTTTATAGACTATACTGATAGGACTTGTTATAAGTCTGTCTGGCTAGCTTAGCTACCACCATTCTATATACGAGAAGTCTGACGATATAACTAGCTAGCTAGCTCCTCAGTGGTTGAGGATTCCAGGAGAGCTCGTTTCCCCTTTCAGCCATATCAATATTTAACATCCTAATCCTAATGCCAACATAACATAACTAACTTATTAACTTTAACTTACATACAAGAAGACCCACAACGAAAATGAAAACAACTTATTCTACCCATCGCTACTACAATTTTCTTGTATGGGGCCAAACCGGGAAAACTGACGGTTAAGGAGTTATTGAGAATCAAAGTCAACATTTATAATTAAGGGTTATCATTTAAAGTAACAGAACCGCAATAAATATCAAAATCACTCAAAGATACGGGGCTCCAGTCGCCTACGCGTTCTCTATAGACACACGCAAACGTTGTTGCACGCCTTCCATTGCGTGTAAAAAATCACACCATTTTTTTTTTACTAAAAATGAAAGTCGTTTCCCAGCAATTATTTTAACATATTCTTATTTGGTTTGATGTACACTACGCATATATCACGGCTTCGGTATACTCTTTTAACACCCTGTATATTATAAATGGGAAAGTTTGTTTATAGTGTGTTCAATATAAATCTGGACAAAAGTGCATTGACCCAACCTCTACCATGTTGCACCCAAACAATGACGTCGTTTATCGATCGTCATACAAACTGTCGCTAAACTCGACGCGACACGCGTTTCATAATACTCTGGCCGAACATAAAAGAAATAACTCTGAAAGTGCACTTTTTGAGTTTGTTTTGGTTTGATGTACACTACGCATATATCACGGCTTCGGTATACTCTTTTAACACCCTGTATATTATAAATGGGAAAGTTTGTTTAAGTAACCAATTGACTCGATTTTCGGCATAGAGTTAGTTGAAAGGTCGGAGACTAACACAGGCTACCTTTATCCCGATATTCCCACGGGACCAGCACCCCGACCGCCTAATGGTATAGCGTGTGCTATCGCTGTAGCTATCAAACTTCAAACTCTCATAAAACCCTTGAACGATAGATTTTTTCTAATTCCTACTGTTGGAGAAAGAACTGTATTTAATCACGTACCTGCGGCTTTGTTGGTGTCCCTTTTCCCTGAAGCCTCAGGTGTAGTCGCTGGTTGCTGATGGATCACTTATTCTGTTTAGAAGTGCACTGGCTATATTTTGAATTAGTTCACCGTTCGATTTTGGGAATTTATGTGTATTATGAATTTTAACGAATTATGGTGCGGTGTCGCACGCTGCGCTCGCGGCGTATCGGATCGGTTAGTTCTCTTTTCTGACGTTAGAGCACATGATAGCAGCACTGTCTATAGTATGGTGCTGCGATTCGTTTTACGAAAGCTTGCAGTTATTGTGACCGATACAATTTAAATTAAAATTAAAGGAGAAATAAATGATTTGTGCTAGCGTTAATACTATACACAATGTGTTCAAAGTACGGAACACCTACATATTTCTATTAATCTATTGGATTCACTATTGATTTTTTTTTATGAAAGTGATACTGTTAGCGAGAGCTCTTGTATGAAGTTTGAAAAATTGATAGCTATAGCGATAGCACAAGCTATACTGTTAGGCGGTCGGGGTGAAGGAACCACGCGGATGGAACCGCAGGTGGAAGCTAGTCAGGTATAATAGGACCTTGTCCAGTTGGTTATTAAAAAAACCTAATAAGCCAATGAATATTTTCTCTTGTTCCAGATCTGACGTTCCCGATGGCGGTAGAGAGAAGAACCTGAGCAGGCTCAACGGTTTCCTCAGTTTGAAAACTCCTCTCATTAGCACCAAAACTTTGGGGTAAGTGTCTTACCTTCCTTAGCCTCAAAATTAGCAAAAGGGACAAACTTGGACAAGTGTATTCGCCTAATAGGACAAAGCTCAAAATGGAATGGATTTATAGAACGGGGTCCGAATTTGCTCCCAGAAAAAGGTGAATATGATATAAGAAGGTAGAACTGTCACGAAACAAATAAACAAGATAGTTTTTTAACATCCTGGGGCCTATTTTATAAACGTGACAAAACGGAAATTCTGTCACTTTTTGACAAATAAGTCTTCTTCTTCCTCATTAATGGCCTTAACGAAGTAGTAGACGGACGGGCCAAAGAGGCTACACTGACTGGTAGTCCATGCAGGTTGCAATATTATTCGTCCTATCCTTTCAACCTATCCTTGAATCCAAATGGGAAAGGAGATGGCAGAGTAATTATAGGGCTATAGGCCGCCATTACCGTAGCTTACAGACTGTTATTCCGCGTAGACCTTGGTTCTGGAAGTGCAAATTCCGTGACTTGCCCAGATATGTTGTTTCAACCATTAGCCGCCTTCGTCTCGGTCATGTTTGCACCCCTGTGTTTCTCCACAAAATCCACATATTAGACAACTCCTTATGTGAATGCGGTCTTGTAGAAGGTACTTCCGATCATATTATCTTCAACTGTCAGAAATTCCCTTTGCTATACGATCAACTCCCTGCCTCTACTCCCCGCCCCACTAACCTTAATACCCTTTAACTCTCTCTGACAAACCGGCTTTTTTTCGTTTACTGAAATATCTAAAACATCATAACATCGAACTATAGTGTAAGTATCTCCTTTGTTTATTTGTCCTTCTAAAGAAAGAGAACGCTCAAGGCAAATTCATTTTAAGTAAAAATCAAAATTTAACCCGTCTATTCCGATTATTCTTCCACAATTATAAACATTTTTCCGGTAATCAGTGTATCTTTCATTACGGGACGTTGGCGGAATTTCTGTGAGGAACAGAAGAAAGCCATTCCGAAAAAAGAAAAAAAAATGGCCTGCTCGCGATGAAATTCATGCATTTTGCCAATGTCAAGTAAATATATTTTGTAGTATAAAGAAATTGTACGGTAAAATCTGAAAAACGCTATGATCCGCGGCTATTTTTCCAGTAAATTTTTCGAAAAATAAATCGTATTGTCGCGGCAGGAGCTGTTTAATAAAGATGACAATTATATCGAAATACGACAGGTAGGTTCATAAAATTGTCACCTGTCGCAAGTCACCTGTCGTTGTCGCGTTTATTAAACAGTAGGGCAAGCACGACCAACTATCGAAATAGTATCGAGTAAGTATCGAGCACGTAATGTCAAAAAATGTATAGGAAAATGTAGTTCCGTTTACGTCCGGTAGGAACTGCTCAATATGTCATAAATTTTTTTGCTCGATACTTACTCGAAAGTTATTCGTGCTAGGCCTACAGGCCCCTGATAGTTAGTTTCTGGTTCAAGTAACTATCTGGTGAAACTGAATCGTTGTAAATTATGCGCACAGACATTTTCATACTGATGAAGATCCATTAAAGAAACTGACTACAAGTTCGTCCCAGTCAGAGCATAGTCGCCTGAAACTACTGACGCTGCAGCGGCAGCAAGATTAGTCATCTGTACCTTTATGGCCTGCGCAGACGACGGACATTGAAGGTGGTACGACTTCTATACAAACAAACATTACACAATTATTGGCTCATCATACCTTAATAATACATAAATATATGCGCAACTCACTCGTTTCAGTTATTTGTTTGCGCAAAATAATAAAAAAAATGTACATTCATACATAAAACACGAGTAAACTAATATCTTTTAATTTCAATAATTCTGCGTATGCGTGTGTGTGACCCATCGCATTTATATAGCTCATGTATGAAAGTACATTTTTTTAATAAATTCGCGCAAACAAATAACTGAAACGAGTTAGTTGCACATGTATTTATTAATTATTAATGTATGATGAACCAATTAATGTGCAATGATTGTTTGTATGGAAGTCGTACCACCTAAAGGACTTTTTGTCCGCGACACGACCTTATTACTAAGAACATAAAGTTGAATAAATAACGAGGACTATCGCGTACTTTACGCGGATATACGCGGTCTAAGTTGAATCTTATTTGGTTAACAATAAAGACGTGTCGCGGACAAAAAGTCCTCCGTTATCCGTCGTATGCGCTAGCTCTTAACATTTTGGATGTAAAAAACAAGATTACAGTTACTTTATACAGTCAGCTTTTGGTGGATATTATTTTATTATACACAAACTTTCCGCCCGCGACTCGTCCCCGCGGAAATTTTAAACTTTTCCATAGGTTTTTTTTACTTTCGTAGGGTAGACCGGAGGCAAAAGTAACAGGGGGCAAATAAAACATCCTAAATTACTGCCACAACGTTTGTTGTATATGTGCGTGTGTGCGTGTACTGATTCGTCGAGACGCGCTCGTCTCTCTCCTGTGACGCGAGCGACGGCGCACGGAGCGGTCATCTGCTTTACGCCATTTTGTTTTTCGGACGCCCAAGGTAGGAATTTGCATAAATTTCAAAGTGAGAAGTGATGGATTTCTGTGCAAGATTATTTATATTTAAGTCGAAGAGTAGCTTACTATAAGGTCAAAGTTTATGTGCAATCTAACATATTGGTTTGTTTTAACGTATTTTGGAGCATAATCGATACTTTTCCATAAAACACCAACAGTTGCACTTGTAACGTATTTTTCGGGGGTAGTTGTAACGTTACAAATGACCCCGTGTTACTATTGACCCAGTGAACGTTAAAAATTCATTATGTTAATGCTCCTCTGAAACTGAGACCTCCCTGAGGCATACTTCATCTTACATTGACCCTCTAGTTTCTACCTCGCATGTCGATACTCTTCAATCCTACGCTGCGACTCCAAAACACATCAAAATCTCGACATCGTCAACTGAAGTCACAGAATCAGGGAAAGCAGCGCTAGTGGTACCTTCAGGATTGGTTAACCTTTCTGAAGCTGGAGCTAGCACTCCATCGAGACTTGCATCGACGAGTCGACATTTTAAATATCTATCTTTAGCATTGAAAATGCAAACTTTTACGCAAGAAGATAGAAATAGATTTACTATACGTGGCAATTATGTCTTTGTTATTGTTATTTACGTCAGTATTAGTAGTAGGTATAGATAATAATTGTAATGGATGACAATAATGTGTGATTTCGGCCGTAGATATATGAGTAAGATATATATATATATATATATATATATATATATATATATATATATATACCTATATTTATTTATTATAAATTATAATTTAAAAAATTATAACTTAGTGAAATCTTCATATGAAAGTAAGTAGGTACCTAGGTAATTAATATTTATTGTAATTACAGTGACTGCACTATTGCAGAGGACTTATTTTTGAATTTCACCACTCGCGTCGAGTGCTCTCTTAGTACTAATTTTTATGACAAATATGAGTAAAATATGTCATTATATGAGTTGTAAGCGAGCGCTCGACACTAGTGGCGAAATTCTAAAATAGACCCCCAGTTTATACATTGTAATTTTTTATCCTAAGTTAAGATAGTTTTCATGTGGTTTTCATAAGTTTGTTTTCATGAGTAGAATAATCCCTAAAATTATCCGGGGTGATAAAAAAATGACCATGTATATTTCTATATCGGGGTCAATAGTAAAAAATTGAAACGTGATTTTGAATACTAAATCTTGCATTAAACTTAATTCTTTTTAGTATAGGCATATTAATGTTGGTCTAAGAAGACACTGTTCAAATCTGGGTTCGAAAAAAGCGATGTGTAAAATTTTGGCAGAGGTTGCCATTTTATGTTACTGTGTGTTTAAATTTTAATAATGTTGTGATTTTTTTATCTCAGTAAACTAAGACTGAACTAAGGAAACTATAAATAATAAATCTTTTCTAATTTTCGAATACATCACTGAGTTTTATTACCCTGAAATGGCGTTACTTTTGCCCCGGGGTAGGCGGCATTTGTAACACTCTCCCTTTTCTCATATAACCTGAAATAACTCGATGATAACAAAACATATCAAAACCTGGATGTGATCCTTTTACAGCTAGATATATTTACTTTTACTGTGCATGAACACATTTTTAATATAACTTAACAGTTGTCTTAAATCAGGTAGCAATTAAAAAATGTTACTTTTGCCTCCGGTCTTAGAAGAAAAATTTCGTATATTTCGTATTTTCGTATAAGAAAACCTTGTACTAGAACTAACAAACAACAAAACCCAATTTAGTGCAGTCGTTCTGAAGTTATGCGCTTACATACATTTCAGCGATCCATTTTTATTTATATAGATTTTTAGCTACCTGGGTAGGCCTCCACAAATAAGGGAGAGACACCAATTTTTCATCTTTTTAGGGTTCCGTACCTCAAAAGGAAAAAACGGAACCCTTATAGGATCACTTCGTTGTCCGTCCGTCCGTCCGTTCGTCCGTCAAGACCGTTTTTCTCAGGATCGCGAAAATAATAAAAAATATTTTTGAAAATTTTAAACGGAACCCTCGGTGCGCGAGTCCGACTCGCACTTGGCCGGTTATTTTTCCATTAAAGATACCATCATGAATTATTATGTATTTGTTTAAAGATTTTTCACTATTATGTAAATCTTGGAGTTATAATAATTATTATCATCAGCACACTCTCAATCGAAATACTAAATTCTTAAAATTTTATTAATAGGCGACACCTATTCGCTATTAGTTTTATTTACCTACTATTAGGTTGAAGCAGCGTGGAAGTTCCTGACAAAATATTCTAGCAAAGACACTGAGCCGGCATAGTTACAACACGCGGCGTTAGATGGCGTTGTTCGGTCTGCTTTCCTAGTTCACTAGTAGCAGAGAATTATTTTGATTTGGTGCTCACAAAATAATTTATGAAAAATAAATTATTAGTGATTATTTTTTACTAGTGTATTCCTTACATATCGACTTTGAAATCGTCAGACCGCAGAAGGTTTGACTCAAACCAGTTCCACCAGGGTTTGCTTTTCAGCGTTTTCAGCAAGCTGAAAAATTGAGGTTTTATTTTACCGGTAGATGTCAGCTGTTGTCTGAAATTGAATTACGGAAACGAATACTTTTTATATTACGTAGGGCAGATGACCCGGTTCTGGGAATCGCGCGTCAGACTGCTTTGTATGATAGATAGCGGTTTGAACGCCGTCATTGTCCTCAACATATTTTCATATTTTTAGAGATATAAAATTTTGTCCTCTTGTCCAGTTACGAATACAGGTCCCAGATGAGTAGCGTTTAGCAGCATAACCTTTATTATTTTCGCACTTATGCATGACACTTTATATGTTGAGGACAATGACGGCGTTCAAACCGCCCGTAGATTTACCCAGACACACTTGTGATAGACGAGACATTAAGCCGAATGAAGATAAAACAGGAACACTGTAGAAAGTTCTGAGTAAAAAGATTTCTTTAGGTAATAGCTCAATGTACCTAAACAGTCTTCGAAATAAAAGTATATCTGTCGACTCACAAAGTTTCTTCCCAAAAAGGCCGTGACAAATTCTATGAATTTTTCATACCGTCATCTCGGTTTCGTTTCAGCGATGAAAGATGGCGCTGCCTTCATGAAAGTTATGAATTATTTATATTATATTCGTGGTACTGAAAATTTTACAGAAATTCATAACAGAACTGATAAGCTTTACTGTTTTTGCGAAATAAAGATTTTACGGTCGAGCTTAAATAAGTCTGTAACCCTGGCTACTCAAATTGATGTGATCTGGATCTGTTCTATAGTCGTCAGCACATCTGGAGTATCAAATCTGATAATTTCGTTAAAAATAAGGTTTAAATTTAATTTAAACCTTATTTTTTTACACAATACGAAACGATTATCCTTCATCATACCTTTGGGATTACTCTTGACGGCATCGCGTTGTGATCGAGGTTGAAAGTCAATAATTATTACTGATTTTCGACGCGCGTTGATTCGATTTTAATTGCCGCTCAAATCGCTTACTAGAGTACAAAATTACTTTAATTACTAATTTCAAGTATTAAATTTTTGGTTTAATTACTTATTTTAGGTAATAATTACTGTCGTACAAAATATCACTTCCTTTTATAACCCGCTCGTAATAATGTATCGGCTTTACAACGAGATATCTGTGAAGCATACGCAAATTGATATTTTTAATACAAATCCCTCAACTTTTGGAAAGTCAGTTAAACAACTAAATCTATCATAATAACACACCATACCGCTCGCTGTCATAAGTGTAACTACGTATTAAGTAAATTTATTTTTTTAAATTAAGTTAAAATTAAATTAATGTCTAAGTTATACAATTTGTTTTGAAGAGTAGATCTTACTTGTTAAATCACTAAATGATGTGTCAACATAGTTTGGATTACAGTCTAGCACTTAACAATTATTTAATGTACCTATACATATAATTCTGATTGTAATCTGTTTTGTTGTCAGTATAATAAATAAATAAATAAATGACGTTTGACATTATTTCAATCTGGATCTAAATGCGATCGCGTCGTAAGGGGGCTAATGTTAAGTAGGTAATGATGAGGTGGAGTCACGCACTTCCCGGAAACCTCAACCGGAATACAATAATGCTGTAACATTGTTGTTATGGAATATGGTGAATACAACACTGCGAATAGAATTCGGGACCTCTGGATCTGGGTGCCATGGATTGCGGCGGGCTTATTACTTATCTTTGCAAGCAATGCGATAGCGATAATTGTTTTATGTCACGTATCACCATAGCAACCGCACGGTTATTAGGTACAGTGCGGCCTCTATCGAACAATCGATGAGCTACAATGTGCATTCATTTAGTTCTTGTTATTGCTACTAAATTGTTTTTGGCGCTAGCGTCTTAGCAACATGCGGCGCCTCACGCTCGCACGCTAGGTAGGTAGTCGAGAGTGAGTCGCCGCTATACGAACCATCAGCGAGCGATAAGCCAGCGATCACATACGTAGTACCATTTTTCTTTTGACGTTCCGCGTCGTCCGCTCGATGACTGCGCGATTATTGCTATTTTTTAGGTAATAACCCCGCCAGTTTAGTAAATCTTCAAAGATGCAGCTTGAGAGTCAAATATTTATGAACAATTACTCTCTAACCCGCACCTCACCGACCCCACATTTGATGTAGGTCAGGGCAGGGGTCTAAAATGTTTTCCGGAAAGTCCATTTGAAACGTCCAATTTCCAATCTCATTTTCTTTCCTCTAATAAGGAAAGGACGTGTAACTTGTAACAAAGCTTGTTATGTGTATTTGAACCTCTATATAGTCTATGAAAATATTTGTTTACGGCCAGAGACAAAGAGGCCGAATTTCTGTGTAACTTAGAAGTGATATTGTCTGTGGTGTAGCTGGCGCCGAGGTACTTATGTGTGGTACAAGTTATAAGATGTAAAGCCAATTTACAATTTACGCAGCAGGTGATTTGAAAGAAGAATCTACAGTTAACGACTTTTTTTGTGTTCTTAATGTGTTCAAGTCGTATAGTTCTATTTGATAAACTAGATGGCGTTGTGCCCATAGAGATCGCGATATGGTTTAACCTTTCCGGAATTGTTTAGTAGCCATACTATTATTTTAGTTCCTAAGCTAATTGATAGATGTCACTAAACCTTTTTGAATCGCAGATTCGTATACTGCATAATTATAATTTCCATAATATTGTAAATATTTTGTATAAGTTGCTTGCAAAACACCAATCCAAGTGTAGTACGTGTTTCTTTATATAATACTAGTACCCGAAGTTCCAGTTCAGTTTAGTAAGGTAGTCCTAGGTATTAAACAATATGTATCCATACTCATTAATGTGAACTCTTATATATAACTATTGAGAGCATTGAAACACTGATCAAGCGTATTAGTTATTCCATTGCAATAACACTTTATGAAGAACACCAGGCATAAGAAATAGGAACATTTTCAATTTTACTAGTAAAAAAACAAAATTGGCTGTACGCCAAATTACAAACCAAACAACTAAAAAGGTTGCCGTTCTTAATAAAAAAAAAACTGGTCGAGTGACTTAACTAAAAGCCCGTGGGAGCAGTTAACAGGAGAAACACCACACCAGCAGGCGCTTCTTCATCAACCACTGTCACCGATAATTGACACGGTGAGTACTCATGGACAAAACACTATTATCTTGGTACATTCTTCACCGGACCGACACGACCGGCTGACACAGAGAGTTGCCTTACGGCAACTTGCACCTCCACATCGAAGCTTATGTGGGTACATAACACATACAAACGATATCAGCCCGACACAAGTGGGGTGAGAGGTTTTCTGCCGCTGATATAATTGTGTTGGTGCCCACAATGTAATTTTTTTTTTTAAATGATAAAATGTCGGGCTGGGCTGGTGAGTCAGCGTGCCATACAATTTCATAGAATTCGTGTCAATCGATACCGGTGTCGATGTGGGTTATCGGAGTCAGCGGCCGAGGAAGAAACGCTTATCGGTCTAATGCTTCAATTAAAATAAATAGCCCCGCTCTCTCCTACGACTTGGACCACTATTTATTCATGTCGCAAAGGACAATGTTATGTAAAACAGGAATTATAATATCGCGACCCTTTTTGAACTCGTATTTTAACGCTTTCCCCGAAAGCGTTACGTAAACGGATCGCTTTGGTAAAAATATATAATAATTTGGCTGCTACTTATGTTTCGGTACTTTTTTATTTTGTATCTTTTTATTAACAACATGGTGACAGTACAGTCACGGAGCAATAACATGTGTATGTCGCAGTAATAAGATAGATGTAGCCGTAATATAATTACAAACAAATATTTATGTAGACGATAATATTATGTTTGTGGTATTTTGACTACGGAACCCTATAGGGTTAAGCAGTATACTGCACGCGGCCCGACACTGACTTGGCCGTTTTATTTTTTTATTAATATGTTGATTTGATTAATATCAGTTGATTATTACAATACTTTGATTAATAATAATTTGATTTTGTATGAATTATTGTTGAATAACTTGGTTTGTGATTAAAAGAGAAACCTATATTTTGTTTCATTTGATTCCTTGTTAGATTTATAACTATTTTACTAGAAAAGTCTAGTTAAATAATCATATTACTAGTTCGCAATCGTGTTATATTTATATTCCTAAGAACTTAGTAATGAATCGCTTAGGTAGAACTATGTTTCAGTATTTGATCATGTGCCTAGGGATCTTCTCTATATAAGGCCCGTGTTATCCATTCTAATGTTCCCTCCAGCGCCATGAGTATAACACCTACAGCCTTCACTAATAGCTTCAAAAATCACAAAAAAAATGTAGATGGCCGGAAAAATATATATATATTTTTTAATTGACCTTATCAAGGTCAAAGGTCAGAAAAACTTTTCTCTCAAGTGACCCTAGTGAGTACACGTACGTGGCACGCGCTTAAGCCTAGTATAATTATATTATGGCTACATCTATCTTACTGCGACGGACGGAAACAAAGCTCTCTCCGTCCACAAATGTCATTCAATATTGTAATGTGACAAGGTTGTTTAGTGCTTCATATCATTGCACGTGACTGTACATAGTTTGGTAAAGGCTGAAGATGGAAGCACGCCTCTCCCGAAATCCTCAACTGCTGCGGAACTGGCTATCTTATATTTGGCTGCCGGAACACAACAATGCTGAAAACATTGTTGGGCTTATCTCAGTCTGGCAGTTAGCTAAGTTGACAATGGATAATTTCGTTTATTTCTTTGCCATTCAATCTCGCATAAACGTGATATAATTTTCCCATGAGACCCATGAGTCACAGGTGACTCCTGCACTAATTCCAAAAGTTCCACGTGAGTCATATTATGTGACACATTTGACAGTGAAGTTGATATTTTTTTTAGACCACAGAACTAAAAGAAAAAACCGGCCAAGTGCGAGTCGGACTCGCGCACGAAGGGTACCATTATCTATTAAAACGCCAAAAAAGTCACTTTTGTTGTATGGGAGCCCCTTAAATATTTATTTTATTCTGTTTTTTAGTATGTGTTGTTATAGCGGCAGCGGATATACATCATCTGTGAAATTTTCAACTGTCTAACTATACCGGTTCATGAGATACAGCTTGGTGACAGCCGGACAGACATGAGTTTTATTAATAGGGTTCCGGTTAACCCTTTGGGTACGGAACCCTTTTTTTCTATCGAATGGGGAAATGCGCCTTATGCATACCCTATCGCTGGTGGGCCATAGGGTTATGTGGGGCTCTCCTTTGGTAGGCATACCCACTAAAACCCCCCCGTTTTCCTGCTGCATATCGCCAGGATTGTATAAATGTGGGGCCGTTGTTGCAGTCTCCACCACAATCCTGGGCGACCTGTCCCGGCCGAAGCCAGGCTTCCCTGCGGGGATTTTTCCCCGTCCGACGCGTCCCGATTCGCTCTCCCTAGAGAGGGATGGGTAGTCTAGTCAACCGTCTACTCCGTTACGGAACCCTAAAAAAAGAGGTTAGAAGGAGTACTGAATAAAGTGTCGGTCGCCTCAAAAACAGGCACGTTACCATGACGACAGGTGAAGAAATTCTTAATCATACAATGGATAGGAAATAGACTTGCTCATACCTACCAGTATGACTGCGATTAGCGATATAAATCATAAATCATAAATCATAACATTTATTTGATACAGGCAGAGGACATAGACAACATATGACAAAAAATACACAAAAATCTTATAACCCAATGTTCCACATGGCTGCATCAAAGGGGATCTAGTTCAGCATGTGTCAGTGTTGAAGCTGACGCTGGTTTTCAACTAGACCCACTTTTTTATTGACACGTCGATGTCAATACGGAGGCATCGAAAAAATGAAAACAAAATAAAACTAAGATTAAAACTAACATTTATAAAATAACAAGCACGCGTCTCCTATATGAAATTTATTTGTTTGTATATATGTTATTATAGTAGCTGTAGGTATTTTTGGAGTGCAACAATAGTGTGTGACTGATGTGATGAGTGTAAGTGAATGAATGATGTGTAAGAATAACAAAAAAAAAAATTATCATGACAAATATAAATAAGTAATACTAATACTATAAAAAAAATAATATAAATATATATATATATAACAATAATAGAATTAATAAATAATAAAATGATTAAGTACTATATAAAAGAGGCGTCAATATATTTTATGCAGCCCAACTCTCGCTGTGCATTAATAAGGTGCAATCTCAGCTGTTTTTTGAAAACATGTACAGAACTGCTTTCTCTCAGAGGCGGAGGAATATTGTTCCAAATTTTGGACGCTGCGTAACGAAAGCTACCCCTGAAACATGCCGACCTATGAGACTGCGTAGCCAGCTGCAGGGAACATAAACAAAAACACATGTTTTTTTTCCGCACATTTAAAATTTTCCACAAAATTAAACTTTAATTTCCTTCATGTGAAGGATTATCTCGAAACACATTAGCATAAAAAGCAAGATCAGTGATGAGGATGACGTCAGCGGTATGAAGGAAACGCACATCGCTTACGTGGTGCGGGTGACAAGCGTTGTGATAGGAAGAGCGATTTTACACAAATAAATCAGTAAAGGACTTGGCCGCGCTAGACAGACTGATCGTATTCGATCACGTTCGTTAAGCAAAGTTCGGCCCGTTCAGGTGTCGGATGGGTGACCGTAAAGTGGCATTATAACTGAACGCTTCCGTGCTTCGGAGAGCACGTTTAACCGTCGGTCCCGGCTTTGATTACAGTCGTTAAGGGAAGTCAGAGTCAGAGGAACCGTAAACGAATGTTTTTTTTTCTATTTTTTGTATAAGTACCTGCGCATACGCCGCTTTCGTCGCCCGCGCCACTATTTACACATTTCCCCCTCTCCTACCCCGCTTATAGCGACGCGTATCTGTGTGAGCGTCATTTCGGCTGTCTGTAGGCAGCCAAAAGTTTAAACAGTGTTCTACAGGTATGTTATAGGTCTAACCGTTTTCCCGTCGTTCATAAAGTCTCTAAACGCTTGTCACTAAGTCATGAGTCTCTTTAAAGGGAGGAAAAATAAACACAAGATTTCATCCCCCGTACAGAGTGATTGACAAGGCGGCGGTTTTGATATGATTTATTTTACGAGTATCGTCGAGATGGATTTTGTTTTCGCGAAACGTGACGAAAGTATCAAGCAATGCAAGATGAATAAAAGTTGTTGTGTTGCTTTTAAGAAATTGACTGTTCCATTGTTTTGCAGGCTGTCATTATTATAAGCACGTCTAAAGTTTCATCGCGCACTCATAATTGAAATAAAAGTTAGAATTGGAAGTTAACAATTTTTACTTTGGTAACAATTATTGATATCGGTAATTCTAACCGTATCCGAACGAATTAATAAATCAACTTTTTGAAGGTAGAGTTATAAGTAGTTCAACCTGTGACCACGGCAACTGAAAAAGTGCCGAAACGTCTGGAAACCAAAAACTCCCCAAAAATATAGTACCAAATATATGTTTCGGGTAAAATAGCGCAAAGCTTGTTTTATTTTTGTAATTTTTATTTTGATTGTTGGAGTTATTGATAAAAACTGTTGCCCATTGAAATATATGACGTTTTTCTCCATAAACTGATAATGCATAACGTTGAGTGCCCTAATCTTTGTAACATAAAACGCATAACAAGATGTTGATTGCCATATTCTTTGTAACATATTATAAAAAATGAAAACCGACTTCAAAAAACTAAAAAGAACAAAATAAGTCTTTTGGAGTCGGTGCCAGCCAAGGCATTCTACTTTGCGGTTCTCTTTTTTTCTTCAGAAACCTACACGCAAGCTGACCTAACGTCTGCCACCGACAACGCTATCGATGTGGCCAAATTCTGGGCTAAAACAATTTAATTTTGTCATTGAAACGATAAAAAGTAGAATAAATACTGTGGTGTCATAAAGTCATATTTTATTTTATTCAAAAACTACTAGACAACTATCTAATTAAACAAAATGTCTACCATCAACAATGTCACAAGATGCATAATTATATAAAAATAATATTTAGAAGAACGACACAACTTGCAGGCAGTGGCACTTATACGCAAATTAAAATTGTACCTGCATTTTAATCACACACTTAACTGATTCAATAAGACAAATAAATGGAGAATTAAATAAAGGTAGTATGGCATTATTTTTTAAATTTTAAAACACTTTAGATCAATACATTTTAAGAACAGATTTTTAAAAAATTTAATCATTATCTTAAAAACGTTGATTCCCAAAGTTACCTTTTTTAGTTATGTCGTCCTTCTTGTTAATGAGCGTTTTGTTAAAATTATTTTTTTAACGTACTTAGACAGGATTTACTATTTTAAAATTATTCTTTGGTGTATATTTCTAAAATTCACAAAACATTTAGTACGAAAAAAACTAATTTTTATAATAATAAAAGAGAATTTGTCTAAAAACGGCTAAAAGTACAGTCATTGGCACTCTTAGTACAATCATTGTCAGCCATAAGGTACAATGATTGACACAACCACGCTATCTTCTTTCGTTGTTTCCTTTGTTTTTGTTCTTTCTTTTGTTGTTTTCTTGAAAGGGTCAATGCCATATTTGGATCAGTTGCCATATTTAAATTCTTGGCCACATTTGGGTAAGGGCTGCATTTGTAATTTTGGATCAAAGGCCAAATTTGATTATATCAGTGGCCATATTTGGGTAATGGCCACATTTCGGTCAGTGGCCACATTTGGGTTAAAGCCACATTTGGATCAGTGACCACATTGGGCTTCGTAGCCAAATTTGGATCAGCGGCCATATTTGGGTTAATGGCTACAATTGGTTTAAACTTTAAAGCCACATTTGGGACAGTAGCCACAGATTGGATCAGTGGGCTCATTTAGGTCAATGGCCACATTTGGGTTAGTGATCATATTTGGATCAGTGGCCACAATTATCTCAATATTTGCTACGTTAAGGTACTATACCTAAACGTAGCAATATCCAAAACTCACATATGATATAAATATATATATATATATATATGTACATACACATATGGCATATTGAACAGTCCATAAATTCATAAGGAATTTTAGTCGTTTACAATAAATTAAAAAAAAAACATACTTTTGCTATGCCAGAGGTTGAGGTCAGTAATCGTTTCGTCTATACATAAAATGTTTATGTTTTACTTTCTTTTGTGTTGTTTCAAGTGTCACAAAGACTGCGCCTTTTTTATGTGGGTAGGTATTAAGATATAAATTACGTCATCGCGATTCAGTAGCCCAATAATCAACATGTTCCCTGCTCGTCGGAATCGAATTCGCATACTATTACGAACATTCACGGCGCGTCACCCTTGACGGATGAGCAAGACGAATGGCCCTGTTTTATGCGATACATACAGGTGGGGAGAATGAAGGATAAAAATAAAAAAAATCTTTAAAAATCTAAACAAATGATAAAGATGAAGGTCACGTTTAAAAAATAATATAAAATGAAAGGTGTCAAAATATCAGGCAATCCATAAAACCCTAAATATTTGGGCTGCTATTTAATATAGAAACTAGAATAAGTTTACAAAAAGTAATACACATCTATCATAGTTATATGGTTTTATTGCTTAACTTTGATCTGAATGCACTTTTACATACGTTGAAACCAAGTAAGGTACCAGCGTCTTATCTAAGTCTGCTGCCCCATAACAACAATATTTTCAGCATTGCTGTGTTCCGGCAGTTAGAGATAAGATAGCCGTTCCTCAGTGGTTGAGAATTCCGGGAAAGGCTCGCTTCCATCTTATTAACATAAAACTTTAGTGTTTTTGTTACAGGTTTTTTAAGGATAATAATAAATAAATAAATAATTATACACAATCACACCAATTATCTAGCCCACGTTAAGTTTCATAAAGAACTTGTGTTATGGATACTAGGTAACAGATAAACATACTTATTATACTTATTTTTGTAAATACATACATAATATAGATACACCCAGACCAAGACAAATAGAGGTTTTCATGCACATAATATTTGTCATGTCAAATCAAACCCGGGACATCTGGCGCAGAAGGCAGGCTTAGTACCCCTGCGCCAAACAGGTCGCCAATATGTATATTTATTACTTCTGTGTTATTATAAGTCCAAGCCAGGAGGATATTTTTTTTTATTGAGAGTGACTATTAAAAAAACTACGATCTCGCGAAATTGCAAAATAAAAAAAAAATTACCTTGTTCGAGTTTTTTTTATTGCTTTTTCACATTTTTTTGCCATTTTCTTTGTAGTGTGTGTTTGACAGATAGGTCTTTTAAAAAACTGAACTATCTATAAAAATATATATCCACCGGGCTTGAACCACCCTGTATGCTCATAAAAAAATAACGATATGCAATGAACACTCTCCAAACTTCAATACTGTAAGTCACGTACTGAACACAACAAACAACAAAATCTTATTTGCCGATCCACCCACCTTAATGCATGTTCATAAGGTCTAAATTTGCATAGCAAATTCCAGTACAAGGTACGTACCTAAGACGGGATTACTGGCAACTCTGGTAATAAATTTAAGCGAAACCTGCGATGTATACGTCTATAGATATATGTATACAGCGTATTTAAGATGGTACTAATCGCTATTTAGTATGTATTCAGAATCATTTACTAGTGATGTAACGCTATACTTTGGGTTAGATAAAGATATCAAATGGGTTAGGCTATTCAACAATAATTTTAGAAGGTAATCTTAATGTCTTTAAGTCATTATAAGGTTATTTTATAAATTGGGTTATCAATACCCTACCTAACCTACCTACATAGTGAAATCTGTATAAAACGTTATTAACTGACATCCGAAAACAACTCGGTTGTAATGTTTTTTAAATTATTATTTTTATGTTTGTACACGGTTTACGCCGAGATTTCTGATCCGATTTAGGTGTTTTTTTTTGTTCGAAGCGGAGTAGGTGCCTTTTGGTTCCATAATAAAATGATTTAGTTTGGCCCAGTAGTTTTTGCTTGGACGATGTAATTTTCAAGATACTTTGTTTGTTTTTAATGTACATGAAACCTTATCTAATCTAGAAAAATCCTATTGTAATAGTTTACAAAACAACCTATTACAGACACTAAAAAAACTGCGTTAAAACCCGAATTAAAAAAATAAGCCTTTTGGAGTCAGTGCCAGCCAAGGCATTCTACTTCGATCTAATCTACTATTTCTTTACTTTGAGCTATTCTACTTTTTCTCTACTTTGAGCTATTCTACCTTTTCTCTACTTTGAGCCATTCTACCTTTTCTTTACTTTGAGCTATTCAACTTTTTCTCTACTTTGAGCTATTCTACCTTTTCTCTACTTTGAGCTATTCTACTTTTTCTCTACTTTGAGCCATTCTACCTTTTCTCTACTTTGAGCTATTCTACTATTTCTCTACTTTGAGCTATTCTACTATTTCTCTACTTTGAGCTATTCTACTATTTCTCTACTTTGAGCTATTCTACTATTTCTCTACTTTGAGCTATTCTACTTTTTCTCTACTTTGAGCTATTCTACTATGTCTCTACTTTGAGCTATTCTACTATTTCTCTACTTTGAGCTATTCTACTATTTCTCTACTCTGAGCTATTCTACTATTTCTCTACTTTGAGCTATTCTACTATTTCTCTACTTTGAGCTATTCTACTTTTTCTCTACTTTGAGCTATTCTACTATTTCTCTACTTTGAGCTATTCTACTTTTTCTCTACTTTGAGCTATTCTACTTTGAGCTATTCTACTGTTTCTCTACTTTGAGCTATTCTACTGTTTCTCTACTTTGAGCTATTCTACTGTTTCTCTACTTTGAGCTATTCTACTGTTTCTCTACTTTGAGCTATTCTACTTTTTCTCTACTTTGAGCTATTCTACTTTTTCTCTACTTTGAGCTATTCTACTTTTTCTCTACTTTGAGCTATTCTACTTTTTCTCTACTCTGAGCTATTCTACTTTTTCTCTACTTTGAGCTATTCTACTATTTCTCTACTTTGAGCTATTCTACTTTTTCTCTACTTTGAGCTTTTCTACTTTTTGTCTACTTTGAGCTATTCTACTTTTTATAATTTGAGCTATTCTACCTTTTGCCGTTAATTATGAGACTACCACTGTATATATAGCGTGATGGTATACAGTATAAATTACGAAGTAACTATATTTAGTAACTTCAAACTTTTCTTTGCTGACTAAGTGTTTACAAGTTCTTAAGGTTATTAAATATCACTTTTAACTTTATTACAAACTAAATAACTACGTAATTTTACATTCTTATTAGATTACATTATCATTCTTTATATTTTAATTTATTGTAATCTGTGGTATGTATGGACAACTAATCGGGCAAATATCTCAACGTTAATATAAGTCACCGTAATGCTGCACTTAGAGGAGCCCATGGTGCATCGGTTCGCGCGCTCGGCCGGCGATTGTTGAGGTTAAGCATCTTTAGCAATGGTCGGTCACGGGATGGGTGACGAAAAATTTACTATCTCGGACTCCACCGTGTTCCGGAAGGCACGTTAAGCCGTTGGTCCCGGCTGCATTTGCAGTCGTTAAAACCCATTAATCCGCATTGGGCCAGCATTATGGGTCATATCCCATTCTCCTTATCCATCCATAAGGAAGGCCAGTGCTCCAGCATTGGGGGCATTAAAAATGGCTGATGACGATGATGATGACGATACAATATTAATTACGGAGTAACTATATTAATTTCTGCCGTGTGGTGACGACCTAAGAATACAAGTGTCACCACTCCCTTACATGTCTGTGATGTCGTAAGAGTCGACTAGGCTCGACGCATTGAACACCTGTGCGAGAGAAGGAAAACTTGAAACAAACCCTCTACCAACCCGTCTGGCCAGCGTGGTAGCAGTAGGCTAATAGCCTCCTATGAACACCACAATAGGCGTGAGCTAGGTGAGGCCTATGTCCAGCAGTGGACGTCCACAGGCGGATGATGATTATGATATTAATTTAGTAATTTGTGGTTTGTATGGATGATTAATCGGGCAAAGCTCTCAACGTTAATAAGTCACCGCAATGCCCCAACTTATAATGGGCCTGTGAAAGATTAATTTGACCAATTCGTCAGTAAAGGTTAATCACGTGCCAATGGCAACTGAAACCGATTTGTTGTGACGTCACGGGAACAATGGCGGTTTTAACGCTGTGTTTTGTGTGCCGGATCCCTATACTTTAGAATTTTTGACACTTGTCCATCGTCATACAAAACAAATCTATACTAATATTATAAAGCTGAAGAGTTTGTTTGTTTGAAAGCGCTAATCTAAGGAACTACTAGACCGATTTAGAAAATTCTTAGACCATTAGAAAGCTACATTTCTCCCGAGTGATATAGGCTATATTTTATCCCGATATTCCCACGGGAACGGGCACCACGCGGGTAAAACCGCGAGGATCTGCTGGTATAATATATTTAAATTGGTGCAGCCAATTTCGAATTTTGCGCTTAGCTCAACCAGTGATTCATTTTATGTAAAGATGTTTGGATGTTTCTTACTCAACCACGCAAGAGCTGAATAGATTTTCATGAAATTATTTATATCCGTACATCTTATGTTTTGGCGCGCACTATTCATTGAAATAACTACGAACTAAGTTGTAATTGTCCGTATTTACAATTATAACTCACTTCGTGAAATATAGCGCGTTTGATATCTGTAAAAAATATTTATACCCTGTACACACATACACCCATCCCCACACACATACTGACACTCAAACAAACTCGCACCTCCCACACGCACTTCGCAACAACACACATTAAAAATAGTGCATAATAATGTTTGTAATTTTTAGTTTCTTACTTATTGTTTTGTTACGATGAATTTAAGATATTAAATGAAATATTTAATAGTTATTCTGTAAACTAGTTTCAGATAGATAACAATAAACAAAATATGACATAAGGAAAGGGGCTGAATCCCAAATTACAGGTTATATGACTATTACCTAGTAGGGTCAGCTAAGACTCTTAAATCATATTATTCTTTTCTGCCTTATTACTGCAGGCGGAATCTAGTAAAGAATAATAAGAAACCATTGCTACGCTTTCTCATCACTATAGACTAAAACAATTAGCTTTTATATGTTATTTTTTGTCTCCGTATCGGATAGTCAAACCAGTCACGACTGAAGATCAGCTCTGGTCGTAGACCACGCATTATGCTGAGTCGTGACCGATTTGAGACAAATTTCATTGTTTTTATTTTTAAGTATGTTTTTGTGGCGTGTGATTTGATTTGTTTCAAATAAATTAAATTTTCTTTCTTTCTTTCTTTCGTTTGTTTTTTCCTTTATTTGAGGCGCTCTACGACTGAAGCGATATAGTTATAATAAAAACCCACGACGGATACAATGTAATTGAAAAGTGATAAAATAATTTAAAAACCTTAGACTTAGATATCCGTCGTGGTTTGCCATTAAATGAACTAATTAGTTTTGCAGTTTTATAAGTAACGTGAATAATTGGAGATATTTTATTGCTATTGGTACTTATTGATATTTATGTTGAAATTTAAAATAGTTATAGTGATTTACTTTGGTATTTTTGTTAATTAAAATTACATTTCTTGGTATATTTTGGCATGACCACTTTGCCATTACCCCCATGGCCGCTTTAGGCGCTTACTCGGGCAAAGCGGTTTTTTGACATGTTTTCGTAATTTACAAATAAAAGTAAGCTTTACAAGCTTTTTGCAAAATGCGTTTACACTTTATAAAGGTTATTAAATTCCCTATCCATTGACATAAAATACTTTTTCAAAATCGATTTTAAAGTGTATTTTTTTTAAAAGTCAAAGTTAAGGTGGCCGCTTTGAGCTGACATCCCGTATACCGTCTCCATCCATACCATAGCGGGTAAAAAAGGACGCGCGCGGGAGAGACACAGATTTTGCAGATTAGGCCAAAAACCACGAAATCACTTCGTAGTAAATAACTATGGCGATTAAAAGATAAATGAAACTATGCGATGCTAACTGTTATTGTTGCCCACTAATTAAACCAATTTCCAATAGTATAAGTCACCAAATTTGGGAATAATCTTGAATTTTCATATTTTAAGAGGGTCATTTCGAAATGAATAAGCGTCGAGGCAAAATCATAAAATCGTGTTTCTGGTACATTACAAATCTAGATGAGGTATGAAGAAATGTATATCTCATTACCAGATTTGTAACATATCTAACCATCCTTTAATTTTAAATTATATCTATATTAAAATATATTTTCCTCTTATATTAAATATATTTCAAAATTGAAAATTTGTGTTTAGCAACAACATGTTCCATTGCAAATGTTGTTGTTTCTGTTAAAGCTGCTAAGTTTCTTGCGGCAGTTCTTCTTATCAGTTAAAAGATGTCCTGAATGGCCGGTAGGGAAAAAAAATGTTGGACTATTCGAAATTACTTATATATAAGTCTATTTGAATAAACATCTTTGACTTTGACTTTGACTTATCCAAAAGTACATAATTTTTCCCTAAAGCATCTTAATTCATTTTATGTACCAGTTATTGTAAAGCACAATTAAAATCATAACCAAGAACAAATTCCAAGTACATTACATCAAATTATTATTAAGTTAACACCTTGAAGAGCAACTAGTAATAACGATGTACTAGAGCGATAATAATTAATGTAACAGCCTCAATAATAACCAAAGACAACATTACGCAGCTGAGATAATCGAACCGAGTTGGAATACCAATATTACAAAGTGCTATTATAATCGACGATACGACATTGATACGACACCGACACGACACCAATACGAAATGCTATTAAAGCGTTGTACGACTGAAGCGAGATAGCAATGAGAAAACGACCCGCGCGGGAGCGAGACCTATTTTGCAGATTAGGCGAAATCACATCGTAGTAAAAAGCTTAAAATGAAATTACACGATGCTAAATATTATTGGTGTCCACTGATTTAACCAATTTCCAATAGTATATGTAACCCCATTTGAGAATAATCTTGAATTTTCGTATTTTTAGGGGGTCTTTTCGAAAAGAAAAAGTGTCGAAGCAAAATCATTAAAACATGTTTCTGAAACTTTATAAATCTATATAAAAGTGTGAAGATATATTATATCCTATTACCAGGGGGTCAATTCTGTAAAATTTTTGTCATAATCGTCTCTCAATGGTGTCTCAATAGTTGTGTTTATTTACACTGTTGTAACAAGAACTGTGTAAAACAGCACTACCATTGAAACACCACTGGAATACGATTGTGACTAAGCATTAGCAGAATTGGGCTCCAGATTTGTAACATCTCTAACCGACCTATAGTTCTTTAACAAAAAGAACGTACTTTTCCGTATAGCGTCTTTAGTAAAAGAGGCGCAGGTGTCTTATCACTGAGAGTCAAGCAAAGCTAGGAGAGTCTCGTTTCAATTTCTCATTTTGACTAGATTTTTTATAATGCTATTAAATAAGGTTTTCTATTAGAAAAATAACAGGTATTCTCTTGCTTAAACAGGGCTTGAACTGCCCTTTGATATCTTTTCCGCTGCTCTCTGAATTGAGCTACCGCGACCGGAGTCTTGATATACTGCTCTCCCTGAGAAATAAAGCTGGTAGTAAGTTATAAATGCCCAAAATTTTATTAAAACCCGTTTACTAGTTTTTGTTTGTATAATTATCATAATTTTCGACACCTCGTCTTTTGGATGTAAATACGTAACATAACGAACGACCAAAAGATGATGGACGTAACTTTTAGACGTTCGGCTTTCACGATCAATCAAGTACTGAATTACGTTTAATGTAATTTTCATAATACTGACTAATTTGCTTATAATTTAGAATACTTTTTTTCACGGTAAAATCATAGTTCTCATGGGTCATACTGAGTTAAAATTAAAGATACTGTTACTACAGTAAAATCACCCATCACCCCGTTCACGCGGAGACATGTCAGATCCGATTTTACCGGGTCAGATTTTAGTTTAATTATATGAATTTGTCGGATATTAAAATCGGATGCACGTAACTGCATGTTACTAAAACCGGATCCAGCCAAATTGGATCCGAAATGTCTTCGTGTGAATGCGCAGTCACACGGAAACGTAATAATGTTCACGCTGACGACATCGCAAACGATCTCAAATCGAAACAAAACAACTTTTACGGATATCAAACGCGCTATATTTTCAAGAACTAAGTTGTAATTGTCCGTATGTTTTGGGTTTTTTTAGGGGTTTTTTGATTTTCCCGACGTTTCGGCACCTTTACAGCTGCCGTGGTCACGGGATGACTGGCTTCTTATAAGTCTACCCTCGAAAAGTTAATTTATTTTCATTCGGATACGGTTAGACATTTACTATAGCAAAAATTATTATCGATTTGTTATTTTGATTTAATTATTATTTTAATTCTTTGTTATTAAAAAAAGAGAAAACTAAAGACTACTGGCAGTTCATTAATTGGGAGGATCTTCGAAGAAAGAAGCTGCCAAGAAAACTTTGAAAGCGGTCCGACTCCACTTTTATAAAGAAATTAAGATTATACTTTACTACCTATACTTTTTTATACTTATCTACAAAAAGAGCTAACCGTATCTTTGGGTCTTGCAGTGCGTGATTTGGGTTGTGACTTTAATTTATGGATAATAGGGTCCCAAGCTGGTGGAATCTTCCACCCATCATCTCTATTGAAGTTTGGATATTTGGTGATTTCAATAGCCTCACGTAGCATTCTGGGGACAATTTTTTGTTCCCTGGCGAGGATCTGTGGCTTATCAAACCTGATGTAGTGGGTGGGTCCCTCAAAAGCATGTTTACACACTGCAGACTTGTTATCGCGCCTATTTTTCACGTCAGCTACATGTTCTCTAACGCGGGTCATTATGCTTCTCTTTGTTTATTTCAATGAACAGTGCGCGCCAAAACATAAGATGTACGTACGATCTCAAATCGTTCGTTGGTTCACTATAATCGTTTCAAAATCGTATAGTGTAAATACGAAGCCTTATCTTACCGATAAAGATTCATTCCATAGGATCCAATTTAGGGTTGAGCGCGTCTGTAGCGAGCAATAATTAATACTGAGGTAGATAACGCACCAGAATGGGTCAGGGATGGGCCATACTAATAGGAGTTAGCGGTTTTACTAAAGCAGGCCGCACACTGGACACACACTTAGGGTAGGTTTCACTTCACCACTTATTAATAAGTTTTGGATAGCTATTTGACAGTTGTAATATGAAAAATATGTCAAATTGTTTGCCCGTTATACTATACATTGTCTAATTTTAAATTTAACGCAATCCCTTTCAATTCGTCATTTGAAGGATATTCACGTACTCCAGGCCGTCACTACTTGACATTTGAAAGGTATTGAATGAGCGAAATTAAACTGTCTAAGACTCTAAGCATAGTGACAGACGAAAATAGCTTTCAAATGTATGGAGAAGTGTCTTAAGACGTGTCATTTAAAACATCAATCGTTTCGAAAGGGATTGCGACTACATATTACACAATGCCATAAATCACTATTACAATCACAATACCTTTGAAAGGGATTGTAACCGATTTTGAAATTAGACAATTAGGGGGCTGATCCAGAACTTATGAGTAAGGAGTGAAACCGGGCCTTAGTCTTGTATTATGCTGTTGCCACATTTGATACACGAATTTAACGAAACCGCAGTAGTTATAATTATATCAGTGTTATTGTGTTCTGGCATAAAGACAAGGCCAGATAGCCACTTAGCCAGTTCCTTAAGTTTACTTAATGCAGAAGTGTATTATATTTTTTGACGCTGTCGTCAAACTGTGCTTTGATTCTTCGTTTACACGATCAAAGTAGTCAAAGTCAATATCATTTATTCAGTCTAGGCTGTTACAAGCACTTATAAACATCAAAGAAGCTACGCCATCGGTTCACAAACCCTACGGCGGGAGACCTTGTAACAAGAAGAACCGGCAAGAAACTCGTCAAGGGCTGTTTTTTTTTCCCTGTTTTATTTCATACAAAGTCGTCAAATTGAAAAGTGACCTTAACATATCAGTAAGGCCAATTTCCATCACAAAAGGAAAATACAAATTAAAATATTATATTTTATGGTTATTGTAACCGTAAACAATTTTTAACTGGCAAAGAAAGACTTGTCTATCATACATTACAACATTTCTCGCATTACAAGATTACTATACTGCAAGTTGTGAGGTACATACAATACAGGTCAGTATCAATTTATTTAAGATAAAAATATTTAGGCTTTAAGCACAGCATTAAGATAAGCAGACTGAGGTATGAGGTAAGTCATCAAAACTACTTTGTCAAAGCAGGCTTGGACAAAAGTTGGGCATGGTCCAAGGTTTTTTTGATGAAATGCCCACATCCAAGTGCGTTCTGATTGCTGGTTTACACGATCAAAGTAACATCCAAGTAGTCATCAAATCTGCTTGGTCAAAGCATATTTGGATCGTGTTCACGCGGCTTTAGTGGTTTTGAGAATTCCGGAGGAAGCACGTTCCCACCCAAATAGGTATTGTTAAATTCTAGCTAAATTTAGGGATTGCGGTAAAGGCATGAAAATAATCACAGAACGAACTTCTTTTCGTTTAGCTTCGCTCGTATTATATACCTACTGCCCATATATTAATTGTCGAATCGAAGTAGGTAATATATACGATTTCAATTTTTCAATCATAATGCTGCTTATGATAGACTATTAATAGAAAATGCAAAAGCATAAAAAATGCAAAAACTATAAAATGCTAAATCTTGAAAATCAAAAACTCAATGCTGTTCTTTTTAATATAAAATTCTTAAGCCGCTTATGATAAACTATTAATAGAAAATGCAAAAGCATAAAAAATGCAAAAACTTAAAAATGCTAAATCTTGAAAATCAAAAACTCAATGCTGTTCTTTTTAATATAAAATTATTAAGCCAGATGACAAGTACCTAGTTTTTTATGATTTGTTTAATAATAAATTGAGCTACCGAGTATTGGCCGAATGGAAGTGCAAAACCTGACATTTAAAGATTGCGCGTTTGAACCGTCTGGACGAAAAGTGAGATGAGTCGATTTGTTGCTGTAAAAAAAAAAATTACTTTATTTAAATTTTTTTATTAAAAAATCATAAAAGTGTACTTTATTCGAATTCATATTTGTACTCTGTGGTGTATATAAATGTATATTATGGGTTTTGGTAGGGGTCACGAAATAATTTTTTTAACTAAAGCTTATAATTTTTTCAAAGTTATATTTTTTACTCTGTGGTTATTATAAATGTATGTTATGGGTACGTGGTAGGAGTCACGGAATAAATTTTCACAAATGCTGAGAGTGAAATTATTATTTTTCCACAGTTATATTTTTTACTCTGTGGTTAATATGAATGTATGTTATGGGTACGTGGTAGGGGTCATAGAATAAATTTTTAACAAAAGCTGAGAGACAATACCCGCTAGGGCGAGAGTGTGACGTAAGTTTTGAATGCAAAACTTAACACTAGGTGGGGATGGTCAGCAAAAAAATATTTAATATTTATGATAAATTTTAAATAGATAAATATTGGAAAAAAAACAACTCGGCCACAGGTGAATTCTCAGATGGGACTCGAACCCACGACCTTTGGAAATCTGGTCCAATGCTCTAACCACTGAGCTACCGAGAATTTTTTTTCCAGTATTTTTCTATTTCAAATTTATCATAAGCATAAAATAGCATTGAAAATGCAAAAATTCAAAAATCATATTTTAGACCATAGCGATATTTAAAAAATCTAAGGCCTTGTTTCCGTAACATCTTTTTCGCCAGTTTTCAATATATTATACTAGAAAAAAAATCTATTTAAAATTTATCATAAGTATAAAAATAACATTTAAAATGCAAAAAATAAAATCATAAATTATTGGCTGTTGCATCTCATCTTAATCGATCGTTAAACACCTGAAAAGATGTTTCTTTCGCATGCAAGTATATTCCTAGCATTGATGTGACAACGCTGGCCTACAGCGTATTAAAAATATAAAAGTATTGGAGAATGTCGACGGTGGTTTGCAAGTCTCGGTAGCTCAGTGGTTACAGCATTGGACCGGATTTCCAAAGGTCGTGGGTTTGATTCCAATCTGAGAATTCACTTGTGGCCGAGTTAATTTCTTCCAACATTTTTATAATTAAAATTTATCATAAGTAAATATCTTTACTTTGGGAAAATACTAAAAAAACTTAAAAATAAAGAGACTTTACTTTGAGGAGTGTGCATCTGAGCTGCATAACCTCAAAGTCAAAGTCAAAGATTCTTATTCAAATAGACTTATAGATAAGTACTTTCGAATAGTCCAACATTTTTTTTTGTTGGAATAGATCAGAAAAAAGATAAAGTTTACAAAACAACAACACTCCTCAATTATGCTTTTTTGTATTTAAACAACTTACTAAATACTTTTTTAAACAGCTAGATAACGAATCACCCCTTATTGCACCTGCATTGACCATTTGACACCCACAAAACGTAGCGCAATTGCTCAACCGGCGGCCCTTATAAGGAACAAAATTGCAATTATTTTAACATGTCACATTTGTGTTATTGTGCTATTTTTAAATGAAATGAAATGTTTTTTTATTAAGTTTATTTATTGGGCTTTCAAACGAGGCCAATATTGGTGGGGGTAATTATTCAACTCAAATAAATATTAACTACTCTCAACGTCAAAATATCACACCTTTAAAAAAAATCTTAAGCCTAATTCACACTTTACAAATGTTGTGTAGTTGAATAATTGCATTAACTGATCTAGGCAAGTTTCACTTCCAACTGACAAGTTCTTGATAGCTTATCGGGCAAATAATTAGACATATTTTTCATATCAAAAATATCCCGTCAGGGCGACATGAGACTAGTTGCTTTTTCTAGTATATTTTCTTGTTTAATATTTATCAAAAATATCTATCAAGTAAACTATCCAGAACTTGGTGGTTGTGGTTTAACAACCAATGTATAAACTATCTTTTAAGTATATTTTAACGAAGTTCTCTTATACTCTATTCTGTCAACTTAATTAATAGAGACTTTTTTAAGTTCTTTATTTAACACTAGCCGCCCGCAGTTCCGTTTCACACGCGTGGTTATCCCTTGGGGATATCCGTATTAAAAGTTTTCAACTCACTCTATGCCAAAAAACAATTCGGTTGGTTGCTTAGTTAAGGTGTGAAGACAAGACAAACAAATACACTTTCGCATTTATAATATTAGTTAAAATTTGGATTTTCGACTATTAATCGAGTTGAATCTGCTGTCCGTACGTATGACGTCACTGGGCTTATTCCGGCTGAATATTTCAAGGCATAATTACGGCCTCTTTTCAGGACCGCGCGCGACCTTAATTTAAGCCCCGCGAACACAGACTATGGTTATTACAGATGATCAAATACATTGACGACCTATAATAACTATTTCTCAAATATGCTTGGAAATATGAGCATTATTTTGACAACCTTCTTCGAGCAGCGGCCGGCAAAAGTTTTATGAAAATCCATATCTGTCGTATTAAGCGGCCAAATAAATTACTTAGAAAACTCATATCTGTCGTGTAATTTAAAAATGGAACGATCTTTTACTCCGAAATATGGCGGAGGAGGACCAAGGAGGTAACTTATCAAGGGTTTTATTAAAATTTCGAACTGGCTTGCAAATAGAAAGCTGTTTTAGAAAAAAAAAAAACAACAAATGAACACTTTAACGCGGTAACAAAATAAATATTGTTGTTCGTTGTTCGTCTGATTCCGAAAAGAAGTTTTAATTTCCGCGCATTTATTTGATGCTATTTTGTACTACGAATCTTTTAAAGTAAGCTTATTTTTGACGGAAGTTTTGTGACGTCTTCGCTCAATCATCGCCTCCAAAGTGTAAATTGTTCAATAAAAACAAAACGTTCTTAAGACATGATGGTTTATTAAGTATAATAGATGAGGTCGCTCAGTCCTTGACTTTTCTCAGAGATTACTTTGCTTGACAAATTCTAGAAAAGCGCACTCTATAAGCGGCTAACGCCCGATATTAATAACCTATCTGTAGATATGCATAGGGCTATCTGAAATAGTTGCCTAGGATGTTTTGATAATATGAACAAAATAACGACGGTTGCTATGTATCGAACCCAGATATATATATCTTAGGCAACTATATCAGATTGCCCAATCCAAATCTACAGATAGGTTATTAAGGCGTAAAGCGGCAGGAATTGTACAGCTTCGCGTACTACGTACGCGTACGTAATGAAACTTTTGGTAAAGTTTTCAATATACTAGAGAAAGTTGTACATTCCCAGCCTCTGGGTTTGCTGGTGACGCTTAGTGGCCCAATTTCTACCAAAGTCTAGAGTTTGTATAGTATTTGACTGCCATTCTACAGAAACACACAGTGTGTTACATTTGCAGGCCTACCACTGAACCAATTTCTATGAATTTTTCGCATTCAGATAGAATATTGAAAATTGAAACGGGTATTGAACGCGTAGAACGTGATAGGTATTTCACCTATCTAATTTTCCCGACGTTTCGGCCAAGTTACATCGGCCGTGGTCGGCTGGCTCCACGTTTAAAACGGCTGGAAAGTTTAAAAGTGCATCCAGATGGATTTTAAGATATAGTAGAAGAATTGATACTATTTTTGTAGCAAAGTTTAAGTTATCCTTAAGCAGCGGACCAATCAACCCGGCTCAGCCGATTTACAAACATCATATAAAAAAAAATTATCAAAAATATTTATTTACGTTCAAATATCATTATACATAGCTAGTGGCCAGAGTCTCCTTTTAAGCATAAAAATACTTGTATCAGAAGGCTCTGAGAGTCTAAAAAGGACGTATAAGCAATATTGCTAAGTGAATTCCCTAACAATTAATTTATTTTTTTATCTTCTTTGGAGTTTAGATCTGTGTCAGTGGCAGTGTAGAAGACTTTGATTTCAATTTTTTTAAGGCAAGAAAACTTACTAAAAGCAAATTCCATAGGAAATAAACAACAAAATGAATTGTCAATGAATTCACTAGCAATATTGCGTTTGCATCCATTTTAACCCCCCTGCTCTTCATATAACATAACAGCGATATTTGAAAACAAACGCTTGAATATTAACAAAATTACTTTACAAGAATTACTTACAATTTCTAAATAAAGATATAAAAGGTATAAATTAATCTTCAGTGTGTTTGTGTATAGTGTGTGTGCGCGCGCGCGTGTGTGTGTGTATGTGTGTGTGTATGTGTGTGTATGTGTGTGTGTATGTGTGTGTGTGTATGTGTGTTGTGTGTGTGTGTGTGTGTGTGCATGCGTGTGGGTGTGAGTGTGTGTGAGTTGACTGTAATTATTTCAATAATAATTCAGTTTCTTCATATTTTTTTAGATTTACAAGAACACCAATGTTCCCATGGATCCAACTGTCGTATGGTTAGAAATGTAGTCTGTGGCTTAAAAGTTTTTAAGTCTATGATTGATCTCGGAGTTTTTGAACTTCGACAAATCTGATTTATTAAGAACATTTCCTTTGAGACAAGTTGTTGTGGTACTTAACAAGATAATGGGGAATTCCTTAATGTCCCCTTGCTAAGTGTTGGTACAGTTGGAGATCTTTATTTAAAAAAAGTAGGTAACAGATATATAGATATCGTTTATATCACAAATAATATAACATCAACAGGTGATTTATTTTAATAATACATTATTTCTTTCACGACCTGTTTGGCGCAGGGGTACTAAGCCTGCCTTCTGCGCCAGAAGTCCCGGGTTCGATCCCCAGACAAGACAAATATTTGTGTGCATGAACATGTCTATTTGTCTTGGTCTGGGTGTTTATTATGTATATTATGTATGTATTTACAAAAAAGTATATAAGTATGTTTATCCGTTATCTAGTATCCATAACACAAGTTCTTGATGAAACTTAACGTGGGCTAGATAATTGGTGTGTTGTATGCAATTATTTATTATTAACCTTAGTACTCTCCGAGAAAATGTTTCCCAAATAAAATATCTACTGGGCATTCGGGAAGTTTCCCGATTGTACTAATTGATTGACCCAATATGGATACCATTTGGATGCTTTGTTTGGATATTTTCTTTTTTATCTTCATACTCGCAATAACTGCCGTGTGGTGACGGCCTAAGAATACAAGTGTCACCACTTCCTTACATGCCTGGGATGTAGTAAGAGTCGACTAAGAGGCTCGACGCATTGAACACCTGTGCGAGAGAAGGAAAACTTGAAACAAACCCTCTACCAACCCGTCTGGCCAGCGTGGTAGCAGTAGGCTAATAGCCTCCTATGAACGCCACAACAGGCGTGAGCTAGTAGAGACCTATGTCCAACAGTGGATGTCCACAGGCTGATGATGGATTATGGATGACTCGTAATAAAGTTATACTAGATGTTTTTATTGACATAATTATGTTGCACATAAAAACACAGACGAAATGTCGAGGTCGATTTATGAGAAAGTTTGTAAGTTTGTTCGTCACTTAACCACGCGCTAACGGCTTTACAGATTTAGATAAAATTTTGCATATATATAGACTATGACCCAAACTAAACAAATTATAAATTTTTATAGGTTTAGGTGGCCACTAATAAATAGAAAATTTATGATAAATTTTAAATAGAATAATATTGGAAAAAAACAACTCGGCCAGTGAATTCTCAGATGGGAATCAAACCCACGACCTTTGGAAATCCGGTCCAATGCTCTAGAACTCTACCCTCTAAAACTAATAGAAAATTATTTATCTTCATCATCAACTTTTGCTGTATTATAAAATATGAAACAGTAAAATGTTTATAGGAATTGATCCGCGCATACTACCAACTCGATAATCACAACAATTATCTAGCCCACGTTACGTTACGTTTCATGAAGAACTTATGGATACTAGATAACGGATAAACTTACTTATATACTTGTTATTGTAAATAGATACATAATATACATATTAAACACCCAGACCAAGACAAATAGATATGTTCATGCACACAAATATTTGTCTTGTCCGGGGATCGAACCCGGGACCTCTGGCGCAGAAGGCGGGTTTAGTACAATTATTTTTATTATCGTGGCGATCATTTTTTGGCTTTAGATTTTGTGAGACACTGACCGCATTATCGGTAGCGCTATACAGGTCTTCGCGTGTGCAGTTCAATGGACACCCAGGACAAAAGGTGTGTCATAGTCTGTGGGGAGGTACCACACTCGCAGGTGTTGTCGGAGCCAACCCCATCGGCACATGTTTTCTTTGCAGCCGCCGACCTGGGTTCGCAGTCCGTTTAATGACCTCCAAGTCGGCCATGGGAGATTATTTTAGTTGTGTGAAAAACAGTTAAGTCAATGGAAAGTTGTATACACGGCTATTTTTAAACAGAATCCAAAAATTATTAGTTCGACTCCGATGCGGTAAATGAATTACTTGCTCCTAGACACATGGGTCGAAATACGACACATTTTTTTTTACTTTCTATACTAAATCGATAACGTGATCAGCCTGATGAATGAAGAGTAAAAAAATGACACATTTCAAGCCAAGTTTCTAGGAGAAAGTTGTTCAATTCAATTCAATATCATTTAATCAGTCTAGGCTGTTACGAGCACTTATGAACGTCAAAGAAGCTACGCCATCGGTTCACAAACCCTACGGCGAGCGATCTTGTAACGAGAAGAACCGGCAAGAATCTCGTCAAGGGCTATTTTTTTCTCCCTGTTTTATTTCATACAGAGTCGTCAAACTGAAAAGTGGCCTTAACATTTCAGTAAGGTCAATTTCCATCACAAAAGGAAATACTAATTTTAATAATACATTTTATGGTTATCCTAACCGTAAACAATTTTCAACTCGCAAGGAAGGACTTACATTATAACATTTCTCGCATTACAAGGTTACTGTACTGCAAGTTGTGACGTACATACAGGTCAATAGCAATTTATTTTAGATGAAAATATTTAAGCTCTAAGCACAACGTTAAGACAAGCAGACTGAAGTAGACCCATTTCCGCTAGCGGCACCCGTTCACGAGCCTGACGCATGAACCAGCCATCATTAAAAATATAATTTTAAATAATCTTAAGGAACTGGATTATGAAACGACAATAAATGTCTTTGTAAGGTTACGGTAGCAAGGATTTTTTGTTAGCATTTTAATACTATTATAACTTTTATTAAGACCACACTTTCAAAAACACCTTAATTAATTTGTTAATCTACCTGGGAGTACCGTGGCCTGTAGCACAGTTTTTACTACCACGGGTCACGGTGTCAAATTTTATTTGATGTATGTGTTTAGTACTCAATAAATAATTATTTTATCTTATCTTATCTTATCTCTTCGCTCACTTATAGATTCTAAGTCGTATAAAACAATTTTGATACGGTTTAAAAATAACCCTGTATATATATGCGCTAGCTCTTAGTTTTGCCAAAAATCGTCTTAAGGCGATACTCGAAAAAAATATGCTGAAACGAGATAGCAATGAGAAAACGACGTGCACGGGAGCGAGAGCGATTTTGCAGATTGGGGAAAAAAACACAAAATTACTTCGTATTAAAAAGCTACAGCGATTTTAAAAAAATGCTTCTATACGATCCTAAATATTATTGGTGTCCACTTATTAAACCAATTTCCAATAATGTAAGTACTTCATTTAAGCATAATCTTGAGTTTTCGTATTTTTTAGAGGTCTTTTCGAAAAGAAAAAATGTCGAAGCAAAATCATAAGATCGTGTTTTTGAAACTATACGAATCTAGATAAAGGTATGAAGAAATATATATGTTATTACCAGATTTGTAACAACTGTAACCGCGCTATAGTTTTATATCAAAAAGTCCATACTTTTTCCGAGTAGCGCCTTAAGTACTTAAATAAAAATGAATCAACGAAATAGGCGCATAACTTCCGACCGACTGCACAAAATTGGATAATTATTTATTTGTTGTGTTGGTTATTGTAAGGACAAGGTTTTATAGGTATAAGTTTATTCCCACGGGAGCGGGAACCGGTGGAACCGTGGGCGGCGGCTAACTTCCATTATTACAACGTCCACTTTCTGTAAGAATAAACGTAAAAGTACATCTCAGTCCCAGTCGTTGATCGTATTCGATCACGTTCGTTAAACAACGTTCGGCCCGGTCAGGTGTCGGATGGGTGACCGTAAAGTGGCATTATAACTGAGCGCTTCCGTGCTGCGGAGGGCACGTTAAACCGTTAACTGGGTGTTGTCAGAGACCTTAAAGGCGGCCTGATATACTCTGACACTAGAGGTGGCCACTAATCCTCATTCGATAAGAAGAAGAAGTCCTAGTATTTTATGCCTATGCCATGAACCATACGAAAAATTTAATCAAACCTAACATATGCGGCAGAAACTAACAACAAAACAAACAAAACTAATGTAACGTGCAGTCGAAAAAATGCAGTTTAGTCAATATTGCAGAACAGTATTTACAATTGCATTGTACAGTCAACAGCAGCTATGCCTTTTCAAAACGGTCAAAAGAGTTGTGAAAAAGTAAGAGTGTCGAGACAAAATTGTCGAGAAAATATCATAAAATCGTGATTCTAGTACATTATAAATCTAGTTAAGGGTATGAAGATATATCTTACGAGGGTGTTATGTAATGAGAATGGCATATAAACTCTTTTGTAAGAAAAAAAAGAAATGCAGAAATGCTGGCAGAAAGTTTTCGATTCTCTTTTGTTTATTTTTGGATGTCATATCTTTTCTTCGTTTCGTGGTAAACTCGCAGAAGTTGTTTTGTTTGACCAGGATAACGCCCCCCCCCCCCCCCGCGCACAAATCCATAGTTGCGATGGCTGCCATTAAAGATGCTGGGTTTGAGTTGATGGAGCACCTGCGGTGTTGACCGGCCCTCGCTCTTAGTGATTTTGATCTGTTTCCCCGATTAAAGGACCTCAGAGGTCAGAAATTTGATGATGATGACTCAGTGATCGCTACTGTACACGTTTTTTAAGCAGCCAGGATGAAGATTTTTTTCATAAAGGAATTTTAAGTTAAGAAAAAAGATATGCTAAGTGTATACTCCTAAAAGGACTATTTATCGAAAAATAAAATAGCATTTCTTAACAGATAACTGCATCTCAGCCATTTTTAATGTCCCCACTGCTGGGGCACTGGCCTTCCTTATGGATGGATAAGGAGAACGGGCCATGACCCACCACGCGGGCCCAATGCGGATTGGTGGGTTATAACGACTGCGAATGCAGCCGGGACCAACGGCTTAACGTGCCTTCTGAAGCACGGAAGAGCGTGAAATAATAAAAAAATTTGGTCACCCATCCCGTGACTGACCATTGCGAAAGTTGCTTAACCTCAACAATCGCAGGCCGAGCGCGCGAGCCTCTGCGCCACGGGCTCCTCATTAGTCATTCTCACTACTTAATGAACGAACACCCCTCGTATTACCAGATTTGTAATATCTCTAACCACCTATATTTTTCATATAAAAAAGTAAGTACATACTTTTTCAGTACAGCGTTTTAAGGTTAACTCGTACAAAGGTAATATAGATGAGAGCATTGGACCGGATTTCCAAAGGTCGCGGGTTCGATTCCCGTCTGAGAATTCACTTGTGGCCGAGTTAATTTTTTCCAATATTTTTATATTTAAAATTTACCATAAGTATAATATAGATGATTTTATTTTCATAATAAATCTGTATTATCTACAGCCAAAATACAAAACTGTATAGCTGCAAACATAACTGTAACTTACAACCAGTTTCTAAAATGAATGTCATAAAAAAATACGAAACAAGTTGTTAATCTCTATCTAAACGGGCTTCTGAACAAACAAAACAACAACATTCATTTTCAGTCATTTATCATTTTCAAAATATGGATAATTCAGTAAAGATGGATGCTAAGGGAATAAATAAATCACTTGCAAACAGTTGATTTGCTTTTTTTTATGAACGACAGTGAGTCTCTTAGCCTTCATCATACTGACTGAAGATGGAAGCGAGCCTCTCCCGGAATCCTCAGCCACTGAGGAACTGGCTATCTTATCTCGAACTGCCGAAACACAACAATGCTGAAAACATTGTTATTATGGCGTCAGGCTTAAATAAGATGGTTGTAGCTAGCCAGGCGGACTTCCAACAAGTCCTACCACCAACCGATTTGCTTATTTTACTATAGATTAACCGAAATTGATAAACAGATTGTTCATAATAAAAAAATAGACATGCGTTACACAAACAAAAATTAAAGAGATTCTCAAATCGATGCGTAAAATTTCATAATAATTAATGTTTACAATCACACCAATTAATTAATCTTACTGGATATGTTTCATGATTATGGATAACTAGCTTTCGCCCGCGGTTTCATCTGCGTGGTTCCCGTTCCTATAAGAATAGCGGGATAAAAAGATCACCGTCTTTTCAACTAACTATATGCCAAAAATCAAGTCAATTGGTTGATTAGTTAAGGCGTCAAGGAAGGCCAAATAAACACACTTTTGCATTTACAAGCATTCAAACGCCATGGGACATAAAAGTGTCTCAAAGTTTTTTGCCTCTTACGTCAGGGTACACTTGAGTGGTCTCTGCGGGTGGCGATGTGTATAACTAACTTTAAGTTTGTTTTAAGCATGCTTTATTTTTAGTATTTAGATCTGTGTTTAAAGCTTAAACTTATTAATAACTATATTGTCTATATATTGGGCTACACAATGGTATTTTTTATTTTGATCTAAATGATAAATTATATTTTATTTGCAAAAAACATGGTATAATGATGGTGAGCCAAGGCTGTACAGAAAATCAATTTAAGTACGTTAAAAAATAAAAATCTATATTAGATATAGATAGATATATTATAGAAATTAGGATCTTTACACCACTTACATAAATTAATTTTGAACAATCTGTTGTTCAGCCCTTTAAAAGTGAGAGGAATTTTATTATATATACGAACACACATATGTACATAGAAAGCTTTTAGCATATTTACTGCTTTTTGGAATTTCCTGGAATATTAGTCTGTGTGGATATCTAAGTCATCTAAGTCTTAAATTCCCAGCTTGTATAGTTTTCTTTTAACGAACGTTTTTATCGGAAGAGTTGCCGAGCGATTTATGGCGTGAGATCGCGCGCTGTCACCGGACGTTTCCGTGCATTGACAGTCGTGGCGTTGACGGTTGACTAAACTTCTCATCGGAAAAACGAAACACTATTAGTTAAGGTTAGGATTAGAATTTTGAAGTACGGTCCTAAATAACAACAAAAAAATATTCCAAGTTAATCTAAGAGCCATTATTTGGTGATCCATACTGGTCATTTGCAGGCTCGAAAAATACTCGAAGAGCCCCGATTATCGTAGATGTTTGCGAATAGTAATAGGGTTGTCGAAAAAATTTGGATTTAAAAAATTAATAAGAGGAAATTTTAAAGAGTTTATGTCATTCTAAAAGTTACAGATGGAAAAGTTTGTGTTTGTTAATTAATCATAGTATTTCTGTCTTTTTTATGAACTACGAGGAGACTCTTAGCCTTCATCATACCTGATGATAAGTATTGATAAGGCTGAAGATGGAAGCGAGCCTCTCCCGGAATCCTCAATCACTGAGGAACTGGCTATCTTAACTGTAACTGCCGGAACACAACAATGCTGAAAACATTGTTGTTATGGCGGCAGACTTAGATAAGATGGTGGTAGCTAGCCAGGCGGGCTTACTACAAGTCCTACCGCCAACCAAACCGAATACAATATGTACCCCCGCTGGGAATCGAACCCGGGACCCCTGGGTCTGATACCGGTGGTTGTACCACTAGACCACAACGGCGGTTAAAAGTCTTAAGTGTGAACGCCATCACTTTTTTTTTCAATTAAACTTTGAGCAACTTCTAGTTTTAATGCTATTGAATAAAATTGGTTCACATAATTAAAATAAATTTCATATAAGATACAGATTTGTATAAGCGGTATTTTGTAATGTAACTTTCAGAGCCGGTTTCACCACCTGCTAATTGACATTTTTTTCATAGTAGAACTGTCAAATTATCTGTCAGATAAGTTATCTACAACTTTTCAGTATATGGTGAAACTGGTCCTTAATCTTGATAATATCAATTTCACCACCTACTGAGTAATTGTCATTATTTCATATTAGAACTGTCAAATTATCTGCCAGATAAGTTATCTACAACTTTTCAGTATATGGTGAAACTGGTCCTTAATCTTGATAATATCAATTTCACCACCTACTGAGTAATTGTCATTTTTTCATATTAAAACTGTCAAATTATCTGCTAGATAAGTTATCTACAACTTTTCAGTATATGGTGAAACTGGTCCTTAACCTTGATAATATTGTCATCAGCATCATTATCATCTCAGCCATATGATACCCACAGTTGGGTATAGGCCTCCCCCAAGGATCTCCACGACGGCGACGGTCGGTGCTGCGCTGCCCGCGACCGCGCACCAGATCATCCGTCCTATATTATATCGAAATCTAGCGGTCCCCGCGGTTTCACCCGCGTGGTTCCTGATCCCGAGGGAATATCAAAAAGTCCTTTCTTGGTGCTTGTCTGCATCGATAAAGGATCCTGTATGCAAAATTTCAGCTTAATCGGTTCAGGCGTTTGGGCACGTGCTTGTCTGTCAGTCAAACACGGTAATTTGTTATATTAATATAATAATAATAATAATAAATTTCGTATAATCACACCAATTATCTAGCACACCTTAAGTTTCATGAAGTTCTTGTGTTATGGATACTAGATAACGGATAACAGACTAATATATTTTTTTTTAATACATACATAATATACATATTAAACACCCAGACCAAAACAAATAGACATGTTCATGCACACAAATATTTTTCTTGTCCGGGGATCGAACCCGGGACCTCTGGCGTAGAAGGCGGGTTTAGTACCCGTGTACCAAACAGGACCTCTATTTTTGAATCACTCGTCGCGCGAATGGCGAGTCTTACAAGGAGGCGATCTGGCGATTAGCGACCTTGTATGCGTAGACATAGCACGCTTTTCGCTTTGCCCTCCCGCGGTCGTGTTGGGAGGCGGTACTATAGGCGAAAAGCGAAGCTATGTATATCCGCGCAAGGTCGCTTTTACGGAATACGGAAACTCAAACACCGCACGAAAATCAGTAGAATCAAAAATAGAGCTCCAGGTCGTCTAAGACTATAGATGTATTGAAAGTATAAAATTGAACTGGTGACACCCCTAACCCTAAGTTTGGCACCAAACGATCAGATTATGTAAATGGCTCGGCTGGGGACTTTATTTTTATATCTCAACACTTTTGTGAAGCTCCTTCCTGTAATTTAAATTGGGACACCGAGTTTTATTAAGCTTTCATTTCGATTTATTTCTTTTAAACCTCAATTTGTCTAAGTGACTTGTGGAATATTGAGTACGGTTTAGTACAAGTGAAGTGTCTTCCAGTTCCAATAGTTATAGATTAGTTAATATTGAACTTGGTAGATTAAGCCACCGTGATACTTTGACAGTACTTTCCCGACATTGGAAATAAGGATAGCAACTGTGTTTGTATCAGTGGACCTATAATACGACAAAAAAATATGATTAATATTAAGGTGGTGTTTGAAACCACGGTTAGTGTTAGTTAGATCCCGAAAGCTAAAATAAGAATTAATTCCAGAGGGAAAAACATTGGAATAACCCACGACCGTGGGTTCGAGTCTCATCTGGGAATTCACTTGTGGCCGAGTGGTTCTTTCCATATTTTTTCTATTTAAAATTTATCATAAGTATAAAAATAGCATTGAAAAGGCAAAAAATCAAAAATCATAAATAACTCCAAAGGGGATTTTGGGACAGCGGTCCCGGTCCCAAACGTCCCCGACTCAATATTCTGAGCGTCTGTTTGTTGATAATACCTACGCTGTTCTAAGAAAGGGGTTTGAAAAAGTTATACAAGATCAAAGAATTATGTTTCTTAGATAAAAAAATATACAAGATGAAAATGGACCTATTTATCATCTCTCTCGTCTAAGCCAGCTCTAAAAATAGCCTGAAGAAATATTATCCATACAAGTTATCTTTCAAAACGATTTATTAAAAAACCACAATGGCCATGTTTTATTTAAGAAGTAACTAAGTAAACTATGTAAACACTTAGTCAGCTAATAAAAGTTTGAAGTTTAACTTATTACTTTTTGTAAGGGTTGACTTTAAAAAAACAAAAAGTAAATGATAAGTCTTTTGAGGTCGGTGCCACCTAACACATGGGGCATTCTTTAAATTCCACATTGCACTTCTATACTGGTAGTGTCAGCCAAGGCAAATGCCTTGGCTGACACCGACTCAAAAAGTGTTTATTTTTTTTACTTTTTGGTTTTGAAGTCGGTTTTTTTATTTTTATTTATAATGCTTAGGAGATAAGTATTTAACTCGTCAGGTACAGGAAAAGTAAATACAATAAATATTTAATTGTTATATGGACACATCAGGCCACCTGGGATTTTAAAGTTTAATGCCCGATTTACATTGGTCAAGTATTTAGCGAAGTTGTTTTTCTCACACAGTTTGAAGAAGACGACGAGATTTATTAATAAAAATTTCATTATGTAATAATAAGCATATTTATTTTTATAAGCATATTTATTAAGTTAATTTTAGAATTTAGGTATGTAAGTCATTCGAAAATTATATAGATAACAACAAAAGGGTGGTGAGTTAATTGTAATGAAAACGTTTTAACATAGAAACTGAAGTGTTGAATAAATGTATGTAAGCGTTCGCTTTTGCCAAATCATTAAAGGGATCACGTGCTCTAACAGTAAATACGTTTTGTCTCTAATTAGTTCTTGCGTGATAATATTAAACAAGAAAATATACTAGAAAAACCAACTAGTCTCATGTCGCCTAATTTGCTTTTTTATAGTATATTTTCTTGTTTAATATTTATTACACAAAAATAGCATTGTAAAATGCAAAATAAAAAAATTATAATTAGTTCTTGCGTATGGTAAATAAAGTAAACTGGGATTTCTGAGCGCGACCGAGTTAGTGCGCAGTCCTATGAGTTCCAGCAGCTCTGAGAAGACCACAGTGCCATTTGCTATACTTAAAAGATATGATACACATACAACACTACTCGCTGTAGTGTAACCAGTCACACACACACAGTCACCAAGGGTACACTCGCCACTCACTCCTGTACCCTTACTTACAAAAGACAGTGTCCGTGTTTTTAAGGATTCATTTGCAAGGCTCGCCACTGTGCTTGTTTACACTGTACTTACTCACTGTACTTACCAACTTCGCTAAAGACTAATTGACCCGTGTAAATCGGGCATAAGAGTCCGTCAAGCCAACGACTCTTGGTGCAGCAGACAGATACATGACCCTCTATGGTGAAGATTTTTTTAGTTTTTTATTATTTTTATTTTACCACACACAGAAATACACTGAATATTTTACAAAAAAACACTATGTAAACCACTTAGGTTTGTGAATAGTACCTATTAGATTCATACACGTATACAATAAGAAGTTATGTGTTATTTTATACAATTATTCTTCGCAAATCAAACTTAAATGTTAAAGGTCCGAAAGTGTTTTGTCTGTAACTATTATGATATTTGAACATTTGCACCATACAAGGTCAACAAATTACAAGTATAGAAGCTCTATTTTTGATTAACTCATGTTTAAGTTTACATCTGGCAATATAATAATAGTACATAACACAATATAACATAAATTATAATAACTTAAAATACTAATTTAAAGTTAAAGATAATTCGATCGTTGTATGTAAAGAAGTGAAAAACATAACCGCACATCAAGAACAGGTAAGTAAAATAATTCAATATTTTGTTGCTAGATGGCGTTGTTCATTTCTGACTCGCAGTTTTGGATGATGTATTCAATTTACCTTAATGAACGTTAATGCCTGTTGTGCCAGGTTCGGTACTCACACACTGAAACCTCATTTTATTCAAAAATACATGCTTTGTACTGATACTTTGTTTGTGTTTCTGTTTATTACCCTTGGGACCTGGGATTTGTCGTGTACAACTCATCTCGAGAGTGGTGAGGTAAAGGGGGAGGCGATCAGGCGGATAGTGACCTTGCATGTGTAGACATAGCTTTTCGTTTTTTTTGGGAGGCGCTATTTCAGGCGAATAGCGAATCTATGTATAGGTCGCAGCCATCTGGTTAAATCAGCCGTTTAATTAAACGGTCATTGAATGCCGGCGTTCAACTAAATGGATAAAGAACAACTAGCCAAAATGTTGAATGAAACGTTTAACGATTTGGCTAAACGTCATATTTAGCCGTTTCGTTAAATGGTCTAGGGTAAAACTACTTTATTGGCCCACTATTTTGGTGGTGGGTATTAGCATAGAGACTTCTATGGTTTAAAAAAAAGATAAACTTTAATTTCTAACCTATCACGTGATCTACAGGGCTAAGGCAGCAGGAGTACAAAAAATACTTTAATTATTGTCAGTAAATTTATTCAACAAAAAATGCTAATTTCAAAGGAAAAAACATACAAAATCATTGTCAGCTGAGCGAGCTATCTAACGCCATATTTGTTTTGGTGACGCCAGCGCCGCAACGGTAAAAGAAAATACTAATTTTAAATCACCTGCCTGAAATAATGTCAGCTATCTTCAATGGGCTAGCTTACAAACAGCCAACTATTTAAACGATGAGTCATGCTATTTCAATCAATAATCGGACTAGGCATTCTATTGAATGCCGGTGTATACTTGCGAATTGGAATTTACCTGAGTTTAACCATATGAATCAAGCTAAAATAAGTATCAAATATCAAAGTTCCCGGATCATCTCATCGCCTGTAGAAATATTGAATTTGCGAGTCAACTCAACCAAAATATGTGGCCACTCATGGCTGAACCGTTTATGAATTAATTTAATTTTGATCAAAATATACTTCTGCTGCCTGTTATTTTAATCTTATTTCCTTAAAATTTAATTTAACAAAAACCTAGTCCTGAAAAAAAAAACAGTAGTTATTTATTAACAGTTATTATTTATTAAAGTTGAATTTAGCGGCGATTTACGTCTATTCAAAACTGAGCAAGCGAAGGACTCTAGGATTGAACCACAAGCGTATCGAGTGGTTCAAAGATTGAATCATGAGCGTCGCGAGGGTTTCAAAGGTATGAGACGCTAAAATCTTTTCTGCCCTGCGTAACACATATTTTTTTACTCAGCGGGGATAATTTTGAGGTATTCTTTTACCTAAAATATTAATCTAAATATACCTCGTTCTTGTCGTTTTAATGATATAAAAACTAAAATAATGAAATAGGCAGTATTGTCGTAAATTCAAAGTTATTTAAAATAGGAATAAATTGTTACATAAAATAACAATAAAAACGATTGGGTAAAGAGAATTTAAAAATAAAGGTTCCGAAATCCAATCATAGGTTGTTGTCTCACCAACCGTCAATTGAAAATTCATAAAACCAATAGTTCAATCTTATTGTTATTGTTTTTATGATTCCAGGAAGTAAAATAATAACTTATTCAAAATAAGAATAAAATGCTACAAAAAAGTAATAAAGTATTTTTAAAACGACTACAAAAAAAAGAAGGTTATCAATTTGTTGCGTTTATATACTTTTTTTATGTATGTTCACCGATTACTCGAGAACGGCTGAACCGATCGAAATGAATCAAATGTTATAACATCGGGTTTGTTCCCATTTTTTAAATTTTGAAATCAGTTTAGTAGTTTTGAAGAAATCTTGAAATAACTGTCGTTTTTCAGTCAAGCGGTTTGGCCCAAGTTTGACTCAAACTAGTTGTTGCCTACTCTACTGCCGACGAAGTGTGGGCCCCTTATTCTAACTTAAAAAATTGTGAAATAAAAAACTTTTATAAAGAGAATAAAACCAAGTACAAAAGTCAAAAATTAAAAAATAAGCCTTTTGGAGTCGATGCAAGCCAAGGAATTCTACATTGCACTTCTATTACTTTTATTTTTCTTACCTCGGTTGGCACAGACTTCAAAAGGTTTATTATATTGCCTTTGAATTCGATTTTTTTAGGTTTTCAATTAAAAAAGTACTTTACCACGCTAGGCTGCAAAATGCAATTTTCCACGCAGAAATTGATTGACAAAACCTCCTTTTCCGAGCGTGTGAGGTGAATATTATTTGGTGCAGTCGTTTTGAAGTTATGCGCTTACATAAATTTCTTGTTATTTAGTACAGATACTGTAGAGTTAATTCTTCCTTACAAAAATATAAAGGGGTTTTGATCTTCTTTGTACGAGTATGTAGGCTGGCCTCAGTTTAGGCCACAGTATGAGTCGACATTTGTTTTTACTTTTTTGCAAAATGGCGTTTCACGATATTACATATATAAATAGATAGGTAACATAAAGATGAACAAAACATATCATACAATATAAATTCAATATCATTTATTCAGTCTAGGCTGTTACAAGCACTTATGAACGTCAAAGAAGCTACGCCAACAGGTCACAAACCCTACGGCGGGAGACCTTGTAACGAGAAGAACCGGCAAGAAACTCGTCAAGGGCTGTTTTTTCTCCCTGTTTTATATCATACAGATAAGATATCCTAAAGTGTCAGGTTATAAGATAATTGGAGTTTCTGTTTCGAAAATTATGGATTCACTTGTTACCTAGGTTGTCACTAAAATCAAAGGTATTAAACAACTTTCCTTCACTAAAACATGAACTTAGCAACTTAACTCCCCACCACTTTTACTTGTAAAAGTACCTGTTGACAAGTTATTTCAAACTTTTGGACGCTTCAGAAATTGTAATCAGAAGGAATTAATAACTTCACCTTTATATACTTTGCCGATGTTTCTTGTTAAACAGACGTTTATTACCTACTCTGTGCTTTTATGTAAAACATTCTGTGTTTACACTCACTTTTGGTTAAGCTTCTTATTAGGCTTGCAAGGAATAGTATATTCGGCCAATTGCCGAATACCGAATATTCGGCGAGGTCCTGGCCGATTAGCCGAATATTCGGCTAAAAGTATTGGCCAAGCGCTCATGGCCGCGCTTGACACACTCATCGTATTCGATCACGTTTGTTAAGCAAAGTTCGGCCCGGTCAGGTGTCGGATGGGTAACCGTAAAGTGGCATTATAACTGAGCGCTTCCGTGCTTCGGACGGCACGTTAAACCGTCGGTCCTGGCTGTTGTCATTTGATTACAGTCGTTAAGCCAAGTCAGATATGGATTTCTGCCAAGTAACGTCTGATTTTATCAAATAAAAAAACTACGTTAAAAAACGGCTCAAAACAAAAAAATAATAATTTTGGAGTCGGTGCCAGCCAAGACAAGAAAAATAAAAGAATAGAGCTCAAAGTAGAATGTCTTGGCTGGTACCGACTCCAAAAGGCTTATTTTTTGCTTTTAAGTTTTTAAAATCGGTTTCTTTAAGTAGTTTTTAATTTTTCACTTTTAAGTGTCTGTAATTGGTTGTTTTGTAAACTACAGTTGCATTTTCTAGTTTTTTTTTTGAACGACGGGGAGACTCTTAGCCTTCATCATACCTGATGTTAAGTATTGATAAGGCTGAAGATGGAAGCGAGCCTCTCCCGGAATCCTACAATCACTGAGGAACTGGCTATCTTATCACGAACTGCCGGAACACAACAATGCTGAAAACATTGTTGTTATGGCGTCAGGCTTAGATAAGATGGTGGTAGCTAGCCAGGCGGGCTTACAACAAGTCCTACCACCAACCAAAATGAACACAATATGTACCCCCGCTGGGAATCGAACCCGGGACCCGGGACCCGGTCTTATACCGGTGGTTGTACCACTAGACCACAGAGGCGGTTAAAGATTAAATTAGGTTTCATGAACATTATTCACAAAGCATCATGAAAATTACATCGTCCTAGCTAACAAAATGCTCATAAAATGAAAACTACTGAGCCAAACTGAATCAATTTTTATGGGACCAAATAGAAACTATTCCGTATCAAACAAAAAAAAAACACGAAATTCGGATCAGTTATCCCGGGGTAATCGGTGTACATACATAGAAAAAAAAACGTACCAACGGAATCGAGAACCTCCTCCTTTTAGAAGTCAGTAAAAAAGAGACAGTAGATTGAAATACAATATTTGTTTTACAAGATTTAATTTGTGCTTGAGACGATCTCAACTTTAAATTCTTAGTTCAGAAACTGGCAAATAGCACCATACAGTTGACGATGATATATAAACACAATCTCTATATATACGGCCCGTGTTATCCATTCTAATGTTCCAGCGCTATGAGTATAACACCTACAGCCTTCACTAACAGCTTCAAATATCACAAAAAAATGTAGACGGCCGGAAAAACATAAATATTTTTTAAATTGACCTTATCAAGGTCAAAGGTCAAAAAAACTTTTTCTCAAGTGACCCCAGTGAGTACACGTGCGTAGCACGCGCTTAAGTTTAGTACTAACATACAATTGCAAAACTGGCAGATACGACTTTTGTAGCCAAATAGAGACGAATAACTATTATCAGAAACATTTGTTATTAAGTATTTGAACCTGAAACATTTTACGGTCTTTAAAGTTATAGTTCTTGAATACTGTCACAAACAAAACTTAAAAAATGTCATTTTATAAATCCCTTTTACATATTTATAGTGCCTCAATCATATTCCGAAGTTACCAAAGATCCTATTTTTAAACTATTATTAATTAAAAATTAAAGTCACATCCGAAAATAGCAAACGCGAATTGAAAATGCACAAACACACAAAAATTAAGAAAACGACTACGGCGTAGCTGCGCGCTACGGTTTCGCTACGGACGTAGCATCAGTGCTTCGTAGCCACCTGAGCAGGACGCACGCTTTCTATCGCTGTCTCTGTCTTGTGATAAAAAAAACATATTTTTTTCTTCGCTAAAAAACTTCGAATCTTCTAATCTCTTTCTGTGGTTGTTTTAAGTGCTTTTAAGTGTCGTCTGTTTTAATTTTGGACAAATTCAAGCTTAGTATTATTGTTATGTAATGGTGAGTATGATTCGAACTTTTTTTATGCATTCACAAAAGATTCTAAGAGTACTTTTGTATGAATGGAAGTGTATTCCTAATTGGGCTATCTATTTATGTTGAGACAGATAATTGTAATACTCAAAACGTAGATTATTTAACAGAAAATATGTGAGCGCGGGATTTAGACGGACAAATAGACAAACTATTATTAAAGTAATCAACTTATACTTGAAATTTTTAAATACAATTTGTACTGTTTTTCATAAACTTAATGCCTATATTTATGTATTAATTTTATGGTCATTAACAGTATTAATTGTCTTTACAACACTATTATATAAATTGATTATATCTTATAAACTTTGAAACAAATTATTAATTATGCATGAATTTATAGTAGTCTACATAGCTTTAAAATGATTAAAACCTAAACGTACGTGAGCTTTTGGGGAAAAAAAAAATTACATGAGTATTTAAAACTAATTACCTAACCTGGTTTCACTCGGGTTCAATATGAGTATAATTCTAAGAAAAAAATCGGAACAGATTTTTTTTTGTTGATACAAAAATGAAATGTGACTGATGGAATGATAAACTTTTAAACCCTTCAAATCCTTCAAAACTACTTAGCCAATCAAAATGAATTGAGAACTGCAGTTTTGTATGGAAAATTTTTATTGCTATATTTTTTTTGTTTGGTACATATTTAGTTTTTTTTTAAATAGAAACCTAGATAAATACTGTCTTAATCCAAGTAACATTACAAGTAGAGTCAATCATGCTCAATTTTTTTATTATTTTGGTATTACATTTTTATGGTCATCTTTCAATTAACTTATCAATTCTTATCAATTAACTTGTTGATATAAAAAAACTTTTACGGATATCAAACGCGCTACATATATTTCACGAACTAAGTTGTAATTGTCCGTATTTTATGTTTTATATGTCTTATAAGTAGCCAGTCATCCCGTGACCACGGCAGCTGAAAAGGTGCCGAAACGTCGGGAAAATCAAAAAACCCCTAAAAACCAAAAAATACGGACAATTACAACTTAGTTCGTGAAATATAGCGCGTTTGATATCCGTAAAAGTTGATTTATTTAAATGAAACAATTAACGTGTATTTACAACTACCCTACACCCTTGTTTCTGCTACTTTGTCATTTCCTAATTATCCATACAAATTATATATTTGTGTCATCCCATACAACAAACATAATCGGAATAGAGTTAGTAGTTGACTTTGACTACTTTTTAAAAAGTGTTATAATTATAACTTTTTAATTTTGCATTTCACAATGCTATTTTTATATGATAAATATTAAACAAGAAAATATACTAGAAAAAAGCAACTAGTCTCATGTCGCCCTGACGAGATTCGAACCCGCATCCTTGGGAGTCCGGCCCAATGCACTAACCAATTATGCTACAGGTCAGACATGAGACTAGTTGCTTTTTTCTAGTATATTTTCTTGTTTAATATTTATCAAGTGTTATAATATTTTTATCGTTGCTGCTTCAGTGAGAGGAATATCCTTACATTTGGGAGATACATTAACATGTTGACGGAACAGTCTTTTTTTTTCATTCAAAATGCTGTTTCATAAGATAATTTATATCAAATAAAACGACTACTCTCGCAATCTTAATATTTTCGGTAGTATAGACGAAAGGTCGTTACGCTACTTCAAATAACAAAACCATTTATTCCACATGAAACAATAAAAAGTATAAATTACTGACTTATATAACATTAGGGTTTACCGTTTTTAAAACAAATATTATCATTGATTACTTGTAGGCATAATCTTTATCCATAGATTATGTCATGTACCAAAATAGGCTTTGTTTCAACATATTTTCCCAAGTTATTATGACAAACTGTAAGTAGTTTTTTTTATTCAAATACCCCTATATTTTGCTATACAGGACATATTCAAGACATTTTTTATCTGACGAAAAGATCGGGCACAAAAATCTATGTTTTATAAAAAATGTGTGGAGAAAATGTTTGATTATAAATTGTACTGAACCGAATAAAAATAAGAATATATCTGTGACTTTATTTCAACAAACATAGCGGTCTTACTTCAGTTCCCATTTACATAAATCAGAAAGTTATATTTCATGATAAAGTAAGCGATTTTCAGCTCTATTCCTTAGGTGGTAAGGCGAGGGTAAGTTACGCATCGTAACTTCTGATGTACGCAAGTTTCTGAATAAAATATCAAGGTGGTTGAGTAAAAAGAATATTATGGTTTGTTGCTTTTTTATGCAAAAACATGTATGATGAAGTGAGACACTTATTTTTGCTGCCAAAAGGTGTAAAACTTTATTTGCTTTTCAAATCATATTGGTTACTAGCTCAAAATTGGTTTTGTTTCATAAATTCATAAATTGTCTGACATACAATTTGAAATATCTTTAGTATATTTTTTTCTCTCTTTATTTTGACACATACAGTCATTAGTACAATTACTATTAAATTAAAACTTACATTATAGACAATGAGTGTCCACCATTACTATTAATGTTAAGTAGGTACTTGCTAGAATTTACAGATATTTTTTGCAAACTTAAAAAATATACTTAATAATAAAATACTTGATACAGTTTTTTTGCTAAAACTTAGAAAAACAAACATACCGCGTGGGGCCCATAATCGGGGAAAATATTGAAAATAGAAACTCTCTAGAGTATTAGTATCTGAAAAGATTTCAGTTAATCAAAACCCATGCATTACTCACAATAAGAATTTAAACTTACTATTCATAATCAGTGTAGTATTGCAAAACGATATTATCGCTAACGTTGCGAACTAATCGTGGTACAGGGGACAACAAAAACTTACCGCAAAACATCACGATATCACTATCCATTAGAAAATTTACCTTTATCTCATTGAATAGCTACAGCCCCTGCTACTTCCCACAGCTTAAAATCTGTTTCAAATTAATATGTAGGTATGTAGTTATCAAGTGTAAGATATGATAGGAACATCATATCTTGTTAAATGAAAGTCCATTCATTATCTAGATATAGAAATACGTTAAAAACCTTTACGTGTACTTTTTTTTTACAACATTTGTAGATTTTTCAATATTGAGTTATTTCAGTTTTAGTTTGAACCTTTGTTTTGTTTGTCTTTGTCACGGCATACATCCAAATTAATTATTATTAAAAGAAAACTTTAAGCTGTGACCGAGACTTAGAAATAACAAGGCGATATTAAAAGCCCATTGTGCAAAATTATGCACAAACTAGATAAATGCTGAGCTACCGAGACTTGCGAACCACCGTCGAAATTCTCCAATACTTTCATATATATTTTTTTTAATACGCTGTAGGCCAGCGTTGTTACATCAATGCTAGGAATATCCTTGCATTCGAAAGATACATCTTTTCAGGTGTTTAACGATCGATTAAGATGCAACTGCCAATAATTTATGATTTTGTATTTTTTGCATTTTTCAATTGTATTTTTATACTTATGGTAAATTTTAAATAGAAAAATATTGGAAAAAATTAACTCGGCCACAAGTGAATTCTCAGACGGGAATCGAACCCGCGACCTTTGGAAATCCGGTCCAATGCTCTAGTAATCGAGTTACATACCTACATAAAAAAGACCGACAAATTGAGAAACTCTCCTTTTCATTGAAGTCGGTTTAAAATTACTTACTCGCATTCATTTACTATTTTTTTTGTTCCAACTGCCAGAATTTCTTTATAGACGGATACATACTGTTATGTGATAAGGGGCAAATACGTAATATCATTGTCAATAAATATCCAACTTATTTTTTTAAGAAAATTAAGTTATCTACCGTATTTTCCTTGACTAGGGGCCACCTGCAGTTTCACTCGCGTGGTACCCTTTCCCGTGGGAATATCTGGATAAAAAGTATGTCCTACCTGTGTGCCAAATTTCATTCAAAACATTTATTAGTTTTTTTTTATGAGCAACGGGGAGTCTCTTAGCCTTCATCATACCTGATGTTAAGTATTGATAAGGCTGAAGATGGATGGAACTCAATCACTGCGAACTGGCTATCTTATCTTTAACTGCCGGAACACAACAATGCTGAAAACATTGTTGTTATGGCGTCAGACTTAGATAAGACGGTGGTAGCTAGCCAGGCGGACTAACAATAAGTCCTACCACCAACCAAACCGAATACAATATGTACCCCCGCTGGGAATCGACCCCGGGACCCTTGGGTCTGATACCGGTGGTTGTACCACTAGACCACAGAGGCGGTTTAAAGTTTTTGCGTGAAAGAGTAATAAACATCCATCCATACAAACTACCACATTAATAACATTAGTATGATACAATTATACACGATGCAAACAAGTTATATAAATGCTTTAAATAGAACTAACGATCCATGGTTCAGTAGGCATGATCTGTACGAATCGTTCTTCTTTGGTCCTTCGCAGCCAGGATTTTTTCAAGCAATACAAATCTTAATTGATCTTGTCCGATTTTTTCTTTCCTAATCCATTAATATTATTGTTAGTTACACGTCGATACCAGAAGAACCACTTAAGCCAGCCAATGTACCTTCATCAATTTACTTCTTTTCCTTACAAGATTAATAGTTTAAGAATATTGAAATAAAACAACTTTTACGGATATCAAACGCGCTATATTTCCACGAACTGAGTTATAATTGTCCGTATTTTTAGGTTTTTTAGGGGTTTTTTGATTTTCCCGACGTTTCGGCACCTTTACAGCTGCCGTGGTGTTTTATTTCAATGAACAGTGCGCGCCAAAACATAAGATGTACGTAAGTTTAAGAATATTTTCTTTGAGCCAAATGTACGTGAATGAAATGCATTTTTAAGGTGCTAATTTTTATGTGACGTTATAAAGTCTTTTATCGGTATTTAATTTTTATTAAGTTCTAGTATCGAAATTGATCATAAGTTAGAATTTTCCTAAGTCATTTGTAAATTAACTCAAGAGGAAATGAGGTAACTAGGGATTCCGCGAAATTACGGAAGGTGTCAAATATTATTTTTTGTGCGTATATATTATATGAGGGATGGCGAACCAATAACACGCGTGTCATCGATGGCACGCGTGACAACATTCACCGCACTACGGAAAAAAGTGTGAAGTACCTATTATATGATGGGAGAACGCGAATGTTGTAGTAAATAAAGAATTTTGAGTTCATAGTATTTATCATTATTATTTTTCCAATAATCACATAGGCAAAATTACTTGATGGTACGTCAATGACCTCATTAATCGTTTCTTAAGAAAAATGGCACGTTGATACATGAAGGTTCGCCATCCCTGTATTATATAATTATATTATGTGTTCTTACTAAAAATATTTAGTGATTTGTCATGTCATTGAACAATCTCCAACTAGAAATCCGAATACAACCACTACGCCTCCGAGATCCACTTTAAAAAACAAAATAACAAACTTTCCTATTTAATATAGTTATTTTATCTGAAGCCTTTTTATTTTCATAAGGCAAATAAGTTCCTTCATCTACGTCGCTTTTAATTAAGAGCATATTGCAACGACAGCTTAATACTGACAGCTTATTTTAAAATAGAAGCATTACTCGCAAATCTTACAACGGAAGCCATTTTAAGTACGAACTAAGGAGTATTCGATTAAAGTTAAAATGCAATCCTATCGGTGCGCATAATAAAATGATGTTAAGAGCTTATTTAGGTACTTTATTTTCTCTTTATTTGTTATACAGTTAGTAACAAAGTATAATATTTATAAAAAAATGATGATTTACACTCAGCAACTTTGCCACCAGCAACGTTTACCACATAGTAATCACAAAGTACAATATTGTATTGTGGCATCACATTGTACAAAGGCGGATTTAATGCCTTAGGCATTTTCTACCAGTCAATCTTAAGGTGATGTGGAGACAACGGGAAGTAGGCTGCACAACCATTGGAAAAAGAACAACATAGGGAATAAATGATTAATTGTAATTAAATAAACTATTAAGAACATAAATACATATACAATACTTTACTTAAATAAATACTATATATAAATATATAATATTATATACATATTAAATACAGACTAGCTGCTTCTGCTTGCTCTATTATGAATTTACACAATTTAAACGCATACCGACTGGTGGACATTCTGATGTCAAAGGGAAGGGCGTTCCACAGAAGAATAGTAGTTCATGTACTAATTTTTTTAGTCTAGTATTATGTTGTTAGTAATTAAATTTATTCGGTAAGGATATAATATATTTATAAGTTAAGTACTACATAATAATAATATATCAACTATCAATTTGAAAAATGAAAAAACTTGGTCGGGTGTCCCCCATGTCGACTGTGTGAAACAACTCATTGTAAGTGTGCATCAGCCTACTTAGGAAATTTGAAAAAGAAAACTGGAAAGTTGGAAGATATTTCAATTTGAAATAAGTTGTGCCCCTGTACAAAAATTCTCCCGGTTCCGGTTGAAGATCAGCGCTGGTCTTAGACCATGCATTATGCTGAGCCGGAACAGTTTTGAGACACTGTTTTGTTTTTCTGTAATGTTTTTTTTTATCTATTTTTTTTTATAGAAAAATAATGGAAAAAATTAACTCGGCCACAAGTGAATTCTCAGATGGGACGGGGATGGGATGAATGAAGCCGAGTTAATATTTTTTTTCTAATATTTTTCCATAAAAAAAAATAACGTAGGTATTAAAACAGGATTGAAAATGCAAAAATTAAAAAATCATATAAAAAAAGGTTTTTTTATGTAGTATATCTGTTTTGTGTTGTCTCAATTAAATTCATTTTCGTTCTTTTTTTTGTTTTTTCTATCGGCATATCCTTAAATTGTGTGTGCACAAAATAAATAAATAAAAATAATGGACAAAAAGAAATCCGCAGCTATTTTGAGCAATATAAGGTCACTCTTTAGGGAAAAAACTGTAGTCTGACTGAACTGCTGTAGTGTGTCCCTCCAATTCTTCCGTATATATATATATAAATATATGTTTATTTTATGTTTGTTTGTATGTCTGTTTTTTTTTTAAGAATAACAATTCAATAAGAATTGGTCAGAAAGTCCAACAGTGCTCATTGCAACCAAATCGCTGATTATAAATTACAAAAAAAAATATTTGCCGCCGGAAAAGCGCAATTTTCTGCTTAGTCAGACCCAAAACTTCAAAATCATTTATTCAGTCTAGATTGCTACAATCACTTACGGATGCAAATAGAAAGATAATCTTGGAATATGTAAGTCGTCCACCTATCACCAAAATGAAGTAATAGGTAACAAAATTCTGTAAATAAGAAGTTAAATGTAATTAGTTGAGGATTCCGGGAGAGGCGCTTCAATCTTCAGCCTTTGCAATACTTAACATCAGGTATGATGAAGACTAAGGGACGGTTTCACCACCCACTAATAAGTTCTGGATAGCTTATCTGGGAAATAATTTGACTTCTTCTTTCTTAATTAATGGCGTGCTCGCGATAAATTTCGCGAATTTTGCCAATGTCAAGTAAATATATTTTGTATTTCATAGAAATTGTACGGTAGATTGAGTTAAAAATGGAGCCTCACAACACGTGTTATTACGAAAAGAACTCGGCATGACATATTTTTCTTAACACAACTGTCAAATGATATGTCATATTATGCTATGTAGGTGTCACCCCGTTGTTCATAAAAAAACGGTAAATCACAGCAGTAAGTAACTTTCAATCATAACTTTTTAATTTTGCATTTGACAATGCTACTTTTATGTGATAAATGTTAAACAAGAAAATATACTAGAAAAAAGCAACTAGATTAGATGGCTGTTTCATCTTAATCGATAGTCAAACATTTGTAAAAATGTTTCTTACGAATGCGAGGATATTTCTCTCATTGGTGAAACGACGGTAGCCAACACCGTAGATAGGTGAATATACTAGAAAAATTCAACATGTCCTCATAGGTCTCTGTAGCATAATTGGTTAGTGCATTGGATCAGATTCCTAAGGATGCGGGTTCGAATCCCGTCAGGGCGACATGAGACTAGTTGCTTTTTTGCTAGTATATTTTCTTGTTCAACTTTCTATCACTTCAGAACTCCTACAGACAATATATCACTGAAATATGGGTCAAAAAGAAGGCTGATCAAAAACAAACGCGATAATTTAACCAGAATTAATTGAGTCTCCCACAAACTCGCTTTATTGAAATATAAGAGGCAAAGTTTCCGTGTTTCGCCGCGAGAGGCGCTGTCCATTCCGGATTAATGTAAAAAGTTTTCAATTTATATCTCCAGTTTACAACGTTGACCGCCAGAGGACTGATTTTCGTAAGCCATAACTTGTCTCGGGGAACTCGGTGGTGCGCGCCTGGCCTGCGATCGTAGCTGTCAAGGACTTTCGCAATGGTCGGTCACAGGATGGATGGCCAAAATTTTTTTATCTCGTACTCCTCCGTGCTTTGGAAGGCACATTAAGCTATTGGTCCCGGCTGTACTTGCGGTCGTTAAAACCCTACAATCCGCATTGGGCCCGCATGATGGGTCATGACACATTCTCCTTATTCAGTCATATAAGGAAAGCCAGTACCCCAGTAGTGGGGATGTTAAAATGGCTGATGGCTTCTCCAGTTTACAGTGCTGACCGCCAGTGGGTTGAGTTTCGGAAGCCATAACTTTGTCAGCTGTATTTCGAACGGACTCGATGGTACAGTGGTACTGATCATGTCTTTCAAACCGAGGTTCGTGGATTCTAATTTCGACAGGGAAAATATTTATATGCATACCAGACGGTTATGCTGGGCTCACCTAGAATACCGGACTCGTGAGTCCAGCACCCTATCCCTCGCCGCCCTCCGACACCCCGTCGAGCCTAGTAGCTCGACGTGGGTTCGGGGTAGGATCAAACCAGCTCCCGTCCCTCCACCGAGCTCGAAATCTCGGCGGGAGGACGGTAGAAGGGAGGGTCCTCCACTCAGCCTCGAAAGGCTGAATGGGAGGCAGGGAGGGGGGGTACAACCAGTTAAACCCCTCACTACTTGCCCTCTCACCACCATACGTCTTGGGGGACTCTTGTGGTAATAACCCCTATGACTGGCGGCCCGCCCGGCTACCCAGGCCTCATCGCGGCGGAGAGATGGCCGAGCAAGTGTGGCCATCCCTCAGACAGTGGGGATCACCCACCTCCTTCCGTCTGATCCCACTATAGTGGAATGAGGTGCGCATAACGCTGCCTCCTTCTGCCTACCCGCCTGCGTCTGCTCCGATCCGCGTGAGCGTCCTGCTCGCGGATCCGCTCCGATGCCTTCTTTTGTGAATTATGAATTTATCTGCTGGAATGCGTAACTACCTATTAAGTGCTTATCATTAACTTTAAAAACTGTCTCAATTGTTATGTTAAAATCTACTGTAATATTTTAAGCTGTAGGTCTTCCGAAATTATATATATAAATAAATAAATCATCAGGTATGATGAAGGCAGAGAGTTTCCTCGTTGAAATAAAATGTTTGTAAAAAGTTTACAAATACAAATTCATTTTTTTATTGCAAACTAAGTGCGTACAGGTGTTTTGTTAAGAAGGAACTTAAAGACTTACACCCATATTCTAAGTCGTTCCTCCAAAACTTACTCGTCCTCGACTTAACGAAACCTCATTGAAAACCTCCTCGAAATCGGTATTCTAAATCATAACTCCGTAAGGACCTGGAGGAGCCACTTACCAAACGCTGTATTTTTTCTTTGATGAAATAAAATATTATTTATTATTTATTTTTTAATTGAATAGTCTTTTAGTTAGTTTTGAAAAGCTTTTAGGGTTTTACGGATCACTTGCGCACAGTTTATTAATTACACGAGCTTAGATCTAATTTCTGAGGTTCTTAGTTTTCCGGACGTTTCAGCACCTTTTCAGCTGCCGTGGTCACAGGTTGAAACCAAAAAACCTTAAAAAACACGAAAATTTGATCGATCTCGTGTAATTAATAAACTGTGCGCTAGGTGCTCTGCAATAGTTTATTTTGTTTCAATGAACAGTGCGCGCCAAACTTAAGATGTATTTACGTTTCCCCGTTATTTATAAGAACAACTAGCTTCCCAAATTACTGTATATTAAATAACATTTTCATTAATTTTAATTTAACTTCAAAAACAAATTAACCTACTATATTAACGGGGCAGTTGCTACGGGTTCCCTACTTGTCTGCGAAATTTATGATACGATTTTCATTATATTGATCACGGAGTGTCGATAATTCAGTTGTGCGATTTTTCATTGTATCGGTGCCTTATTCGTGCGATGTAACGCTAGTGCGAAAAACCCTACGGCGGTTGCTAATTAGTTTGATAGTATGTATTTTATAAATAATCTTATTATGCATTTTAGACGTTATGGCAAAAAAAAAATCCTTCTCCAACAAAAAATTGTATATCTAATGCTAACTATTGTGCATTTTGTACAAAAAAAAAATTCATACAACTTTTTGCAGCAGGCGTTACAGTTTTGAGGGTATAATTAGATTAATAATTAAATATCAGGAATAACAGTAGCCGTCTCGAACCAACATACTATTGAACTAATGAGCAATTGCTGCTGTAGGATTTTTCGCACTAGTATCACATCGCACAACAGAATTATCGACACCGTGTTCGATAAATTGAAAATCGAATCATCAATTTCGCAGACAAGTAGGGACCCCGTTGCTGGGTAGGTACAGTCATAAAATAATTTCCTTTAAATTAAGTGTTAAAGTTTGAAGGCTACGTTATAAAGTGTACAGTTTTTGTTACATAAAATAATATCTGCGTCAAGGGAAATGAGTCTTTTGTGTGTTGTAATAGGGCATGAAATTGAATATCAAATAGATAACGGTATAGAATTTCCAGGAACTACTAGTTTTGTTTTATAATTGCACGTGCCATTTTTTCCTAAAAAAAGCTACTCTTTTGTTGTTTCCATAAAAAATAAAACGTGTATGAAACTGATACCTTTTTTATATTTAAATAACAACGATATTACGAGAAGAAATAAAAAAACACACTGAACGAATTTTAGCTAAAACTCGCGTACTATAATTTGATATACTTATAATACTTATAATACGATATTGACTCTCATCAACTTATATTATGAATAATATGTGACATAATTCCTATCTTTTTTACACATGATCTTTACCCATCCCCACAGTGTAAAACTAATTACCATGGGAAAAGTCCCTTTTTATGAAAAAGCTCACCAATACATAAATTTTGACCAGCTTGTTCTGAGACCTCATTTCTTTATTTAATTATTTGTAAATGTATATGTCACGATCATATTGCAAGAACCGATTGTTTGTAAATAATCAAGTGTAACTAATTAAGTGTGCATAAACTGCCGAGTTATTGTAAACAGCAGTACGATTTGCAATAAAACATATTTTTTTCGTATAATTATAAATAATTATAGTCCAGCGGTCAGTTTATAAACAAACTGTGAAGTTTTAAAAAAAATTGTGAACGAACACGTATGAAATGCACCAATCGCGGCAAGGTGTATACCTAATTACCCGTAGGATACCCTATACGTGTTACGGTCATCTGATTGGTATTATTGGTATCTGATGATGCCCATGGATTGATAGCACGGGTGTTAAACTTTTGTTCATCAACAAATTGAGAGTTATTTAGCAACGGTTGGTCATTTACTTCGTCGTCCGCAGGCTCTGTTTCATTAATTACCAACGAATTTTTACTTTGTATGTTAAACAAATAGATAAAAACTGGGGCCGTACCCCGCAAGTGTCGTCGGCATCTAAATCGGCTTCATTTGACATATGTAACACATTGCTTCTTCTTTTTGACACAAGTGAAAACTTACTAAGGGAGTTTCACCCGAGTTCTTTTCGTAACTACAAGTGTTGTGAGAATCCATTTTTAACTCAATCAACCGTACAATTTCTATTTATATATTTAAAAAAGAATCACTCGACATTGGCTAAATGCGTAATAGTTTAACGCGAAAAAGCCATTAATTAAGGAAAAAAAAACTTACCAAAGACTAAGAGCAATATGTCACATCCATCTGTCAAATGAAGTCGATGTCGATGCCGACAACACGTGCGCGGTAGGGTATCCGGTATTTACCACGTGTGTCCGTTTAAAAAATTCGACGGTCTATAAATACCCTCGATTATTTACAATCAATCGGTTCTTATAAAAGACGGTGATTTAAAATATATTAATTGACATTTGTGCATTTTTTTCCTGTTACTAATTAACAAACATTTAAATAGTTTAGTAAATTACTTTATAGTCAACAAGTAGCTTTTTTACGGTAATATTTTCTTTATAGTTTTTAACCAACTTCAAAAGGAGGAGGCACTCAAGTCGACTGTATGTTTTTATGAATGTTTTAATATAACGTCGTCAGTAATTGTCAACCGATTTTAATAATTATTTTTTATCTGAAAAAACATAGTTCAAGTGTGGTCCCATAAAATTATTATGAATAAATGGCTAGTAGTTTTTTCATAATCCTGATAAATTCAAATAACATTTTAGCAAATAGTGGTTACCTAGATGGCATCATTGTTGTGTATGTGCCATTGACTTATATATTACTAGAATGTGCTGATTTTTTGTGTAAGTAACGGGACCTAATGTATGTTACATAAAACATAAAAAAATATAATATATTAAAACCGACTTCAAAAAGTAAAAAATTAAACTTTTGGAGTCGGTGCCAGCCAAGGCAAGAAAAATAAATATATAGTTAATAGATATGCAATGTAAAATGCCTTAGCTGGCACTGACTCTAAAAGTTTTATTTTTTACTTTTGTTATATCAATTTTATTGTCATATTCATAGAATAATAACAATATAATTATAACAATATAATTATACTCACGAATCCTTTAATACTTTTATCACAGTTTATATAAAACTTGCCTTGTCTTTTTTTAACAAACACAGTTAATTTAGTTAATGAGTGATTGGGTTCCGTTATATTTGATTTTTTAATTATTTTTTCTGCGCTTTCCGTGCCAACCTTTAAGTAATGAAACACTTTTGTATTATTACTGAATGGGCTAGAGAACAGCAACGCAACATCAGCACCATAAAGCACAACACACCACACCACAGTGAATAACCACGTGCAAAAGAAAACCGAAAATGATTGAATTTTGCGTACAATAATACTGCCGCGCTTATTTGTCAATGTCAATGCCAAAAACGGAGTGATTATATGCTCTTTGGTCAATGACATGACTTTGACGTTACAATCATTTTCAGGATTATGAAAACGAGCTTCAGCCTAGTTCTTGTCGTAAAAACACGTGTTGTGAGACTCCATTTAAACTCCATCTCCCGTACAATTTCTATAATTATTATTTAATAATAACTGGAGGATACTGGCGAAATCCAAATGGGAACCGCCATTAAATATAAGAAGAAGAAGATTATGAAAACGTGACTTTTGTATTTAGTTCTTTATTTTACTGATATGCATGTCTACTGTATGACCTTGTTGGTTGTTCTATTTAATAAATGAAGAGAAAATGGCGTCTAACCACCTCTGTGGTCTATTGGTAACCCCACCGGTTTCAGAACTAGAGGTCCTGGTTCGATTTACAGTGTGGTTACCTACTAAAACCCCCTGGGTGTCCAACCACGCGTCTGGACGGAGATTGCCGGGACAAGGGTAGTGTTCTAAAGGGTCCCCGCCCCGCGTCTGCCCTCTTGGGCCTTCCTCTCTGGGTCGATGGAGTGAACCAGTCTACCACTACTGGTTGGGCGCGCGGGAACACATGACGCGGACATCTACCACGAGGGTCCTAGCTGGACGACGGGATTCCCCGTCCCGCCGCCCAACCCCCACATCTGCTGCGCCTCCTCCTGGCGATGCCTCTCCCTAGAGAGGCGAACGGAGCGGCGTATCCTCCGGGATCTTATCCTATTCTATCCTACTTATATTATACTTGCAATGCTTGATGTTTGTTACTCATTCACGCTAAAACTGCTTAACGGATTTAGATAAAACTTGGCACAGGGATAGTGAAAAACCTGGATTTCAACATATGATTCTTTTTATCCCGATATTCCCACGGGATTTGGAACCACGCGGGTGAAACCGCGGACGGCCGCTAGTCTTATCTAAATCTGTCGCCATTCCGCAGTAGATCCGAGGATTCAGGGAGAAGTGCGATTCTATTTTTAGCCTTATCATTGGGTATGATGAAGGCTAAGCATTTCCTCGTTGTAGGAAAAGTCTTGATTTATACGAAGTTTTTGAAATTGTTGAATTTTGAATTGTTTTTATGAACACCGGGAATCTCTTAGCATTCATTATACCTGATGTTAAGTATTGATAAGGCTGAAGATGGAAGAGAGCCACTCCCGGATCCTCAACTACTGAGGATCTGGCTATCTTATATCAAACTGGCGGAACAGCATTGTTGTGTTCCGGCAGTTAAAGATAAGATAGTCAGTTCCTCAGTGATTGGGGATTACGGGAGAGGCTCGCTTCCATCTTCAGCCTTATCAATACTTAACATCAGGTATGATGAGGGCTAAGAGTCTCCTCGTACTTCATTAAAAAAACACAACAATGCTGAATACATTTCTGTTATGGCGTCAGACTTAAATAAGATGGTGGTAGCTAGCCAGTCGGACTTAAAACTAGTCCTACCACCAACCCAACCGAATACAATATGTACCCCCGCTGGGAATCGAACCCGGGACCCCTGGGTCTGATAACGGTGGTTTTTACCACTAGACCACAGAGCGTTATAGGCGGTATGCCTAGATATTGCAAATATCGTATCAAAATTCTGCTACAATATTTAATCCAAAGCTGAGCTTAGACATATTTACACAAAATTCCAAATATAACATCTAAATCATGCTGTCTCGCAAAGTTATTTATTACAGATACGGCTTTACGTGTCGTCTGCCATCTTGGTACGGTCTGCAATAAAATTTTAACGACAACAATAAATGTTTTGTGTGTTTATGTAAATGCTTCCGATTGATAGTTGGAAGGTTTCAAAGTAAGAGACAAACGGGGTTATTGAAACTTGTTTTGCTTTTATTTATCAAGGTAAAAATTGACATAGTTTTATTTATTTAAAAAAAATACCTAAATCAGGTTTTGCATTTTTTTTGTGGAAATTCATCATCTTATTTTGTTTTGAATTTTCTCTTCTCTTATAGTAATCTGTGCTTTTGTCGTATGAAAACCAAATACCTTTGGAAATCCAAGAGCATTGGACCCGATTTCCAAAGTTCGTGGGTTCGAGTCCCTTCTGAGAATTCACTTGTGGCCGAGTTGACTTTTTCCAATATTTTTCTATTTTCTCTATTTAAAATTTATCCTATAGTTTTTGTTTTTAAACCAGAGTAACGGGACTTAACGCGACATTTATTATTTAGTACATATGTACTTACAGCTTGACGTATCGGCTGTGTTGCTACAGCCGTGGTCACAAGCTGTTGGGTAGGTAGGTAGTAGAGTCTGTTTGTGACCACGGCTGTAGCAACACAGCCGAAACGTCAAGTTGTAACTACATATTTAGTAGAGTTTTTTGGGAAAAGTTATCACGGAAAGTACATAAGCTAAAGTAATAATTTATTATTTAAATGAAATACCTGTTAATGTTCTATTAATTGTGATATAAACATTTTCTATTTATGTATAACTTTTTTAAATAAAGCATCTAGTAGGATCTATCTAGTATAAGTTATTAAAAAAAATACTTGCATTATGATTTAATAGACTGTATCCGGTTTCGTGAGCCAAATAATAAAAAAAACAGGTCCGTAAATAAACTGTACTGGTCAACCGGGAAGTTCTCCGATTGTACTACATAAAAATGTCGCGTTGAGTCCCGTTATTGAAATGAAATGGAACTCGAAGTTTAAAATCTTAGTTTTTGTTTTATGAAATCTTTACTTATTTATAAATATCGTAGTTTATACTTACGTGACTAACTATTCGTTCAAGTTCGTCAGTGTAATACGAAGAGTCATTTTAAGTCCATTTCTATGCAAAACGTATAGAGCAATGCTTTTACAAGATATCGAATGAGCTCGAGCTTGGAATATTAATTTATATATGTCGTAGGATGACTTGATAAATAGAATTTTCGCAAAAATCCTAGGTATATTGTGAATGGTGTTGACATTTCTCAATCTTACTAAAAAAGATGGGGTTTTTGCAAAAATACTGGTTGCTTTAGTAACATTGGACATTCTTAACTCTGATTGGCTTAATTTTTGCTTGCTTGCTAACTCTTATTCTGATTGGTTCCCAGAAAGTTAACTACACATGAGAGAATGGATTGACATTTGAAACGACAAGTCATCAACCAATCAGAGAAGATGTTGTTTTGGATGGTCCGACCAGCCAAACAGTGTTCTTATTTCATAATAGCCAGCTATTCTTTTCGAAATCTTACTAAGGCAACCCGTTCTTTCGCAAAACCCTTATCTTCTTTTAGTAGGATAGAAAACTGATAACACCATTGTCTAATTATCCGTGTTTCCGTAATATCCCTAGGATGTTCGCAAAAACACAATTTATCTAATTATCCTGCGACATATATAACTGTATTGGGAATACTAAATCTATTGTAAAGTTCATTTAGGCATTAAATGAGTTAAATTAATTATAGTTACTGTATAATAATTTATACAGTAAATGCAATAATTTGAAACAAGCATCAATAGTAATATTTTTAAATGCCAAACTATTTTTTACTCTCTCTTCATTCCTAAACCATTTAAATAATTTTGATGAACTTTGGCATAAAAATAGATTAGACCTTGAAGAATTTAATCTTCTATTGAAGGCTACTTTCTATCGGGAGTGCTATATAACCGTTAACAACCGAATATCATGCGAATAAAGTCGGTAATAGGTACTTTGTCTATACCAACATTTTGCATCACAAGATTGCTGGTTGTCAGAATTATCTACTTTCACATTTTACACAATTAGTATATACCTATACTATTAGTCTCATACATACACCTACTCAAGCTAAAGTCCCACAGTAAGCAGAGACTATGGCCCGCCACTTATCCTTGTACAACTCGTATGTAAGGACTTGTATGTAAGGACATACATCGACAATAAAATATAATAAATATATAAATTTGATACAACCATACTTTATCTAGCGCACGTTAAGTATCATGAAGAACTTGTGTTATAGATACTAGATAACGGATAAACATACTTATATACTTTTTTTGTAAATACATACATAAAATACATAAACACCCAGATCAAGACAAATAGACATGTTCATGCACACAAATATTTGTCTTGTCCGGGGATTGAACCCGGGACCTCTGGCGCAGGAGGCGGGTTTAGTACCCCTGCGCCAAACAGGTCATCATAATTCGCATATTAAATTTCATACAGTAACTACATTAGTATCGATTATAAAAAAAACAAAAATACATGTAATTGGTGGTAGGACTTGATGTAAGTCCGCCTGGCTAGTTTAGCTATCACCATCTTATCTAAGTTTGATTCCGTAACATTAATGTTTTCAGCATTGTTGTGTTCCGACAGTTAGAGAAAAGATAGCTCGCTCAGTCCTCAGTGTTGAGGATGGTGAGGATTGCTGGAGAGACGCGCATCATAACATCAGGTATGATGAAGGGTAAATTGTCTCCACAAGTAATTCTTCCACAAGATAAAATCTTTCAAAAATAAAATATTATAAAAATAACTATTTTGCTGACTCTCTTAAAATAATCATGTAGACATGAAACTTTACACCACGCTTATTAGAGTAATTTGATCTTCACACATTTTCACGTGTAGGATTGAATGTAATTATAAGTTTAAAATAACCAACAAATTTATGTTGAAGTTCGTAGCTTTAGTCGCAAGTTTTTATAATTATATCGACGACATGTTTGGCGCAGGGGTTCCAACCCCACCTTCTGCGCCAGAGGTCCCGGGTTCGATCCCCGGACAAGACAAATATTTGTGTGCATGAACATGTCTATTTGTCTTGGTCTGGATGTTTAATATGTATATTATGTATGTATTTACAAAAAAAAAAGTATATAAGTATGTTTATCCGTTATCTAGTATCCATAACACAAGTTCTTCATGATACTTAACGTGGGCTAGATAATTGGTGTGATTGTATGGTTTTTTTTTTTTTTTTTATATTAATCGTCATCAGCCAATTTTAATGTCCCCACTTCTGGGGCACTGGCCTTCTTTATGGATGGATAAGGAGAACGGGCCATGACCCACCACGCAGGCCCAATGCGGATTGTTGGGTTTTAACGACTGCAAATGCAGCCGGGACCAACGGCTTAATGTGCCTTTCGAAGCACGGAGGAGCTCGAGATAGTAAATTTATGGTCACCCATCCCGTGATCGACCATTGCGAAAGTAGCTTGACCTCAACAATCGAAATCCGAGCGCGCGAACCACTGTGCCACGGGCTCCTCTCATAATTATATTATTACCGTAAATTAAATTGGTTAAGCTTCAAATTAAATGTTTATGTTGTTAAAATAAATTATTATTTCTTGGTCGTAGGACCCACATAACTATATCGAGATAGACGGTAAAAGTGTACATACCTTGCGTGTCAAAAGTTTGATCCACGGTCAAAGTTTTTCGACCTAAGTCAGTCCGCTTGAGACATTGCCAAGAAAACACGCGTAACTCAGAAACGAAAATGGTTAATTGTGCAGTGCTTTCTTGCAGTCCATAATAATAATTATAATAAATTTGCTACCCATCACATAAACGACCACAGGTAAAATCGCCACAATTGCAGTGAACAATCATAATTAATAGCCATTTAAATGTACCATGGGGCACTAACCTTCCTTACGCTTGGATAAAGAGAATGGGCCATGACCCATCACGCGGGCCCAAAGCATATCAGACTGCAAATTTAGCTGGGACCAATGGCCCAACATGGCATCCAAAGGAGGAGCTCGACATAATAAATGTTTGGTCACCCTTCCCGTGACCGACCATTACGAAAGTTACTTCACCACAACAATTGCATACCGAGCTTCTCAGAACAGTATACGGATAAAATATCACCAATCGCCGTCCACCCGCCATAAAGTTAGCAATTTCAAGGTTTGCAATGTCAATAACGGCCAATTTCCTTTGCGGTAAAACTGAACTTTTATAGAAAGCAAAGTCATAAAGTAAATGAGTGCGCCCAGGCAATTTTGTTACTTATGTGCATTTGCTTCGGGCAGTATGAATTGGGTCAAATTGAAATTAGTGTACTGCTTTTTAGTTAACTCTATTACTATTATTTAACTATAGTGTTTCACCAGTCCATCCATCATCAGCCTGTGGACGTCCACTGCTGGACATAGGCCTCTCCTAGCTCACGCCTATTGTGGCGTTCATAGGAGGCTACTAGCCTTCTGCTACCACGCTGGCCAGGCGGGTTGGTAGAGGGTTTGTTTCAAGTTTTCCTTCTCTCGCACAGGAGTTCAATGCGCCAAGCTTCTTAGTCGACTCTTAAGACATCCCAGGCATGTAAGGGAGTGGTGACACTTGTATTCTTAGACCGTCACGACACGGCACGGTTTCACCAGTAACCAGAGGTATTCATGTGATAAATATTAAACAAGAAAATATACTAGGAAAAAACAAATTGTCTCATGTCGCCCTGATATTGTATTCCAGAGGTATTCAGTTCAACCACTTGACTGAGTGTACAATGTACTTAATCTAACCCTACGCAATTCCTACGATTTCTTCTGATATGAAATGAAGGCGCGCGATTTTTTTCTTGTTATAATGGCTAGATAAACGCTTGCTCGCTATCTCGCCTGATGGTAAGCCATGATGCGATCCAGGAGGTGGTGCGCTTGTGTAGATGATACCTATTCTCTCGTGACTTGAAGAGCCTTAAATTGTATCAAAGTCAAACATTTTTATTCAAACAGACTTATATATGAGTGCTTTCGAATCGTTCAATTATTTTTTCTAACAGCCATTCAGGACATCTGGTGTCGGGAAACGCAGACTCGGGCATGGATTCCACTCTTTAGTGGTATGGATGATGTATATAATATTATTATGCAATACATTGTGAAGTTATGAGTGTATTTGCTATATAAATTGACCCTTTGTTTAATGCTATATCTATGAATTTTGACTGACACACACCAGTGCACAGTGGTACTGATCATGACTACTGATCCAGGAGTCGTGGGTTACATCTACTCGGGGCAAACTGTTTATTTCGTATCTGGGTACTATTACTTATCTTAAAACGTTCAGGCAGGTAAAGCAGGTAGCTGCCAGCACAACTCTGTTACTCATCAACTCGTTCTTTCTGAAAATATTAATCATACCTTTCCTCGAGTATTTCCACAAAGAAAAGTTCAGGTGTGTGTTATTTGCGAAATTATTTCGTATTTGATATTATGTCCAAGGAAAATGTGTGCACAAAGCTTATGCCTATTTCATGAAAGTTTTCCTTGTTGCGTACGTACGCTGTCTTGAGAAATATGCTCTCTAGTTATGCAAGGAATTACTCTATTCGTTTTCCGGGATTCCTTTTGTAAAAAGGAAAGATTCTTCTTTGCTATTACAACTCTGTTGTCTGTCGTTTTAAAGAATCTTCAGTACTATTACATCAGCTTCGTCGTCTGTATTTTATGCATTCTGAAATGCATAGACTTCATCATTTATTTTCTTCATCACTGACATTTCGGTGAGCGTGCAGCTGAATTGCTTAGCCTAATTCCACCAGCTCACTTTTTCCATCGGACAACAAGACGTCCAAATATGTGCCTCTTTAAGGTTGATATCCCAAAAAATCGTACGAAACGTTTTGAGTCAAATTTTATCATCCGCTAGATAGTGGAACTCTTTGACTGGGTCTGTTTTTCTTAATACTTACAACTTGGAGGCCTACAAGTCATGAGTGAACAGGTATCTTATAGTATCATGTAATAATAATAAAAAATTTGGTGTATTGATAAAACTGAGGATACACCACTAGTGAGTAGCTGATGACTATATTATCTCTAACTGCCGAAACAGAAATATGCTAAAAATATTGTTGTTGTTGCGATTGAAAAATTCTTTATAAACGCCATAATTAAATTGTTACAAACAGTAATAGCTAAAGTTATTGTTAATAGTTAACGACTAACGAATAGCCTTAGATCTAAGGAGTCCTACCGGGAATACAATATGTAACTACACTGGGAATCGAACCCGGGACATCTGGATCTGTAGGACTTACCACTGCTGAAGATTTTGTTAACTCAAACTAGAAATAAGTCTAGGCAGAGAAAGTCGTAAGTAGATTATAGTTTTCAGTCACATAAATATCAAAAAAGAAAATCTAAAATCAAGGCCAACATTTTGATTTCAAAAGGTTTCCGAAAATATCCAAAATAAGTCTCAAATGCAGATAGTTATGAAGCTAGATTTTTTTATAAATTACTTAGGTACTACATTCCACCCATGGATTCACCGGCGTGGTTATCGTTCCCGTGGGAATATCTGGATAAAAATTAGCCTGTATTACTCTCCATCATTTCAACTAACTCTACGCCAAAAATCAAGTCGCTTGGTTGCTGAAGGGCTTAAAGAAAGGACAAGCAAACATACTTTCACATTTATAATATTAGTTTGTATCTAAAATCAACGCCAACATTTCCATTTCAAAAGGTTTCCGAAGAAAACTGTAGCTCTATTACGAGCTTTGTCAACGATCCTAGCTAGCGTCTAACGTATAGACATTTGTATGAAAAACTGTTCAGAGCCCCAAGTGCTGAGTAGCTTAACTAAAAATGGTATTATGAGTTGACAACGTTTGACATTAGGTGACTTAACAGCTTCTGTTACGTAAGCTTCACGATTCGCGGTCACGTTTTTCATACAATTTGGTATTATGAGTTACTAATTTGGCAGTTGCTCCTGTAATTTACGTTCACAGGAGCTGTTACGGCACTCACGGCATTTCTTTTAGTGAGAAGGTATATTATTCAATTAAAATTAATAAATACATGACATATTTTGAAAAAAATTGATGACAAGGCATTTTTAGGTTAGAAAATAATTTACGCGGCTGAACGAAACAAAGAATGAATTAACTAATTTGTATAGAAACAAAATTGCGAAACCGGAAAAAAAACCTAACATTGATTTGTCCCTTCAAAAGCGCATTTAGCTAAATTGTGCCTGCTATTACAACACACAACTTTAAAATCGACGTAAAAATTAAAGAAAGTCTAAAAAATATAATAATATAACTCTATTTATTTTGCAATGATTCCACGTAATCAATAATATGAAACTTCATTAGTAAACGGCGCCTATGGGCTCATTAATTGAAGGGCTTCTCTTTAAAAAAAGTTTCCTATTTTAGCCATGAAAATATTTTTCACTATTTTAGATAGTGCAGAATTTCTTGGATTATTTTTAGGTAAGCGGTCTATTGTTTTAATGCAAAAGATATCAATGTATCGTCGGCGAAGTACTTTCATATTTCATATTCTCCGCCGACAATGAGCAACTACATAAAGATCGACTGTTTATTTATCAACAATGAATATTTTCGTGTATATTAATACTCTGTGTCCTTGTACTATAATTTCATTCTGTGTCTTTGATGACATTTGACACTTGAACTATGATAAAATTCGAAACGTCATAACTTGTTGGATGTGGACCTTTACTTCACATTTCTTAATTAAGTAGGGCTATAGATGTCATAAAATAAATACTTTTTTAATTTCTCTATTTTTGTCTCGATGGTTAAGTTGTCTTTCTGTCCTTATCCCCATCATAAGTCAGAAAGAGATTTTGACAATTTTACCTTACGTATTCAAATTCATGCCTCGACGCTGCCTTCTCACGTATTTACGTACCAGCTATCGTAGCGTTTGCAAAACTCATAATACCGATACGGTTGTCGGCGATTCGAGCAACGTATTTACGTTAACAGCTGCTGTCACGTCACTTACGTTTACAGGAACAACACATAATAGAGCTACTGAAGTTGTTAAGAATTTCTAAAGAAAATTCAGAAAGTTAAAAAGCTAGAATTTTTCTAAATTGTGGTACTGAAAAATAGAAAATACCTTTTGTACTTGTTACTATTTTCCCGTATCTCCAATAACCAATGGATTGTGATAGAAGTGTGACTGTGGCTTACCGGAAAATTGGGAACTTTCCTTGAGCTCCATTTCTAGAACTTTCCGGAAATTGCATTCAGTATCAGCGACTCTGAAGTTTCATTGAAGGCTGTGAGGTTCAGTTCAAATAAAGATTATTATTAGCTATGATAAAACAAGAGAAGTTGGAACGACCACAAACGACATAGCTTAGTTTGTCGTTTGTCATAGCTTAACTCTGCTGAGCTATGCTTGCTATGCTATGCTTTATAACGATACTAGCGGCTTCTCGCGGTTTCACCCACGTGGTTCCCGTTCCCGTGGGAATATCGAGATAAAAAGTATCCAATGTTCAAAAGCAGACTATATACTCGTACTATCTGTGTACCTACCAAATTTCATCCAAATCTGTTCCAGAGTTTCGGAGCATTTTCAGTTTGATACCTCTACGCGTTCCTGAGAAAAACGGTCTTGACAGACGGACGGACGGACGTACGGACAACGAAGTTATCCTATAAGGGTTCCGTTTTTTAGGCCGCTAGGCCTCTCGCGGTTTCACCCACGTGGTTCCCTTTCCCGTGGGAATATCGAGATAAATAGTATCCAATGTTCATAACCAGGCTAAATACTCGTATTATCTGTGTAACTACCAAATTTCATCCAAATCTGTTCCAGAGTTTCGGAGCATTTTCAATGCAAACAATCAAATCTTTCCTATTTATAATATTAGTTTCCTATTTATAATTATGATAGGTTCAACAATTACAACTGAATTTAATTTTATCAGTCGTATACTTACATCTTTAACCGCCTCTGTGGTCTATTATTAACAACCACCGGTATCAGTCCCGGGTTCGATTCCCAGAGGGGGTACATATTGTATTCGGTTTGGTTGGTGGAAGGACTAGTTGTAAGTCCGCCTGGCTAGCGACAACCATCTTATCTTTGTCTGACGCCATAACAGCAATGTTTTCAGCATTGTTGTGTTCCGCCAGTTTGAGATAAGATAGCCAGATCCTCAGTAGTTGAGGATTCCGGGAGAGGCTTGCTTCCATCATCAACCTTATCAATACTTAATATCAGGTATGATAAAGGCTAAGTGCATTCCCGTTGTTCCTATAAAAAAAAACTTAAGTTTTGACCGGCAGCTGTTAATTAAAATCAAATTTTTTTTTTTCAAATTTTAACTGCGCTGTATTTTACAAACTAAAATCTAACTATCTATATTATTTTTTTTGGTTTTTTAAAAGTTTTTTTCTTTTATGAAGGTGCAGGTTGGTCGGCCTGCTTTCGAAGTTTTCTTGGCAGCTTCTCAATCGAATAAGCAGATTATCAATCGTGTTAAAATTTCTATATAACGTTAAAATTTCTCATTCTAGATTTTTAGACAAATTCAAGGTTGTGTTGAGTTCAATTTCAGATTATGGCCAGCTTTAATTAAATACCAGAACAGATAGATAAGTAAAACAAACCTTAATTAGTCCTTAGCTATGCCCTACTGAGTTATTATAAAAAAAAAACATATACACGAGATCAGTGTAAAATGATCATGACCAGTATATAATATCACTAGCTGTCAAAACACTAAGACCTAATTTATGACATAGTAGATTGTTTACCATGTACCTGTATGACACCCATAACTGTCGAGTGTTTTGGCGCCCGAACGAAGTGATGGCGCCGATAGTTCGAGACTGTTATGGGTCATACACCCGAAGTAAACACTCTACTTTTCATTCTGAATATGAGGAAAGTAAAAACAAACAGAATCTTCTAAAAAAATATTTAATAAGAAAAAAATATTTTATAATGTAGCAAAATAAGCAGTATAGGCTTCTGTGCCTTTGCCTACATACCTTTGGTAAATAAAAGTCCAAAGAGATTACAGATATCGATTTGACATGACACCCCCTATTCTTTTTTCAAATTTATTACTACAGCCCTAGGGCCGCCACATATCACTTTCAACCCGCATTTTAGGCAAGTTATGAGTTACTTTCAGAATATGAGACATGAAAAAAAAATACTTTGTTCTTAATTGTGCTCTTTCCAATGCTGAGCTATGCTCTAATACTTTAAATTGTTCCTGTAGATTATAATAATGGTAAAAAAAGCTATTGAAATACAAGGACATAGTTGAAAACAAAAAATCCGACCAAGTGCGAGTCGGACTCGCGCGCCGAGGGTTCCGTTTAAAATTTAAAAGAATATTTTTTATTATATGATTTAACTAAAAATTTACGGTTTTCGCAATTTTTCCTTTATCTGTACTATAAGACGTTACTTCGTACCAAATTTCAAGATTCTAAGTTCACGGGAAGTACCCTGTAGGTTTTGATTCCCGTGCGAGTTTCGAAAATTTGCAGAAATTTGCGGCATAAACGGCTGTATCTTTTGATTGCTTTGGCTTAGAAGTTTGATTTTTTCACAGCTCCAAGGGACAGGTAGACCTGAGTATTAGATATAAATTTCAGTTTGATACCTCTACGCGTTCCTGAGAAAAACGGTCTTGACAGACGGACGGACGGACGTACGGAAAACGAAGTGATCCTATAAGGGTTCCGTTTTTTCCTTTTGAGATACGGAACCCTAAAAATAGGTTAGTTTTACCTTACTTCTACTTTTATTCTGCTGAGTTATGCTTTAATAATAGTATAAAACGCTCCTATAGATAATAATGGCGACATAACACAACACAAAAAATTTTGGTTATATGTAGGTACCGGTCATAGTTGATAACCAAAAATATTAATTTGTTCTACTCTCTATCACTGAGTTACGCTCTAACTCTATAAAGCATTTTTCTAGATAATTACGACACATATTAAATGGACTGTGCTAAGATCAGCTAAGTTTTTTTCACACTTTTCTTTACTACGTGCAAATCCCTGCCAACATCTCGTAGTTGCCTCATATGACACCCCTGGGACCAAAGAGGCTTTGACGCGAATTGGTGTTCTAGTGACGTGACTTATAAAGACAGAGATACGAGGGCGGGTCAATAAGTCCGTGACTTTTAGAATTAAACACAGATTTTTTGATAAATAAATCATTTTATTTTTCAATGTAGTCTCCATTGAGCTCTATACACTTTGTCCAACGCTTCTCCAATTTTCTTATCCCTTCCAAAAAATATGATTTGTCGAGGTCCTTAAATTAGGCCTTTGTTTGCGAGGTGACTTCATCATTGGACTCAAATCTTTTTCCACCATGACATTTCTTCAGGTTTGGGAACAAGAAGTAGTCACTCGTAGCCAAATCTGGAGAATAGGGGGATGAGGGAGCAATTCATAGCCCAATTTATGGATTTTTGCCATGGCAACTGCACATGTGTGCACCCTTGCATTGTCTTGGTGGAAAAGAACTTTTTTCTTGGCCAAATGAGGTCCGTTTTTTTCAAATCGTCATTGAAGCGGTCCAATAAGTTGGCATAATATTCCCCATTGATTGTTCTTCCCTTTTGAAGGTAGTCAATGTGGATTATCCCACGTGCATCCCAAAAAACAGTCGCCATAACATTATTGGCTGACAAACCGATAGGATAGAGGCTATTCAACGTAAGTTTTTGCGAGTTTTATGCACAAGATGTGGTCTCCGCCGTAAAATTTGTGATTATTCTGATCGTCTTAGGCACTTTAACATGACCAGCTTGGAGAAGCGGAGGTGGTCCAACGATTTGCGTACCCTTCATAAAATTGCGAATGGGTTTTTGGGTAGTGACTTATTGGAGATGCTTTTATTCAAGGTGCCAACTCGGTCTGTACGTATACAAAGATTATTTTATGTACCTCCATCTAGAAACAACGTATCGCAGAATAATCCTATAAATAGAATGTGTGGTTATTTTAATGCAATTTGCCAGGATTACGATCTTTTTAGCTGTAGTGTCCCTGTTTTCAAAAAAATGTTATCTAATCTCTAATTTTTTTTTTGTATTTTTTTCTTCTTTTTTACTGTCATTATTTTTAGTTTATAATTTTTGTTCTAGTGTTTAGTTTATTACCAATTATGTAGTCACTAACTGTTTGCAAGTTCATAGTCAATGCTGTGCATTCTTGTAATTGGGCATAGGTATAAGCTGTATCAACCTTGTATAATTTTCTTTAATGTTTTTCTATCTGTTGCCTGTAAGTGTGCCATAAATAAATAAATAAATAAATAAACCCACCTTGGCCTTCTTTGGCGCCGATTCACCCTTAGAACCCACTGTTTTGACTATTGTTTGGTCTCTGGTGTGTTGTGATGGATCCATGTTTCGTCCACGGTTACAAAACGGCGCAAAAACTCCTCCATATTGCGATTAAACAACGCCAAACCTCAATTTTTTTTTTCGCAAATTACTGGGTAGTCTGATAAAGATAGCTGTCAAACACAAACTAACTGACGCAGCAAGTTCAAATTTTAATAGGAGTCAACTGACAGATGCCTGTTGACAGGAGTAGTGTTGCTTTTTCAGTAAAGAGGTCAGAAATTCAAAAAGTCACGGACTTATTGACCCGCCCTCGTATATACTTTAATGTATGTACTTAAACATATATATATATATATATATACACGCCTATCTCTCATGAGGGTAAGCAGAGATTGGTTTAGTCTACTTGTTTCAATTCTTACATTACATACCTTTATTTTTTTACTTAATGTAATTACAGTAGGTATTCACACACATGCTAACCGAATTCGAATACTTCTTGACTTGAGGGTCTATTACGAAACAAAGATCACGATAGCTCGATTGTCTTTGTACGTTTTATGAAATATGGGACCTTTTTGATGCCATCTCACATGGTATACGGTCGCCCGGGAAACGGCTCCGCACCCTTCCCATGCTTTTTTTTTTGAGTGAGGGGAATGCTTTTACGCATACCAAACGGTTATGCTGGGCTCACCTAGAATACCGGACTCGCGAGTTCAGCACCCTATCCCTCGCCGCCCCTCGACACAAGCGTAGGCTTGGCGGGGGTTCGGGGTAGGATCGTACCAGCTCCCATCCCCCAAGACGACGGGGGAAGGGAGTGACCACCTCCTCCCAGTCCCCCATTCAGCCTCGAAAGCTGGATGGGGAGCCCGGAGGGGGGGGGGGGAGGCACTACCAGCTAAACCCCTCACTGCTTGCCATCACACTGCCGTAGGCCCTGGAGCCGTAGCCCTGTCTTAGAATCTATCTTGATTTTTTTTTACGAACGATGGGGTGTCTCTTACCCTTAATCATACCTGACGTTAAGTATTTATAAGGCTGAAGATGGAAAGTAGCCTCTTCCGGAATCCTCAAACACTGAGGATCTGGCTATATTATCTCTAACTTCCGGAACACAACATTGTTGTTATGGCGTCAGACTTATATAAGATGGTGGTAGCTAGCCAGACGGACTTACAACAAGGCCTACCACCAACCGAAACGAATCCAATATGAACCCTCGCTAGGAATCAAACCTCCTGGACTCCTGGGTCCAATACCAATAACATACAATTTGTGAGAGCTGAAGTCAAAGCTTGGAAGTATTCAGTCTGTATTTATGAACTCCAGGGAATCATTTCTTCAGCAATAAATAAACGAAACCTTTACAAAAGATCTGACAATTGGCCAAGTATATTTACTCACACAATACAAGCTTTACGTAAACCTTTATGAAGGATATTTTTTTAACAAATCCGTAACAAGTAAACCCTCTATTTCCAGAAATAAGATAGAGAAAAACTTGACAAACACACCCGAATCATCCGAAGCAATTCTCGTCAATCTTATAATCCGATGAAACACGTTTCAAGCACAGTATACATAGATACACAGTATTTTGTCTTCCTACTAAAGGTCCGTGCGCGAGTCATACACAACGCGCCTCGGTTCGGCAAGACCTCGCCAAGACTCTCACTCAGACTCACTCCCATTTGCACTAAATTTAAGAAGAGCCTAAGGCTATTCTTAAATTTAGTTCTTAAATTTCGGGTTCGAGTCCCAGCTGGGCTACATATTGTATTCGGTTTGGTTGGTGGTAGGACTATTGCTAAGTCCTTCTGGCTAGCTACCATCTTATCTAAGTCTGACGCCATAACAACAATGTTTTCAGCATTGTTGTGTTTTTTTGTTATTTCTAACCACATAAAACAAATATACTGTTGTTGTTATAGTTTTTTTTTGTTTAGTATCTGAACATGGTTAAAATATTCATAAATCTAATACAGTTTACAGATTGAAAAAATATGGTATGTACGGTAACTTATAAAATTTTATAGATTGTGTTCCGGCAGTTAGGGATAAGATAGCCATTTCCTCAGTGATTGAGGGTTCCGGGAGAGGCTCGCTTCCATCTTCAGCCTTATCAAAAGGGTAAGAGTCTCACCGTACTTCGTAAAAAACAAAGATAGAGTCTAAGACAACTTACTTGATGATTTTATTACCACGTTTCGAGCCATGATGGCAGCCAATTCTTAGCACGTGTTGTTTTGAACGGGATGACCTTTTTACCTAGCTATTCGGGGTGAAATATTAACGCTGTAAATTTATCAGGATCACTGAGGCTTGCGATGGTGGTGGTTAAGCGACTTTCACTAGGTCGGTCACAGTCACAGATGACGGTTTTAACCGCCTCTGTGGTCTAGTGGCAACAACAACCACCGGTATTGGACCCGGGTTCGATTCCTAGCGAGGGTTCATATTGGATTCGTTTTGGTTGGTGGTAGGCCTTGTTGTAAGTCCGTCTGGCTAGCTACCACCATCTTATCTAAGTTTGACGCCATAACAACAATGTTTTCAGCATTGTTGTGTTCCGGCAGTTAGAGATAAGATAGCCAGTTCCTCAGTGATTGAGGATTCCGGAAGAGGCTCGCTTCTATCTTCAGCCTTATCAATACTTAACGTCAGGTATGATGAAGGGTGAGAGTCACCCCGTCGTTCGTAAAAAAAAATCAAGATAGTCTAAGACAACTTACTTGATGATTGTATTACCACGTTTCTAGCCATGATCGCAGCCAATTCTTAGCACGTGTCGTTTTGAACAGGATGACCTTTTTATCCAGCGATTCGGGGTAAAATATTAACGCTGTTAATATAACTGGGATGAGGAAGTGAAGCAACTTTTGCTATGGTTGGTCACGAATGGGCAGCTAATAACGTAGCAAGTGCTACGTTCCGCTCGCGACTTTGGCGTTTTCTATGTTTCAAGTGTTTATTCCAAATGCAAACGTTTGCCTATTAATGTATGATTGAGTACACATTTATAACTAGCTTTCTGCCCGCGACTTCGTTAGAGGATTTAGGTTACAATACAATCCCGTTTTATTCCCTATCCCGTGGGAATATAAAAAAAATCCTTTCTGAGTGCTCGGCCACATCGTTAGACTATCATGTATCCAAAATTTCAGCTTTATCGGTTCAGCCGTTTGGACTGTGCGTTGTCTGTCAGTCAGCCACGGTTTTGTTTTATTGGTATATAGGTAGATATAAGAAGGATCTGGAGAGCTTGACCTCCGATTATTTGGGTTACCGGCAAATAATTTCGACCTCATCATTCTTGTCAAAAAATCCTGTATTTATTTTTAATTTAAGTCTTTATTTCAATATTAAAATTTAGCAAATGGCGGACTTAATGCAATGGGGAATTCTCTTCCAGTCAATTGATAAAAAAAGGATGTGGAAGATACGATGCTGGCTATAAAGTTATCCGAGTTAAAGTACCGAATGAAAGTAGAACAATAAAAATTCAATCATAGAGCGAACGACCTGATCCCAGGCTCCATCAGATCACCAAATCCAAAAGAGAACTTTGACCTAAGTACCTATACCTACAGATACCATTGCTATAGAAATTTTGGGGCTACTGATCCAAATACCGCGACAAGTGGTTTTGTCAGTCCTCTCGTGACGTTAACCTGACACTGCCTAAAGAATTCTGAAGAGACCGAAACAGGTGGAAATCTGAAGGTGGACTATACGGGGCGGATGCATAAACTTCTCCCAGCCAAACTCTCTTAATTTTTGCTGAGTGGCTAAAGATGTGCGAGGTCTAGCGTTATCATGATGAAAAACCACACCCCTTCTGTTGATTAATTCCGGCCGCTTTCTCTCAACTTCTAAATTCAAATTCAAATTCAAAGATTTTTATTCAAATAGACTTATAGATAAGTACTTTCGAATAGTCCAAATTTTTTTTTCCCTACCAGCCATTCAGGACATCTTTTAACTGATAAGAAGAACGGCCGCAAGAAACTTATCAGCTTTAACAGAAACAACAACATTTACAATGGAACATGTTGTTGCCAAGCACAAATTTACAATTTTGAAATATATTTAATATAAGAGGAAAATTTTCCAATATTTAATTATTAGAATATTTTCCTTTTATCTAATTTATAATAGTTATGTTTTATGTTAGTATCACATCCATGCATTTTGGTCTTTTAAATAATCATCTACCTTGTAATAACCTTTGCTTAAGAGTGTCTTTTTAACATATATTTTAAATTTATGCAAAGGCAGCTCTATCAATTGTTGTGGAACTTTATTAAAAAAAGCTATACCTTTCCCCAAAAACGAGCGTCTACATTTTTCAAGTCGAAATTTTGGAACGGCAAGCTTATTCTTATTTCTAGTATTAAAATTATGGACATCGCTATGCTTAATAAATAAATCAAGATGTTTCCTTACATATACTATATTATCATAGATGTATTGTCCCGCCAAAGTTAGTATATTAATCTCTTTAAACAAATCCTTAAGAGAATCTCTCCGTCGAAGGTTGTAAATGGCGCGCACAGCTCTTTTTTGAAGTATAAAAACACTTTCTATATTAGCTGCTGAGCCCCACAACAACAGGCCATAGGACATTACACTATGAAAATAGCTAAAGTAAACTAGTCTTGCCGTTTCAATATCAGTTAAGAGCCTTATTTTCTTTATTGCGAAAGCCGCAGAACTAAGTCTACTCGATAAGGCTTCAATATGTGGATCCCATTGCAGCTTTGAATCCAATGTAATGCCAAGAAATTTTGTACTCTCAACTAACTCTACTACATTCCCATTCAAATTGATATGCATATCGACCTGCACTACGTTAGGTAATGAGAATCTAACAAACTTGGTTTTAGAAGGGTTAAGAGACATATTATTACTGTTGAACCAGTGTGCGACTTGAGAGAGAGCACTATTTACTTCGTCAGAACAATTGTTTCCTCTATCAATTTTAAAAATTAAAGATGTATCATCTGCAAATAGTACTGTCTCACATAAATTACTCGTGTAATGAGGGAGATCGTTAATATAAATTAAAAACAGCAAAGGGCCCAATATTGAACCTTGTGGCACGCCCATAATAATGGGGGCTCCAGTAGAAGCAGTATTATTGACAATTACTTTTTGATTTCTATTGTGCAAGTATGACTGCAAAAGGCTAACAGATTTCTTAGAGACACCATAATGTTCAAGTTTCTTTAAAAGTGTAACGTGATCAACGCAATCGAAGGCTTTAGACAGGTCACAGAATATACCAATTACGTCTTGCTTGCCCTCCCAAGCCTCAAAAATATGTTTGAGGAGTGCAATGCCAGCATCAGTAGTATTTTTACCTTTAGAAAAGCCGAACTGATTGTTATGAAGGATTCGATTTATTGTTAAATAGTCTAATAATTGAGAGTATATAACTTTTTCAAAAATTTTACTAAGTGCCGGTAGTACTGAAATCGGTCTAAAATTTGTAGGGTCACTTTTGTCACCCGATTTAAAAAGAGGAATAAGCTTACTACATTTCATTAAATCGGGAAAAGTACCTTCATCTATGCATTGATTAAAAATGAAAGCTAAATATGGAGCTATTGTATCAATAATTGATTTAATAATGTTGGTTGACATGCCCCATAAATCTTCAGTCTTTTTAATATTTATAGACTTGAAAGCTTTTAAAATGTCTTCACTATTAATATGTTTAAAATTGAATACTTTATTACACTTATCAACACAAGACTCTAAGAGGGCAGCAGCAACGTTTGGACAGGAATTCAACTTACTGGTAGTTTCTAAGGGTACCCGAGAGAAGAAATCTTCAAAAACACGGGCAACCTCAACGTCAGATTCAATTAATTTATCACCAACTTTAAGACAGAAGGATTTTACATTATTTTTAGTTTTCCCAGTTGATTGGTTAATAATATTCCAAGTAGCCTTTATTTTATTATCCGCTAATTTGATTTTATTTGAAAAGAACATCGCCTTAGCAGCTACACATACATTTTTAAACATTTGAGAATACTTCCTGACATATCCAATAAAATTTGGGTCACAGGAAGTATGCTTTGACGCATAGAGGTCATATAGTTTCCTTCTGCTTGTGTAAATTCCCGGCGTGGCCCAATCACTAAACTTTACTTTATCCGAATTACAATTGATCACTTTTTGCTTAAATGTTTTACTAAATTCGTCTTCAACCACATGAAATAAATCATTATAAAGATAATTAGATTCCATATTAGGAACTGGTAAAGACTCAATTTTATTAATTACATTGTTTCTAAATTCATCTATGCCCTTTTTAGTTATTGGCCTGCACACAATTTTCCGCTTAGGACAGACATGATGGTGCTCTATAGAGGCTTGTTGTCCACTATGGTCCGATTTAATAACATTTATTATAGATTTCTCAGTGACTACACAGTTTGAAAAAATGTTGTCTAAACAGGTGGCAGATGTGGGTGTTATTCGGGTAGGCAACAACGCTCTTTAATCTTTTGTCTTGCTTTAATCTCATCAGTTGTTCGCAGTAGAGTTCAGAATCGATGGTCCTGCCTAGTGGTAACAGCTCATAATGAATAATGCACTTTCAATCTCACCACACTCACAGCATCACCTTGTTGCGAGTAAACCCTGGTTTCGCCACAGTCTGTGAAGCCTGACCGGCCTTTGACCACGACCTTTTAAAAATTCCATCACCAATACACCACCATACACCAGTAAATTCTTCAAAATTGGTTCGGTTTCATTACGTCGTAATACAGAATCACAAATGAGTACACGGTTGATTAGGTTTCTTTCAGTGAGCTCTTGAGGTACCCAAATATCGAGCTTTTGGAAACTTCTATGGTTTTCTTTCACTCCAGCCAGCATGGGATGGCTCTATAGTTACACAGATAAAGAGTTATCTACAGGACTGTATAATACGCATACCAATTCGGTGCATTAATACTCTCGTATCTCCCAAACAATCCAGTGACCCACTTAACTTGATCGCCCAATATTACGTCATTCCCAATTTAACTGACACAATATTGCTGCATGCCTCCATTCGGAATACTGCCGATCGGAATCCGTTTCGAATTTCGCTGTTTTAGCAATACACACTGCCCCCTTATTCAGTAACTCTGGCAACTTCAGTGAACTGAATTCGGCATAATTGTTGAAAGTGCATTACTGTTTTTTTATAATTAACAAATGTGCCACCATTATCTCTTCTCAATTAAGTAAATAAGTGGGTAAGTAAGTTGAACTTACTTACTTGCTTACTTCTTCTTCTCGCGTCGTACTCCTCATTTCTGAGGATCGTGATTCCCCCGATGGGAAGTATTTTTTTCTTTGATGATGCCCCTTCATTGATTTCTGTCCTTAGCGTCATGGAGTGCACCGTGTAGCTTGGTGTTCAGCGTTGAGCGGATTTGGTTAGACCACCTAGTTGGGCTTCGACCTCTTGCTTACCTAAGGATGTGTAAATGGGCCATTAGGCGAGCGTTAATAGGGCGTTTGAATCAATGTAATATGTGTGCGGCTAACGCGCGCAAAACGCCACGTTAATAATTTGTAAGTACATCGTAAGCAGCACATGCTACCAATTTGCTGACGACACTTGCCTGGTTATCGGTGGAAGTAATCTGAACCTCATCTACGATCTTTTACAGGCCGATCTAGATAGATTACAAAAATGGTGTCATGATGCTGGTATGGTATTAAATGCTAATAAAACTAAGCTTCTACTAATTAAATCACCATACATCAAACAGGCCAATGTAATTCAAAAAGGACTGGTTGCCCATACACACGCTTGTTTACATTCAAGTGTCTTGAACAGTTGTCGCTGCCCTCAAATAGAGAAAGTCGATAAACATGTATATCTTGGCTTAACCATAGATAGTAAATTCAATTGGGGTCATCATGTCGAATATGTGTGTACGAAATTGAGACAGTTCCTGGCTAATATTACAATTCTAAATAACCGCATTCCCTTCAAGGTCAAACTAATGTTATTTAATGCACTTGCGGAGTCCTACATTCAGTACGGCCTCAGTACAATAATTTAAAAGTTAAAATATTAAAAACTATATTTTCTCAAAAAGTTAAAAAACAATTTAAAAATGACACTAACGGACTACTCAAACACTGCAACATCCTTCCATTCGAGTTTCAAGTACAATACGCTATATTAAAAGAAAATTTTTTCGACGATTCCTTTAAAATACCAGTGAAACACACTGTATACACGCGAGCAATTGCCAAGAATCGACTTTGCAAACCGCGCGCTAACAATGCGTACGGCGAGCGAACTTGTAACTACCTTGTACCTACTTTTATCAATAAATTGTCACCGGAATTAATTGAAAGTATTAACCATAGCAATATTAAATACAAACTAAAAAAACACCTTCTAAATATGTTATAACACCATTACTTCTATTGTTTATGTATTATTTAGTAATAGACTTTTGTGATTTTATCTACATATACCTACTTAGTTTTTAATTTTCGATAGCTCAGGTATAAACCTCAGTGGTTTTTTTGCATGCTACGAATAGATAATATTATATTGTAAAGCTTTTTATATGATAAATAAATAAAAAAAAAAAAAATAATAATATTAATATGTACTGTATCTGTCTGTTTATTGGAATAAGATGTTAGGCTTTTGAAGTGGACTTTATTTTAGGTCGCTCGATCGGTAATAGAAAACACTGAATATTAATGATACGAATTGAATTTACACTCAATTTTAAATACAACGGAAAATATTGCGTTCGGGTCAAGATGGACGGAGAGAAAGCTACCGAGAGACGCTTATTGCTAAACAGGAATCGGAAGCTAGAATATTATTATTCTTAATTTTATGTGACCAATAACATACCAAAAATAGTTAATGAAATGAAAAACCCCGTCAGAATAACAGCGCTACTGGGTCACTTTGCACATCTATTAGTGGCTCAGTAGCATTATGCTGAGACGGGGTATTTATTGGCCCTGCACGCATTAATTTGTTTTTCTTCTATGTGTTAATATTGTAGCTCATTGTATTGTTGTGTGTGTGTGTGTATCTTCTGTGTGTATGTGGCTAATAAATGTTTTTTCTTTCTTTCTTTCTTTCAAAAATAGTTAGAATATAAAACGGGGTTACTCATAGCCTTCATCATACCTGATGTTAAGTATTGATAAAGCTGAAAATGGAACCGAGCCTCTCGCGGAAGAATCCTCGATCACTGAGGAACTGGCTATCTTATCTCTAACTGCCGGAACACAACAACGCTGAAAACATTGTTGTTATGGCATCAGACTTAGATGAGATGGCGGTAGCTTGCCAGGCGGGCCTACAACAAGTCCAACCACCAACCAAACCGAATACAATATGTACCCCCAAAAAATGTTTATTTCATAATAATTCAGTACAAAAAATTATCCGAGGTTGGGACCAACCTAGTAAGTATTTGTAATACCTGTGTTAGGTGGCGAGATCCAGATTTTATATAAACAGTCTTTTGACATTGAAAATGTTGACATTGACAATGTTGACATTGAAAATGTTGACATTGAAAATGTCTATCAAATCCTTTTCGGCCCATACGCTATTTTCGCTATATCTCCGAGGATAATTAAGATTTCGCCATGGAACAAGACGTGTCCCCAGGTTCAGAATTCTCTATGTGTGTGTGTGTGTGTGTGTGTTTGTGTGTGTGTGTGTGTGTGTGTGTGTGCGTGTGTTTTTGTGAGCGTGTGCGTGTGTGTGAATGTTTATGCGTATGTTTGTTAGAGTTGCATACATGTAGTTGGAAGTGCTTTTATGTGATGGTGTGTGTATACTGAGGGATCGTACTTGCTTTTGTTATAAGAATCTAGAATGTGCTAACCCTACGATGAAAGGTTGTTATCACTAGACCACAGAGGCGGTTGCCTTGTTGCAGGCTTGACAGTGGATCCATTAAAATTGGGCGCTGTCTTTCATTGCACTGCACTGTCCAGGCGCCCGCCACTCGCTACTGTACTTGTCCCGTGTAAATCGGGCAACACAGATAGTTCTCATTCCTCTGGGAATATCCCGATATTCCCACGGGAACGAGAACCATGCGGGTGAAACCACTAACGACCACTAGTGCCATAAATAAATACTTTATCCTCACAGACCTATATCGATGTAGACGGTAAAAGTGTACCTTGCGTGCCAAAAGTTTCATCCACGGTCAAAGTTTTACGACTTTATAAGTCAGTCCGCTTGAGACCATTGCCATGAAAACACGCGTCACTCAGAAACGAAAATGGTTAATTGTGCAGTGATTTCTTGCCAGAGCTCGTCAATCTAAATCTCGCTTGTAAATAATAAATAAATAAATAAAATATTTGTTTATTTTCCCATCACAAATAATAGAACTTAAGACTAGTTGATATTATAGGTACACTGTACGTGTTTCTACAATTTGTGAGGGACTGGTGCCTGAAATAGGTTTCAGAAAACGAAACCTGTGCTACAGGTCGCCAGGCCCACCCACAGACAATAGAATGACGTATAAATATTATAAGTGGGTGTATTATGACAGTACACGTCTTAAGTTTAGAATTTAGGGTAAGTAGCTTAAAATAACAAAGTAGGTAAGCTAAATTATATAAAATTACTAATATAAGTAGATAACCCAAAGCTAAGACATTGTGAATGAGTGTGAGCATGTGTATGTGTAAGTGAGATCGAGTGTGTCGTTTGAGTGTATGAGTGGTGTGTGTGTGGGTGTGTGTGTGTTTGTGCGTGTGTGTGGGTGAGAGTGTGTGTGGTGTGTGTGGGTGAGAGTGTGTGTGGTTGTGATGTCATCGTAACGAAAAATTCGACACGCTAGGTTCTCATACAGTTTGAAGCGCTCTTTTCGTCTATCCCGATATAGGTCTGTGTTTATCCTCTTTATAAGTAACCTTTAACTTACTTCCCCTAAAGTAGTACCTAACTATAACTTTTAGTTATCGTTACTTAGCTTCCCAAGCCCGTAAGTCAATAGTGAATCCATTAACATTCCCGAAGCTTGCTCGTGTAATCTATTTAATAACCGCTGAATAAGCCACTTGATGAGGGAGATCGTGAATGTTGAGCTACTTTCGTTATGGCTAAATTTGGGATGGGTGACCTACATTTTGAGTGAAATGTATTTCAGCGCGTTGTTAACTACAAATAAAGGTTTTCTTTTCAGGTTTTCATAAAGTGTGTTTTTAGTTCCTAGATGTAGTAAGGTAGATTTTTAACCTTATGATTTGATCTTATTTTAACATGCTTGCCTACGTTTACTTTTTAAATTAGCATTAGATAGCTAAAACTCTTTTAGGAAGATTATTAATAGTAAACCTTTGAAATGTAATAAAATTAAAAATAATATGAAACCAAACCAAAACTTTTATCGACTGTCAATAATTAGCTAAAAAAGCGCATCCAGAAACAGACCACTGAAAAGGTTGCTTAACATCCGTAATCGCGGACAATTCCCATTCAGTCTTCAACAAAAGAATAAAACATACTTAAACATAACTTCACAATTCAAGAGCCATTTGAAAAAGAAATATTTTCAGTCGCTTTTCATAAGCATTCTCGAAAGAGTTTTGTTGTCAACTTTTCACAAAGATAAGTTTTTGTTGTCAAAATTAATGATGGTTGAAATTTTCTGGTTCCGCAGCCCGGTTATCTGCCTACTTATTCTGTTTTTAGAGATCTGTACTCCAACTTGAATATTGGAACTAACCGACATTAAAACACAAATGCGCAGCACAACAGTTTTTTTTTTTTCATTTATTGGGGTCTACAAACAGTTTCACAATGTATGACATAAAGTGTATAAATACTTTCAAAGACTTAATGATTATGAAACCCGCACCGTTAACCACAAATTACATTTTAACAAGTTGAGAGTATGACTTCTTATATAACTTAAAAACTATGAATTAATCAGTGGAGTTTTTTGAGATACGTTGTTTAATATAGATAATTTTTTTAACAAAGAAAGTAGGTATGTAAAGTATGTTTCGTTTGATTTATTCGATTATGGCGTGAAAGAGGTTGTAACGTATGGAATTACGCGTATGTAGGAAATTACACATCAAACAATAATGTTCTTCTTCTTAACGAATCAGGATTAGTGGCCACCTCTGGTGTCAGAGTTTATCAAGCCGCCTATAAGGCCTCTGACTTGGCTTAACGACTGTAATCAAATGACAACAGCCGGGACCGACGGTTCAACGTGCCCTCCGAGGCACGGAAGCGCACAGTCGTAATGCCACTTTACGGTCACCCATCCGACACCTGACCGGGCCGAACTTTGCTTAACAAACGTGATCGAATACGATCAGTCTGTCAAGCGCGGCCATGAGCGCTTCCAACAATAATGTTTTATAATAACATTGACCCCAAACGAGTGTTGCTGCAACGCGTTGTGCAGTCCTACCACGAAAGTGCCGTCGGCATCGCTGTAGACTTCATTTCGACAGCTGACGGCGTTTTCGTACAGCGCAACTTCAACGTAATCGTCGAATTAATAAGATTTCTTTTCAGTAGTCAGTTAATACTCGACTCTGTGTGTGACCGAGACAGTGCTATCATCAGCGCTCGCGTGTGAAGAGTTGCGTCCATATTCGACGCGTCGACGACATCGACGACAGTTACATGGTAGGGTCATGGCAACGCGAGTTAGTTGTGTCTTTTCCCATAATATTTTAATAATACTAATAATATTATGATATATTTTAAATAGAAAAATATTGGAAAAAATTAACTCGGCCACAAGTGAATTCTCAGATGGGAATCGAACCCATGACCTTTGGAAATCCGGTCCAATGCTCTATCCGCTGAGCTACCGAGACTTGCGAACCTCCGTCGAAATTCGCCAATACTTTTATATTTTTAATACGCTGTAGGCCAGCGTTGTCACATCAATGCTAGGAATATCCTTGCATTCGAAAGAAACATCTTTTCAGGTGTTTAACGATCGATTAAGATGCAACAGCCAATAATTTATGATTTTTGAATTTTTGCATTTTTCAATGCTATTTTTATACTTATGATAAATTTTATATAGAAAAATAATAATAAGACTTGCGGACCTCCGTCGAAATTAATAATAATAATTTTACTTAAGTATTACAACGTCTTATGAGCTGTTCTGCGCTGCCCTGTGTTGCGTTGTACTGCATACAGTTGGTTTGTATCACAATTTACGTTATCAATTCGACACGTTACACAATTGTATGAACTTTATTGTTTGGATCACTGTAACGCGTCAAACGCTTTTTAAAAAACAGAAGCTAAAAAACAGAAGAAACAAGGCAGTCGCCGGAATACTCACCAAATGAAGCGTTCTGTATACAGAACCCTTGGTTTTGGAGTGGTTATCTTTTGCTTTTTTTTATTTTTATATACTATTTGTTGTGTTTCAAAAAGCTTTACTTACAAACGGCAAGGAAATACCGTAAAGATAAATGACGCTTGAATTGAAAATAATCTTGAAAAAGAAAAACATTGTTAATTACCCTACTGCTAAGGGAGGGTTATGTTTTTCGCGCGTATCTTGTATGTTTAAGTAATATTCTTTTCACCTCACACGCTCTGAAAAGGAGGTTTTGTCAATCAGCTAGGCGATTGCGTAAAGTCAATCGTATTCATTTGACAGTTCATATTGTATCATATCGTATGTCATCCCATACAAATTGCTGCCGATTGAATACGATATGAACTGTCAAATGAATACGATTACCTTACGCAATTTGCGGCCTAGCGCGGCAAAGTACTTTTTTAAATCTAAAAATATGTTATAATGCGTTTCGCATGTCGCACGCACTATTGACTTTTTTGTTATATTTGATTCTTATTTTAAATAGATTTAAATTAATAATAATACTCCGTTTTGGCTTTATTATATTATTTTAGTTCATTGAATCATAAAAATAATAACAATAAGATTAAATTATTTGTTATAAGAATTTTATATTAGGCTGGGTGAGATTTCACAACCGATAATTGGATTTCGGACTGTGACATAAATCTTTATTTTTAAATTGTCTTTGTCTTGTACCTCATGTCAGTGTCAACATTTACGAATCATTTTTATTCTTATTAATAAGTAACAATATATTCCTACTTTAAATAACTTTGAATTATCTATAATACTCCTTTTTTATTATTTTAGTTTTTTATATCATCAAAACAACAAGAATAAGGTATATTTAGATTTTATGTTTAAAGATTTTTTTACCGGAAGTTGACCGCGGAAACAACCATAAAATGTTCCTCCCTGTTGTGAGGTGAAAAATTGAGTGTTGCGCTCGGCGGAAAAGTTTTTAGCGTCTTGTACCTTTGAAATCTTTCAATCTTTGAACCACTCGCTACGCTGTGGTTCAATCCTAGAATCCTTCACTTGCTCAGATTTCAATAGAGGCAACTCGCCGCTAAATAACCAACTTTCCAGCCTTGCATAACAAATAACTATTATTACCATTCTTATTCTTTATTCTTATCTTTGAAACGGCTGAAAGGATTTCTATAACCGTATTTCTATATATTGTTAAGTATATAAATATTTCCATACAATCACACCAATTATCTAGCCCACGTTAAGTATCATGAAGAACTTGTGTTATGGATACTAGATAACGGTTAAACATACTTATATACTTTTTTGTTTGTAAATACATACATAATATACATATTAAACATCCAGACCAAGACAAATAGACATGTTCATGCACACAAATATTTGTCTTGTCCGGGGATCGAACCCGGGACCTCTGGCGCAGAAGGTGGGGTTAGTACCCCTGCGCCAAACAGGTCGTCAGATAGTAGTAGGTAGTAGTAAGTAGATCGATAAGTAAGTGTAAACTGTAAAATGTTATTGTAATTGTTAAAACTGTATTTGAAATAAATAAAAAAAAAAATATGATATCGTTAGATAAGTCTTAACAATGTCTTTAAAATTTATCATAAGTATAAAATTATATTGTTTTGGACTACACGAACTTAAATTATATGGCCACAGTCAAAGTCAAAGTCAAAGTCAAAGATTTTTATTCAAATAGACTTATAGATAAGTACTTTCGAATAGTGAAATTTTTTTTTTCCCTACCAGCCATTCAGGACATCTTTTAACTGATAAGAAGAACGGCCGCAAGAAACTTATCAGCTTTAACAGAAACAACAACATTTACAATGGAACTTGTTGTTGCCAAGCACAAATTTACAATTTTGAAATATATTTAATATGAGAGGAAACGAGGTCGAAACCTGCAGAAGATAAGACCTTTAATTTTGTACCGTCTACATTTTCTTCGAAATCGTATCAGCTAATTAGAAGGAAAAAGAATGGGATTTCTAACCTAAGTTTAAGAGAAATACGTGGCCGCGTGGTTCTCTAATATTTGACCGCCTGGTTTAAACCCTTATAAGTTTCTGATTCTTGAATTTGCGACTTTGCTAATATTTAGAAGCGAAAACTTTCGTAACTTTGACGTGGTCCTTTTTCTTCTACGAGTCTATAGCCTAGAGCAGTCGAAACGGACTCGACTTAATACTGTTGTACTAGGAAAAACTATTTGCACTAGGTTAGTCGTTAGTTATATCTCTACATAGTCACAGATTCAACTAATAATAGTATAAACTCGCTTGTCCTTTTCCACTCCAATAGAGGAGGAAATGTGTCTCTTTGGACATCGATCCCTTTATTGTGTCCAAATGGTACGACCCTTGAAAATTTAAGGGTCAAATTAGGGATATCGGACACTATTACACTTACAACAGGATACGACAGGAATGGTTTTACGAGAGCATTGTGTTCTAAAATTAAATGGGTTTAACTTTACCTCTGGGTGAAGTAAGACAGGGAGAAAAAAAAACACAGATCTCCTGCTCTACACGACTTGAAAGGGCATTGAAAATGAATCTATTATAGACCTATTATTGACTATTGACGACCTGTTTGGCGCAGGGGTACTAACCCCACCTTCTGCGCCAGAGGTCCCTGGTTCGATCCCCGGACAAGACAAATATTTGTGTGCATGAACATGTCTATTTGTCTTGGTCTGGGTGTTTAATATGTATATTATGTATGTATTTACAAAAAAAAAGTATATAAGTATGTTTATCCGTTATCTAGTATCCATAACACAAGTTCTTCATGATACTTAACGTGGGCTAGATAATTGGTGTGATTGTATGGAAATATTTATTTATTTATTTATTATTATTATTAAAAAATAAAGTTTGTAGTATATTTTTATTTCCCATCACCGTTATTTTTTTTAAAACCAACTTTTCCAAAATATTTTTACATTATCTTAAAGCCCTTCGAATTCCGTGTCTTTTGAGCTCTCATACGTCCTCGTGGACGCACGCGAGCCGCCCGCCGCGTGATATCGCACCTCGCGCTGCGCAAAACTCGCGACTAAGGGCACCTCTACAGCCGTCACCAATATCGAAAAAAGTATAATGACCTAAAATGTTCCTTGGTTCAATACCGAGGTGCCTTCTTTTCATATTTTTGAAATTCGGCATCGTTCTCGAGATATCGGAAATTTTCTGTGAAAACACACGATTTTTCGGTCGAAAAAGTCTGGTTTTTTCAGTTTCCAAAAAAGTTTTTGACTTTTCCAAAATAATTTTTATCTTCTTAAAGCCCTTCAAATTCTGCGTCTCTTGCGCCCACATACGTCCTCGTAGCCATAAACTTCAGGGTATCACGGGCGAGTCGCACTTTTAGCGAAAATAGGGGCCTACTGGAGCGGGCGAAAAAACATTTTCAATGTTAAAAACAGCCTTTGACGAATTTCTTGCCGGTTCTTCTCATTACAATTCTCCCGCCGTACGGTTTGTAAGCCAATGGCGTACTTCTTTGCTATTCACAAGTGCTTATAACAGCCTAGACTAATTAAATGATATTGAGTTTGAGTTTAAGCCGTGTGGTGACGGCCTAAACCTGTGTTGTGACGGCCTAAGAATATAAGAGTCAACACTCCCTTACATGCCTGGGATGTCGTAAGAGTTGACTTAGAGGCTCGACGCATTGAACACCTGTGTGAGAGAAGGAAAACTTGAAATAAACGCTCTAACAACCCGTCTGGCCAGCGTGGTATCAGTAGGGTAATAACCTCCTATGAACGCCACAATAGGAGAGGCCTATGTCCAGCAATGGACGTCCACAGGCTGATGATGATGATGAGTTTGAGTTTAATCAATACTCGTAGATATAATAAAACTATAAAATCTGAATTTCTGTACATATAATATATTTACCAAAAACTAATTGGACGTCACGTAAAAATATTAACAAAGTACTTAGGTACCTATGATAAATTTAATAAAAAAAAAAAAAAACAACTACCATCTTATCAGATTTACCAATCTAAAAGTCTTCTTTCTTATTGTATGAGTCTTGGCTTAACGATTAACAACAGCCGGAACCGACGGTTTAACGTGCCCTCCGAAGCACGGAAGCGCTCAGTTATAATGCCACTTTACGGTTACCCATCCGACACCTGACCGGGCCGAACGTTGCTTAACTAACCTGATCGAATACGATCAGTCTATCAAGCGCGGCCATGACCGCTACAACCAAAACTGATAGAATATTTTATAAATAAATTAAAGAAAGGATAAAATATGTCAGGCTGATTTTCTAACAAAAATCACCTAGTCACCAGTTTCCCAGTGTCATTACTGTGACATTTTCGTACTCATAATGTATGCCAGCCATAACGGCGACGACAGTGAAACTGCTGAATGCTGAACTGAATGCCTTCCGTTGTAATCTGTAAAATAATTTTTGCGTTACTCGTTTATTCGACGACCTGTATGGCGTAGGGGTACGTAGCCTGCCTTCTACGCAGAGGTTCCCGGGTTCGATCCCCGGACAAGACAAATATTTGTGTGTCTGACGAATATATGAACATGTCTATTTGTCTTGGTCTAGGTGTTTAATATGTATATTAAGTATTTATTTACAAAAAAAAGTATATAAGTATGTTTATCCGTTATCTGTATCCATAACACAAGTTCTTATGAAACTTACCTTGGCCTAAATAATTGATGTGGTTGTATAAAATTTTAATAATTTAATTTGTTGAGTTTCACATCTTCATGTTTCTAAGAAATTCGACCTACTAACACGACCTCATTTTTTTACAAGAAAGTATAGAGTATTCTACTGCACACAGAATATGAAAATATCTCTCGCAGCGCGTGAATTTTCTCGGCACTTTTGGCTATGAATATATTCGGTGCGTTCCTTCAATAACGCTAAGTGCTTTTTTCATCAATTTGATGTGATGCGTCATAGCTCACTATAAACGGTTTTTATAACGGTATTTTTATGGTTTGCATCGGTTAATGGGTGATTTATATTTTGTTAACTGTTCCGCGAAAAGTTTTTCATGTTTGCGGCAAGATTGTGTGGTTTAAAACAGAAAGTAGGCAGTATATTTGTTTACAATGTGAAATAATAGTTTTTAATAAGTTTACAATTACAATTTACGAGATTAGGAAATACATTGTATCTTAATGTAGCTACTAGGTACTTTTTATTCATAAAAAATATGAATAATGTAAATTACTTCATCACAATAATAATAATAGTAATGAATTTATTCAATAATCAAACCTTACAATGGTAAATCAATAGCCTAGACTAGAAAATTTGTTAATACATAATATCATCAGCCTGAACTAGGAAAACCTTGTGTTTCAGACAAAAAGGCTTTACATTAATAGTAAAATTAAACAACATTACAATAAATTAACAAGATCAAAACAGCACTGAGTTTAATATAATAAATGTAGGTTCTAAAACATTTCGTCGTCTCAGCCACATGACACCCACTGCTGGGTATAGGCCTCCCCCAAGGATCTCCACGACGATCGGTCCTGTGCTGCCAATCCAACGGCTTCCCGCGACCGCGCACCAGATCGTCGGTCCACCTTAGAGCTAGCGCAGACGACGTATAACGTAGGACTTCTTGTCCGCGACACGTCTTTATTGTTAACCAAATAAGATTCAACTTAGACCGCGTATATCCGCGAAAAGTACGCGATAGTCCTCGTTATTTATTCAACTTTATGTTCTTAGTAATAAGGTCGTGTCGCGGACAAAAAGTCCTTCAATGTCCGTCGTCTGCGCAGGTCAATATGGCGGGCCTACCCACGGAGCGTCGTCCGGTGCGCGGTCGCCATTCCAGAACCTTTCCGCCCCAACGGCCATCGGTTCTTCTCGCTATGTATGCTCTCTAAAATATTTAATCATTTAATAATATTTTGAAGAGCTTAATATTATACTAATAAATCGATCTTAACTATTATTTTAAATGCGAAAGTATGTTTGTTTGTTTGTCCTTCCTTCACACCATGGCTAAGCAACCAATCGACTTGATTTTTTGCGTAGAGATAGTTGAAATGACGGAGATTAACTTAGGGATACTACTTTTTAACCCGATATTCCGAAACGGGAACCACGCGGGTAAAACCACAGGCGGAACCTAGTATAGTGACAATTTTATAAGACTGGACAAAACATAATACTTAACTTATTATTTTTATTTTATTTTATTTGGAACAACAAACTATTACATAATAAAGCTTACTAACACAAAATATATCAAAATCTTAACTAATTATGTAACCAACTACATTGTCCGCAAAGTAATTATTAAAAGAATTAATTTAACAAAAGCGTGACTTCAAGTGACAGAAAGATAATCCTCCGTAAAAAAAATAATAATAACAGGTTAGGTAAGTATTTGAAAAGTTTCAATATAATACAATACATTCACTCATACTTGCATTAAATTTAGGTTACAGTGATTTAGTTATCATTTGTTTGTATTTCTATATTATTGTACACTGCGTTGCGACGTCGCACCGCAGAATTTTTCGATGCGTTTGCTGCCTATGGCTATGGTCGCGATGAAATTTATTTATTTGGTTTAGGTACATAAACAGATTAGAGTCAATACATGATGAAACAAAATTTATTGAATACTTAATCTAGACCATAATCCTTAAGTAGTGTACACAGCATGTTTGAAAAAAACTAAACAGTATTTTAAATTAAACAAATTACAGAAAAAAATATAAAAAAGAACAAAAGGCAATCACCATCTTAATACAAAAGAGAAAATAACAATTATAATTTTGGGAATTTAAGTCATTTCCTTGTTATGAGACTGACGTTTGTAGATTTAGGTTGAGGACCATTTGGATTTAATTATATGACAACGCATCAGATAATTCTGTGGTGCAACGCCGCAACGAAGTGTTGTGGCCGAGCTCTAAGAGAAGTACTAAAGCCTTCAAAGCAAGGGTGAATAGACACCTTCTTGGTTAGCTCGCTCCATCGCGGATCCTGTCTCAGGCCCTAGTCAATTCAAGGTCAAAAGTCATTCAAAGTAAAAAAAAAGCTTATCTATAGTCTGTTCACTGAAAAGATCATTGCCTATGCGATTTATCTTCAGCCAATCACGAGCGGACGGATTCTCTCAGTACAAGCTCCTTTCCGTGAACAGACTATAGTTTGACTAGCTTCCGACCGCGGTTTCACTCGCATGGTTCCCGTTCCCGTAGGAATAGCCTATGTTACTCTTTTTTTTGTTCACGACGGGGAGTCTCTTAGCCTTCAACATACGTGATGTTAAGTATTGATAAGGCTGAAGATGGAAGCGAGCCTCTCCCGGAATCCTCAACCACTGAGGAACTGGCTATCTTATCTCTAACTGCCGGAACACAACAATGCTGAAAACATTGTTGTTATGGCGTCAGACTTAAATAAGATGGTGGTAGCTAGTCAGGCGGACTCAAAACATGTCCTACCAACAACCAGACCAAATACAATATGTACCCTCCGCTGGGAATCGAACCAGGAACCCCTAGGTCTGATACCAGTGGTTGTTACCACTAGACCACAGAGGCGGTTAATCTTATCTTATCTTGATAAAATGTAGCAAAATTCAAAATGCAATATCGAAATCGATACGTCACACAAAATTCTGTACCAGCAAAATTCTTGCAGTTAGAATTTAGGTCAAGCAAGTGTGATTTATCGCATGCCCCTAACAGCCTTTGCTGGAAAAGGATGGGGGATGTGTTTCTGACTCTCTCTTATAGCTAGAAATGTGGAATACAGTGTGAGTCTTGATAATGTGCACAAATGAAAATGAGTGAAACTAAACTGATTTTGTCATTCGGAAACGCATTTTATTTCTTCTTTTTTATGTTTTATTTCAAAATTATTGTATCCTACAGTGATCAAAACGGTAAACTTACGTTTTAAACTCAACGATCTATCACTCTATAACAAATTGAATACAGATTATTAAATAATCATAATTCATAATTCATTTATTCTCACCATAACCCATTTAAATAAAAATACATAAACATGAACTTAGGTACAGTATGCTCAGCTTAAATATAGGATCTAAGATAGTAAATGTCATTATTTTATCAAATAGGGTTACGGCGGGCTAACACCTGAAGTAGGAAAATCCTGTGTCTCAGGTTGTCAGCCCTCCGCCCGTAGTTAGTTACATTATAAATCAAGTAGATCATAGATACCATAGATGATAATATTTAAAATTAAAAACATTAACTATACTTATAAAATTATGAATTTTTTAATAAGCTTTTTTTTATTGTTTTTTGCAGTAATTGTACGTAAGTCAATGTTTTTTTTTTCATTTTACATAACGAGGAGCTCTATTTTTGATTCACTCGTCTCGTGGATTCTACTGATTTTCGTGCGACGTTTGAGTTTCCGTATTCCGTAAAAGCGACCTTGCCCGTATATACATACTTCACGTTTCGCCTGTAGTACCGCCTCCCAACGTGAGCGCGCGAGGGGCAAAGCGAAAAGCTTGCTATGTCCACGCATGCAAGGTCGCTAATCGCCTGATCGCCTCCTCGTTCGCCTCGCCACTCGCGCGACGAGTGATTAAAAAATAGAGGTCCAGGAGCTCTATTTTTGATTCACTCGTTTCGAGGTTTCTACTGATTTTCGTGCGACGTTTGAGTTTCCGTATCTTCCGTACTTCCGTAATAGCGACCTTGCACGTATATACATAGCTTCGCTTTTCGACTGTAATACCGCCTCCCAATGCGAGCGCGCGAGGGCCAAAGCGAAAAGCGACCTATGTCTACACCCGCAAGGTTACTTTTCGCCTGATCGCCTCCCCGTTCGTCTCGCCACACGCGCGACGAGTGATTCAAAAATAGAGGTCCTGGCCGATAACACCAAAGTGTTGATTAGAGTATCTATAAGTTAACTTAGATTTACAAAACCGATCTAACCGATTACAAAACAAAACGGGATTTAATTTTATAATATTTTTTATCGATTTTCGCGCATAAGATAAAAATAGATAAGAACTTTGTTTCACAACTCACAACAATATACCCTGAAAGACAGGATACCATAAATTGATTACATCAACATTAAAATGTGTGTATGCCGCGTGTCAACCCGTGAAACGTCGGGAAAACCAAAAAACCCCTTAAAATATAAGTTATATGCTCTTGGACCGGATTTCCAAAGGTCGTGGGTTCGGTTCCCATCTAAGAATTCACTTTTGGCCGAGTAAATTTTTTCCAATATTTTTATATGTAAAATTTATCATAAGTATAAAAATAGCATTGAAAAATGCAAGAACCAAAAATCATAAAAAAATAAGTTGTGTTGAAATTAAACAAAGCACATAAAATTTATTTATTTATTTATGGTATACACAACAGATAACAGTCAATAACAACATGAAATGAGAGCAATGCAAGTTTCGAACAAAACTGACATCCAAATACGTGTACACGCAGAAATTCATGCGATGCGAAAACATAAGAAAAAAAAACATAACTACAATAAACATTGACAATAAATTTCCAATAAATGCAGTAGAATTTACATTAATCAAATAACATAAGAATATAGAATTACGGTAAAAATAAATTAACATATACAGTGATTATCTATGATTATTAGATTACATTATACAATTACTTATAGGAAAAATATAATTTATAAAAAATAATTTATACAGTGATCGGAGACATAAATTTGATTGAAATCAGTTATTAAATAATAAATGAATTGAATATTATTTATATGAAGTTAAAAAAACCAGCTGATGCGAGCTATCTGACACCATATTAGTTTTGAGACTACCAGTGGCAAAAAAATTAAACTAAATTTGAATCACGTGGCTGAGTTAACGTCAGCTGTCTTTAATGGACTAACTTACAATAAGCCCACTAGTTAAACGTTAGGTGATGCTAGTTCGGCGGGCTAGCCTTCCAATCAAATGGCTGATTTAACCAGATGGCTGCGACATATACATGTGCAAGGTCGTTATTACGGAAATGCGGAAACTCAAATGTCGCATGAAAATCAATAGAAACCTCGAGACTGAATCAAACTAGAGCTTCTGATCCTCGATGACCGTTTCCGTAGTTTCGGGTTACTTTGGGATCGTTCTCAAGACTGGTAAAATTAATAACTAAAACTTTAATTGCTCATAGGGAGCAGTGCAAGCCATTGCATCTGATGCGACATAATAATAATAAAATTCATTTATTTCCGCATCGCACAATAGGTTATTTATTTCTAAAATAGAACAAAATACTTGAGTAAGAACCTGTGAAGTGTGAGAAGTTGGTGCCTGTCAAATGGTTTGAAAAGAAAATCGGTTACACAGGTCACCAGGCCACCTCTAGGCAAAAGAATACATTGTGTTCCTAATTTTACGTGTTTGTAAGCCTATGTGAGGAGCTAGTAAAATGGTCGTCGTTGTCTCAGCCACATAACACCCACTGCTGGGTTTAGACCTCCCCCAAAGGAGGAAGGGAGGGGGGTTGCCATAATCGCCATGCTTGGCAGACGGGTTGGCGATAGCAGTATGGCCAAGTTTGTAGGAGACGCTGCTGCCTGTTTCATGAAGGCCGAGTCCCTTAGTCGCCTTTAACGACACCCACGGGATAAATGGAGGTAGTGCTATTGTAAGCCGACACCACACAGCTAGTAAGTAAAATGGTATTATATGAAAATAAAAAATGCAGCGAAAACGTTTATAATGCAGAATTTTGCAGTTATGTATGTGTCTGTGTACTTATGAGTGTACGTGTTTGTGTGTGTGTGTGTGCGTGTGTGTATGTGTGTGCGTGTGTGTATGTGTGTGCGTGTGAATGTGTGTGTGTGATTGTGTGTATATGTGCCAATTTAATTACAACATAAGTATTTAAATTAATGATTATAACAAATAAATATGAGCAATCTGATGTCTATTACGATTTTGACGACCGGGTTCGATCCCCGGACAAGACAAATATTTGTGTGCATGAACATGTCTATTTGTCTTGGTCTGGGTGTTTAATATGTATATTATGTATGTATTTACAAAAAAAAAAGTATATAAGTATGTTTATCCGTTATCTAGTATCCATAACACAAGTTCTTCATGATACTTAACGTGGGCTAGATAATTGGTGTGATTGTATGGAAATATTTATTTATTTATTACTTCTTTATATTACGTCTAGTAAAACATACCTTCTATTCTGTGCCTGAATGAGTGTGTGTCACATTACATTCTGTGTCTCTAAGGTTTAGTAGTAGCATCGTCGGTATCAGACCCAGAGGTCCCGGACATAATGCATTCGGTTTGGTAGGTGATTGGACTTGTTGTAAGTCGGCCTAGCTAGCTACTAGGTACTACTTTACTAAGTCTGACGCCATACCATTTCAGCATTCTTGTGTTCCGGCAGTTAGAGATTAGATAGCCAGTTCCTTGTTGAGGATTCCCGGAGAAGCGCACTTCTACCTTCAGCCTTATCATTACTTAACATCAGGTATGATGAAGGCTAAGCAGGGAGGCCCTGCTGTTCATAAAAATAAAAAAAACTTCGCAAATTAAAAGTAGGCCTTCTGACGTTCTGTTGTCTGTACAATTGACAAATGTCGACCACTCCTTAACGAGCTTACGTTGCCTGCTGAATTTTCAGTCCCTCTCATGAAGCCTGTATATTTGCTCAAGCATTGTCGAGGACTGGACAAATTAGGGCCGTGTCACTTCTACGTGTCACAGGGTAAATAAAAATTAGGACAGGTTGTTTTGGTGTCCCTTTTTGACCCATTTGTAAGTGGTAAGGTAGACTGAGAAAGATGGGGTGTAAAGATTTCGGGGAGTTTTAAGGATGTTGTAGGAAAATAAAGGGAAGGGAATGTAGGTTAAGTTTATGGTACTTCCAGCGTCACAAATAATAAATTACAATAGTAAACAAAGTTATCGCTAAAAATTTTTTATAAAAAAATTAAGGCAAGAAAAATAAAATAGTAGGACCGCAAAGTAGAATGCCTTGGCTGGCACCGACTCCAAAAGGTTTATTTTTTGCTTTTTAGTTTTTTGAAGTCGGTTTTAATTTTTTTATAAAATGTTTTTTATTTCACAATTTTCAAAGGTAGAACAGGTCCCGTACCTACGCTAATAACCTTATGTCAACTCCTCATTACCTTTTACAAAGCTGCATTTCCCGGTGCAGGGACGTTACTTATTGAGGGTTTATAGCCTATAGGTATGTTGGCGAGGATCAATAGCTATTTAACAAAAAAGTTTTATCAAAATCCGCTCAGTAGTTATTGCGTGAAACTTCAGCTAGAACAAGAATCTAACAATTACCTGGATGATATAATTGTTTCATGACTTCTATGACATTAGGCCCCATATCTCCGAAGATTATCATCGGATCTCAATAAGACTTATATGGGACCAAATTGACAGTGTACCCGATCGAACAAAAAAACAACTATTAAAATCGGATCACCAACACCGGAGTAATCGGTATACATACATCGGACAAAAAAAAAAAAAACACGGGTTGAAATGAGTACCTTCCTTTTTTGTTGAAGTCGGTAAAAAGAAGAATGATCAATGAAGTATGGAGTTTGGTTTCAATTTGTATGACATTGTGCCCGAATGAAATCTACATAATTTTGTAGTGTTTTTTTATGAACGTCGTGGAGACTCTTAGCCTTCATCATACCTGATGTTAAGTATTGATAAGGCTGAAGATGGAAGCGAGTCTCTCCCGGAATCCTCAGCCACTGAGGAACTGGCTATCTTATCTCATACTGCCAGAACACAACAATGCTGAAAACATTGTTGTTATGGCGTCAGGCTTAGATAAGATGGTGGTAGCTAGCCAGGCAGACTTACAACAAGTCCTACTAGCAACCAAACTTTTTTGAACTTAGATTCAGTTAGAAAAAACATCATTACTCTAATTCGACGGATTCATGAGTAATATGCTTATGAAGTTCATCAATTTATAGCTAATCTTTTTAAAACTGTCTACATGATTTGATTTGACTTTGTCTTATAGTATGCGTAATTAAATTAGACATAATTTTTAGTTTATGTAGTAGGTAGGCTTATTTAAGACATTAAGTCAAAATAAAACATGTTTTTTTTAAAAGATCAATCTTTTTCGGTTTGTATCAGTATCAATTGATACTGATACAAACTGAATCCATGTTTGGCCATTCTCCTTTATTGAGAACTCTTTTGTAAATGTAATATGCACATGGTGTTACAATAAAGAGTTATTGTATCGTATGTTATTCCTATAAAAAAAATCTTCTATAGTTGTCTCCTGTAAGATTTACCCTCGTTGTGCTTATTCTCTTAGGAATATGGGATATGGATGTCCTATTAGTTAATGTCATTATCACAGTTTATCTGAATATTTTTCTAACGACTAAATTTCATCCAATTACGAACAGCGTTTGATTAAATAGCAAACAAACATACAACCATTCCCATTTATAATACGAGCTACCGCCCGCGACTTTGTCCCGGTTATATTTAGTTCCGGATCAATTGGAACGCCCTTCCCGAGGGTATCAGAAAGGCTCAGACTCTCCAATCCTTTGGTGATCGACTCAGAAAGTATTTCCTTTCTCCTTCATCTACCTTATAATACTATCAAATTATTCTCTCCATAAGTATATCTATCAGTATAATACCTATATTTGTCCATTCTTTTCATGCACCTACTCCCCTGATATTCTATCTATTTTTTTCTCTCACCTAAGGTTGCCTGGAAGAGATTGCTGTGTAGCAATAAGGCCGTCTATTGTGTGTTTTCTTTGTTGTAATTTGTTCTGTATTTTGCATGTTTAACCGTGTCCAATTAAGTTTATTTTATTATTATTATTATTATTTATTACAATATTCGCGACCAAAGTCCATCCCCGCAATGACTAATCTTTTTTTGCGTCAAAATTAATCAGAATTGATTGCCAAGAAAAAAAATACTTAATCAGAAAGAGTTAGTATGATTTTCTTATTAGTCCAACCATTCTCTTTATCAAAATACACCCCGATCTTACATTTTAAGAAAATTTAAACCGTTCAACAAAGAAGCAAAGTGAGAATTATTTCCAATGACATTTTCCAAAGACTTCTGAAATTTGCACATACAAACGAAAATGCAAAATTGAATTTTCCCGCACTGATATTTCTGTCGTTACAAGCGAGTTTTAATAGTCTTTCAAAGATGTAAGAAGTTGCATTTTCTTGAATCTACGGTCAGTAGAAAATTAGATTATAAGAACACGAATAACTGTTATTGTTATAACTGTTATTGTTTTAATACTTAGTGAAATATTAAGTTGACCAAGTGACTGACTTTTGGAAAAAAATATACAATTCTTTATTATTTATTTTAAAGTATCGTTAAACCGTCATAACGTAACTGAAATGCACAGCATAACACCAATTTGTTAATATACGTTCAGTATTTTAAAGATCCAACTAAGCATTTCTTTTTTTTTGTCTGAATTTTCATACTTTATTTTACTAGCGGATAAAATTGCCTATTTGCAAAATTAACATTTTTTCAATCAATGAAAGATCAATCATACAAAAGTGCTCTTGGAATTAACGTAGAATAACTAAAAATAGATACTAACTAACCCTATTTTTTTCAGGTTTCACGCAGACTTCAACTTTACTAAAAAAAACAAAAAAAAAACGAAACAAAATCATACACATCGACAAAATTGATCTGTGATAAAAATAAGAGAGAAAAAAAGTGTCAAAGCAATATTTTATTCCGTTGCCGTTGGAAGTTTAAAAAAACAAAAGTTGTTCGCGTGTTATTTGTTGCGATTACAGAAAATAAAAATTCGATGTTGTTTTCTTTTTTAAAAGAGTAAGTGAGTTCTTTTTGTGTAGTGTTTTTGCTGCTAGGTTCTTTTTTAAGTAAATTTTTGTGTGACGTAGTGTCGCAAGAGTCAGCAATGACGAAGAATTTTCTAACGGTCACCAACATAGTGAATGAAGGTATAAAGGGGAGCAAGATATCCAAGCTGGGCTTGTCGAAGTACCTATCGCAATCACTGTAAGTACTCTAAGTTAGTTTAATTATTTTTTCTGCTATGGTCAGTCACAAAATGGGTGACGAAAAATTTCATATCTCGAGTTTTTCCGTGCTTCGGAAGGCACGGCACCATCCGCATAGGGCCTTATAAATATGTCGATGCAGAATACGATTAAAGCATGTAGTAGTTAAGTAACTTGTGTTTTGTTTAATCACACGATGGGTGACCAGAAATTTTAAAAAGATGAAAGCATGGCTGACTTTAATCCCTAAAGCGCATTGGATCATTGTGTCTGTCGATGCAAAAGACGATCGACGAATGTTGTAACTAAGCAACTAGTGCTATGGTCTGCCACAGGATGGGTGACCAAAAATGTAATATCGTTTCTCAAGTGCCTCCGTGTTTTGGACGGCATGGCAGAATTCAAGCAAGCAATTAAGGCGCGGTTAAGCAACTTTTGCCTTGGTCGAACATTGGATGGGCCAATGATATTAACTGTATACTTGAAGCAGATATATATATATATATATATATATATATATATATATATATATATATATATATAGAACAGAGATAGATATAGCATACGAGCTCGCATTGTGTAATATTGGGAAGACCCTATATGGGGTCCGATTCAATTTGCATGCTTTTTCGTGTATTTTGTCCTATAGCAGATTTCAACACAAATTACTTTTAAGGTAACATACATATCATGGGGATGGGTGAACAATAATTTAAAGATTCTTTCTGCTTCGAACATACAATAAAACAACTTTTATTTAAATTAACTGGATACAAGCACCCATAAAACATTTAACTGACAAGAAGATTGCTATTTGTCCCGGTACATTTATATTCAGTTAGCAGTACAATCATCTATTCACATTAGGCCCACATGGTTATGGCCCGTCCTCGTAATCCATCTATATCTATAAGTACGGCAGTTAGGGTCATTAATAAGTCCGGCAATTAGGGTCATTATTGGTTCATTCTCATGACAACGTCCTTTTTCTTATAATTTTCGGTCGCGCTTTTTATTTTTCACTCAATTCTTTTGTTCAACTCAATTCAAAACAATTGATGTGCAAAATATATAAATATATAAAGCTTAATATGATTTTCAAGATTTATTGTCAGTGAAAAGAATTTAGTAAAAAATTTAAAAAATCGTGACGGTAATTATAATAAAAAGTACGTTGTCGTAGAAATGACCCTAATATGACTGATCTTTACGATTAATTTCTAATGCAAAAATTCAAAAATATTTTATTAGCGAGTTTCTCTTCCCATGCAAAATGAGATACTTTACGATAGTTTTATCTAAATATTATGAAAAATAAAAAAAACGTGACGGAAATTATAATAAAAAGTACGTTGTCATGGAAATTACTCTAATATGACTGATCTTTATGATTTTTCTAATGCAAAAATTCAAAAAGATTTCATTGGCGACTTTCTCTTCACATGCAATAGTTTTATCTTTCTATTTATTTTTGAAACTCTTGAAATTAAAAAAAAAACCATACTGTCATTCCCGGCCGGCACATTTAAATTCAGTTAACAGTACAGTCATTTATCCAGATTAAGCCCGCGTGGTTATGGCCCCTCCTCCTAATAAGTCCATGGTGGGCTCGGTAGTAGAGTCATTAAAATGACTGATGCTTACGATTTATTTATGATGCAAAAATTTAAAAAAAGATTTTACCAGCGAATTTATTTTTAAGGAAAATAAGAAATCTTTTATCTTAAAATTTCCAGTCATATTTCAAACTCTTTAAATCTAAAGAAAATGCTTTTTGTTTATAGTTATCGTGCTTTGTTAAACTACTCTCTTTAAACTTTGAAATCTGATGTTCAATCTATTGTGAGAATAATACAAATGCTCGCCGTACAAGGCTTTTGTGTTCACAGAGACGGACTTGGGAAAATAGATAATAGGGAATAAAAAAAACGAGCCTGACGGTGTACTGGTAGTACTGGAGCTCTATTTCTAATCGACTTAAAAAAAAGGAAGAGGTTCTCAATTCGACGGAATCTTTTTTTTTTTTTTTTATGTATGTTACTCGATTACTCAAAGACGGCTGGACCGATTTGAGTAATTCTTTTTTTGTTCGAAGGGGTATACGTCCCATGTCGTCCTATTGTCATCATGTCAGGATCTGATGATGGGATCCTGGAGAAATCCAGGAAACTCTTCAAATATTATAGGCACTCCCATAGCATTTCGGTGTTTTCTATAGTAACTTATGCATATGCTCCCGAAAAGCACCATTTTGTAAAGTGGAACTGATGATGAAAACCACAAATGGTCATCGGAACTTATAAATACTTATAATAGCATTTCACGCAAGCGATACGATTACTTTAATGTGGTTCATAAGCAATTTATGCTCGACTCAATGCATTTGATGAAGTGGAGCTGGTGATGAAGAATCGAGAGAACTCCTCAATAAGTAACGTCCCTGCGCCGGGAAAAGCAGCATTTCGTAAAAGGTGATTAGGAGTTGACATAAGGTTATTAGCGTAGGCACAGGACCTCTTCTACCTTTAAAAATTGTGAAATACAAAACATTTTATAAAAAAAAAACGGACTTTAAAAAACTAAAAGCGACTTTGCACTTATATGCATAGCTTCGCTTTTCGCCTGTAGTACCGCCTCCCAACACGAGCGCGCGAGGGGAAAAGCGAAAGCATGCTATGTCAACGCTTACAAGGTCGCTAATCGCATGATCGACTCCTCGTTCGCCTAACCACTCGCGCGACGAGTGATTCAAAAATAGAAGTCCTGACCGTACTTATTAATTCTAAGGTCGAGGATTCAATTCGACCTAATATAAATATAAAATAAAGCTGTTCGTACCACATAAATTTTTCAGGTTCCGATCCAATAGATATTCCAGTCCTTTTGTTGTCAGGCCACCTTCACAGTCTAAACAACCTTTGCACTGCCTAAAAACGGCAGAAATGACGCACTCACACAGATACGCGACTACACGCGCGCTCGCTACTGTTTTACCAGTGAAAACCAGTGAGATCGAAGGCCCGGCCGTGGCGATAGCGAGCGGCGCATGTGTCTGTCATATCAGCCGAGTGTAACGACTGATTATGTTTTAACTGTGAAACCGTGGTCCGGTTTGGATTTTATTGATTAATTGTTAATAAGCAGAAGAAAGTTTGTCCAAGCAGATGACTTCCTAATTTTTTTTACTAGTATTCCCTTGAGAATAACGGGGATAAAATGTACCTATTCTATGCTTCAATCTAGGCTATAAACTAACTCATCATCATTATCATCATCACCACTATTGGAAATAGGCCTCTCCTAGCTTACGCCTGTTGTGGCGTTCATAGAAGGCTGTTAGCCTACTGCTACCACGCTGGCCAGACGGGTTGGTAGAGGGTTTATTTCAAGTTTTCCTTCTCCCGCACAGGTGTTCAATGCGTCGAGCCTCTTAGTCGGCTCTTACGACATCCCAGGCATGTACGGGAGTGGTAACACTTGTATTCTTAGGCCGTCACCATACGGCACAAACTAGTCTACCTTTAAGTTATCCGTTAAATCCGTTAAGCCGTTTTGCGTGATTGAGTGACAAACATCCAAACATACAAACGTTCACATTACACATATCACATTTATAATATTACTAGCTTCCGCCCGCGGTTTCACCCGCGTGGATCCCTTTCCCGTGGGAATCCCTTTCCCGTGGGAATATCGGGATAAAAAGCCTATGTTACTATGTTACTCTGCGTCCTTTCAACTAACTCTATGCCAAAAATCAAGTCGATTGGTTGCTTACTTAGGGCATCAAGAAATGAAAAACAAACATACTTTCACATTAATATAATATTAGTTAAGATAAGATTAGGATTGGGATAGTGTCGGTTGTATATATTTTTTGTAACCAAGTCCGGCCCTGTTTACTAGCTTTTTCAGGGGCGAACAAAATGGCATCCAATTTTTCGGGCTCTTGTTTTAATATACCGTCATTCCTTTAATGAGAAGGTATTGTTCAATGCGAAGAAGTTTAAAACTTGCTATCTGGAAATATTTTCGGCTGTACCTCAAAAGATGTGAAAACACTGTTTAATTTGATTTGTTTAAATGTGATGATGTCTCTTTCAAACAATATTGGCAAAAAAGTGGCAGCATCACATTTAAACACTGTCTAACTTAGACATATAAACATTGTATTGTGGTAAGACCGTTTATGTTTGTTTTCATTCTTTTATTGCTTGAACACAGTAAAAAGAAAAGAAAACTTTATGATTTTGTAATTTTTGCATTTTTCAATGCTATTTTTATACTTATGGTAAATTTTAAATAGAAAAATATTGGAAAAAATTAACTCGGCCACAAGTGAATTCTCAGGCTGGAATCGAACCAGCGACCTTTGGAAATCCGGTCCAATGCTCTAACCGCTGAGCTACCGAGACTTTAGCTAAGTCTCGGTAGCTCAGCGCCTGATGTCACTACTGTGCTCAGCAGAATACAGTGCAACAAGCGCACGACACACTTGCTACTTATACTGAGCTGGGCACAGTTTTGGCATCACATGACTTTCTCACGAATCATTTGTTTCGTGTACTTATTGTTATGTTTCATTGTTTATCTGTGTTTTTGTCATGCGATTTCAAAATTAAATGTTTTTTCTTTCTTTCTTTTATTTTTAGTTTCTATATTGTTGCATGAACTTTTGTCTGTGTCGTTTTATACTTTTTTTGTTATGTTTTTAATGATGTCATGCATGCCGTGTGACCAATAAAATGATTTTCTTTCTTTCTTTTTTTCTATGTGTAATCCGTAAATAAACATCTGGCAACATCACAAACATTGATGCGATTCCCAAGTAAATCTGATATAGGCCGAAACTTATGTCAAAGAGAATTCAAAAAAGCGCCGTTTTACCAAGATTTAAAAAAATACATCTTTTTGAAATTCCGAAAAAGCCAGCAAAATAGTATAATTTACTAAAAACATGAGCGTTATGTAGATATAAGTTTGATCGTATTATAAGACTGCTTCATCCTAGTTTGTGTCCTATTACAAATTCAGTAAAGGCTAACTTCACTTGCGCCCTAAAGGCCTGTGACAAAACTTAAGATTACTCGCTACGTATAATGAACTTAACTATTTCAGCCTTCAACCTTGTGGTCCAAGTTAAGAACCTTGATATTTTGTTGCCTATTTTATTTAATTTGAGTTTGGCCGTCCAGCAACTTTTGCAGTGGTCGGTCATGGGATGGGTGACCGTGAACTTATGATCTAGAGTTCTTCCGTGTTTTGAAAGGCAAGTTGATCCGATAGGTCCGTTGGTCTTGGCTGGAATTGCAGTCGTCTATACTCACAAATCCGCATTGGGTCTGCTTGGTGGGTCATGATCTGTTCTCCATATCCTTTCAGACTTACTTCCCCCTAGGACTTCAAAAATACTAAATCATAAGATTATTTGAATAAAAAAAAAAGAATTTGACTGTGTCCTCTGGAAAGGGTTGATCTAGCTATATCTAGATCTCATCAAGAAATTTGTCTCCTAGCTCTTCCCCGTCCTGAAGTTTCCACTGATGTTTTTTTTTATCTGCAACGGGAAATGCAAAAAAAATATCATACCAGATGTTACATAACGATAAAGCTATATATAGAAGCGCTCTTCTCACGTCACCTTAACTACATACATTATATCTGTTTTTGTCATCTCCTTTCTCTCATTCTTTCTATGCCAAACCATTTGGTCTTCCATTGTCAATTCTTTCCATTTTCTCTTCTTTCGAAATCCCATCTCTCTCTCTCTCTCTTATACGAAAGGATTATTTTTTGTAAGCTCAAGACTTGCACCAGCCCCAAAGGTTGGTAACTTCATAGCTACTGAGCAAGATAGACCCGCATAAGCTGTGGCAATCTGTCAGCCCCGCCTAATTCATTCATGATTGCTGGTGCTTGATGATCTTCATTAATGGAGGCCTTAGGCAGTTGCAGCTTTGGCTCGACCGACGACGAAGTAGCGCTGATGGCTCTGAGTCAGGTCTTTTTTCTGTGGTTTTGAAATCCGCACATTAGTCTTATGCTTGGACGAATTAACCACTCGTCCAAGGTCTTCAGCTAAAATTACCCCTAACAGTAAGTACGGCAGTACGTCTCTGGAACGCTTTACCAATAAACATCCGCAGTGCTCCTAGTAAGCTTGTATTTAAGCGATTGGTTCGAGAGCATTACTTACGCTCTTTACACTAGCTCTGTTATAACTGACTAATGTTATTTTATGCTAATTATGTTGTGTATTTATATGTATATATTAGTATATATAGGTTAGGTAATTATATCAATGTAGGTACCTATGTTGTTTCAGTATGTATGATTAGTATATCGGTTTTATAAATATATTTATGTATTGGTATCATTTGTAGGTATTTGTATATAAGTATGTTTCTTATATTTTATTATTACTTTATGTTCAACACTTCTCTACTATTGCCGTCGTGACTTCTCCTCCACACCCTTTCCGGCTGACTGGTAGAGAATGTCTAAGGGCATTAAGTCCGCCTTATGCTGTTTGTGCAATAAAGTGTTAATAAAAAATAAAAAAGTTTTGACTGCACTGTACATATCTGTGAGTAAAGGACAGCACATAATAGAAGAGTGAATTTTCCAAACTAGGTAGGAATGAGATTTTTTGATTGGATTTTTTTTTCTTCCATCACGATTTTTTTTTTAAGTAGCCACGTACAATAGTAAAAAAACACAAAGCAACCTTGTCACATTGCATTATTCAATAACATTTGTAGACACAGTTAGTTTTGTTTCCGTGTATTTCAATGTGAAAATGTTGTATAGTGCATACATATCATTGCACTTGACTGTGGTGCACTGCATCGCGCAAAACAAACTTGTAGTTTGGATTTTTGCTAGAGTCGATAACAGAAAAAGTATGAATATTGTTTTCGAAACTAAACTAATCTACTTGCTCTTGGATAATCCAGTCCTGTAGTAACGTTAAAAATTAATGTTCAAAACATAATTTAGTTAAAAAAGCTGGGGTTCTTCTCTGTCTGTTCATTTCTGTACCATAGCTAAGTACATAGTCCCCACGTGTGGTTTCTGTATCACTTGGTTCGTTTATTTTAATGTCTGTCTGTCTGTGTTTACCGTTTTAACTAATAGATCATCTTATAGTCTATGTTTGTTAGCTGTCAGGTACTCATTTATATATGGCAGGGTCTTGCTTGCATTCATGAAAGGTTTACCTTCATTCCAACCCCGATTTATGTTACTAGCAATAGTTTCAAGAACTCTCACTGTTCCAACTACTTCATGCAGCTCTGCATTAGTTGGCAGACGATCAACTGCAGCTCAGCAGTTGGGCTGGCTTAGAATGTTTTACGAACTATGTAATTTCTGCTGGTTGTTCAGAGCAATGGGATTCAAATGCGACATTTATTATGAAGTACATATAAAGTACAGCTTGACGTTTTGGCTGTGCTACATTCGTGGTCACAACCAGTGGGTCTACTGCGTAAGTATCGTCGGCATCGTTGTCAACTTTACTTTAACAGCCGACGGCGTATTCGTACAACGCAACTTGAACGTTATCGTCATAATAAAAAAAATCCTTTTCCATAGTCAGTTAATATCGATTCTGTGTGCGAACAAGACAGAGCTAAGTATAGCATCAGCGCTCACGTGTGAATAGTCGCGCCCATATTCGATGACACGTACACGGTAGGGCCACTGATCGACAAAGGCTGCAGCAATACAGCTTACACATCCGAAACAAGCTGTATTTACATATGTACCTAGGTACTTCATAATATGATAATAAATAATATAAATTTCATAAAACCACACCAATTATCTAGCACTGGGTAAGTTTCGAACTTGTGTTAAGAATATTAGATAACCGATAAACATACTTATATGCTTTTTTGTTAATAATATTTATATTCATGCACACAAATATAATTGTCTCGAACCTGGGACCCTCTACGTAGAAGGCAGGCTACGTACCTCTACGCCAGATAGGTAGTCAAATTTAACAAATTTCGCGTTGGAGGCCCTTTGCTCTAAACTATTAGTATGGTATTATTATATTAGATCGCGAAAGTTTTATATTTCATTTCTGGTTATTAAGCCGTTTAATAAGGAGAGTTTGGTAGCAGTATGTAGTTGCATGGCCAACGGTTGTATTCATATATCACGATTCAGCAACTTTCGCAATGGTCAGTCACGGGATGGGTAATCAAAATATTATGCTTTGATGGAATGTTAGGCTAAGATAAAAAGTCCTGAGCCCTTAACCCACTTGCTCCTACTGTGTCTTTAACGACACACCAACTTAAAAAAAATATTCTGTTGTACGAGGGTACTTTATTTTTTTATTTTATATTGCTACTAGCTGTTGATGCCTTAGTCAGTCATAGTAGAGTGGTAACCGTGATATGCAGTTTATTGTTTTTGTGCAAAATGAGGTTAAATTACGTGCTTATTAAAATGATAAATACAGGGTAATTTGAAATATTGTTTTATGCTGTTTTTAATGTATTTGTTATCTAATTATCAATAGTCGGTTCCTAATAATCTCGAAAATAAAAAAATACGGTATATTTAAAAGATATTCATCAAGTATTTTCGTTTTACTTTGTCTGTTCCGTAAAAGACACAGTAGGAGAATGTACTACTATCAGTAGTACTTATATTTTTTACAGGGCTTTACGACAACCTTTCACTCTGAACTAGATTACTGAGAAATAAGAGCAAAATGATGAAAAAATAGTTCCAGACTCTATAACTATCATCATCACATTCATATCAGCGGCATGAGAACGACTGCTGGGTATGGGTAGCCATCGAAAAATCGTTGTGAAGATCCTCTAAGGCCTAAGGATCTTCACGTTGATCGGTCGTTGGCGGGCTGCCCTCATCCAGGAGCTTTCCGCGATCTTCACCAGATCATTGGTCCACCTTGTTGGGGGCCTACCCACAGAGTCCACCCCGCCACCCCGCCCCATCCGCTAACGGTTCTTCTCGCTATGTGTCCCGCTTACTACCACTTCACCTGAACAATTCTTCGAGGGATGAAGGTTTACTTTTGTTTTCCTGCGGAACTCCTCATTTCCGATTCGATCAAGCAGGGAAACGGCAAGCATGTCTTTCTACATTGCACGCTGGGTGACGTTACCTTACATCATCATCCGCAAAATTGTAAGTAACGGATGAAGGCTCTGGAGACAACATTTTGTTTTTCTTCAAAATGTCCCTGGGCCTTTACTCGGAGCACTTGCTGAATTTGTAACATGAATGACTTCTTTGATGAATGTAAGTGGAGTCATTTTATTATTTCCCATGCTGGACTGAGCGCAAAAGACAAGTATAAAATGCGTCTCATGCGGGTACATGGAGTAAAAGTGTCTTCCAACTGTCAGGGCTGATGAATGAAGGATATTCAAAAACTATTGTAAACGATGAGCTGGAAACCTGTCGCTATTGCCTAACGTCTAACCGCCTCTGTGATCTAGTGGTACAACCACCAGTATCAGACCCAGGGGTCCCGCGTTCGATTCCCAGCGGGAATACATATTGTATTCGGTTTGGTAGGTGGTAGGTCTTGTTCTAAGACCGCCTGGCTAGTTACCACCATCTTATCTAAGTCTGACAACAATGTTTTCAGCAATGTTGTGTTCCGGTAGTTAGAGATAAGATAGCCGTTCCTCAGTGATTGAGGATTCCGAGAGGGGCTCGCTTCCATCTTCAGCCTTATCACTACATAACATTAGGTATGATGAAGGCTAAGTCTTCCCGCCGTTCATAAAAAAATAATACCTGAGACCCAACCAATGCCAAATATGGCGTCATCGAGGTGTGGATATGAGAGTGATTTTTGGGTGTTTTACTTTATTTCTCCTATATATGTCGAAGCCTACTGAAATCGACGTAGTGAAAGATCATAGTAGTAGATTCTCCTACTGTGTCGTTTACGACACGGCATTTTCCAGCTTTTCCTGAACTGAAATATTTTTTTTATTATTTTTTATCAGTTTTATGTTTCCGTTCTGTGAAGTATACGAAATTTCAAGTCAATTGTGCAAAAAAAGTTAATTCAGGAACAAGTGGGTTAATTGGACCAATAAATCTTCACCGTACCATTTTTTCATTCAAACTTTTGTTCTCGTTTGAAATACCCAGAGCCTATTTAACGAAATCGTTTGGTTTAATATCGCTCAGCTTCCTGTGGCACTGTGCCAGAGTCAACAAGTCTCGGCATAAAACCGATTTGTGATAAACCAATGCCAACAATGTGGGTTTATGGAAGGTATTAAATTTTGGAAATGACATTTTTGACGTGTGATTTATAAGATGAGGAAGGTTTTCATCGTTTATGGAGCTATATTTAACAAAATACCTAGATCGCTGAAACGACTTACATACGAAGAGCGACTGGATGTGCTTAACCTCACAACATTACACCACCGCAGGAACCGTGGCGACTTAATTGAGACATTCAAAATACACAATATATTTAAGCGTAATGAAAATAGCAGGCTTAGAGGTCACAGTCTAAAATTATGTACCGGCGTCGCTAATAATAATCCTTGTAAAAACTTCATCTGCAACAGAGTCGTAAGACAGTGGAATAAGCTTCCAGAAGATGTTATATCAGCTGCCAACATCAACCAATTCAAGAACAGACTTGATAAATAAATACCTACACTAAATGGATTAAATAAATTATGCCACAGGATACAGGCGGTATCAGTTGCATCAACTGCTTGCCTGTTAAATAATAATAATAATAATATTAATATATTATCACTAACTGCTAACAAAATAATGCTGAAATCATTGTTAGTTAAGCGGACTTTGAACAAGTCCTAGCACCAACGTTCTTCTATTATGTCATGTTACCTACTTACTTCGCTGGCTCAGCTACCCGACGTGGATTTTGGCCTCCGACACTAAGCTGCAACACTTGTGTTGTCCCTATTCTGAGCGACTTGTTCCTAGTTGTTTATTTGAAGATCGCTCAGATCTTTCCGGACTTCGTCGATCCATCAATACCGTGTTCCACCATCATCCAATCAGGCGTTTGCCACTCTGTCCCCCCAAGTACACGTTTGGCCGCACGATCCTCTCCCATTCCTCAGCGTGACCGAGCCAGCGAATCCAGGTAGCTTTAATCTCTCCGATGATGTTGGGCAACATTATGGCTCATAATAATTGTGAAAAGACCTTGTGTCCTTCTTTAAGGACTTCTCAATTGTCATGTTGTCTGGTATTATTTAGTAGGAGTTGAAAAAGTTATCCCATGCTGATGATACATTTTAAATGTGCGGCCTCTTTACTTAGGAACGGTCTTACCATCAACAGATAAGATCAGGATTAACTAGCAGATAATTTAACAGTTGTGATATGAAAAATATGTCAAATCATGCGGCAGGTGTAATCCACAACATAGCTGTCAGTGTTGTATCGTCCACATGATCAGTCTGATCTGTATGAAGTTTTTTTTTGTCTTATTCGACCCATGTTTCTAGAAGAAAGATATTCACTTAAAGATTCTAAGTCGAACAAAAAAAAAATTAATACTGTTTTTAAAATTACCCTGTATGTCTTCATTATATTACATTAATACTTCAACACGTTCTTTAGAACATGAATAAATTCAATGAGGCCATTCATTTTGAAGTCAGTGCAAGTCCGCTCAAGTTCCAAATTAATTCAGGGCAGCATGTGGCTGCAGTTAGGCACAAGTTTGAGAATCACTTTACGGTCTAAACTATGCAATTCAGACTCCACTGAGACCTAAGATAGGCGAAAAAGATTGATTTCTATCTTATTTTTTTTTATGAACGACTGGGAGGCTCTTAGCCTTCATCATACCTGATATTAAGTATTGATAAGGCTAAAGATGGAAGCGAGCCTCTACTGGAATCCTCAATCACTGAGGATCTGGCTATCTTATCTCTAACTGCCGGAACACAACAATGTTGAAAACATTGTTATTATGGCGTCAGACTTAGATAAGATGGTGGTAGCTAGCCAGGCGGACTTACAACAAGTCCTACCACCAACCAAACCGAATACAATATGTACCCCCGCTGGGAATCGAACCCGGGACCCCTGGGTCTGATACCAGTGGTTGTACCACTAGACCACAGAGGCGGTTAAATCTATCTATCTGCTATGTTGCGGCCGTTCTTCTTATCAGTTAAAAGATGTCCTGAATGGATGGTAGGAAAAAATTATTGGACGATTCGAAAGCACTTATCTATAAGTCTATTTGAATAAAAATCTTTGACTTGACTTGACTTGACTATGTAGCGACCTACTCCGATCTAAGTTTACTCAAATGTTCAAGATCTATTGGCATTAGGACTTATCCGAAATCTTTTTCGCGCTCTCTTGTTAATTACCATGTTTTTCCTTGCATGTGTCGATGTATCTAGTAGTCATTTCTGTTGAGTTTTTTCTTTTCGCTGTTTCCTTATTAACCACGACGGTACGGAGACGGTATATGGATTTGGGGTGTGAGGATGTTTGTTTGTGCAAACCATTATTGCCATTTATCACTAAAACTAAAATAGCACAGATGAATAAATAGTTACTTCTAATAGTCCAATTTTATTGCGGTTTTCAGAGATAGATTCTGGTTTGTTTGGTGCATGTTCTAAGACTTCTTCGCGTGTTACGGTGACAACTTACTAGGGGGCGCTGCATTAAACATTTGTTTGTGCAAAACCAAAACTACTAGTCCGATTTTGATGCGGTTTTCAGTAAAGGGTTTTATATAGTGCAATGTGCATACCTATACCCTCTAAAAAGTTAAATTTAAAGTTATGAAAATACCCACTACGCGACGGAAGGTAGGTAATTGGAAAAGGATAAATAATTAAAAAACGCCCGACTTAATTATCCGTCGGGGGCTGCCATCACTATTTAAAATTTCAACATGAAATGTTTTTTCTTTCTTTCAACTACGGCACATAATAAAACGCAATTTGCTGGTGGTCTGGCCCTGGACTGTTTAAAGTGCCTTTCAAAGCACGGAAGACCTAAGAAATGGATATTAATTTTTGGTCACCCAACCCGATTTCAAACATTGCGAAGTTGCTTAGCCTTCTGCAGCTGACGGTGTGGTCTGCCAGACGTCACTTTAATATATTGAATTATTTGTACGAGATTTTAGTAGTTTATAAGTTTTTGTTTAATACAAATAGAAGGGTTTATGTTTAGAAAAACATTTTATAAAAAAATATCAAACCGACTTCAAAAAGTAAAAAATAAAACTTTTGGAGTCGGTGCCAGCCAAAGCATTCTACATTGCACTTCTATTAACTATATTTTTTTTGGCCTTAGCTAACTAGCACCGACTCCAAAAGTTTTATTTTTTACTTTTTGAAGTCGGTTTGATATTTTTTTATAAAATGTTTTTATTTCAGATTTTTTTGTTACATTATTTGCCGTTACTTACACTAAAAATCAGCCCATACACAACAATGATGTCATCTAGGTATACGACTACTTGCCAAAAGGTGATTGATATTTTTCAGGATTATGAAAAAACTACTAGCCAGATCTTCGTAAAAATTATATGGGACCACACATAAACCATTTTCTTCCAGATAAAAAAAGAATTTTAAAAATCTGTTAACAACTGGCGAAGTGGAAATACATAAAAACATACATAAAAAAAAAAAAAAAAACATATTGTCGACTTGAGAACCTCCTCCTTTTTTTGAAGTCGGTTAAAAATAACACATGATTAAGGTTCCTCAAAATAAAATATGATGTTATTGTAATAATCCTTTAAAAAATTAAAATTTAAAACTTGTACACTTAATAATATAAAACTATTTATTATCAAATCTTGAAAAAAAAACTGTTAATAATTACTTCTTAAACATGCTTTAATAAACCTATAGAAAATTTTAAGAGATCTAGCCAAAATTTGTCACAAATTAGTCATAAAGTGGACCCTTATTTTTACTTCTTAGTTAGCAATTTGACTTTACAATTTACTGGCACATATGCAGCATTATCCCAAAAATTTCTAGATAAAATTATTATCAAGTTAAGTATGAGGTGACGTTCAAAAGACACTATGTAGTAAGTAACAATATTTTACTGATGTGTCGTATGACAGACACTATAGATTTAATAATATATTACTGAGGTGACGTCTGAGAGACTCCAGCGTTTATTGCTGACCTGAAGTATGTGGGACACCAGCAGCTCGTAGCTCCAATCATGGGCACCATTTCGACACTTGCGTTGCACTGACCGTTGGGGGGATCCATTGCAGGAAGGTACTAAGCGAGGGAGAACTACATCACCCCACGTTTTGATCTGACAACGATTTTATATTCCGCGGTGTCTGTCAGACCACTCAGTCGCAGAAGGCTAACAACCGAATAAACTTGACGACCTCCATGGAAGAGTGAGTAATGTTTTCAAGACATCGCCTACTCTGAGGTCCTGGGGCTCTATTTTTTATTCACTAGTCTCGAGGATTCTACTGATTTTCGTGCGACGTTTGAGTTTCCGTACTCCGTAAAAGCGCCTTGCAAGTATATACATAGCTTCGCTTTTCGCCTGCAGTACCGTCTCCCAATGTGAGCGCGCGTGGGGCAAAGCGAAAAGCGGGCTATGTCTACGATTGCAAGGTCGCTAATCGCCTGATCGCCTCCTCGTTCGCCTCGCCACTCGCGCGACGAGTGATTCAAAAACAGAGGTCCAGGTTACAAATCTTGGTAAGCAAATGGTTGTAATATGAACACCCACCCAGACACACGGCATAGACAACCACAAGCGCTAGGAGGTAGGATTAGTACGAGTACTTACCACTGCCTCATGGGCTAATCATGAATTAATATTTTTTTATAACTTTCACAAGGCTGGCTGGCTCAAAAGAAAAATAGTTTCGAAAATTAAACGAAATCCCAATTTAGCTCAAAGGCTTTTATCCAATTTTATACGAGAAAAGTTAACGTTGTTTATCAAACATTCTTTCAACATGTTTTTCATTGCTGTAAATATAAATATCCGACGGTAGGGTTGTTTTAAATTACTTTTTCCGTAACAACATAAACGGAATGAGTTTTATTTAACATGGTAAAATATATGACTTCAGCTATTGAGTATTTCATACAAAATGTAAAAATTAAAAATCATAAATTATTATCTGCTGCATCTTTATCGATCGTTAAACACCTGAAACGATGTTTCTTTCGATGTTTGTTTCTTTTCGACGTGACAACGCTGGCCTACGTGTATTAAAAATATAAAAGTATTGAAGAATTTCGACGGTGGTTCGTAAGTCTCGGTAGTTCAGTGGTTAGAGCATTGGACTGGATTTCCAAAGGTCGTGGGTTCGAGTCGAGGTTGGAGTCTTTTCCAAAATATTAATTTGAAATTCATAAGTATATTTAATTCTCAGACGGGAATCGAACCCGCGACCTTTGGAAATCATTGGAGAGCATTGGACCGGATTTCCAAAGGTCGCGGGTTCGATTCCCGTCTGAGAATTCATTGTGGCCGAGTTAATTTTTTCCAATATTTTTCTATTTAAAATTTACCATAAATACTCGTATAATCTTGACATTTATAGTTCATGACTGTACGCCGGATTTAATCCGTATTTTTATTATTTTATAAACAATGGGGTGACTCTTACACCCATATTCTAAGTCGTTCCTCCAAAACTTACTCGTCCTCGACTTAACGAAACCTCATTGAAAACCTCTTCAAAATACTCATCGAAATCGGTATTCTAAGTCATAACTCCGTAAGGAGGACCTGGAGGAGCCAAAGAGTACGTAGCCACTCCGTGTTAGGCCTAGCGCACGCTACCATTTTTACCCACGACGAGGTTGAGTAGAGTGTAAAAAGTTTTGGAGGAATAATGGGGGTTAGCCTTCATCATACCTAATGTTAAGTATTGATAAGCCTGAAGATGGAAGCGTGCCTCTCCCGAAATCCTTAATCACTGAGGAACTGGCTATCTTACCTCTAACTGCCGGAACACAACAATACCGAAAACATTGTTGTTATGGCGTCAGACTAGATAAAATGGTGGTAGCTACCCAGGCGGAGTTACAACAAGTTCTTTACTTTAATAAATATTACAGTTTTTCTTAGTGTCGGTGGCAGACATTAGTGTCGTGGCCCAGAACTTAGCTACTTTGACAGCCTTGTTGGATATTGTCATAAGATCCTCTTGCGTGTAGGCGTCAGGTCAGGCCCCCAATTCTCGCGCCTTCGACATCTCGAATTCAACATTTATTGTCATCAAAAATATGTATTAAAAGCTCACTGAAAGCAATGTTCGACAATATAGGATTATCAAAGATAATTGAAGCTAAAGGTTTTTGACAGTAGTAGAGATTTTACTTACATTTTTAACCGACTTCCGAAAAAGGAGGAGGTTCTCAAGTCGACTGTATTTTTTTTTTTTTTTTTATGTATGTTCTACCATAACTTCGCCAGTTGTTAACAGATTTTTATAATTCTTTTTTTATCTCAAAATGGTATATGTGTGGTCCCATATAATTTTTACGAAGATCTGGCTAGTTTTTTCATAATCCTGAAAAATATCAATCACCTTTTGGCAAGTAGTCGTATACCTAGATGACATCATTGTTGTGTATGGGATGATTTTTAGTATAAGTAACGGCACATAATGTAACAAAAAAATCTGAAATAAAATCATTTTATAAAAAAAAATCAAACCGACTTCAAAAAGTAAAAAATAAAACTTTTGGAGTCGGTGCTAGTTAGCTAAGGCCAAAAAAAATATAGTTAATAGAAGTGCAATGTAGAATGCTTTGGCTGGCACCGACTCCAAAAGTTTTATTTTTTACTTTTTGAAGTCGGTTTGTTTTTTTTTATAAAATGTTTTTTTGTTCATGAAATTAAGGATATAAAAATGTCGAATTCGAGATGTCGAAGGCGCGAGAATCGCCTCCCAGGGCACGGAGCACGATGTCAATTGGGCCATATCGTTTGGACTGCACCGCAAAGACATTGTGCGGAACCAGCCGAAAAACATTACACTGAAATTTTGAGATGTGCTCAAGCCAAATAAGTTACAATAACTCACTTGCCCATTAAATGAGCGCTTAGTGTTATTAACGGTAATTAGTACAACGAATTAGTATTTCGATTTGGCAGACGGCCATTTCCAAATGTAATTCGTGTACTGTTTCACTGTTCACACGCTTTAGTACGAAGTGTCTGAATGCTGGAGGCTGTGATGGGACTGTAATTATTAGTAAAGTGACAAGTATATAGAAAGCAAGAGAGATAACGATTATAACAAGTCGATAAATAAAAAAAAACAACCGGTTGCACTTTGGGAGTGCCGGCAGAAGTGAAAACCGCTTAAACGAAAATAACGATCAAAATCCACCATATCTTGACCACAACTTTATTAAAAGTTGATGAAAACGGAGACCAACTTGATTTGGCAGGTAAATCCTTTAAAACTGACCTGGCATCAAAATGAAAGTTGGTAGTAATGAGAGATCTTTATTGGTTGGAGTTAACTAATATACGTAGATCTTTCAAGTGTGAGACTATATGTAATTTGAAATAGGTCAACGGTAAATGATCTTACGAATTTTCGATCAGGGTCACGTGTCCTGAAGCGACTTTAACATTTTTTACCAATTCCAAAAATTTAACACTCTGATGTGGACAACGCCGCTAAAGAAGTTTTCACTTCAAAAATATATCTTTATCGCATAAAAATAGCATTGTAAAATGCAAAATTAAAAAGTTATAATTAGATGGCTGTTTCGTTTTAATCGATAGTCAAACATCTGTAAAGGTGTTTCTTTCGAATGCGAGGATATTTCTCTCATGATGAAACGACGGTGGCTAGTATACTATACTAGAGAATTTCAACGTGTCCTCATAGGTCTCTGTAGCATAATTGTTCAGTGCATTGGGCCGGATTCGCAAGGATGCGGGTTCGAGTCCCGTCAGGGCGACATGAGACAGTTCCTTTCTTCTAGTATATTTACTTGTTATTAAATTACAATATATTTTTATTCAAATAGACTTAGTAAGAAATTAAGTTAGGTATAGTGTCGGTATACCCGCGACACGTCAGTCTCCCACACAAACGTAATACCATAATAATTTAAAATTTGAGCATGATTGACTCTCCTTGTGATGTTATTGGGATTAAGACAGTATTTATCTAGGTTTCTATAAAAAAGAAACAAAATACTACCAATTACATTTTTTCATACAAAACTGAAATTCGCATTTATTTTTAATTGGGTAAGTATTGAGGATCATTTTTTAATAAAACATAAATAAATACTGTCTTTATACGAATGTCATCACAAGTACAGAAAATAATGCTCTAATTTCAAATCATTTTGAATATAGCTGACCGGTCACCGGCCTCTTAATAAGCATTTTTGAGTTGTCAGAATGTTCCTGTTCCACACTTTCGAGACTTCTTTTTTTTATTTTTTTGCCAAATTTAGTTTTCTGACTTGAATGCCCGATTTCTATGACTATTATTTTATTTATTTTTTACAATTTACGAAATTTAATGAATTAATAACTTGCTCAGTAATAAAAGTCTCTACATAATTATTGGTATTGGTAGTGACTTCCATAGAATCTAAAAATACCCTTACATTGAATCCTGAATCACAAAGCGCATTGAATAAATCGGATTCGACGAAAGAAAACATTAAAATGAACCGTATTCCTCAAATAACTTCCAATCTTTTCAAAGGAAGTTTCCAGTTGTCCAATTTTAAGGCACCAGTTATAATGATTTCCATCAGACAAGATGTATATATGTCGTAGGATAATTTGATAAATAGAATGTTCGCAAATATCCTAGAGATTTTGCGATAACACGGATAATAGGAAAATGGTGACGAAATTTCTCAATCTTTCTGAAAAAAGACAGGGTTTTTGCAAAAACACTGGTTGTGTCAGTAAGATTGGATATTCTTAACGCTGATTGGCTTAATTTGTGCTTGCTTGCTAACTTGTATTCCGATTGGTTCCTAGTTTTCAAAACAACGTGGATTGACATTTGAAACGTCAAGGCGTCAACCAATCAGAGAAGATCTTGTTCTGCGCGGTCTAACCAGCCAAACAAATCATAATCATTTTGATTTGCATATAAACATGGTATATAAAAGATGTAACAGTTTAAAAAATTAATCCATACATGTTTAGCCAAAAGTCATCAGCATGCAAATATGATATTTTTAAATTTTACAGAAGCATTATATAAAACCAGAAGAAACTTCGTTCAAAGAGATTATTTCATTTGGAAAAAATCTTTCAAATCATAAAAACATATGTCAACAACTAAAATGTCTCTTAACATTATAAAGATTTTATGCTTTAACTCTTTGGGCAATTTGTTAAAAAAATTACAGACATAGTCAGGTTGCTACTATTATATTGCAATGTTTTTGGACATAAAGTACCAATCTATTTGGATCTCTCGTATTACGTGTTTTGAGCAACTTTATGATGAAAAATTATATAAATATATTGTACTCAAATGTACTGCATATTTTAAATAATTTTGATCATTCTTTTACCCGTTTCAAAGCGGGCCTCTTTTGCGGGACATCAATCACACAGTCGTGTTGGGTAGCATCACACCCAGCCACCCATGAAGATTTAGCACCTATACTAAATTTTTATCATTACAGACTGAGGCACAGGTTTCGACTGTTAAAATTATAAATGTAAAAGCACCTATATCAGACTGTTTGTTTGTTACCCTTCCACGCTAAAACTACTTAACCGATTTGGATTAAATTTGGCTCACAGATAGTAGTTACCCTGGATCAAAACATAGGATAGTATTTATCCCGAAATTCCCACGGGAATGGGTTCCACGCGGTTGAAACGCGGACGGCCGCAGTATCATCTAAAACAGACGTTACATCGAATTCTAAATGAAAAAAAGACGGGTTGCACTCCGGGAGTGCCGGCAGAAGTGAAAACTTGATTATTAACGTTGAGCATGTTTGATATTTTGGAATGGTTAGGGAATAATTTTGCACCAATTGCTTTATCAGTATAAAAGTACTATCATTTATGTGGTAGAATACAATATTCATTTATTGCGCTATCGTACACAAACATGACAAACCATATTAAAGTGAACGTTAAGTTAGGTAATAAGATATAAGAAAACATTAGTTATTATAGAGAATCGAAAAATATATATTGACAATAAAACAAGAGACAAGTAAAAGACATTATCAACAGTCTGTCGCTAAGCAACCGAGACCATAGTCAACCTGTCACCTCAACATTCTCCATCCGTCCTACGCTTTTTCGATCAGGTCACGTGTCCTGACGCGAGTTTAAGATTTTATACCCATTACAGAAAAAGTGCTCAACGCCGCTAAAGAAGTTTTCACTTCAAAAAAGCGCAGTGGATACATAGATTCGATGAAAAGAACACCTAAGAAGAGAACCGCAAGCTTAAAATAAGTTCCAACTTTATGAAAGGAAGTACCCAGATGTTCAATTTTAAGGCACCAGTAATAATGATACCCATCAGACGAGACATGGTGGAATAGGCACGGTGCTGGCAGCCAGCCAGCCAGCCATGAAGATTTAGCACCTAGGCCACGTTTAAATTGGACTTAGTAATTCTTAAAGGGTGAACAAAACTTTTATCATAACAGCCTGAGGCATAGGTTTCGACTGCTAATATAAAAAAAAAAATCTATTTATAAAAAAAAACCGACTTCAAAAATCAAAAAGTAAAAAATAAAACCCACGAGTTTATTTTGAAAGAAGTTCACTAAAAGCACAGCTTCTGCTTTTGACTTTAAAAAATGTGAAAAAGAGAAACTCGGTAAAGCGTTTGACTCAAACTACTTCTTTCCTACACTACTAGTTTGAGTCAAACCGAAGTGCGGGACCTAACCTAACTTTAAAATTGAAAATTACTTAAAAAACATTTTATAAAAAAACCTCATTTTTTTAAGTCGGTTAATAAATGCGAAAGTACCTATATCAGTTTGTTTATTCGTAACTCATTTACGCTAAAACTACTAAGCAGATTTGCATTAAATTTAGCACACAAATAGTAAATAGCTTGAATCAAAACATGGATACTTTTGATCCCGATATTCCCACGGGAATGGGAACCACGTGGGTAAAACCGCGGGCAGCCATTTGTATAATCTATAACAGACTTTCCTTCGAATCCGAAATGACAAAGCGTAGTGGATACATTGGATTTAATGAAAAGAACAGCTCACAAAAGAACCACATTCTAAAATAAGTTTATGATGACTTTTAAATAGAAAAAGAGCAGAGCAGTGGGCCGGATTCCCAAAGGTCGTGGGTTGGATTACCATCTGAGAATTTACTTGTGACCGAGTTGATTTCTTCCAATATTTTTCTATTTAAAATTCATCATAAGTATGGAAATAGCATTGAAAGGTGCAATAAGTCATAAATCATAAACTAAAACAAATTTCAACGTTTTGAAAGGAAGGACCCAGTTGTCCAATTTTTAAGGCATGCAGTAATAATGATACCCATCAGACGAGACATGGTGGAATAGACCCGGTGCTGGCAGCCAGCCAGCCATGAAGATTTAGCACCTAGGCCACGTTTACATTGGAATTAGTAATTCTTAAACGGTAGACGAAACTTTAAACTTTTAATAATATTCACAGACTACAATTTCGTCTGCGAAGATAAAAGTTTGTTATCAAATGCAATAGTTATTTGTTATGCAAGGCTGGAAAGTAAGTTATTAGCGGCGAGTTACCTCTACTGAAAGCTGAGCTGTGAAGGATTCTAGGATTGAACCACTCGTTACGCTCGTGGTTCAAAGATTGAATCCTGAGCGAAGCGAGGAACATTTTGTGGTTGTTTCCGCGGTCAACTTCCGGTAAAAAAAATCTTTTAACATTTAGTTTAATATAAATATGTCTTATTCTTGTTGTTTTAATGGTATATAAAGAACTAAAATAATAAAAATTGGAGTATTATAGTTAATTCAAAGTTATTTAAAGTAGGAATATATTATTTTACATATAAATAAGAATAAAAACGATTCGGTAAATGTTGACATTGACATGAGGTACAAGACAAAGACAATTTAAAAATAAAGTTTTATGTCCGTTCCGAAATCCAATTATAGGTTGTGAAATCTCACCCAGCCTAATATAAAATTCTTATAACAAATAGTTTAATCTTATTGTTATTGTTTTTATGATTCAATGAACTAAAATAATATATTAAAACCAAAACGGAATATTATAATTAATTCAAAGCTATTTAAAATAAGAATAAAATGTAACAAAAAAGTCAATAGTGCGATTCGGAACGCATTATGACATATAATTAAAAAAGTACTTTATCGCGCTAGGCCGCAAAAAGCGATTTTCTACGCAGAAACTGAATGACAAAATCTCGTTTTCCGAGCGTGTGAGGTGAAAAATATTTTTTCGATGCATACCAAACGCACATAAATAGAGCCTGATTAATTTCCTTTATTGCGTAAAATTCATGGAAATCCTTACTAATATGCGAAAGAGTTTTTATTGTCATTATGACTTGATTTTTGTCAAAAAAAAACAAATTTTCGCATTTTTTATATTAGTTAGGATGTCTTTTATGAATCCAGTAGGGCAAGCACGAATAACTATCGAAATAGTATCGAGTAAGTATGGAGCACGTAATGTCAAAAAATGTATAGGAATATGTAGTTCCGTTTACGTCCGGTAGAAACTCTGCTCAATATGTCATAAATGTTTTTACTTATCATGTCTCATATTCTGAAAGTAACTCATAATTTGCCTAAAATGCGGGTTGAAAGTGATATGTGGCGGCCCTAGGGCTGTAATAAATTTGAAAAAAGAATAGGGGTGTCATGTCAAATCGATATCGGTAATCTCTTTGGACTTTTATTTACCAAAGGTATGTAGGCAAAGGCCTATAAAGCTTATTTTGCTACATTATAAAATAATTAAAATCGTAGAAACCTTACAAATTTTTTTTTAGAATATTCTGTTTGTTTTTTCTTTCCTCATATTCAAAATGAAAAGTAGAGTGTTTACTTCGGGTGTATGGACCCATAACAGTCTCGAACTATCGGCGCCCTCACTTCGTTCGGGCGCCAAAACACTCGACTGTTATGGGTGTCATACAGCCCTTGGTAAACAATCTACTATTACTTCCTCGATACTTACTCGAAAGTTATTCGTGCTAACCCCACAGTTTGCTATTCTTTGCTTATTTTTTATTTATTATTAGGTACACCAACAGTTTTACATGTTATTTCATACAAGTAGGTCATATCATTAACAATGTTTAAGTCATACATGAAAACCAATTACTGGTATGGATACACAACTTTTTCCATATTATTCTTATGTTTATCCTATTACTATATATTGATAAAATAAGAAAAAAAAACAAGCATACATAAAAAAAATAATCAAATCAAATCAAATGTTCTTTATTGCGAATACAGGTTTACATAAGTTCATACATCTCAATAAAATTGGCCAGCCGTATTCTGCCTTTTTGACATGCAACATTAGGTAAATGAAAATCTTAATAACAATAAAATAATAATACTTATTAAATTTAAATTGGTAGGTAAATAATGTCTTAAACCTAAAATTCACACTTGACTTTTTCAAACTAATGTCACAAAATACAATACAGAAAAATGAAAAAATAAAAAATAATCATACCTACGGAGTTGAATTAAATTATATTAAATCAGAACATTTTTTTTAAGTTATTCTATTTCAATATATGTTACATAGGTTGATAATAATTGTGCTAGTAATACGGGTTCGAAAATTGGTATTTTTCGAATAACGCGGCAGTAGTTACCCTACTTCTAACGCCCGAAATTAACAACCTATCTCTATTATATGGATTGGACTATCTGAGATAGTTGATATTTTTGTTAATATGACCAAAATGACGACGGTTATTAGGCAAACGAAGCCTATCCTATCCTATGCAACTATCTCAGATAGCCCTATCCATATCTACAGATAGGTTGTAAATTTCGGCTGTAATCAAAGCGAGATCGAGTCAAAAATTGGAAAAGGCTGATCCGAAACTTAATCGCTTGGAATGCTCTCGGTTCACTTATTACCGTTTCCAATTACTTATCCAAGTCTTTACGTTGCGTATTTATTTTTTAATTTAATTTTTAGAAAGAAAGAAATAAAGAAATGAATTTAATTGAGACAACATAAATACAGGAGACCGAAGAGCTGGCAGCTACCTCGGACAAAGAATTAGTCTAGCTATTCAAAGGGGGAACGCTGCCAGTATCTTCGGAACCTTGCCTAAAGGGACTCCTTTTAATAATATATTTTAGTTTTTATATTATATTTTTAAGGTTTTAGTTTTAGGGTCATTGTTCTAGTATATATATCTAATGTGTAAATTATAATGAAATATAGTTATAAATACAAGGACAATTAAACATTATAAACAATTAACACAAATACATTGTCTCAAAACGGTCCGGGCTCAGCATAATGCATGGTCTACCACCAGCGCTGATCTTCTGCTGGAACCGGTTTGTTGACTCCGCGATACGTAGACACACAGATAAACAAACAAAGTAACACAAAAAGGAACCATTAAAACAACGATAAAAGAAATAAGAAAAAAACACCAAACTGACATGACTGTGTCTGAAAGCACCATAATGTGAGCTTGACGCCAGAGCCGGGGAAAAATTGACAAATCACATTCATTACATAAAGAAAAAAAAAAATGGCTGAGGGAAAACTTTTACAAACAAAACTTTTTCAAGATAACTTTATCGTCATTTAATTTATGAGTCCAATAGAAAATTAAGAATTGTGGTTACAAGTCAACGCGAGCATTCGTTTGTTTTTTGTCTAAAGCTTGTATTTTAAGTAAGTATGTAAAGAGGCATCGGGACGATCAATCGCAATTAAAATATTACCTAAATGTGAATGGCAGCCCGAAATTTGTTTTTTTTTATGAACGACTGGTAGACTCGTACGCCCATATTCTAAGTCGTTCCTCCAAAACTTACTCGTCCTCGACTTAACGAAACCTCATTGAAAACCTCTTCGAAATACTCCTCGAAATCGGTATTCTAAGTCATAACTCCGTAAGGACCTGGAGGAGCCAAAGAGTACGTAGCCACTCCGTGCTAGGCCTAGCGCACACTACCATTTTTACCCACGACGAGGTTGAATGGAGTGTAAAAAGTTTTGGAGGAACGACTTAGAATATGGGGGTTAGCCTTCATCATACCTGATGTTAAGTATTGATAAGACTGAAGATGGAATCGAGCCTCTCCCGGAATCCTCAGCCACTGAGGAACTGGCTATCTTATCTCGAACTGCCGGGACACAACAATGCTGAAAACATTGTTTTTATGGCGTCAGACTTAGATAAGATGGTGGTACCTAGCCAGGCGGACTTACAACAAGTCCTACCACCAACCAAACCGAATACAATATGATAATTTTAAATCATGTAAATATACTAGAAAAAAGCAACTTGTCTCATGTCGTCCTGACGGGACTCGTACCCGTATCCTTGGGAATCCGACCCAATGCACTGACCAATTATGCTACAGAGACCTACAAGAACACCTTGAAATTGTCTAGTATATTCACCTTTCTACGGTGTTGGCCACCGTCGTTTCATCAATGAAAGAAATATCCTCGCATTCGAAAGAAACATCTTTACAGGGGTTTGACTATCGATTAAGATTAAACTGCCATCTACTTATAACTCTTTAATTTTGCATTTTACTATGCTATTTTTATGTGATAATTTTAAATCAAGTAAATATACTAGATAAAAGCAGGGTTCGAGTCCCATCAGGGCGACATGAGACAAGTTGCTTTTTTCTAGTATATTTACTTGATTTAAAATTATCACATAAAAATAGCATTGTGAAATGCAAAATTAAAAAGTTATACGAATACAATTATGTTAATCTGTGAATCGAACCCGGGACCCCTGGGTTTGAAAATACATACACAACCATTGTTGTACCACTAGACCACAGAGGCGGTGAATACTTAATATCTGGTAATATTGAAAAAGTTAACAATTAATTAAAGGGGTTTGAACTTTTTTGTATGGAGGCTTGCCTCATCCAAATTCGTAGTATGAGACGCCATTTAAAAAAAAAAAACAAAATTACGTCGCACGGTAATACCTATAAAAATGAACAGGGGACAGATAGTGGAGCAAAAATGTTATGATAATTATATAATGCCCTAAAGTATCATGTTAGTCAGATAATTAGAGTTAAAAATTAAAAACGTCGACCAAAATTATCACCTATATTTAACTCCAATTACGATACTTTAGGGCATTATGTTGCTTAATATTTTTTGATCATCTTTACGTTCCCAATCCATTTATATAGGTATTATCGTGCGGCGCGATTTTTGTTTTCTTTTAATGGCGGACCGTCGACGAGGCCAAGAGTTTTAATTTATCTAATCTTATTTATGTAATAGTATTTGTAATTTGATCGATTTGTTTTCTTTATTTGGAGTTTCACCCGAGTTCTTTTCGTAATAATACGTGTTGTGAACTCAATCTACCGTACAATTTCTATAAAATACAAAATATATTGGCAAAATTCGCGAAATTTATCGCGAGCACGCCATTAATTAAGAAAGAAGAAGAACGTTGATTTTTCTGTTTGATTTTATTTGCTTTTTATTTTTTTAATATGTTATTAAAAAATGTGTAAAATTTTGTTTATTATAGTGTCTTGCGCCTTTACCCTCTACAGGCATCCGCAGAAAACAAGTGCCGTGGTGACGGTAACGTAATCACGGCTTATACTAAGAAGAGGCCTATTTGGTACTTAGGTCAATTCATTTTTCTTTCATTTTTGTTTAGTTATGTATGTTTTATCTTGTACCAAATAAACGTTTTTTCTATTATATTCTATCCAATTGTCAATTATACTGCATGTAATAAAGCTAATAATCATAATTTAGTCGATTTTACCGATGTGCCTTGTGGTGACGGCCTAAGAATACAAGTGTCACCACTCCCTTACATGCCTGGGATGTCGTAAGAGTCGACTAAGAGGCTCAACTCATTGAAAACCTGTGCGAGAGAAGGAAAACGTGAAACAAACCGTCTACCAACCCGTCTGGCCAGCGTGGTAGCAGTAGGCTAATAGCCTCCTTTAAACGCCACAATAGGCGTGAGCTAGGAGATGCCTATGTCCAGCAGTGGACGTCCACAGGCTGATGATGGTAGTCGATTTGATATTTTAGTCAATTTCGCGTCCAATGTGAACGCAGCCGAACCTCTTTCACAGCTTCATGCCTTCAAAGGGGGATAATGTGTTTTGACGGTACCTATATCACAGCCATTCAGACCTAATTTCTCTTTACGCGGATGTTCAAGGCAAAATCGATCTTACGGTCTACAAACGTCCTATTTTAGGCGAATAAATTGTTCGGTTAAGTGATTGAGATGTTGTGCTCATACGGGTTTCGGAGTAAGTGCTTAAGGACCTTTTTCGTTTGGCATTCATTTGTTCGAAAGAAAATTGTGGAATGTGGACCTAATTTCGAATGATATAGTGGGAAGTGAGGGGTTGGGCTTTAAGGTTTCGTGCAAATGGAAACACCTCTTATATTAAGGTCCACTTGCAACAACATTTGTTAAATCTAGATTTAGCCCTAAAAAAATGTAAAATATTTAAATTTAGATTTAATATTTTGACACTTTCGTATGGGTTAATTTTTGTAGGACTAAATTAAATCGAGATTTAACAAATGTTGCTGCAAGAGGACCTTAATATAAGAGGTGTTTCCGGTATTTCAAGATTATAGATTTGTGTTTGGCAACAACATGTTGTAAATGTAAATGTTGTTGTTTCTTTTAAAGCTGATAAGTTTTTTGTGGCCGTTCTTCTTATCCGTTAAAAGATGTCCTGAATCTATAAGTCTATTTGAATAAAAATCTTTGACTTTGACACCATTAAAAGATAAGTAGTCCAACTTGCATAATAACATTTTAAATTATAACTTTTTAATTTTGCATGAGTGTGGAATGTAACGATTTATTAATCTGTGGTATATTCATTTTGTATTGCCTAATATGCTGACGATCGTACATAACAGTCACGTCCCGAAATAACATTCGTCGTACCCACTAATAACGAAGTAATGAGTTCTCGCTGACAGCTTAATTTGACATGCGGTTGTCATTATGATGTGACAGTTACAACGATGGGTTTACGTATGATCATTATGTGTCGAATGAGCATTAATCTTCGACTTAATTAACGGCAAATACATAATTAGAAGAACGTTATTTGCACAGAAAACAAAGCGCTCATGGCTAAGTTTGACTAACTGATCGTATCCGGTCGGCAACACTCGGTCCAGCCAGGTGTAGGATGGGTGACCGTAAAGTGGAATTACAACTGCTTCCGTGCTTGTTAACCATCGGTCCCGGCTGTTATCATCTGATAACAGTCGTTAGCCAAGTCAGAGGCCTTATAAGTGGAGGCTTGGTAAACTTCAGCACCAGAGATGGCCAATAAGCCTCATACCAATGATGTTTTACAATAGGTATGTTACCTTTATATTAATTTGCGTTGAAATCTGTGACGAAGACTGCAAGCATTGAAAATAATTGATGAGTAGGACAAAACACGAAAAAACACGGAAATGAAAGAGTTACCAAACTGAATCAGACCCATAGGTCTTCCCGATGTTTCACAATGCGAGATCGTATGACATATCTGCATCAAGTACACTCATAGCTCGGTCCGGCCAGTTGTCGGATGGGTGACCGTAAAGTGGAATTACAACTGATTCCGTGCTTGTTAACCAACGGTCCCGGCTGTTATCATCTACTATAATAAAGAATAAACAGAATACAAGAGAGAGGTTAGAAGGAGCATGATACGCATTAAGAACTAAAAGAAGAAGAATGTCAGTGCAGCAGGCCTACCTGTCTGCTGCGTTTACTGAGTTGAGCACAGTTTTGATACTGCACGTCTTTGTTTTATGTACATTGCTGTTTTTAATTAGTATGTTGTCGATTGTCGTGCAGTGTCAGAATCAATGTTTTTTCTTTCTTTCTTTCTTTCAAGTGCATTTTCTTGCCTGGAAAATAGGCAATTAGATATGACAACGCAAAGAAAAAATCGTATGAACAGAAATGCGTTAGCCTTAACAATACTTAAAACAGGTATGATGAAGGGTGGATGAAGGCTAACCGCCGGTTTTTAACAAGCTTCCAGCTTTGACAAGCAAATTACGTTAAACTTTATACGAATGCGTGAAATGAATTTTCGTGAAACCGGCTATAGGAGTCTGCCCGTCGTCCATAAAAAAAAAATAAGTCTGCTTCTGTGTTTAGCGCAAAAGGTTACGACGTGTGACAGCCTTTTTTACTATATCTTTCCTCTTTTTATGGTTTGTTGATTACTTTAAAAGTAGCAGAAATTATTATTGCCACACTTATAGAAGATGTCACAGTTATTAAATACTTTCAATCATTTATCGGTTTGTGAGGTTAAGCAACTTTCGCAATGGTCGGTCTCGGGATGGGTAGCCAATAATTTACTATCTCATGCTCCTCTGTGCTTCGGAAGGCACGTTAAGCCGTTGGTCCCGGCTGCATTTGCAGTCGTTAATCCACCAATTCGCATTGGGCCCGCGTGGTGGGTCATGGCCTGTTCTCCTTTTCTTCTTATCCATCCCTAAGAATGGCCAGTGCCCCAGCAGTGCGGACATTAAAAATAGCTAATGACGATCGGTCTGTCACTGTCTAAGATTTTCTCCTTCCTACTCTCCGACTCCGAATATTCTTACAAATAAGTATTATAAATGCAAAATTATGGTTGTTCCTCCTTCACGCCATTAAGCAACCAATCGACTTGATTTTTGGTATATAGTTGTTTGGGATCTTGTTATTCAATCACGCAAAAATGGCTGAACGAATTTGGATGAAATTTGATACACTACTTATAGCCTGGATTTAAAAAAAACAACGGGTTGGGAGTGCCGGCAGAAGTGAAAACCGCTTAAACAATCAAAATCCACTATATCTTGACCACAGCTTCATAAAAAAATTATGAAAATGGAGACCAACTTGATTTGGCAGCTAAATCCATTAAAACTGACCTGGCATCAATATGAAAGTTGGTAGTAATGAGAGATCTTTAAATAATGGTTGTTCTTAACTAATATACGTAGATCTTTCAAGTGTGAGACTTTATGTAATTTGAAATAGGTCAACGGTAAATGTTCTTACGGAATTTCAAGCAGAGTCACGTGTCCTAAAGCGACTTTAAAAAATTTTACCCAATAATTTAAAACTCTGAAGTGCACAACGCCGCTAATGAAGTATTCACTTCAAAAACAACCCAAACCTATTTTTATCCCGAATCTCCCACAGGTACGGCAACCAGGAGGATAAAACAGTGGGATAAAACAGTGGGTGACCACTAGTCATAGATAATTCATTTTCCAACGAATTTAAAAAGCCTATCGACCTTCACCAACTCGTTTTTGCTACCCTGTCCCTAACTTCGTCAGTTAGACGTGCAAATAATAGGGGTACATCCAGAAGCAAATTGGATCTACACCCAAAAGGACGTATTTCCCTCAGGGTAGCTCCCATCTTAACCGAATTAAATCTTCAGTAAAAAACTGGCAAATTGGACGACATTTTTATACAGACCTTACTTTTTGCTACATCGATTCATGAGAAGAATATTAAAAGGATAGAAGTATAATTAAAGACTCTGAGTTACTTTATTAGCAAAAATTATTGTAGCGATTGGAATGAAAAATATGGGCTTATATCTTTTTAATTTTACAATGCTATTTGATTCTCTCATTGATGAAACGACGGTGGCCAACACCGTAGAAAGGTGAATTACTAGAAAAATTCGCGTGTCCTCATAGGTCTCTGTAGCATAATTGGTTAGTGCATTGGGCCGGATTTCCAAGGATGCGGGTTCGAATCCCGTCAGGGCGACATGAGACAAGTGGCTTTTTTCTAGTATATTTTCTTGTTGTTTTAGGATTATAAGCCGTTGAGAGTGACATTCATAATTAAGAAACGGTTTCAGAATTTCTTTACAAACATAAATTGTTGTCTTCTTCTTCTTATCGTGTGAGGATTGTGGCCACCTCTGGTGACAGAGTTTATCAAGCCGCCTATAAGGCCTCTGACTTGGCTTAACGACTGTTATCAGATGGCAACAGCCGGGACCGATGGTTTAACGTACCCTCCCACACGGAAACGCTCAGTTGTAGTGCCACTTTACGGTCACCAATCCGACAGCTGACCGGATCGAACGATGCTTAACAAACGTCATCGAATACGATCAGTCTATCAAGTGCCACCAAGAGCGCTTCAAATTAATTGTTGTAAAAGATGTACAGTCAACAGCGTTTCAGGATTAACACTTGTAATACTAAAACTACCTCTATCACGCGAGAGGTAAAGACTGCTCTCGAAGTCAAACTGTAAAATCTGACCTACTGCTATTTGTAAATTTCATCCAAATCGGTTCAGTAGTTTTTGCGTGAAAGAGTAACAAACATCCAAACATCCTCACAAACTTTCGCAGTTATAAAATTAGTAGGATAGGATTGTTGTGAGACCGCTGGTGGGCCTGTGATATTTTATAAATTAAAGGGGTAGAAAAGAGGATGAGATTTGTATAGAAATCTTGGTAAAAGGCACACAACACAAAGTTTCATAGCCAAGCCATTGATATACTTAACACTATTCATAGCAAGTCCAATCTTATAGTATGTATGAAATTGTCATATAATTTAAAGAAGAAGGGACCTAAAGTGTAACCCCTAAGCAACTTAAAAGGAGGTGCATATTTTATTTTCACTAGCCCTCTTCAGGAAGCTTACAGCCATCTTGATTCAAGCACAGACTTAGGACAAATATGATAATTTGCTAGTCGCCAAGTGCGAGTTTTATTTAAGACTGGTTAAAATAAAATTGCCAAGCACGATCATGCCATAAGCTTTACTGGTAACTAAAAAAACAATGTATTCAAATATTCAAAAGTTTTCTCATATAATTCGTTTTGAAGAGTCCAATCGATTGGGATTGACTCTGATGATGAAGCCAGGATGTAAATAGAGAAACCGTTTATTTAGGTCTTATTATGTTCACCTTACGACTGTGCTTAAAAGCCATCAAATGCGACAAAGTATTTGCTAGAGGTTTGTTGCGTCAGATTTCTTTGTCTCAAGCCCAAACTACATCACTGCTTAATGATTATCTTTTCTCCACATATATGCCTTCTATGATCTAACTTAAAAAAAGCAGTAGCCTTATAGGCGGCTGGATAAACTCTGACACCAGAGGTGGCCACTATATCTTCAAACGATAAGAGAGAGACTTAAAAAGTATTCAATTTATTGATTCATCATTACATTAAATAGGGCTCTCCAAAATAGTTTAGCTCTCGCGTGATATACTTTTCATCTCCTTCTGTGATAAACTAAATAAAAGGGACTTTTCAAATCTAATTTCCACTCGCCAAAAACTCGTACAGAAATAGTCCGGCCAAATTAGATGCAGCTGTAAAAATTAATATAGTGCTAAATGTGGTTGCAAAAGTTGGACTGTTTTGTTCTCTGGCATGCACAAATTGTCAAGGCCGATCGTGCTCAAATATTAAATTACAGTAGAGGATTCGTTCGATATCAACGACGAGACATGCGATACATTGCTATTGAGGCAATTTACTTGCAACCAGAATGAAGAAGTCGAAGATCAAGAAGAAAAAGGTGCAGAAGTATTTGAAAGTTATGAGTCAGACGAATAAACTCTACTTTTTTTAGTTTACACAGCTATTATAATTTTTTGGGGTCACCCGCAGTTCACCCGTATGGTTCCCATTCCCGTGGTAATATCGGAATTAAAAGTAGCCTATGTGTTAGTACATTTCTTGCAGTCCCTACTTACCAAATTTTATAAAAATCCGTTCAACCGCTTAGACGTGAAAAAGGAACAAACAAATAAATAAACAAAGTGACTTACTTTTGGCATTAATATTACTTTAAAGTAGGGTTGGTTAATGCAATATTTTTAAATTAAACAGAATCACAACAGATCCGTTGAATAGGCATATAGGGGATACCACGTTTAAAAAATCAAGCTTAGTTCACTAGCTCATAGGTGGCGTGGAAACATGTGCAAATGATGACGATCACAACTTTTCCAAGTTTTTAAATAATTTTATCTCAGAAACGGTGGCTCTTAGAAAAAAGAAAATAATACATTTTTATAGATAATTACATGACTTACACTTTTGTCACAGCTAATTTTATGATAAAACTTGCCGTTTTGCTGAAAATCGCGCAATACTATTTTATTTTACCTCTGACCTCGAATATTTTATTTTCCAGGTACCGGATCGATGAGGACTTTTTATATTTCATTAATAATTATGTTTTGAACAATTTTACCAACTTTCAGCTTTTTGAGAATTTTCATACATTCGGATGTCTAGATTAATTGCTTCCGCTTATCGAGGAACAAAATGACGCTTTTGGAATAGAAGCGATGAAAAAATATTTATTACCAAAATAAAAAGGAACCCCAAAACTCGTAGGGTTCTCAAAGTGCTTCGCAAACAGAAATCGCCAGTTTGCCAGTTACTAAGAGGTCTCATTAACATACTTTCCAAGTATTTTTTACAAGAAATGGCTTTGTGAAGACGCTTATGGAATTTCCGAGGATATTATTATTGATTGGGCATAAAAAGGTCGGGAAGTTGTGATTTGTTTATTCAATTCAAGATTGTTTGTTTTTTTTTTCGACATCAGTAATTGTTTTTCATTGGATCAATTATATTTTATCTTCAACTTCCCCAAATGCGACTCTTAGAAAGAAAGCATTGCGAATGCCTTTTATGAAATTTAAATCGAAATCAGTAATAATAATAATAGAATCAGACACTATCACATAAGTACTTTGATGTGGTTTCGAGACAAATTAGCTTAAGTACGTGTGTTTTAGTTGAGATTTAAGAATCATACAAATTACGTTGTATGTGGTTATAATTTTACACATACTTACACGAAACGAACACAGTCATCACTTGAAAATAATAATATCACCTATATGTATACTGTATATATATTTTACTAGTAACTGGGACGGCATTTGACCATCCTTTAATAAACGGGATGTGATAAATATACTACCTATATATATACTACTATTTTTACCGACTTCAACAAAAAAGGAAAGAGGTACTCAATTCAACACGTATATTTTTTTTTTTTTTTTGTCTGATGTATGTATACCGATTACTCCGGTGTTGGTGATCCGATTTTAATAGTTGTTTTTTTGTTCGATCGGGTACACTGTCAATTTGGTCCCATATAATTTTTACGAAGATCTGGGCTAGTAGTTTTTTCATAATCTTGAAAAATATCAATCACCTTTTGGCAAGTAGTCGTTTACCTAGATGACATTGTTGTGTATGGGCTGATTTTTAGTGTAAGTAACGGCACATGATGTAACTAAAAAATCTGAAATAAAAACATTTTTTATTCTAGTATATTTTCTTGTTTAATATTTATCACATAAAAATAGCATTGTAAAATGCAAAATTAAAAAGTTTTAAACAGGATGTGGTCTAATCAATCCTATTCATTCTCGCCTTATAGAGACCAAGGTTGTAGGAATCGAGGAACACACGAGCAAGCAGCGCATTCCTTTCTTTAGCGGTTCGCTTAAGACATTTGCCAGCAAAGCGCTTGGTACGGACCGTTGGAATGTCAACGACGTACGGGTGATAAGTGGTGTTGAAAATTGCAAAAGATACATTTCGTATTTTTCGAAACATTGTATTTTAGCAAAAAAGATATTTGATGTTCTTCTGAAAAATACAATTATACACTTAAAATTTTATACTGTGTATTTTTTATATTTAACAAGCACAGGTTAATAACATTGCTTATTTAATTAAATATGTCATTAAATTGATTTTCATTTACGCGGCTGTGCTTCCGGTTGTTTATTTTTAAAAGATTAATATTTTGTACATGCTATATATCATAATAAAGAGCCCGTGGCGCAGTGGTTCACGGTTTCGGCCTGCGATTGTTGAGGATAAGCAACTTTCGTAATGGTCGGTCACGGGATGGGTGACCAAACATTTACTATCTCGAGATCCTCCGTGCTTTGGAAGGCAGGTTAAGCCGTTGGTCGCGGCTGCATTTGCAGTCGTTAAAACTCACTAATTGAGCCTCATTCAAATCACCAATCTAAATCACTGCATTGGTCTCGCGAGAATGGGCCATGCCCCACTCATGGCCCATTCTCCTTATCCATCCATAAGGAAGGCCAGTGCCCTAGCAGTGGAGACATTTAAAATAGCTGATGACGAAAGTACATACATACCATCCACTCCGAAACTCTGAAAATCTCATAGTGTGGTTATTTTCGCAATTAAAACGTATATTTCCAGCCAGCCCAGTAGACCCGTAATACCAACGATTAAATGGTACAAGATTTAAGACAGCTACTCAAAATCTATAAAAGTTTACCATTCAAATACCATATCTTATTGTATTATTGCGAAAAATACAAATACCGTAAAATACATGTAAAAAACGTAAACTTGCGAAAGATTGAACGAAGATCCGCAAGGAGTTTCTGTATTTTATTAAAAAATACACCGGAGTTTGAAAGATCCATGTATTTTACATGATATTTTCAACGCTAGTAATAAGTTAATATGCGGGCCTAAAAGAGCTCATAAGAACCTTTTGTTTGCGTTTTGTTTTTATTGAAGTTGTCATAATTTGACAAACTTCACACTTTGGAGGTGATAATTGAGCGAAGACGTCACAAAACTTCTGTCAAAAAAGAAGCTTACTTGTAGTACGAAATAGCATGTTAAGAAAGAATGAAAGTAGAAAGAAAGAAGGAAAAACATTTATTTGGGACAAACATGAACAAACACGAAACAAGACAAGCAAAACTGAAAAAGCGCGGTTTATCCCATGGCATGGCTTTGGGTCAGCGCTGATCTTCCGTCGGAACCGTTTTGGTGGGGCTGAGAGCTATAACCATTGCCTAAGAAACAATAAAAATAAATAAAATATTAAAATATAAATAATAAAGAAAATATATTATTAGAAAATAAGACAAAAACAGCAAGATGTGCATGTGAGAAGTATGTGCCGACTTACGCCCGAAATTAATAACCTTTCTGTAGATATAGATTCGGCTATCTGAGATAGTTGCCTAGGATATTTTTGTTAATATGACCCAAATAACAACGGTTGCAAGGCAACGAATCCAGTATTCTAGGCAGCTAACTCAGATAGCCCTATCCATATCTATAGATAGGTTATTATTTCGGCCGTTATACATTCAATCAAATTTTAAATTTAATCTGTTCTGTGTTTTGTGCTGGCTGGTTACAAGCAGCAAAAATCAAACAAAAGCAATAGCTATCTATAAAGTTAAACCAATGGAAAAGAACAAAAACCACGCCTTAAATCTTACAAACTAAATGAAAATTAAAAACAATGACAGTGATATGTGTGATTAAAATCAGAAACAATAAACATACGGCAATAGAAAGGAAGCCATTACATTTCGGTGAGTACAAACAAAAATAAAAACTATACAACATAAATAATTTTTTTTTATTTTTTTTTTATTTATTTATTTGCCAATAAACATGTTACATTAATGGTTTAGTAGTATCTTAAAAACCTAAATTAAGTTTATCTAGATACTAGGTTCTCAAAAATAACTTAATAAAGAGCAACAACAGAATTATAAAACATAATTAATTTTCAACAATCGGGTAGGTGCACATAAGTATTTATCATACCGAATGTTTGAGCGAGTGGCCATACCCACAAACTTAGAATAATAACGCCGAAGAGTTATTTATCTAAGCCCACAGAGAAAAAAATAAAACGACGAGTTTCAAGACAGCAGCGCATGCATAAAATCAATAGAACAAGCGCTTGTGCGTGTGGGCTCGTTATAAAGGTTGCTCCTATTCCTCGACATAACAAATTTCTTTTTTTAAGTTTGGAAATATACTTTAAGAATTCTTTTAATGTTATTATGATTGATTTTATCTTTGATTGCGATTGGTAAGTTATTCATAAGACGGGGTATCAAATATTGAGATGTTCTTTTACCGTATTCGTTGTTAGATATGGGAATATAAAGTTCTTTGTTAGTTATAATAATTACTTATTTGACTAACATTTCATGAGTGAATCGATGGAATGGCTCATAGTACAAGGCCACACAGAATAGAAGAGACCACGAGGCCGCTTACCGATTCGTTGGATCGACCTCATTAAGAAAACTACGCAGCCGACCGCAGTACAATGTTTTCGCAACGCTGAAAGACGACCAAAATGGAGAGACATCGCGCATCATGCGGCCGCCCTGGGGCCCGATTCTCGCGCCTTCGACATCTTGAATTCGACATTTTTGGAGTCAAAAATCTGTATTAAAGGCTCACTAAAAGCAATCTTCGACATTATAGGATTATCAATGATGATTGAAATTAAAGGATTTTGACAGTTGTAGAGATTTTACTTAGATTTTATTAAAGAAATTAAGAATATAAAAATGTCGAATTCGACATATTTCAGCCCCCTGGGGGGCAATTCTCGCGCTGAGATATGTCGAATTCGACATTTTTCAAACCATAATTTCTTTATTAAAAATGTAACTAAAATCTTAACTACGGACATAATACTTTAGTTTAAATGATCTTTGACAATCCTATAATGTTGAAGATTGTTTTCTGTGAGTTTTAAATATATATTTATGGCTCCAAAAATGTCGAATTCGAGATGTCGAAGGCGCGAGAATTGCCCCCCAGGGAGCGAGTGGCGACGACACCGGCGAGCCGCAAACCTGTCCATCAGTCAGGCCCACTCTGTCAACAGTGCCCGACTAAGAAGAAGAATACTATTATTCGAATGCTTATACTATAAAGATTCGTTCTATAAACTTTATAATAATAAAGTAAATTTTATTTATATTTTAAAGAAGATTTTAGAATTGCGAAGACAGATTTTTTTTTTTGATTATAAAAATTGTTTCCGATATAATAAAATCCAAATGGTCCTCAACCTAAATCTACAAACGTCAGTCTCATAACAAAGAAATGACTTAAATTCCCAAAATTATAATTGTTATTTTCTCTTTTGTATTAAGATGGTGATTGGCTTTTGTTCTTTTTTATATTTTTTCTGTAATTTGTTTAAATTAAAACACTGTTTAGTTTTTTTTCAAACATGCTGTGTACACTACTTAAGGATTATTGTCTAGATTAAGTATTCAATCATTTTTGTTTAATTATGTATTGACTCTAATCTGTTTGTGTACCTAAACCAAATAAATAAATAAATTAATTAAATATTATCTTTTTCAAACAATAAAATAAATAAAAATAAAAATAATTTATTCAATAATAATCAAAACATTACAGTGTTAAAAACTTATAGCCTAGAATTTTTACCAAAACCTATAATTATATAATTATCCTGAACTAGGAATACCCTGTGTTTCAGGCAAAAAGGACTTACATTATACTAAAATTAAACAACCAAATACAATATCATTAATTAACAAGATCATGACAAACAAACATAATACTATATAAATAATACACCTAACTTATTAAAATGAATATCATAGGTACGTACTTAAAACTTTTTATCATTTAATCACAAGCAATAATTTCTCTGTGCCTTCGTAGGACATTTTTTGAAGAGCTGCATACAGAATGCTCCTTATGCTGTGATAATTAATAGAATAAATACCAAATTTGGCATTAAATCTATTATAAAGCAAAGGCCCTAGAAACATGAAGAAGCTGGAAGAGAAGGCAGATTTCATTCCCGTGTTTTGTGGGCAAACTCTATCTTTTCGTCTTTTGTTAGTAATTTCAGTGCTGTAGGGAAGTGCAGTGTGCTGTTTAAGGATAGTGCTTAATATAAATAATTGTCTAACGGTTAGTACATTACAATTCTTATAAAGAAGCTCAGTTGAGTAGAGGTAGGGCCGGAAAGTTGCAACTTTTAGAACCGCCCTTTGGGCTCTTTCCAATGATAACAATGAAGTTTTAGACGTGCCACCCCATGACGTAATGCAGTAATTTATTATTGATTGACCTAGGGCAAGATAAACAATGATTGCAACAAAAGTCGGATGGAATTAAAACCGAGACAAAAGTCTACCAAATTATTATTAATTTATGTTCCATTTGGGATCCTAAGAAATAAACCCAAAAAAAGTGCAAATCAGCGTACTGTAACTTTAGATGCAAAGTTTTTTATAGTGAAACTTATTAGCGGCGTTTTGCACATCAGAGTTAAAAATTTTGGGATGGGTAAAAAATGTTAAAGTCGCGTCAGGACACGTGACCTGATCGAAAATTCGTAAGAAGGAGCTCCCTCCGTCGCCGGGCGTAGGAGAGGAATTAATATCCCGCTCTTTTTCTACCGCGTGGCGAAAATTTATGCGTGCTCCAGCTGTTTCGTTTAAGCGGTTTTCACTTCTGCCGGCACTCCCGGAGTGCAACCCGTTGTTTTTTTTTATTACACACCAATTGTCCTATGTTTTATGTCAAGAGTTACGGACTAGGGTAACGGATATAAATACATTATATAATTATACATATTTATAAGTATATAATATAAACATCCATGACTCAGGTACAAATGCTCGTATTCATCATACAAACATTTGCCGTTACCGGGATTTGAACCCAGGACCTCAGAGTAGAAAACCTTGTAGTCGGTGTACGTACTACTCAACCACGGAGGTCGTCAAAGTATTTCGGTTTTAGATTCCAGCTCATCACTTTCGTAGATTATGTTAGATTGGTGTTGATAAATTAGACATTTTCATCATAATGCTATCTCAATTCTAATAAATCTATACATATCTGTAGAAATAATTTAACCGTTCGCACATCTAAAGTTTTTAAACCACCAATGTGATAACTACCTGGTACTGTCAATACGGCTTTTAAGGGTTAAATTTATAAGGGTTCGTTGCTTCAATATCGGTGAAGCAGATTTATTGGGGCTGGAGACAATTTATGCTCTTGGTTACGTCACCGTGTTGTTTAAATTTTGCTGAGATATAAGTAGGTAAGTCTGCAAGGCTTCGATTTTGCTTATGTTCGTAAAATCGAGCCTTAAATGTTGTTTAAATATGATCCCACTTAGGTTTTCTGATACTGTGTTATTTAATTCTAATATATTTGGATGGAACTACGATTCTTCCAGAATCCTCAACTTTGTTAATAAATTAATAAAAACGCAAACAATGCTCATACATTGTCCCATTGTGACAGACTTATACGTGGTTTCGTGTTATTTTCACCTTATTAAATTATTACATAATTGACATTGTTATTTTTTTTTTTTGACATTGACTATTTGTTTTTTTTTTTTTTTTTTAATCCTTCTGACATTCATTTTTGTTATTCTAATTTTCAATAATAAAATTTATGTACTACTGTAAAATCATAAATACATTACACTTTTATCATAGGTATTAAATAAATAGCGGCTACTCTCATTATGCATTTGTGTAGTACCTGTAACTGAGATAGCATTTAGATCTGTAACTTTGTATTTTAGTTATATTATTGTATTTACAAATGTATATCTTGTTGGTGCTAAATAAATAAATAAATTATCTACCAAATAGGTCTCGCTCCCGCGCGGGTCGGTTTCTCAATGAATCTCTCTTCAGTCGTATAGCGCCATAACTCAACTTCACTCCACTCCTCTATGCACAGAGTATTTATAAAGCAGCGTATCATATTAAAATTATATTCAAGTAACACTTGTAAAATAATAATCTTGTACAAATGACTTCCAGAACTCCAATAATGTTGAAAAGTTGGAAACAACAATGTACGTAAATAAAAGTTTGTTGCTTCTTGTTTGTTGCACGTTGCGCTAACATTGTTTGTTCCACTTTGAAATACATGTGCTGTCATACGAACTGAATTTACTTCATTCAACTACAAAGCGAAGGCGAAACTGTACGTTGAGGTTTGCATAGAAATACTGCTAGATAAATCTATGTATCTATTTCCGGTAGTTAGAGATTAGACAGCCAGTTGTATTCGGTGGCCAACACCGTAGAAAGGTGAATATACTAGAAAAATTCGACGTGTCCTCATAGGTCTCTGTAGCATAATTGGTTATTAGTGCATTGGGCCGGATTCCCAAGGATGCGGGTTCGAATCCCGTCAGGGCGACATGAGAATAGTTGCTTTTTTCTAGTATATTTCCTTGTTTAATATTTATATTGTATTCGGTTTGGTTAGTGGTAAGACTCGTTGTAAGTCCTATCTTATGTAAGTCTGACGCCATAACAATAATGTTTTCAGCGTTGTTGTGTTCCGGCAGTTAGAGATAAGATAGCCAGTTCCTCAGTGATTGAGGATTCCGGGAGAGGCTCGCTTCCATCTTCAGCCTTATCAATACTTAACATCAGGTATGATGAAGGCTAAGAGCCTTCCCATCATCGTTCATTAAAAAATACCCCTGCGTGATAAAAACCAAGGTGACCGACATGGCTATCAGAGTTGCAAAGCTAAAGTAGCAATAGGCAGGCCATATCGCTCGCAGAACTGACAACCACTGGGAGAGAAAGGTTCTCGACTGGCGACCACGAACTGGACGCCGTAGCGAAGGGAGGCCCCCACTAGGTGTACAGATGTCCTGGTGAAGGTTGCGGGAAGCTGATGGCTGCAAGTTGCTCAAAGCCGCTCCTTGTGGCGCTCTAAGGAGGAAGCCAATGTTCAGCAGTGGACTTTTAATGGCCGCTAATGATGATGATGAGGAAATGTATATCAAGGAGCAGTGGCGCAATGGTTCGTGCGCTCGGCCTGCTATTGTTGACGTCAACTTTCGCAATGGTCAGTACGGGATGGGTGACCAGAAAATTTACTATCTCGAGCTCTTCCATGCTTCGGAGGTTATTTTAAAATATGTTTCTTTCGAATGCAAGGATATTCCTAGCATTGATGTGACAACACTGGCCTACAGCGTATTAAAAATATAAAAGTATTGGAGAATTTCGACGGTGGTGGTCCGCAAGTCTCGGTAGCTCAATGGTTAGAGCATTGGACTGAATTTCCAAAGGTCGTGGGTTCGAGTCCCATCTGAGAATACACTTGTGGCCGAGTTAATTATTTCCAATATTTTTCTATTTTAAATTTATCATAAATATTCGTGTGGTTTTACACCAACTGAGTTCACCTCATTAAACTTCCAATAATTAATTATTGCTAAATTAATGCAAAATTCTATTTATATCATGACCCCTCCTACTAACATGTTTTGATGTTTGTTACTCTTTCACGATAAAACTACTAAACCGATTTGGATGAAATTTGGCACACAGATAGAAAATAGCCTTAATTAAAATAAAGGCTACTTTTTAACCAACTTCAAAAAAGAGAAGGTTCTTAAGTCAACTGTATATTATTTTTTTTGTTGCGAAATAAAAAAAAACCGACTTCAGAAAGTAAAAAATACTTTTGGAGTCGGTGCCAGCCAAGGCAAGAAAAATAAAAATATAGTTAATATAAGTGCAATGTAGAATACCATGGCTGGCACCGACTCCAAAAGTTTTATTTTTGAAGTCGGTTTTTTTTATAAAATGTTTTTACCCCCTAATATTCGGATAATACGGGAACGGGAACCGCGGGTGAAACCGCGGGTGACAATAAAGAAATAACTAAATACCTACGCAATTGAATAATCATTATAATCACGTACGGATATTAACTTTTTTTATTTTTTTATCTATCTAACTTTATTATTGAACATTTTAACTCTTAACTCCTGCCTGTCTTTTATCTGTATTAATCTTCTAATTTATAAAATTCATAGTTTAACTGAAAGCTCTTAAGAAATGAATATAATTAATTAAACACAACTGAAAGTTGTCTGACGTCTAGTCTTAATAATAATTAGATCTAGTGATAATTAGTTAGCTTTAATCAATCCTAATACCCATTACAAACAAGAAAACTAGTTAATCTGTCTGATTATCTGGACATTTTTGCGTTTTTTTTTTACTTTGAATGAGTTTACTCTTGATCTTTAACCGCCTCTGTGGTCTAGTGGTACAACCACCGGTATCAGACCCAGGGGTCCCGGGTTCGATTCCCAGCGGGGGTACAAATTGTATTCGGTTTGGTTGGTGGTAGGACTTGTTGTAAGTCCGCCTGGCTAGCTACCACCATCTTATCTAAGTCTGACGCCATAACAACAATGTTTCAGCATTGTTGTGTTCCGGCAGAGAGTTAAGATAGACAGTCCTGAGCGATTGAGGATTTCGGGCTCTTCCGGAATCCTCAATCGCTGAGCTCGCTCGCTTCCATCTTCAGCCTTATCAATACTTAACATTAGGTATGATGAAGGCTAAGAGTCTCCACGTCGTTAATAAAAAGAAAAAATAAAATAAAAGACATTTAGGAATATCAAGCAAGAAAGGTTGCTGTCTGATGGAAGAAGGGGGGTGGCGGTATGAGCTCATGCAGATCCTGAACACACTCTCCGAAATTTAGTCTGTAAAAGACCGACAAACAGGCAACTTTGCGGCGGTGAGCTAGGGTACTTACTCTCCACCAGTTCTTTGTCGCCAATCAGCCTCTCAGCTCTGCGTTGGATCGTGTCCAGTGGAGCTAGTTGCTATTTTGCTGAGCCGTCCCAGAGGTGACTGCAATATGCCATGCACATTACTAATGTGGGTTTGGACTTGAGCTTTATAGAGATTTGGAAACTGGGCGCCCAGCTTTTTGGATGCAGTTTCAGTCTTGAGCAGTTGCTTTTTATCATCATCTCGTCAGGAATTTGAATGTCCCTACTGCTGGGGATTTTTTTTTCTTGATGGTTAAGGAGAATTTGCCACGATTGGTGGGTGCACACGTTTGCAATTGATTCATTGTTTGGAAAGTAATAATTGTTTAGGATCGTATACCGGACGACGCTCCGTAGGTATGCCCCCGACAAGGTGGAACGACGGACTGGTGAAGGTCGCAAAACCGCTGGATGCGGGCAGTGCAGGACCGATCGTCGTGGAGATACTTGGGGGAGACAGTAGGTGTCGTGCGGCCGAAATTATGATCAATTTGCTGCTGATCCCACTTAAAAATCAGTGTCACAGTTGTTGTGGCAATAGCTGAGGTTGGGGAATTTTTGGGACATTTGTTTTTATTAGATATTTTATGATTATTATACTATATTGTTTTAATGTTCAATAATTTATATTCCTTTCTTTAACTGCAACTGGGACCAACTGCTAAACATGCCTTCCGAACCTCAGAGGATCTCGAGATTTCTTAGAGAGCGCAACAACCAATTTTTGTCGCCTCAACTAATTTTTCTCTGTCGTCGCTGTCTGCTTCTGAGTAGCGCACATGAGAGCGACAGATTTTTTGTCGTCGTCGTGCGCGCACTTGCATTAAAACCAATAGACGTTGCGACATTAATCTCTCCCGGTTGTCCGTCGCTACATGCGCATACTTTCATACAAGCCCGTAGACTTGATGCCAGAGACAAAATAGTTGCGGAGACAATAGTTGGTCGCGCACGCAATGTCTTACCTACTCGTTCCGCTCGCCTATTTCCCGATTATTATTATTTCATAGTAGGAAGCGCGATATATCACGAACTATATTAAATATATTTGTATCAAGTCCCGTGACCTTGTTTCCTTTCTGGCAAAAAGGCGAGCCGATTAAAAATGGCCACCATTGGACGTGACGTTACAGTAAATACTTTAGCTAAAAACAGTATCTCAACTAAGACGCGTGGCTAAAAAATATCATGGGCATGTCAAGCCTCCACGTGCTTCAGATTGGTCCCGATGGATTTGCAGTCATTGAAATCCACCAATCCACATAAACTTAGTTAGTCACAAAGGTTAGTCACAGCCCAATCTTCTTATATATCCATCAGAAAAGCAAATACCCCACCACCCTGGGGACACTAAAATGACAATTATGAAAATCATTGAGCCGCTTAGTATTTAAATGGGGTAGTATGTTAATTCAACATACCACAAGAAGTAGCAAGCCGTGCGTCGTCGCCCTTTCGCCATCATAAATGTCCATACAACTCATTTATACAATTTTGAATACTTCACGTTTTAATTGCAAAGTGACTGTCTTGGAGACGACACATCTCTCAGCACCTACATGCCTAGGTAAAAGCATTACCTACATGCTATTTGCCACGTTTTTTCTTGTACTCTGTGGTTATTTTTATGAAGAGATGAGATACTGACTTAGTTTATATCTAATGTGCTGTGGTGACATCACGTCTACCAGTTATAGCTTCGTTATTCGGGTTAGGGTAAACAAATGTACAGTTGGAAGGACATTTATCATGACCCTTTGTTGTTTTGTTTGAAAGTAGTTTGGTTTTACTTAGTATTGTGTGTTTGCATTTTTTGTTAACGTTTCCATGAGTCTTGAGTTTCAATTTTGACCTCTCAGACCCTGAACTATTCGACACAATAGATATTCCATTGGTTTTTGGACACCGCCGTCCTGCTAGCAAATGACTAATTATTTTATGGAATTGTGAGTCAGACAATTATAATCGTCTTTACGTATGAAATTGCCATTTTTTTCTAACACTTCTAGAGAACCCCACTACTTCTAAGATTAAAATGTACAGCAATTGCTAGATTTTATAATGAGCAAAGATCATCGGTCAATTTCAAAAACGATAAAAAATACCTCGAATAGGGCTCATTTTTTTTTGTTAGCAGATATGACCACTTTATTTAATATAATTTTAAAGATACACGTAATTTTTTACATTAAAATATTGTATTAGATTGCTTAGAGTTCGTACAATGCTTGTACTTAAAAATTTTAACATTAGCATTTGTGGTGGCAACCTTAGCAAAAACTGTTAGTATGGAAAACGAACTTACCATAAAATTCTTCATATTAATCGGCAATTTAAAAGGTAAGGATATTATTGATTCATTCTAATACTGTTTTCTTTTTTTCAGGTAAGTCAACTGTCTTCAACTATCTTCAAAAAGGTTTGATTCTTAGGTCAGAGATGTTAAAAACCAACAAAGCTCCTGTGATATGCTATTATTTGAAGTGAAAAAAATAGTTTTTTTTAATACTTCATTATGGGTATCAAATTAAAAGGATAGTCTTAAGGATTTTATAAAAGTATGTCATGACCGGTAAATAACTAAAAGGATATAAATAAGAAATATATAAATTTAAAAAACAAAAAACCCACCTCCCTCAAAAGAAAAGTCAACTGAAAAGATATAAATTAGATCGGGTTTTTTAGTTTTTTTATTTTTATTTAATAAGCTACCATCTACAATTTCGCTATCAAATTTTTATTAAGAGTACTTACTGAATCGCCCACTCAAATACTCAAAAGATCTTGTTTCGCGATTCATTTGTCTTTTTACAAAGGCGTCATTTTAATTTAGACAAATGACTGTCAAGGGTGCTTTTGGCGAAATGAAACTAGACAATAAACATTTTGTGACTGAAGATCGCAATAAATATGTAGGTTAATGTAGTTGGACGAAGTTAATATTTCTTGCAATAATATTCCGGTATTAGTTTGATGAATAAAATAAACAAAAAAGAGATGTATAATAAAAAAAACACACGATTTCATATTTGAAATAAAACAACGTTTGCGGATTATAATACGGATGATACGCCCGTTATATTATTACGAGGGTTGCTATTTATGTAACCGGAACTGGCCAGTTACAGAACAATATTAAAAAAGTAATTATGACATTTGAAAATGTAACTCTTTGGCTCAAGAATACAATTTGTTTCATGTAGCTGTCATTTGTAGCGTCATTTTGAAAATTGCGTGTTTTTATTACTATGGATTTAACTCGAGACAATTTTCGTGCTATGATTTACTACGACTTTCAGCGAGGGTTAACTGATCGTGCATCGATCAACTCACTTCGGCTTTTGGGGACGAAGCACCATCAAAAACTAAGTTAAAAAAAAACAAAATTCATTATAATTTACTCAGTCTAGGCTGTTACAAGCATTTATGAACGTCAAAGAAGCTACGCCATCATCGGTTCAAAAATCCTATGGCGGGAGAAATTGTTACGAGAAGAACCGGCAAGAAACTCGTCAGGGCTATTGTTTTTTTCCCTGTTTTATTTCTTAGAGAGTCATCAAATTGAAAAGTGACCTTAAACACATGGGTCAGATAAATATTTATCATAAAAAGAAATACTGAAAAAAGTACATTTTATGGTTATCCTAACCGTAAACAATTTTCAACTCAAGGACTTACCATACATTATAACATTTCTTGCATTACAAGATTACTGGACTGCAAGTTGTGACGTACATACTCGTACAGGTCAATAGCAATTTACTTTAGATGAACATATTTAAGCTTTAAGCACAACGTTATGACAAGCAGACTGACCCATTTCCGCGGCGGCACCCGTTCACGAGCATGACGCATGGACCAGCTATCGCTTCGCTCAACTATTTTAGGGAACGTAACGACCCGCCTCACACGACACCGCCGAAGAAACGTTTGAGTAAGCATGATGTACTTCAGGTACTTATGTTAAAGTGTATAAAAAAACAATGGCAACAACAACAAAAAAATAAAGATAAAAGTGCATTAATTTAGGACACAACTTACAATGTTACTAGAAGACAGCTGGGTCATAATCATAAAACGTACTTAAAGTAAATAAAAAATAAAAATAATTAAAATAACTGAAGAAGATTACTTATTTTTATTTATTCTGATCAAGCAAGTCAAAACATCATAAATAACATAAAATCTCATCACATTTTAACACAATCAGACATGAGCAGACCCTTTCACGAGCATGACGCATGAACTATCCATCGTTTCGCTCAACCATATTTTACTAAACAAAGCGAGTAGTACGTAGTTTAATCGGGGGCGGTCTGTGCTCACGGACAAATTTAAAGGTCGCCCTAAATCGGTTGTTGTACCTCAAAATATTTATCTGTGCCGGAACTAATAATGCAAGATCGTCATGTTATATGTCGCCATATAGAGGCGTCTCTGGGCATAAGTATGACGAGTATTACACATAAAATATTACACGAAGCTGCAAACAAAATTGTTCGCGTTGTGTACGCTTAAATCTGAATAGTACACGACTATTTGTTTCTAAGTCTTTGAAGAAATAAGAAAGAACAACCGACAACGCAGAATCCTTCTTCATCATTACAAATCTAGCTGCCACACATCGGCCGAAACAAGTCGGTATTTGAAAGATCACAATATCGAATTAACGTACAGCCCCGACTTGGCTCCCAACAAAGCGACTGACTTCCAAAAGATATTCAGTCGTATGAGAGGACGGGGGTGGTGACCTGAAGCGTCAAGACTGGCGGGTGGTTGTGGCTTCAGCCTCCTGAGCCTCCAAAAGACGGTTCAGGTTCGCCGAGAGTTGGTCGGGTAGCTGGTCGGGAGGGTAATATGCCCTGTCAATTGATAGGCTTTAATAAAGCCTTTATACTGTACCTATCTGCACAGGCCATTCCAAACTTACGCACAAAGCACTTTAAGTCCTCTTTTATCATGCGAACAGTCATGCGTCTGTTTTCCCCGAGCATAATAATATACAACCCAAACCTCTTCAAGATTTGATTTGATTTGATTTGAAGGTGCAAGTAAACGGGCTTTTTCTGGCCTCCACCATCTTAGACCTCATCTACGCCCTTCGGCCAGATTGAGGTCAAAAGTAAGCCCATTTTATATTATAAAAAGGCTCTCAAAATAACGAATCCCGTCACAAATAATATTTACAAAAGACACCTCCAAAAAAGTTGATATCCTCTTTGGAATCCTATTATTTTTGCCCCGAATAAAAGTCCTGCGAAAAATAAGCTAATAATTATATAAAAAGAAGTTGATCCAATTTATCTTTTATCCTACACTTAGTAAGCCAATTATGGCATCAAAAGACTCTCCTTAAAGAAGCTCTAGCACAGTCTTAACAGTTTTTGCACTGCTTACAGACGGCCAAAATAACGCACTCACACAGTTACGCTCGCTTCAACTATTTTAGGCTCGGACTACAGTGAAAACCAGTGAGATCGAGGAGCCGAAAGCGATAGCGAGCGGTGCGTGTGTGTGAGCGCCTCATACCTGCCGAGTACAACGACTGTTTATGTTTAAACTGTGGCTATAGTCTCAATTTAACAGCTTATGATGATGAAGAAGGTCTCGTCTCTTCCAAAACATATTAGAGACTAGTGGCCACCCGCTGTTTCACCTGCGTGGTGCCTTAGGAATGACGGGAGCAAAATATATCGTCATCAGCCATTTTTAATGTCCCCACTGCTGGGCACTGGCCTTCCATAAGGATGGATAGTGAGAACGGGCCATGACCCACCACGCGGGCCCAATGCGGATTAGTGGGTTTTAACGACTGCAAGTGCAGCCGCGACCAACGGCTTAACTTGCCACGGAGGAACAAGATAGAGGTAAATTTTTGGTCACCCATCTCGTGCCCGACCATTGCAAAAGTTGCTTAATCTCAACAATCGTAGGCCGAACGTGCAAACCACTAAGCTATACGGGCTCCTCCACGAGCAAAATATATACCTAATTTGTTTTAATGAATCCTTTTTTGAAGTAATTATGTGCCAAATTTCATTGAAAAACGTTCTGTCGGTTTTACGTGATTCATAATTATCCTGCTTATGTGAAAGTTGTGTATGTTTGAAGATTTAGATGTTTGCATGTTTGTTACTCAATTATGAGATAACGGCTTAACGGATTTGAATGAAATTTGACACATAGATAGTCCGGATTGAAATCTAGAATATAAATCGGTTTATGATAAATTTTAAATAGAAAAATATTGGAAAAAAATTTATCAGAAGTACAAAAATAGCATTGAAAAATAAATAAATCATAAAATATTTAATCGGTCTTTTACAGACTGTACTTAGTACAGTGTGCTCAGGAGCTGCATGAGCTCATACCGCCATCCCCCTTCTTCTATCGGACTTCCAGACGCACTGCGGGCTACCACCCTTGATTGGTTCATATTCCTAAATGTCGCACAAAGCGCTACTCAACATCCTTTTTATTGCGCACAGCATAAGAGTGGAATGGAAAGTGGAAAGTTCCTCCCTGCGTCTGTACTTATAATTCTCGGCATATTTCTTTATAATAAAATTAATAAAAATCTATCTATCTACGTTTTGACAAAGTTTAAATCTAAAAGTGCCATTATTGCCTTTCTAAAAAGTCTAAGCTACGAAGAAACTGAAAAATTGTTAGAGGTCCCTTCATGAATAACTTGGAAATTGTAAATTATATCACACGCACACACACACACACATACACGCACACATACACACACACACACTAGGTTACATAAGTTCCTCACAAAAAGAAAAAATATATATATTTGTTATAAAAATAAATATTAAGGTACTTTTGTACACCAGGTCCAGTGATGGAGAGGCTGGTTATCTGTCATACAGTTTTTCCTAGCGCAGAAACCAGTCTCTTACATAGATAAATTAAACACTGTACCTATTTAAGATTTTGCTAGTTTTAAGTATTTATCTGTGTGAGAGAAGAAATAAAGATTTTTGTATTTATTTGTATTTGTATTGTAATCCATCCATTTTCAAAATAAAGGTGAATAGGTGGTTTCTGGGTTAGCGCGTTCCATAGTGGATCCTGTCTTAGCAAAGTGGCCTAATTGAGATCAAGAGTAATCCCATTATTTAAGTAAAACAAACAACGGGTTTCACTCCGGGAGTGCCGGCAGAAGGGAAAACCGCTTAAACGAAACAGCAGGAGCAGGCATACATTGCGCGGTAGAAAGAGAGGGGGATATTACTTCCTCTCTTACGCCGCGCCGGCGCTCTACTCTCCCTCCGTCTTACGAATTTTCGATCAGGTCACGTGTCCTGACGCGACTTTAACATTTTTTACCCATTCAAAAAATTTAAGACTGAAGTGCACAGCGCCGCTAAAGAAGTTTCCACGTAAAAAAAACGAATATTCCCCCGTAATATCAGTGAAAATCTTTAACCCTTGCGCTATTAAAATCGTCGATAAAGGTTATCGAGTTAACAGATGAAAAAAATTAGCCCGAGTTTCGTTTATGAATTTACCTGAAAATTTGGTATTAAGAGGTGCTTATATTAATTAAGCCAAGGTTTTCCAATGAAACCCTTTTATGTCATTCACAGGCGGTGAAGAGTGATATAGTGATCCGTTATGGGTTAATTAACGGTAAAATAATATTCGCTTCACTCTTTAATTAATCGTTTAGGGTTTAAGATTTTTTGAATTTTTGCTTAATGTGATTTTATGTCATTCATGTCTAACCGAATTAAGACACCGTTTTGTAATATTCCCGGAACGTTGAGGAATCATAAGAGCTTAAAAAAACACACATAAAATTATAACTTTGACCCGTAGTTAATTATCTAACTCTGGTGCTTAGAGATTTTTTCGAAATTGACATATGTTGCAGTTACATTGCTGCTTTACTAAGATAGTTGTCACGTCGATTTTCGTTGACAGAAACGGTAATAGTAACAAGTTAGTTTAGGGCAGTTTTTACCAACTGATTAACTGTTAAATATCATTGATAATCCTCTCCTCTATTTTACTAATTTGCCTTGCTCAATAGTCAAAAATTGTGTCTATTACTATTGATATACCTATGTAGGTACTTACTTTGTAACATTGTAAAATGCAAATAATTAAAATCGATAAAAAAACCGTTATTTTATTTTCAGTGTAGTTGTAAACGAGACTATCGAATCAACAGTTGGTGACAACTGTTCAAAATTTTTTCATCATCAGCCTGTGGACGTCCACTGCTGGACATAGGCCTTACGCCTATTGCGCCGTTCATAGGAGGTTATTAGCCTACTGCTACCACGCTGGCCAGACGGGTTGGTAGAGGGTTTGTTTCAAGTTTTCCTTCTCTCGCACAGGTATTCAATGCGTCGAGCCTCTTAGTCGGCTCTTACGACATCCCAGGCATGTAAGGGAGTGGTGACACTTGTATTCTTAGACCGTCACCACACGGCACGAAATGTTTTAGGTATATTCAATTTTGTCAGTAGCGGTGCTATTGTGTTTGATTTAGTCTAGCTATCATAATTCAGCCATTGAATCTCCAACGATATTAATCAAAACCCCGCCCTTTGAATATACACGAATAGCTAAATTAGGTCAAGACATTTCACATGATATATTGAGACAAACTGATAACCCATTACGCATGTATTATGAACAAACAAGAACTTTATTGTTGTCAATAAAGATGTCGATCTTCAAACGTAATTGAAGGCTGAGATTGTAGCAGTTAAGCAACTTTTACAATGGTCAGTTACGGGATGGTTACATTTTTTTACATCAGGTATGATGAAGGCTAAGAGTATCTTTGTTCATTAAAAAAAAAAATACGTTTATCGACAAAAATGTTTATTGTCACTAGCAGACCAGCATGGGAGATAAGCGAAAATTGGTTCTTAAATACGACTCACGCTTGACGGCTTTTACTGCCGTCACAAATGGCTAATTCATCTCCATTTAGCACTCAATCTTAAGTCCGTAACGACATCTTCAAAGACAATACCCAATTAGTTTATTACTGTAGAATCGTGTTACGTAACCTTGATGGGTGTAGCAATATAGACATTAGGCTCCATCTACACGAGTGACTAAATAGCGGTAAAAATGTCAAATACATATAAACAAGTATTGCCCTTAGTTCTATCAGTATGACTACGTCCAACGAAGATTATGGAATAGTCTCCATCAAAACGTACTAAGAGAGATGCCCTTTTGAGTGAAACACAAAACAGTTTCACATTTCTCGTCGTTAGATTTTAAACGAGGCGACCTTTCTTTCAGTACTTGCTCACGTATTCCATCTTGGCTCTTTCTTGTGCTCTGTATCTGGAGTCCACAGTATCATTGTGTGTCGCTCGCAGCGATACCTCAAGCGTACTATCAGCAAAGTTTCGTTCGAGAGTTGACGTATCGCCAGTATATTATTACGGGCTCGCGTCGTCGTCTCGTCGTAACGCGGGGTATAATATGGTCTTTCACTTTCTTCGTCTTTCTAATACGGGCAGTTTCCGCAACTTGCAGCGCCAACTTGCCGGATCAGTCCAGCCATCCCAGCTCAACCAAGAAAAATCCAAGCGCCTTAACATCGGAGAAAGCTTCACGGAGACTTTAAGTAGCCGTAGCATCAGCTGCTTTTTTCGACACCCTTAGCTTGATAACGTGTCACTGACCCGCTCACAAATGTTTAGCGTCAAATGTCATATCATTTTGCGTGAAATAACAGAGTTCATGGTGAACCGATGTATTTTTTTTAAAGAAAGAAAGAAACACATTTATTGACACACACACACATACGATACAGACAATAAAAATAGAAAGTATAAATAAAAAGTATAAATTTAATAAACACAACAAAATATAACTAATAGGAAGAATTGTGTGGGGTCAATAAAACCCTATCTCAGCGTTTTGCCTCTGTGTCATTCACAGGTGGGCCGAATGAACATAGAGGCGCTGTTATTCTGACAGGGTTTGTGAGAAAGGAAGATGACAAGAGAAGAATAAATAAGATATATACAGACGACGAGAATACTTAAAATACACAATAATACATAAACTAATAAAACTAAATACTACAATACATATATACTACGATCGATATTTTCAATAGGCAGAACGCTCTCAGCACTTTGTCACATGATGCAGCAAAAAATATTTGTTTGACTGACAACTGACAGTGACAGATGTTGGACACGTCAGAATTGCCACGACTTAAAAAATGTGCCACATGGATGGTTTTTTACAATTTTACAAAACATAATCAAACACATGCAAGCAATTCGGTTACGTTCCGCGGATGGTGCTCATTCCAGAATAACCGCTGGAGATTAGAACCCGCCCGCCCATTATTTGACGATGTTCTTGCTGTCTCGTAGAGTTGACCCGAGACGATAGCGATTTGACGCGATTCTCTCGCTCGTGTAGGTGAGGCCTTACGGATATCGAGTTCACTTACTTAAATTAAATTTTAACACCTTTCAGCCTATTGATGGTTGGCCTATTATTCAATAAAGTGATTTATGAGGAATAGATTGGTCAGCTGGGTGCCGGTAAAATAATCTTATGTAATGACAAGAAAGGATTTTACATATACTTAATCATTGCCATATTTACACTTTTCTCGATTTCATTATTAATAAAAAAAAACAAAAATTGCATACAACACACCAATTATCTAGTCCACGTTAAGTTTCATGAAGAACTTGTGTTATGAATACTAGATAACGGATAAACATTTATATAAATATAAATCTTTTTTTGTAAATACATACATAATATACATATTAAACACCCAGACCAAGACATGTTCATGCACACAAATATTTGTCTTGTCCGGGGATCGAACCCGGGACCTCTGGCGCAGAAGGCGGGCTTAGGTCGTCAAAATTGATAGTATTTTATAGTTTTGTGTTTTTATATACTTTGGGTTTTCATTGAATTTTTCGTTTACTAATTATAGTTATCGCGAAAACCGACCAAACAAACATACAGAAAGTAAACAGATACAGTTCATTAATTCCATTTAATTTGCAAATCAATTCCTTGTTTATACTTATTTGTAAACCAAATTGCTCATTGCCTAAACAAACACACGAGCTTATACAGTACTAAGGTACGAGTAAATACTTTAGTTTAGAATTGTAAAATGAGTCATCATCATTTTACCTATTGAAACTTTTCAAAATAAATCAGACGTCATTACTTTTTAAGTCATCAAGGGTCCTACCACCATCTCTTGGCGCAGTATTGTTTCAATCTTACCATGTTATTTCGTACTACGAACCTCTTTAAGCTTGTTTTTTGACGGAAATTTTGTGACGTCTTCGCTAAATCATCGCCTCCACAATGTGAAGTGTAGCAATACATAATGAATAATTGCACCTTAGGTACTTTTGATAAATGTAATTAAAGTGCATTGTAGTCAGTAAAAAAAAATCGATATTAAAAGGCTGTAAGCCTTTTAAGTCGCTTCGCTCGCTCGGCTCGCACGTCTTTTGGTTAAAGTTCTAACCTTACCTAACCTAACCTAGAAGTACCTTTCGTTAAGTGATAAATATTATAGTTTTAATCACTTTGACCAAATCACATGGTCAGTATTAATAACTACCGGTTATTATTAATCATTTTCACGCTATTAATACTTACCGTGACAGATACACGGGCGGCCCCTCGATCTCACTGGTGTTCACTAGTAAAACAGTAGCGAACGCGCGTGTAGCAGCGCGCATCTGTGTGAGTGCGTCATTTCGGCCGTGTAGGTAGTGCAATCACTGTTTAGTTAGACTGTGGCCACGGGATCTTATCATATTGATTGCCTTTTGTTGCCATGCTCAGACTCCGTTAAACTTATAACAAGTTACTAGTTCCAAGTTATTTCTTGCCTTTGTGCTTTTGAGGTAGCTCCTTTCGAGTCTAGATATAGACTCAAATTTATACTAAGTTAGAAAAGTTACCTGAACACGCCAACTTCAAGTAAATATCTTGGGAGCAAAGAGAAATGTATGCAATTTTATTGATCTTAAGGGCCCGCTATAGGCCAACGAAAATCAGATTGCTTTTCATGATCGACTGTAATATCAATATTAATGAAAAACTGAATTTCAAATTAAGATGCAGCAAACTACAGGACTAACACTAGTGACTATGTTACTCAAACACACGATTGCATAAAATTTTCTCTATAGAAAAAATTTGCGAAGTTGCCTCTAAATCACTATAATTAACACGATAAACTGCTAGTATTCAAGTAATACATTAAAATAAAGCTTGGAACTTTTAGTATAATTACACTATAGATAAGGCAGGGCTTATGTTATATATTTTTTGTAAATAACCTTTAAATGTCCTTTAAAAAAAAAGAATTTCCTTCATTTCTTCATTCCGGACCGGCCGAATGGGGCCGGAGAATTATATAGTAAATGCTGCCTTATTTCTCATAGAAATAAGGCAGCATTTACTTTGCAGTTCGCCGTTGCAGTTATTACTTTTGCTTTTGGCCTAGCAAAAATTTTGGCCTTAAAAACAATTAAAAGTTACGACATTAATACGATAACAATACTGTGAGAAATGGAACGTCTTGGCAGCTGTCTCACTCGCCAATATGTCTCTCTCTCTCTCTCTCTCTATTCTTCGGTGATAGCGTGGCGTCATCCATTTCTAATAAAACAAACACAATTGTTAAACCTTTTAGAGGTTAATTATTTTAATTTCAATTTATTTTTTGCCAATACACCGTTTCCTGGTTATAACCGGACTGCGTATGATGGTGTACCCGACTTCTATTCCGTGCTTGTCTATTTCACAAAGTCAAAGTCAAAGTCAAAGATTTTTATTCAAATAGACTTATAGATAAGTACTTTCGAATAGTCCAAAATTTTTTTTCCCTACCAGCCATTCAGGACATCTTTTAACTGATAAGAAGAACGGCCGCAAGAAACTTATCAGCTTTAACAGAAACAACAACATTTACAATGGAACATGTTGTTGCCATGCACAAATTTACAATTTTGAAATATATTTAATATAAGAGGAAAATCATCTGACTAGAATAGAATAGAATCGGTAAGTCAGCGGCAGGCTTTTGACTGATAAACTGCTTAAACAGCTGCAGCTTAAACTGAAATAACGACATTTATAAATTCTACAACTAGGTACATAGATAAGTATTAAAATTTATAAATGTGAAATTTTGGATGCTTCGATGTTTGTTACTCAATTTCGCAAAAACGGCTGAACGAATTTGGATGAATTTAGCAAGCAGATAGTAAGTATGTAGCTGAATTAAAATATGGGATATATTTTATTTCGATATTCCAGCTGGAACAGAAACGACGCTTTTGAACGACGCCGTGGGCAGCCAACTAATACATGTTAAAGTACCAGTATAGGAAAAACAAAATTAAGTCAATGAAAACACAGAACTATATACTTCATAATTATTGTACGCAGATAGATAAACATCAGCGTTTAAATACAAACCAATCCTTTAGGTACCTATATCTAGATTTTAGACTAGACCGAGATTCAAAGATAGTGCTAAAATAATTAATAATGTTAGAATGACTAAATTGCTATTCAAAATTGCGTAGTACCTATAACAAATAAGGCTTTTAGCCGGAACATAATTTACGACTTGTTTACAGATAGATCATGATTTTAAATTACCTTTTATTTATCAGTAATTACAAGGCATAAGGCAAACAGCATAATATTCTAAAATGTATCGTTAATACCATTTATATTTTTAGCCAATGGAAAATGTGTTTTTCTTCTCCATGATTCAGAAACCTTCGTAAAGCTACTTTTATTAATACGGTCAAGAGCACGTACTACACGACCAAGACAATTAGGCGCATGACAGGAATGCGGTTTTGCACTTTTGGCACATGCAGCCCACTTCTATCACCACACTTCTATTATCTATATACTTAATTCAGGTTCGCAAAATTTGTGACGACTCGATAGGGACTTTGGCGCGTAGTACGCGGCCGAGTAAGGTATAAAATTAAAGGTACTCGAGTCTATTTGTTCCGAAAACTATAAAATATACAAAATGTTAAACGTGATGATCACAAACTGCAATTAAAGATTTTCGCATAATTTGGAATTTTTCTTCGATCGACGAACCCGAGTATCGGGTTGTAACCGCCCTGGTTATGTTATTATTAGCACTACAGTGATAATCTGATTGCTAACCGCTTTTTTTAATTTTGAATTTTGAATTATGTTTTTTTATTTTTTCTCAGCTGTCATTCATTAATTGTAGGATATAGGGGCTATGCAGCTCCAGTTGGAACTGTAGTCACTGCGACCTATAAGATCTATTGTAACTCGCCACCTTGTTTTAGTAGCTCTTTTAGCCTGGCGGCCTCCAGGAAGTCTAAAATTTTCCTAGCTCTGAGAGATTTTAGTTTCTCTGGCCGAATTATATGCAGGCCCAGGTGGATACTGCGTTTGTGAATTAGGGGTCCGCAGTCACATAGGAGATGTTTGGGTGTTTCTCTCTCTCAGCTGTCATGCGCCTAATTGTCTTGGTCAGATAGTACGGCTTTACATTTGCACTACGAAAATCGCCGCTATTACAAGCGACGTAAGGGTGATTTTAAGATCAAAGTGTAAAGCCGTAAGCGCCGTAGCTGATGTTGACTGAACTTAACACAACCTGCCAAAATGGAATTAAACTATTTTGTCAAACCAATGCCAAATCTGGCCTCGTTGAGGAGTGACTGAGGGTGGTGTTTATACAGGGTGTTTAAAGACCCATACCGAAGCCCTACCATATGCGTAGTGTACATCAAATTAAATAAGAATATGTAAAAATAATTGCTGGGAAACTTTTTTTTCAAAAAATGCGTGTTATTTTCAGACACAAAAAATGCATGTAACAACGTGTGCGTGTGTCTAGAGGATAATATTCATTGCGATTTTGTGACTTCAAACTTCTTCGTTAAAAATAAATAATGACTTTTATCCTCAATATCTCCTTAACTTTCAGGTACCCAGATTTGGCACCATACAAGAAAATTATTGTAACGGTGGGGAGAACACGTTTTTTCTTTTTCGTTGTGGTTCGTTTAACACCCTATATAATTTACTCACAAGCTGCACCTTTGATGATCTACCAACTCCGCAAGGGGGCTATCTCGTGAGAGTATGTATAAAAGCTTTTTAATGCATTTTTTGAGATTTTTGCTCCTCTCAATCCAATATCATTGCCCCTGACACCTGTGGTAATATATGAAAAACGAAAAACTATGATCTTTCATCATTTTATTTCCATAAGTAGAAATAATTTGGTTCATGTTAAGTTTTTCTTGTTTGGCTTGGTAACGTCAAGGTAATGGATGTAAACGCTGGCATTCAGTATGAATGCATTCCCCGTAAAGACGTTGGCTACTAGTTTTATCTTCTCGAAAGGCCAAACGTATGGGAACTCCTCCATGGGAAACGACATGTTCGGGAGACTGTAGATACCCTGAAAGTTATTAAAAAGGGATATAATAAACAGCTGACGCGGATTTTCACCGCCTCTGTGGTCTAGTGGTAACAACCACCGGTATCGGACCCAGCATTTTTCTTCAGCGGTTTTCAGCATTGTTGTTTTCCGGCAGTTAGAGATAAGATAGCCAGTCCTCAGTGGTTGAGGGTTTCGGGAGAGGCTTGCTTCCATCTTCAGCCTTATCAATACTTAACATCAGGTATGATGAAGGCAGAGAATATCCCCGTCGTGAATGATAAAAAAAACCTGTCACTTATATTTCCGGACGACATCTTAGACACAACCAATAACTAATGTGGCGTCGTTGAGGTTCGGCTACGAGAGTGGTGTTTTTTATTCTCAACCTGCACCTTTGATGACTTGCCAACCTCTTCAGGAGTATACGGCGTGTATGTTTGTATGTGTATATCAATGGCGAGAAGTCGAAATATGGCGAAGGTTATCGTGACCAAAAGATTCTCGAAAATTTTTTTTAACTGTAAGGTGGATTGCTGGAGTGGTATTTTTAAATGGATGCCTTAGGGTCGACATGTATGGGGAGTCCAATTCTACACAGTGAAGTAGTGACTTGGGGTAAGAGCTATTCTAAATCTGCCCCACTCTTGATGCGATACGCCCGATGAGCTATTGTTGATTGATACACGACGCCTACGTCGCCAATTGCAACTCCGACGGCCTACGCCCGTCCGCGAGTCCGTGCAGCGCTGGCCGCAGCCTGCACGTTAGTCCAAGGGTCACTGCATCCTAGAACGACCACCGAGGTCCCAAAGCAAAGGTACCTCCTTTGCTTTGGGACCTCGGGACCATGCAACATTGGGTCGACATGTATGGACCCTTCGCGATTAATTAATTTAATTTACTATCACTCACAGGAGGTGTTGGACAAGGTATCCCTCTAGCGGTTAACATCCTCCCGACGTACGGTTCATAGTTCAGAAAATCACAAAATCGAAAATGCAGGTCTATAAAAGTCCGTCTATATTCATTGTGAAGATACTCGTGGAGTACACTGGTGAACTGGAAATAAAAAAACACATTAAGGCACTAGGTAATCGTTATCAGTCATTTCGAATGTTCCCACTGCTGGGTCACTGGCCTTCCTTATGGATGAATAAGGAAAATGGGCCATGACCCACTACGCGGGCCCTTTGCGGATTAGTGGCGTTTAACGACTACTAATGCAACGGCATAACGTGCCTTGTGAAGCACGGAGCTGGAGATAATAAATTTTTGATCACCCATCCCGTGACCGACCATTGCAAAAGTTGCTTCATCTCAATAATCGCAGGCCGAGCGCGCGAACCACTGTGCAACGGACTCTTCAAGGCACAAGGCAAGGTAAGTCGGGTGTTTTTAAATTATTTTATTCTTTTTCAAGGTTTTTTTTTTATTTTTTGTAATTTTGCCTTTTATTTCAAATTTTTTAGAGAGCATAGTTATTATTATGTACATTGTACTACATTACTAAAAACCGCATCAAAATCAGCCTAGTAATTTTAGTTTTACTCAAAAAAAAAGGTTTACTGCAGCGCCCCCTGGTAAGTTGTCACCATAACACCAACCTAAGAACATGCACCAATCACACCCAAACCCATCACTGCAAACCGCATTAGAATCGGACTAGTAGTTTTGAAGATAAATGATAACATTGGTTTGCACAAACAAACAAACAAACAACCTCTCACCCCAAACGCATATACCGTCGAACGTACTGTCGTTGGTAAAAAATAAATATGATTTTGTTTTTTGTACCAACAACTATGATACGTACATATTGATAAGTACCAGGCGCTTAACAAGGTAGGCCTTTGACAAGGTAGACCGACGAGGGGTTCGCTTCCAGCTTCAGCCTTATCAATACTTATCGTCAGGTATGATGAATGCTAAGAGACTGCCATTGTTCGATATAAAAAAACAAAGAATAGTAATTTTCCGGGCAAGCAAGTGACAACTTTGACCACTTCCTGTTTACCAAGCAAAATGGTGGTCAAATGCTTGCCCCCTCCATTAATAAGAAAAACAACAACGGGTTGCACTCTAGGAGTGCCGGCAGAAGTGAAAACCGCTTAAACGAAACAGCAGGAGCAGAGATACATTTTCGCCACACGAGAGGGGGATATTACTACCTCTCCTACGCCGCGGCGGCGGTCTACTCTTCTTCCGTCTTACGAATTTTTGATCAGGTCACGTGTCCTGACGCGACCTTAAATTTTTTTATCCATCCCAAAAATTTAAAACTCTGATGTGCACAACGCCGCTAAAGAAGTTTTCACTTCAAAAATTGTCTGAGATGACGATGATGTTGATGTACTTACTGAAACATTATTTCCCCATGTGTGAAGTGTTGTCACTTCTGCGTTGACATAGTAAGCTCCCTTTCTGCTATATCTTCTCACGTTTAAAGTAAAATTCTTTACATAATTTTCATTGACGTAATATATTTCTGCTCTCTCTGGTATCACTCGTAAGCACTGTAATAAATGTCTTAATTATACAGTTTTATTAGTTAATATTTTTTTCTATTCAAGTTCATAATATAAGTTATTGTTAAAGGTACCTAACCCCTTCAAAATAATGATTAACTAGCTTTCGTCTGCAACGTCAGTAGTCCGCGTAGGCAATTTGACATTCGGATAACCCACAGAAAAAAGATGTGATCTGGAGTTGGAGTGGAGGCTATAGACTAGGTTGTGTGCCAAACTCCAGCCAAATCCATCCAGCCGTTTTGCGTATAATATAATTACATCAGATACAGACATCTGGGGGGCTATTCTCGCGCCTTCGACATATCGAATTGGACCCAAAATCTATATTATAAACACACTGAAAACAATCTTCGACATTATAGGATTGTCAAAGATCATTAAAACTAAAGGATTTTGACAGCGGTCGAGATTTTACTTACATTTTCATAATAGAAATTATGGTTTGCAAAATGTCGAATTCGACATATCTCAGCGTGAGAATTGCCCCCCTGATAATGTGATTTTCTATCGAAAATTAATATCTTTACTTTAAACGCGCACTTTTCATTAAAAATAACTATTTATATTTCAAAGTCACTACTTACTTTAACATAAATAAATGCAAAAAGAACTGCTACTAGGATTAATTTCAAATACATTTATAATAATAAACGACTGTTTCCTTTCTTGTTGAAGTTGAAACTAAATGATCATAAATAATTGCCTTTATTACAATAAAAACAAAATAATATCCACCATGGTTCAATGTGAGCAGTTATATTATTCATGGATATAAAAAAGTATATTGTTACACAACAATGAGAGGATTAAAGATAATTTATTTTCCAATTTATTTGCGCACATTAAGGCACTGTAATACGATATCGCATGTACCGCCTATGTTGTAGGCCTAGAACGAAAAACTAATGGAACGTCAACAAATGTAGGTACACCGTTTTCTTTATGATTTTAGATTTTTTGCATTTTTCAATGCTATTTTTATACTTGAGATAAATTGTATGTAAATAGAAAAATAGTGGAAAAAATCAACTCGGCCGCAAGTCATTTCCTCAGTCCCATCTGAGAATTCACTTGTGGCCGAGTTGATTTTTTCCAATAGTTTCTATTTAAAATTTATCGTAAATGTATAACGTATTAACAGCGGACGTAAACGGAACAACATTTTCCTATAAATTTTTTGAGGTGACGATTCGAATACATTCTCGATGCTATTTCGAAACGGTACGTACGGTAGTGAAACGTGGTCACTAACTATGGATCTGAAAAGAAAGCTCAAGGTCACCCAGCGTGCAATGGAGAGGGCTGTGCTCGGCGTTTCCCTACGTGATCGAATCAGAAATGAGGAGATCTGTATTAGAACTAAAGTAACTAACATCGCTCGAAGGATTGCTCAGCTAAAGTGGCAGTGGACGGGACACATAGCGTGAAGAACCGATGGCCGTTGGGGCGGAAAGGTTCTGGAATGGCGACCGCGCACCGGACGACGCTCCGTGGGTAGGCCCCCGACAAGGTGGACCGACGATCTGGTGCGCGGTCGCGGGAAGCCGCTGGATGCGGACAGCGCAGGACCGATCGTCGTGGAGATCCTTGGGGGAGGTCTATACCCAGCAGTGGGTGTCATGTGGCTGAGACGACGACGAAAAATTTTCGTGGCAGCCTTACTGGACTGGGGGTAAAGAAAATTATGGAATGCGCCAGCTGCTCGCTTTCCAGTGCAGATAGTAAAAGCCTGTCAATGAACGGTGGATATTCGAGATCAAATGTAGGCGATCGGCTGGCAATCTGTCACTATTGCCTCATTGTCGATGATCTACAGATTGTTCTTCGGAGAGTGTGCTATTGAGCTACATGAACACATCCCGCCAGTTCCGCTTCACCACCGGGAGGCCAGACGTACTGCGGGCTATCACCCCTACCTGGTTGATATTCCTCATCCGCGTACAAAGCACTTCTCCTCATCTTTAATTATGCGCACAGCAAATGAGTGGACTGTATTCCCGGGAGGCTTTAATCCTGGTAGTTTTAAAGCTCGAGTGAATAGACTTTTTCTAGGCAAGCTCGCTTCATCTTCAAACTCTTCTTAAATAGAAGGATTTAGAATTAGGCCAAGAGCAAGCCTGTAAAAAAAATTAACTATTGTTTCTGGACAACACGTTGGATTGTGTTCTTGTGGCTTAGTTTTTAACCCTCTACCCTTGCAGGGTTGAAATTACCACAAGAACATCATCGATCTAATATTACATTGCCATCGCTTAGAATAGTTTTCGAATTACTTACGAGCTGTTTGGCGCAGGGGTACCAAACCCGCCTTTTATGCCAAAGATCCCGGGTTCGATCCCCGGACAAGACAAATACTTGTGTGCATGAACATGTCTATTTGTCTTGGTCTGGGTGTTTAATATGTATATTATGTATGTATTTACAAAAAAAAGTATATAAGTATCTTTATCCGTTATCTAGTATCCTAACACAAGTTCTTCATGAAACTAGATAATTGGTGTGATTGTGTATGTAATGTGTTGTATGAAAATTTATTTAATTACCCTGTTCACTAATTGCTGCCTTCAGTGTACTGCTGTAACAGCTGCCACATTCTATGTTTTTAACCCCCATTCCAGCAGTATGTGAGATAAAATATACAGTTACATTATATAAAAAAATATAAACACGACTTATACTTAGAGACAACGTTTTAGTATTGTTTTATTTATTTATTTGTTATAGGTACACTTACAGATTAAAGTCATTACAAAACTTATAATCTATGCTAAATATATGAGCCAAGACTTTAATCCAATAATAGCGTACACAGCATGCACAATTATTTCAAACTTATGCGAACCAAAACAATAATAATTGGATTAACTTTTCCTTTTTTTTTTTTACTTTCAATCTATACAAATTCAATCTATGATGTTTCTGCTTCAAGAAGCTCGGACACAGTTTTCTTATAAAGAGAGAATTTGTTATTAAAGACATCAAGATGTCTATTACCACGGCTTATTTCATTATATGTACGACACATTCTAACGATAGGGTTGTAATAAGATGTATTATTTTTGTACACCTGAATCGAAAAAGAATTCGGGCAACGTGACCGGTGCCTGGTGTTAAGCTCAACCGAAGACAGCAAATCTACTGAATCGATAGTCGAGTGTAAAATTTTATGTAAGCATAGTAGATCATATCTTTTCCGGCGAGTATGTAACGGGATCATGCCAAACTTAGACAATCTGTCACTGTAACTACGTAATGACCTCTTTACATTGTACCTCCGAGACAAGTGTTTTACACAGCATCTTTGGACCCTTTCTATATCATCTACATGAACTTTATAATAGGGGGACCAAATCGGACAGCAATATTCCAAACCATTTCTTATTAAGCTACCGAAAAGGAACAACAAGCTGCTAGGCTTCTTGAAACCTTTTGTTGATCTAACAATAAATCCTAAGAGTCTATTGGCCCTCTTCGTGATATGCGAATAATGAGGACGAAAGCTTAATTGTTCGTCAAAAAGCACACCCAAATCCTTAACAATATCTTTTCTATTTAATACCTTATCCTGCAGACGATATTCGGTTATTATTTTATTTTTCTTTCTTGTAAAAGAGATAACACAACACTTACTCACGTTTAGGTACATCCGGTTGGACAAGCACCAGTCAGAGATAACCCTAAGGTCGTGTTGAAGTGCTATGCGCTGCTCCGTATTTTTGACATCAGTAAAAATTTTGAGATCATCGGCGTACAAGAGAGAGGGACAGGATAAACGAGAAATTAAGTCGTTTATAAAAACAATAAATAAGAGTGGGCCGAGATGCGATCCTTGCGGAACACCTGATGTGGTCCCGATTGGAGACGATGAATAACCCTTCACAGTTACAAGTTGAGTTCGGTTACTCAGATACGAAATAACCCACCGAAGCAGAGATCCGTGTATTCCATAATATTGAAGCTTGACAGCAAGTAAAGAATGGTCGACCTTATCAAATGCCTTGCTAAAATCTAGATAAACAGCATCAACTTGACCGCCTGAAGCGAATACTTTACAAAGGTAATTTTTGAATTCTAAAAGATTGCTTAAAGTCGATCTCTTTTTTACAAACCCATGCTGTCTATCTGAAACAAACTTAATCAGGTGATAATAAAGAGCCTCATATGTTAAGGATTCAAATACCTTTGGCATACAAGACAAAATACTTATAGGCCGATAGTTGCGACACAAACCCCGATCTCCAGACTTATATATCGGTATTATATGAGCCACCTTCCAACGTGTCGGAAAAACTCCTGAGGATAGGGATTTATTAAAAATTATAGCAAGAGGGACAGAAAGCTCCTCACAACAATGCTTTAAAAACTTTGGGGGGATTTCATCAGGTCCAGGACCCTTTCGTATGTCTAAGTGTTTCAGTTTCGATAGAACATCACAAGAACTAATGTGAATCCTATGCAACGACAGGTTACTAGCTGGAGGCAAATTGGTTAACTCACAAGGTTGGACGATTGAAGGTGAGTCGTAAACTGACCCAAAATATTTAGAGAAAAGCTCGCAAATATCTGTACCTTCGGAGTAAGTTTCATTATCGTAGGTCATAGTGCAGGGTAAGGTGGAGCAGCCCTTTTTTCCATTAATGTACCGCCAGAACATTTTTGGATCATCCCTCAAAGACTCCTCAACTGAAGACAAATGTGTTTTATAACAACTTGATATGAGCCTCTTAGATCTTTCCCTCAATAGAGAGAATGAGTCATAGTCTCGAGGGTTACCAAATTTTTTGTAACGTGTGTGGTATTTAATTTTTTCTTTTATACAACGGATCAAGGCTTGGCTATACCAAATGGGGTACCTGTCTGATGTGGTGTTTCTAGCAAGCGGTGTATTTCTCGATATTATGTCAAACAACTTATTATAAAATACATCGACACATTCGTTAACATCATCAGAAGAAAGCAGTTCCTCCCAGTTCACACTGTTTAATTCTGTTCTAACGTTTGCAAAGTCACAACGGTTAAAGTTATAACGTTTTTTGTACTTAGGCGTGATAGGTTTTTCTGTGTTACAGATACTTAAGTCCATACGATAGGCAAGATGATGACTATCTAAGCGTGATAAGGGTTCTGTTTCCAACACTGCGAACGAGTCATTGGGAAGAGTAGAAAGAACAAGATCGAGGAACCGGTTGTTTTTGTTGGGAATTGTATTAAACTGGGTTAAATTGCATGTATGCATTGTCTCGAGAAGCAAAGCAGTTTTACGATCCTGAGGGTTTACAGGAGTAAGCAGTGTCGAATCCCCCTGTGTGACCCAAGAAACATTCGCAGAGTTGAAGTCGCCAAGTATGAGAAATTTTTCTCCGAAACTCGAATCAAGAATGACTTTTTGTGTATTATGATGAAATGCTGTTATATCATCAATTGGTAAATCTGGCGGTAAATAACAAAGGCAAAGGTGTAGGGATGGCACATCGCGTTTGCAAGAGAAGATAGTAACCCAAAGATCCTCAAACCTACTTTGCCAAGACATCTGATGTAAAACATTGATATTATTCTTTATGGCTATTAGAACACCACCTCCTGATACCTTCTTAGAGCATGAATTTTCGCGATCCCTCCTGTAAACGTTGTAACGGCTATCTATCGATTCGGCGTCAAAAATACCGCTGTCAAAATTAGTCTCAGTCAAACAGATAATGTCATAATCCGTGTTTAAAATGTTTAAGTATATATCATTTAGCTTAGATCTAGCTCTACCTAAATTTTGATAAAACACACTATACATGTTGAATGCAATAATTAACCAAATATTAAAACTGAGTTAATAGATAATAAAATGTTTCGAATATTAGTGCCAGCCTTTTCAAATGGATATACAGAAATATTCCAAAGCAGAATAAAATACCTGCGTAGGTAAAAAAAGGGCAAAACGAAATCATATTTCACGCGAAATCAAAAAAGTTTGTTTCGAACTCTATGATATTTTATCTCAGCAAAAAGTTTGATGTTCATTCAACAACATTTCTAAATATAAATTGGTATTTTGAATCTAAAAATAAAAAGGAAAATAAATATTTCAGTGTCATTCCTGAAAAGCTGTATATCATTGTCAGTATACAGAATTTATAATCTAAAAACAGAATTAATAAGAGCTATATTTCCATATCAACACTGCTTTCGCAAAAAATGGTCATTCCAACAGAATTTAGTATAAATCAAACGTAAAAAAATTTGAATAGATCATGTTTACAGATGATACGCAATACTTTTTTTTACATACAAAATACCAATACCAAGATAAGTAGACATGTTTGTCTCGCGTGGAAATCAAACCTCCGACTTCTGAACAAAAGCAAGTGTTTTTCATTTGAATCTTTCTCCTGTCAATCCTAGCCTAGGTAGTTACAATCAGTAAGTGGCAATAGTGAAGTTATGAAATATTGTGACGGCTAATCTGCCTTCTATTTGTCTAATTTTAAAATCTATCATAATCTCTTTCAAAGGTTTAGTGATTGTGATAGCAATATTTTTAATTGTGTAACTTGGAGTCGCAATCGCTTTTGGAACAATATTAATATGACACTTTATTTGACACTTCTCCATATTATGTTTGAAAGATATTTTCATATGTCACCGCTTGCAGCCACGGCTATTGCAACATAGCCGAAACGTCAAGCTGTAAGTACTATAGTTGTACTACATAAATAAAATGTCGCGTTTTAGTCCCGTTGTTTTAATATTTAATTATAATGTAACGCGAAAGTTTAAAATCCTAAATTACAAATTGATACCTTTCAAATACAAAATTTTAAAATTAGACAATCTGGAGGCCTACTCTCTAAGCCCGTCAACTAAGATACGGGTCCGTAAGTTTCCCGAAACTACGGATGGAGCCTACTCACTATTGAATTCGGATGTACTAGTTTTGGACAAACGGCACAAACACATTGGGAGTAGGGACAATGTCAAAACGTATTCTCATTCATTCTTAGTTCGGGTCTCCGAACTAATAAGCTGTCCGTAGGTGATACGGACTAGGAAACGTCCGTAACTTAGGCCGAAACTACGGGTTTCGTGCTCAGAGAGTAGACCTCCAGCCCTCAGTACTAGCTATCGCGGTAACTGTATTTTTAATGGGCTCATAAAAATACCTTCCATATTTTGGAGATTTCAGAAATTTCATAACGTTATACAAACCTTTTTTAGTCTTCTTGTAATAATTAATTATTATATTTATATTTGTCAAAGATATAGCTATGCACAGAAAACAATGTGATAGTATATAACTAAATAAGTTCGATAGTTACAAAAGAAAAAAGATAAGAAAAGAAAAAAGATAAAAAAGAAAACAAAGGAAAAACGAAAAACGAAAAGAAAATAAGAGACACAATACCTATAGCTGTAATAACATAGAAAAAGGTTACTGCAAATTAACTCAATCATACTTCTAAAACGCGGTAAAAAACCAAATTACCTACACACAAACTTAATCCGATAAAAGATGAATTTCTAATTGACCTTACAAACTGATAAAGCACCGGAAATGAGGCTCCACCGCCGCCACAAGATGGCGCTACTTCCGGCGTCGTTAAAGCTATTATGTTGGCAGCCATTGTTATTCTGGCCTTTAGTTTTCGGCGGTTGGTAGTTTAATTAATTGTCAAAGTTGATTGTTATCTCAAACGGCTGGTTTAATTTAGATAACTAACAGGGGGAATAACTGATCGTAGATATGTGGAGTAATTGGCGTAGTATAATTATTCGTGTGGAATTTTAATTGCAATATGGAATTGGTAGTGTAAGTTTAAAATATGTAAAAAGGAACGTAAGTGCGAGTGAGAGATGAATTAGTGAAAGTAATGTGTATGAAAGAGAGAAAAGACAGGAATGGCAGTCGTGTGGAAGCGAGATAGTTAAGTAGTTATGGTAGTCAGTAAGAAAGAGAAAAAAGAAATAAAGAGCATTATGGCCGAATCCTGTCTTTTACTTACAGTAGTAAGTAAGAAACTTGTGGCGCAGTGGTTCACGCGCTCGGCCTTCGATTGTTAAGGTTAAGCAATTTTCGCAATGGTCGATCACGGGATGGGTGACCACAAATTTACTATCTTGAGTGCCTCCGTGCGTCGAAAGGCATGTTAAGCCGTTGGTCTCGGCTATATTTGCAGTCGTTAAAAGCGCACCAATTGGGTCATGCTGAAATGGCTCATGGCTTCTCTTTATCCATCCATAAGGAAGGCCAGTGCTCCAGCAGTGGGTTTTTAAAAATGGCTGATGACAATGGAATAGTAACTTCAGGCCACAGTTCGTCCGATTGAATTAGGTTGGTGGAAGGACTTGTTGTCCGGCTGGCTAGCTACCACCATCTTTTCCAAGTCGGACCTTAAAAACAATGTTTGCAGCATTATTGTGTTAACCAACAAGAAGGCGACCTTGTTGCCATATAGCAATTTCCTCCAGGGGTCGTATTTTTGAATCACTCGAATTACTTTTCTCATTCGCATATTTGACATTTGACATTTGTTATGTATAATATGACATTATATTTATTTTTTTTTTTACATGTACATCCAATTTTTGGTAATTCTTTCCTTTAACTATTTACTGACTATTTGTACAATTTTGACTTTTTGTGTAATCATAATTTTTTTGACGTATTGGTATTTAAATTGTCATAGGTATAGTTCTCTTTTCTTTGTTCGCATGTTAACTTAATATGTTTTCTAAATTCAATTATTTTATTCCGTCTATTTTTTTTTTTTTTTTTTTTTTTTTTTTTTTTTTTTTTTTTTTAAATAATTAATTTGATGTAAATATGTCTTTTGTTGACTTGCCGGCGAGTTGGGTTACTCTGTAAGCCGGCATTGTTAAAATTAATAGATAAATAATACGAAATCGCAAGATGCACATTCGTATGCTAAAAGCTGTATTTTTGAAATTCCAATACGCATGTGAATCTGCGACGAGTGGTTAGAACCACTCTTTTTTTTATTCGAGCGGTAGAAGGTTCGAGAAAGTTCACTTCTTCTTTCTTAATTAATGGTGTGCTCGCGATAAATCGCAAATTTTGCCAATGTCAAGTAAATATATTTTGTAACATATAGAATGTGTACGGTAGATTAAAAATAGAGTGAGGCTCTATTTTTAATCTACCGTACACATTGTGTACGTGTTATTACGAAAAGAACTCGGGGGAAACTCTTCGAGGTTCACTTAATGTCATTTTAAAATTGACATTGTCATGACTGACAGTTTGGCAGCTTCGGAACGTTTCGTTTCAAGAGATTCAAGTCTATTTCAGTATCGGTTTTTTAAATCTATGGAGACTTAGATTCCGGTTTTTAAATATTCTGGGTAAAATGAAATTTTAAAACAAAAAACGGCAACACCATGTTCAAATAATTAAAAAATGCGACTAAATGGAACTTGGTGAATTTAGATTCAAATGGGAATTTAACTCGCATAAGAATATCGAGTGATTCTAATATCCGTGTCCTGGGAACAATTAGTGAGTGCAAATTATGAGAAGATGTTTGACAAAATAGATGTACATAATTTACGTTACACTATTTTATTCTATGAATACAACAGATCTCTCAAAATATATTGTTAAAAATCATCAGCGTCAAATTTGAATACCTACACAAAACGGCAATGCGGAAATTAAAAAATAACTTACTGGTTCGTAAAAAGAATCGTTCTGTTAATAACATTTACAACAGAGACAGTTTTACGTCTTTGATTCTTGATTTATTTACAGCTAGGGGCGTGCCGTGACTGCATCCGGAAACTTTATTGAAGACTAGTTGATCCCAGCGACTTCGTTCGCGTGGACGTAATGTTTCTTATTTCCCATTCGTTGACATCGAACGTGGTATACCCCTGATTTTTATATGTCAACAGAAAATGCTCATCACACTAAACGACTTTTGCTATGGCGCCATTTCCTTAACTTTAGAGTTTAGCTGGTCTCTAATTAGCTTCCTGCATCAGGTTTTCCAGATTACAAAAAAATCAAAAACAAGCCTTTATTACGGCCAGGCCTAGTCTAGTGGCTACATGATACAACATTTTTTATTCAAATCCGCGGGGCTGTTATCTGTCTTTGAAACAGCAACGCGACAGCAGAAATTGCGCGATAATTGCTTTACGTCACGTATCAACATTGCGGCCTCTACCGAACAAACGATGAACTACAATGTGCATTTATTTAGTTCCTGTTATTGCTACCAAATTGTCATAGCAAAACGCGGCGTCTCACTCTCGCACCTAGGTAGGAGCGCGATTAGCCAGCAATCACATGCGTAATACCATTTTTATTTTGACATTCCGCAGCTATCGCGCGATATCTGCGTGATAGTTGCTAAATTTTAGGTAATAGCTACGCCGTTCATATAGTTCCTGAGATAAGCGTGTACAGACAAACAAACAGACAAATATTTTAAAATAGTCTAAACGTATTCAATTACTGTTTTTACGTCGTCTCCAATTAGTTTAAGGTAAAATTATATTCAATGTACAAACATTTTGTTTTTACAGTTAAAACTAAAGGATGGTGAGATGTTACATTTTTGGTTATAATATAAATATATAAGTCTCGTGGTACGAAATACCATTTGTTTCATTGAAACAATACTGCGTTAAGAGATAGCGGTAAACCACCTGAGGTTATTTAAAAGGAAAAATCTAAGAAATTACTTTCCCAGGCTCGACCAATACTTGCAAATGACAGGAAAACAACTTCCTAAAGGAACAAACAAAACAACTTTTGCCGTCTTTAGCAATCGAAGTTATATTCTCATTTTAACATCTACAGCACAGTATAAGGGTATACAGTATATTGTCTTCCTATCGTTCGCAAGTAATACCCGACACGCTTCGGCTCAGCGAGAGCTCGGCAAGATCAAAATCTAAACAGTTTTTTTTAGTAACAATGGGGAGACTCTTAGCCTTCATCATACATGACGTTAAATATTGATAAATCTCTCCCGGAATTCTCAACACTGAGGAACTGGCTATCATATTTTTAACTGCCGGAACACAACAACACTGAAAACATTGTTGTTATGGCGTCAGGCTTAGATAATATGGTGGTAGCTAGCCAGGCGGACTTACAAAAAGTTCTACCACCAACCAAACCGAATACAAATTGTACCACCGCTGGTAATCGAACCCGGGACCCCTTGGTCTGATACCGGTGGTTGTTACCATTAGACCACAGAGGTCGTTAGAAGTCAGTCGTTGCACTCGGCCGATATGACGCGCTCACACACACGCGCCGCTTGCTGCTATACGGTCTTATCAGTGTAAGTGCCTCATTCCAGCTGTTTGTAGGCAGTGCAAAGACTGTTTAGTTAGACTGTGGCAAGAGTTTCAGTCTCGAATGCGCCGCGTCGACGAACACAAGTTTGAAAAGTTTTGGGCGCGAACATGTAGTAATGGCTAATCTATGTTGGCGGGTAGCCCTGTCGCGTATTGGGTACTGCGCGGCTGCAATAACAATAATAACTTTTATCAAGAAAAACGCTAGGACAACTTACTGTATATAGGTAACTGTCTTTATACTGTGGCTACAGGCGAGAAGTTGTGAACAAAGAAACGGACCAAAGTTCATTCACGATTTTGAACTAACCCACTTCAAAAGTAGGAAAGAAAAGAAGCAATTATTTTAATTGGATTTGTTATACAAAACGATGAAAATAATCGAAATAAAAAAATAACAGTTGTTTCGTCCGTATTAATATTAGGAAAGCGATAGAACATTTTATGGGGCTAAAAGTAAAATACAATAATAATAAATAAAGGTTCATACACCTCATCATATAACCAATTACCTAACCCAAAGTACCCCAAATTAAGTCTTAAAACTTGTGTTATGAAACTGGATGAAACTTGAAACTTACTTACTTTTTTTACATACTTCTTACTAACGACAAAAAGGCTTGTTCATGCACAAAAATATTTGTCTTGCCCGCAATCGAACCTGGAACCTCTGCGTAGAAGGCAGTTATCCGTACTCCTAAGCAAAACAAGTCGAAAATGTTCAGCGTCTATCTGAAGAAAGCGTATTACGAATGTCCTTGCTGTAAAAAATAAAACTATTTTTTTTTCTCACATCCCAAAATATAATTTAGTTACTACTAACAAAGCAACCCTATTGAGTTGTTTTCTTTGACGCTTCTTTTTCGCCTTCATCCAATATTTTGTTTACTCACTAACTTAATTACTCTACAGACTAGGTTAGGGCACAGCATAAAGAAACAGACAGTATTTTGTCTTAGACTCTTTCTTGATAAAAGTTAACTATTATTATTGCGGCCGCGCGGAACGCTGACTGCACCGCCAGGCCAGTGTCCTTCCTATCTACTTTTTATCCTACCTATCGAGACGAGCAGTTGAAATCAGATTTTTGACACAATAAGCTAAGTGTTACAAATACGCGATAGTTCTGCCAGCTAACATATAGCCTAGCCATTTACCACACGCTTTCTGCATACAAAACTTTCACAGCGTGCGCTCGTCATCGCTGTACCTTCCAGACTGAGAGACTTGCCGAGGTCTTGCCGAACAGGAATCGTTTGAATCATTCGAAATTCTAATAATAATTCAAATCGCATTCGAATTGAATCTCCATTTTGTCACATAATTGAATCATCCGAATACAGTGGTGACGTTTTCACAAACTCCTATGATATAATTTCATTTTACGCAGAATATTAAAAACCAGAAGACAGAATACTGTGTGTCTTTATGTTGTGGTTAGGATAAACAGAGTACAGTGACGTAAGCAGTTTAGTTAATTAATCTCGGCTCTTGAAGAGACAAATGGGATGAAAAAATATTTTTTTCACTAAAAGCTTGTAGAGATTGATATCTTCATTAATGACGGAAAGCTGAGGGCTTAGCCCGTTTCGCCAGACATTAAGGTTGCCAAGCAATGTTTGATATGGTCTGTCATGGGATGGGTGATCTAGAAAATTTAAGTTTTCTTGAGTTTCCAAGGGTAAGCAACGGGTTATTCGTTGCTTCAGATCTACATAGTTATCCAACGTCTTCCTTATCTATACCTGTTATTATTTCTTTGTTTATAAAAAATACTTATTATTATTAAAATCTTACTTTTTAATGGACAACGGGGAGAAGCATAGCCTTCATTATACAAGATGTTAAGTCATGATCAGGCTGAATGTCATCGTCAAGCTCTGAGGAATTAACTATCTTATCTTTAACTGCCGAAATACAAAAATGCTATAAACATTAGGTATTGTTATGGTGTCAGACTTAGGTAAGATGGTTGTAGCTAGCTAGCCAGGCGGACTTACAAGAAGTCCTACCACCAACCAACCAATCCATATAACTATATGTTTTACTTTGTTTGAAATTTTACCGGTCTTTACATCAATCTCTCTTTCCCCTACTTTTTACGGTGCGTTTAACATTACTGAAAGAACCAAAACAAGTTTGTTACGATAACACTAATAACTTTACGTAAGCCATAACGTTACCGGGATAGCTCGTAAAACGTTTTATATTATTGTAATAAAACCAATAATAAATAAGGATGATAAAATTTTATTTCTTAACCCAATGTTGGTCACTTCTGTCTTGTTTACGTTTATATTTTTTGGAATAATATTGGCGATTCCCGGTCTTTATACGTAAACAACGTATTAAAGTTAATTAAATATGAAATATTAACTAATATTCGTCGTCATCTCAGCCACATAACACATACTGCTGGGTATAGGCCTCCTCCAAGGATCTCCACAACGATCGGTCCTGCGCTGTCCGCATCCAACGGCTTCCCACGATCTTCACCAGATCGTCGGTCCACCTTGTCGGGGGCTATCCACGGAGCGTCGACCTGACCCTCTCCATTGCACGCAACTAATATTTACGACCTATAAATGTGAAGGTGTGAGGAGCTCAGTGGCGCAATGGTTCGCGCACTCGGCCTGTGATTGTTGACGTTAAGCAACTTTTGCAATGGTCAATCACAGGATGGGTGACCAAAAATTTACTATATTGCGCTCCTCTGTGCTTCGGAAGGCACGTTAAGCCGTTGGCCGCGGCTGCATTTGCAGTCGTTAAAACCCACCAATCCACATTGGGCCCGCGTGTTGGTCTCTTTATCCATCCATAAGGAAGGCCAATGGCCCAGCAGTGGGGACATTGAAAATGGCTGACGAGACGAGATAAATGTGAAAGTCTGGATGTTTGAAGCTATAGATTGGTTTGCTGTATTCACTGGCTGGTGTTGCTTCCCTTGATGTTCGCAGAGATGTGGATAGCTATTTGGACCATCACAAAAAAGAGAATGAATGAGTCGCCACAACTTTCTCCGGAAAGTGCCTCCTCTGAACAAGGATCCTAAAAAAGTACGTTTAAAGTTCTGGAATGAGAAATATCCCATAGACCAAGGAGACTTAGCGTCTTCTCAGGTGGCGTTACAGTTCGGAGAGCGCTTGTGTGGTATTACTCCCCAGACAATGGCACATATTTTGACCTAACCTGCGTGTCCTTACACCTGTACCCGCGAGGAACTTTTTTTTATGAACAACGGGGAACTCTTAGCCTTCATCATACTTGATGTTAAGTATTGTTAAGGCTGAAGGTGGTAGCGAGCCTCTCCCGGAGTCCTCAATCACTGAGGAGCTGAAAACATTGTTGTTATGGCGTCAGACTTAGATAAGATGGTGGTAGCTAACTTAGAACAAGTCCTAATTCTTACATATTTCTTTTCATCTAATGGATTCACTATTGCATTTTCAGTATGAAAGTGATAGCGACTGCGAGAGCCCTTGTAGGGGGTTTGAAAAATCTATAGCAAAAGCGATAGTACAAGCCATACCATTAGGCGGTCGGGGTGCAGGTATTGTACTGAACCGTATAATCATTAGAATGCAAATAAAAACTTGGTAGTTTATTGTCTCGATGCTCTGATACCTTCACTTCGTTCTAGCTAGCTCCAGTAGTAGTAAGCCGGGCGGACTTACAATAAGTCCTATCACCAACCAAACCGAATACAATATGTACCCCCGCTGGGAATCGAACCCGGGTTCTGGGTCTGATACTGGTGGTTATACCACTAGACCACAGAGGCGGTTGGGAATGGGAAAACTTGGCCCTTATCATATTTGATAAGTGATGATGAAAATAAATCCCCCATGCTGGACAAGCACTCAAAGAAAACATAGACTGTATTCACAGCTTTCCAGTGCAGATAGTAATAGCCTACAGAACACATAGCAATTATTCGAAATTTTATCTAAGCGATAAGTGGATGAGGAGCCCGTGGCGCAGTAATTCGCGATTGTTGAGTTCAAGCAACTTTCGAAATGGTCGGTCACGGGATGGGTGACCAAAAATTTACTATCTCGAGCTCTTCCGTGCTTCGGAAAGCACGTTAAGCCGTTGGTCCCGGCTGCAAGTGCAATCGTTAAAACCCACCAATCCGCATTGGGCCCGCGTGGTGGGTCATGGCCCGTTCTCCTTATCCATCCATAAGGAAGGCCAATGCCCCAGCAGTGGGGACATTAAAAATGGCTGATGACGATACGTGAATAAGGACGGATACTTATTTTGTCAATATTGTCCTGAAGACGTATTTTTGAACCATTCGGAATTAAGCGAACTTAATACGAATTGAAATTCACCGACTTCGATTTTGTCGCATTATCTAATCACACGAATACGGTGTTGCCGTTTTCTTAAATTCCCTTGACATTATTTTATTTTACGCAGAATATTTAAAAACCGGAAACTAAATCTCCATAGATTTTCAAAATCCGATACTGAATCGGACTTAAATCACGTGAAACGAAACGTTATTAGGTTGTCAATTTATCAGTCATGTCATTGTCAATATGCTAAACGTCAAACCTTCTGTCGCTCGAATAAAAAAATAGTTTGTTTGAATTGTTTGAGTGAATCAAAAATAGAGCTCTATTTTTGATTCACTCGTCTCGAGGATTCTGCTGATTTTCGTGCGACGTTTGAGTTTCCGTATTCCGTAAAAGCGACCTTGCCCGTGTATACATAGCTTCGCTTTTAGCCAGTAGTACCGCCTCCCAACGCGAGTGCGCGAGGGACAAGGCAAAAAGTGTGCTATGTTTACGCTGGAAAGGTCGCTAATCGCCTGATCGCTTCCTCGTTCGCCTCGCCACTCGCGCGACGAGTGATTCAAAAATAGAGGTCCTGATCTTTGGGATGATTCGTGTATACTTGTTTTACGATACTTTTTCAAGTTTTAATTTTGAATCGTTATTTTATCGTAATAAAAGAGAGAAAACATATTAACAAGCATTATGATAACTTATGAGCACGTAGTTTTTTTGATATTTGGGAACCTACCAAGTTATCCATTTAACGTAAATTTTTGATATTAAAAACATGTTAATGTGATTAAAGTCCCAGTGGTTAAGAGGGGAGAGTACTGGTTCTCTGAGATACAGGCCATGGCTTAGTTCAGCTACCAGTCTCTCCACAATCTTATGTATGTGTCTTAATTTTCATGTAATTTTTGTAAACTTATTTTGTAAACGATGAGATTGTGTAGAGAAGAAATAAACAGTTATTTATTTATATTTATTATTTATTTATATCCAAGGTCATTAATGGGTCCAGCAGAGGTGCCAAACGTCGATAAAATATTTGAATAATGGATCATGACTTTTCTTATTTATCCCTAAGGAAGGTCCCAAAATGGCTAATGATGATTATTGTGTTTAAGAAACAAATCTATAACAAACAAAACGGCTTATCCAAGCAACATTAAACCTTTTTTTACATTTAAGCATTCCCTTAACGTATTTAACAACACGAAAAACTAATTACAGAATCACGGCAACCTCAATGTGGGTGGATCTCATTAATTTCGAATAATGGGTATCTGCACAATCCGGTACATTTATTTTAGCTTAAATACGCTTGCCGGATTATCGGTCGGTTCATTTGCGATTTAAAAAACCTGTATATTTTATGGTTAATTGGAATTTGAGGAACCGATAGAAAGAAATAAATATGATAGAAAAAGGCATAGTCACCAGAAAGTAATTTGTAGTCGACACAGAATGATATAGTTAAGGTAGAATCGGTCGGCAGGCTGATTAACTAACAAGAAATCACCTAGCAAACAGCCCCAGTACTGCGCAAGTGGCGTCAGCATCGATATCGGCTTCATTTGACAGATGGATGTTACACATTGCTTCTTTTTGACGCAAATGAAAACTTACTAAAGACTAACACCCATATTCTAAGTCGTTCCTCCAAAACTTACTCGTCCTCCACTTAACGAAACCTTATTGAAAACCTCTTCGAAATACTCCTCGAAATCGGTATTCTAACCCCCATATTCTAAGTCGTTCCTCCAAAACTTTTTACACTCCACTCAACCTCGTCGTGGGTAAAAATGGTAGTGTGCGCTAGGCCTAACACGGATTGGCTACGTACTATTTGGCTCCTCCAGGTCCTTACGGAGTTATGACTTAGAATACCGATTTCTAAGAGTATTTTGAAGAGGTTTTCAATGAGGTTTCGTTAAGTCGAGGACGAGTAGGTTTTGGAGGAACGACTTAGAATATGGGTGTAAGTCATAACTCCCTAAGGACCTGGAGGAGCCAAAGAGTACGTAGTCACTTCGTGTTAGGACTAGCGCACACTACCATTTTTACCCACGACGAGGTTGAGTGGAGTGTAAAAAGTTTTGGAGGAACGACTTAGATTAGAATATGGGGGTAAAAGCAATATGTCACATCCATATGTAAAATGAAGACGATGTCGATGACGACGACACTTGCGCGGTAGGGGCCCAGTTTCGTGCTGTCATTACTGTCACATTTTCATACTGTATGACAGCCACAACAGCGCCGGAACTGAAACTGAAACGACTGTTCGATAAGTAACCCAGCCCCCGGAATCCTCAATCACTGAGGAAGTGCATATCTTATTTCTTCAGTTCCGGATATTATGCTAAAAACATTGTTGGTATTGCGACAGACTTAGATAACATCACAATAGGTGGTATCTTTTTATCCCGATATTCCCACGGGAATGGGAACCAGGCGGAGGAAACCGCGGGCGGTTGCTAGTCTTAAAATAACGTAAACATTTTTCTCATCTCTGATCTGATCTAGATTGTACCTTCCTTATAATGACTTGAATGTTCTACCCACTCACCTTTTACTTAGCTATTTATAAAGGATTTTCTGAACAAAAAATCTTTAATAAGCTCTCTGAGTTTTGCTCCTAAAAGTAAAAAAAAAACTACTACGAAATTCCTACTGAGATCTTCCAATAATGGTAAAAGGAAAAAATATAATGTTACGGAAAAATGTACTTTATCTCCTTTAAATTTAAGACTACTATCCATTTATGTTCATCAAGGAGAGGCTTAAATACATTTCGTGTAATAGAGGTGTAATAAAAGGTTTTGTTCATAATCCTGTTAGGCTAATCACGAACGCGCGAATAATTATGAATAAAATATTAAAATTTACAAATAGAAGCTTTGTTCATACATTTCATTGTCATTTTGGAGTCTGGCAACAATGTATTTTGTTAATTATTGTAATTTTACTAATATTGGAAATGTACAAGCGGCTGATCGGATTTGAATGGAATTTGGCAAGTATTAAAGTTATACCTGGGACTAAAATAATTTATTATTTTATAAAATATTAAAGTATTTTGTAAAATAATTTATACACCACCTGCATCTGTAGCACGTATTAAATATCAAATATTGTCAACTTGAAAGTAAACTATTATTGTCCGGAGGGAGCTAATGTTGTATGGAACTTCCCTTGGGCAATTATGATAACATGTAAATTTGGAACGCCAAAATGTCAACAAAATTTTCTATCAAAAATAGTTTCGAAAAAAACAAGTCTGTTCAAGGCATAACTTCCAAGTCCAAGGAGTTATTAACTATAAAATTGACACTTCAAAGAGATTTTACTCCTATGAAAAATATAAACATGGACTGCTATCGGGATCCCTAACACCAAGAAAACATTTAAAATTTGAATTGTGTGATATTGTGCACACATTCAAATATATTGTTGCTTTTCCGTTACTTTTGTCTTGCTTATCAGTAAAACATGGCAAATCATCAAATTGTGAATGTGTGTAGTCTAGACTCTTGGTCACACACAGATAAAATGAAAATTATCATTGCAATGTCTACGAAACTAAATATCTAAAGAAAAAATCGGTGATTTTCAATCCTTTCTATGTATATTGTTTTCCGCGAATTGTTGTCATTTATTGGTTTTATAATTTATAATTTCTTTTTTATTTAACGTCATAGTAGGCACAGTAGGTGTACAAAGTAGGTATGCTTCTCGGGGATAAAAGTGTCTTAGCCTTGGGCAGACTTGAATCCTTCGCTTCATCCAGAATTCTTACGTCGAATTAACGTCTTAATTCCCTCTCTACGTTCGGGAATTACCTACAGAATCCTTCATTCCATTCAATTCAATATGCTGCCTGCGACACAAGAAACTGCTTTATCCCCTTAGTGCATAATCTAATATCAATTTACATTTATTAATGAGACGGAGAAAGTTTAGAGAGCCTGGATTAATTAAAGTTAGTTGCGCCGGTATACAATTCAAATGTGACGCGTTAATTTTTTGTCAGTTGGCTGCATCGATTTCAAATTCGATTATTAAATTGGTCGATACTTCCCACCCTCGCTTTCCTATATTCCATTTCCCTTTCGCACATACCTTGTCTTGTATAAGAGAGAGTGAGACATTGCTGCGTTCCCTAGCGCCTAGCGGTGGTAGCAGTAGCAGTAGCAGGTGGTGGTTGGCAACACTGCCGGCAGAAGATGAGGAGGTTATTGGTTTTTCTAATGGCCGCTCGCGCGTTTGCACCGATTTATCAACATTAAGTGGCCTAATCGCTCAGAATCCTTTATAGACAATTATATATATTGGTGTTTTTTTTATGAATGACGGGGAGACTCTTAGCCTTTATCTTACCTGATGTCAAACATTGATAAGGCTGAAGATGGAAGCGAGCTTCTCCCGGAATCCTCAGCCACTGAGGAACTGGCTATTTTATCTCGACCTGCCGGAACACAACAATGCTGAAAACATTGTTGTTATGGCGTCAGGCTTAGATAAGATGGTGGTAGCTAGCCAGGTGGACTTACAACAAGTCCTGCAACCAACCAAACTGAATACAATATGTACCCCCGCTGGCAATCGAACCCGGGTCCCCTGGGTTTGATACCGGTGGTTGTACCACTAGACCACAGAGGCGGTTAAAATTTGAAGTGTCATCCCGCCAAATTCCTTAATAAACTGCAACAGCCAACTCCAGGGACGTCCCAGGCTACCTCCAGCTCTAAGCAGCACCACAAGGCGGTCAACGTATCGTGCCCTTCCTTGTATATTTGTTGACTTCTCGTTCTTTTACCACAATTTGTTCGTCCGCAATACAGTCCACAAAATTTGAATAGACCGCAAAACCATTTTTTGCTTTTTATAGTCCAAAAGTATAGTCTGTTTTATCATCAGTCAAATGTTCTCTAAGATTTTTTGGAAAATCCACTCAAACAACGTAAGCACGGGAAAATCTAGTATAAATAATAATACTTTGTTATGTTTTCACAATTGCTAAACTTTTGATTTGACCTTATTTGAATTTTCGTTTTTACTTTATTATTCTTCATTTTTACATACACCCAGTTGTCTAAAAAATAACATTAATATTTATCACGAGTTGGTTGAAACCGAACCTTCCCAAAAATGTTCAAAAATAAACTTTTTTTTTCTTAACTGGGATTCGAACTTTGACCTCATAGTATTGCGAAACGTTACGTACACGCTCCGTATTGTCATATTGATTTTGTTTCGGCCACACCCGGCACAGGTCGGCAGTTTTCGGCTCAGTCACCTTCCAGTTACATCTTATGCATTCGATATTGAAATTATTAAAAATAATGTCTGAATGAAGTTAGTTGTACAGTCGAAGAATGAAAGGTTGACCACCTGATCTGTTTTTGCTTGCTCCGACCGAGTATGACACATTCCGTCATAATTATTGTCATTTCACTACATGGCCCACAGATACATGGTTACCATAGTAGCCACGTATAACCAACAGCCACTATTGGTTCAAACTGAACTTAAGTCTTTAATGCGTTGATTAAGTGACAATACCTCCTAACTAAAATTTTTTAGGAAATCTTCCTTCCTCCTAACTATATATTTTTCACCTCACACGCACGGAAGCGGAGGTTTTGTCATTCAGTTTCAGCGTAGAAAATGGATTTTTGCGGCCTAGCGCCGTAAAGTACTGTTTTAATTTAATACCTAAAAATATGTCATAATGTATTTCGAATCGCACTATTGACTTGTTTGTTACATTTTATTCTTATTTTAAATAGCTTTGAATTAATTATAATACTCCGTTTTGGTTTTATTATATTATTTTAGTTCATTGAATCATAAAAACAATAAAAATAAGATAAACTATTTGTTATAAGTATTTTATATTAGGCTGGGTGAGATTTCACAACCTGTGATTGGATTTCGGAACGTGACATAAATCTTTATTTTTAAATTGTCTTTGTCTTGTACCTTATGCCAGTGTCAACATTTACGGAATCGTTTTTATTCTTATTTATAAGTAACCATATATTACTACTTTAAATAACTTTGAATTAACTATAATACTCCCTTTTTTATTATTTTAGTTTTTTTATATCATTAAAACAACGAGAATAAGGTATATTTAGATTAAACTTTATGTTCAAAGAATTTTTTACCGGAAGTTGACCGCGGAAACAACCATAAAATGTTCCTCGCTGTTGTGACGTTAAAAATTGTGTGTTGCGCTCGGCAGAAAAGTTTTTAGCGTCTTGTACCTTTGAAATCCTCGCTTCGCTCAGGATTCAATCTTTGAACCACTCGCTACGCTCGTGGTTCAATCCTAGGATCCTTCACTTGCTCAGATTTCAATATAGGTAACTCGCCGTTAAATAACCAACTTTCCAGCCTTGCATAACAAATAACTATTTAATGTGATGGACTTAAAATTCAATTTTGTGTGGACTTATGTTTCTTCTATCTGGAATTTCCCTTTTTAAATAGCTATTTAAACTCTGTGGAAATAGCTGCTTTATGCACAGAAAATATTTTACATACATAATCTTCTTCTTGTTTTTATAGCAAGATTAAACTAATAAAAAGGTTTTAGTTCAAATATTTAAAGGTAGTGAAGGAATATTCGTCAAAAATAATTGTCAATACAGCAGTAAAACAGTCAAAAATAATTTTCAAAACAGCACTCTCGTCCGTTACACAGCTAAAAAAGGTAACATGTGCTTGCAACGCGTAATAGTACATTACTGCAGCGGTTAGCATAAGAGGCATTGATGGACAAACGTGTAAAGGCATACGTAAGTTCATCAATGCATAGTTGTGGCCAAGGCTTGTGTAGTACTTTTCTCCAATAAATTTCATAAAATACCCCCTTTGTTTCTTTTGTTCGTTCTAAAGCAACCACCTCTTTGGTCTATTGGTAATACCACCGGTATTAGATCTAAAGGTTCTATTCACAGCGAACATCCAAAACAAACTTTGGCCAAACATTCAGTTTTTAGTCGTATTTTTCATTTTAATTTACCTTTAATTCATTAAAACCAAGTATTGGCACACTGAAAACAAAACAACACCGCCAGTACTTTCATTATCATCACAATCATCAACCGTATTAATGTCCCCCCTGCTTTAGCAGGCCTTCCTTAAGAATGGAAAAGTGGAATAGGCCATATTATTTTAAAGTCTAGAATCATCATCTAAATTTCATTTAATATTTCAATGTGAGCAAACGAGCTTCTCGTATTCTCTGATGTCAAGTATTTTATTTGCTACAAATAGGTTTTTTTAAAACAAAGCAGTGACCGCCCCGGTTTATTTTCACTCTAAACAATGACAGAGCAGTGGACACTGAATTTAGATTGAACGCGAACACAAAGTGTCTAAAGCGGTTGCCTTAACGGGTGGCTGGGGGATGCCTCAATGGTTGTTACGTCACGTTAGGGTGACTGTTAAACAAGAGACATTTGGAAAACATAGACATTATAAGGGTGAAAACCAAAATGGTGTCGCATTGGCCCAGTGTGGATGTTTCCAACCGCATATCTCAAAATCTATTATTGATAGAATAATAATTATGCGAATATTTACACTAAATAATTTATTTATTTGTCTACCACGCCAAATATTCAAAGTAGAGATGTTAATGTTTCAGAGTAAATTAAATTTATTGCTAAATGTACAAAATTTACTTGAAAATTCGGCCATTTTGAAAACCTTAGATGTGATTTTTACACTGGATTTGAAGCTTGTCAAGCTACCTTACATAGTTGGTCTAGAAAAATAAAAGCTATTTTTTTTTTATAAAATTATGAGATTTTTAACATTTGTGCTAGGTACTTATTTTATGCAATGTACAATAAACATGGTTTATTGAAACACCCTTCGCCGATAGGACGTTATGCCTAAAAAGCTTTAGCTCATTCGGTTATTTCGGTCGGTATATATTCGGTCATTGGAACTGTGACTAAAACAAAACAGAGCTGAGAAAGTGCCGAGAAAATACGATTTCTTCATCCAAAAATTATACACACTTATAAAAAGATTAAGTACCTATACGTTTTAGAGTATCGCCGCCATACTCGTAGATAATTATTAATTTAACTTTAATGGTCCGTAAAATCTTTTTTGCAAATTTCACTATTTCAATAAAGAAAGAAATAAAGTAAAAAGCCAATCTGAAAGACAACATTTGTTACCTAATTAATTGGATATTTTTAAAAGATAAAAAAAAACTTGATTGAACTTGACACTTTTGATTTAAATATTTAAGTCCGATCGAAAAAGTTTTCTGAAGTTAAGTGTTTTTTTTTACATTAAATAGGCTTACTTAGATTAAGAAGAGGCCTAAGATGGAGCGAGCTTGCCTAGAAAAAGCCTATTCACTCGAGCTGTAAATATACCAGGGTTGTAGGCACCAGGGAAGTAAATTCATGGTTACTCTACAGACATCAAACAAGCCGGCCAAACAAGACTTGCACGTTTACTGCAATGAAAATGGAGCTCTTTTTGAAATAAATAAAGCTAAGTAATTTTGTGCACGGTCTATAATCTCCTTTTAATTTTAATTGACGGCTAAAGTCTGAACTAAGCAAGAAAAGGTCCAATTATAATTCTAATTTTAAGTACTTGAATTTATCCATAGGTTTACCTTTGTATACTTTTGAGCAAAAAGCAAAGATTGAATCCTGAGCGAAGCGAGGATTTCAAAGGTACAAGACGCTAAAAACTTTTCTGAAGAGCGCAACAAACAATTTTTCACCTCAAAACAGCGAGGAACATTTTATGGTTATTTCCTCGGTCAACCAATTATAATTCTAATTTTAAGTACTTGAATTTATCCATAGGTTTACCTATGTATACTTTTGAGCAAAAAGCAAAGATTGAATCCTGAGCGAAGCGAGGATTTCAAAGGTACAAGACGCTAAAAACTTTTCTGAAGAGCGCAACAAACAATTTTTCACCTCAAAACAGCGAGGAACATTTTATGGTTATTTCCTCGGTCAACCAATTATAATTCTAATTTTAAGTACTTGAATTGATCCTTAGGTTTACCTATAATATACTTTAGAGCAAAAAAGCAAAGATTGGATCCTGAGTGAAGCGAGGATTTGAAAGGTACAAGACACTAAAACTTTCTGCCAAACGCAACACACAATTTTTCACCTCACAACAGCGAGGAACATTTTATGGTTATTTCCTCGGTCAACCAATTATAATTCTAACTTTAAGTACTTGAATTTATCCATAGGTTTACCTATGTATACTTAAGAGCAAAAAAGGTATTAGTTTTAGCGACTACTCGTGTTCCCTTGGTCGCGAGGAGGTCGCATCTACGGGTTCGTCTTGCAAAAGCGGAAAGGACTGAAATAATCGGGGAAAAAAAAGTCTGTCAACATAAAACGCAACAGCAAACTTTCCCCTTTTGGACCTCCTCACAGCCACATTCCGATATTTTTTCACAACATCTTGTGTAGAATAGAGTCCTTCCTTAGTGTGCCTAATTTGATTGAAATCCCTCGATGAATAACGCTACAGTAAACTTCCCCCTTTTAGCCCCAATCAAAAATTTATAAATAAATCAAGAAACTTGTGTGCAATTTTTTTATCAAACTCGGTTGAGGAATGAGACCTGTTAGCGAGAACAGACTGACAGACGGACAAAAGCATTATTGGCCAATCTCAAAACTGAGACACTTCGCAAGTCAATTATCAAAACTGTTTATAAAAAAATTATTTTTAATAAAAAGTTTTTTATTTCACAATTTTTAAAGGTATAAGAGGTCCCGTGCCTACGCTAATAATCTTAGGTCAATTCCTCATCACCTTTTAAAAAATTGCTGCTTTTCCCGGTGCAGGGACGTTACTTATTGAGGAGTTCTCTTGATACTTCATCACCAGCTCCACTTCATTGAGTCAAGCATAAATTGCTTATGAACCACAATAAAGTAATCGTATCGCTACCGTGAAATGCTAAGTATTGTTACGATAGATTAATAGTTACGATAACCATTTGTTGTCTGTATCATCAGTCCCATTTCATCAAATGGTGCTTTCCGGAAACATGTGCATAAGTTACTATAGAAAACACCGAAATCGCTATAGGAATGCCTATAATATTTGAAGAGTTCCCTGGATTTTTCGAGGATCCATCATCAGATCCTGACATGATGACAATGAGACCACATGGGAAGTATACCCTTTCGAACAAATTCGAAAAAAGAATTACTCAAATCGGTCCAGCCGTCTTCGAGTAATCGAGTAACATACATAAAAAACAAAAGATTCCGTCGAACTGAGAACCTCCTCCTTTTTTTGAAGTTGGTTAAAAAAGGCTGTACAAAGGACGGACTTTCCGCTTAGCAGCGATTTCTTCAACCTACTTTCTTCTGCTTCTCCTATCTTTTGTATTTTAAGATTACCTACTGATAATTATTGTATGTATTCGTATATCTAGTGTTGATCTAGTTACTGTTTCTTAAAAATAAACACACACATAAACTGTGTAGTATCGGCTTAGAATAGCACTACCCCCTTTCATACCGTGGGTGTCGTAAAAGGCGACTAAGAGACTCAGCCTTCAGAAGATGGGCAACAGCGTCTCCTACAAACTTGGCCATACTGCGATCGCCAACCCGCCTGCCAAGCGTGGTCAAGCAAGCACCTTTTGGGGTAGCCTATACCCAGCAGTGGGTGTTTGTTATGTGGCTGAAACGACGACTTAAGTCACTCAAGTTTTTTCGGACAATCGTTGGTATACTAGAATTTTATTATTAAATCTATATAAGTACTTATTAGTAACTGAAACAGTTAAATTACTCGAAAGAAAATTATTTCCTTTCCTTCCGTATTCTACAACAGATTCCAGTTTATATTTTTTTAAGAAAACTCCAGCTGTATCTCACTTCAAGCCAACTGGTAAAACTCACTTAAGCTGTCTAGGAAAACAAGTGCAATATATTCTAGATCTAGTATCCAGACTTCTCAAGTAAGAGCAGATTGCTGAAGTTTTAGTTTGTGGAAACTGTAGCATATTTGTTCATGTTTTTATTTAATTAACAACGCTCTTTTATAAGTTACTAGCGGCTTCACGCGGTTTTATCCGGGTGGTTCCTGTTCCCGTAGGAATATTTGGATAAAAATTAGCCTTTGTTTTAATGCAGGCTATCTTTAATCTGTGTGCCGAATTTCAACCAAAACCGTTTAGTTGCGGGAGAGAGTCGCAAACATCCATCCATCCATCGAAAGAAACTTTCGCATTTATAAAATTTGTAGGAAAAGTAATTGGGTTTGAAGGATAGGATAGGATTTTTACTAGATGAGATAGATAATAGATAATATGAGTTATACCAATTGTAAGTGTAAAGTGAAAAATATTTTGCAACCCATGTCCTATGAAGATACAGAGAAGTTACTTGTAGTTTTAGAAAAAGGTTTCTATTTTATAATATTTTTTTCTTAAATGTTGGGCTAGAATTGCTTTAATAGTTCTAAGTTTCTCTTGTAATTCCTTTTAAATTGTAAAAATTTAATTATACATATACTATGCGGATTTCATTGTAAGTGATGAATTATTATTGTGTTTTTATTAAATGTTATTAATTTGTTTTTCTTTCAATTTACTAGCATTATGGTCGCCTGAAATACAGGTTTTACCTAGTTCGGGCAAAAATTCAATATGTTTTATCTATAAGAATTTATCTGTTCTTTTTATAAATACAGGGTGATAAAAGACCCTTAACTAAAACGAAAACCACGTATTCTCCCCACCGTTACTATAATTTTCTTGTATGGGGCCAAACCTGGGAAACTGATAGTTAAGGAGTTATTGAGGATTAAAGTAATAATTTTTTCCTAATAATTATCTTTTAAAGTAACAAAACCATCAAAAAGTCAAAGTCAAAGATTTTTATTCAAACATACTTATAGATAAGTACTTTCGAATAGTCCAACAATATTTTTTTTCCTACTAGCCATTTAGGACATCTTTTAACTGATAAGAAGAACGGCCGCAAGAAACTTATCAGCCCTAACAGAAACAACAACATTTACAATGGAACATGTTGTTGCCAAGCACAAATCACAATCTTGAAATATATTTAATAAAAGAGAAAAAACAACTGAATGATACGGGGCCCCCCGGTCACCTAATCGTACTTTATAGACACACTACATTCCTACTTTAAATAACTTTGAATTAACTATTATACTCCCTTCTTTATTATTTTAGTTTTTTATATCATTAAAACAACGAGAATAAGGTATAGTTAGATTAAACTTTATGTTTAAAGATTTTTTTACCGGAAGTTGACCGCGGAAACAACCATAAATGTTCCTCACTGTTGTGAGGTGAAAAATTGTGTGTTGCGCTCGGCAGAAAAGTTTTTAGCGTTAAGGTAAAGGTAGAAGACCTTTGAAATCCTCGCTTCGCTCAGATTCAATCTTTGAACTTACCTTTCTTACCTTTAATAGAGGTAACTCGCCGCTAAATAACCAACTTTCCAGCCTTGCATAACAAATAACTATTATTTTCTCATCACAAACTTACATAATATAATTTCATAGGAACATGATGTTAAAATAACAGTTTGTGTGAGACTGATGCCTGAGCTAGGAATATTGTGTTACAGGTCATCAGGCTCCCACATCCTCGAGCCATTTATACAAAGTATGAATGATATATATACTGTTGGTGTACCTTTTTCCATAAATAAATAAATAAAGTAATTTAAATGAACAACACATTTGGATTACAATATAATTAGTTAGCTAGTGTAAGTAAGTGTGTGTGTGAGTGTGTGCGGGTGTGTGTGTGGGTTTGGGGCTGTGTATAACAGAACGTGCGCGAGCGAGTATGCATACGTTTGTGAATCTGTGCGCTATGGTTTCCGTAACATTTTAGACCCAACCTTTTTTTTTAATGAACGATGACGGGGAGACCTTAGCCCTCATCATGATGTTAAGTATTGATAAGGCTGAAGATGGAAGCGAGCCTCTTCCGGAATCCTCAATCACTGAGGAACTGGCTATATTATCTGTAATCTGTATGGTGTCAGACTTAGATAAGATGGTGATAGCTAGCCAGACGGACTTAGAACAAGTCCTACCACCAACCTAACCGAATACAGTGTGTACCCCCGCTGAGAATCGAATCGGGACCCCTGGGTCTTATACCGTTGGTTGTACCACTAGACCTCAGAGGCGGTTAATACACTATCTTTATCACACTATTGTTTCCGGACGACATTTTAGACCCAACCATTGCCAAATGTGAAGACTTTGACGTGTGGAGCTTTCTTACTTTTTAATTTCAGCTTATTTCATCTTCATCATCATTAATTGCCGTTTAAATGTCCCCACTGCTCGTGGAACAGCCCATCTTATCAGGACCGTTATTATACCAGCTATGTTCCAGGTAGAGATGTCCCCCATTAGACCACAGAGGCGGTTAACCTATGCCAAATGTGGCGTCGTTGAGGTGTGACTATGAGAGTGATGATTGGAAGTATGGAAAAGGGTGGCAGGTGGTAAACAAGTAAGTAGGAAGGTCAACTGTTGAGCTCTTCCTACGGACTTGGTATTGCTAGTCCGGGGACCGCGGTCCGACTTAAGTTCGTCGGAAGTTCTATATATGCTAGGCAGCTGTTGTAACTTTGCTAGCGAGATGTAGGTATCCATACTTCGAGCGATGTTCCATACTACGTTGTTATCAGTGCCATCTATCAGTTGCACGGTGGTTAATTGTTATTTATACATGTCACCCTAAAACTGCTTCTTTGATACTCTGCCAACTCTGCATATGTAACTCTGTATATTTATGTATTTTACATATTTATATGATAGAACCTTTGATATAGTATTCACTCCGAATAGGATTTCTCCCAAGTACGTCAACCACTTTCGGAAACCTTTAAAACTGTGGCCAAAACATTTTCAACCTAAATCAGTGTTGCAACTAGTTTAAAACTAGAAACTTTGGAAGGAGCGAGAGAGTTGAACGATAAACTTATACAAAAGAGCGTGACAACGTATAGTTTCTAGTTTCGTATTCTAGACATGCGGCGAGGCGGACCAGAATCTGAAATGTGGCTGTACTATTCTTGAGATTTATGTCATGTTTGGTATTTGTTGACTGAATAGGACGTTATTCACTTACGAAATCTTTGTCAAAGAAGCGAGATAGTAATGCGAAAGAACGCTTTGACCGATTCTCATGATTTAGGTAGTAAATAACTACAATAGTATAATTATGTAACCCCATTTGAGAATAAATGTGAATTTTCGTATTTTTAACTTTTTAGATTTGTGTAATTCTTTTTTTGTTCGAAAGGGTATATTTCCCATGTGGTCCCATTGTCATTATGTTAGGATCTGATTATGGGATCCTGGAGAAATCTAGGGAACTCTTCAAATATTATAGGCACTCCTATGGCGATTGCGGTGTTTTCTATAGTAACTTATGCATATGCTTCCGGAAAGCACCATTTGGTGAAGTGGTACTGATGATGATGACCATAAATGGTCATCGGAACTATTAAATACTTAGCATTTCACGGAAGCGATACGATTACTTTAATGTGGTTCGTAAACAATTTATGCTCGACTCAATGCATGTGATGAAGTGGAGCTGATGATGAAGTATCGGGATAACTCCTCAATAAGTACCCTGCACCAGGAAAAACACCAGCATTTTGTAAAAGGTTGACATAAGGTTATTAGCGTAGACACGAGACCTCTTATACCTTTAAAAATTGTGAAAAAAAAATGATAACCGATTTCAAAAAACTAAAAAGCAAAAAATAAACCTTTTGGCGTCGGTGCCAGCCAATGAAAGAAAAATAATGAAGGGGTAATTTTGAAATGACAAAGTGTCCAGACAAAATCATAAAATCGTCTCTCTGGTACATTACAAATCTGTATCTATATAAAAATGTTTATCTTGTTACCAGATTTGTAACATCTCTAACCATCCTATATCAAAAAGTGCATACTTTTCCCTATAGCGGCTTAATAATAGTCTTTCACCCAGAGGCCCCGGGTTCGATTGCTAGGGGGCTTCAATCAACGAACTTTCCAGAAGAACAGTTAATGTCGCCCTGACGGGACATGAGACTAGTTGTTTTTTTTCTAGTATATTTTCTTGTTTAATATTTATCACATAAAAATAGCATTGTTAAATGCAAAATTAAAAAGTTATAATTAGATGGCTGTTTCATCTTAATCGATAGTCAAACATCTGTAAAGATGTTTCTTTCGAATGGATATTTCTCTCATTGATGAAGCGACGGTGGTCAACACCGTAGAACGGTGAATATACTAGAAAAATTCGACTTGTCCTCATAGGTCTCTGTAGCATAATTGGTTAGTGCATCGGGCCGGACTCCCAAGGATGCGGGTTCGTATCCCGTCAGGGCGACATGAGACTAGTTGTTTTTTTCTAGTATATTTTCTTGTTTAATATTTTTCCCCTGCTGATGTCTGTTGATGATGATGATGATTTTTTGTATCTAAAGCTTTCACATATAGATTATGTAATATAATATCAGCCTTATATTTATCAGGAATGCACCAACATCTTTGTCACTCGACCTTCGGGATACGTACAAAATCCCTTTAGGCCTATGGCTACAGGTTAAATCTATTTTGAGCCTTACTGAACCCAAGCTACCCCTATAAATCCTTAACACATAAATGTTGTCACAGAATAAAGAAACATACAGTATTTTGTCTTAGACTCTTTCTTGATAACAGTAAAATTTCTCAAACATGCTTGGAAATTTGATCATTATTTTGCCAACCTTCTTCGAGATGCATCGAAATTGCTGTACTGTCCAAATACATGCGAGCATCGGCCGGCAAAATTTGTATGAAAATCCATAAGTATATATAGTACGTACTCGTGTCCGGTGTGCTACCGGACAAATCCTAGCGATTTTTGGTGCGCTTGTCAACAATGTAAAAGTTTTATTATGTTAAATAAATAGAAAAAAAAACTTTCTTGGTTTAGCGGCCAAATAAATTACATAGACCTGTCGTGTAATTTAAAAATGGAACGATCTTTTACTCCGAAATATGTCAACCAAGGAGGTAACTTATAAAGGGTTTTATAAAAATTCAACCTTGCTTGCAAATAGAAAGCTGTTTATTGAAAAAAAAATCGAATGAATATAATATATGAATGTACTTTTTAAATAATATGTTCTGGTACTACTTAGTTTTAATTTCCGCGCATTTTTTCAGAAAAGTACTACACAAGCCTTGGCTTTGATAAACTTACGTATGTGCCAACATTAATGCCTCTTTTGCTGGCCGCTGCAATAATGTACTATTATTGCAGCACTCAATACGCGCCAACATAGATTATCTATTACCACACGCTTACTGCGAACAAAACTATTACAACGTGCGTTCATCACTACGGCGCATTCGAGACTGAGACGCTTGCCGAGCTCTCGCTGAGACGAGGCGGGTCGCGTCAGGTATTACTCGCGAACGAACTTTTTGTAGGAAGATAAAATACTATATGTATTTTTATACCGTGTTATCGCAGAACAACTACCATTCCAACTTTATGCGTCATGTTGTTGAAATAAAATGGTTTTATTTTGTTAGTGGCTTCTCTAATAGGGCTTTGTGGAAGTTAGGCGATTTTTCCGAATAGCGGTTTTGGATGGGTGAACATAACTTTTTTTTGTATAGGTATGTAATTTTATTTAGTTTTAACCGGGAGAAGAGGAATTTTATTTCGTTTTTGAACAGTAAAACTAGAAATTGTTACACTAATAAAAAAGAGAAACGAGTAGTGTTCCGATATCCGTAGTGATTCTTTAAAAACGTTTTCAGAGTATTTGATACCAATGTGAGTGATGTTCATTCAATTCACTAAAGTACAAACGAAGCGCTCATGGCCGCGCTTGACAGACTGATCGTATTCGATCACGTTTGTTAAGCAAAGTTCGGCACGGTCAGGTGTCGGATGGGTCACCGTAAAGTGGCATTATAACTGAGCACTTCCGTGCTTCGGAGGGCACGTTAAACAGTCGGTCCCGGCTGTTGTCATTTGATTACAGTCGTTAAGCCAAGTCAGAGGCCTTATAGGCGGCTTGATAAACTCTGACACTAGAGGTGGCCACTAATCCTCACTCGATAAGGAGAAGAGACTAAGGTACATTTCAATAGAGAAAGGCCTCTAACATTTCTAGTAAAGAAATCGATCAGAGCGCAAGTATATGTGTGTGTTACTTCGATGTCCTTTGCAAAAATCGATCAGAGCGCAAGTATATGTGTGTGTTACTTCGATGTCCTTTGCAAAAATCGATCAGAGCGCAAGTATATGTGTGTGTTACTTCGATGTCCTTTGCAAAAATCGATCAGAGCGCAAGTATATGTGTGTGTTACTTCGATGTCCTTTGCAAAAATCACATACAGACAGGGTAACTGCCGGAATACAACAATGCTGCAAACATTGTTGTTATGGCCTCAGACTTAACTAAGATGGTGGTAGCCAGCCAGGCGGACTTACAACAAGTCTTAATACAAAACAAACCGAATACAATATGTACCCCGCTTCACAGAAAAAATACTTCCGCAAGTGAATTCTCAGGCTGGAATCGAACCAGCGACTTTTGGAAATCCGGTCCAATCTAGTCTCGGTAGCTCAGCGGTTAGAGCATTGGACCGGATTTCCAAAGGTCGCTGGTTCGATTCCAGCCTGAGAATTCACTTGTGGCCGAGTTAATTTTTTCCAATATTTTTCTATTTAAAATTTACCATAAGTATAAAAATAGCATTGAAAAATGCAAAAATTACAAAATCATAAAATACTTCCGCATTGGTATTACTATAAAGTATAATATTATATAGTCATTGGTATTAGTATGGAATTGTATTGTATGTAGATATTCCCGCAAATTACGTTTCCCGTAGCTCTGCGTGCAATCGAGAGAGCTATGCTCAGCGTTTCCCTGCGTGATCGAATCAGAAATGAGGAGATCCGCAGGAGAACTAAAGTAACTGACATCGCTCGAAGGATTGCTCAGATGAAGTGACAGTGGGCGGGACACATAGCGAGAAGAACCGATGGCCGTTGGGGCGGAAAGGTTCTGGAATGGCGACCGCGTACCGGACGACGCTCCGTGGGTAGGCCCCCGACAAGGTGGACCGACGATCTGGTGAAGGTCGCGGGAAGCCGCTGGATGCGGGCAGCTCAGGACCGATCGTTGTAGAGATCCTTGGGGGAGGCCTTTACCCAGCAGTGGGTATCATGTTGCTGAGACGACGACGTTTCCCGTGGGAATATGTTTTCCTGTGCAGTTTCTTAAGTAGCCAATGTCGCTCAGGGATAGGTGGCTCATTACTAGTGAAAATCGGTTAAGCAGTTCCAGAAATTACGTCTTCATCAAATAAAATTACAAACTTTTTATAATGTTACTGTAGATTAGCTAGTACATGAAGTGAACTGCATTACAAGTAAAATACCTATATTTGTCCATTCTTTTCATGCACCCACTCCCCTAATAATCTATCTATATATTTTTTTATCTCACCCAAGGTTGCCTGGAAGAGATTGCTATGTAGCAACAAGGCCGCCTATTGTGTGTTTTCTTTGTTGTAATGTTTAATCGTGTGCAATGAAGTTTATTTGATTATTATTATTATTACGAGGTTATACAATACACAAGTCTAGATTACACCAAAAACTTTGTCCAAAAGCTATTTAACTTCCGCCAAAAAATGTGTAAACAAAACGATACCATTTCGGTATTCGCAATTTTACAAGCCGAAAGCTATTAAAAAGAAATTGAATTCCTAATAAAAAACCAAATTGTTTTCGTGGGCTGAATAAATTTTGTTCAATATGATGAGTTGCACAAATCTGTGAAACAAAGAATGATAAAGATTTACGTACATCTTATGTTTTGGCGCGCACTGTTCATTGAAATAAAACAACTTTTACGGATATCAAACGCGCTATATTTCCACGAACTAAGTTGTAATTGTCCGAATTTCACGGTCACGGGATGACCACGGCAGCTGTAAAGGTGCCGAAACGTCGGGAAAATCAAAAAAACCCTAAAAAACCTAAAAATACGGACAATTACAATTTAGTTCGTGGAAATATAGTGCGTTTGATATCCGTAAAAGTTGTTTTATTTCAATGATAAAGATTTATTTTGTTTCTTTTCAAAAAAGATTATGATAAGATTACTACTTATCTGATTAGATGAGATTTGTATCCGCAATCTCTGCATAACTGGTCCATTACTTTCCGGTTTTTTTTCTAGTGGAACCTAATAATCTCCTCTGGTAGAATTTAATAACATTGTAAATACAAAAAAAATATTGAATTAACAACTTCTACGATTATGATAAATTTTAAATAGAAAAATATTGGAAAAAATTAACTCGGCCACAAGTGAATTCTCAGATGGGAATCGAACCCATGATCTTTGGAAATACGGTCCAATGCTCTGAAGAGAATGGAAAGAAAGAGCATTGGACCGGATTTCCATAGGTCATGGGTTCGATTCCCATCTGAGAATTCACTTGTGGCCGAGTTAATTTTTTCCAAAATTTTTCTATTTAAAATTTATCATAGTATAAAAATAGCATTGAAAAATGAAAAAATTCAAAAATCATAAACTTCTACGATATTAAACATTACTTTTGACGACCTGTTTGGCGCAGGGGTACTAACCCCGCCTTCTGCGCCAGAGGTCCAGGGCATTTCGATTCCAGGGCAAGACAAATATTTGTGTGCATGAACATGTCTATTTGTCTTGGTCTGCGTGTTTAATATGTACACTTGGGAGCAAATAAATCGAGCCACTGCGATATTTTCATACAAACATGCTCACTTTACGGTCTCATTATTCAAAACGTATAAACTTATGTTAGCATTTGTACGTCGATGTATGAGTCGAATACTCGACTTGCGAATAAAAGTCCCAAAAATTCAAGAATACTTTCAGTTGTATGTAAAGTAAGGAAAACATATTAACTTAATCCGGTTTCCTACAACTTTATATGGAATGAAAATTAAACATTTGTTTCACTGAAATTTTAGGAAATTGAGAAATGTTTTTAGTTGCTTTAGATTCTAATTGGTTATTTGAACATTTGACCTCGCCATCAACACCCAAATCTTTGCAGAAATACGCATACTTTTTTATTTATTAGACCGTGAAGTGATATTTGTATGAAAATAACGCAGTGGCTCGATTTATTTGCTCCCAAGTGTATATTAGGTATATAAGTATATTATCTAGTTTCCCGTTATCTAGTTTCCTCAAGTTCTTCATGATACTTAACGTGGTCTAGATAATTGTGTGTAAATATTTATTATTACTTTACACACTTAAAAAAGGAGTGTTATTAAAAATTAGAATAATAAAAAAAACCTATTACATTATATCGAATACCTATATAATTATAATATACGACGAATACTTTACGATATTCTTCTATGACAAGACTACTCCTCTACTACGCAGATTGGAATGAAAAAATAATTTAAAAGTTATTAAAACTTACAATTCGAAAATAGAACGACATTTCACCTTTAACCGGGAAGCCGGAAGTCGGCAATCGTCCTACTTCCGGTTGAGATAACCGGGACAAGGGGGATAGGTTTATTGTCGAAGGCTTTTGCGATGTAGGCTGGTTCACGTTAGGGTTGCTAGAAAAATGATTTTCATGGATCATGATTTATTGTTTCAGGTTTTACCCACATATTCTAAGTCGTTCCTCCAAAACTTTTTACACTTCACTCAACCTTGTCGTGGGTAAAAATGGTAGTGTGCGCTAGGCCTAACACGGAGTGGCTACGTTCTCTATGGCTCCTCCAGGTCCTTACGGAGTTATGACTTAGAATACCGATTTCGAAGAGTATTTCGAAGAGGTTTTTAATGAGGTTTTGTTAAGTCGAGGACGAGTAAGTTTTGGAGGAACGACTTAGAATATGGGTGTTAGAGTTCTGTGTATTGTAGGAAAAAATATGACTATTTATAAGTACTCATTGGAGTTTTATGCGCCTTTTTCTCAGCAGGTATCTGCAGAATATCAGTGTCAGGGTCATTTTTTGTTAACGGTTTTTTTTTCTATTTGTTTCGTATCCTCTGTGTTTGTTTAATGTTTGGTACCTAAAAAACTTTTTTCATTAATTCAATCATTCATTTTATGTTTTTATTTGGCGTTTTAATTGTGATGTAGGTACTTGAGATATTTTTTCTACTCAAAAGCTTGTTGGACTGTGTCTTATATGTCCCAGCAGTGGGGACAATAAGGTGTCTGATGGTGTTATATTATTTCGTATTTTTTGCATCAAAAGCGAACCGACACACCAACTAAAAACCATGGCATGGATTTTAGGTGTAGGTAATATATCCTTTTAATTTTGCATTTTACAATGCAATTTTTATGTGATAAATAATAAACAAAAAAATATACTAGAAAAAAGCAACTTGTCTCATGTCGCCCTGACGGGATGCTTGCGAATCCGGCCCAATTCACTAACCATAAAAATAGCATTGTAAAATGCAAAATTAAAAAGTTATAATTACATGGCTGTTTTATCTTAATCGATAGTCAAACATTTGTAATTATATTTCCTCGCTTCATTCTTCAGATATAACATTACCAGGTAGTGCTTTTACATACAAGGTAGCATTCGCACTTATTATTCAGAGAATTGAAAACATCGTTATTGAAATGGATTTGAACTTTTTAATTTATACTATAGATCATCGATGCGCCGATCTTGCCGAAACGTCATTCAAAGATTCGACGTGTCTTCGTAGGTCTCTGTAAAATAATTGGTTAGTGCATTGGGCCGGATTCCCAAGGATGCGGGTTCGAATCTCGTCAGGGCGACATGAGACAATTTGCTTTTTTTTTCTAGTATGTTTTCTTGTTTAATATTTATCACATATGTAATAACTATATATAAATGTTTCCCATTTGAGAATAATCTTAATTTTTCGTATTTTTAAAGGGTCATTTTGAAAAGAAAAAGTGTCGAGGCAAAATCATAAAATCGTGTTTCTGGTACATTACAAATCTAGATAAAGGTATGAAGAAATGTACATCTCCAATCATATTACAGTTTATATCAAAAAGTACATACTTTTCTAAATCCCCCTTTTGAGGACCTATTAATATACGTGTACTATTAATATATGTTTTTTTTTTGTTTTTTTTTGTTTAAGTATATAACATTTTTTTGTTTATATAATTTTTTGATTTTCATGAACTGTTTCATATACTGCTTTTTGTGAACCTAACATGCCGTGGCAGGTTGTAACTAAGGTCACACTACGTGTCTTTTTTACCCGATCATGTTTTTCACTTATGTATAAGTGTGAGTCTTGTAAACTGTCCTATTCTTAAAAAATAAAATAAAATAAAAAATATAATTATTTTAGCACATACATACACAAACACACACACAAAACATAAGCACACACATTACACAGAATTTGAAATCTGTTGTCTTGTTTTTTGTTAACTACTCAATAATTATTTTGTATTGTCTTGGGAAGAGCAAGTCAACCCCAGCACAAGTATTACATTACTTTCTGGAGTGTCTCAACACTTTGTATTAAGAATATTGAGTAATAAAGATATGTTTATTTTATTTTATTCTTTTTCTATTAGTTGGTTGTTGGTTGGTGAAAATTAATATTTTGTATGAACAAATATTAATTTTCTGAAACGTCATTTTTAAGCCTCCATACAATCGGATAATACCTAGAAGCAGATTGTGATAATAATAAAGAACATCATTAATCAACTGGAAATACATAATCGCGAGATTTCAGCATAATTAATGATCCGAAGACGAAATAATAATACTTACAAAACGTCTTACATAACATAGGCTTAAAATAGCATCAAGATGGAAAATAAATTCATCTAGGTATGTTTTGTTATTTCGAAATACCTATATTTTAAGGTGAAATTTTATAGAAGAGTAATCTAGGATCCGTATAATGGGGATTAACAGCACAACTTCTAAATTTATATGCCAACATGTACATGAAAAATAAAATATGCTGCTGATAAATTTTAAATAGAAAAATATTGGAAAAAAGTCAACTCGGCCACAAGTGAATTCTCAGATGGGACTCGAACCCACGACCTTTGGAAATCCGGTCCAATGCTAAAGTAACTTAATAATACTTAAGTAGCTACTGCTACTAATTTCCACTACAGTCAGGATAAACTTATAGTTTACCCTCCTCATTTGTAAAAATCACATCAGTTTGTTCAGGTGGCTTACCGCCATTTCTTAGCGCAGTATTGTTTCAATCATACTAATGGTATTTCGTACCACGACCCTCTGAAAATTAGCTTATTTTCCGACAGAAGTTTTGTGAAACTTTGACCGTGGATCAAACTTTTGGCACGCAAGGTAGGTACACTTTTACCATCTATCTCGATATAGGTCTGTGTTTAGATTAATCACAATTCAAATGCAGGTAGCGTCGCCACGATAATTGTCTCGCTCTTAATATGCTAGCCCTTAACATTAACACTGCTATATCACGCGATATTTTTATCTGATCACTGAACATAAATGCTGTGCTGTATTAACATATTTGTAAAGTATAGAATTGGTCATTAATTATTATGTTTGATTACTACTACTTAAACTAATATTCACATGCCAACCTTTATACGGCAGAAAACTATTGGATCAAATTAATATTGTAGACTATCGCAATGTACATACATGGTTTTCCAGCAAATAGATTATTTATTTCTTATTTCTTCTTCTTCTTCTTCTAGCAGCAGCTATATTGTTATGACAATGTAATCCAAGCGTAGCGCGATAAGAGGCCTTATGCTTAAGGATGTGATACCAAAACTGCATGAAAAGTTATTAGTTTTTGAAGTAGGTTCTCATTTTTTATTTAAAAAAAGAAGGTTTTTTATATATTTGTAACGTGCGTCTGTTGTGACCCGAGTCATAGAATATATAAGCCCGAGTGGAGGAGGCTATCTTATCGTGATACAGTTTTATACTACTACGGAGGTAAAGATACAAAAAACGGTGTTGCAATAGCGTTTTCGGTTTTTGTGCGAAGTACCTACGTTAATATTTACAAACTTGTAAAATAAGTATATCGATAAGTAAGTATAAACTGTAAAATATTATTGTAATTGTCAAAACTGTCGTCGTCGTCTCAGCCACATGACACCCACTGCTGGGTATAGGCCTCCCCCAAGGATCTTCACGACGATCGGTCCTGCGCTGACAACATCCAGCGGCTTCCCGCGACCTTCACCAGATCGTCGGTCTACCTTGTGGGGGGCCGGCCTACCCACGGAGCGTCGCGTCGTCCGGTACGCGGTCGCCATTCCAGAACCTTTCCGCCCCAACGGCCATTGGTTCTTCTCGCTATGTGTCCCGCCCACTGCCACTTCAGCTGAGCAATCCTTCGAGCGATGTCACTAACTTTAGTTCTCCTGCGGGTCTCCTCGTTTCTGATTTCTGGTTAAAACTGTATAAGAAATAAATAAATAAAGAAAAAAAACAACGGGTTGCACTCCGGGAGTGCCGGCAGAAGTGAAAACCGCTTAAACGAAACAGCAGGAGCAGACATACATTTTCGCCGCGCGGTAGAAAGACAGGAGGATGTTACTCCCTCTCCTTCGCCGCGGCGGCGGTCTACCTTCCCTCGGTCTTACGAATTTTCGATGAGGTCCCTGTCCTAACGTGACTTTAACATTTTTACCCATCCCAAAAATTTTAAACTTTGATGTGCACCATGACGCTAAAGAAGTTTACACTTCAAAAAAAGAATGGCGTCTTAAAATTATCGAGCTACGATTGTTGATAACAGCCACTCATGGCTACTGACTGTACTTGCCAGGTAGGTAGGTAGAGGTACTAAAATTTAGATTAATCACAATTCGAATGCAGGTAGCGTTGGCACGTTAATCGTCTCGCTCGTTAGCTGGCTGTACGCCATGGATACTGTAATAGATTGTGTGGCCAAGTGTACTTCCTGAGATTGTAAACAATTAAGTAGTATATATTTAGAGCACTAGGAAAGTCTGACCTTTCTAGTGCTCATACCTCAGTTGATGTCAAAGAGTGTTTTGATCCTCATGAGAAACAGGACGGATTGCCATACATTTTTTTTTTCGAAAACATCATTTTTCTACTCATTATAACGTTTTTCAAAATCGGTGAATGCAGTTCAACATTTTTCAAAATATTAAGGATGGTTTCCTAATAACGTTTTCATGTAGCTACAATGGTTAAGGTACGTGCCTCGTTTTAAATTTCCACCATGTATATTTGTTTTTTTTTATAATCACACCAATAAATTAACCTAGCCCCAAAGTAAGCACTGTAAGGTTTGTGTTATGGGATACTAGGGTAGGGATATAAATACATATAATAATACATATTAGAGGAGCCCGTGGCACAGTGGCCCGTGGCTCGGCCTGCGATTGTTGAGGTTAAGCAACTTTCGCAATGGTCGGTCACGGGATGGGTGACCAAAAATTTACTATCGCTCGAAAACATCTGAAATTTAGTAATCGAAGAAATTTTCGTTGAGACAGTAAAAAAATAAAATTATTTACAAAGTTGCTCAGACGGAACTCAAACCCGCAACCTTTATCGTTAATTGTTTCATACAAGGTATTCACGTCGTAAACAGTCATTAGTATACAGCGCCCTCTGTGCTAACGAGTGGAACGATTACGCCCACAGTTCCTACATTTCAATTTCGTTTGTGGAAAGAATGGGGCTACGTTGATTGCAAAAACGTCGTAATAACTTAGTAACTATGAACTTTTGAACAAGTTGTAGGAAATATAAAATGTTTTAGGGTTCCGTACCAAAATGGTAAAAAGTCTATACAGTACAGAACCCTCGATGCGCGAGCCCGACTGTTTTTGACTATTTTTTTTTAACTTTACAGTCATTAATGGCACAAAATAGAAATGTGCTTCAATATGTATATTCTTTTTTATATCCATTATGCAGAACCCATTATCAGAAACCAATAATCTATCAAATGTCCCAAATATTCTAAATATAAATAACCAATCAAGAAACAAAAAATTAAACTTGAGTCATGGACGTTTTACCTTTAAATGTATAATTATTATGTATTTATATCCCTTACCCTAATATCCCATTGTATTTTTTCATTATCGTATTTTTTCTCTATCTCAGTATTATTATTGATTAGTCTAACAATAAAACATAAAAGAAAACGTCTTATACATATAACAATGTTGTGCATACCTTTTAGTTAAATGCATATAAGATACATATTTTGCTAAGTGCTGTAAACTTAATATAATTTGCCTTTATGTATTTAGTTGGTAAGCCTTATTAAATAAATAAAGAAAAATAAATAAATAAATAAATCCCATAACATACCCTAGTAGCCCAAAGTAAGCACTGTAAGACTTGTGATATGTGATTCTAGGGTAACCGATTTAAATATGTACAATTAAACATAATAATGTTTGTATTTATGTAAAGTAATAATAATGTAGAAATTTATACAACATGCATGACTCGGGTACAAATGCTCGTATTCATCATACAAACATTTGCCCCTACCGGGATTCGAACCCGGGACCTTAGAGTTGGCGACACATTGAAACCACTTTACAACGGTGGTCGTCAAATTATGTAAAACAAGGCTTCAGCGATTTTGTTCGCGAATCATTAGATTGTCGCGCGAATATGTTTGTAATTTTTTCATTTTGTTTTTTCACACTCACGGAAAAAAAACTTGTAAGTATATTTTTCCGGAATAGTATATTTGCCCGTCGTAAAAATCAGCCTTTATGAGTCTCAGACTCCAATTATCTCTAAAAGAAGTAATGATTAAAAACACCACCTCAAGGGATGAACTTTGAAAAGTGCTGAAACATGTATGACATCTATTGTGTTTAAGGAAAGTTTTAAGGAAAATTGGTCAGAATTATATTTTTTTTTACCCCCAAGAGGTTGAATTTTGGAAAACGCTGAAAGACCTTATTCAAGTTTCACGGTAATTGATTACAGTACTAAAAAAACAACGGATTGCAATCCGGGAGTACCGGCAGAAGTGAAAACCGCTTAAATGAAACAGCAGGAGCAGGCATACATTTTCGCCGCGTGGTAGAAATAGAGGGGAATATTACTTCCTCTCCTACGTCGCGCCGGCGCGGCGGTCTACTCTCTTTTCGTCTTACGAATTTACGATCAGGGTCACGTGTCCTGACGCGACTTTTACCCATTCCAAAAATTTTAAACTCTAATGTGCACAACGCTGCTAAAGAAGTTTTCACTTCAAAAAGTTTCATACAAACTTCTACCATCCATTTCACCCCCTCAAGGGTAGAATTTCCTAAAATCCTTTCTTAGTGGGTGCTCGCGTCATATAGAGAAGTTACTGTCCAAATTTCAAGATTCTAGCTTTAATAGTTTAGGCTGTGCAACGATGAATCAGTGAGTCAGGACAAGTGTTTTTATATGTTTCGAAGATAATTGTGCATTATCATTTATTTTAAATCTTGTATTAAATGAAAAAATATCAACCCAATACCTCATTCTCATCCGATCCCTCATTACTGTGGGAATTCGTTAAATTCCCGAAATCCCGTGGCGAATCTTACGCAATTCACCCTCTTTCCGGGTTCCCTGTCGATCCTGAGGTAATATTCTAGCAATTCCAATCTTGTTGATAAATTAGATTTAGCGGATGAATTTCGGAGTTGTACTGACAGCAACATTTTAACAGACCATTTCAGAGCCTCCACAAGAATGATGTTTTAAAAGGAGTAACCGATCAAAGTGTTTTAAGCCGTCAATGTAACTTTTGAGATAAAAAAAACATATCGAAATTTTTTTGTTTTTAACGATGTCTACATTTGGTTCCTGGATTTTATATTGTTTGGAACAATTTCTACGTTTGGTTTTTTTTTTAAGTTACCTACATTTGTACAGTTTGATGCGTCATAATATGACATGAGGTGCGAGGTTTGAATAGATCAAAAAACCGTTTCGTACTTTTTTATTTCGGTGTGTAGTTAATACACTTTGATCTGTTACTGAAATCTGTGACGCAGACTTCACACATTGACAATTGACAAATAGGACAAAACCCACGAAAAAGCACAGAAATGAAAGAGATAGCAAATTGAATCGGCCCCATTTGGGATCTTTCGATGTTTCACAATGCGAACTCGTATGACATAATCTGCTTCAAGTACACACTTTTTCATTGCTCTACCATGGAACTTACCGGGGCCTACCGCCATTTCTTAACGCAGTATTGTTTTAATCCTACCATGCAATTTCGTACTACGAATGTCTTAATACCTCCAGCGTCATGTGTATCATTTACGATACACACTTGTCAAACCACTTGTTTATCACTTTCGATACATATTTCTATACATTATTTTATATTATTTTTATGAACGACGGGGAGGCTATTAGCCTTCATTATACCTGCTGTTAAGTATTGATAAGGCTGAAGATGGAAGCGAGCCTCTCCCGGAATCCTCAATCACTGAGGAACTGGCTATCTTATCTTTAACTGCCGGAACACAACAATGCTGAAAACGTTGTTGTTATGGCGTCAGACTTAGATAAGATGGTGGTACCTAGCCAGGCGGACTTGCAACAAGTCCTACCACCAACCAAACCCCATACAATATGTACCCCGCTGGGAATTGAATCCGGGACCCCTGGGTCTGATACCGATGGTTGTACCACTAGACACAGAGGCGGTTAAATTAATATTTTGGTGGTAATGGCATTTATATCTTAGCGGCGAGGGTGTTAAAGTAAGCTTGTTTTTCGATGGAGGTTTTGTGGCGTCTTCACTCAATCATTGCCTCCAAAGTGTGAAGTGCGTCAAAATGTGACAACTTCATTAAAAACACAACGCAAACAAAACGTTCTTACGACATGATGGTTTTTAATAGATGATGATAGGTTCGCTGATTCCGAATTTACGGATGTCAGATGTAAACAGAGGTACTGGGGCCCAATTCTCGCGCCTTCGACATCTCGAACTCGAAATTTTTTTATTCCCATAAAAACCGGAACCACGTGGGGTATATAGCGGGCGGCCGTTAGTATTTTAAATACTTTCGAAGTCATCCTGTGACAACTTCCGTGAAGTCAGGGGGGTCTAAAAAGGGCTCTTAAGTTATATTGCTAATAAAACAACTTTTGCGGTTGATTGTCAACCTGTGACTATGGCAACTGAAAAGGTGCCGAAACGTCGGGAAACCAAAAACAAAAAAACCGAAAAATTATAGTACCAAATATATATTTCGGGTAAACGCACTAAATTTCCCGCAAAAGTTGTTTTATTTCAATTATAAGTGCGCGAAGAAACTTAAGATGTGCTTATATTGCTAAGTGACTGTTTCACAATGTCCGTGAGATACTTTCCAGTTTAATTGACAGTTTTGTATGACTATCTGTCAAGTAACAGCTAATGAGAACTTACTTACACATTGTGAAACAGGCCCTAAGTCAATTCCCTGACAATTAATTCGTTTGTTTATTTTTTATGGAATTTGCATTTAGTAAATTTTCTTGCTTTAAAAAAAATTAAAAGCTAATTCTGCAACACTGACACAGTTCTAAACTCCATAGAAAATAATCAATAAAATGAATTGTTGAGGAATCACTTATTATACAATATTGCGTTAACGCCCGTTTTAGGCCCTCAGGAAATAAAAAAAACACACTTAAATTTACCAAAATGTGGTAAAAGAGAGTGCGCGTTAAAATCCGTAAAAAGTTGATTTATTCCAAAGAAAAATACGCATGTTTTTTTTTACCCAAGTACTTATGAAAACAAAATGCACAACATTATTTGCTAAACTTCGTGGTAATAAATTAAAACTAAGCCTTAAAATACGTTCACATTTTACAAGTAGGAAAACATAATAAAACACACGTAATTTTATTTTTTCAAATACATGCACGTAACACAGTGCTACGAATATCAGAACCAGTGTAAATGACCAGATGGATTTTTTGTCGACTTTATTTGTAAAACACAAATACAGTCGACACAATATCCATCTTGTCAGTTGAAATACAATAGTTATTTGTTATGCAAGGCTGGAAAGTTGGTTATTTAGCGGCGAGTTACCTCTATTGAAATCTGAGCAAGTGAAGGATTCTAGGATTGTTCAAAGATTGAATCCTGAGCCTAAAAACTTTTCTGGCGAGCGCAACACACAATTTTTCACCTCACAACAGCGAGGAACATATTATGGTTGTTTCTGCGGTCAACTTCCAGGTACTATTAAGTATTCTGTGCTTCCGGTAAAAAATTCTTTAAACATAAAGTTTAATCTACCTTATTCTCGTTGTTTTAATGATATACAAAACTAAAATAATAAAAAAGGGAGTATTATAGTTAATTCAAAGTTATTTAAAGTAGGAATATATTGTTACTAATCAATAAGAATAAAAACGATTCCGTAAATGTTGACACTGACATGTGGTACAAAACAAAGACAATTTCAAAATAAAGATTTATGTCACAGTCCGTAATCCAATTATAGGTTGTGAAATCTCACCCAGCCTAATATAAAATTCTTATAATAAATAGTTTAATCTTATTGTTATTGTTTTTATGATTCAATGAACTAAAATAATATAATTAAACCAAAACGGAGTATTATAATTAATTTAAAGCTATTTAAAATTAGAATCAAATATAACAAAAAAATCAATAGTGCGATTCGGAACGCATTATGACATATTTTTAGGTATTAAATTAAAAAAGTACTTTGCCGCGCTAGGCCGCAAAAAGCGATTTTCTACGCCTAAACTGTTTGACAAAACCTCCTTTTCAGAGCGTGTGCGGTAAAAAAATATCAAACAATGATCTATACTTATAATAAGAATCAAAGTTCATCGTGTCTGTACATTGCTTGGATTTGCAAAAAAATATATAGGGGGACTCAGAATAAGCAGGAGAGCCAATTTCTATCATCTTTAGAATTAAGGTCTGTCCGTCTGTCTGTATGTCTGTGTGTTTGAATGAGCATCACACCAAAACCACCTAAATCCATAGAATCGTTTATATTATGTTTAAAGTCCGTATCTCAACTTACCGTATAGACTATATTTCATCAAAATCGGTAAACTCTATCAAAAGTAATTACATTCTAAAGAGAGGACGGACGGAGAAATTGATATTGTAACTCGCATGTAAAGGCAAAGTTGGAGTTTACGCGTCGTTCAGGTTTTGGTTGCTTAGCAACAGTTGTTGATTTTAATTCTTTTGTTGTTGTTTTTTATTAATTTAGCGCTATAGCGTGCATGATAGATGGCGTTGTATGTACTGTGTAATTATTTCTATTTTATTTTTATTTCTTTTAAGCGATTTCAAAAAAAAGGCGGACGTTTTTAATGTGTCGTGAATATAAGTGGTATTTTTATGTAGTCAACAGCTGTTCAGGCTATATACTTTGTGCTTGAGATTGCCCTTTACCTATGTCGTTCATTTTAGATGCAGTTTTCGTAATACAAGTTCAAACATTATTACACAAGTTTTATGTTTCAGTACCTATGACCAGATTGAACGTTGTCATTAACCATTTTTTATGTCACCATTGCCGAGGCACTGGCCTTCCTTAGGGAAGGATAAGTCATACATAAGGTAAAAATGGGCCATGATCCGATTGGTGGGTTTTCATGACCGCAAATACACCCGCGACAACGGTTTAAAGTGTCTTCCGAGGTACGGAAGAGGTAATTGATTGGTCACCTATCCCAGGAATTACCATTGCGAAACTAAATCGTAGGCTGAGCGTGCGAACAACTGCGCCTTCTCATACGGTACCTACAGTAGCTTTCTGTAAATCTTGAAAACGCTGTCTATTTCGTTGCCTTTAAGATTATATGAACTAAATAATGATTGACCTTAACTTTAACTACTTAGGTACGTTAGTAGCATACTGGCACTAACTCTGGCGTATTTTTTAAAATGGATTTTTGACATTGCCGTCATGTCCTTTTTGTTCTTACTACGTCAGGCCTCACTATAAATGGCTAAAAAAGTATCGAAATGTGGGTATTACATAAAGGGTTGGTTTCACCAACTTGGCATATAATTTGTCATTTTTTCATATAACAAACTGTCAAAAGATCTGTCAATTAAACTATCCAGAACTTATTGGTAGGTGGTAAAACCGGCCCGTAAGTTGTTTTGTTCTGTAGATAGAGCAAATGGTACAGGGGGTAAGAATGAGTTCATGTTGTCCAATCATGATTGTTATGATGGTATGACTTCTCAGTCGACCAGTAAACTTTCATATGGAGTGTTACCTGTTTCTCTACACGTGTATACTATTTTAACAGCTGTATACAACCCATGTAAGGGAAATTATGCGGATTATAGTGGTTAAGTAACTTTCGCTAAGGTCGGTCGCGGGGTGGGTTACCAAAAATAACAATCTTGAGCAACTTTGTTTATTTCGAAGGCGTGTTAAAATGCCACATTGAAACATGACTGATGAAACTAAATCACAGGCATCGTTATCTAATTATCATCAGAACAAAAAAAACGACTTCAAAAGATGCTACTTTGCATTGTAATAGGTACTTTTACTTTAAGTTCTATTATAAAATATAGGTGAGTACGTACGTAGGTACTGGCGAATTGATAAAGTTCTATATTAAAGGCGATAAGATGATAAGTATGTAATTAAATGGTATCATGTGCATTAAATGGTATTCTCTTAAAAAGTAAAGAATATATGCGACTCAATAGCCTCTTCCTTTTTGTGAAGTTGGTTAAAAATACCGCCGAACCATATATTTAGTCGGGAAGGATTGCAAACGAGGTTCTGGTTCTCACGCGAACGAAGTTGCGGGCACAGCTGGTATTATAATAAATTTTAAATAGAAAAATATTGGAAAAAATTCACTCGGCCACAAGTGAATTCTCAGATGGGACTCGAACCCACGACCTTTGGGAATCCGGTCCAATGCTCCACTGAGCTACCGAGACTAGCTCGGTGACGTTGCCAACGTCACAAAACATTGCATGGTTTGGAAGAGTGAATTGAGAGCGTAGTGGAAAATTGTTAGTTTATTTAAGTTAGACAAGTAACGAAACTTGTCTAACTTAAATAAACTATTCAATTAAATAGAAAGTTGTAAAACTAATGTTATGTAACGCCCATTACTATTACCAGTGGCAAAGCGAAGCGCTCATGGCGTCGCTTGACAGACTGACCTTATCCGATCACGTTTGTTAAGCAAAGTTCGGCCTGGCCAGGTATCGGATGGGTGACCGTAAACGGGCCGTAACTCACCACACGGGCCCAATGCGGATTGGTGGGTTTTAATGACTACAAATGCAGCCAGGAACAACGGCTAAAAGTTCCTTCCAAAGCACGGAGGAGCTCTAGTAAATTTTTGGTCACCCATCCCGTGACCGACCTTTGCGAAAGTTGCTTAACCTCAACAATCGCAGGCCGAGTGCGCGAACCACTGCGCCACGGGCTCCTTATCATCTTACCATCAACTTCAACATCAACTATAAATGTTTGCCCCGTTATAGAAAATTGTTGTAGACAAAAAAAAAACTAAAAATAGACATCGTACCTAAAATTAGTAGCATTTTCAACAGCAACACATACTTTGCCGTCTTCTCAGTAATGACACGACCTACTTCCTTTGTGGCCGCCGACAGGCTTTCGCCGCCAAATGTGCGTGAAACGAGCTGATGTTAGTTTAAAACTACTGAGAAATAGTGTTTTGTTTCATTAATAAGTGAAACAAAAAAAAAAGATACTTATGATCCTCTCGCGACCAATTACTATTTTAGGATTTTTTAATTATTGCAATGCTATTTTTATACTTACGATAAATTTGAAATAGAAAAATATTGGAAAAAATCAACTCGGCCACAAGTGAATTCTCAGATGGGACTCGAACCCACGACCTTTGTAAATCCGGTCCAATGCTCTAACCACTGAGCTACAGCGTATATAAATATAAAAGTATTGGAACATTTCGACGGTGGACCACCGAAGTCTCGGTCGAGTTGATTTTTTCCAATTTTTTTCTATTTAACATTTATCACAATTACTATTTGTCCGCCCATCATTTGTTAAATAATAAATAAAGTAATTCAAGTACTTATTTTAAATCTACTGTACAAGTTGATACGAAATTAGACTGAGAGTACAATTACTTCTCTAATAAACATTACAACTACCGAGGTACCTAAAAACTAAACTAAAATCATTGCAGAAATACATAGACCTATTTATTTAGACCTTAAAGTAAGCATGTTTGCATGAAAATAACGCAGTGGCTCGATTTATTTGTCCGAGACTGTATTTTACATCTAATAATGATTCGTCCTAAGCACTCGAAGTCACATGCTACCCTAACAAAACGTGTCTTAAAAAAAACCGTAATCCATACCTTATGGCTCTCACAAAGAAAATTCAAGCCGTAATAAGCTTTGTGGGATATCCCTATTATTCCCATTTTCATTTCAGTCCGCCATCTTGCGTTTAACTTGAAGGCAACAAAAGACATGAGATTGCTAGAAATTTAATTATTTCGCCTTCGGTTTACGAAACCATAGTATAATTATAGCAGATGTACCTACTTACTGCTTTTTGTGTAAGTATGTGTTTTTTATCAGCAATGTTGAAACGGGGCTCATCATACATGATTTGTATTGTAATGGGCTGATAAGGTATGAGGAGCCCGTGACGCAGTGTGGTTCGCGCCCTCGGCCTGCGATTTTAATATACGACAAGCAACTTTCGCAATGGTCGGTCACGGGATGGGTGACCAAAAATTTACTATCTCGAGCTCCTCCGTGCTTCGGAAGGCACGTTAATCCTATGATAAATTTTAAATAGAAAAATATTGTAAAAAACTCAACTCGGCCACAAGTAAATTGATTGAGCACGTTAAGCTGTTGGTCCCGGCTCGGCCACAGGTGGTTTCTCAAATGGGATCTCAGATCAGAATCCATCCCATCTGAGATCCCATCGGATAATTCACTTGTGGATGAGTTGATTTTTTCCAATATTTTTATATTTAAAATTTATCATAAACATAAAAATAGCATTTTATGATTTTGTAATTTTTGCATTTTTCAATGCTATTTTTATACTTATGGTAAATTTTAAATAGAAACATATTGGAAAAAATTTACTCGGCCACAAGTGAATTCTCAGACGGGAATCGAACCCGCGAGCATTGGACCGGATTTCCAAAGGTCGCGGGTTCGATTCCCGTCTGAGAATTCACTTGTGGCCGAGTTAATTTTTTCCAATATTTTTCTATTTAAAATTTACCATAAATAAAAATAGCATTAAAATGTAATGTTAATTTGTAAAATGTCCTGTGTCTGGTACCAAATAAAAAAGTTTGTATTTGTATATATATGCGGTGCCTGTTCTAATATGCGCAGGCTGTGTAGAACCTAAATTCACTGAAAACAGGAAAACCGAAACTCTTTTTCAAAAACCCAAACAAACGCATAAAACATTTCAGAGCCAGTTGGCCAATAATTCGGTTACGTAGTATCCGGTGCCCGAGCGGCCGCCGCCATCTTGTTTCCGATGCCCGCCACAATATCCTGTACCGAAATGTTAGGGACAGTTTTTCGATTGGTTACTTTTGACAGGTTTGGAATCTTTCTGATATATCTTTGTTGCCTTTTTCCATGAAAGGGTATTATTTATTTAAAATACTCATACTCATACTCACAACATTTATTTAGTACAGGCGAAGGACATAGAAGTGATATTAACATAATACAATAAAAAGGATACTTAACAAAAAAAAACTTAATTTTAAGGTACAGTATTGAATAAATTGTCCCACGGCTGCACTAAAAGGGACCTAATTTAGCATTGTGTCAGTATTACACTGACGCTGGTTTTCAACTAGACCGCTTTTAGTTTATTGACACCTGGATGTCATATACATAAAAATGTATAAACAATAGTGCAGATGTGCGATTGTGTGTGTGGTTTTGCATAGGTATGTTTGAATGAGAATGTATGTGCATGTGTGTGTACGTGTGAATGTGTGTATTTATATCAGTGCGTGTGTGTGAAAGCCCCCCCGTCCCTTGTGTCCTAGAGGGGGGCGGTAAAGGGCCCAGAAAAATTGTGGTTTTATGAAGTGGTAAAGTAAAAAAAAAGTGTTAAAGTGTGCGATAGATTTGAGAATCACTGACCTTCATTATTCGAAAGTTTCGAATACTGATTTCGAATTTGGATAGGCTCTTAGCGTCACCATAAGTGTTAACCGCCTCTGTGGTCTAGTGGTACAACCACCGGTATCAGACCAAGGAGTCCCGGGTTCGAATCCCAGCGGGGATACATATTGTATTCGGTTTGGGTGGTGGAAGGACTTGTTCTAAGTCCGTCTGGCTAGCTACCACCATCTTATCTAAGTCTAACGCCATAACAACAATGTTTTCAGCATTGTTGTGTTCTGGCAGTTAGAGATAAGATAGCCAGTTCCTCAGTGATTGAGGATTCCGGGAGAGGCTTGCTTCCATCTTCAGCATTATCAATACTTAACATCAGGTATGATGAAGGCTAACAGACTCCCCGTCGATCATAAAAAAAAAACTTTGGCATGGCTATCTACTAGATTCATTTTATACGCTAATCCGTATAATATGAATTGATTAATTTGGTGAACGTAAAACTTGGACTAATCACCAATATTTTTTTTTAACAACTGATTTCTTGATATTTGAGAAAGGTTTTTAATGCGAAATATTGGAGTACCCGCGAAAAGGAACCAGGCAGGTATAAATCACGGGCGACGGCTATTCTATTTGATTTTTTTAACCGACTTCAAAAAAGTAGGTTTTCAATTCGTCGCGTATATTTAGTAGATAAAAATTACTCTTGCTATGAAACTAAAAATTTTTTGTTTAGGATAAGATTCTAAATTTTTTCTTTACATTCTTCTGATAAAGGGGTTTGTGAACTTGGCTTCTTTGACATTCACTAGTTTTTGCAACGACCTAGACTGAATAAATGATATTAAATTTGTTTCTGAATTCCTTTTTTGAACTCTTCTTCTGTTCAAGTTTTTAATAATCATATTAAAACAATATTCCAAATCTTTTAACATAAATAAGAACAACAAAGGCTGACCAGTAGCTTGAACAACAATATCGGAACATTTCCAAACTTTCAGACGTGATCGGAATTTTCGGGAGCAAAATGTTTGCAGAAGTCACATAGAAGTGTCAAACTGGATCCAAGTTAAAATCGATTTAAAACAAATACAATGGCTTCTGTTCGAATGGAGTGGTTCAAGTTTTTGATCAACGAGTCTCGTGACGAGTTCGAATTGTAGGTTCGAGTGCCGTGTGATGTGATAAAGCTGAAGATTTTTCTAGTACATATACATCATCAGCCATTTTGATGTCCCCACTACTGGAGCACTGGCCTTCCTTATCTATACTAATATTATAAAGCTGAAGAGTTTGTTTGTTTGAACGCGCTTATCTCAGGAACTACAGGACCGATTTAGAAAATTCTTAGACCATTAGAAAGCTACATTTCTCCCGAGTGAAATAGGCTATATTTTATCCTGATATTCCCACGGGAACCGGGCACCACGCGGGTAAAACCGCGAGGATCTGCTAGTGGTTAGATAAGGTGAATTGGCCATGGCCCACCATGCGGCTCAATGGGTTTAAAAATCTCTCAGGAGGAGTAGCTGAAATTAAGAATTTTTTGGTAACCCATTCCGTAAGAAAGTATTTGAGTATGTTTATCTTTTATCCGACTTATTCGTCAACAGGCGAATGCGCGCGAGTGGGCACCTTATTCCGATTTTAACACTATTAGGAATGTCAAATGTTGAGCTCTTCCTCCGGACTGGGTGTTGGTAGTCCGGGGACCGCGGAGCAACTGACGTGCGTCGGACTTGGTATTTATGTGAAGCGGCTGGTGAAACTCTGTAAGCGCGATGTAGGTTTCTATACGTGTTGTTCAATACCATACAGACTTTTTGTCAGCGCCATCTATTGTCACGGTAGGTAAGTTCTTTTCTTGCGACGTATGTTGTTGTATGTGCGGCGTCAGGGTAGGTGCCGCCACATACTATTTTTTTTGTCGTCAACTAGTTGACGAATAAGTCCTTTATCCTCTATCCTTATCAAAAGTTCATAATGAATGCTTTAGGCTAGATATTATTGTGATAGTATGCAATATACCTAGAATTTTAATATGTGTGTGTCTACAGCTTCCTCATAAGACATAGAGGAATTCTAAGCATGCCATATTTTAGTGCAAATTAGGAGCAATCAAACGTGTCAGTGATATTTTAGGTGCAACCATAACTTCGTTACTAGGAGTTTTTTTTTGTGTGTTAGCTGGAGAAACGTGTCCCCAGCTGACACATGCCGTTTTAAGGCAAACCAGTGAGGTTAGGGCTTTAGACTATAGTCAGAAATTTAGTGCACAATAGGAGCAATGAGAACCAAAAAAACTAACCGTCACACTCAAATACTGTTGAAACTACGATCATTAAAGTGTGTGTTAGCTGGAGACCCGTGTCTCTGGCTTACACACACCTGTATCTTCGTAATTATTTGAGGTAGGATTATATTTTATACCTCAAATTTTAGAGTCGAATTGGAGCAGTAAGCTCCAAATTTTTCTAATCTCTAGCTCGAATAGTTTTTAAGCTACGAACCGATAAGCATGTGTAAGCTGGAGACACGTTACACGTTTTGAATCACTGTAACCGTATAAGTTAGAGTCTCGTACTAAGAATCAAATGATACCTTATAATAGGTGCACACGGCATGCAAAATTTCAAATCACTGGGCTTCTTAGTTTCAAAATTATAGGCAAAAAACTGGTTTCCCGCCAAAAAATTCAAAATAAATGGCTCGGACGCAGCTAAAGCGCGGTTGCCTTTCCGTGCGCTACACTGTTGCAATCGACTTTGAACCTAACGGCTGGTATTAATTCGAGTCACTTTAGTTTGCGCTTTCGATCGTTTTAATTTCTGTTTTGAGAATTTCAGACCAGGAGCCGTCCGATATATCTACGCTGATTACAAACCATCTATGGTAGTTACTTATTGAACTATCTGATTCTCTTATGAAGTAGTTTTTAAATGTTAGTGTTAGAAAATTCACAACATTTGTTGATATAGGGCATGGATGATGGGCACTTTTCTATGAAACCTGGGCGTTAAACCAACAGAAATGGAACTACAATTTAGTACTTAGTACTAGAAAATATTTTCTTGTTTATTAACTATCATAAGCCCCCAGGTTTGCTTGAAAATAACCAGAGCGAAATACACTATTATAAATTCTAAAATAAATAAATTCTTAACTATACTTTTTTCTCTCTTATTAATTCAGTGATCGGAATAGGCTGAGTATATTTACCTATAGTTTATAGAACAAAGACAAAAATCGGAGATTTCCCTAATACTATTTTTTTTCCGGTAAAACTGGGAATTTAATTAGGCGAACTTTAACACCTTATTATTAATATTTAAATTATAAATGTTTTTCGTTTTGACACAACTGCTCAAAAATTATTAGAATGTTTTCATGGTTCACGTGATTTTAATTTCCTAAAATTTCATTAATATTTACCATAACCAGTGATCGGATAAAGTTAATTGTTGGCTGAAAAACTGTGGAAGCAGCTTCTTAAAACATTTTGTTTTTTTTTTATATTAATCCCAGGATTCAAAAAAAAATCGGGAATTCAAAAGTAGTCGATAACATAGTGTGGAAACAACGACTTTAGCATTATGGTACTTATTATAAAATAATCCGGGACTTGCAATCCAGGTGTTGCAAAAGGGGTTACATATTCATATTTTAATACTTTTATAAAAAAAACTGTCGTCTCTGGAATTTCGCCGGCCACTGCCGCGGCAGACTCGCTTTTCTAGCTCGATTCGCGCGTCTTTTTGTCACAGTTCTAACTAATCTAATCTAGAGGTACCTTAAGTACTGTGGAGATTATACATGTCTCCGCTCTACAAGGAGGCCGCAACACCGGCGTTGCTGGCTGGTTTTGTTTTTTATAAAATTAAGCAAGAGAGGCCCGTCGTGCGTAGATATGAACAGTTGCCTTGTCAAATAAATATTTTAAAATATTGTGAAATAATAATATAATTGATAAATATAAAAACAGTATCGAAGTCCTCCGCTGCTCTTCTATATTTTTTGATATATCTCGGAAACAGTGCATCGTAGCACAAAAATAAGGTATTTTTCGACCCCCTACGTAACCCATAAAACCCCCTTTCAGCATCAAATATCAATAATAATAATAATATCAATAATATCGATCGATTTTGTATAGTCAAGTGACTTGTCCAAATTTTAGAGTGAAATTACATTGGAATCTGCCCCCTAATTGTCTAATTTCAAAATCTATCACAATCCCTTTCAGAGGTATTGTGATTGTGATATTTTCGTCTGTCACATTTGCTTAGACAGTTCAATTTCGTTTATTCCATACCTTTCAAAACGCGTCCCGATCACAATCCCTTTCAAATGTCAAATAGTGATGGCCTGAAGTATGTAAATATCTTTGAAATGACGAGGGCTACGAATCGTACATGATGTACGTTTCATAGCACAAAAATAAGGTATTTTTCGACCCCTTACATAACCCATAAAACCCCCTTTCAGCATTAATTGACATGATAAAAAGTTCAAAAGAACAAGCTCAAAATTTCTTCAGGGGGCTAATTGTCTAATTTTAAAATCTATCGCAATCCCTATCAATTCGTCATTTCAAAGATATTTACATACTTCAGTCCATCACTATTTGACATTTGAAAGCGATTGTGATCGGGACGCGTTTTGAAAGGTATGGAATAAACGAAATTGAACTGTCTAAGCAAATGTGGCAGACGAAAATAACACAATCACAATACCTCTGAAAGGGATTGTGATAAATTTTGAAATTAGACAATTAGGGGGCAGTTTCCATAGTAATTTCACTCTAAAATTTGGATAAGTCGCTTGCCCATACAAAATCGATCGATATGATTGATATTATTATTATTATTGATATTTGATGCTGAAAGGGGGTTTTATGGGTTACGTAGGGGGTCGAAAAATACCTTATTTTTGTGACGACAGTTGTGTGACGACAGTTTTTTTTATAAAAGTACTAAAATATGAATATGTAACCCCTTTTGCAACACCTGGATTGCGAGTCCCGGATTATTTTATAATAAGTACCATAATGCTAAAGTCGTTGTTTCCACACTATGTTATCGACTACTTTTGCATTCCCGAATTTTTTGGAATCCTGGGATTAATATAAAAAAAACAAAATGTTTTAAGAAGCTGCTTCCACAATTTTTCAGCCAAAAATTAACTTTATCCGATCACTGGTTATGGTGAATATTAATAAAATTTTAGGAAATTAAAATCACGTGAACCATGAAAACATTCTAATTATTTTTGAGCAGTTGTGTCAAAACGAAAAGCAAATATAATTTAAATATTAATAATAAGGTGTTAAGGTTCGCCTAATTAAATTCCCAGTTTTACCGGAAAAAAAAATAGTATTAAGGAAGTCTCCGATTTTTTTTTCTTTGTTCTATGAACTATAGGTTAATCAGCCTATTAATAAGAGAACTAATCACTGAATTAATAAGAGAGAAAAAAGTATAGTTAGATACAGAATTTATAATAGTGTATTTCGCTCTGGTTATTTTCAAGCAAACTGGGGGCTTATGATAGTTAATAAACAAGAAAACATTTTCTAGTACTAAGTACTAAATTGTAGTTCCATTTCTGTTGGTTTAACGCCCAGGTTTCATAGAAAATTGCCCATGATCCATGCCCTATATCAACAAATGTTGTGAATTTTCTAACACTAACATTTAGAAAGTACTTCATAAGAGAATCAGATAGTTCAATTATAAGTAACTACCAAAGATGGTATGTAATCAGCGTAGATATATCGGACGGCTCCTGGTCTAAAATTCTCAAAACAGAAATTAAAACGATCGAAAGCGCAAACTTAAATGACTCGAATTAATACCAGCCGTTAGGTTCAAAGTCGATTGCAACAGTGTAGCGCACGGAACGGCAACCGTGCTTTAGCTGCGTCCGAGCCATTTATTTTGAATTTTTTGGCGGGAAACCAGTTTTTTGCCTATAATTTTGAAACTAAGAAGCCCAGTAATTTGAAATTTTGCATGCCGTGTGCTCCTATTATAAGGTATCATTTGATTCTTAATACGAGACTCTAACTTATACGGTTACAGTGATTCAAAACGTGTAACGTGTCTCCAGCTTACACATGCTTATCGGTTCGTAGCTTAAAAACTATTCGAGCCAGAGATTAGAAAAATTTGGAGCTTACTGCTCCAATTCGACTCTAAAATTTGAGGTATAAAACATAATCCTACCTCAAATAATTACGAAGATACAGGTGTGTGTAAGCCAGAGACACGGGTCTCCAGCTAACACACACTTTAATGATCGTAGTTTCAACAGTATTTGAGTGTGACGGTTAGTTTTTTTGGTTCTCATTGCTCCTATTGTGCACTAAATTTCTGACTATAGTCTAAAGCCCTAACCTCACTGGTTTGCCTTAAAACGGCATGTGTCAGCTGGGGACACGTTTCTCCAGCTAACACACAAAAAAAAACTCCTAGTAACGAAGTTATGGTTGCACCTAAAATATCACTGACACGTTTGATTGCTCCTAATATGCACTAAAATATGGCATGCTTAGAATTCCTCTATGTCTTATGAGGAAGCTGTAGACACACACATAATTTTAATATAATTCAGCTTTCTAGCTTAGCTTTATAACATGCACATAGTCACGTTTTTCTACTTAACACATTCCGTCTCTTCGCATTATGAAATGTGGAATGCTTCAAGGATTTGAATATTATTCTGAATGCAGCACGGAGCTTCTATTGTTGCCTTAACTACTAAACTGGCACATTTTTAGCAAATAGCTGAGTTGAGTTTTTAAATTCCTTTTACATGAAAATGGGTGCTGAATGTGGCTGGGAGATTTTTTTATTGTAATTAGTAGCTGCTTTGCTCTTCTTATTTTTAAGTTAGTGTAATACAGGGTGGAAAGTTAAGACGACGCATGAACGGCAGGTACCACTTAACCATTGTAGCTACATGAAAATATTCTAAGGAAACCATTTTTAATTATTTTAAGAAATTTTTAACTGCATTCACAGATTTTTAATAAAGTGTTCAGTCAGCAGGAAAATTTTCAGTTTTCAATTTTTGAAATGAAAACTTCTTTAGCGGCGTTGTGCTCATCAGAGTTTTAAATTTTTGGGATGGGTAAAAAATGTTAAAGTCGTGTCAGGACACGTGACCTGATCGAAAATTCGTAAGACGGAGGTAGAGTAGACCGCTGGCACGGCGTAGAAGAGGAAGTAATTTCCCCCTCTCCTTCTACCGCGTGGCGAAAATGTATGCCTGCTCCTGCTGATTCGTTTAAGCGGTTTTCACTTCTGACGGCACTCTTGGAGTGATTAGTTTTAATTTTTTCCAATATTTTTATATTTAGTATTTTATCATAAGTTTAGTATTGATAAATGCAAAATAAAAAAAAAAAAATCTGCGTATTATTTGAGAAAAGTACTATACAAGCCTTGGCCACAACTAGGCTAGGCTATTGGTGGACTTACGTATTTACACGTTTGTCAATCAATGCCTCTTTTGCTGGCCGCTGCAGTAATGTACTATTTCTCGAAAGAGTTTGCGTTTGAGAAAATATTGCCTATTTTAAGACCACACCACGATCTGCGTCATATCGTACGTGTCTTATGTAAGAGACGCCGTTATTGTATTCTCCAGCGTCTAGATTTAAATAAAAATTTATAGTACTTCTATGTTTTATTTTTTCTTTGTTTTATTCTATTACTTGTTCTAATGGGTGGTGCGGGTGCCGCCAGCGGAAATGGGTCTACTTCAGTCTGCTAATCTTAAATTATTTTAGAAAAAAAAAAAATTATACTGACATGTATGTTCCTCACAACTTGCAGTAAGTACTCTAATCTTGTAATGCGAGAAATGTTGTAATGTATGATAGATAAGTCTTTCTTTGCCAGTTGAAAATTGTTTACGGTTACAATAACCATAAAATGTAATATTATAATTAATATTTTCCTTTTGTGATGGAAATTGAGCTTACTGATATGTTAAGGTCACTTTTCAATTTGACGACTCTGTATGAAATAAAACAGTGAGAAAAAAAAGACCTTTGCGAGTTTCTTGCCGGTTCTTCTCGTTACAAGGTCTCCCGCCGTAGGGTTTGTGAACCGATGGCGTAGCTTCTTTGACGTTCATATGTAAGTGCTTGTAACAGCCTACACTGAATAAATGTATTGACTTTGATTTTGAATTTAATAGGTCAACTCTATTCTATGGTGGATTTACAGTCCCTACCTATAAAATGAAAAGCCCTCTTTGTTTAAACTATCCAATAAGTTTAACTTGAACTACTTATACTTATGATGAATTTTAAATAGAAAAATATAGAAAAAATAATTTTCCTTAACAACATATCAACTAGCATAGTAAAAAATGGTAGACATATTTTAAGTAGGGTTTTGACATATTTAATAAATGTATCCTTTGATAAAGGGACATTTCCGCAAATTCTCAAAAAGTCAGTGGTCAAACCAATTCATAAAAAGGGTGATATAACCAACTATAGGCCAATTACTTTAGTTTCTGTGTTTTCCAAAATATTTGAAAAGGCTATGGCGCGGCGCATAGTTGAATTCGTTACAAAATTCAATATAATTAAAAATTAACAATACGGCTTTCAAAGCAAGAAATCGACCAGTATCGCTGGTTATGATCTTACAAGTAATGTAGTTAAAGGTGTCAATGATAAAAAGAAAGTTACAGTAGTCTTCTTTGACATGTCAAAGGCAAAAAAAAATACTATTAGAGAAATTGGAGAATTTTGGACTGAGAGGACCAGTGTTGAATTGGATTGCTTCTTACATAAGTGATAGATCTCAATATGTTGAAATCAATAATATTGATGAAAAAGGGATAATAACATCCTATAAATCTCGTGAGAAGCATAATGCATTTGGAGTTCCTCAGGGTACGGTACTTGGGCCAATTTTGTTTACCTTATATATTAATGAGGTACCAGATGTTATATCGAGTTTTTTTTTTTTTTTTTTTCATTTTGTAATTTTTGCATTTTTGCTGATGATATCTCAGTTATTGTCACAGCTGATAAGAATTCTGAAATTGATAATTATGAATGTAATATTAATAACACCATTGACGAAATTTCTAATTGGGCGACATTAAATAATTTATGTATAAATTTAGATAAGACATGTTTCATTCAATTTAATAATTATGGTACACCTTCTAATAATCTCTGTATAAATTATAAAAATCACACTATAAAAGAAACTAATGAAACAAAATTTTTAGGAATTATGTTAGATAAGAATATAAATTGGAAGACTCATGTTGATAAGGTATGTACCAAAATTAATATATCTACCTTCTCAGTAAACTTCGTAGAACTACCTGACAACAAACATGCTATGCATGGTTTTGCTCCAGATAAATCATGTGAACCACTATTTCGTAAATTGCACATTTTAACACTGCCTTGTATGTACATTTTGAATTTACATACAAGGCAGTGAACAAGCAAACACTTAATTAGGACTTTTAAAGATAATTCAAATAGGAGCTTGAGGTATCCAGACAGGCTTACATATAGTGCTAACCCCAAAACTGCTCTGTACATTAAGAACTGTCCAGCAATGTGTGTTAAAGTTTTCAATGCACTACCAAATGGGTTCAAATCATTCCCAATGGCAAAGTTCCGTAGGTCAGTGAAGCTATGGCTACAAGAAAAATGTTTTTATTCTATTGACGATTATTTTAATTACTGCAAACATATAAAGACAAGATAAAGAGTATTTTGGACTGTGATAATGTATAGTTTTTGTGTATATGACTTTGTTTTATGTAGATTATTTGATTTATTTTATATTTTTAATTATATTCTTGACATTTGCATGCCGATTTGGCGAGACATGAATGGACATTTTATAAATATCTAAGATCTGTATTGTATTTTACCATGTTTTTAGTAAATACATAAATTGATTGATTGATCCTTTACACCCTAACAGCTAAGCAACCAACTAACTAACCTAACTAAAAAAACAACTTAGGGTTGTTTAATTTATGGGCGGCTAATAAAAATGGCCTCCTTTGTGGGTCATGGCCTATTCGTCTCAGCCATATAACACCCACTGCTGGGTATAGGCCTCCTCCAAAAGGGGGGGTTTGCCATAATCGCCACGCTTGGCAGGCGGGTTGGCGATCGCAGTATGGCCAAGTATGTAGGAGACGCTGCTGCCCGTCTCCTGAAGGCCGAGTCCCTTAGTCGCCTTTTACGACACCCACGGGATGAGAGGGGATAGTGCTATTCTAAGCCGACACTACACAGCATGGCCTATTCACCTTAACCTAATCCTAACTAATATTCCCTACGGGTCTAATATTCCCTATTCGGGTCGTTACGTTCCCTAAAATATGGTTGAGCGAAGCGATGGCTGGTTCATGCGTCATGCTCGTGAACGGGTGCCGCCAGCGGAAATGGGTCTACCTCAGTCTGCTTATCTTAATGCTGTGCTTAAAGCCTAAATATTTTTATCTAAAATAAATTGATACTGACCTGTATGTACCTCACAACTTGCAGTGTAGTAGTCTTGTGGTGCGGGAAATGTTGTAATGTATGATAGACAAGTCTTTCCTTGCCAGTTAAAAATTGTTTACGTTTACAATAACCATAAAATGTATTATTTTAATTAGTATTTTCCTTTTGTGATGGAAATTGACCTTACTGATATGTTAAGGTCACTTTTCAATTTGACGACTCTGTATGAAATAAAACAGGGAGAAAAAAACAGCCCTTGACGAGTTTCTTGCCGGTTCTTCTCGTTACAAGGTCTGCCGCCGTAGGGTTTGTGAACCGATGGCGTAGCTTCTTTGACGTTCATAAGTGCTTGTAACAGCCTAGACTGAATAAATGATATTGACTTTGACTTTGACTTTGACTTTATTAATATTATAAATATGAAAGTGTGTTTGTTTGTCCTCTCTCAACCAACAACGACTTGATTTTCACATACAGTTAGTTGAAAGGAGGAAGAGTAACATAGTCTACTTTTTATCCCAATATTCCCACGGGAAGGGGAACCACGCGGGTAAAACCGCGGGCTGCCGCTAGTATTAATTTAAAATAATGATATACTTACAAAATGAGTCTATTAATCTTTAAAGTTAACCCTAAAATAATGAACTAATCAATCTTGTACCGCAAGTCTACTACAAAAGGTCCAATATCAATAGAGAGGTTAAATTATTTTTTGTACGTCAAGACTTCAAGAACTTTCGAGCCCATGTGAACGAGACGTAACGAATTTTTAACGATCTGCTATGTCACGTAATTGGCAAGTGTGGAGGGTTAACTGAAGAGGCAATTTCGGTAGAAAATTCACTTTATATATACGAAACCGTATAGTGAGAATAATGTAATTAAAGACAATGACTTCGAGTTACACAACTTTTCCGGATTTGATCGCGCGTTTATTTTGAGACTTTGATTTGAATTTTTGTGATATTTTAAAGACAATGACTTCCATTGAAAGAAAATCAACTTCATTAGAGACATATCAAATTATAGACATTACATCATCATTGCCCACTACATCTTGACAGATGATTGTTGCAGTGCCATTTCCACATGGTGGTAGCTAGGCTGATTGTATACTCATACTAAATCCGATTAGCTAATTGTATTGTTACTCAATTAGGGTTAGAAGAGTAGTTAGGTTATTGTTAAGTTCCCTGGTGCTACAATTAGGGTTTTAAAATCTTCATTTACAATCTGCCTAGGCATTTTGGCATTCGCAAAACGGAGAATTCTACTATACTACTATTCTACTTTACTACATTCGTGCTTTTTCGTGAAAAAAAAATCGTGAAGATATTCGTGCTTCAAAAAATTTGGGGAAAAGTTCAGTTTTCGTCCGGTAGGGACGCTGCTCAACATCCCATATAACTATTTGTTGACGAAATACTTTTTCTGAATTCTAAGGACTGCGGCTGGTTTAACAATCTACAGATAAGTTCGGGATAGTTTATTTGTCTGTAGGTGGTGAAATTTGACATATTTTTCGTTTACTGTTAAATTTTCTGCCAGGTGAGCTATCCAGAACTTATCTATCGATTGAGAAACCACCCTCTAATATTTACTCAACTCTCGTCTAATCGAGGAGGACAAATTCTATGAACGAAATTGCATCCCGGAGGCGAGAAATCGAATCTAATTTTCGTCACCTGTAAAAGGATCAAAGAGTTATCTCTTACTAAGCCAGACCCTAATAAGGTCGCTTGATTTCGTTTCTATGCAAAAGTCAAGACTTTCCGAAAACCATCTACGATAATCGGACAAAATATTATGTTCGTTTAGGTTTGAGACATTTGCGGACTCGGCTCGTGACGTCACGCCACTTCGTAGATAATTTGTAGGGCGTCGATGACGCGATACGTGAGGAAGTGGCGTGACGTCACCGCTATATGTGAGACCACAGTCGATTCCGCGAAAATAAGTAATTAAAATAATTAATTACTCAGCCATTTCTTGATGGATTAAAAAAACTGTCTTATTAGTTTTGATCTATATTTTAATCCCACTTAGTGAAATATAATGTTTTCAACATCAGGAGTGAAGTGACAAAACGATGTTTTAAATAATGCGCAAAACCTATTCAGTGGCAGTTGGTGAAAGTGACTCTATGAGGTCCAATATTAAGATATCTTCTGGCTATCGCCTTTTGTAGTAGACTACCAATGACATTTTGAATTTTCCCACAAGAATGAGAGGTTTAAGGCAACAAAAACTAGGTAACTATAATTGTAAATGTTTCCTCTTCTGTTTTCTACACGTTAATAACTTTTTATTAAGTTTATCAGTGAAAAGCGGTGTGAAATTTAATGTGACGTATAATTTACGAAATATCCTTCTTTAAAACTGCGGGAATAGAAAAAATGTGAATTGAATAGTCAAGACTATGTCAAATAGTGAAGCGAGTAAGAATGAGGAGGATAGAAAATCTGTATGATGGAGCGAAGACCAAGGCGTGCATATAGAAAAACGTATCATTTATAAAACACGGCCGCTCACGGTTTTACCCTGAAGGTTCACGTTCCCTTGGGAATATAAGAATAAATGTACCCTATGTTTTAATCCAGGCTGTCTTCTATCTGTTTACCAAATTTCATCCAAATCCATTCAGTAAAAAAGTAACAAACAGGCATTCATAAAATTTGTAGAAATTTAAGTATTTTACTGCATTACATCACAGATAAGTGAACTTTACTGTTGAATTTATAGCAAAATGACATTGGAAGCTCAAACTCTGCAATTTAAACTGTCGTCCTCGTCACTCGATGAAACATTTAATCGCTCGGACACACAGATTCGTATCTTGAACCTTCTGAATCGTTGGATTGGAATATTAAAGTGACTGAGTTGCGAATGAGTTGATACTGAAAGACCCTGATGCAAGAATTGTATTCAGTTGAGTCGAGTGTTATTGTGGAATAGTGTAATAAATACACATGTAATAAATACAATGTAATAAATACATAAATACAGTAATAAACCACCATTTAATCTTGACGACGATTTTTCTGTAATGCCGATCGAATAATTCAGTTCGATTTCCACTGGACAGAAATATTTTTAGGGTGATTTATTTTTAGTGTGATGTATTTGTCTGTACATTATACGATATAATTGTTTATGGAATAAATTTACTATACTCATCAGTATGTACAAGAAAACGTACATACCCTTAGCACACGGTCTGTTTTTTTTAGTTTAAGCAAGACAGTGTTGTGTAAACAAAATATTGACAACATGTCGCTGATACTTTACGTTTTTAAGATAATGAGAGGTAAGTTACAAAACGCTTTTGTAAAAATTTAATAAATATTGATAATTAATAATGGCAAACAAAATAATGTAATTAATGTTCCATTAATTAAATTACTAGTTACTCTATTGTATTGGGTTAATCCTGTATAAATAAGTGTAGAAATAAATAAATAATATATTTGTTGACCTTGCATTATTTAGTAAGGCTCTATCCTGTCAAGATTAAGAATCTAGAGAATAAAGATTCGATAATCCAGAAGATATGATTCAAAAGAATGTATGTATTATGAATGTATTTGGGACATGTATATTATAAATATATGATGTATTTTTTTCTAGCGCGCTTTTTCGGTCTCAACTTTGAACCATATTAAAATGGCTTCTATTTCTCCATAATCAACTACAAACTAATGCATAAGCTCCAGAAGAGAACACGTTTACCAGAATAGCTTATTTACAATCATATACTGTTGTAAATATCATAAGACACTTTCAACAAAGGACAGTTTACATAAAACCTTCAACAAACTCTTTGTGTGTAACAGTAACCCAATTCTAGGAACCAAACTACTCATAAAAATCTCATCAATATCGAATAAAAATCTTTACCAACATCGAAGTCGCCAGATTTACGACTGAATAATCGTCTGCGACCATCTATAAATCTGAATGCTCGGTTATAAACGATCAGAAACCCGTTACCACAAAATCTACGGTTTCATAGCTGCAGGAACTAGATAAGGGGATTCAACGTTCCAAGGAAGCAGTTTATCCCTCAAAGTACGCATACAGACGAGCAGGATGGAGATATGCGTTAAGATGATGACGATACTGAACACTGCAACATCTAGATGTTTTACGAAACGAGTTTTAGATGACGTTTTGTGTTGACGACCTTCGTAAACGATGGGTTTTTTTAATTTTTTTTTATGAACGACGGGGAGACTCTTTGCCTTCATCATACCTGATGTTAAGTATTGATAAGGCTGAAGATGGAAGCGAGCCTCTCCCGGAATCCTCAATCACTGAAGACTGGCTATCTTATCTCTAACTGCCGGAACACAACAATGCTGTAAACATTGTTGTTATGGCGTCAGACTTAGATAAGATGGTGGTGGTGGTGAATCGAACCCGGGACCCCTAGGTCTGATACCGGTGGCTGTACCACACACAGAGGCGGTTAAAATTGTGAGTTAAATAAGTGTAATTGGGATTTAAATAAGTGACAATTTTATTTTATTAAACTAAAGTCAGCAGTTTTTATACTTTTCACGCAAAAGCACTAGCCGCTTGTACATATAGATAAGAAGTATAATTTTATATTTTAAATGGGAGTTGATTTGAGAAATTTTGGTTTTATGCCCAACAACAACAATGTAGTGCAAAAGTCTGTAACTTTCGAAAAGTTTTGTTTATACAAGGATAGGAACATTTTTAACATATATAGAGTGGAAATTAAAAACGGGACACGAAGGGCAGGTCAATTAGGGAAATTCCCGGTTGACCAGTAGAGTTCTAATGGGAATAATCTTCTCGGAAAGTACTAAGGTTAATGCAAATGTTTTCCGCAATTTCTGGCTTTCCTAGTGCTCATACCTCTGTTGGTGTCATAAAAGTGTTTTGATCCTCATGCGAAACATGATCAATCGCCATAACAAAAATATTTTTGAAAACTCATAAATTTTCTGCTGACTGTAATTTAAAAAACACAATATTTTATCACGTTGTATTATAATCTACTATCACAATACTAACCTAATCTGCCCCCTATTTGTCTAATTTAAAATCTATCACAATCCCTTTCAGAGGTATTGTGATTGTGATATTTTCGTCTGTCATATTGCTTAGACAGTTCAATTTCGTTTATTCCATACCTTTTAAAACGCGTCCCGATCACAATCCATTTCAAATGTCAAATAGTGACGGCCTGAATAACTTTTAGATTATGAATTGAAAGGGATTGCGATAGATTTAAAATTAGACAATTAGCCCCCTGATCTAACCGTAGGTGATATACAAGTATATTTAGCTTTATTTATAATGCCCCGATGAATGAATCAGTACGTCATCTAAACAGACAATACTTATACAGTCTTCTTAAAACAGTTTTAAACTTTTATGTGCCATAAACTTAACGGAGAATTGAGTGATTATTAAACCAAAGCACAATTAATAGCAAAAAAAATTACTCGGATCATAGCATTTCTCTCAAGACTTCTATCAAAAAACTTATATTGTTATTTGATTAAACTATTTATTAAGTACCACATCGGTAAAAAAAAGTCTTTAAAATAGACTAGCAAAGTGTTTTTTCTCAGGAGTTTTCTATTCGTATAAGAATTTTTCATGAAGTACCCTACAACATAGTTTCCTGTTGTGGTAAAACCAGATAAAAGTTCAAGAATGTCATGAGAAAGGCTTCCAAGATATCGAAGAGCAGAAAAGGTATAAAGATATGCTTTAAGATTAAGCTATTCCCGTAAAATACGACTTCTAAAGATACCTTAACGGCGTAACGGTATTGCGCGAATACTTTGTTCAACATTGTTATGGACTTGAAAGGAAATTGTATTAAGTTTAAATTTAAATATTAAAGAACACATTGTTATTATTATATATTATATATTATATGTTATTGTTATTATTATATATTATTATATATATATTATATATTCTGCTCTTGGAAAATTATTTAGAGACTACACCTCTTTTTTATTTTTACATATGTTTTATTTCTTAACATTTGGTTTAATGATGCTTCTTGATTTATTATTTTGGCAACGTATTTTTATCGTCTCTGAAACCCCGAGATAAGTATGGATAATCCAATGATTGTATTAACTCTTGTTAACTATGTATCATTGATGTGGACCTTATCCATATAATTATTATCATCATCAATATATCCATATTATTATCACTTCTGTGAAACAAAAATACATCTATTGATTATAACTTTTTAATTTTGCATTTTACAATGCTATTTTTATGTGATAAATATTAAACAAGAAAATTTTTCATTCCGTCAGGGCGACATGAGACAAGTTGCTTTTTTCTAGTTAATTTTTTTGTTTGATATTTATCCATCTATTGATTATTTTATAAACCATGTATGATGTAGATGTAAAATCCTCTTTTATCAGAAGGGTTATCATAATCCTAACTAATATTATAAATAATGCTAATGTGTGTTTGTTTGTCCTTCCTTCACATCATAACTAAGCAACTAATCAACTTTATTTTTGGCATAGAATAAGTTGAAAGAACGGAGAGTAACATAGGATTTTTATATCGATATTCCCACGGGAACGGAAACTAAGCGGGTTGAACCGCGGCCGCTAGTTATTGATTTTTTATTTTCTCATCTTATCCAGTGTTTTTGTCAGTCGAATCGCTTAGCTGTCAATAATAATATTAATAACAATAAATAATAATAATAAAAAGTATATAACTATGTTTATCCGTTATCTAGTATCCATAACACAAGTTCTTCAAGAAACTTTACGTGGGCTAGATAATTGGTGTGATTGTATGCAAATTTTTAATAAAAAAAAACAATTATGACATCTTTGCTTTCAGTGTTGCAAAATGCCTATTACGAATAACTTAAATGGCCTGTTGCGAAACAGTGTTCTATAAACATAGTCTTATTTCAATTTTATTACAACTCAATGTTTTAAAGTTTTATAAATTATTCACACCATTACCTTAAAACCATATCGCTTAAACAACTTTTAACTGAATAGCAAAAGCTTACGTAATGCTATAAATATCCTTTATTCATGATTTAGGAAGCAGATAATCCAGGGCTGTACGCACCGCACGATGCTCACGGCTGCTTAGGATTCATGCACAGTTGAGAACGTATTAGGGTTAATGATTGTATTTTTTTAGTAAGATCCCTGGGGACTCTTGCGTCATCTCAAATTAGATTTTTTCTAACCATAATTCAAACCTCTACTGCTATCAAAATGTTTTAACCTCAGCTGTCTCTTTGACAGTTCCATGACGAAGAGTTTCAATAAATGTTTTATAGATTCGTGGCTCCAAAACTTGACGCTTTCAGTTCGCTACGAATGAGTTGCGTCGGTGAAGATTGGAGAGTTCAGTAAACATTCAGTGAATTTGTTTCTTCTGGACTGAGAATAATATTTCAAAGTCACTTTTGATCACAAAATAAAATAGGTACATCTCTTTATTTATGATTTTGTAATTTTTGCATTTTTCAATGCTAATTTTATACTTATGGTAAATTTTAAACAGAAAAATATTGGAAAAAATTAACTCGGCCACAAGTGAATTCTCAGACGGGAATCAAACCTGCGACCTTTGGAAATCCGGTCTGCTATTCCTATCTTAGCTGATCTTAGCTGAGTATATGCAGCAAACAGCAACTACTGCACTGGTATTCTGTTGAGACCAGCCGTGTCATCACGGTACAGGGACCGGAACAAGATAGGAATACAAAATAAACGTAACAAAAGAAGTAAAAGCAAAAGAGGACTAGGATAAAATAGAAAAATTATAACTAAAGCTTAAACTTATACAAGTAAAACACAGAATGTAATCAGTTACAAATAGCAAAAGCGTTAAAAAAGAACAAAAAAAAAACGAAACACACACACGCAAACACAACATTGGCTTATTGAACAAAAACTCCTTTGCCTTCCAAAAAAACACAAGACTAAAATAAAAAAAAGGCTTACACGTCAACTCAACTCAGTCAGTTCAGTATCACTCTGTGACTTGTTGTATGTATGTAGTATGTTTATATTATGTTTTTTATTTGTCCGCTCAAATGGGGTACTGGCCTTTCTTGTGTAAGGGGTAAGAAGAATGGGCCAGCCATCATGCGGAATAATTATTGTAGATTGATAGGTTTTAACAACTATAAATTCGAAATAATACGTATTAGGTAACACATCCTGTGACCATTGCGAAAGTTACTTAAGGCGCTATACGAATAAAAAGAGATAGCAATGAAAAAACGACGAGCGAGACCGATTTTGCAGATAAGGCGAAATAACCACGAAATCACTTCGTAGTAAATAACTATAGCAATTTTAAGAGAAATGAAACTACACAATTCTAAATATTATTGGTGTACATAAACTAAAACAATTTCCAATAGTATACGTACCATTTGAGAATAATCTTGAATTTTCGTTTTTTTATGGGGTCTTTTCGAAAAGAAAAAGTGACGAGGCAAAATCATAAAATCATGTTTCTGAAACTTTACAAATCTAGAAAAGGTATGAAGAAATATATTTCTTAGTACCAGATTTGTAACATCTAGGGAATGCAATCACGATCTCGCGGAATCCCGATCTCGCGAGATCCCATGTAATTTTTCGGGATCAATCCCGAAGCATAATATGACGAGATCCCGTTCGAGATTGACGGGATTGGGCGGCGACTTAAATTTAAGTGCTACTGCTACACAAATTAATACTTCACTTAAAGTGGAATTAGAAGAAACTCTGCGAGCGCTTAAAAGTCCTTTTACACGTGTATCCAGATCCACAAGCTTAGATAAATTAGAGTCAGTAATAAAAAAAGAAATGGATTTATTTGAGTGTGGAGTATCAAGGGGGAGATTTTTGCAGTTTGCATATAATTGCTTAGTCACGCTGTTGCCAACCAGTGTTGAGTCGGAGAGGGCATTCTCAGCAGCTGGCTACATTGCAACGGATATTAGATGCCGGTTAGCAGATAGTACTCTTTGATTTTTAAGAAGTTACTTTCAAAATCACCCGTAACTACTTTTTAATCTCCTTGAGCTATACTATACCTACTTTTGTTTTGATTACGTTCATGTTAGTAAAACTGTTAATTATTTAGTTAGTAATAGTAAAGGATAAGGGCTTTTGTTTTCTTTCAAATAATATTTTGTTTTAATTAACCTCACTATCACAAACAAGAGTTTTCATCGTATTCAGTAATGTGATGTTTTTTAACTAGACGAGATCCCAAAAATTTCGGCATCCCACGGATTGACATTTCTAATCCCGAGGGATCTCGACTTTACGATCTCGAGTCGGGATTGCATTCCCTAGTAACATCTCTAACCGTCCTAATAGTTTTATAACAAAAAGTACATACTTTGTCCGTAGAGCGTCTTAACCGCTACAATAGCTGGCATTAGTATTATGATAAATGATACTAATGCCAGCGATTTTATGATATATGATCAATTTTAAATAATCGTAGGTAAATTTGTTTTTGTAATGTCAAAGTACTTAAAGGATTTTTTATTTTTAATTAATATTTTTTTTGTTCTTTTAAAAATTGCATCTCCAATGGTAAAATATGAGGTTATTTTCCATATTTTGTAACATCTCTTGTACCATATTTTTGCAATAAATGATTATGAATTATATATAAATGAATCAACTTCAATGTGACCTAAGCCTTAGTGTTAAAACTTTACATAGCAGCTATTAAGCCACATATTGTAGGTGAATTTTAGACAAAACTTTCCTCTATAATGTGAGTACGTTATGTCAAAACATTACCTTAAGTTGTTGGCATTATTTTAATCACATGTCGTTTATATTGACGATCTCGTTTGTGATGCCAAAGTCCAATTATACAAGTATAATTATTGTGATGGGTAACATAACGTAATTTGAAACAGACGAAGCGTATTGTTTATTTAACCGCCTCTGTGGTCTAGTGGTACAACCACCGGTATCAGACCCAGGGGTCCCGGGTTCGATTCCCAGCGGGGGTACATATTGTATTCGGTTTGGTTGGTGGTAGGACTTGTTGTAAGTCCGCCTGGCTAGCTACCACCATCTTATCTATACCTGACGCCATAACAACAATGTTTTCAGCATTGTTGTGTTCTGGCAGTTCGAGATAAGATAGCCAGTTCCTCAGTGGTTGAGGATTCCGGGAGAGGCTCGCTTCCATATTCAGCCTTATCAATACTTAACATCATGTATGATGAAGGCTAAGAGTCTCCCCATCATTCATAAAAAAAAACAAACAAAAAAAAAACAAAAACATTTATGGGATTTAGGGGATATGCTGCTCCAGTGGGTACGTAGTCATTGCGACCTAAAAGATCTATTGTGACTCGCCTCGCCTCCTTTGGATGCTTCTAGATAGTCTACAATCTTTATAGCTTTGAGAGATTTTAGTTTCTCCGTACGAATTATGTGCTGACCCAGGTTGATACTGCTTTTGTGAATTAGGGGTATGCAGTCACATATAAGATGTTTGGTTGATTATTTTTAAGCTTAACAATTAATTATTAGACATCTTTATCTTTTTCTTTTTATGGTTTTGTAATTTTTCCATTTTTCAATGCTATTTTTATACTTATGGTAAATTTTAAATAGAAAAATATTGGAAAAAGTTAACTCGGCCACATGTGAATTCTTTCGAATGCAAGGATATTCCTAGCATTGATGTAACAACGCTGGCCAGCGCATTAAAAATATAAAAGTATTGGAGAATTTTGACGGTGGTTCACAAGTCTCGGTAGCTCAGAGCATTGGACCGGATTTCCAAAAGCCGCGGGTTCGATTCCCGTCTGAGAATTCACTTGTGGCCGAGTTAATTTTTTCCAATATTTTTCTATTTAAAATTTACCATAAGTATCTTTATCTTTGTTCCATATGCCATGAAAACCATCTATACATATGAATCCCATCAGCTGATATAGTAATGTTTAAGTAATATTGATAAATAGACGAAGAACTTACTTAATTTTTTCTAGTTTTGTCATTGGTAAATGGGTCGTTGTGGCCATCTCTATAAATTATTGAAACTGGACCTCCATTTTTGAACGAGGAGGCAATCAGGCGACTATCGACCTTGCAAGCGTGGACACAGCACGCTTTTCGCCTTGCCCCTCGCGCGCTCGCGTTGGGAGGCGGTACTACAGGCGAAAAGCGAAGCTATGTATATATGGGCAAGGTCGCTTTTACAGAATACGGAAACTCAAACGTCGCACGAAAATCAGTAGAATCCTCGAGACGAGTGAATCAAAAATAGAGCTCCTGCACCCCGACCGCCTAACGGTATCGCTTGTGCTATTGCTATAGTTATCGATTTTTCAAACCTCCTACAAGGGCTCTCGCTGACGCTATCACTTTCATACTAAAAATGCAATAATGAATCCAATAGATGAATAGAAATATGTAGGAATTAGCCAAAAATACAATCTTTGAAGGGTTTTATGAGAGTTTGAAGTTTGATTGCCATAGCAATACCACACGCTATACCGTTAGGCGGTCGGGCCTCTGGTCTTAAATCTATTTCTATACCGAAAATGATCAAAGTTTTCAATTCGTGATCTTATTGATAGAGATAACAACAAATCATCCCTAATTCTCTATGAATAGGATAAATAATATCTTAATACTAACTAATCCAAATCCTAAGTAATATTATAAATGCGAAAGTGTGTTTGTTTGTCCTTCCCTAACGCCCTAACTGAACAACCAATCACCTTGACTTTTGGCATAGAGTTGGTTGAAGGAAAAGCTACTTTTTAACCGACTTCAAAAAAAGGAGGAGGTTTTCAAGTCGACGGTTTTTTTTTTTTATATATGTTTTACCATAACTTCGCCAATTGTTAACAGATTTTTATAATTCTTTTATTATCTGAAAGAAAATGGTTTATGTGTGGTCCCATATAATTTTTACGAAGATCTGGCTAGTAGTTTTTTCATAATCCTGAAAAATATCAATCACCTCTTGGCAAGTAGTCGTTTACCTAGATGACATCATTGTTGTGTATGGGCTGATTTTTAGTGTAAGTAACGGCACATGATGTAACTAAAAAATCTGAAATAAAAACATTTTATAAAAAAAAACAAACCGACTTCATAAAGTAAAAAATAAAACTTTTGGAGTCGGTGCTAGCTAGCTAAGGCCATAAAAATATATAGTTAATAAAAGTGCAATGTAGAATACCTTGGCTGGCACCGACTCCAAAAGTTTATTTTTTACTTTTTGAAGTAGGTTTGTTTTTTTTTATAAAATGTTTTTTTATGCTGACATTCCCACGGCAACGGGAACCATGCGGGTGAATCCGTGGGCGGAAGCTAGTAGCAAATAAGCTTCTATAAAACCTCTTCCAAGTTCTATTTTGGATTGATGCAGATATAAAATGGCTACTAAATAACAATGTATTCTTTTTGTCCACAGGTAAGTCAGCCACTCCAGATGGTCATAAAGATAATGGAACTCCCGATACGAGTATTTTCTCCCAGACGAGGGTAAAACAAATTGCGTTTGTACAACAGTAACCAGTATGTTTTATATCTGTTTGACTTATTTAATTTGTCGGCGCTGCTAAAAAATGTCCTTGGTGTGTCAGCAGGTTTTTAGAGCTTGAACGTTTTGGGCGTAGGCGTGGCGTTTTGCGCGCGTTAGCCGCGTACAGTACTAGAGTCACGAGCATTAATAAGTATACACTATACACACTATAAACACTATACAACCTAAACGCATTGACCCACGGAAACAAAGCTTTCTCTATCCACAAAAGTCATGAATATGACAAGGTTACTAACCCCCATATTCTAAGTCGTTCCTCCAAAACTTTTTACACTCCACTCAACCTCGTCGTGGGTAAAAATGGTAGTGTGCGCTAGGCCTAACAGGGAGTGGCTACGTACTCTTTGGCTCCTCCAGGTCCTTACGGAGTTATGACTTAGAATACCGATTTCGAGGAGTATTTCAAAGAGATTTTCAATGAGGTTTCGTTATGTCGAGGACGAGTAAGTTTTGGAGGAACGACTTAGAATATGGGTGTAAGTGTTTCTATGTAACTGCACGTGACTGTACATACTCCGCGAGGCGTTGGTAGTGCGTTCGGCCGTGGGGTTTTGGCCAACGCGGTGTATACGCGGCTAACGCGCGCAAAACGCCACTTATCTTACTACTTATTGCAGACTGATAAAACTAACTTGATTCAAGGTACACATATTCACACACACGCACACACACACATACACACACATTCAACACTGAAATAAAACAACTTTTGCGGAGTATTTAGTGCGATTTATTTACCCGAAATATATATTTAATACCATTTATTCGGTTTGTTTGAAGATATTGGTTTCCCAACGTTTCGGCACCTTTTAAGTTGCCGTGGTCACGGGTTGACGACCACGGCAACTGTAAAGGTGCCGAAGCGGTGTCCTGAAGCTACTTTAACATTTTTTACCCATCCCAAAAATTTTAAACTCTGATGTGCACAATGCCGCTAAAGAAGGTTTCACTTAAAAAAAAAAAAAAAAAAAATGGCTGTGACATACATCGGACATGACGAATCTATAAGGGTTTCGTTTTTTTCCCATTAGGCTACGAAACCCTAATATCGGAACCTGGACGGGGCCAGAAAGTAAAAAAAAACATTGAACATATCTACCAACCACCCAAAGCCATATTAAATGTTCAAGTATCTCTAAATATTCATTTATTTATTTATTGAAAAAGTATCACCAACGACATATCTTTACACATTTCAATTTAAAAATTAAAACCTGACTAGGCCAAAAGACATGCCTTTACAGGTGAATACAGCATTTTTTTTTATTTACTAGTTAAAATAACAAAGTAGAAATTTGAAACAGAACAGATAACTTATAAAATAAAGATTAATTATTAACCTTATTTTCATGAAATTTTGCCACACACAGCCTCTTAAACGCACGATCAGATCAAACGATCAAATATTCCAATTACATACAATTAAAAAGGGCCCAATATCAATAAGGTTAAGAGTCATTGTTCTGTTACGAAACATCGCCGAAAAGGCCAAGATATCGAGGGCGGTAGTAACCCTTTCTTTCAAGAGCCCTTGCTGAATCGACGAGTTCAACTTGTGACATAGTAAAATGTTGTCAGTAGGCAATAGGGTAAATAGATTCTGGAGTAAGTTCGAATTGATTATTTTTAGAGATTCCATCATCAGCCTGTGGACGTCCACTGCTGAACATAGGCCTCTCCTAGCTCACGCCTATTGTGGCATTTATAAGAGGCTATTAGCCTACTGCTACCACACTGGCCAGACGGTTTGGTTCAATTTTTCTTTCTCTCGCACAGGTGTTCAATGCGTCGAGCCTCTTAGTCGACTCTTACGACATCCCAGGCATGTAAGGGAGTGGTGACACTTGTATTCTTAGGCCGTCACCACACGGCGGAGAGATTACTATCCTTAAAATATCGAGATATCAAAGCTTTAGTTGCTATGCGATTGAATTTTAATGCATTAGTCAAGACATTTTGGATTATAGCATGTTAATGTAATAATAAAGCAATTACAATCTCCAAAAATGCTGACTCATACTTACAAAGTTTTTTTATTCTATTAATTTTTTTATTGTCATGATGTCTGTTTTATACTGTCATACTGGCAAATGTTTGAGCAAACAAATATTTAAAAAACTATATTGCTGTGCCTCACAGATCACAGTTCCCCCAAAATACAAATATAAATACCTATCACGGTATACGCGATATACCCGTTTAAATTTTCAATATTTATAATGCAACGCAAAAGTGTAAGTATATAACCTTTGTCAAAGCTTTAAAACAGACCGACCTTTTTTTTCGTTACAAGGTTGCAGATCTTCCGAACCAATGGCGTAGATTATTTCATGTTCACATGTGCTTGTGACAGCCTAAATTGCTTAGATAAATTTAATTTTTCAAGTTCATACCAAATCCAATTTATCCAAACGTTTGAAAGGATTACATCGTCTGACTTGTAATGAGATCAAAAGCATGTTATTTGAAGAATATTCGAGGATAGAAATGAAAGATATTGGATGGTGATTGAGAACAGAATGGATACATTATCACTCCGACAATGTGGACCAACGATTTGGTGAAGGTCGCGGGAAGCCGCTGGATGCGGGTAGCGCGGGATCGATCGTCGTCGTAGACATCTTTGTCTTTTTCTACCAGCAGTGGGCGACATGCGGTTGATATAATGATTATGGATGGTGATGATTAAGAACAAGTAAGGATTAATAATAATACACTCAGACAGTTCTAAGACGAACTGTCTCTAAATGTGTAAAGCACGTCGTCCTACCAAGCTGTGAAGTGACCCCTTTGATAAGTTTGACTAATCTTTTTAATGATTTTATATTATGCAGTCAGTATTTTTTTTCGTCTCTGGTGTAACCAAAATAAGCTACTGCCAAGCTTTCACTATATTGGAGTGTCTCTATCCGTTATTTGCCTTTGTTTAAGCCAAGATGGACCGTTCTGTGGGAAGCTGAGTGTTAAACATTGAGATGAGCACTATTGAATTTTAGCTTGCCTTAGGAGCTGAGCAGGCTCAGTTCGTAGTCCGTTTAAATAGTAACATATAAAAACCATATATTTATACAATAAAAAGTCTGAAAGTGGCACCAGTAATAGAACAGATGAAGATGAAAGGAAATCGCCTCATCTGTCATCGTCGTCCCAGCCACATGACACCCACCGTTGGGTGTAGGCCTCCCTCAAGGATTTCCACGACGATCGGTCATGCGCTGTCCGCATCCACCGGCTTTCCGCGACCGTCACCAGATCGTTGGTCCATTGTCGGGGGTCTACCCACGATCGTCGTCCTGTGCTCGGTCGCCACTCAAGAACCTTTCCGCCCCAACGGCCATCAGTACTTCTCGCTATGTGTCCCGCCGATTACCACTTCAGCTGAGCAATCCTTCTAGCGATGTCGGTTTCTTTAGTTCTCCTACGGATCTCCTCATTTCGCCCCCTGGTACTGACGTGTAAGGGGATGAAATTGGATGATAGGAATGTTATCGGAAGGGTGGTGATGGACATAAATGTTAATGGATAGAAGGGAAGAGGAAGACCACAAAAGAGCTGCATTGTGTGCGTGTTGATTTGGAAGAGAAGAGAGTGAATGAGGAGATGACGGGTGGGGTGGAGTTCAAATACAATTTGTATAAGATCAAGATGATGATGATGATGGTTGAGATGCTGCTGCAAATGACGAAAAATAAGCCTTTTGGAGTCAGTGCCTGTGAGTCAGTCCTACTCTTTTACTTTTTTTGCCTTGGGTGGCACTGACCCAAAAGGCTTATTTTTTGCTTCTTACTTTTTTGAAGTCGGTGTTAATTTTTTTATAAAAAGTTTTTTATTTTATAATTTTTAAGGGTAGAAGAAGTCCCGTGCCTGCACTAATAACCTTATGTCAACCTTTTACAAAATACTGCTGTTGCCGGTGTAGGGATGTTAATTATTGAGGAGTTTTCCTGGTACTTCATCATCAGCTCCACTTCATCACATGCATTGAGACGAGCATACTTTGCTTATTAACCACATTAAAGTAATCGTATCGCTCCGATGACCATTTGTGGTCTTCATCATCAGTTCTACTTCACCAAATGGTGCTTTCCGAAAACATATGCATGAGATACTAAAGAAAACACCGAAGCCGCTATAAGAATGGCCATCATATTTGAAGAGTTCCCTGGGTTTCTCTAGGATCCCATCATCAGATTCTGATATGATGACAATGAGACCACCTGGGAAGTATACGCTTTCAAACATAAAAAGAATTACTCAAATCGGTCCAGTCATCTTCGAGTAATCGAGTAACGTACATAAAAAAACGATTCCGACGAATTGAGAACCTCCTCCTTTTTTTGAAGTCGGGTAATGAGTTGTAATATTGCGCTGTCTATTTATAGAAACATGTAAATCTTGATATCCCGTCGACCGTAGGTACATCATTGCTGTGAATTTCTCAAAGGAATATTGATATCCCTTTTTGTAGAGGAAATCGCTATGCTTCAGTCCCTCAGTGTAGTGGTTACCTCTTTCATGAAACCTTTCAGCCAATAATGGCCAGATACATTTACCGAACAGCCCTTTCCATCATGCGTATAGTGGATGAAGGTACATACATACATAATACTAGCAGTCACCCAGGGTTTCACTCGCGCGGTTCCCGTTCCCGTGGAAATAGAGGGATAAAACGACGACCTGTTTGGCGCAGGGGTTCTTAACCCGCCTTTAGCGCCAGAGTTCCCGGGTTCGATCCCCGGACAAGACAAATATTCTTGGTCTGTGTGTTTAATATGTATATTATGTATGTATTTACAGAAAAAAGTATTTAAGTATGTTTATCCGTTATCTAGTATCCATAATACAAGTTTCTCAAGAAACTTAACGACCCCAACTTAATTATCCGTCGGGGGCTGCTATCACTATTTTAAATTTCAACTTATATATAAATAAGTATAGCAATAAAATCTCCAATCATTCACGTAAATATAAAATAAAACTGCAAAACTAGTTCATTTAATAGCCGCCCCCGACGATTAAGTCAGGGGCTATATAAAAGATTTTCTCCTTTTTAAATTTACGTTTTAACCGTCGCGTGTCGTGGGCTTTAACAAAAATTTTAATTTTAAAACTTATGTGGCACCATCTTGCCCGCATCGATTTTTGTGTTTTCCCGTAAGAATTTTGGCGTGACAAAAAAAGTACCCAATGTTCCTAGCTAGGCTACAAAGTATCTGTGTCCCAAATCTCATCTAAATCCGGTATCCATCCAATAGCGGTTTTTACGTGATTGAGTTACAAACATTTGTTTGGTGTCTTGTGATTGTGACGTGTCAATAAAAACCTTTTTCTTTCTTCCTTTGCTCTATGATGCTCTATGATTGCTCTACGATCCAAATATCCTAACATCTAAACTTACAAACTGTCACATTTTTTTATATTAGTAGGATAGCACTTGTAGTAGTAGGATGTATGTTACATACAATCGAGGAATTCCCCAGTCGACCAGTACAGTTTTGGACACGTGTTCCATTATCCTTCCTACTAATATTATAAATTCGAAAGTTTGTGAGGAGGTTTGGATGTTTGTTACTCTTTCACGCATAAACTACTAAACCGATTTGGATGAAATTTGGCACATATATAGAAAATAGATTGAATTAAAACATAGGCTACTTTTTATTTCAATATTCCCACGGAAACGGGAACCACGCGGGTGAAACCGCTGGCGGCCGCTAGTTTCTGATAACAACGTTTCCGTTACGTTGAAACTATTATTTTTTGACACAACGATCCTTAAATAAACTCTAGTGGTCTACCGGAAGTTCCTGAATGGACTTATTTGGTTTTTGGTATTCCACGGTCTATCAACTCCAGAATCCCTAGCAAGCGCGGCTATTATCGATAAGCCGCCGCCAGACATATCTTCAAATATTCGCACACTTCTTTAAAGATTTTCAAGCCATTGAAAACACATATTGCCGCAACCGGTCAGACATGCTGTGCAAACACTTTTCTCCACAGTATGCTGGTGGACCACAAACAAGACGCACGTATGATATTTTTTGCGTTTAAGACTAACAAACAAACTAACATACTTTCCCATTTATAATATTAGTAATATAGTTTATATTTATGTTATCTATATTTAATTTAATGAATTATTACGTATTTCAATACAATTATGTCTCTCACAACCATCCGTTCCGCTCAAAAACGCTCGAGCAACTGAACTTTGCAACAAGTGTGTCAGACTACGCAAACATTTGAATACATTAAACTTTGAACGATTTGATGTGTCCCAAAAAACCGACACCGCATGGCAAAGTTCATTTCTTTGTGTCTAACGAAAAAATAAATTAACTAGACTTATAAGTAGCCAGTGATCCCGTGACCATGGCAGCTGAAAAGGTGCGAAACGTCGGGAAAATAAAAAACACCTACAAACCTAAAATACGGACAATTAGATCTTAGTTCGTGTAAGAAATAGTGCGTTTATATCCGGAAAAGTTGTTTCATTTCACTGCACATATATTCAAAGTCCCGTACCAGACATAGCAATCAAATTAGTGAAGCTATGTCTGGCGCCGGCTCCGAACTTGCCAAATACAACACCACCAGCAGCGGGAAGAGCTCCTTCCCCCATTACCACATCAGCAAGAGCCAAGAAGTCGACGAAGGCACTGCCTCGTCACATTTTGCCCCCGCCATCTCGATGGCCCACCCTACCCAAAATATCTATATTATATGGTCATATTTTCAATTCGTACCATGACCAAAGTAAAATTGTGTTATTCCTGCCTAGGAACAAATAGAAGCTGTATAATTTTGACATACTTCTTAATGTGAAGACGATGATTGAGCGAAGACGTCACAAAACTTCTGAACTATAAGAAGGTCGGTACGAAATATAATGATAAGAGAAACAATACTGCGCTCAGAGATGACGTCCCCTGATGTTATGTAGGCTTTATGCAGGTAATATAAACTTAATAAAGCTGAAGGTGTGTTGGAAATAAAAAGAAATCCTATTACAATCAAACTTCAACGTTTCTAAACTGTCTTTTTTAGATTTATAATGTCTTAACTACACAAAGATGAAGTTAAGAAACGTAACGTAGGAGCTAAATCAAAATTAAGCTAATATATTCCCTTAATTGCTAAGCCAAATGAACCCTTTAATCCCCTAAGCCAGGGTTTCTCAAAGTGGGGTACGTGTAGGGGTACGCCATCATGTTGCGGATACACTAGGGGAAACATGTCCTGTGCAACTCAGATTCCACGTGTTGCTGCAACGTCGCAGCAACGTTCCCAAACTTCCCAGAACTGTCCCTCAGTGTTTCGCGCAACATTCTACATGACCCGGGACATGTTTCTTGTGGACGCTCGGCGGGCAAAAACACGATTCCTACTAAAATGTTGCGGCGTTTGTTCCCCCCGTTTCCACTGGCGTAACATTTACAAGAAAACGTGTTGTGAACGTATTATGCGGCCACGGAGAGAATGCATTGTTTGACAGCTCCTATTGAGAGCCATTACGTCATTCTTTCAGCGGCCGCACTATATTTTGAAACATGTTTTCTTGTAAATGTTTCATCTGTGGAAACGGGGGGTAATAAAGACGTGTGCGCAAAATTTCAAAAAATGTCAATAGTGTGGCGAAACGAAACTGTTCTACAATTGATTGAAGTAAACCAGCGTTACGTTATTAGGCAACTTCTTCGGACAACATCCCTGCAATTACTGACTAGTGTGGACGCCTGCAAAGTCCCGCAACATTCTATCCAGCGGTCAGCGACATGTTCCGAAACATGGAGCTCTATTTGTCCTCTAGTGTATCCGTGGCTTTAGACGGTAGGGTACGCGGAATGATTTGCGTAATGGCGTAAGTTAAAATTAAATAAAATTACTCTTTACACCGACACAATTTGCGACAAGTAACAAGACCACCCATCTCGTTATTATTTACTATCAGCCGCCCGTGCCACCTTTACCCGCGAGGATCCCGTTCCTGTGGAAATATGAAAAAATATTTTCTAAGTGCTCGCCTACGTTATTAAAGGATCCTCGGAAAAATTTCAGCTTAATCGGTTCAGCGGTTTGGGCTGTGCGTTGTCTGTCAGTCAAGGTATTGTTTTATTAGTATACAATACATTTCTTTATGACACGCACTCAATGTATTTAAAGTTTCATTCAGACCGTATTTTCTCCAACAGGTAGATTTTCTTTTCTTTTGGGGGGAGAGGGGTGCTGTGTCGTCTGGGAACTTCCGCAGGGGTACGTGGGAAAAAAAGTTTGAGAAAACCTGCCCTAAGCCAAGATCTATGCAATTAATCTTCTTTATTCCCCAAAATGGCAAATTAAGCGGTTGCCAGAAGCATTTCTGTTACTTTATGGGTTATTGATGGTGGAACTAATTAAGTTCAAGACATAATGACTTGAGAAACGAGATAAGAACTAATTTGGGGGTTAGTTACTCTCCAAGTTTTAAGGCGACAAATAAAGATGTACATTGTAATGTAAATTAATGAATGATTAATACTTAAAAAAATTAGATTTAGGCTTAATTTACTTTGTTTGTAAAACTTAAAATACTTACACGAAAATAGAAGGTAAATAATTACACTGAGAATCTAAAGATTTCATTATTATTATTATTATCCTGACGATAATTTTTGGCTTTAGATTTTGTGAGACGAGTTGATTCATAACAGCGACAATTTGACGATTGTACGTTTCATAAAAGATTGGTGCTATAATGAATAATGGTAATAATAAAGTGTTTACTCATTCCTTACTACATCGTATTAACAATTAACAATTTATTAACATTATATGGTTATTGCAGTTATATTAATTACATATATTCATTTACTTTTTTTTTTAATTAGCTTGTATGTATTTTACTTATCACATTTAAAATTTTATACAATTTCGGTCATTTGACACTTATGCGAGAAAATGCTGCGAGGCATAGTACCGAGAACACTGGCGCCGTTGCTCCCCATAATACAAAGACTCCGCCGTTGCGCAAAATGCCTGCTCTTAGGTCAGGTCTCCTGAGGCGTAGACTAGTCTTTTAACATAAATTCATAAAATTAAAATATCTCATAATATCTCATTATCTACATCAAATAAATTCCAGACAGTTGTTACAAAGGTAACTCTCGAGTCGACATTGTATGACTAACACATCCTTGGAACATTGTTTAATTATTCTAAGTTTGTTCCCGAGAATGCAAATGAGAGAATTATTGTTATAATGTTTGAGATGTATGTTAATTGCTTACATTTCTGACGAAACAGCCAAAGGCTTTCATGGTACCAATTAGTTAGACTGTTGAGGATTGAACACGGTAGGTAATTAAGTCATCATCATCAGTCGTCACCATGGATGGAGGATGGCCATTTTGGTGATTGGTAGGTCTTGTCCTTAGTTCACTATTCTTATCTAAGTCTGACGCCATAGCAACATTGTTGTGTTCCGACAGTTAAGAAAATAGCCAGTTCCTCAGAGGTTGAGGATACCGGGAGAAGTGCGATTCCACCTTTATCCTTATGACTACTAACATCAGTTATGAAGGCATAGCGTTTCCCCTTGTCTGTAAAAGCCATGCAATTGACTTCTAGATATGAGACCTTACAGAGTATGGAAGTGATGGCGATCGGCCGGTAGTTGCATGGGTCGGCACGACTTCCCTTTTTGGGTACTGGCTGCACATTGGGAAGCTTCCAGCATTTCGGTACGGTTTTTGATTCGAGAGAGCGGCGATATAAGCGTGTCAGCACTGGAGACAACTCAGGCGCACAATACCTCAGAACCCTTGCTGGTATGCCTTCAGGACCACTGTCCTTGTTCACGTCCAGACTAAGTAGGGCTCTATGGCCCTCTTTGACCCTCTATGGATTATGATCTCCGGCATCGAAGAATCACTGTGAGGTATGGTGGTTGTTGAGAGCCGGTGTCTAGACGAAAGTTGCTCGCAAACTGAGAGGCAAATAAACTAGCTTTCTCAGCTGCAGAATGAGCCAGTGACCCGTCAGGTTTCTGCATAGGTGGTTTCTGTAGGACTCCAGAAATTCGCCTCGACTGACTTCGAAACGGACCAGAACTGTTTACTACCGCTCAGGTAGGACGACAGTTTCGTCCCTATTCGGCTGATGTGGTCGAATCTCGCCTTTCGAATTACCCTTTTGCACAACTTTTCGGCCGAATTAAATGCTCTCTTCTTCGCTCGGATTCGCCGTGCACGGGTAAGTAGACTGTTATCGGGCCTCAGCACGTACAGTCCGCATTAGCGGACTTGTAACCCAGCGGGATGTCGGAGAACGAATAAAATACTCCAGTCCCTGCAGTTAGTTATTGTTGTCATTTGGTACTTTAGTTGGTTTTAAATTGAATTGTAAATTATGTCTGAGGATTTAAAAAAACAACAGGTTGCACTCCGGGAATGCCGGCAGAAGTGAAAACCGCTTAAATGAAACAGCAGGAGCAGGCATACATTTTCGCCGCGCGGTAGAAAGAGAGGGGGATATTACTTTCTACTCTCCCTCCGTCTTACGAATTTTCGATCAGGTCAGGTGTCCGGACGTGAATTTAAAAATTTTTACCCATACCAAAAATTTTAAACTCTGATGGGCACAACGCCGCTAAAGAAGTTTTCACTTCAAAAAAACCTTTTATTATCTTTTATCATTACTAAATATTATGATTAAAAGCAAGCTTTTTAAATACCCCATTTGATAAATCTCATCTAGTTAGTTGATTAGCTGAAACTCGCACCGAAATGAGTTTGGTGAAATAGCTCAATCGTTGAATACGCGCTTGTTGAAACTTGTTTCAGAGTTTCAGTAAATTTCAACGTTAGAACCTAGTTTAGAATTTCGAGAGCGTTATACAGAAAGTTTTGGTTCGAATTCGCATAGCTGATTGTGTAATGACCAGGAAATGTAATAAAGATTTTAATTTATAGTACTAATTGCAGCCACCCACAGTTTAAATTCATAAAGTGCCGGCGGTCTCACTACAATGTAATAATATTTTATTGTTGCCTTTTCGAACGGAAAACACTCGGGTGGTGGAAGCTACTACTGTATAAAAGAGCCCAAAAATTTTGACACGATTGAAATACGATTAAGATTAAACGTTAGCAGAATAACACCCCAGTGATGTTTTTTGCCAGAAAACTGATGTCATTGCGATGGTTTCTATTCCCACCGCGATGCGCATATCCACATTGTTCTGTTGTTACCAGTTCTGGGGTTGTTCCGCTTCCCTGGTACCCAACAAATTCTTACCGTTCCCACAGCAAATAAATTGATTGAACTCAAATCCAATTAGTCGATGTTGCACTCACAAATGTAATAAAAAACAGAGTCAAAACCACAGTATAAAGATACATACAGTATTTTATCTTCCTACAAGAGGTCCGTTCGCGAGTAGTACCCGACGTGCCTCGTCTCGGTGAGAGCTGAGAAAGAGACACGCAGTAAGCGTGCGTTAAGAAGCTATACAGAAAAATTACGTACTTTTTGTTATAAAACTATAGTACGGTTAGAGATGTTACAAATCTGGTAATAAGATATATATTTCTTCATAGGTTTATCTAGATTTGTAAAGCTTCAGAAACACGATTTTATGATTTTGCCTCGACACTTTTTGTTTTCGAAAAACCCCTTAAAAATACGAAAATTTAAGATTATTCTCAAATGGGGTTACATAATACTATTGAAAATTGGTTTAATTACGAGTAGTTGACAACAATAATATTCAGCGTCGTGTGGTTTCACTAATTCTCTTTAATCGCTGTAGTTATTTACTACGAAGTGATTTCGTGGTCTTTTCGACTAATCTGTATAATCAGTCTCTCGCGTTATTTTCTCATTACTATCTCGCTTCAGTCGCATAGCCCCTTAATGGCTAATCTATGTTGGCTGGCAGTCCTATCGCGTCTTGTGTACCGCACAGCTGCAATAATAACTTCTATCAATAAAGAGTCCAAAACAAAATACTGTTAGATTCTTCATGCTGTGTCAAAACATAGAGGGCGCACCGTTCCATTTTACGATGAAATAACTGCACAGAACAATACAAGAGCATTTTACTTTAGGAACTGTAGCCAAGATCGTGAGTTTCGAAATATTTTTGTTTGTCAAAATGTCGGTGAAGTATTTCGCTAACATTTTGAATGGTAGGTACGTATTGACAAAATACGATGGAATTGAAACAATCGAATGCAGAAATAGTTAGAAAACACAGAATATGAAGAGAAGGAGCATGTTTCAGCAGCAGGCTAGATTTCGAAGCCAGGATAGAAAACTGGAACCGCCGTATACTATTCTGGCTATAATACCAAAAAATAAGCTAATTAAACGAAGCCAAAATAAGTAGATTTTTATATTACTACTATTTTTATATTATTCACTGATTTGTAGTTTTTTTTTGGTCCGGCTTACCTTCGCCATATTTGACCCCTTGCCACTGATGGACTGCTTCTGTGTTTAACGCAAACCTATTCTAACCTTTTGTATTCTGTGCTTTTCTATCATAATACTTTTTATCTCTTGTTTTCTTCACTTTTAATGAAAATTCAATTTAAATTTCAAGTAGATGTTCGAACATTGTTGTTCACATGCAAAATAGTAGCAAGCTGATACTGAAAGGAATTCCAGGAATTTCGGTAAAACAGGATTTTGTTAGAAATCTGTATAAACATTAGTATAAGCTAAGTATAAAATTCTTGTGTTTCGCTTCCGCCGCGATGATCTTTTCGGCATTGTTTAAGATTTTGATAAATAATATATTTCAATTAATCAAATCAAATAATCAAATAATCAAATCTTTATTGCTGACCAAGTGTGATTACAAAGGTGTTATTAGATGGTATAGTACTTAATACTTAGTCGCCCTTTCCGGACGCAGCAATTCAATAGAGCGCTCCCAATATATCATAACAAAAACAAAAGACATTTTTTAAATTAAGTAAATCACCTAAATTAGGCCAAAATGAAAATGAAGATCGTCATATCAACATTATAATATTTTAAGTATAATAGAATTGTATTATTATATATTGTTGTATTGGTATTTCAATTTTATTCTTACTATGTTACTTATCATGTTGTCATTTTAATTTAATGTAGTTTCAATATTTATTTATTATTTAATTTAGAAATAGGTAGTATTTATGATATTATTTTGTTAGATAGAGGTAGACAGTTTGGTGTTTATTTGGATGTTAAGTATTCATTTACAGAATAGAAACAGTTTTCAATTAGGTATTTTCGTGGCTTGTTTTGGAATGCTTTAATTGTTGGTAAATATTTTATTTCATGTGGTAATTTGTTGAATATTTTTACAGCCATGTAGTATGGACTGCAGTTTAACATGTTTATTCTTGAATGGGGGAGGTATAATCTATTTTTATGACGAGTATTTATAGTGTGGGTCTCACTTACTTTTTTAAACTTATCTTTGTTTTTAAAAACGAATATACATATGTCAAGTATATAAATGGAGGGTAAAGTGAGCATTTTATTTTTTATAAAGTATGGCCTGCAGCTGTCTGTGTTTTTTCAGATAACAAAGATCCATGTTGTGTTAGTAAGACTAGAAACAAATGTGACATAATCTATTTAAATTTTTTCTTATAAATTGAAGCACTGGGCCGTGCAGTGACTGCCAATGCCCTTAAATGCCCCAAAAAGGGAACATTCGTGTGCTCTGTGTCCACGGCCAGAAGGCTGTTTTGGCTGGCTCGCGTCCACTGCGACATCGAGACTACTCTTTTGTGCATAATATCATGAAAGCTGTCAACACGGGCCTATGCAAACATCCCGGATGCGCGGCCGCAACAGCATCCTAATATAACTTTTATAAAGAGTAGGTATGTATACTCAACAGCAGATAAAGCTTTACTTTAACGAAAACAGCCGCTATTACGAGCGACGTAAGGGCGCTCTCAATCTCAAAGTGTATAACCGTAACTGCTCTGTTGACTGTACCTACATAAGATTTTATTCAACATTATATTTTTGATAAATTAATAAAAAGTAATTTATATAATTATGTTCCTACTGCTAGGGAGCTGTCCATCCGCTTCTGTCAACGAAGTGACTATTCTGGTAACCCATCCTGTGACCGATGGGCAATATATTATTTGTCTTACTCAACGTTTATAGAAACATAATAATTTCAGTCACCGATCCAATCAACGACAATCACGAATCTTGTTTAGTTTCGAGCTTTTATTACGTTACTTAAGTAAACAGCCTCGTTCGATCGGATGCTGCAATAAAAAGCAATGACCACATACTAAGCTCGGTACAGACAACAGCAAGTCAGGCCTTACATAAATGTCAAACTCCAATCGACTTTGAACTGAGCACCCGCACATTGAGCCACCAGTCGCGGCCACTAAAACCGACCACAAGCTGTGGACAAGGTTTTTCATATATTTTGTACAGTATCGGCCCAAACCGGGCGCTCGAGTAGCCGCGTTCGAGCGACAAGTCTCTGTGGTCTGGGCACTTAGCCAAAGTAACAATTCAAAAACGATAACGAAGTTCGAAAAGCATTAAATGTATGGGATTGGCGGATTGGCATAGGCCGCGCTAAATCACGTGGTCTTACAGCAAGTTGAACTTGACGTAAAATGTATCGCACAATGATCCGCTGTATCGCATGTATAGAAACTACAATGAGCTCAATGATGAAGTTGATATATTTCTTTTTTTTTTATTATTGTATTCATTTTTTAACTGTTTTTCAAATTAATTTGTAATTTGTTTGTTGTTTTAACTTACAAAAATATATAATTAACCTGCTGTTTAATTAACCAATATAGATCAATGCTGTGCACAATTGTTATTGGTTCCAAACTAACATTTATTTTAAGTATTAGTGAATTGTATGTGTAAATCTAAGTTTGTGAACTGTTATTGTGTCTAAATAAAGTTAATTTGTGAATATAGATAATAACGAATCGAAGTAATGTTTCGCTACATAACGATGTTACTTTATCACGATAGTTCGCACAACGTAAGCACGAAAAACTATCGAAATTGTATCGAGTAAGTATCGAGCACGTAATGTCAAGAGATGTATAGGAAAATGTAGTTCCGTTTACATAAGGTAGGAACGCTGCTCAATATTTCATACATTTTTTACCATACTTCCTCGATACTTACTCGAAAGTTATTCGTGCTTGGCCTACTGATCAATCTCCCCAAAGCAATCTCTCTCACCACGGATACTGAACGAAGCTGAGGGAGTCGCTCGCGTTTGTAACTAGTTGCCTCGTTTGTGGATCACCTCGCGCGCACACTCTCCCACAATCGACGGTTTCTTCTCTGGCGCCTCGTGGCCGCCACTCAGCCACTGTGGAGGCGATTAGTGGACGCGACTAGTGGCTCAATGTGCTGCTGCAGTAAGATGTATCCCGTTGATTTCGAAATTGTATGAAGAAATTTGACATTTTGTGTGAGCCGTGGTTGCTGTTGACTGTACAAACAAGGTCATTTCAAGTTTGGCAGTTGCTTAACTATAACTGATCTTAATACGTACATCATAAAGGCGCTTTTACTTCAATATGTTAAGTTGAATGTGTTTTTGATTGTAGCTGTAACAATTTCATAGTTTCGAGAATGACCGCAGCAAATGTATCGTTTCTTTTAGCATACGAATATTGTTTAATTATTTTTACTGGAACTCGCACTTTTTCTGCATGGACGTTATACAAAATTTCTTAACTTTATTACTTCTTCTTCTTCTTCTTATCGTATGAGGATTAGTGGCCACCTCTGGTGTCAGAGTTTATCAAGCCGCCTAAAAGGCCTCTGACTTAGCTTAACGACTGTTATCAATTGACAACAGCGAGGACCGACGGTTTAACGTGCCCTCCGAAGCACGGAAGCGCTCAGTTGTAATGCCACTTTACGGTCACCCATCCGACACCTGACCGGACTAAACGTTGCTCAACAAACGTGATCGATTACGATCAGTCTGTCAAGCGCGGTCACTTGCTACACTTACATAGCTAGTAAAAAAATAGTGATCTCTTATCCTACCTACATCCTACTACCATTATAAATGCGACAGTATATCAGTTTGTTTGTTCGTTCCTCTTTCAGGCAAGAACTACCGGCCTTGGATGAAATTAGGCACATGAATAATAGATAGCCTAGATTTAAACTTGGGATACTTTTTATACCGATATTGCCACGGGAACATGAACTACGCAGGTGAAACCGCAGGCAAAAAAGGTAAAAAAGATGGCGAATGAATTCACCGTTTTACAAAATGCCTAGGCAGATTGTAAAACATGATTTTAAGAGCGTGATTGAGGCGAGCTCGTTGCACCAGCTCGCTATATTGTAGCACCAGGGAACCTAACAACAACCTAACAACTCTTCTAAACGTAATTGGTAATCATTACAATACAATTAGCTAATTGGATTTTGTATGAGTTTACATTCTGCCTAGGTATTTTGTAAAAAGGGCTCATTCAACAATATGCCTTCGACATATATAACGTGTTTTTTTTTCTTTGTGACCAAATGGAGAGGTTGGGTTTAGAACAAAATTACCAAAACAAAATATATATTTAAATGTTTTGTTTTCTTATTTTATTTTATCAAGTGCAACTAGCGTCGTTTATTTGGATATTAAAATTAACTTAAAAAAAAAATTATGAAAACAAACTTAAAATAACGTTAATAATAGTAAAAGTAACTATTGAACGTGCACCAAGCTCGGACCGGCGATATCAGCTGATTGCGGCGCTACCATGAAAAAATATATTTAAAAACAAAATTTTTTCGCCTTCTCTTGTTCTAATCACACAACACAACCTCATTCTTAACTTTGGACACATAAATTAAAACACTCTGTATCTTAGTTTGCGTTTTCATCCTGAAGCGAGCGCCGATGCCTGCGAACCCGCTTATGTGCTGTGATGTGACAACAACTCCAGATGAAACTTAATAAACATGTTAATTCAGAAAGAAAATATAGCTACTAGAAAAAAGCAACTTGTCTCATGTCGCCCTGACGGGATGACAGATGAGACAAGTTACTTTTTTCTGGTATATTTTCTTGTTTAATATTTATCACGTAAAAATTATAATGTTCCACTAAAATGACTATTCATACAAAGTACTCGAATAGGAGACCTCTCAATATTCGCAGTCAGAAATTCCTGAAGCATATAACGCTGTATGCAATCCTTTGTTATAAATTCCTTGTTCATTCAATATCAGAAACATGTTTTCGTGTTATTGATATTGTAATATGAATTCTGTTTCAACTGAAGTAAATCAAGCAGCTCAATAGCGGTAGCTCAGCAACTTTCGAACCGGCAAGAAACTCGTCAAGGGCTGTTTTTTTCTCCCTGTTTTATTTCATACAGAGTCGTCAAATTGAAAAGTGACCTTAACATATCAGTAAGGTCAATTTCCATCACAAAAAGAAAATACTAAGTATAATATTAAATTTTATGGTTATTGTAACCGTAAACAATTTTCAACTGCCAAAGAAAGACTTTATCATACATTACAACATTTCTCGCATTATGATGCAAGATTACTGTACTGCAAGTTGTGAGGAACATACAGGTCAGTATCAATTTATTTAAGAAAAAAATATTTAAGCTTTAATCACAACATTTAGATAAGCAGACTGAAGTAGACCCATTTCCGCTGGCGGCACCCGTTCACGAGCATGACGCATGAACTAGCCATCGCTTCGCTCAACCATATTTTAGGGAACGTAACGACCCGCCTCACACGACACCGCCGAAGAAACGTTTGAGTGAGCATGACGTACTTCAGGTACTTATGTTAAGCTGTATAACAGCAAAAAAAGAAAGATAAAAGTGTATTAACGTAAGACACAACTTATAAGGTTAGTAGAAGACGCATCAGCTGGGTCATAATCACAAAGGTAAGTTTGCTGTACCCACTAGCTGCGGCTGTAGCTAGTTCCTCTGAAAGAACTAAGATGGACAGCGATTCACGACACCCTCTGTACGGTCACATTGCGGCGCGCCCGAGGCTGAAAAGCCGACGCAGCTTCGTAAGGTGCGTAGAACCGTTGTCCATCGAACCCAAACATACGAGGTGCAGCCTATGGCGTGAAAAAGTGAGCTTACCTACTCCTTACGTCCCCATTACTGACAGCCTCCTCCCTGGCCTGAGCAAAGAATCCTCCGGATTCTTTGCTCATTCCGCATTCCGCGGAATGCCTTTGCGGTGCAGGCAAAACTATGGCCCACCTAACATCGTGCCCTGCGTTTCCTGACACCTGCATGCAGGAGGGTCTCATGACAGCATCCGACAAAGCTGTCAAAGTGGCTGAATCCTGGGTCTCAATACTTTAGTGTCTGTCATCAACACGCTAATAAGAAGAACCACTTTGTTACTAACACTATGGATCTCTGGTCTGGAAATAATGTTTTATTATAATTATTATTATAGTGCTGTGCGAGTATGTCACCTGCAGTAAACGCGGGGTTGCGGGGATGAGCTGTCCGTACTAAGTGCGTGTATTTGCGCATGTTAGATTTTTAAAAGAAATATAATAATAAGAGCGTGTAGGGACGATGGTGGAAGTATGGAAAAAGGATGGCAGATGCTAAGCTACTAGTAGGAAGGTCAATATGTTGAGCCCTTCCTCCAGACTGGGTGCTTGGAGTCCGGGGACCGCGGTCCGACAGATATTCGTCGGATGTTGTATATATGTGAGTGGCTCGGTGAAACTTCTGTAAGCGAGATATAGGTTTCCATACATGTTGTTCGCTCCCATAATCAATTGTTATCAGCGCCATCTATTCGATGCACGTTGGATACATGTTTCTAGCACCGTGTGTTGTAGTATGTGCGGCATCAGGTAGGTGCCGCCACAAGCTTATATAAGTGCTTAACTAAATAAATTCAAAATGAAAGTTCAAACAAATGAATTTAAGGCAAATTTTCAACTTAATTTATTCAAGATAAAAGTTCAATTAAATAAATTCAAGGCAAATGGTATAACTAAATAAATTCAAGATTAACTGTTATATACTCTTTTCATACTATAAACTTCTTTGGTGTTGTTTTGGATATGTCATCAGAAAATGACATTAATATAAATATTATGAATTCAATATGTTGTATATTTAAAATTAACCAATTAGTTAAAATAACACAACATTAAAAAATAAAAGCGCTTATTAAACTAATTAAGAACTAGGTACAGTATAAACAAATAATACTAACTATTACTAAAAAAATAAAATCTATTGTGGGAGACTGGTGCCTGTACTAGGTAAACCTGTACAGGCACCAGTGTCCTGGTCACTAGTTCCCACCTCACGGAATCGTACACTACTGGTAGTACCATTATAAAACAAAGTATGTATTACTGTCACCTAAACTAAGTTTATAAAATAATGCTTAGTTTAAAAAATCAATAAGTTACATAATTATACATTTTAAGGTAAAAAAAATTATACATTTTTAACGTAACGGAAGTAAGAAGCTAGCCTGTATCTTTTTCCTTATCATCCCGCTTTATCGATTTACTACTAGTCTGTTCATTAAACTAAATTTAACTAAACACGATACTAATTAAATAAATAATGCATACAATCACACCAATTATCTAGCCCACGTTAATTTTCACGAAGAACTTGTGTTATAGATACTAGATAACGGATAAACATACATAAATACTTTTTTTCTAAATACATACATAATATACATATCAAACACCCAGACCAAAACAAATAGACATATTCATGCACACAAATATTTGTCTTGTCCGGGGATCGAACCCGAGACCTCTGGCGCAGAAGGTGGGCTTAGTACCCCTGCGTCAAACAGGTCATCAAACATACTAAAATCCTTAAAAAAAATGATAAATCAAATAATAGTGATAGGCACGGTCAACAGCCCGTACGCCATAACATTTGCACTACGAAAACCGTCGCTATTACGAGCGACGTAAGGGCGCTCTCAAGGTCAAAGTGTAAAGTCGTCGCTGCTGTTGACTGTACTAAAATTCGTCACCAAAATTCAATGGACGCTGAAGAAAGAGTTAATTACGAATTTATATTTTTAGTATAATATTCGCTTACGACACATTTAATATTCATTAACATACTGATGATACACTCAACCTAAATCTATGCAAATTTTAATCAAAATTGTTTTATGCAAACAAGGGACCGCTTAATCGATTTTACACCAATTGAATTAGGCCCAATTGTCGAAGAACAAATCCAATGAAACATCCGAATCGAGACTTTGTTCCAACCAGGATTAAGTTAATTCTGCGGTTATACCTACTCTATTTACTTAATCGATGAAGCTGAGTGACATACGGACAGGGAGGACAGTGAATGTTGAGATGGACCTTTCATCATTATTGTACAGCGAAATTGCAAGTACTTTCTTCGAGCTATGTTCGAGCTATTAGCCGTGTAGTCATTCTAAGCGGCCACGCTTAGAATGGCACTATCCCTCTCATCCCGTGGGTGTCGAAATGCGACTATGGGACTCCTTCAGGAGACGGGCAGCTGGGTCTCCTCTAAAACTTAGAGCTATATTTTTGAATCACTCGTCTCGCGTCGAGGCCTTCGTTTGTACTGATTTTCGTTCGACATGAGAATGTCCGTATTTTTTAATCGCTCGACTGGAACGAGTGCCCTCACCCATGCGTGTGATATACGAGGTCATACTAACGATTCAAAAATAGAGCTCTTGGCGTTGCTGTAATCTCCAACCCACCTTCCAAAGTAGTGATTATGCCAATTTTTTTTGAAGAGACATTTACAAAATCGGCCTTAAGAATTTTGCGACTTAAATGACAGCTTTGCATTTTTTATGTTTAAATTTTTACAATCTAAGACACCAGAATGTGTTAAGTATTATGCAACAAAAATTGTTTTGATATTATGAGCTACTTTAAGTCAAACTTCTACTGTTAAAAAGAAATAAAAAAAATTACAGTCAATAGAATAAGAAAAAATAAATCGCTTAGTGAAATTCGTAAAGTTGTACAAAGATTTATGATTTTTGTAATTTTTGCATTTTTCAATGCTATTTTTATACTTATGGTAAATTTTAAATAGAAAAATATTTGAAAAAATTAACTCGGCCACAAGTGAATTCTCAGACGGGAATCGAACCCGCGACCTTTGGAAATCCGGTCCAATGCTCTAACCGCTGAGCTACCGAGACTTAGTCTAAGTCTAAGTCAAATTGTACAAAGATATTTTAACGCGCTCAAAAGCTTTTGATTAGTTTTTAGTAAGGATATGTCGACTTAGAGGCTCGAACCGTTGAACACCTGTGCGAGAGAAAGAAAACTTGAAACAAACCCTCTACCAACCCGTCTGGCCAGCGTGGTAGCAGTAGGCTAATAACTTCCTATGACCGCCACAATAGGCGTGAGCTAGGAGAGGCCTATCTCCAGCAGTGGACGTCCACAGGCTGATGATGATGACGATGAAGGATATTTTGTAAATACTCGTACATTTTAATATTATATACTTAAGAAATACCCTGACATCGCAAATGTTTATGGCATGTGGCAACATAATCTATAGTCCAACCACTTGAACAGTTGAACCACCTACGCCAAAGTATATCGATTATAACTATTGAAAAAGCAATTAAGAAGTGGTTTGAGTGACGAGTGGAATAATAACCTAAAATACACCAAAAAATCTTGTTAATGCTAAAATAAACAGAGTGATCAAACTTAAGAGTCATTAAGTTGGCGGTCCTGTCTGTCCGTGTGTCACATCAATCTACCCCACTGACATTCCTCCGAGGCTTGGTTTGGTAATCTCTGTAAAGGTCCATTATTCTACTTTCTTTGACTTGGGTTGGGTGTTTGATGAGCGAACTGTGTTGATATTATGATAAGAAATGTTTATTGTTATCTTCTCGAAATATAACATCATTTGCTTTATTCAAACGCGCATGTTTGTTCATTAACTAACACATTCAGATTGTATTCTAATTGTATGTTTTTTTGGATACTCCAAGGTTTTGGTACTATTCCTAGTAAGGTTCACTGTTATCAATGTTGTTTTAGTTGTTTTTTGCTTTCATTAACAGTATCCCCTTGACTGATGAGCCACTTGACCGGTAACTTGATACGGCACTTGAGCCGTTGTCAAGTGGTTCCACTTTATTTGGTTTTTATAGCCTTTCTGTTTATAAATACCACCCATATTGTACATATTTGGATTCGTTGATGAATTATCTACAACGTGGAACTACTTTCATTAAACAATATTGTACTAAGTATATTGCATATATATGCAAGTGAAAGTGAAAAAGGGTTATTTCTAACTTTCATAAAAAATATATGAAATAATTTATTGCGTCTTCGCAAAAATTAGACAAACTTATTTTTTTTCTTAAAGCAAGTCTGTTTTTATTAATTCAAATGAAAGAGCACAACCTATTCTGCCCTACTCACACGTTCTAAAATAATATTATTTATATAAATATATATATATATATATATATTTTTAAATATATATATATATATATATATATATATATATATATATATATATATATTACGTCGAATTGCATTTCCGGTCAAATAATTATAGCTTTGCCAAAATAGCATTGTAAAATGCAAAATTAAAAAGTTATAATTATAAATTGTGTTATTATTAGCATTATCCTTACAAATATGGGTATTCAAAATTTTCAATTATATTTATTTTTCTTTAAGTCACTTATATGCAAACAAAGAGTATAGTAGTAAAGCCTATTTAATGGAGATTCAAAAAATATAACTTTTAAGCACCTTTTTTCTATTTTTTTGAATCTCCAATAAATACTATACTACTATATTTTTTGTTTGCATTTAAAACACTATTTTATTAATTACAGTGACTTAAAAAAAAAATGTAATTGAAAATTTTGAATATATTGTAATATTTTAAGAAACTTATTGAGAATTTAAATTTTTTTTACACCAGAAATGAATTTATCGAAATTAATGATACCAAACATGACCTATTAGCTAAACATGAACAGTCATAATTTTTGGAGAGAATTGAATGAAGCCGGGCAGAGCGGTACTTTGGTCTCCCCCCTCCGGCGCCAGGGGGGGGGGGGGGGGGGCTACCGGAGGCTACTGATCTTAATCGACTTATTTTGACCCGTGTGCCAAGTTTCATACTTGTGTCAAAAAATGTTAGGGTCGGGCGTTTTTTGTTAAGCTCCTCTACTAGCACTTATGCACGTCAAAGAAACTGCGACATTGGATCCCAAAATTCTACGGCGGTAGGCCTTGAAACGAGAAGAACTGCCAAGAAACTCGTCAAGGACTGTTTTTTTTTCAAACATACTCGTAGTAACCCAAATAATAGGTGATCAAACATTTTACTTGTCCGTATTTGGGTCACACGTTAAGACGGCCAACTGATCCTAGTCAGCCAATCTTTAGTATGGTCTAGAAAATGGTGTTTGTGACGTTTTAAAACTCTAACCCAGAGGATGTGACCCAAATAGCTGAGTCATCGTCCGTTTTATCTGTCGAAGTGACACGGATATCCCTGCCCCGGGAGTGCTGAGGTTCCGTGACGTAATCCGGGAGTAGGAAGCATAAGGATTTAGTGTTTTATTTAATGTACAGTCGGGCACTACGGGTTATACCAAGTATGTCTTTCTTTAAGATATTCCGAACTAAAGATTGTTTAAAGCACAGACCTATATCGCTATAGAATAAAAGAGCGCCTCAAACTGTATGAGAACCTAGCATGTCGAATTTTTCGTACCTACGATGACGTCACTAGCGAGATTTCGTGATGTGTTAATGTTATTGACGAGCTCTTGCAAGAAAGCACTGCACAATTAACAATTTTCCTTTCTGAGTGACGTATATTTTCATGTCAATAATCTCAAGCGAACTGACGGTAAAACTTTGACTGGGATCAAACTTTTGGCACGCAAGGTCTTTTATCTATACTAATATTACAAAGAGGAAAGATTTGATTGTTTGTTTGTTTGAATAGGCTCCGAAACTACTAAACGGATTTGGATGAAATTTGGTACACAGATGATAGATAGCCTGGTTATGAACATAGGATACTTTTTATCCCGATATTTCCACGGGAACGGGAACCACGCGGGTGAAGCCGCGAGCGGCCGCTAGTCTTTTTATATACTGATAAAACATTTATTCCAATTTCGACCCACATATTAATTCCTCTTTCACCCCACTTTTTATGACTATTTCGACCCACATGTTATTGTTTAAATTTTATAGATAAAATATTCTTATTTCGACTCATTTTCAATTCTTGCACTGTCACTCCAATGCACTTTTAAACCACAGACATATATCGAGATTTTTTTTGACGGTTTATTATTTGACAGTTGTGTAAAGCCGAATCAGTGGCGCTAGTACGCAAAACTGTATTAAAAGTATTCAAATCGTAACGTCAAAAAAGTGGCTTTGACATATTACATCGGACAGGCAGACATGAGGAATCTATAATGGTTCCGTTTTTTGCCATTAGGCTACGGAACCCTAAAAATGAGGGAAAGATCATTAATTAGTTAAGTGCCGGCCAACAAAAAAAGGAAAGTCTGATAAATTCTAGTTATTTTGAGCAATTGTTATTACATATGGCACGAAAGTTGTGGGATACTAGTCCGATAATTCGTCGTTTGATAAATAAGCAGCTAGCAATAATTGCGGCTACACGCAACAATAGTGGGTCTGGGGTATGCCAGTCTGTTGCTTATTTATTTAGTTAATTATATTTATATTTATCCTTTGTTATTTTATGTACTTTTTAAATGTATTAGTTTATTAATTAACGTTACTCCTCTTTTTAACTATTTATTGATTATCTTTGCCGTAGAATATTTATATTTATTTAATTATCGCGTTGACGTCCACTTGTCAATAAAACATTTTTTTAGGGATCTAGTTGAAAGTCTACCTTATCGCCGACTCAATGTTGAATTCGACACCCATTTGGTACTGACGTGGGTTGACAGGGTCTGGCATGACAGCCTAATTGCTAAGCTTCCCTCATACGGTATCTCTGGTGGCCTTTGCACTTGGATTGCTGACTTCCTTAGCAATCACTCGATCCGAGTTGTCGTGGATGGTCAAACATCCGACCTTAAAGAAATTGATGCAGGTGTCCCCCAAGGATCTGTCTTGTCTGCGACACTGTTCCTTCTGCACATTAACGACTGGCTGGTCTCTGATACCATTGGGTATGCAGATGACACCACTTTAAACAGCAGATATTTCTCAACTGCAAAGGCTACCGGTGATGAAATCCAGTCTTGCCGAGAGTCCCTTGTCGAGCATACGAATCTGGCACTTCAGGCCGTCTCAGATTGGGGCAACGCCAATCTTGTCACTAAAACACAGGCTTCACTGCTAAACAGACTGACTCCGACTTTCCAGAGTGTATCCTTGCCGATAACCGAAAATCTGCAACTTCTTGGCCTGAACCTGTCTTCCAACCTGAACTTTGGACAGTACATTGACTCCATTGCGAAGTGTGTTGCAAAGAAACTGGGCGTCCTCTCTAAGGCTAGGCGATACTTCTCTCCGAATCAGCTGCTCCTTTTATACAAAGCGCAGATTCGGTCGTCTATGTAGTATTGGTGTCACCTGTGGGATGGTTTTGCTAAGTATCAGCTAGAGCTTCTGGAATCGATTGAAAACCGTGCCAGGAAACTCATTGGAAACACAGCATTGGCCACGGCGGAACTTCAGAACCTCAGTCACCGTAGCAAAGTTGCATGTCTATCGGTCTTTTATAGGATACACTTTGAAAAGTGTCCGAGGGAACTGCACGACCTTGTTGCTCCAGCCCCCTTCCACCATCGGGGTACCAGACGCAGGTTAGCTTATCACCCGTACATTGTAGACATTCCAGCGATCCGTACCAAGTGCTTCGCTGACACATTTCTTATGCGAACCGCTAAAGAATGGAATGCGCTGCCTGCTCATGTGTTCCCCGATTCCTACAACCTTGGCCTCTTCAACGCGAGAGTGAATAGGCATTTCCTAGGCAAGCATCCTGTTTGTTAAGCACGATGGTGGTCAAATGCCTGCCGAGTTATTACGAAAAAAAAAATAAGCGGAGGAGAGGGAATAAAAGTGGTTGGTTAAAACTTATTACAAAAATTTGATTATGCGAGCACATAGACTGTAACCGTGCGCTCACCGGGTTAATAATTGTTCCTAATCCTAATAGACTGTAAAATGTTAAATGAAATACTGTTTTAGCATTGTAAAAACTATACTTTATGTGCATAAGTGAACTAATGCTAATTTGACACATAAATGGTATAAAAAATAAAACTACTTTAATTTATAATTACTTTATTTTTCACCCTATTCAAATCATTTCATTATGACAGATTTCAAAACACAATAAAATAATGTTGGCTTAACCGACAATTTTTACTAAACAGACTAATTAAATGTCATTTAAAACAACTCACTTTTATGAACATCTGCGACATGAATCGTTTTGATCTCCAGCTACTTTTTGATACTTCAGACACATGAGCCTGATTCTTTATCACAATAAGACCGCTGGTTGATACATTTAGCCTGACATTGTAAAAAATCCTGTGCTCACTAAAATCGTTTTTCCTGAACCAATTATTTGCAATAAAGATCGCTTGAATCATTTAGTCTGTTTTTGAGTTTAGTCCATTTTGAATTAAGCGACATTTAGTTCTAGTAATAAAAGCATTTTTAAAAAACAAATTTTATTAAATTATGCGGACTTTAATACAAAAATTAGTGTAAGCTTCTTTTTTGTTAAAATATTGATAATTTACAAGTTATGATTTTTTGTTCCCAAAAAATCGCTCTCCTGTAAAGTTGAAAAAATGGCGCTTCAAACAAATAGCCCGGAACCCGTCGATATACAAAATATACATAAGAAACACCCAGACCAAGACAAACAGACATATATGATTTTGTAATTTTTGCATTTTTCAATGCTATTTTTATACTTAATTTTAAATAGAAAAATATTGGAAATATTAACTCGGCCACAAGTGAATTCTCAGACGGGAATCGAACCCGCGACCTTTGGAAATCCGGTCCGGACCGCACTGGAATATTTTGCTATTTAAAATTTACCATAAACAAACAGACATGTTCATGCACATATTTGTCTTGTCCGGGGATCGAACCCGGGACCTCTGGCGCAGAAGGCAGGCTTAGTACCCCTGCGCCAAACAGGTCGTCAAATGTATTGTATTGTAAGATGAGATTTTGCTGCCTACATCAAAATATTTAACAGTTTTTATCCCAGTCAAATATAATGGTCCATACGGACGAATTCGTGGGCAGAAGCTAGTTCAGAACTTTTTAAATTTCTTTCTAATAATACTCAAGGAAGTATAACAGAAAATAATTTACTTTCTTATCATTTCTGCTCGAACTGCAAAAATAAATCAAAGTTACTGTTATTTATTCCAATCGAGGTACTTTTAAATCACAGATAGCAGTTATGAGTTGGAAAAGTCGCAAAGTCTGTAAATTCAATAAAAAATTGTCTCTAAGTAGCTAATTGATAATTAACGAAAATGACTTTCCATTACAACATTTTTCAATTAGAAGAAAAAATTTACAAGGTCTAATTTGGGAAGACATTGATTAATTGGATAATAAAGAATAATTAATTGAGTTTCGATCTTGCAGAACGGTCCACTCGGAGACTGACGATATTTATTTAGTCATATATTAAATGTTTTTACACAGAACAGCGAAAGGCGGACTTAACAACCTAAGATATCCTCTAATATTCTTACTAAATAAAAGCCTATATCATTGAAATAAAACAATTCACATAATACGTTTAACTATGTGATGGGTTTTGTGTTTTTTTACCAGATGTGTGTAGCAGATGTGTTATACGAACTTCCATTGTGAAAATTGGAAAGACCCTACATGATGTCTAATCCAATTTGCTGTCTCTTTAATTTCCGTGTATTTTGTTCTACTTGTCAATTGTCAATGCTGCAGTCTTCGTCACAGATTTCAACGCAAATAACTATGAAAGTCACATTATCTATTATAAATAATAATAAATAAATATTTTATGATTTTGTAATTTTTGCATTTTTCAATGCTATTTTTATACTTATGGTAAATTTTAAATAGAAAAATATTGGAATCGAACCCGCGACCTTTGGAAATCCGGTCCAATGCTCTGGACCGGATTTCCAAAGGTCGCGGGTACGATTCCCGTCTGAGAATTCACTTGTGGCCGAGTTAATTTTTTCCAATATTTTTCTATTTAAAATTTACCATAAATAAATATTTGCATACAATCACACCAATTATCTAGCCCACGTTAAGTTTCATGAAGAACTTGTGTTTAGGATACTAGATAACGGATAAACATATATATATATTTTATATTTTATAACCCGGGACCTCTGGCGGAGAAGGCGGGGTTAGTTGGCTGCGCCAAACAGGTCGTCGAATTATAAATTATAAAAAATCATTGCCAACGACGCGACCGACGCGGACGCGACGTTTCGGCATCTTTGTTTGGCAAAATGTATAATCCAATTACGGAAGAGGTTTTTTGTAGGAAGTTGGCTGTCACCTGTCGCCACATTATTGCATAAAAGAGAAAGAAGAACAAAAGAACATATATCTCTTGCCCAAAAAAATATATATCTCTTGTTCCGCCGTGCTGTGAAAGGCAAAGGAAGGTTAATAAAGGTGTTAACCCGTTGGTGTATTTATAGTATATTACTAACGTATACTCTATTTTTTTATTCAGTAGAGTAATTTGCTTTTTTCAAGTCGGTTTGAATTTTTTTGTAAAAAGTTTCTTATTTCACACTTTTTAAAGGTAGAAGAGGTCCGGGCCTACGCTAATAACCTTATGTCAACTCTTCATCACCTTCATCACGTTACTTATTGAGGAGTTCTCCCGATACGTCATCACCAGCTCCACTTCATCATATGCAATGAGTCGAGCATTAATTGCTTATGTACCACATTAAGGTAATCGTATCGCTTCCGTGAAATGCTAAGTATTTAATAGTTCCGATAACCATTTGTGGTCTTCATCATCAGTTCCACTTCACCAAATAGTGCTTTTCGGAAGCATATGCATAAGTTACTATAGAAAACACCAAAATCGCTATAGGAGTGCCTATAATATTTGAAGAGTTCCCTGGATTGCTTAAGGATGCCATCATCAGATCCTTTGATGACAATGAGAAGTATACCCTTTCGAACAAAAAAAGTATTACTCAAATCGTCCAGCCCTCTTCGATTAATCGAGTAACATAAAGAGAAAAGATTCCGTCGAATTGTGAACCTTCTCCTTTTTTTTTGAAGTCGGTTAAAAACAATCCTGCTTTGAATTGTCTTTCGTAATTATTTGCGCAGATCCAGTTGCAGTTCAGTAAGTATTGATTCCAGTAACGCACACAAATTCAATATAATCATTATAGCTACATTTTAATTCAGCATTATTATTACAAACTGACATTGACAACATGTAAAATCACTGTACTGAATTAAAAATGCTACTTTAATAAATTACAACCAGTCCACATTGGGTCCGCGTGGTGGGTCCTGGCTCATTCTCCATATCCATCCATAAGAAAGGCCATTGCCCCAGCAGTAGGGATAATAAAATGGCTGTTGATTAAATGGCTTATTTCCCTATCAGCACAAACCGAGTCAGAAACCCAAACTTTCAAGAGTCTTGTTTCGTATGAAGTTTCCGCTTGTCCACCCCCGCATCGTCACCGTGACGTCACGTCAAAGAGATGACGGCGCCGATGTAAGGCGGATTGTCCACCGAGCGACGAGCTTGCGGTGCACAGACGGCTATTAGGTATATAGTAGAGTCCGTCTCACGAAATAAATTCCATGGAAAATTACTCATTTTCGAATGTTGAACGCGACTGCAGCGCCATTCTCAGGGGACTTTTTTTGTGAGACAGACTTGTGTATGTGTCGCTAATGTCACTATATCGGCGCCGTCATTGTCGTTGTTGTGCTACCCGCGTTTAATGGGTGATGCCTTAAAATCGGTATTTCGCCGATAAAATTCACGCACCGAGCCTTGACCCTTTTGCTGCTGCACGCACGAGCATTCTCACTTCCTGGCTTGTCTTTTGTAATTATTTACAAATCTCAATGTAATTTTGTTGTGTTCTTTTCAGCTTTTTTCTATTGTTACGTTTAATGTAGCGAATATACTTCTTATCTATGTATCATCTCGCACTGTATGTAGCTGTAACGAATATACTATATAACTAAGCACATCTTAAATTTCTTCGCGCACCCATATATTTTTTTACGGGGAGACTCTTAGCCTTCATCATAAATCAAACAATTTTTTTTATTAACCGTCCTGGAATTTACTATGGACAATGTTCTGAAATTTGTGGAACAAACCACAGTTTTATACCTATTGTAATTTAAAGAATTTCAATAAAAAAATATTCTTCATTAGATCATTTTCACGTCACTTCACTTTTCTTCGGAATATTATTTTATTTAATAAGTCCTTTTTTCACATATTATTTAATTTGATAATTTATGTATCAAATATAATTACTTAGTCCATATTTTTTTTTGTAATTTAAATTTTTGATAACCATTTGCGCAGCGCCGCCGATAGGCAGCACTGGCAGGGTCGCCATGCGATGTTGTAGGTTCGGGTATATCAAATGATAACTCTGACTGCGATTATAATAAGAGATATATTATACCAAGCAGGTGCTTATATACTATTGGGAGAGATGAGTGTGTGCAGTGTGCATATAAGTAGTACACACACTACAACTGAAAGTAAGTACTGGTCTCTTAAACCATTTTACCTGATATTACATACATAACCTGATGTTAAGTATTGATAAATATAGTACCGAACCAAATATAAATTTTTCGGGTAAATATTGTAAATAGTGCACTTAAAAAAATCCGCAAAAGTTGTTTTATTTCATACTTTTATCTATCTATAATTTCGTTGACGTGACGTCCCGGTGACGGTGGCAGTGGACAAACGAAACGGCATAATAATACGGTATCGAGTAAGCCTCACAAATGGCCCAAATGTTCTCAAAGTTTTGATGGCGATTTCAAGTTTATGTAGTAATTTGGCTTCGCGTTATTTTACTAAGGACGGTAAAGACTTTATTACTGGGTAATAAATTATAAGTAGTGCTAGGTCAAATGTCCGAAGGGACTGCTTAAGTCTCGTTAATTTATTAGGTCGTAATTATAATTAGATAAGGGATGATAACCAAAAGTTTATTATATCGAGCTGTGTGTCAGAAAGCACGTTAAACCGTTGATATCGGCTGTTTACATCTACCAAACGCCTCTGAGGTCTAGTGGAAACAGCCACCGGTATTAGACTCAGAGGCCGGGTTCAATTCCCAGCGGGGGTACATATTGTATTCGGTTTGGTTAGGCTAGCTACCACCATGTTGTCTTAGTCTGACGCCATAACAAAAATGTTTTCAGCATTGTTGTGTTCCGGCAGTTAGAGATAAGATACCCAGTTGCTCAGTGATTGAAGATTCCGGGAGAGGCTCGCTTCCATTTTCAGCCTTATCAATACTTAACATCAGGTATGATGAAGGCTAATAGTCTCCCCGTTGTTCATAAAAAAAAACCAACCAGCTCGCGTGGTGGGTCATGGCTTTTTCTTCTTATCCATCCTACAAGCATCTTAAAACCCGTACCCCCGTGGTGGGGACATTAATGGCCGACGATGAAGAACAGCAAGATTTTGGGGCATATTATTGACTATTCTCAATCATGATGCTTTCAATATTTGACAACCTGATGACCTGTTTGGCACAGGGGTAGGAATCGCAGAGGCCCCAGGATCAATTTCCGGACAGGACGAATTTTATACTGTATGTAATTACAAAAAGTATTGTAGTTAATGTTTAATTGAAAAGTACTAAAAAATGGACTCAGCCCACAAGTTGTTCTTAAGAGGGACTGTTAGCCGACTGGTTTTTCTTATAGTACCTATATAGAGAGCATTGAAACTAAAATTTAAAAAATCTCTAAGTATATAAGTCTCCGTTTTCTAGTACCCATAACACTAGTTTTAAATGAATCTTACGAAGCACTCGTGGTGGCGCTTGACTTGACTGATCGTATTCCAGCAACGTTCGGTACGGTCAGGTGTCGGATAGGTGACCGTAAAGTGGCATTACAACTGAGCGCTTCGGAGGGCACGTTAAACTGTCGGTCCCGGCTGTTGTCATCTGATAACAGTCGTTAAGCCAAGTCAAAAGCCTTATAGGCGACTTGACAAACTCTGACACCATAGGTGGCTACTAATCCTAATACGATAAGAAAAAACCGGCCAAGTGCGAGTCGGACTCGCGCACCGAGGGCTCCGTAAAATATTTTTTATTATAATGATGTAACAAAAAATTTACGGTTTTCGCAATTTTTCTTTTATCTGTACTATAAGACGTTACTTCGTACCAAATCTCAAGATTCTAAGTTCACAGGAAGTACCCTGGAGGTTTAGATCGCCGTGCGAGTTTTGAAAATTTGCGGCATAAACGGCTGTATCTTTAATTGCTTTGGCTTAGAAGTTTGATTTTTTTCACAGCTCCAAAGGACAGTAGAACTGAGTATTAGATATAAATTTCAGTTTGATACCTCCACGCGTTCCTGAGAAAAACGGTCTTGACAGACGAACGGACTGACGGACGGACAACGAAGTGATCCTATAAGGGTTCTGTTTTTTCCTTTTGAGGTACGGAACCCTAAAAAGGAAATGAATCTTACGAGTAAATGGTTTGAAAATTTGTGTGAAAAAACCGTACCTTTAACGACTTATTTACCAATACTCTTTTCTTCTGGCAATGAAACTTTTCTATAGGATTATAGGGAGGCATTCTCGCCTTGTTACGGCACTGTATAAACTTCTGCCCCCAAAGTTTTTCCGTTAGACGAATAAAGTTGGCTTAGCAAAAGCAGAAAAGCTGATTAAGAGGTACAGTTGACCGCATGTTAGGCTTTTTACTTGTGAAAACAACGTTTTGAAGTTCATAATTTGAAATTCCCGTTAAGTGAGTAGATAAAAATATAGTAACTACTAGCGGCCGCCTGCGGTTTGACGCGTGTGGTTCCCGTTCCCGTGGGGATATCGGGATAAAAAAACATTTTATAAAAAAAAAACAAACCGACTTCAAAAAGTAAAAAAGCCAAAGCATTCTATTAACTATATTTTTTTTGGCCTTAGCTAACTAGCACCGACTCCAAAAGTTTTATTTTTTACTTTTTGTAGTCGGTTTGATTTTTTTTTATAAAATGTTTTTATTTCAGATTTTTTTGTTACATTATGTGCCGTTACTTACACTAAAAATCAGCCCATACACAACAATGATGTCATCTAGGTATACGACTACTTGCCAAAAGGTGATTGATATTTTTCAGGATTATGAAAAAACTACTAGCCAGATCTTCGTAAAAATTATATGGGACCACACATAAACCATTTTCTTCCAGATAAAAAAAGAATTTTAAAAATCTGTTAACAACTGGCGAAGTTATGGTGGAACATACATAAAAAAAAAAAAACAGTCGACTTGAGAACCTCCTCCTTTTTTTGAAGTCGGTTAAAAAGAAAAGGAAAGGTACCCAATGTTTTAATCCAGGTTTTACCATTTGTGTACCAAATTTTTATTCGAATCCGTTCAGTAGTTTTTGCGTGAAAGGATATCAAACAAACAAACTAACATACTTTCAAATTTATATAGTAGGATGTGAGATACTTTTTCTAGTTGCGTCTTAAATGCAATGTCTGTTAGGCAACAGTTGTGTTTTTCTTTCTCGCTTTTACTTTTAGTTTTAAACTCTGTTCAAAAATTCGTTTTACTCTTCTTATTTTAAGCGGTCGCATCTCGCCCATCGTCAGCCATTTTTAATGTCACCACTGCTGGGGCACTCGCCTTCCTTATGGATGGATAAGGAGAACATAGGCCATGACCCACCACGCGGGCAAAATGCGGATTGGTGGGTTTTAACGACTGCACGGGCTCCTCATCTCGCCAATACTGGTTATTCTAAACAAACTTCCTTGATATCGATGGATGAAACATCTGTGATCACCCCATTTTCGCTTACCTATTCTTTATCATCATACCTGGTGTAAGTATTGGTAAGGCTGAGGATGGAAGCGCGCCTCTTCCGGAATTCGCAACCACTGAGGAACTGCCTATCTTATTATAACTTTTTAATGTTACAATGTTATTTTTATGTGATAAAGATTAAACAAGAAAATATACTAGAAAAACTTGTTTAATATGTATCACATAAAAATAACATTGTAAAATGCAAAATTAAAAAGTTATAACTAGATGGCTGTGTCATCTTAATCGATAGTCAAACATTTGTTAAAATGTTTATTTCGAATGCGATGATATTTTTCTCTCATTGATGAAACGACGGTGGACGGTGGCCGGTGACGATACTAGAAAAATTCAACGTATCCTCATAGGTCTCTGTAGCATAATTAGTTAATGCATTGGGCCGGATTCCCATGGATGCGGGTTCGAATTCCGTCAGGGCGATATGAGACAGGTTGCTCTTTTCTAGTATATTTTCTTGTTTAATGCCTATCTTATCTTTAACTGACAGAACTAATAACAATGCTAAAAACGTTGTTATGGCGTCAGACTTAGATAAGTTGGTGGTAGCTAGCCAGGCGGACTCACAACAAGTCCTACCACCAACCAAACTGAACACAATATGTACTCTCGCTGGTTACCGGTGGTTGTACCACTAGACCTCTGAGGCGGTTAAAACTCTCTCTCTCTCTCTCTCTCTTTATCTTTCCTTATCACGAGAGACGCAACTCGAACCAAAAATGAATGTAACTACGAACTGTAAAGTCTGATTTACTGGCGTGTGTACTTATTCAATGTTTTTCTTTTGGTTACCATCAGTAATGACTAGGGGATGAACTCCATTCGGATTCGATTTCAGGGGTTTTTTATGGATTCCGGTCGAAATAAAGGCGTAAGAAAGATGTGGGTACTATGTTTTCTAATTTGGTAGAAATCTCTCTATTTATTGACATAAAACAAATTTTGTAGCAGTCTTAAAAAGTATTAATATAATTAAGTCCAGTCATACGAAATAAAATAAATTGTTAAGTCAAAGAAATTGAAACACACATTTAACACAAATTACTCTAGCTCTAGCTAGATATACGAGAACTGACTGTTGTTAAAGAGTTTTAAATTGGATTTAAAAAGGAATCATAAGATTTAAAATCAAGGTTAATAGTATTATTAAAAGGATCTGAAAAAAAATCTATCTACACGAACCAGTAGTTATTCGTTTTTATACATTTTAAGTTCGTCATCACATTCATATGATACCATTTTCACGACACGATCGTTCCTGCGCTGCCCGCATCCACGCCTTCCCGTACATTCACCAGGAGCTCTTTTTTTTATTCATTCGTCTCGAGGATTATACAGGTTTTCGTGCGACGTTTGAGTTTCCGTATTCCGTAAAAGCGACCTTGCTAGTAAATACATAGCTTCTCTTTTCGCCTGTAGTACCGCCTCCCAATGCGAGCGCGCGAAGTGAAAAGCGTTCTATGTCACTAATCGCTTGATCGCCTCCTCGTTCGCCTCGCCACTCGCGGTGACGAGTGATTCAAAAATAGAGGTCCAGATCGTCGGTCCACCTTGCCGGAGGCTTATCCACGGAGCGTGTCTCCGGTGCGCGCTATTCCAGAACCTTTCCGCCCCAACGCCCATCGGTTCTAAGTTACGAAATTAAAAATACTCGGTCTCGTTCAAACAAAAACGTAAAGAATATGCCACAGAATTTTATGTAAAAATTTCACTTCAACACCCGTAAAACCGTTTGAGATTCGCTGGACATTTTTCAGGTTGCAAGTCTCATTTCTAAAACAGCTCCATTTCCGTCTCGTAATGTTGTCAGTATTTCAATAGGTGCTGGCAATTTTCAGCCTTAACGCGTTGGAATAAAGCCTTCATTGCTGAAAGCGGAAAAACTTGAAAATGGTATACTCTCTGATAAAATGTTCTCTTTGGGAGCTAATTCTGAATTAGGTAGAATAAAGTTTTGAAATGATGAAATCGCTTCGAGTTTTGCTTTCATTGCTTTGGGGGATTTTGGGGAAAAGGTGTGACATAAAAATGTCTGCAAGTCGTCAATTTTTTTCTGTAAAGTAAGTTTTTGAGGTATCTTCTTTATGATAGCGACAAAATTATTTTTATTAGGTGCGAAAGTAAATCTGTCTACCTTACTTTTTAACGCGTACCTGTACCAATCAAACATTTTGATAACTTTTACCTATCAAATAAGTTTTTTTTTTATCACAGAACCAATTTTTTTTAAATAAAAATAATTATCCCTTTTCAAGGTCGTCATTTAATGCGACAAAACTGGCTGTCCCTAACCCACCATTTCCACTAGCAATACATTTACAAAAAAACAAGACATGTTTTTTCTTCTCAGTTTTCTGGGATGGCCTCAAACGCCAAGCATCCTGGCTGCTGCAGTGGCACCTGGTGATCTGTAGTTAAATGATACCTGTTGAATACAAAAATCCGTATTGAAATAGGTTTAGTCGTTTTTGATATATTTTCTGGATGCTGCAGCGCCCTTTGTGGTCTACCACCATGAAACATATCTAAGAACCTGCTCTGAAATAACACTTCTCGAATGCAACCCGCATCGAAATCAGCTTGGTAGTTTCCAAAAAATGGTATGTATATATGTCTGTTATACGTACAAACAACCTCTAACCCCAAACGCATACGAATACCGCCTCCGTTCCGTTCCGTCCGTCGTCGAGGGTAATAAAAATACGAAATTCAAGATAATTCTCAAATGGGGTTACATATACTATTGGGAATTGCTTTTATCAGTGGACACCAATAATATTTAGCATCGTCTAGTTAAATTTCTCTTTAATCGCTATAGTTGTTATAACCACATTGTGGTAAAACATAGTGCGTCCACTGAGAAGATGACCAATGGCTTTCGATAGGCGCTGTCAAATAATGCATTCTCTCAGTGGCCGCATTATACGTTTACAACATCTTTCCTTGTAAATGATTAGCCAGTGGTAACGGGAGGTTAGTGTAATCTTTTCTTAATCACAAGTATAAGCACATTCTGATTGCTTTATTTGTTTCATCGTCATCGTCATCAGCCATTAAAAGGTCTTCAAAATCGATTCAGTAGTTCCAGAGCGAATCTTCCACAATTAAACTCACAAACCTACCTCTTTATGGACCGAGCGTCTTTTTGATCGTCTGTCAGTCTGCCTATTCTCCTCTATACGTGGCGGAGATATAAAAAAAAAACAAATTTCAGCCGTTTCGCGAAAATGTAAAAAAAAATACACAAAATTGTTTTGTTGTAGACGCATTTGTTTTACTCCATAAACATATATTTTTTATTCGATGTGGAGTAGTTGCCATTTGGTCCCATAAATTTTTAATTAGTTTGACTACGTAGTTTTTATTTTATGAGCATATTTGTTAACTTGGTTTTTGTTTTGTTAACAAAGGTTGTCTGGAAGAGATCGCTTTCAGCGATAAGGCCGCCCTTGCTCATCATAGTTTTAAGTTCTATGTGATTGCTATTTCTTTTTGTAATGTGTGTGTGCAATAAAGAGTCTATCTATCTATCTATCTATCTTGGACGATGTAATTTTTCACGATACTTTGTTAATTATGTAACTACATGAAATCTAATCTAATCTAGAAAAATGTAGTTCACGAAACAACCTATTGCCGACACTAAAATGTAAAAAAAGAAAAACTACCTTAGAAAACCGACTTCAAAAGGCTTATTTTTTGCTTTTAAGTTTTTGAAGTCGGTTTTTTTACTTCATGTTCCGAACATCGACAGCCCCTACCAACCTAATATTTCTCATTTACAAAACAAACATTATTAATCAACTGTGAACCCTTATTTCTGTCGATGACAGTTCGACAATAGTCTATTAGTTCATTGTTGATAAATCACTATTATTTCCGTTTACAATAAAATGTATCGGTTGATAGCTATTGAAATAAATGTTTTCTCTCCATATAAACAGAATATTTCTCCAGAAAAAAGGAATATGCCCAGCTATTTCAGCCCAGTTTTCAACAAGTCCTACTACTACTTATACTATTATCTACCAATAGTTAGTATTATTTGCTATAATACAACGTGTTGAAGAAATTGCGTTAAACCACTTAATCAAAACCATTACTTTTTTACCGACTTCCAAAAAAGGAGAATGGTTCTCAATTCAGATGGTATGATTTTTTAATCGACTTCCAAAAAGGAGGAAGTTTTCAATTTTGTTGGTATACCTATTTTTTTTCTACGTACGTACACAGTCGGGGAACTTCTCGGTTGACCAGTAGAGTTTTGTAGGAATCTTTATATTAAAAGTAATAATAGTAGATATATAGAAAACGTTATACATGTGACAAATATTACGTGCCGTACAACGTTATATTACGTGCCGTGTGGTGACGGCCTAAGAATACAAGTGTCACCACTCCCTTACATGCCTGGGATGTCGTAAGAGTCGACTAAGAGGCTCGGCGCATTGAACACCTGTGCGAGAGAAGGAAAACTGGAAACAAACCCTCTACCGACCCGACGACTGGCCAGCGTGGTAGCAGTAGGCTAATAGCCTCCTATGAACGCCACAATAGGCGTGAGCTAGGAGAGGCCTATGTCCAGCAGTGGACGTCCACAGGCTGATGATGGATGATGGTTGTGACAAATAATAGAACATTCATAGATATTTCATTTGAATAATAAATTATTACTTTATAAATTATTATTTTGGTTTGTCGTAGGATTTGTTGTGAGTCCGCCTGGCTAGCTACCACCAGTAATACAGTACCTAGTGTAAACGATAGGACAGTGGCAAGTCAACTTGGCTTGCAAGCTGCCTTGCATATAAAATCGTGCGCTGTCACTGTACACGCCACTGTCCTTGCCTGGTGTAAATCGGGCATTACATCCAACGTGGCAAAGCGGTTCTCCGTGAAGCATGCACTGGCCGCCTGAAAATATTTTAATTCTGAATGACTTATCCAAAAAAATTAATTTGACAGACCCTACTCTTAGAACGTATCTTTAAAATAAATACACAGATGACAATCTACGTTCTAATTTTCTTTGAAATAGACAAAATATTACTTCGGTCCAATATATTCACAGTTTATTTCCCTTCGGACTCAGCTTCAATGTATCTCGCCATTATAAAGCACCCTAGGGAACTGGTTACCGTCACTATCACAATATTAAACTAGCGCCATCTATCCTGAGAGTTAACTTAAGTTTGATACAGCGCCATCTAGTGAGGTTGCAGTAAATCTTGGAAAGCACATGCTTTTTATCAAATAAAATAGAGGGCGCGTTTGCCGAGCAAAGTGCTTACGTTCGCCGATAGATGTCTCTGTTTAGTGGCACGTGTTACCGAATAGTTTACTTCTCTGCTAGTAGGTGGCAGTCTGTCCCATAAAACCTAAATTCAGTTATAAGGGAATGGGAAAAATGAAAGATGGACGACTTCTAAAAACTTACACGTATCGAACTTAGAACTTATTTAATCAAAATAATTGTTTAACTTGTTGTTAGTAAAGTATTCGAGAACATTATTTGTTTTTAACTCTTTCATCTTATTTAGTTGCAGTCAAATTCCTAGATCAAAATCTCAAAAAATTGTATTATCTTATGAGGGATAGTACAAAGATGAACAATCAACAGCACATCAGGACTTACACTTCACACATACAACCAACGCTATTACCAGCGACATAAGAGTGCTTTCAATGTCAAACTGTAAAGTCAGTTGTCAGTCAGTTTGTGTTTAATCTATACTATAATTATTATATTATATATAATATTCTAAAGCTGAAGAGTTTGTTTGTTTGAACGCGCTAATCTCAGGACCGATTTAGAAAATTCTTAGACCATTAGAAAGCTACATTTTCTCCCGAGTGACATAGGCTATATTTTATCCCGATATTTCCACGGGAACGGGCACCACGCGGGTAAAACCGCGAGGATCCGCTAGTTTAAAATATAGATACAGTCGTCAGGAGGTCAACAGCACGTCAGGGGCCCGATTCTCACGCCTTAGACATTTTTATAATATCCTTAATTTATTTATTAAAGATGTAAGTAAAATCTCTACTACTGTCAAAAACCTTTAGTTTCGATTATTTTTGATAATCCTAAAATGTCGAAGATTGCTTTCAGTGAGCTTTTAAATTGATTTTCGACTTCAAACAATGTCGAATTCGAGATGTCGAATTGGTCCCCAGGTACTTTGACCTTGAATACGCCCTTATGCCGCTCGCAATAGCAGCGGTTTTTGTAGCGCAAAAGTGTAAAGCATGTTTTTATTTTTCATCTTTATTTATTAGTAAGAGGCTTTCACCTAGTTACCTATAGGTATTCAGTCCCCTGATTATGTAACTTGTTTCTATCAACGTTTGATTGAAAGTGAGGTCACATTGCTGCTTTAGTAAAAATTAATATGTCAACTATCTTACTAAAGCATCAATGTAACTGCACTTTCAATAAAATTCAATCAAAATCTGTTAGCAACAGAGTTAGATATTAGACTGGCAGGTATGTTAGCCATAACCCTAAATTATCATAAAACAGAATGAAGACGTCAAATGATGCAAAAATAACTACAAATTATTTTTTGAAACACGTCCGATCGTGGGGTCTTGTTTACAAGCATTTCCCTACATCCAGTTGGTTTTAATGTAAAGTAAGTAATAAGTAAGTAGATATTTTAAGGCCTAGTGCTGTTGTCTGGACTTGCATAATAATTTCATATTTTTTTCAAAATTGTTGAGTTTATTCTTACAAAAATAAATTGTCCCTTTTTTCTTTAATAACGATATTTTTGAATAGGATGTACAAAGTAGACCAAAACATTTTCCCACTAATTATTTGTTCTAACTCCAAGCACCGAGCCGCAACGTGCTATTCACAAAATGGCTTCCGACACAAAATGGCCGCCAACATCTGTTGACAGCGTAACGCTTTCATAGGAACACTCGTAAATATAATTAGTGGAAGTCGTTTCGCGAGTTTGTGAAACACGTATTTTAACTTACAAAATTATTATTATGGCGACACTCTTTTTAACGATGATAAAATACGAGATCTATGTTGATCATTACAAAATTTTAAACTTCTATTGTGACTACCAATAGCATTCTAATATATAAAGCTGGAGGGTTAGTTCGAGAAACTGTCGAAATAGTATCGCTTACTCGATATTATTTCGACAAACACTCCTTTCTACTTTTTTTGACATTAGGTGATCACCTAATGTCAAAAAAACATTTTATAAAAAAAATCAAACCGACTTCAAAAAGTAAAATATAAAACTTTTGGAGTATTATTTCAGATTTTTTAGTCACATCATGTGCCGTTACTTACACTAAAAATTAGCCCATACACAACAATGATGTCATCTAGGTAAACGACTACTTGCCAAAAGGGATTGATATTTTTCAGGATTATGAAAAAACTACTAGCCAGATCTTCGTAAAAATTATATGGGACCACACATAAACTTTCTTTCAGATAAAAAAAGAATTATAAAAATCTGTTAACAACTGGCGAAGTTATGGTAAAACATACATAAACAAAAATAAAAAAATAAAAAAAATACCGTCTACTTGAGAACCTCCTCCTTTTTTTGAAGTCGGTTAAAAAGTAGAAGAAAATGTAATTTCGATTACGTCCGGTAGGAAAGCTGCTAATATCTCATAATTTTTTTTACTCTACTTTCTCAATAGTACTCGAAAGAAATTCGTATCAGGCTTACAACTCACAGAACACAAGAAATAAGATATAAGTAGGTAGTGGGCTGTCACATTTATCGCCACCCTTAAGCGTGAAACACTCAAGCAATCCATACACTTTTTATTTAAAATTGTTGAATCTTCAATAACTATAATTTATTCTGTGCTAAGTATGTGAATGTGTGAAATGATGTGATGAAAATATTAGCAGGTATGGAAAACGCAATTTCATTCTCAATATATTATTACAAAAATCTGCAATTTCATGTCGCCTATTATTATCACGATACTGACAAAACCGAGTAAATTAACGTTCACGTCACAGTTAATAACGTACATGAACTGTTATTAAAATGACGGCATTTTTAAATAAGCGCTAGTAGGTATTCACCGTTCGCGAATGTAAAGCAATGTGCGTAATGAGTAGAAATATGGGTGATTCAAAATAGTACATAGAACGCCTCGGCTGATTGTTGATTGAACTAGCATCACTTATCCTTCAACTAGTTAGGCTTATTTTTTTTTTTTAAGAAGGAGACTCATCTTTAGAGGAGGCAGAAGCGAAAGTCCGACATCACGGACTACGTTTGCAGCGGAGCAGTAAGTTCAGCCTCGGTAGCACGGAGGGTGGGCTCGGTGTTGTGATGCGCACGTAGACGAGGTGGAGAAGTTTCCGGGGTAGACCGGAACATGAGGCCTACTCTCTAAGCCCGTCAACTAGGATACGGGCCCCCGTCCGTAAGTTTCCCGAAACTACGGATGGAGCCTACTCTGTATTGATTTCGGATGTACTAGTTTTGGACAAACGGCACAAACACATTGGGAGTAGAGACAATGTCAAAACGTATTCTCACTCATTCTTAGTTCGGGTCTCCGAACTAATAAGCTGTCCGTAGGTGATACGGAGTAGGAAACGTAAACTATGGGTTTCGTGCTTAGAGAGTAGACCTCCTGGTGAGCGCTCGGCAGGTAGATGAAGCAGGTGATGGCTGCCCGTAGATACGACATGTAGATACACGTAGAATTCACACAAGTAAAACAGGATGACTTTATGTAACAAGCTAGTAAGTTGCCTTATGGGTATACCTATTTATAAAAGAAATATTCTCGAAACTTCCGAGGAAAAAAATCTACGAACTAAAGCGGGAGAATAATGTTTTATCATTGTCATAGACAATTTTGATTATTTCAAGACCGATGTACACTATGTTTTAGTCTACGGCTGAAGTTATAAAAATATTAGAATTAATGAATACATGATTTCTATATTATTTCTATATATAAATTGTTACATAAAATTAAAATAATTTTCGTAGTTTAATGAAATTGGCCAAAATACGAAATCTCCAAGCCGTGAAGTTAGCGACATCGAGGGTACGCAGTAAAATTTTGAAAATTAACTACCTACCAGTATCAAAACGGAGTAAACAAACAAGTAAGTATGGTGAAGTGAATTTTTATTTAGATAAAGTAATTACTAGCGAAAGATTTAGGAGCGTACGGTTTTTTAGAACCGTTACACATTGATAGGCTTTTACTACCTGCACTTAAAAGCTAGCAGCTGACACATTCTATTTCACTCCCAGTCCAGAATGTGATGTTAAATCAATCTGAAAATCCAAACCTTAAAATAACTGGACAAAGAAAGTAGGCGCCCTTGTGGACAAAGTCGTAGGCAGCCGTTACTACACAAACACACACATATTATTACTAGCATAGAAGGCAATTAGTGCATCCCGCTCTCCCACAAAGGCGTAATAGAAGCGCTAGACACCAAGTAACAAGGTATGACTTGTAAGAAGTACCGTCAGCAAAATAAATCAACGAGAATATATTTATATCTAAAGGTGGACCCACCGTACCTCCATTTCGTGCCAGCGTCGCCATCCAAAAACTCTGGACGCAAAGTTCGTTTAGATTATTATTATGTTTAACATATTCACCTACAGGCCTTATACGCTTCCTGTTCAATATTTACCTATCTAACTTGCTTTCTATATAGGTTTAGCAATAATGTATCGCGTACCCTCAATAACAAATTTCGTATCTCTTTATACTCCAGTTGTGCCGAAAATTAATCAAAACATACGACGCATTATTTTACAATGACAACAACGTTGTTCAGAATCTAAATTGCTTCGGAGGAGATACTTTGCTGATATTGAAATTCATTCCGAACGTTTTGAATATAAATTAAATGTTCCTTTTGGCTGAAACCTTACCATACAGCTTTTTTTTAATGGATTCGCTATTGATCTTTGTCTAAGACTAACCCAAAAGGTGCCTATTCACCAGTGGTGAAGAGTACATACAACACGATTTCAATCGGCTTCGCTTTTAGGAATCCCACCACATCAATCCACCATACAGTTAAGATGTTTTTTGGAGAAATTTTTGGTCCGGCTTCATCCATCCATCATCAGCCTGTGGACGTCCACTGCTGGACATAAGCCTCTCCTAGCTCACGCCTATTGTGGCGTTCATAGGAGGTTATAAGCCTACTGCTAACGCTGGCCAGACGGGTGGGTTTCTTTCAAGTTTTCCTTCTCTCGCACAGGTGTTCAATGCGTCGAGCCTCTTAGTCGACTCTTACGACATCCCAGGCATGTAAGGGAGTGGTGACACTTGTATTCTTAGGCCGTCACCACACGGCACACCGGTCCGGCTTACCGTTGCCATATTTCGACCCTTCGTCACTGCTATTCACTCTTGCTTTGAAGGTGGACGGTTTATAAATATTCGGAAATACAGACGCAGGGAGGGAGTTCCACTCCTTTGCTGAGCGCAATATAAAAGATGTTGAGTAGCGCTTATCGCGACGTTTAGGAATAGCAACCAAGAAAGGGTGGTAACTTACAGTGCGTCTGGAGAAAGAATACTAACTCTTACTAGGTCTGGGCCCGTATTGGTATTGGTGATGGGCTCTTTTCTCCGCATTTAGACTCCCATTTTGTCCGTTATGCGTGAACATAGCATCGGTATGGCTAGTCAAGCCATCCCAGCTCCTTCCAGAAGCGCAGAAGCCTCCTGGGGCGTTCACAGGCTTCTAGGAGCGACCTCACGTCTTTGAGGATTCTGGGCCCGTACCGCGCGCAAGTGGCATCGGGATCGTAATCGGCTTCATTTGACAGATGGATGTGACACATTGCTGCTTCTTTTTCTTCTTCTTCTTCTTCTTCTTTCTTTATTAATGTCTTGCTCGCGATAATAATCGCGAATTTTGCCAATGTCAAGTAAATATATTTTGTAGTGTATAGAAATTGTACGGTAGATTGAGTTAAAAATGGAGCCTCACAACACTTGTTATTACTAAAAGAACTCGGGTGAAAACTCCGCTGCTTATTTTTGACACAAATGAAAACTTACCAAAGACTAAGAACAATATGTCACATCCATCTTTCAAATGAAGCCGATTGCGATGCCGATGCCCTTTGCGAGGTGGGGCCCCTGGATGGCCGATGGAAGAAGGAGCCAAGATGTGAAGCTTGCTCATTACTAATTTTATGTCGCCAATTTGGATCGTGTCCTGAGTAACACGTTCGTATTTCGCTGAGCCGTCCCAGAGGTGGGCTGCAATATATGGAATACTGCAAGTTCGGACTTGAGCTTTGTTTCAACATCGGCACATTTTTGGCGTATTTCGACCCATAGTTCTTTAGGTTGAAAATTTGCCGATTCTGAGAGACTCCTTAATCGTTTTTGCAATAAAACGTCTTTAAAGAGGATTCAAAAATAAGGGTGTAAAGCACTTTTCTAAGATAAATCTAAGACTAAATTAAAAACACATTTTTCTATCTGCTTGTTAAAAAGTAATTTTCTTTATACAAAAGATTTTCGGAAAGTGTATGTTCTTTTTGACGACCTCCTTGGTAGAGTGATACGTACACCGGTTTTAGGGTGTCGCCTACTCTAAGGTTATGCATGGGTTCGAATCCCGGTAGGTGCAAATGTTTGTATGATAAATACGAGCATTTGTACCTGAGTCATGGACGTTTATATATATTTCTACACATAGATACTTATATATGTATAATTGTAAATATTTATATCCGTTACCCTAGCATCCCATAATACAAGCCTTACAGTGCTTACTTTGGGGCTTGGTTAATAATTAGAGTGAGTGTAAAAAATATTTATTTATTTTCTTTTTACTAGAATAAAACGACTCGTCTACAAGTTACTTAGACTCTTTCTATTACGGCTGACCTTACTTCAGCAGACCCATTCTCGCTGTGGAATGCACACTATTTTATTAGACTTGTAAGGGGCAGCTTATGGGAAGTGTAATAAGATCCTTATTGCTAGATAGGTCATTGTCATTGTAGTAAAGATACCTATGAATCTATCTGAATTGACTGTTAATAGGTAGGTACTTAGAGTACCCGCACATTGTTCTACTAGTCGGAGCCACTAAACGAGATCACAAGCTTCGCGCGAGTTTTTTTTATACATTTTGTATGTATCGGCGCAAACCGGGCGTTCGAGTGGTCTCGTTAGCGCAACGCGCTGCGGGAGTCGCTGGCGCTCGCTACTAGTGGTCGCGTTTGTGGCTCACACGCACACTCGGCCACAGTAGCCAGTTTCTTATCTAGCGACTTGTAGCCGCCACTCAACCACTAGTTGCGGCGATTAGTGGTTTGACCGAGCCACTAGTGTCGCATTTAGTGGACGCGACTAGTGTTTCAATGTGCGGTTTACTATTATGCGATTTGACATAAATACACACTCTTATGGAAAACCCTTGCAGGACTCGCAGCTTAGAGCATCTAAGGTGCAACTTGAGAGTGAAATGTATAAACACCACTCTCATAGCCACATCTCAACGACGCCAAATTTGGCATTGATTGTGTCCGAGATGTTATCCGAAATCAATTTAGTTGTCGCAGTCAACTGCTTAAATCAGCCGTTCAATTGAATGGGTAGGCTGATCATTGATTAAACCGGCATCATTTGACGTTCAACTAGTTGGCTGGTTAGAAGTTAGGCCGTTTAAGATGGCTGACGTAAAATCTGCCAGGTGATTTAAATTTAGTTTTTTTTTGCCACTGCGGCGCTGGTAGTTACGAAAACAAATAAAGCGTCAGATAGCTCGCATCAGCTGACAATTTTATGTGTTTTTTTTCGTTTCAACTTAACTTAAAGTGATATATTGATATCAATATTATTATAACGAAAATGTGTAAAGAAATGTGCCTGATATTGCACAAGTTTTCATGAATAGATTGAATCTAAATATGACGTTGTTGTTGTCCCTTAGCCATTTCATTGAATGCCGCGTTTAATTAACGGTCTAGCGCTTCAAATGAACTGCTGGTTTAACCACTTGGCTGCGACATAGTGACAGGTTGTCAGCCCGTCGCCTGAAGTGATAAAATACAAATAACTAAATAAATAAATAATTGCATACAACACACCAATTATCTAGCCCACGATAAGTTTCATGAAGAACTTGTGTTATGGATACTAAATAACGGATAAACATACTTATATATATTTTTTGTAAATACTAACATAATATACATATTAAACACCCAGACTAAGACAAATAGACATGTTCATGCACACAAATATTTGTCTTGTCTGGGGATCGAACCCGGCACCTCTGGCGCAGATGGCAGGCTTAGTACCCCTGCGCCAAATAGGTCGTCGAATTTACTTGATTTGACAGAGTTGTAGGTACTATTCTGTGACGTGACCTTTGTCGGCTAGTTTTGAATAATAAATTGGCCAATTAAATTTTGAAATCCATAGTTGACAATAACTTAATTATAGGTACTACTCATACGTAGTACCTATTAATTCCATGTGTTGCTCAACCTTGGCGGACTCCTTGTATGTTTTGGCTTAGGTCAAGTAAAGTCTTGGATTTGGGATAGATGATTAAATATTTACTATCTGAAAGGTTTCTTTCATCGAAAGCCACATTAAACCCTAGGTATTAGTGTATTTGCAGTTATTAACATGATGGGTCATGGCCCATCCTCGTCATCCATCCATAAGGATGACCTGTGCCCCAAAAGTGAGAACACAAAAATAGCTTATTATGAAATACAATTTATTAAATTCCTTTTCTCAAGAATGGTCACTGATAAATGCAATTTGTTGTAAAAAAGCAATTTCGAATCCTGTAATTACATTTTCCCGCCAATTTGCGGTGAATCAGCCATTTTCTTTTCACAAAAGCCGATACTTTGGACTTCATAAAAAAGTAAATTAGCTTAGCTACCACAGTAGAAGGAGCAACAGTATGTTAATGTCAAAACCTAAGGCCAATTTATGCTCAGAATTAAGTTGGTCTATCGTAGATGCTCTATGGTTCAACTCCTTATCATCATTAACATCATATCAGCCATTTTGAACCTACTTCAAAAATAGGAGGGGGTTTTCAAGTGGACTGTATTTATGGTATTCTGGAGAGACCAGAGTATCAGCGTTGCAGTGGCAGTCTCCTGACGCTGTGACATTATGCTGAGGCAGGGGCCTAGTTGGCGACACACACATGTTTCCACGTGCCGTGTGGTGACGGCCTAAGAATACAAGTGTCACCACTCCCTTCTATGCCTGGGATGTCGTAGGAGTCGACTAAGAGGCTCGACGCATTGAACACCTGTGCGAGAGAAGGAAAACTGGAAACAAACCCTCTACCAACCCGTCTGGCCAGCGTGGTAGCAGTAGGCTAATAACCTCCTAAGAACGCCACAGCTAGGAGAGGCCTATGCCCAGCATTGGGCGTCCACAGGCTGATGATGATGATGATGATGACATGTTTGTACACAGTTTTGTTTATTCGGTTTAATTGATTCTGTTTTTCGTTTGTATACGTCAATAAATAATTTTCTTTCTAAAATTGGCTCAATACGTGTTTATTCCCAATGCCATAGAAAAAATACAATAGAACTAATCGCCAATTCCAAATAATAACCGCGTAAAAGAGACGCAGTTATGTAACCTAATACAAGTGTGAAAGGGACAGAGGGGGAGGCTTCAATCGATCGGTGGCTATGGTAACGGGTTGTTTGGAGTCTACGAGAAAGCCTTTTCACTAAAATATGGAGTTTGTTTACAAAATATTTGGTGAAAATAATAAACAAAATACGTGGAACTATCAAATAGAAAAGAAGGATGATGCATAAATACATTTTAAGTTTCTTCGCTCACTTATTATTGAAATAAAACAACTTTTATAATTCTTTTATTTCAGTGCAAACTGTTTATTACCCGACTTTTTTTATGACGGGGAGACTCTTAATCTTCGTCATACCTGATGATACGTATTGATAAGGCTGAAGATGGAAGTGAGCCTCTCCCGGAATCCTTAATCACTGAAGAACTAGCTATCTTATCTCTAACCGCCGGAACACAACAATGCTGAAATCATTGTTGTTATGTTAACAAACATTTTGTACCGCTTTAGGGATCAAGTACGTTTTAGATTATCAATGCTACATCTACAAGTTTTTTTTTTCTTTTTAGAATTGTTAATGATTCTTTTTTGTTAACTTCACTATTTGAATAAAGAAAGAATTGAAGCGAAAAGCCTGAAAGATTACATTACAGGTAATATTAATTGGATATTTTGTAATCGTCAAAAAAGTACTTGATCCCTAGAGAGATTTGATGTGTATATATATGAGAAATGCTATGTGATGGTACAATTTAAGTAATGTTTTATTAAATAATAACTATATATATATATATATATATATATATATATATATATATATACATATATATATATATATATATATATATATATACATATATATACATCCCGTTACTTATTGTACGTCCACTATGGGCATTTTTGCATATAATGTGGCGTCCACCTGCTTTCGACGTCCAATATACGGACGTTAAATAGGAGACCGAGCGCAATGTTCGTAAATTGTCATGCTGATCATAGAAATGTCAAAATATGAAAAAAAAATTGGACGCCATTTTTGTTCCAATCTTGCTGTACTGAATATTTTCGTAGTTCCGCTAATTTTCGTCGCAAAACTAATAGCGCTGCTGTCAATTTGTGAATACTTTCATTCATGGCCGTATTTGACTTCCGCACAAAATTTGGAGATGCGATGTTGCCGTTCCGTGCAAATACGTAGTAAAAACTTTAAATTAATTTCGCTTCTGGACTGGGATGCCATCGCTACCGTTGTAACCCTACCTTATCGGGTACCACCGCTAGACTGTCTAGGCGCAACCTGCCCGGTTTTGAACAGTCATGACAAAAGTGGGGCTACTACCCATAGGTTTATTTAAACTTGCCCATGGTACCAAGTACATATAATTTAGAAAAAATATAAAATAAAAGGGCATATCTAGAAATCAGCATTTATTATTAATGATAAGAATTGTAGGTATGATTAGTAGTCCTTTAGGATTGTTAAATTTATCATTACCAAATTACCATGCTATATTATTATGATATTTTTTTAATAAATAAATACTAGCACAAATCTTGGGACGTGGGACTAGAACTTTGAAATTCGGTCCACTGCTCACCCAATTGAGCTACCGACCGAACTATACCGGATTTCCAAAGCGATGTCAATTCTCGCCTGAGATCAACTTTTTTGTAGAATCGTTTTTTTCTAATAGGTTAGTTAATTTTACACTATTGATAGCTTTGTCTGTGTAAATCTTTATTAAACGCATAATTGTCAAATTATCGGATTGTCACCGGTCGCCTATCACCTACTACCATTTCAGGCCCCGGATTAAGAGACACGATTTTCCGTTGTTCTTTAAATACCGGTGTCCGGTTCGGATTTGATGAATTTACCTTTGTGGATCCAGACCACCATCTAATTACATCGTTATTTGGGTACACACTTGACGGTATTCGACCTCGGCAGCTTAAGCTGCCCGTGGATTCGCAAAGGGATATGCTTTCGTACTTCACAATTTTTAAGTTCAGTGCCTCTCCATTACTGGAGGTTCGCCGTCAGCTCCACAAATCTCTCTCTGTTTTTAGCCAAGTGAAATAGTTCTTCCGCTTTTGATTATTGCTGTCCAGTCCCCTATGTTTCTCAGCCGTGACTTTTTACGTCTACCAGCTCGTCTCTAAAAAACCCAACTTAATAAGTTGAAGCATCTGATATCGGTCGTGTCGCAAAACATGTCCCAAATAACCAACCTTTTTGACGGTCTTCTACGATTCCCGCGACATTGCGACACGATGGAGTACTGTATGTTGTTGACTTTTTGAGTCTAATTTATACGCATCATGCGACAGTAATAACATCTCTAAGGCTTCGACAAGTCTTCTAACATCCTCCTTAATCGTGTTGATAGTGAGACCCGCCTCTACGCAACTCTGTTGCACTCAATGCAAAATCTCTTGGGTCACGTACCGAAGAGGCAATCAACTCAGCACTGTCGTCGGCGTAGCGCAAATTATTGATAACTCTGCCGTTTACTTTTATATCCAGTCCTTACCCCTCTAAAGCTTCGAGCATTACTGCTTCGGAGTAAATATTGAAGAGGCAGGAGACAAGATGTAACCCTGATGCCTGACGCCATGACATATTTGGATCTCTTATGTGACCGAAGAGGCCCACTCTTTTTGGTTCTCGTACAAATTCCTTATTATTCTGATATCTTGACCATCGAGACCAATACCGTATGCCTCAATAGCAGATCGTGAAATTCGTTGGTGTTTTGTAGTTATTAGTCGAAATAAAATGATTAGGTATTATTTATTTTAAAAAAGGATGCTGTATTACTAAAAATATACTTCATGCGTTATTTGGCGTCCGTATTGCGACCTACGCAGATTAAGAACTTTTTACGTTTATGTTTGATGGCACCTTACTTTTATTCTTTAAAGTAGTAACTCAGGTAAATGAACCTGCTAAAGTTGGTTAATGTGTACATGACATCTTCATGACATGGACATAGAACGGAGTATTTACCCTTATACGGACGTAAAAATACCATACATATTCACACCAAGTTTTATTGACGTACATATCTTCAATATTTGACGTAGTTGTTTTCGATTATTGTGTTTTACTATTAATTTATGTTGATTATTTATTTAGGGCTCAGGGCATATTTTGATGAATTTTTCTCAGTTTATACAGAAGTAGTTAATTTTAAACTTGTTTTCGTGTCCTTTCGTTTAGATACACAATTATATGGAAGTCCGAATATCCTAAAACATTCATACTGAATGATATTTGACGTCCATTTTTTAGAATATATTTTTATACTTAAAGCTGTGGACGTCAGATTATCGGTAAAATTTCATAGCCCACGATATTTGACGTCCATATATTATAACATATACACTGTGATATGACCATGAGCATTTTTATTATTTGATTCCTTGTGCAAGACACACACGTGGCTTACTGAAAGCGACGAATATTTGTGGCGCTTGAAGAATTGAGCTTGCTCCGCAACGGCTCCATATCTTGAGGACTACCACGCATATAGGAAGGATCTAAGGTGCCTACACAAGTTGCATCCCAGTTTGAGGTACGCTCCAAGCACCAGCCTACACAGGTTGCATCCCAGTTTGAGGTACGCTCCAAGCACCAGCCTACACAGGTTGCATCCCAGTTTAAGATACGCCCTAAGCACCAGGGCATTAAGGTCGCACCATCGGGTCTTATACCATCATCCCTGAATAAACCACAAGGTTCCAGAGATAATGGGATCGAAGCAGTGCCGAGGGCACGCTTAATTATATCATTGATCACATCATGCCGATAGGTACGACCTGCGCTCTTGTCGCAAGAGAGCCCGAACTGGTGAAGTCAACGTCCGGATTCTTTTTCGGAGACAGCTAGCAGTAGGGCTCGGTCAGTGTCATCCGGACATGCGGCCAGAAGCTCTGCGTGAGCTGAAATGAGAGCTGGTGAGAGCTGGTGTAAGGCAGTTTAATAACTCGCTGACAAGTGAGAAGATGCTGTAGGCGGAACACAGGAAGGCAGGGAGTGCGACACTAGAGGTTGTGCGTACGCCCAGCCCACCATATCTAAATGGAAGAGTGACTTGTTCCCATTGGCGACCTTCAAGTTGTAAATTAAGGATTATGTTGTTTTTATTAGTATATTAGTATACGGATGCCACATTGTTATAAAATTTTCGCATCGCAGGATATTTGACGTCCAATCAAAACTCAAAGTGATTTTTGGGGCACTGTGTGCGACTAAAGTTTAGATCTTAATTACTACCGATGTCATTTTAAGTACAAATTGTGCTCCTTAAAATGTTTATTATAAATATCTACCTCATTGAATGAATGATTGAAAGAAGATTGCTGTTTAATAAACGTACACGTTTATTACTCAGGAATCTTCTTCTTCTCTTGACTGATCTCAATATTTGTTTCATTTCAATTAGTTATACTATTATATATTATTGCTCATTTTATCAGTTTATAGTGTACCACGGCTGTAAACGAACCGTAAGCGTGGATGCGGAGTAATAAGGCGGAGTCAGTGGTTGAATCGCTTATAATCAAATTATTACCAAATAAAATTCTACAAAGCGGATAGGTAATAAGAGTGGCAACGTCGCACTATACAACGGAATTGCGTTAAGCAGGAGAATGAATTAAAAATTATGTATATCACGGGGGTTTTGATAGCTGGTAATATGAATTGGAGTCCTTATTGGTTTCCCTCCGTCTGGCAATATACGTATATTTGTATATCAACATCTGGTAAATATTCAAAAAACTAAGTTGAACACTATTTTTGAAATTGTAATTTGAAAAAAAAAAAATCAGTATTGTGATGTAAATATATATATATATACATATATATATATATATATATATATATATATATATATATATATATATGCTGTTAGTATACCTAATCCATAAATTAATAAACGTACTCAATACTGACAAAACTTTGTACGGTCTGATAATCTGACATTTTGACTGTCGATGTCATCTGTTTGACAAACAAAATTCTTGTTTGTTTGTACGAAAAATTTTTAATTTGTGCAAAAACAAAAAACACAACGCACCACCACCAAGTAAAATAACTTATAAACTAATTACGTTGACTGTTACTGTTACAATTACTGACTTTTGATTGGGGTTAAAATAGTGGACAATAGTGGGGAAGTTTGCTGAAGCGTTATTTATCGACGGATTTTAATTTAATTTTAAAGGCACACTAAGGACTTTATTCTACACAAGATGATGTGAAAAAAAACTTAACGGGCGTTATAATTTTGGCAGGATTTAAAACCTTCGACCTATTTGGAAATTTTATCTTTACGAGACGAAACCGTAGACACCAGACTCGACTTCCTAGGCCTAGGACTATGGGAACGAGAGTAATCACTAAAACTTTTACCCCTATTCTGCTCAAAAGTCTACAAAGAAGCATTTTGGAAAATCCAAGCACGTGAAATTCGATTTCAAATTTGTACTTTCTTTGCTACTTTTGTTGCGCAATTTACTTCACGTAGGTATTAAAATATGCGTTAATATATAGCATAATGCGCCCCAACTTTTCAAGCGAGGTCTACTGTTCTCACAGAACAGAAAATTAAACGAAAAATATGTTGCTTAATTCCGCAAGAAAACTTACATGCAAGATGTACCGCCGCGCCGCCCTCCCGCAAATAACTAAATGTAGATGCAAACAGTGACACACCTTGCCATAACAGCACGGAGTTCGGTGCTGGAATTGCATGTTCTAACAACTCCTGAGGATGCTCCGTGTGTGGGCGAAACACGTGTAGAGTAGTCGGTGAAGGTGCAAGGAGTGTCACTGTGTTGCATCTACATTTATTTGCGGGCGGGCGGGTGGAGCATCTTGCATGTAAGTTTTCTTGCGGAATTAAGCTACATATTTTTAGTTTTCTACTAAGATATGGATTTCCGCCAAGAAACGCCTGATTCTATCAAATAGAAAATTAAAATTTGATACGCCGCGTATGCAAAAGTTTTCATATCTCTTTTTTCTCCAGACAAAGTAGCAGCAACAGCTAGTATTGTACAAACCAAGAAACGACTATGCACTTGTTCCCAAGTCATTAGGAAGACTTAACGAGTTCCTAATGGGGGAGGCACTGTGAAGGTGACAAAAACTTTAGTGGAGCTTAGTAAAAAGGTTCGTTATATTTAGTAAGCTCATTGTACGTTCTAAAGCGCTCGTGGCCGCTCTTGACAGACAGCTCGTAATCGATCACGTTTGTTAAGCAACGTTCGATCCGGTCAGGTGTCGGATGGGTGACCGTAAAGTGGCATTGCAGCTGAGCGCTTCCGTGCTTCGAAGGGCACGTTAAGCCGTCGGTCCCGGCTGTTGTCATCTTCACACTCTCATAAAACCCTATCGTTGAAGGGTTTTATGAGAGTTTGAAGTTTGATAGCTATAGCGATAGGCCAAGCTTTACCGTTAGGCGGTTGGGCCGCTGGAGGGAAAGTACTTCTTCTTCTTACCTTATAGCTTATTTTCTGAGGACCAGAATTCATTAAATTTACCATTATAACTTTTTAATTTTGCATTTTACAATGCTATTTTTATGTAATAAATATTAAAAAAGAAATTATACTAGAAAAAAGCAATTAGTCTCATCCCGTCAGGGCGACATGAGACTATATGCTTTTTTCTAGTATATATTTTCTTGTTTAATTTAAATTTACCATATTTATTAAAGAGATCAGAGGGTCTAAGACAGACGCCAAAGCAATATTGCTAAGTAAACTCCCTGACAATCATTTAATTGTTTATTTTCTATAGAATTTAGAACTGTGTCAGTGTAGCAGAATTTGCTTTTAATTTTATGAAGGCAAGAAAACTTACTAAAAGCAAATTCGATAGGAAATAAACAAATAAATGAATTGTCAGGGAATTCACTTAGCAATATTGCTTTTGTGTCCTTTTTAGACCCACCGATTTTATGATTGATATTATTGATTGATTCCGTAAAAGTACAGATTGATATGTTCTATTTATTTTCCTAGCAAAAGTGTCAGTCAGATATGCATGATTCTATCAATACATCATCATCAGCTATTCACATTCGAATAGATTTAAAATATATGTTAAAAAGTCACTCAACACTAGTGTACACGCGCCTAAAATTCTCCTGCAATGCTCGCGCGGGGTACATATGTAGCCCATTATGATAAAGGTATTTTGCATAACACACTTATTTAATTAAAGTATAGAAGATATAATGTGACGACTTCACTTTATGTCTTACTAAATATACTAGAACAATGACCCTAAAACTAAAACCTTAAAAATATAATATAATAACTAAAATATATTATTAAAAGGAGTCCCTTTAGGCAAGGTTCCGAAGATACTGGCAGCGTTCCCCCTTTGAATAGCTAGACTAATTCTTTGTCCGAGGTAGCTGCCAGCTCTTCGGTCTCCTGTGATGTCGACTAACCTTTTTGCTATTTCCTTAAAAAGCCTTATAGCGCTAGGACCCCACGGACCAAGGGTCTCGACACCGAATGGGACAAATACATTATCAAAAGTCAACAATTGCTTAAGTTTTTTGATTTATAATCTGAAGATGAACATCTAGAAAAAATAATAAAAATTACATATTCCGGACCTATTCAGAACAACATTTTTTTATTCCTTCAACTCTTTTAACTTGTTAATTAAATAATTTTATTATGATGTATACTAAATAGTTGTTCTTATGCAATAGTGTTATCGTCACAGTCTAGCTTTTTGAATTTTTTGATCTGTCCCAAAGCCGGTCCCGCTTTACTCTAAAAATGCACTGCGCTTACATTTATGATGGCACACTACTGAAGTGTGTGACGATCCGTACTAGAGGAATACCTGTAAGGACAGCTCCGAGGCGCTTTTCGTTCAAAAGTTATTTAATAATCTTTCACTGTGGGCTACATATGTAGCCCGCGCGTGTAGTCTAGTGTTAAGCAAAGGCTATTACAAGGTTATTTAAAAGACGAAAATGCATGGATGTGATACTAACATAAAAAATAACTATTCTAAATTGTGTAGGAAAATATTCTATTATCTGGGTATGAGAAAATTTTCCTCTTTTATTAAATATATTTCAAGATATTAGATTTGTGTTTGGCAACAACATGTTCCATTGTAAATGTTGTTGTTTCTGCTAAGGCTGATAAGTTTCTTGCGGCCGTTCTTCTTATCAGTTAAAAGATGTCCTGAATGGCTGGTAGGGAAAAAGTTTTTTTTAGCTTTGGCTTTGGCACAGAAATTCCGCCAACGTCCCGTAGTGAATCTATAAGTCTATTTGAATAAAAAGCTTTGACTTTGACTTTGACTTTGACATGTCCCTACTACCACAGTCCAAACAGTCTTTGCACTGCTTACAAACGGCCGAAAAGACGCACACAGATACGCGCCGCTACACGCGTGCTTGCTACTGTATTAGGCTCGGACTACAGCGAAAACCAGTGAGATCCGTGTAGCGACAGCGAGCGACGCGTGTTTGCGCGTGTGTGAGCGCATCATATCGGCCAAACGCATACAACGACTGTTTATTATGTTTAAATTGTGCTACTGTGGCGTGCGTTCCTTGTGGTTGGACTAGGAGAATAGGCCATGACTGCCAGTGTGATATACAGCTAGGGCCAACGGTTTAAGTTTGGGTATATTCACATCCTCTGATGTGTCACTTCGTGTATGCATAAGTTACTTGTAAGATTGGTTATATTTGAGGCTGTCTGTTTTGTTTTTAGCCTGCATGTTGATCTTCCGCTGTCTAGCAGTGAGAGTGCGAGTTGGTTTTTATGACCTTGTAGTCTTTGTTTGTAGGCACTTGTGAATCTCTCCAAATCTTCCTTCACTGTTGGAAATTGTAGGTACTCATGCACTTCAGTGTTTCTTGTGAACCAAGTAGCGCCGCTTATTATTTTCAATGCTTTATTCTGGAACCGTTGTAGTATCTCTATATTTGAATGACTTGTTGACCCCCAGAGTTCTATACCATAGGTCCATATCGGCTTGAGTATACACTTATAAATGATAACTTTAACATGCCGTTAGAAAATTTTCGGTATCCCATCCCGTGACCGACCACTGCAAAAGTTGCTTAACCGCTACGATCGCAGGGCCTAAAGAGACACTCAAGAGATTTATGTAATGAAACATTGAGAAAGTTCCTCCAAGTAGTTATCGAGCGACAACCTTGGGACGAGTCATGTGTTTTAGATTACTGTTTCATAATTTATTAGGGAGGCCTAGTTACAATCGTGAATGTGAAGCGAGATTCACTTTGGCTAAGTTTTGGGTGGGTGACCGTTTTGAGGAACAGCGTAAATAAGGTATTAAGATAAATAAGTTATAATTTAGGTCCAAGTATTACGAAAAACAAGATTTTTTCCATGTTTTTATTTGTTTTCGATTCCCCGATATTTCGGCGCAGTTGCATGCGCCATGATCAGATGACAGTTACCCATGATAATGGCGCATGCAAATAGCGCATACAAACATGTTATAAATTCCGTTTTTCGTAATATGTAGTTAAAGTAATTAAGTCCATAAAAGTTTAAAATATTATTGTAATTAGGTACCTATTGTCAGTGGTGTAGTGGATAGCGATTTCTGAAAAGTTCAATTCGTTATTCATCATCATCATCATCATCATTATCAGCCTGTGGATGTCTGTCCACTGCTGGACATAGGCCTCTCCTAGCTCACGCATATTGTGGCGTTCATAGGAGGTTATTACCCTACTGCTACCACGCTGGCCAGACGGATTGGTAGAGGGTTTATTTCAAGTTTTCTTTTTCTCGAACAGGTATTCAATTCGTCGAGCCTCTTAGTCGACTCTTACGACATCCCATATAATTTGTTCACCTACCTGAATCGATCTGCCCAAACGAGCCGGGCCAATCGTCAAACGTTATGCTTTGAACGATAAGGCGGGTTTAAGACTGGCAAATCAAGAAATGACAGCATATTGTGATGTGCCCAGTCAGATCTCGATCCGCCCAGTTAAACGATCGGCCTACGACATTTACATATTTTACTCTCAAGCTACACCATTGATACTCTGGAAAACTCGTACGGGATTTATGGTGCGAGTGTATGTCGTCGTCGTCGTCTCAGCCACATATCACCCACTGCTGGGTATAGGCCTCCCTCAAGGATCTCCACAACGATCGGTCCTGGACTGCCCGCCCGCATTCAGCGGCTTCCCGCGACCTTCACCAGATCGTCGGTCCACCTTGTCGGGGACCTACCCACGGAGCGTCGTCCTGTGCGCGGTCGCCATTCCAGAACCTTTCCACCCCAACGGCCATCGGTTCTTCTCTCTATGTGTCCCGCCCACTGCCACTTCAGCTGAGCAATCCATCGAGCGATGTCAGTTACTTTAGTTCTCCTACAGATCTCCTCATTACTGAATCGATCACGTAGGGAAACGCAGAGCGTAGCCCTCTCCATTGCACGCTGGGTGACCTAGAGCTTTCTTATCAGACCATAGTTAGCGACCACGTTACACTACCGTAAGTTATCACTGGCAACACACACTGGTCATAGACTTTCGTCTTGAGACACTGCGGTGAGTGTATGTAAGATATTGTATTCCGTACAAGTAAGGTGTTTGAACAGGGGGGCTATTGCGTAAAAAATATGGATATGGACATGGGCTTCATTTGACAGTTAAATGACCATATATGGTCATTTTATGAGCTTCAACTGTCAAATGAAGCCCATATCCATACCCAGATTTTTTACGCGGTAGGGCCCCAGACCATGGACATTTTGTTCACTCAATTCCGTGCTTTGTATCTATGCCTTACTTTGTGGCATTTGGGCATACCGTGGACATTTTGTTCACTCGAATCCGTGCTTTGTATCTATGCCATACTTGTGGCATTTAATGAGACCATTGACATTTTGTTCACTCAAACTCGTGCTTTGTATCTATGCCTTTCTTTATGGCATTTGGACAGATCGTGGACATTTTGTTCACTTAAATCCGTGCTTTGTATCTATGCCATACTTGTGGCATTTAATGACACCATGGACATTTTGTTCACTCAAACTCGTGCTTTGTATCTATGCCTTACTTTATGGCATTAGGACAGACCGTGAACATTTTGTTCACTCAAATCCGTGCTTTGTATCTATGCCATACTTGTGGCATTTAATGAGACCATGGACATTTTGTTCACTCAAACTCGTGCTTTGTATCTATTACTATAAATTGTAGAGAGTAAAATTGTAAAGTCAACAGCACATCCAACTTTGCACTTCGCACGCAAACCGTCGCTATAACAGCGACATTAGAACACACTCAAGATCAAATGTCCGTAACGTTTTGTTCTCCATTTAAAAGTATGCCCGCTACGACCCAAAACAGAAATTGTTAAAAAAATATATATTCCTAAAATATATATTTATACCCATTTTATATTACCGTTTAATAACTCGTGCAGTTGCTTCCATAAAGCACCATTTGGTCGAGTGGAACGGATGATGAAGACCACATGTGGTCATCGGGACTATTAAATACAAATTACCTCAATACTCGGTCATTTATGAACCGATTTGAATGATTATTTTTCGTTAGAAAGGGTGTCCTTTTAAATTTGTCCCATTGTCGTCAAGGCAAGATCTGATGATGGGATCCTTGAGAAATCAAGAGAACTCTTCAAATGTTATAGGCACACCTACGTCGATTTTGGTGTTTTCTTAAGTAACTCGTGTGTTTGTTTCCATAAAGCACCATTTGGTGTAGTGGAAAGGATGATGAAGACCACACATTTTCATCGGAACTATGAAATACTAAGTATATCACGGCTGCGGGGAAGATTCCTTAGCAATAATGCTCCTTGCGATGAACATGGTAAAAAGTACTGAGCTAATCTAACACAAAAAAAAAAAAAAAAAAAAAACTAAAAGATTTTTTTTTATGTGTGAGTGGCAGCAGCTCCTAGTTAGTTATGCTGCCCTGGTACTTTCTGTTCAATAGGTATAGTAGGTTTGGTTCAAAACTTATTTCGTTTGTGGGTTGAAAACGACATTTTAAAAACTAATACTTTTCTATATCCCAAGTTAAGACTTGATTTATTTGTTGGCAGTACTTTTTCACTCTACATTGATGTGGGGCGAATCGGGACAACTTTGGAATGTGGGGCGAACGGTGACTAAATCATCATAACGCCTTGTGTTCTTGAAACATTTTAAAAACTTTTATGTTAACTTAATGACTATTATTTCTGTAAATCATTTACACAGATCGACTTACTTACTTTTTTTTTCTTTCAGGTAAGTAATCAAACTCCACTTCCTATTCAACGGTAAGAATAAAGCTAGAAAAATAATACAAAAGAGATCAAAAGTACACAGTCACTAAGTCCACATTTGCTTAGCAAAACTCTGTAAGATCCTGCAACAATATTTTTCGATACGATCTTCGACTTTAAAAACAAGTACATAAAGGCGATTGAAGACTTGAAAAGTCAAATAAAAAGTACCGTCATAGCGTCTTGGTCGTTACAGATTAAATCTTTTGAAATTGGATAGGTATTTTGCAGTCTTTGAGTTTTAGAACATTTTTCTTAAGGGGCTACACGACTGAAGCGAGATAGTAATGAGAAAAGGACGCGCGCGAGAGCGAGACCGATTTTGCAGATTAGGCGAAAAAACCACTAAATCACTTTGTAGTAAATAACTAAAGCGATTAATGAGAAAATGAATCCATACGATTCTAAAATTATTGGTGTCCAATAATAATAAACCAATTTTCAATAGTATATGTAACACCATTTGCGAATAATCTTAAAAAAACCGACATAAAAAATTAAAAAGTAAAAAAAAAAAAATTGGAGTCGGTGCCAGCCAACGTAAGGAAAATAAAAGTACTAGAAGTGCAATGTAGAATTCCTTGGCTGGCACGCACTCCAAATGGTTTATTTTTTACTTCTTGATTTTTGAAATCGGTTTTTGTTTTTCAAAAAGTATTTTTTTTCACAATTTTTAAAGTTAGAATATACCCGCACTTCGGTTTGACTCAAACTAGTAGTGTAGGCAACTACTAGTTTGAATCAAACCGTTGCCTTCACTACTAGTTTGAGTTAAACCGAAGTTTGTGTCAAACTGGTGGACCGAATAAACGATAGTTTTTTCAAGATTCCCTCAAAACTACATAACCGATTTCAAAATTACAAATAATGGGACTGTGACGGCGGTGCAGTCACACGCGGCTATGAGATGAGGAATAAGTGGAAAGTATGAGGATTGCAGATAACTTACGTGATATGATGGGACGGAGAACTCGTCAATGTGCTGGTAGTCACACGGTTCTTTGATCGTGGAATGAGATGAGTATGAGCTGGTTGAGATTCGGAATTGATGAGCTGACGAAAACGCGCACTGATCTGAAGAATGTCAATCACGCACTGATGGGGATTTCACCCACGCTAAATACACTAAATACCCCCATATTCTAAGTCGTTCCTCCAAAACTTTTTACAACCTCGTCGTGGGTAAAAATGGTAGTGTGCGCTAGGCCTAACACGGAGTGGCTACGTACTCTTTGGCTCCTCCAGGTCCTTACGGAGTTATGACTTAGAATACAGATTTCGAGGAGTATTTCGAAGAGGTTTTCAATGAGGTTTCGTTAAGTCGAGGACGAGTAAGTTTTGGAGGAACGACTTAGAATATGGGTGTTAGTCACCGGCCGGGATAGTAGAGAGAGAGATATCTTGAGAAAGGTAGTAGAACGTAATTGAGTATACATCGCGTGCGCGGGTCAAAGCAATACAATACACTCTTGTACAATGGCGTCCGCGTCCGCGCCACCGTTCTGTCGCGGTTCGAATGAACGGTTGGACGCGTGAATGAGAGAATGAGAGTACGTCACGCCCCTGGCGGGAACAGGGACCAACTTGGGAACAAACCCGATGTTATAACATTTGATTAATTTCGATCGGTTCAGGCGTTCTCGAGTAATCAGTAAACATACATAAAATATATATACGCGACAAATTGATAACCTACTTCTTTTTTGAAGTCGGTTGATAAACGTATTTTCAAGGGGTGTTTTTGAAACTATACAAATCTAGATAAAGGTATGAAGAAATATATATCTTATTACCAGATTTGTAACACCTCTAACCGTCCTATACTTGTAAAAATGACGTACTTTTTCGATATAGCGTCTTAACTCGCTGACTCAACTTTGACTATGAATAACAACTCAATTATTAATTAAATATCGAAGTTTTTGCAAAAAAGAGTGCGGTAAGCGAGTGGCTATAATCTAGCTAGTGACTCTAGTGATAATTCCAGTATGAAGAACGTTTTTGAAGCACCTCTATGGTTTAGTGGTAACACCACCAGTATCGATCCAGAGGTCCCGATTCTGATTCCCAGTGAGAGGACATATTGTAATCGATTTGGTTGGTGGTACGACTTGTTGTAAGTCCGCCTGGCTAGCCACCACCATCTTTATCTAAGTCTGAAGCCATAACAACAATGTTCTCAGCATTGACGACCTGTTTGGCGCAGGGGTACTAACCCCACCTTCTGCGCCAGAGGTCCCGGGTTCGATCCCCGGACAAGACAAATATTTGTGTGCACGAACATGTCTATTTGTCTTGGTCTGGATGTTTAATATGTATATTATGTGTGTATTTACAAAAAAAAAGTATATAAGTATGTTTATCCGTTATCTAGTATCCATAACACAAGTTCTTCATGATACTTAACGTGGGCTAGATAATTGGTTTGATATAAAAAAAAAAAAAATTGTTGCGTTCCGGCAATTAGAGATAAGATTGCCAGTTCCTCGGTGGTTGAGGATTACGGGAGAAGCGCAGCTATATCAGATATAATTATTAAGGCTAAGCGTCAATCCGTTGTTCATAAAAATAGAATAGCAACTACCAGTGACTTCGATCAAATACCGACTAACTACTTGTAGTATCTATTGGAACTCTACAGTTATAAGTGTGTTTTTTGTCTGTTACCTCTTTTAATTTGTGATTATTTGTTGTAACTGTTATCTGTGTGTAGAGTGCTATCTATTTATTACTGGCTCCACCTTAAAATCAGCGTCACACTTGTTGTGGAAATAGCTGAGGTTGGGGACCAATTGGACTAAATTGTGTGTATTGGTGTAAGTCATGTTTGTATCTTGTTTTTTTAGTCGTTTTTTTTTATTTATTTCTTTCTTTCTTTCAGCCTCGGCAGAATTCGCGGAACTAAGCGCCACTAGTGATCTTACCAGGATAATATAGTAGAATAATTTTGCTACTATCATGAAAGCTATACAGGACCAATAAACAAAATAGTCACCTCAGTGGTCAAATCAATCAACCTTTGACGCTTAGCCTTCATCATACTTGACAGTAATGTTAGGGTTGAAAGTGGTAGCAGCGCCCGCACTCCATACAACCGATCGCACGCGAAGCCTACCACAACACATGTATACAGTTACACGCCTCAATGTGTGCGTGAACTATGTAGGGTTTATAATTTGTATCTCTTTTTAATTTTCTTCCGTTTGAAGAAAATGTCAGCGACTAGTGACAAGCATGTGACGTTGTAAGCACTGTTTTGATATCTGGATTAGGTACTCTCTCGTTACAGGCGACGATATTTAGGCGGGGGGAAGTGAGTGTCGCTTCTTTACTTAAGTAATAGTTAGTATTCTTTGGTGAAAGGCTCCTCTCCGGAGGGCTGATTCGTCATCTCAGCCACATGACACCCACTGCTGGGTATAGGCCTCCTCTAAGGATCTCCACGACGATCGGTCCGGCGCTGCCCGCATCCAGCGGCTTCCCGCGACCGCGCACCAGCACCCCCGACCGCCTAGCGGTATAGCTCGTGTTATCGCTATAGCTATTAAACTTCAAACTCTCATTATAACCCTTCAACGACAGGGTTTTTGTCTAATTCTTACATATTTCTTTTCATCTATTGGATTAAATATTGCATTTTCAGTATGAAAGTGATAGCATCAGCAAGAGCTCTTGTAGGGGGTTTGAAAAATTTATAGCTATAGCGATAGCCATAAATTTTCGGTTTTTGGCGGTCGGGGTGCAGATCGAGGGCTGATTATCTAGCTAAAGATAGTTTCTGTTTCCAGTATCGTCACTGTTGTGGCTGTCATACAGTATGAAAATATGACAGTAATGACAGCGATGAAATTGGTTGTTAGTTGCTACGTGATTTTAAGTTAGAAAATAAGCCTGCCAGAAAGTCACCGCTCTCAGAGGAACTGGCTATCATATCTCTAACTGCCGGAACAAAACAACGCTGACAACAGCTATGTATGGCATCAGACTTGACAAGTGTCGGTTACTAGTTTGGGGGACTTGCAACAAGTCGTACCACCAACCAACACTAATTTATTCACTCATTGATATTTGATAAATGATTAAGTACTATCAAATTGTCACTTCTTTGGCTGAGAAAACCTAAACTTCAACGGATCAGGGGGGCTACCATCAACTGTAATGCGATTCATTTTAGGTTACTTTCAGGTAGTAAGAGCGGGACGCCGCTAGACGCGCCATATGGCAGCATCCCACTCTCACAACCTACAATGAATTGCATTACAGTTGATGGTAAGGCCCCTGATCACGCGTTTTTTTATACAATCACACCAATTATCTAGCCCACGTTAAGTTTCATGAAAAACTTGTGTTATGGATACTTGACAACGGATAAACATATACTTATACACTTTTTTTGTAAATACATGAATAATATACATATTAAGCACCCAGACCAAGACATGTTCATGCACACAAATACTTGTCTTGCAAGGGGATCGAACCCGGAACCTCTGGCGCAGAATGCTGGGTTAGTATCCCTGCGCCAAACAGGTCGTCAAACATAAGCGTTTATACATAAACATTAAATAACATAAATCTTTTTTTTTTAAATAAATGCCGTTTGAATATTCACATGGTCTGATTAAAACCCTGAAGTTATCGGATATCAAAAAAATCTCGTTGTATATACTCACACACTGTTTTGACTTTAGTACTTAGTTTTTTTTAATTTCAATAATTGTTGCCAAAGTATACCTTTTTATTACTATTAAATATCTAATCGTATCCGAACGAACAATAAAATTTACTTTTCGAAGGGAGACTTATCAATCCGTGACCAAGGCATCTGAAAAGGTACCAAAATGTCGGGAAATCAAAAAAAACGAAAAATAACACAAATGTTCAAAACAGTGTTTTAAAATTAACGATCAAATCCGTTAAAAGTTGTTTTATACAATAAATAATAAACAAGAAAATATACTAGAAAAAAGCAACCCGTCTCATGTCGCCCTGACGGGGACGGGTCGGGTCTAGTACATTTTTTTGTTTAGTATTTCGTCATCAGCCATTTTAAATGTCCCCACTGCTGGGGCTCTGGCCTTCCTTATGGATGGATAAGAAGAACGAGCCATGACCCACCACGCGGGCCCAATGCGGATTGGCGGGTTTTAACGACTACAAATGCAGCCGGGACTGCCTTCCGAAGCACGGAGGAGCTCGAGATAGTAAATTTTTGGTCACCCATCCCGTGACCGACCATTGCGAAAGTCGCTTAAGCTCAACAATCGCAAGCTGCGCGCTTGAACTACTGCGCCACGGGCTGCACGGTTTAATATTTATCACATAAAAATCTCATTGTAAAATGCAAAATTAAAAAGTAATAATTGTTTTATACAAATAACAGAACGCCCCAAAAAAATAAGATCTGCTGTAACTACATTTAGATAGAGATTACAAACTTGTTACTTACGTAGTTTTTTTGATGACATGCGTTTCAGAATTCCGTTGTTACGGAATTAGGATGCAACCTATATACATTTAAGCCCAAATCATTTATTAACTTTATCTTAGGTCTAGGTTTATCTATACAATTTCAGCTAATATAATAGCAATGCTAAGTCATTTATCTTTTGAGTAATTTATCAAACCTATACTCTTAATTGAAACAATGACTGATTTGAACGTGCTATATCTTTTAATTCGTCATTTGCTAGCAAGACACAGTGTCCAAAGAACATGGAATATATTTTGTGTTTCATAACCCGGGGTCTGAGACGTAAGAACAACGGCTGTGACAAAATTTTAATAAAAAAATATTGTAAGGAAATCGTCTCGGCTCACAAGTTATTATCAGACGGGACTCGAACCCTGACCTTCGGGTATCCGACCCACAGCTCTAACCACTGAGCTATCGTGTCTTTATAAGAACTTAAAAAACATAAATATGACGATTTGTGGGCAATTAAGAGACACTAAAATAGTTCTGACCTTTTAAATTTTGCATTTTCAATGCTTTTTCACACGATACATTTTAAATAGCAGAGCATCATAGCGCAGTATTGTTTCAATCTTACCATGCAATTTCGTACTACGAATCTCTTAAAGTAAGCTTGTTTTCGACGGAAGTTTTGTGACGTCTTCGCTCAATCATATCGTCCAAAGTGTGAAGTGTGTCAAAATATGACAACTTCATTAAAACAATACGCAAAGTAATCATTTACATGACATGATGGACAAGACTTATGAGGACACGTCGAATTTTTACGGTGTTGGCCAATAAAAATAACCTTGTCTATTGATATCCTTTTACTATATGTACTGAAAACCTAGAAGCTGGCCATTTTTTACGTTTTCCTTTCAGTCCCAGTCAAGCATGGGAAATAAGACAATAATAAATTGGCTTAAAAACTATGACTATCGTACTACCAAAGATCTCCTATCTTCTACTACTTATCGAATACATAAAGGACTTTATGCACATTAGCACACACACACACACCCTTTCCCCCTTTCTCTCTCACTCACGAACACACACACACACAGATACATACACATAAACACACACACACACACACACACACACACACACACACGTAGTGTATTTTATTGGTAGCGTTTTTCTTTTTATTTTCATTTATAATATTTTAGTAGTAAAAAAAAAAATTAAGTTTGTAATTCAATTTACTAGTCTGTATGCTGTTACAACAATTCCCAAATGAGCTTTATTCATTAATAGGAAGGAACTGCCTTTTGTAACACAAGTTTACTTTTTTCAAAGGGCAGGGCTACACTAAATTGTAATTTTGGTGAATGATTTTTTAATTTTCATTTTCATAAAGTTTTAAGAGAAAACCCTTCAGCATACCTGATGTTAAGTATTGATAAAGCAGAAGATGGGAGCGCGCCTCTCCCGGAATCCTCAACCTCTGAGGAACTGGCCACTGAGAATCACTGAGAATCTTATCTCGTGCCTACCTTACAAATGCTACTGGGGTTTTGTCAACTCCAGTAATTCAGTTCAACAGGTCCATATTTAAAAGAGCGCATGTTTCAATTATGAAATGTATTCAAGTATGAAAGCCAAACCAACTGTGGATTCTATGCTAGTCTATATTACACATACATAAATGCTGAACAATAACCAGTGTTTGTAGACCTCCCGTGGGTTTAATAATTCCCCCTCCCTACCTTTTGCTGTTGGGAAAAAGAGGGGTGTGGAAGCTCTCAAACGCTGGCCGGTTCTACACAATATTGCTAAAGAGCATGCGCGCAGACCATCCACGATCCAGTGTCTGAAAGCCGCTTCGTACATACAAACGTATCCCGCGTTTTACGCGTTCGAATTTCGAAAACTGTGTCACTTAAATAGAAACAAAAGAGTTGTTACCTATAAAAAAAAGAAATAATAATAAAAACTATAAAACCATTAAGGAACGTTCCAATTTTGGAATGTGAAAAATCAACAAGTGTCAATTACGTAGTGCGTTACATAATTTTCTTTTTTTGATTTACTTTTTTAATGGCTTGGAGACAGAGCTTTGTTTTTTTTCCTTTTTTTGTATTCACGGCATGTGTACATAGTTGCTTTCGGCCGTTTACCTGTTGCCATAGTAAGGCGTAGGTGGCGTAGTAGAGTACAGTCGGGCAAATGCGGATCAATTTTCACGACTCTTCTGAGCTTTCAACTATATAGGTACACATTTAAGGGCGATCTTCCCTGAAATACCAGTGTAAACATAAATTTACGATACCTGCTCCCGTTTTTATTATAAGCAAACACGTTTTTAGCTTTTTCTTTATTACATACATGGCGTTTAATTTATGTTTTGTCAACACTGTCTTTGTTTGTCATTTTAAAATGATGAGTTAGGTACAGGTTTTAAAATTTTTGTGTTATTTTATTTTATTTTAAAAAAGTAGACGTGGTCAACCTTTTTTACCCTCTAAAAACCTTTTTTGTCCAAATTGATTTTGAAAACACAGTCTTTTGTTTGTTATAGGAAGTGATGACATTTGGTTTTTATTTTATTCATATTATTTTGATTTTAGAAAAGCGAAGTCTCCAAAATTTTTACCCAAATTGATTTCGCCAATATTTTCTTTTGTTTCTAAAAAAATTATAATATTCGGTTTATAAAAACAAGTTATTTATTAAATTTCAGTAAGGCAAAGGTGTTCAACCTTTTTTTCCCAAATTGAAAGAAGTGAATAGTGGGTGTATGGAGTGTAAATGAAGTGTAATAATGTAAACAAAACTGTCATAAATGTCTGAGGGCCCGTCCAGGCCGTCTCTTATGCCAGCAAAATGCAAATCGCAAGAAATGTGGGCTGCCATGACCAGGTCTATTGAGATACTCGTCGCTTTCTTCGAGTACTATGCACAAAGGTAAGGGGTTGTTGTTCTTATTTTATGGGGTAAAACTTAAGATTTTTACAGACAAAAGTTGTCCCATTTTCACCCCATGAATTTTAAAAACTATCTATTTGCGAAATTGCAGCACGCCCCATTCAATTTCAGTGATTCGAGGTCTGCTTTGATATGTAAGTTAGTTTTTTTTTACAAATATATTTTTTTATTATTCAATATAAATGACAAAAATACAAAATGTTTAATAACACTTGGCTTCTGCCGTCGATATTTAAAAAAAAACTTTTATGCAAAGCTTGTCCTTACAAAATTGAACAAACGATAATATTGGTCCATTTTGATTTAAATTTTCAATTTCAATGATATCTTGAAATAAAATTTGATAGGAAAATACCAGCAAAATTACCAGAAAAACATCCGAAGGTTCCCGGTTCAAGTCCCACTAGCTTGTGAGATCTGACGTTTTAACCGCCTCTGTGGTCTAGTGTTAATAACCACCGGCATCAGACCCAGAGGTCCCTGGTTCGATTCCCAGCGGGGATACATATTGTATTGGGCTTGGCTGGTGGTAGGTAGCTACCACCATCTTATCTAAGTGTGACGCCATAACAACAATGTTTTCAGCATTGTTGTGCTCGCTTCCATCTTCAGCCTTATCAATACTTAACATCAGCGGCCTTATTCACAAACAGTTGGAAACGTTCCGGCCAGCGGAATGTATAGACCAATCTACCGTACAGTTTCTTTATATACTACAAAATATACATACACTTGACATTGGCAAAATTCGCGAATTTTATCGCGAGCAAGCCATTAATTGAGTAAGAAGAAGAAAGACAAAGCATAGAATTCAAAAGCGTTTCCGTATCCGACGGTTTGTGAATCAGCCCGCAGGTATGATGAAGGCTAAAAGCCTCCACGTTGTTCATAAAAAAAAACGATTTTTCTGTTTCAAATAAGCAAGAAAAAAGAAACCTATCTAAAAAAAATATGAACGACGGGGAGACTCGTAGCCTTCATCATACCTGATGTTAAGTATTGATAAGCTGAAGATGGAAGCGAGCCTCTCCCGGAATCCTTAATCACTGAGGAACTGGCTATCTTACCTCTAACTGCCGGAACACAACAATGCCGAAAACATTGTTATTATGGCGTCAAACTAAGACAAGACGGTGGTAGCTAGCCAGGCGGACTTACAACGAGTCCTTCCACCAACCAAACCGAATACAATATGTACTCCCGCTGGGAATCGAACCCGGGACCCCTGGGTCTAGTATTGAACTAGGTATCTTACTGAAAGTCTAGGTATTGATACCAGATATGGCATGCAGAACAACTTTTATTATTACATTGCTTCTCAAAGAATCCAGGTGAATGTAACAGCCAAAAGTTAGCTAGTAAAAAGGGATAGCGGGAGCTGTATCCTTTAATAAAATATGATGACTAATGCCCTCATTATCCCTTAGTAGATACGAAGGGAAATGAAAATTGGCCTGAGATATGCCTCTTTACTACCACTGTGTAAGAATTATCGTTAGGCAGGTATCTGCTTAATGAAATGAAAGGTAAAACGGATACCTAAAAGATTTTAAACTTTCGCGTTCCATTATAGTACATTACTGCAGCGGCCAGCAAAAGAGGCATTGATGGACGAACCCATGCCTAGTTGTGGCCAAGGCTTGTATAGTACTTTTCTCAAATAATGCGCGGAAATTAAAACTACTTTTCGAAATCAGACGAACAACGAACAACAATATTTTTTCCCGCGTTAAAGTGTTAATTTGTTGATTTTTTTTTCTAAAACAGCTTTCTATTTGCAAGCCAGTTCGAAATTTAAATAATATATTTGATAAGTTACCTCCTTGGTTGCCATGTTTCGGAGTAAAAGACCATTTTAAAATTACACGACTGATGAGTTTACTCTGTAATTTATTTGGCCGCTAAACACGATAGATATGGATTTTCATACAACTTTTGCCGGCCGCTGCTCGCATGTATGTGGCCAGTACAGCAATATCGATTTATCTCGAAAAAGGTTGTCAAAATAATGCTCATATTTCCAAGTATGTTAGAAATAATTATTTATTAAAACAACGGGACTAAAACGCGACATTTGTTATGCAGTACAACTATGTACTTACAGCTTGACGTTTCGGCTATGTTGCAATAGCCGTGGTCAGAAGCAGACTCTGCTTCTGCCTGCTTCTGACCACGGCTATTGCAACATAGCCGAAACGTCAAGCGGTAAGTACTTACTCTGCTAAGATGTGACCATGAGACAGTGACATTTTTTTTTCTTTTTTTATGATTTGGAATTTTTGCATTTTTCAATGCTATTTTTATACTTATGGTAAATTTTAAATAGAAAAATAAATTAACTCGGCCACAAGTGAATTCTCAGACGGAAATCGATTCCCGTCTGAGAATTCACTTGTGGCCGAGTTAATTATATTTTTCTATTTAAAATTTACCGTAAGTGACATTATTGTTTGTTTTCGCATAGTGGTTTCGCTTCTCTCTGTTTCCCTAAAGGTTGACTAGTAGAGAATACTTTTAGTATTAAGTCCGCCTTTTGTACCTAACTTTGTGTTTATTGTACAATAAAGATTTAAATTAAAAAAAAACCCGCTACTAGCATCCGCCCGCAGTTTCACCCGCGTAGTTCCTTATCCCGTGAGAATATTATCAAAAAATCTTTTCTTAGTACTCGTTCACACGTTCGTTCGTTTGATACGTTCCGCGCCATGTGTATCTGTTACGATACACAATTGTCAAACCACTTGTGTATCTAATTCGATACAAATTTCTATACAAAAAAATATTTTGGTGGTATTGTCATTTATAGCTTGGCGGTGTTAAAGCATCCTGTATGCAAAAATTCAGCTTAATCGATTTAGCCGATAGATTTAGCCGATTTTATTGTGCGTTGTCTGTCAGTCAGTCACGGTACTATTTTATAATCATAGATGAGTGTCTATAAAAGCCGCTCATGATAGGCTACAGGCCCCTAAGCATGATACCGCTATATCACGCGATATATGGCAAAGTCAAAGTCAAAGTCAACATATTTTTATTCAAATACACTTATAGATAAGTGCTTTTGAGTCGTCCAATTTTTTTCCTCCACCAGCAATTTAGGACATCTTTTAACTGACTAGAAGAACGGCCGCAAGAAAACTGGCACATGATGCCATGATGCTGTCTTGCTTACCCCGCCACAATGAGAACGGGACAGTGACACGTTATCGAGATACAAGTTTCGATAAAAGCCGCTCATTCTAGGGCTACAGGCACAGACCTATATCGAGATAGACGGTAAAAGTGAATCTAACTTGAGTGCCAACGGTCAAAATTTTACGACGTCAGTCCGCTTGAGACCATTGCCATGAAAGCCGTCACTCAGAAACGAAAATGCTTATTTGTGCTGTGCTTTCTTGCAAGAGCTCGTCAATAACATTTTCACATTACTAACACCCATATTCTAAGTCGTTCCTCCAAAACTTACTCGTCCTCGACTTAACGAAACCTCATTGAAAACCTCTTCGAAATACTCCTCGAAATCGGTATTCTAAGTCATAACTCCGTAATGACCTGGAGGAGCCAAAGAGTACGTAGCCACCCCGTGTTAGGCCTAGCGCACACTACCATTTTTACCCACGACGAGGTTGAGTGGAGTGTAAAAAGTTTTGGTGGAACGACTTAGAATATGGGGGTAAATCTCGCTCGTGACGTCATCGAAGGTACGAAAAATTCGACACTCTTGGTTCTCATACAGTTTGAAGCGCTCTTTTCGTCTATCTCGATATAGGTCTGTGGCTACAGGCCCTAGCAAAAACATCAATGATGCTGTCTTGCTTACCTACGATGCTATCTCTACAAAACCATAGCGAGCTACGAGTGATGACAAAAACATTATATTTTTTTTACACATCAGTTTTCTATCCCACGTTAAGTTTCATGAAGAAATTGTGTTATGGATACTAGATAACGGATAAACATACTTATATACTTTTTATTGTAAATACATACATAATATACATATTTAACACCCAGACCAAGACAAATAGACATGTTCATGCACACAAATATTTGTCTTGTCCGGGGATCGAAACCGGGACCTCTGGCGCAGAAGGCGGGGTTAGTACCCCTTTTTTTTTACTACTTGCCCTCTCACCGCCGTACGTCTTGGGGGACCCTTGTGGTAATCACCCCTGGGGTTAGTACCCTTGCGTTAAATTAATATTTTAGGTCGATAAATGTAAAAAAAAATAACGTTGAAATTCCAAGAGGATGTTTAATGAGAAAAATGACCAGTTTGATTTCAGATCTCTGGTTTTTTTAATGTTATAAACGCATTTGTGTGTCAATGGTATGAATTAGATTTCTGACACAGCACTTAGTTGGATTGATTTTTTTAAATAAAATAATCCCTGAGCATTTTTAGTAGGTTTTTAGTACCTATACAGTTTATCTTATAACATAGATAACAATCAAAGCAACAAAATTGACCGTACGCGTTTTACTCTAATATAAGTAGAATGTACGGCATAGTTAATACGTCACAAATCTCATATACTTAAACGCATTACACCACATTACCCAGAAATGACTGCGTTACCTTCCCGTTACCCGGACACAAAGTACCTATGTACGTTAAGCGGCGGGAAGAGAGACCTCTCTAAATTATAATGGTCCTCGCACATTACATTGACTTAACGCCGACTCCATTCCAACTTAACTTTTAATACGACATTGAAATGTGAGTATATCATGAAATTACAATCGTTTCAACATTACTTGTCACTGTCACATGTCAACCACGCGTTAACGTGTCGTAAAGTTCTTCTTAAACACTTCTTTAATTTAATGTTTAAATAAAGCTACTGAAGTAAGTCAGACGCGCCATTTTTAGAGACGCGCAGAGTGACGTTTCGTTTAAAATTGCATTTTCATGCAATTTTAAGCAGATTGAGCGGTATAAGCAAATACTATAGAAAGTAGAAATAAATAAGCACAGCTTTTCTCGTACAATATGCTTGGCAACATCTTTAAAGCGTCGTTTTTTAGCGGCCACATGAAATGTATCATTTTTTGATTTAAGAACTTTGGGTTAGTCTTCTTCTTCTTATCGTATGAGGATTAGTAGCCACCTCTAGTGTCTAAGTTTATCATGCCGCCTATAAGACCTCTGACTTGGCTTAACGACTGTTATCGGATTACAAAAGCCGGGACCGACGGTTTAACGTGCCTTCCGAAGCACGGAAGAGCTCAGCTATAATGCCACTTTACAGTCACCCATCCGACACTGACCGGGCCGAACGTTGCTTAACAAACGTGATCAAATACGATCGGTCTGTCAAGCGCGGCCATGAGCGCTTCATTGGGTTAGTGGGGCTTAGTTGCCAAAAAATGTTCTTAAGCTTCCCCTATTAACTCACTAGTTAAAATGACATAAAGTGATCTTCTTCTTAAATTTAAGAGCTGCACTCTTATCGGTAGAGTATTTTCCATTCCTCTCTTTTCTCTGCAAATGACTTTACTTCCTGGTACGACACAACATTAACTTTCTCCTTTATCTGTGAAATATAGCTAATTTTAGGTCTACCTCTCCCTCTCCTTCGCTCCATTTTCCCTTCCAGTATGTTTATAATGAAACTGTCGTGTCGTAACAGGTGGCCTAGCATCTTCCCTTCTATTCCCAATCTCCCCAAGTAAATTTCTTCCCTCCCTAACCATGGTCAGTACATTGGTCTGGGTCTTCTTTTCAGTCCAGATAATTCCTTCCAGAAAGTGATAAACAACAGGATTTTTTATATATAATTTGAAACTTTCGCGTTCCATTATAATTATATATTAAAACAAGCAAGCCGTGGTCACAAGCAGACTTCTTGTGTCACAGTGACAGTCTGCTTGTGACCACGGCTATTGCAACATAGCCGAAACGTCAAGCTGTAAGTACATAGTTGTACTACATAACAAATGTCGCGTTTTAGTCCCGTTGTTTTAATATACAACAGGATTTTTATTAAACAACTTAATAAAAACAACTTATTAAATTAAATTATATGATTTTGTAACAACCTGATTTTAACCTTCCGCAGCATGTATTGGATTTTTACATTGTCTTTTTTATTTTTTGAAGTTCGTAATTGCATGCCGTGGCTGTCTATAATTAGAAACTGTACTTAGACTAAGATTCTACATTTAATTTATTACATATTGTTAGTACATGTTTTTGTTGACTGCCCAATAAATAAATAAATAAATAAACTTGTAGATGGCGGGAGGCGGTCCTTCTGGTGACTTTTCTATTTTGTGACGTGGGCACGCATTCCTTGTTACGAACTTATGAGGGCAGGGAATGAATCCCCCCCACCCCCCTCGCATACCATAGGACGACATTACATTACTCTCTCGGAAGAGGTAAAAAAAAAACTGAGCAATCTAGAAATCTATTTGTTACTGTTTTTTTTTTCTTTTATATAATTTACAATATTTGTAAGAGAGATTGCGACTGTAACGGTTTAGCAACTTTCGTAACGTTCGGTCACTGGATGGGTGACCATAAATTTAGTATCTCGATCTCATCCGTGCTTCGTCCGTTACTTTAGTAATCCTTTAAACCCACCAATCCGCATGGTGGGTCATACACCATAGCCCATTCTCCCTACCCATCCATAAGGAAAGCCAGCGCCCCAGCAGTGGTGACATTAATAATGGCTGATATCGTAACATAGATTTGATCTTTATAAATTGACCCTATCGATTGATGCCCTAAAAATAGCAGGTTGTTTCTTTTTTCGGATTTTAGTCGGTTGGATTCCTGGGTGTAACAAGTGTATTTTCAAAATCTCCCACTCACATAGATCTCACGACTCCTAGCTCAGAAGGCATGGTCTGTCCAAATAAATTTCAGCCAAAAATCGAATATTAATGTCGTTTAGACTTAAACGTATTTTCCGAATACTACAACCTTTGTCTCTTCAAGGCAAGAGTGAATAGGTATTTCCTGCCAGCGTAGCATGTGCACCGCGACTCGCTGTCGACGCTTATCTCGCGGTGTCTGTCCCGCTCATATTAGTACGGTGTGAGCGGGACAGACAAAACGCTCGCGCGAGAAAAGTGTCGAGGTGCTCATGCTACGCATGCCGGGCAAGCATGCTACACCTTAGACAACTGTTTATCAAGCGCGATGGTTGTCAAATGCATGCCCATATAAAAAAAAAATCGTTTTCTAATAAACTCACATATACATTCACGCCTCAATAGTATATCCTGGGATTGGCAAAACATCAAAGATGCATTTTTTTTATTTTTTTTTGATTTTGTAATTTTTGCATTTTTCAATGCTATTTCTGCAATAATATTTATGAAGTCTCGGTAGCTCAGCGGTTAGAGCATTGGACCTGATTTCCAAAGGTCGCGGGTTCAATTCCCGTCTGAGAATTTACTTGTGGCCGAGTTAATTTTTTCCGATATTTTTCTATTTAAAATTTACCATACGATCAAAGGTGCATCTTGAGAGTAAAACATGTACGAGTAACATCAATCTCAGAGGCACATCTTAAAGACGTTAAGCTCCCCTAATAAATTAAATAATGTTCGTCACAGAAAAATTGCCAATCACTACCGATATTCCTCTTCTTGAAAATCCGATGAAAGCGATCTAAAAGTAATTGACATGTCGAATTGTACCGATGTCGAATCACGTGACGTTGAAGGTCAAACTTTGACACTTTGCTAGTGACGCGAGAAATATCTCATAAATCTTGTTTAGAACTGTCAAAAAGTTGCGTCTCTCAGTGTCTAACGGATAATAGTCAAATGGACACTTTTGATTTAGTTGCTTTTGTTGTTGATTTATCTTCAAATCATAACGAAATAGTATTATTTGAAGTAAAACATATTGTATATAAAAAATATAAACTTTTGGAATCGGTGACAGCCAAAACATTCTACATTAAATTAAATGTATTAGAAGTGTCTAATACATTTAATTTAATTTAACTTGTCTTGGCTGGCACCGACTCCAAAAGCTTAATTTTTAGGGTTCCGTACCTCAAAAGGAAAAAACGGAACCCTTATAGGATCACTTCGTTGTCCGTCCGTCCGTTCGTCTGTTAAGACCGTTTTTCTCAGGAACGCGTGGAGGTATCAAACTGAAATTTATAACTAATACTGTCCCTTGAAGCTGTGAAAAAATCAAACTTCTAAGCCAAAGCAATCAAAAGATACAGCCGTTTATGCCGCAAATTTCGGCAAATTTTCGAAACTCGCACGGGAATCAAACCTACAGGGTACTTCCCGTGAACTTAGAATCTTGAAATTTGGTACGAAGTAACGTCCTATAGTACAGATAAAGGAAAATATGCGAAAACCGTAAATTTTTAGTTATATAATATAATTAATAATATTTTAAATTTCATTTTGCAATAAAAATGCCATAACTATGATTGTCGTGATGGGTGAACTTGTACTTATATACCTACAGGTTTGTACGGAACCCTCAATGCGCGAGTCCGACTCGCACTTGGCACTTTTTTTACTTTTTGAAGTCGGTTTTATTTGTTTTTATAAAAAGAATTTTATTTCAAAAATTTATAGTTACCTACATTATGTCCCGCAGTTAAACTAAAATACGGCCAATACACAACAATGATGTCATCTAGATAACCATTATTTGCCAAAACATAATAAATATTTTTCATGATTATGAAAAACCTACCAGCCAGATCTTCGTAAAAATATAATTTATAGGAATATAAAATATATTGAACTATGTTCTTTCAGATGAAAAAAGAATTATTGAAATCGGTTGACAACTGACGACGTTATGTTAAAAGATAAATAAAAAAAAATATATACAGTCGACTCGAGAACCTTCTCCTTTTTTGAAGTCAGAAGCAATGAAATTAATTGGCTCTAACACGCAATCACGGCTAAAACAAATTTGATATTCTAGAAAAAGAAATCAGTTTGTTAATTATGGTTTCTTTCAAATATTTAATCAATCACAATAATAGCTGTTCAAATGTAATCAATCAATTTAGCACTGTAAACTGACTAATCCATACACTACTAACGTAGTTTTTTTTTTGTTTTAACAACGGGGGGACCTTTATCCTTCATCATACCTGATGTCAAGTATTAATAAGGCTGAAGATGGTAGCGAGCCTCCAATCCTCAATCACTGAGAAACTGGCTATCTTATCTCTAACTTCCGGAACACATCAATGCTGAAAACATTGTTGTTATGGCGTCAGACGTAGATAAGATGGTGGTAGCTATCCAGACGGACTTAGAACAAGTCCGACCACCAACCAAACCGAATACAATACGCTGGGAATCGAACCCGGGGCCCCGGCGTGTCTATCTGAAAAATTGTGAGAGTCTGTGTAAATGTTTAACACCAGAGTGCTTAGTATGTTTTTCTCACTTATATTATTCGATTACATTGAAGTAAAGTTGATTTTGTATAGTAATAATTTCTTTAGAATAACATTTAAATAACATTTAGCACTAAGCGATTTGACTCGACATTCATCATCCGCACCGCTAAAGAGTGGAACTCCCTGACACTTACAATTTGGGGGTCTTCACGGCACGAGTGAATAGGTATCTTCTAGGCAAGCGCGTTACATCCTAGATCGCATCTTCGCTTTCCATCAGGCAAGATAGCGGTCAAGCGCTTCACCTATCTAATAATAATAAAAAATAAAAAAAATGATGACGAAAATACATTTCTAATGATAACCGATGCTTTACAAATACCAGTAAGATTCTCTATCTAGTATTTTTTTTCTAGTAAATTGTATTTGGTTTGGTTGGTGGTAGGACTTCTTGTAAGTCCGCGTGGCTAGCTACCACCATCTTATCTAAGCCTGACGCCATAACAAAAATGTTTTCAGCATTGTTGTGTTCCGACAGTTTGAGATAAAATAGCCAGTTCCTCAGTGGCTAAGGATTCCGGGAGAGGCTCGCTTCCATCTTCAGCCTTATCAATACTTAACATCAGGTATGATGAAGGATAAGAGACTCACCGTCGTTCATTCAAAAAAATGTTTGGAAACTGTATTATTATAACTTACTTCTCATGAAAATAACTGGTCCATCTTGTTGAATGCCAATAATATAACTTTATGGGGATACTAAGAAACATTATCGTAGAGGTCGCCACTTTATCAACTCAATATGATTATAAGAACTTTGGGAAGTCCAAACACATTAACAGTAACACTATTACAATACCACAGCTATGGCCAGTCCTGGGATGGTGACCAAAAATCTCGAGCTTTTCCGTGCTTTGGAAAGCGCAATAGTAAAAACACTCCAATCTACTTTGCACTCGCGTAGTTGGTTTTGACACAGCATCCTTATGGTGTGTTTACACGAGCTTAATAGTAATAGTAGTAATGCTTAGTATTTTTTTAATTGTGAACTAGAGACCGGGCGCGGTTTCACCCGCGTGGTTCCCGTTCCCGTGGAAATTTTGGGAACTTTTATAGCCTATGTTACTACTTGGGGTCTAAGGATTCTCTCTCTATACTCTATCTCTATCTAAGATCGGTCCAGTAGTTTTTGAGTTTATTCGTTACATACAAATCTTTCCTCTTTATAATATTAGTATAGATTATTATAATATTAATATAGATGGGTTTGTTCTTGATCCCAATCAAGCCCAGGGGCTAGGACTAGGCTAGCGAGCTAACCCAGAAGGTGCCTACTCACCCTTGCTTAAAGATGGACGGGCTATAAGCAGTCGAAAATACAGAAGCAAGGAGGAAGCGCCAGTTGCCACTCCTTTGCTTTGCGCAATATAAAAGATTTTGTATAAAAAGAATCTATAGAAGAGATTTGTAACTTACACTTATTTATATCCAAAGTGTAAACACTGACTAAGTGCTTAGTAGTGTTTTTCGTAGTCATAGTCACTTGTCACTACGCAGGTTAGTTCTAAACGATAAGTACTAATAACTTAGTGCTAAACTCGTGTAAGCCCACCATAATGCATGAATGTTCTTTGGTTCGTGAATCCCCTACCTGGATGATAATCCCCGTCTGCCGTACAAAGCGCTTTTCTTCATCCTTTATTATGTGCACAGTCAGAGAGTGGAATCCCCTGCCTGCGTCTGTATTCCCGGCCGCCAACAACCCTAGTATATTTAAAGCTCGAGTGAATAGGCATTTTCTAGGCAAGCTCGCTCCATCTTCGGCTTCTTCTTAATCTTTGATCTAGAATGAGGCCATGAGTAATCCTATATAATATATAAGAAAAGCCAAATTTCAGTTTAAGCATCTGCCCCAGCAGTGGTGACAGTAACAACTGGTGATGATGTATTCATATTTTTACTTATGTTAGAAACTATAAAATTACTGTCTTTGTTTTCCCCAATTTCGTGAAAGGAACTGAAGATTAAAATAAAAGTAATCATGAAAGTTTACAACTTGTTGATTGCCAATATGTGAGTAAACATAATGTAGAGGGCGCCACTTTAGCAACTCTATATGAGGATAAGAACTTTGGAAAGTCCTTTGTAACACTATAACAATACCACAATTAGTATGGTCAGTCTTGGGTAGAGATGGGCAAAGGACCCGATTTTGACCCGACTGCTGGGTTAAAACCCAGTTAACGCCCATAGACCATTTTCTTGAACTAAATAAAATCTTTAAAATTAAGAGATGTTTCGGCCTTTGAATATTTTTGTGTATTGATTTAACAAGAAATTGTTTCCATAGCAACGTCACATTTGACATATCAATAGAAATAAAAAAACTGTGAAAAGTTTTTATAATACACAATGTTGGTTTTTATTGGAGTTAAATGTAGTGGTAGTTTAAACCCGGTCCTTTAGTCCTCTAGTCCTGGGATGGACGACCAAAAATCTCGAGCTTTTCCGTGCTTAACTCAATATGAGGATTAGACACTCTTGGTTAGTCCATAATATTATTCTGGGTCTGATAGACAGTTTGTATTACATTACTTTAGCTGGGGTTGGTTGCCAAATGTTGGCGGTGACCAATTTTCTATTTAATATCTCGAGGTCCTCCGGGCTTCGAAAAGCACAATGATTACCAAACACTAATCAACATTAAGCTAGCATGGTTGGTTATGACACAGCTTCCAAATCCATTACATCATTTCAACGCATAGCGCCAAAAACTCAATACAAAAATCAAACGGTACGTAAAATACCAAATATGCATAAGGCCAAAACACATTTGTATGCGAAATGCCAAATTCTCAACGTCAAATGCGTCGAAAGGCATAATAATGCATAAACCCATGTCCATTATAGAAAGCCTTATTACCCCAGCAATAATTAGTAATAGTAAATTGAAGTACTATTACTTATTTTCTCCATTTGTAAAAAGTAAAACTTCTCGTAAAAGCTTTGGTGTGTACAACTTGTTGAATACTATGTAAGTAAAAAATATCATCGCAGAGGGCGCCACTTTAGCTAGCAACTCAGTATGAGGATTAGAACACTTGGCAAGTCAATAACATTATTCTGGGTCTGATAGACAGTTTGTTTGTATTATATTACTTGGGAATTCTTATATTGCTTACACTTTTGTTGGAGATAAGTGGCATAGCGTGTGTGTAGTGAAATGTAGGCAGTAGACAATATGCCTTCGTATCCGCGCGATTTTTGTTCGTAGATTTCTTAAATTGTTTTTTCAAATATTATTTTTTATTTATGATAAATTTTAAATAGAAAAACATTTGAAAAAATTAACTCGGCTACAAGTGAATTCTCAGATGGGAATCGAACCCATGACCTTTGGAAATCCAGTCCAATGCTCTAACCGCTGAGCTACCGAGACTTGCGAACCACCGTCGAAATTCTCCAATACTTTTATATTTTTAATACGCTGTAGGCCAGCGTTGTCACATCAATGCTAGGAATATCCTTGCATTTGAAAGAAACGTCTTTTCAGGTGTTTAACGATCGATTAAGATACAACAGCCAATAACTTTTTTTTGAACTTATGCATTTTTCAATGCTATTTTTATACTTATAATAAATTTTAAATAGAAAAATATTGAAAAAAAAATAACTCGGCCACAAGTGAATTCTCAGATGGGAATCGAACCCATGACCTTTGGAAATCCGGTCCAATGCAAATTCATAGTACCTGTAATATAAGAATATACTTTAAAAATAAATGCAAGAAAACAGTTTATTTAAAAACTTTAAAAACTTACCCGCGTGGTTCCCGTTCCCGTAGGAATATTGGGATAAAAAGTATCCTATGTTCATAACCAGGCTATCTACTATCTGTGAACCAAATTTCACCCAAATACATTCAGTAGTTTCGGAGCCTATTCAATGCAAACAAACAATCAAATCTTTCCTCTTTATAGTATTAGTGTAGATATCATTATGTTTCTTCTTTAAATCGAAACTTTATAAGTTGTTTCAAGATGCAAAATAAATCATCGGTTTAAATATGCAGATCATGTTATAAAAGAAGTTAACTTAAAATTTATAATGTAACTAAATTGAATAGGTCGGCACAAACAAACAACGAAGAATTAACTTTACACCTATTAAAATAGGTCATTAATTATGCGACAGACTCGTTCATGCTCAAGCAACTTCAGTTTTTATGCCAAAAGTTATAAAGTCCATTTTTCAATGTTCTTAGTAAATGCTTTGTAACGCTCTTCCCGGTGCCGACTTAAATTCAATTCATTATGTTTAAAAGAGGAAACTCTGCCCTAATTATGTACCAATGATGTTTTATAAATAGACTAGCAGCCGCTTGCGGTTTCACTCGCATGGTTCCCGTTCCCGTGGGAGTATCGGCATAAAAAGTAGCCTATGTTTATAACCAGGCTATTTCCTATCTGTGTACCTAATTTCATCCAAATCCGTTCAGTGGTTTTTGAGTTTATACGTTGCAAACAAACAATCAAATCTTTCAGCATTTTATTATTTGTATAGACCATAGTAATTTGCTTAGAAATCTTTGGCCAAGACAACTGTCATATTTTACTGAAAAGTTGGACAAAGGTCACGAAAAATCACGGAAATGAAAGAAATAGCAATTTGATTCGGACCCCATATGGGTCTTTCCAATTTTCACAATGGGACCTCGTACGACATATCGGCTTCAAGTACACACATAATAATATAATTATCATTGTTTTTAACATGGCATTTTTTATAGAGCTAATTTCAGCGACAGACGATTAGATAATCGTTGTTTAAAACATCGTTTTGTACCCTTAAACTTCAAAAAAACTGAAATGTAATATTTTTTGTGAATATCTGGAAAACGCTTACGAGTTCTTCTTCTTCTTTCTTCTCGTATGAGGATTAGTGGCCACCTCTGGTGTCATAAATAAATAATTAATACAATCACACCAATTAGCTAGCCCACGTTAAGTTTCATGAAGAACTTGTGTTATGGATACTAGATAACGGATAAACATACTTATATCCTTTTTTTTGTAAATATATACATAATTTATATATTAAACAACCAGACCAAGACAAATAGACATGTTCATGCACACAAATATTTGTCTTGTCCGGGGATCGAACCCAGAACCTCTCGCAGTAGGCGGGGTTAGTACCCCTGAGCCAAACAAGTGTCAGAGCTTATCAAGCCTCATAGACGTGCTCTGACTTGGTGTAACGACTGTTATCAGATGACAACAGCCGGGGCCGATGGTTTAACGTGCCCTCCGAAGCACGGAAGCGCTCAGTTGTAATGCCACTTTACGGTCACCAATCCGGCAACTGGCCAGACTGAACGTTGCTTAACACACGTGATCGAATATCATCAGTCTGTCAAGCGCCGCTACGAGCGCTTATGAGTTGAAAAGGCTGAAGGTGAAAGCGAGCCTCTTCCGGAATCCTCAACCTCTCACGAACTAGCTATCTACTCTAACTGCCTGAAATATTCTAGTTATGGCGACAGCCTTAGTTAATGTGGTGGTAAGTATCTAGACGTGCCGTGTGGTGACGGCCAAGTGTCACTACTCCTTTACATGCCGTAATGGGCATGGGATGTCGTAAGAGTCGACTCGACGACGTATTAAACACCTATGCGAGAGAAGGAAAACTTGAAACAAACCCTCTACCAACCCGTCTGGCGAGCGTGGCCACAATAGGCGTGAGCTAAGAGAGGCTTATGTCCAGCAGTGGACGTCCACAGGCTGATGATGGAACCATCTAGCCAGGCGGACTTATAACAGCTACTGCCAACCACACCGTCGTAGTCGTCATGAAAAGAAAAAAGATTTACATTAATGGCTCACAATTTTATAAGCAGCAGTGAACTGCAAATAATGATTATAACACTCGTAGCACCTACTAAGAATTAGGAACGCACGCAGTTATGTATTTTTCCATGTAATTAAGAGAAATGAAATAGCAAGAATCCTTATATAGTAAAGACTCTCTACAAAAAAATTCGTAACCATCCATTCAGTACTTATTCGAGAAAGCGGATGGAGAAATAGAAAAACAGTCAACAATATCTATAACCATTCGGCAGAATATGAGTGTCTGTCTATTTTCTGCCAAACTGAAGATCCTACTGATGTGTTATTTAACTATGAAAATATGAGACGTTTCCGTACAAGAATTCATTTTGACGAAAAAATATATCGCGTTTTCTTTTCTACTTTTAGGAAGGTGTATGTACAGTCAAGAGCAATGACATGTACCTAGGTTGTTCCAAAAATTGATAACCACAGAATAAATACAACCTCTTCCTTCATGAAACAATTTCGAATTGAGACGGCTCACCACAAACCTCCTTTGTGACAATCACTGGCCACCTATACAAATGTAGTTTTTTTATTTATGTTTAAAGATTATCTGTTACTCTTCTTTTGTTTGCAACAATGGACGTCTTGCGGAAAGATTTCGTGCTATGATTTTCTATGATTATAAACGAGAGTTAACCTTCAAGAAATCTCAAGAAAATTTACAAGCTAATTTTGGGGAGTCTGCTCCTGCGTTAGCATGAATTACTTATTGGTTTCGTGAATTTAAATGTGGTCGAGAGAACTTAAACGATGAGAGACCCGACCAACCACCAACTGCAGTAACTCATGAAAACGTCATCAGGGTAGAGTGGCTATTGCGAAAGAATAGACATTTACACGTCGAGAGATACAGTCTGAATTAAACATTGGATCACAGGCAGTTTCCACCATCCTGCATGAACACCTTAAAGTTAGGAAGTTTGCTTCGCGATGGATACCTCATTCTATCACCGATGAGCAAAAATTCCGTCGTGTTGATTGGTGCAAATTTATGTTAGAAAAGTTCGAAGGAGGAACTTCGCAAAACGTATCCTACATTCTTACAACTGACGAATCATGGATATATAGCAACGATCCTCTCACGAAGCAGCAATCCACGCAATGGGTCTTTGAAGAGGATGATTTGCCCACAAAAGTTGTTCGGAGCGTTAATAAAAAAATGATAGCGGTTTTTTTCGACGCAGTGGACCAGTAGCAGTAATTCCGCAAGAATACCGTAGAACAGTTACTAGTGAATGGTATAGCGAAGTTTGTCTGCTTCAAGCTTTCGGTGAGTTGGATAGCGAGCGCCCAAGGAGCGGCGTCCGTGGCCTTCTTTTTCACCAAGATAGCGCACCCGCTCACACCGCTGCTAGAACCATGGACTATTTGACAACTTCGGGGGTACAAATGTTACCCCATCCTCCGTACAGCCCAGATTTAGCTTCATAGGTTTTTTTTTTATTTCCTACGGTAAAAAAAATGCTTGTGGGTGAAATGTGGGGGAAAATGTAGGCGAAAATTAAGCATTGTAGACGTGGCCGTCGAAGAATTTCGGTGATTATTTTTCGACCTCCCGCAAAACACGTCTTTTAAATGTTTTTAAAGCTAGTTCACCCGAATGCATAAGTGCATTGTGATTGCAGGGGGGTATTTAGAAAATCTGTGAATAAACTTTTTTTATACTCAACTATTTTTCGTTTCACTAACTATTTTTGGAACAGCCTACGTATACACTTTCCAAAATTATCGCTCTCTCTGTCCACAAATGTCATTCAATATTGTAATGTGACAAGGTTGCTTAGTGTTGCTATGTCATAGCACGTGACTGTACCTACTTTATGCTTGGTAAGCTGAAGTATATCATATTTGAAAGATGAATGACAAAAGTAAAAACTTCTGGTACTTTTAACTACCCTTATTCGGTTTTGTTGGTGGTAGGACTCGTAATTCCGCCTGGCTAGCTACCACCATCTTATCTAAGTCTGAAGCCATAACAACAATGTTTTCAGCATAGTTGTGTCCGGCAGTTGGAGATAAGATAGCCAGTTCCTCAGTGGTTGAGGATTCCGATAGAGGCTCGCTTCCATCTTTAGCCTTATCAATACTTAACATCAGATTATGACGAAGGCTAAGAGTCACCCCGTCGTTCTTAAAAAAAACATCGGATATCACATTAAATCCAACTTTCTTCTGTATTTCTCGCGTAAGGCTGGCGACACGTATCAGCCAATTTACATTCTATTCATTCTAACCTCTTTTTCATGTTCTGTGGTAAAGTCCGCGAGGTCTAAGCTAAGCTTTGCATTTGTGTGAGTGCACATAGATGTACTAGTAGCAACACCTGTTGCTTTTTTTGTTTTTTTACACGATACCTACAAACTATTTATAAATACCAGCCATACAACCTGCCCTACAACTATCTATAACTACCTCACGATACCTACAAACTATCACACAAATGCAAAGCTCAGCTTAGACCTCGCGGACATTACAAGCTTTTGCTAATGGGAATGTACTCGTAGAAGCTATTAGTAGTATAGCCTTCTAATTTTATAAATGAGAAAGTTTTTGAGGATGTTTATTCCTCTTTCACGAAAAAACTACTTATCGGATTTGGATGAAATTTGACACAGGGGTTGTAGATAGCCTGTATTAAAACATAGGATACTTTTCATCTGGAAATTTCCACGGAAACGGGCGGCCACTAGTCCTACTAATATTGTAATTGCAAAAGTATGTCGTTTGTTTGTTTGTTTGTTTGCGTACTGCTCTTTCACGCAAAAACTACTGAACCGATTTGGATGAAATTCGGCACATAGATAGTAGATAACCTGGATTAAAACATATAATACTTTTTATCCCGATATTCTCACGGGAACGGGAAACACGCAGATGGTCGCTCTAAGTAAGTTTACCTATAGTTAAATCAATCTTGGAAGAATATTTTCAGGAAAGAAAATATGTAAATTCTCAGCTATCACTCGTTGTTTTCAGCGTTTTATTTGTCTGATATTTAATAAGGAATATCTCTAGAGGAGTCTTTAATATTCCTCGAATACTTAATTAATTCAATGAGAAAATTTTCATTTTTCTTATTAAAATCGGAGTTCTAAAAATATAAAAAAATGGTGTAGGGTTTGAAGGTTTTTACCGTTTAGAGATAAAGGGTTGGAAACTGCATTTATACTTTCTTTTTGCTTAAAAAAATTAGCTTAAATGACAAAACAAAAAGTCCGTGGCTGTACCAACTGTTAGCATCCGACTTAATATTATAAATAAGAAACATGTAAGTATGTTTGTTACGCAATTACGCATAACGGCAAAACCGAATTTAATGAAGTTTTGTGTACAAAATAGTGCATAGGATACTTTCCCGATATTTTGAGAGGTACAGTAACCACACGGGTAAACCACTTACATTAGTCAAGTCAATTAATAACTCCATAGAACTGTCCCCCGACTGCAATGTTAATTTTAGTAACTGACTAGCGGCCGCTCACGGTTTTACACGCGTAGTTCCCGTTCCCTTGGGAATATCGGGATAAAAAGTATTCTATGTTCACAACCAGGCTATCTACTATCTGTGTACCAAATTTCATCCAAATCCGTTCAGTGTTTTTGAGTTTGTTCGTTGCAAACAAACGATATATACAATCAAATCTATCCTCTTTATAATATTAGTATAGATATTGGTAGTTACTTTTTAGTTTTCGTTCTATGCAGTCGTGTTTTTAATTATTTACATTTATTTTATAAATCGTACTTCACAGCAATCAAACAAAAAACGAAACATGAACAAAGTAGCTACGAACCGTAGTCTTTGTAGCAAAACACAACTTGTTTTGCTACAAAGACTAGGGTTCGTTTTGACATGTTCATCACGGAAACAGCTACGTCGTAGCAAGACGTACAGTCAACAGCAATTACGTCGATACAAAATGTTAAGGGATGCATTTTTTCCTTCATACAATTGTGCCTAAACGATGAACCTCAAGTACAATTACATATTCTTATATAAAAAAAATCTTGTGAATTAAAAGTAATTGATTACTTGTATTAAACATTAAAAGGCTGCTAACATAGAAAAAATATGATGCTAATGCAATAATATTGTAGTGGCGATTTTTTATAAATTCTGACTGGATATTTACAATTTAAAGACACACTCTTTAAATTGTAGATATCCAGTTAGAATATACACTGTAACCTTGAGGAGCTCTTCTTTTTTGTGAAGTCGGTTAAAAATACGAAAATTCAAGATTATTCTCAAATGGGGTTACATATACTATTGGAAATTGGTTTAATTAGTGGACTACAATAATACTTAGCATCGTACGTGCATACGAAGTGATTTCGTGGTTTTTTCGCCTTATTTGCCGAATCGGTCTCGCTCCCGCGCGTGTTAATTTCTCATAACTATCTTCAGTCGTATAGTGCCTTAAAGTTCAAAGTTGACTGAAAAAAAACCCAATTTTGTAAAGCCGTACTTGTTGTTGATCGTACTAACAGGCAGATGTACTTACTACAATTATGATAATGGCTGACTGAGTTACGAAAATGTACTTTCATTTACCAAATTGCTGTCTGGTTTAGAATGTTTATTATTATGAAGCTTCTTGGTTATCTTTTGCTGTAAAAATATTGTTGTTTTTGTTAATAGTATTAGTTGTTTATCTGTCTGGTGGTCTAGACTTTTGTATAAAAGCTAATTATACGGTGCCTTTGACGTAAAAATATTAAGCTCCTGTTCAAGGTACGTGAAATATTAAAAATAAAACAAGTCATTGACCTCAAAATCTAGCTAGATTGGAGAGTACTTAAGTCCCTGTAGAAAAAAATTGGTTCGGAACCCTTTCTGCGCAAGTTAGCTTGTACGCTCGTCCTCCTAATCTAATTTGACGACCTATTTGGCGCTAGGGTACTAAGCCCGCCTTCTGCGCCAGAGGTCCCGGGTTCGATCCCCGGACAAGACAAATATTTGTGTGCATGAACATGTCTATTTGTCTTGGTCTGGGTGTTTAATATGTATATTATGTATTCACAAAAGAAATTATATAAGTATGTTTATCCGTTATCTAGTATCCATAACACAAGTTCTTCATGAATCTTAACGTGGGCTAGATAATTGGTGTGATTGTATGCAAATATTTATTTATTATTTATTAATTTACTTGCATAAGACACTTATAACCGCTCGGTAACCATTGTTTTCTGGACACCGGTGTTCTAGCAAATGACGAACTATGCCATGTCAATGAGTGAAGTTTCAAGCATTGCTGTGTTCCAGCAGTTAAGAGACAAGATAGCCAATTTCTACTGGAAAAAGAATCGCGCTTCTTCTGTTGCTCGCTTGCTTCCTTATGTCCCGGCTACACGCCAGTCTTTAGGCCCTTATCGGAGACCACGCCTGTACTGAGAGCATTGCTTTACGTCACGAATTAACAGTACGGCCTCTACTGAACAAACAATGAACTACAATGTACATTCATTTCATCATCATCAACCTGTGGACGTCCACTGCTGGACATAGGCCTCTCCTAGCTCACGCCTATTGTGGCGTTCGTAGGAGGCTATCAGCCTACTGCTACCACGCTGGCCAGACTGGTTCGTAGAGGGTTTGTTTCAAGTTTTCCTTCTCTCGTACAGGTTTTCAATGCGTCGAGCCTCTTACGACATCCATGTAAGGCATGTAAGGAGTGGTGACACTTGTATTCTTAGGCCGTCATCACTCGCCACATACAATCATTTAGTTCCTGTTATTGCTACCAAATTGTTTTGGCGCTAGCGTTATAGCAACACGCGGCGTCTCACTCTCGCACCTAGGTAGGAGCGCGAGAGAGTGAGACGCCGCTGCTATACAAACCATCAGCGAGCGTTTAGCCAGCAATCACATTTCTAATACCACTTTTGATCTTGTCGCGGAAACCGGTTTGTGCAGGCGGTGTGTTTCAGTTAAGGGGCTACTCGACTGAAGCCAGATGGTAATGAGAAAAGGATGCGCGCGAGAACAAGATCGATTTTGCAGATTAGGCGAAAAAACCGTTTTGGCGACCTGTTTGGCGCAGGGGTACTAACCCCACCTTCTGCGCCAGAGGTCCCGGGTTCGATCCCCGGACAAGACAAATATTTGTGTGAATGAACATGTCTATTTGTCTTGGTCTGGATGTTTAATATGTATATTATGTATGTATTTACAAAAAAAAAGTATATAAGTATGTTTATCCGTTATCTAGTATCCATAACACAAGTTCTTCGTGATACTTAACGTGGGCTAGATAATTGGTGTGATTGTATGGAAATATTTATTTATTATTAAAAAAAAAAAAAAAAAAACCACGAAATCACTTCCTACTAAATAACTATAGCAAAAAAGAGAAAATGAAACTATACGATATAAGTTAATTTTGAGTTTTAGTATTATTAGGGGTCATTTCGAATAGAAAAAGCGAAGAAGCAAAATCATAAAAGCTGATACTTTACAAATCTAGATAAAGGTATGAAGAAATATATATATCTTATTACCAGATTCGTAACATCTCTAACCGTCCTATAGTTTTATACCGAAAAGTACGTACTTTTTCGATATAGCGTGTTAAAACGGAGCTGGTTCGAGTCCCGTCAGGGCGACATGAGACAAGTAGTTTTTTCTAGTATATTTACTTGTTTAACAATTATCACATAAAAATAGCGTTGTAAAATGCGAAATAAAATAAAAAAACCAGTCCCTAATTGTCTAATTTCAAAATGTATCACAATCCCTTTAAAAAGTATTGTGATTGTGATAGTGATTTATGGAATTGTGTAACTTATAGTCGCAATCCCTTTCGGAACGATGTATGTTTTAAATGACACTTCTCCATACATTTGAAAGATATTTTCGAGTGTCACTTTGCGTAGAAAGTTCAATTTCGGTCATTCAATATCTTTCAAACCGCCCTACCAATGTCAAATAGTGACGGTTTGAAGTATGTTAATATCTTACAAATGACGAATTGAAAGGGATTACGATGGATGGAGCTGTGTAGTGTCGGCTTAGAATAGCACTACCCCCTCTCATCCCGTGGGTGTCGTAAAAGGCGACTAAGGGGCCTCAGCCTTCAGGAGACGGGCAGCAGCGTCTCATATAAACTTGGCCATACTGAGATCGCCAACCCGCCTGCCAAGCGTGGCGATTATGGCAACCCCCCCCCCCCCCCCCCCTTTTGGGGAGGCCTATACCCAGCAGTGGGTGTTATGTGGCTGAGACGACGACGACGACGATGGATTTTAAAATTAGACAATCATCCCCAGTTTCTCTACCAAATGGTGTGCACTTTAACTTAAATTGCAAACTCTATTACATAATATGCCTTTCACCTCCTATAAAAACATGCTTGAAGTCGGCAATAAATAGCCATCATTTGTTGTCATGTATCAGAGTGATGGATGTCAGGCCAGGAGCCGTGAAAAGTGGACCTCTGCTTATATTGTGACCTTTCGTATCAGCGTAACCCGTGCTTTGAGACACACGGACCTGGAAAATTGTTTTCTAAGATGTGTATCTAATTTCATTGGCATGGTCATCAGTCCATCAACATTTTAACCGCCTCTGTGGTCTAGTGGTAACACCTACCGGTATCAGACCCAGGGGTCACCGGTTCGATTCCCAGCGGGGGTACAGTTTGTATGCGGTTTGGTTGGTGGTAGGACTGGTTGTGAGTCCGCCTGGTTAGCTACCACCATCTTATTTAAGTCTGACGCCATAATAACAATGTTTTCAGCATTTTTGTGTTCCGGCAGTTAGAGATAAGAAAGCCAGTTCCTCAGTGGTTGAGGATTCCGGGAGAGGCTCGCTTTCATCTTCAGACTTATCAATACTTAACATCAGGTATGATGAAGGCTAAGAGTCTCCCCGTCGTTAATATAAAAAAAAACATCGTCCGCTGCTGGACCCTTAGGCCTTGCCAAGTGCTCGCCACCGAGCATGATCCACGACTACTCTCATGCAGCTCTTGCCAGCCACCATGCGTAGATCGTCTCTCCACCAAGTCTGAGGGCGTTCTACAATATGTTTTTAGTAATGAGTCTCCACTCAGGAACTCTTCCAGCGCATATCGGTTCTGCGGCTTATCTAGCCGATGCACTGCCACTTTTAATTCGGTGGGCTTAGATTTAGATGGAACTTTGATTCTCTGTCGGATCACCTGTTCTCATCATTGTCCAGTGAGCAATTAATTAATCAGTCTCTCTAATTTCCATGATTTGTAGTTTTGATAACTTTTGTGGTACAGGGGTAAGATACATGCCATCTGCTCAGAGCGCGGGTACGATTCCTGCGTTTGTCTTAACAGAGAGACTGCATGCTATGTATATTATGTATGTATTTACAAAAAAAAAGCATATAAGTATGTTTTCTGTTATCTAGTATCCATAACACAAGTTCTTCACGATACTTAATGTGGGCTAGATAATTGGTGTGATTGTATGGAAATATTTATTATTTTATTTTATATTTATGCTTCCTATTTCATATAGTAATATGAAGAAGAAAACACCGTCAGTCGGCTCATTCCCACTTTAGTTTGCTAATTCTAGTGAAGTAAATACAAAGTATCTAAAATTGCAAACTCTTTTACATAATATCCCATAAGTGACGCTTGAAATCTGCTGATAAAATAACCTTCATTTGTTGTCGTGTATCAGAGTAATGGATGTCAGGAGCCGTGAAAAGTGGACCTCGGCTTATATTGTGACCTTTCATATTTGGGTAACCGGTACTTTGAGACACAAGGCAGTAGGAAGCTGCCAACTTAGCTTTTTATACTCTTTCATTTCTCTCTTGAAAACTTTCTTTCCTTCATTATAATGAAAAATTACAGCTATTTTCAGGATTTCCTGAAAACTACTGAACCGATTTTAAAAATTCAAAAACATTAGACATAACCTAATGTAATTTTGAATAATTTCAATCACTACACTACCGCTTTCGAGTCATCGAATCGAATAAATATAAATAAAAAAAGATGCGACAAATTGATAACCTCCTACTTTTCTTGAAGTCGGTTAAAGACTCATAATAAAAAAAATATTATTTCTTTAAACTTTATTGCACTTGATTAACCTAGCTTTACTAAAGCTAGCTGAAATCATACTGTATGAATCACTTACGTTTAATAAGCTCTTCATTTCCGCTCATAAAATCTTGCCATAAAACTGTCATAAATTACCGTCTGATGACATACCGACTCATAAATTAAATGACGAAGCGATAAAGGAGAATTAGTTCCAATTTTTTATGGTGTGACGTTGTTTCTATGTTGGTCGTGTATTTTGTTGTTCTATTTTAATCATTTTTTTTTTGCAACAATGCTATTTTTACCAACGACGCGACGGTACGGAGACGGTATATGCGTTTGGGGTGAGAGGTTGTTTGTTTGTTCAAACCAATGTTACCATTTATCTCCAAAAATACTAGTCTGATTTTGAGGCGGTTTGCAGTGATGGGTTCGGGTTTGATTGGTGCATGTTCTTAGATAGGTGTTACGGTGACAACTCACGAGGGGGCGCTGCAGTAAACATTTGTTTTGCAAACCAATGGTACAATTTATATCCAAAACTGCTGGTTCGATTTTGATGCGGTTTTCAGCAATGGGTTTGGGTTTGATTAGTGAATGTTCTTATACAAGTGTTACGGCGACAACTCACCAGGAGGCACTGCAGTAAACATTTGTTTGCGCAAAACCCATAGTCCGATTTTAATGCGGTTTTCAGTAATGGGATTGGGTTTGATTGGTGAATGTACTTACTAAATGTACTTATCTAAATAAGTGTTACGGTGACAACTCACCAGGTGGCTGCAGTAAACATTTGTTTGTATATATATATATTTGTATATAATCAAAACTACTAGTCTGTTTTTGATGCAGTTTTCATGAATGGGTTTTCTGTAGTATAATGTACATAATATCTATGCTCTCTAAAAAGTTTGAAATAAAAAACAACATTAAAAATTTTGAAAAAAAGCCCATGATGGTTTAAACGTAATTGAAAAAAGATAAAGTAATTTAAAACCCCCGACTTAATTTTCCGTCACTGCCATCACTATTATAAATTTCAACATGATTATAAATAAATCCAATTTTTCACGATCCTATAGAACTGCAAAAGTATAGTTCATTTAATGGCAGCCTCCGACGGATAGTTAAGTCGGGGGTTTTTAAATTATTTTATACTTTTTCAATTACGTTTAAACCGTCGTGAGTTTTTTCAAAATTTTGTATGTGATAATTTTTTATCCCCCTATCTATTATAAAATAGCCAGTTCCTCAGTGGTTGGGGGTTCCGGGAGAAGCGTAGTGTTTTAGCCTTATCATTACTGACATCAAGCATGATGAAGGTTGTTGTGTAAGTTTTCACTGTAACAACCAAGGCATCAATGGTGCATTCTATCTAGTTCTATACTTTTATTTTTCTTGCCTTTGCTGGCACCGACTTCAAAAGGTTTCGCCATCAGCCATTTTTAATATCCTTACTGCTACGCCACTGGCCTTCCTTATGGATGAACCACGACCTACAACGCGGGCCAATTGCGGATTGGTGGGTTTGAACGACTGCAAATGCAGCCAGGACCAACGGCTTAATTTAAAACCCCCGTCTTAATTATTCGTCACTGCCATCACTATTATAAATTTCAGCATGATTATAAATAAATCCAATTTTTCACGATCCTATAGAACTGCAAAAGTATAGTTCATTTAATGGCAGCCTCCGACGGATAGTTAAGTCGGGGGTTTTCAAATTATTTAATCCTTTTCCAATTACGTTTAAACCGTCGTGAGTTTTTTAAAAATTTTGTATGTGATAATTTTTTATCCCCCTATCTATTATAAAATAGCCAGTTCCACAGTGGTTGGGGGTTCCGGGAGAAGCGTAGTGTTTTAGCCTTATCATTACTGACATCAAGCATGATGAAGGTTGTTGTGTAAGTTTTCACTGTAACAACCAAGGCATCAATGGTGCATTCTATCTAGTTCTATACTTTTATTTTTCTTGCCTTTGCTGGCACCGACTTCAAAAGGTTTCGCCATCAGCCATTTTTAATATCCTTACTGCTACGCCACTGGCCTTCCTTATGGATGAACCACGACCTACAACGCGGGCCAATTGCGGATTGGTGGGTTTGAACGACTGCAAATGCAGCCAGGACCAACGGCTTAATTTAAAACCCCCGTCTTAATTATTCGTCACTGCCATCACTATTATAAATTTCAGCATGATTATAAATAAATCCAATTTTTCACGATCCTATAGAACTGCAAAAGTATAGTTCATTTAATGGCAGCCTCCGACGGATAGTTAAGTCGGGGGTTTTCAAATTATTTAATCCTTTTCCAATTACGTTTAAACCGTCGTGAGTTTTTTAAAAATTTTGTATGTGATAATTTTTTATCCCCCTATCTATTATAAAATAGCCAGTTCCACAGTGGTTGGGGGTTCCGGGAGAAGCGTAGTGTTTTAGCCTTATCATTACTGACATCAAGCATGATGAAGGTTGTTGTGTAAGTTTTCACTGTAACAACCAAGGCATCAATGGTGCATTCTATCTAGTTCTATACTTTTATTTTTCTTGCCTTTGCTGGCACCGACTTCAAAAGGTTTAGCCATCAGCCATTTTTAATATCCTTACTGCTACGCCACTGGCCTTCCTTATGGATGAACCACTACCTACAACGCGGGCCCATTGCGGATTGGTGGGTTTGAACGACTGCAAATGCAGCCAGGACCAACGGCTTAACGTGCCTTCTGAAGCACGGAGGAGCTCGAGATAGTACATTTTGGTCACCCATCCCGTGACCGACCATTGTGAAAGTTGCTCAACCACAAAACTCAACAGGCTGAGCCCGCGAACCACTGCGCGGCACCACCACTGTGTCTTCTCCGTCCTTACAAATAACTCTATGCCAAAATAAATCGATTGGTTGCTAAGATAAGGCGTAAAGGAAGGACAAACAAACACTTTCGCAATTATAATATTATAGTTAGATTAGATTAGATATTACGAGACTTGTAACATCTCTAATCGTCTTATAGTTTTTAACCGACTTCAAAAAAGGAGGAGGTTCTCAATTCGGTTGGTATATTTTTTTTTTTTTTTTTATGTATGTACACCGATTACGCCGAGATTTCTGAACCGATTTCCATGATTCTTTTTTTGTTCGATGCAGAATAGTTGCCAATTAATCCCATAAAAATTTGGTTTCGTTTGACCCAGTACTTTTTATGTTATGAGCATTTTTATATATTTCATTTCATTGTTGACTTGGAAGATGTAGTATTTACGATAATTGTGTTTATAATGTACATGAAACCTTATCTAATCTAGTAAAACCCTGCTGTAGTTTACAAAACAGCCTATTACAGACACTAAAAAGTAAAAAAAAAATCTGCTTTAAAAAAAACCGACTTCAAAAACTAAAAAGCAAAAATAAGCCTTTTGGAGTCGGTGCCAGACAAGGCAAGAAAAATAAAAGAATAGGAGCTTAAAGTAGAATGTCTTGGCTGCCACCGACTCCAAAAGGCTTATTTTTTGCTTTTTAGTTTTTGAAGTCGGTTTTTTTTTATATAAAAAAGTCCATACTTTTTCCGAGTATCGCCTTAACCAACCGTACAAAAGTGATTTGTATGACCCACAAAATGTTGTCCATTCTTAACGTCCGTGTGTCCCACGTTAACCCTAAGCCGCTCATTTTTCCCGCTTCCATAAATCCCGGTGTACAAGCCCCATAAATCATTCGTGACGTCATACCTGAAAAGTATCCGCCTGTCTGACAGGCATTTACGTGAATTTTTCATAGTAAACGGTCATTTTGTGAAAATTTAATGTATTTTCCAGTTTATTTTCAGTCTCCCTGGACTGTGAGCGAAGAAAAACAGAGAATGCGCTAGCTGCTGGCTTTCTGTGCAAGCACAGAATATATAATAATATTATGGTAGTATTATGGAGTATAGGTATTTATTACCAAATTTGTTACATTCATAATATAAGTAGTAAAAATAAATGTTTGAGTAAACTAAAACCAATTGTAACTTTTTAATTTTGAATTTTACAATGCTATTTTTATGTGATTAATATTAAACAAGAAAATATACTAGGAAAAAGCAACTTGTCTCATGTCGCCCTGACGGGGGATTCGAACCCGCATCCTTGGGATTCCGGCCCAATGCACTAACCAATTATGCTACAGAGACCTATGAGGACACGTCGAATCTTTCTAGTATATTCACCTTTCTACGGTGTTGGCCACCGTCGTTTCATCAATGAGAGAAATATCCTCGCATTCGAAAGAAACATCTTTACAGATGTTTGACTATCGATAAAGATGAAACAGCCATCTAATTATAACTTTTTCATTTTGCATTTTACAATGCTATTTTTATGTGATAAATATTAAACAAGAAAATAAACTAGAAAAAAGCAACTAGTCTCATGTCGTCACATTATGATTCCTACACAATATTGCCGCACTATTGCTTAAGTGAGGAGCCCCTAGCGCAGTAGTTCGTGCACTAGGCCTGCGATTGTTGAGGTTAAGCAACTTTCGCAATGGTCGGGCACGGGATGGGTGACCAAATATTTACTATCTCGAGCTCCTCCGTGCTTATATAAAATATGACCATGACAAAGTGACCCCAATGTAGTATAACGTAGGTATATTAACGACTCCAATTGTGTGAACTGGAAAAGGAGTGCGAGATTAAAGATTTTTGGTCATCCATCCCGTGACCAACCATTGCGAAAGTTGCTTAGCCTCTAAAATCACAAGTCAAATACGTTGACCATTGCGCCACCGAGCTCCTAGTTATATTAAAAAGTACTTGAAAGCCTAAATCCCATATGAGCAATTTCGAGACTAGTTATTTTTTTTCCAGTTTATAAACTAAGTAGGTAATAAATTATCATTTGAACTCTGAAACAATGCAATGTCAATGTAGGTTAAAATAAGGTTAAACCATTCGCAACCCTTTAACAGTTTGTGATTATTCAACGTAGGTAGATATAAAGCGTAACATAATTTACGATGTATGACGACCTCCGTGGTAGCACAGTATAAATAAAAGAAGATACAGTACGTTATCTTAGCCTTTTCTTGGTAAAAGTTTATTATTATTATTATTGCACCCGCGCGGTATTCAACATGCGATAGGGCTGACCGCCAACATGGATAAGCCTACCACATGCTTCCTGTGTACCTACCTACAAAACTTTCACAGAACAGCAGAAAATCTTTGCACAGTCTAAACATAATTAGCAGTTGTTGCACTCACCGATATGACGCATTCACACACACACGCGCGCCGATCGCTATCGCTACACGGATTTCACTGGTTTCCACTGAAGTCCGAGCTTAAAATAGTAGAGATTCGAGACTGAGATGCTTGCCGAGCTCTCGGCGAGACGAGGCTCGACGTACGGACTTTTGGTAGAAAGATAAATGTATGCATTTTACTAAGCATAGCGATGTTCATAATTTTAATACTAGAAATAAGAATATGCTCGAAATCTTGGAACGCAACATTTTAAAGTGAAAAAAGTATAAGCTCGTTTTTGGAGAAAGGCGTTCTCTAATAAACATGTGGTTGAATTGCCTTTGCATAAATTTAAAAAAACATGTTAAAAGGACGCAAGGGTTTACAAGGTAGATGATTATTTAAAAAACCACAATGCATGGATATGATACTAATATAAAAATATAACTATTGTAAATGTATAAATGGAAAATATTCTAATAACTGAGTATAAGAAAATTTTTGCTCTATATTTCAAGACTGTAGATTTGTGTTTGGCAACAACATATTTCTTTGTAAATGTTGTTGTTTCTGTTAAAGTTGATAAGTTTCTTGCGGCCGTTCTTCTTGCTAGTTAAAAATGTCCTGAATGGCTGGTAGGGAAACAAAATTGGACGATTCAAAAGCACTTATCTTTAAGTCTATTTTAATAAATATATTTTGACTTGAATTGACCTGTATCTTTATTCTGTGCAGCTGTCGAGTTTGATGTTCTGTCTTCTTTACAAGATAATTAACCCGGTTATTTTATTACCCTGCCAATAACATGTTGCTACATTGCTTGCTGTTTGTAAATTGTGAACGCACCTAAAAGGCGACCGTGCATTAAGGTCTATTTACAATAGTCATATTGTAAATAGACAATAGTAATATTGTAAATAGACCTTATTATTATTATTATTATTGGAAAGGGTACACCAGCAAGGCCGGACGGGTGATCAGTCTCCCTAGTTGGAACCATTTCACCCAGTTCCCCGAAGAAGACGTCCCCTGATAGACCGGGGGGGCGGGAAGTAGACCTTAAGGCACGGTTAAAAGAGTTATATATACTTCTGTGTTATAACCAACTTCAAGGAAAGGAGGTGGTTATTAGTTCGTATTAAAAGCTAAATATTACTTTAATTAAAATAGGAGGAGGTTATCAATTCGTTGCGTTACGTATATTTGTCTTAGTATGTTCACCAAATACTCGATAACGGCTGAACCGATTGAAATTATTCAAACGCTATATCATTGGGTGGTTTTCCAAGTTGGTCCCATGTATAGAAATCAGTTCAGAAGTCTTTAGGAAATCATTTTTGTAACGATTATACAGATGATCCCAAGAGTTAATATAGTAAATACAGGGTGTTTAAAGACCCATACCGAAGCCGTGATATATGCGTATTGTACATCAAACCAAATATGAATATGTAAAAATAATTGCTTGAAATGACTTTCATTTTTTGATAAAAAAATTGGTGTAATTTTTTACACGCAATGGAACACGTCCAATTGCGAGTATATCTATAGAGAACGAGAAGGTAACCGGGGTGCCGTATCATTGAGTGGTTTTGATATTCATTACGGTTCTGTAACTTTAAACGATAATATTTAAAAATAAATATTGACTTTGACTCTCAATCACTCCATAATTATCAGTTTCCCAGGTTTGGCCCCATACAAGAAAATGATAGCAACGATAGGGAGAATACGTTGTTTTAGTTTTCATTATGGGTCTTTTAACACCCTGTATAGATAATTAGGGACTTAATCTAACTTTAAAACTTTAGAGTATGTTTTGAACAAAAAATACAAAACACACTCTCCCACAACCTAGCTTGGCGCAAGCGCCCTTTACTAAGCATTTGTTTAAATTACATTGTTGTATGAATATGGTTATTTAGTAACTCGACTTTTACCTCAGTAAATGTTTTGCTATGTGAACGCACCTTACCCTAACAAAAAGGACCGAGGAAGGATTAACTTGTTTGATATTCTCACGTCAGTCGTATATACTGCCATTTTAGATTTGTAGCATGACGTATAGAAGATAAAGTCAGATCGTGGTTAAGCAACGATTGCTAAGGCCAGATTTGGGATGGGATGACCAAAAAAATCACTGAAGCAGAAAATCGAAAGAAGAGGAAAATAAAAATATAGTTAAATGAAGTGCATTGTAGAATGCCTTGGTTGGCACCGACTCCAATAAACAATTTTTTTACTTTTTAATGTCGCTTTTAATTTTTGTAAGACCACAAATTGTGAAAAAAAACTGCTGTTTCGTATTACAAAAACAAACTGTTATTAAGTGACGCAATTTCTTACTTAGAAATGGTTAAAAAAAAACATATGGTATAAGTAAATACTTAAATTACGCACCCAGATAATTTCTAACGAAATTATGAGCAAAAAGTTTCAATTCATTAGTACTATATGAATAATATTTCTTACAATCACACCAATTAACATAGCCCCCAAAGTAAGCACTGTAAGGCTTGTGTTATGGGATACTAGAGTAAAGGATATAAAAAAATATACATTATATAAGTATTTATATGTAGAAATATATATAAACGTCCATGACTCGGGTACAAATGCTCGTATTCATCATACAAACATTTTCTCCTAACCGGTATTCGAATCCGGGACCTCAGAGTACGCGACACCTTGAAACCGGTGTACAGTCGGGGAACTCTCCGGTTGGGTTTGATTTCCACTCATAACAAACATTATTACTTTTGTTTCAATTATGTTTTTGTACTTTATTTAGTTATATTGTTTTAGTTAAATTATCTTTTCACCTCACACGCTCGGAACTTACTCTCACATTAAATTTCTGCGTGGAAAATCTCGTGGGAGAGTACTTTTTTTTAATTTTCGTTCCGAATCGCACTATTGACTTGTTTATTACATTTTATTCTTATTCTTATTAAATAACTTTGAATTACTTGACTAACTTTGACTTGTGGCCGAGTTAATTTTTTTCCAATATTTTTCTATTTAAAATTTACCATAACTTTGAATTAATTATAATATGCCGTTTTGGTTTTATTGTATTATTTGTGTCTTGAATCATAAAAACAATAACAATAATATTATACTATTAGTTATAAGCATTTTTACCTATTTAGGATGGGTTAAATTTCACAACTTATGATTGGATATCGGAACGTGACAAACACCTTTATTTTTTTACGCTTTTGAATTTTTGCATTTATCAATGCTATTTTTATACTTACCGAGTCTCGTTAGCTCAGTGGTTAGAGCTGGGACCGGATTTCCAAATTCGTGGGTTCGAGTCCCATCAGAGAATTCACATGTGGACGTGTTGATTTTTCCGATATTTTGCTATTTAAAATTTATCATATAAGTACCTTAATTTTTATTAGCATCATGACATTTACCGAATCGTTTTCATTGTTATTATAAGTAACAATTCATTCCTATTTGAAGCCCTACCTACGCTCAGGATTCAATAGAGGTAAATCGCCGCGAAATCCAACTATGATGGTTCATAATAGTTTTTGGTCCAAATAAAAAATTATCTCTCTCTCTTTCTGGAATTCTCTCTCTCTCTCTCTCTCTCTCTCTCTCTGTCATTCTCTCTCTTAAGTATTCATGTGATACGAACCAAGACAAATACACACAAACAAAATATTTGTCCTGTATGGAAATCGATCCCGTGACCAGTATGTAACTAGAGGCTTGGAAGAACTTTAAGCGCCTTTTATATTATTTAACAAAACTGGCTGATGACGTCACGGTCTCCAAACACACGTAGGTACAAAGTCACACTTGTCCCCTAATGAATACATCCACGATACAAGCACAGTATAAAGATAGACAGTATTCTCTCTTCCTACTAAAGGTCAAAGGTCATACCCGACGCACCACGGTTCGGCGAGACCTTGGCAAGAGTCTCAGTCTCGAAGGTCAGTGCGCCGCGGTAACGAACGTTTTGTATGCAGTAAGTGTATATTAAGGTATTAAGTTTATTTATAATAATTATACGGGAATACTTCCAATTACATAATTATATCCTCATTTAATACAAATTTCACTACAATTTCAATCAAATTTGAACAGAAAAGACAAATACTTGGTTGCATGAACATGACTTAACTATTTGTCTTGGTATGGATGTTTAATATGTATGTTATGTTTCTATTTACAAAGAGAAATATTATATTAAATCTGAGAATTCACTTGTGGCCGAGCTGTTTTTTTCCCAATATTTTTCTATTTAAAATTTATCATAAGTAGAAATATATAAGTATGTTTATTCGTTATTTAATATCCGTAATACAAGTTCGTATGAAACTTACCTCGGGCTAGATAATTGGCACAGTCTAAACAATCTTTTCCCTGACTACAAACTGCTAAAATGACGCTCTCACACAAATACGCGCCGCTACACACGGCCGAGGGGCACGAGATCGAGGGCCGGCCGGTAGCGGCGCGTGTGTGTGTGAGCGCGTCATATCGGCCGAGTGCAACTACTGTGTATGTTTAGACTGTGTAATTGGTGTGATACATGAACAATTATTATTATTGTTATGATAAATTTTAAATAGAAAAATATTGGAAAGAATCAACTCGGCCACAAGTGAATTCCCAGATGGGACTCGAACCCACGAGCTTTGGAAATCCGGTCCATTGCTCTAACCACTGAGCTACCGAGACTTGCGGACCACCGTCGAAATTCGTGGGTTCGAGTCCCATCTGAGAATTCACTTGTGGCCGAGTTGATTTTTTCCAATATTTTTCTATTTAAAACTTATCATAAGTATAAAAAAGCATTGAAAAAGGCACAATTCAAAAATCCTTAATTATTATTATTATTAGAACTTACTTGATGATTCTATTACCTTGTTACAAGGTTACATAATGGCGACACACGCACTGACGGCAAATATACCCTAATGGCTTTAATCTACTTTCGATGAAGGTAATTATGGATGCCATGACAGAAATTAATTGAACCACTTTTGTTAACGACTGTCTGTTATACGATAGCGAGTCCTTTATGTATCTCTCTGTATATATGTACTGAGTGGGAATCAATCCCGTGACAACTAAACTGCAGGTTTTGAAGGCTGTCCATACCTTTTTAATCGCGTTAAAAAAATGAGGTTATCAATTCGTCACGGATAATTTTTTTATGTATATTCACCGAATACTCGGAAGAAGGAATGGAATTGGAATGATTCATACGCTATTACAACAGGTTTGTACTCAAATTAGTCCCATTTCTTGAAATTTTAAAATTGGTTTAGTTGTTTTCAGGAAATCTTGAAAATACTATTGTAGTCGTGTTCATAGTAGTTCCTAATATGCAGCTAGGTGGCGCTGCTACAATACTAAACTGTGACGACAAGTTCATATTCATTTGCAGTAAACTAGTTGGTGCTGTATCTTCTATAAAAAAAATCAACTTCAAAAAATAAATAAGCCTTTTGGAGTCGGTGCCAGTCAAGATAAGAAATTAAAAATAATAGAAAGGCAATGAAAAATGACTCCAAAACCAAACCGACTCCAAAAGGCTTATTTTTTATAAGAAGTTTTTGTTTCCAGTTCCCGTGGGGATATTGGGATAGTAATTTATATATTTAATCTTTATTGCAATACATAACATTATAGTACACATACTAATATATATATCATCATCATCATCATCATCATCAGCCTATATACAGAGTGGAAATTGAAATCGGGGCACGAAGGGCCGGTACCTTAATTATACACATACATATACTTATATACTACATAATGAAATATAGTGGACTACTTAAATGTCAGAAATGAATGCATCTAGCGTAGATATTAGTAATATGTATCCAATGATTTAATCCAGGCACACATCAACAATATGTATGCCCTGCATGCGTAGCATGCGCACCTCGACAAAGCTTTCTCGACACTTTTCTCGCGCGAACGCATTGTCTGTCCCTCTCATACAGATGGACACAGAACACAAAAAAGGGGCTACTATGCTGGACTGGGAGAGAGAATAGGTGCCATCTGCTATGTTTCCATAGCAGATAGTAAAATACTAACAATGGTCAGGGCATATTCTAAAACATTAATGTATGATGAAGGCTAAAAGACTCTCCGTCGTGAATAAAAAAAAAACAAAACCATTGTAGGCTGGCAACCTGTCACTATTGTTGTGTATTCGACTGTATTTGAGTGAATTCGACGACCTATTTGGCGCAGGGTACTATACACGCCTTCTACGCCAGAAGTCCGGGTTCGATCCCTTGACAAGACAAAATATACTACACGTGTGCATGAACATGTCTATTTGACCTGGGTGTTTAATATGTATATTTAGTCTTTATAAAAAAAAAGGTTATAAGAAAGTTTATCCGTTATCTAGTATCCATAACACAAGTTCTTTATGAAACTTAACGTGGTGGGCTAGATAATTTCATCCATATTAGGTAAAGAATGTATGTAAACAAACCACCCATACTTAACTTCAAAAGTACTTTCTTATTACATGTTTTAGAAATATGTGCACTTCATTAATAGCTTACTTATTTCTTCAAGTTGGAGATACGGCGTTAGATGTCTGAAATATAACGTATTTGTGGAATAATAAGTGGTTGCTGTTATTAGTTGGCTGCATCGATTCCAAATTCGATTATTAAATTTGGTCGACACTCCCCAACCTCAC